>JAENHJ010000004.1:0-2400000 GCA_025330945.1 Mucuna pruriens | reverse complement strand
AGATTCCAAAGATCAAATTTTAAAATAAAAGAATATTTACCTGCGGCAATTTTCATTTTTTTAGTTAAAAGAAGACATCCTTTTCTCGCAAACATTGGCATTTTGTCCTTTTTCACCCATTCGCCTTAATTCACAGCTATTTGATTTCATCATCCTCTCCTGGGTAACACAACACGCGAGACTGGAAACAAATTAAACTACAAAAGAATAAGGAACGACAAAGATAGTTAAATTCCAATTCCTTCCTAATCCTATTGCCAAGTTAAAATTCTATCGTTTTAGAATAATTTTACGCACAATCTCCTCTATTCTCTCATTTGCCGGCGTGACCTCCGATTCATTCTCTCAAGTGTGTTGTCAACAAGATCTATAACACGTGCTTTCGTACGTTGAAGCAAGAAAAATGAATTTAAAATTAGAAATAAAAAAAACACAACTTAAGCTACACAGTATTTTTACTGTTGATTTATTATTATTATTTATACAAGTATACATACAGGACATTACGATCGCAATAAACATTTGTAATTTAGAAACCTACGATCTATTTTTCATGTTACCAGGAGAATCGAAATTTATACAAATGCAATAAATTCCACTTGCAAATGTCATGACCGGGAAACCGGTTCAAGCGGTTTCCCTATTGTTTCCAGCAGTTGAGGTCGCAAATCGAATCCCAAACCGAAAGCATCGGAAACCTCTTCGGAGCTCCACCCGGATTTCCTGAGTGAATCCGAAAATCTTTCCGCTTTGGAAACCAGCGCATCCATGAGCCCTTCATTATCCAACAAAACAACATCCGAACCCGAACCCGAACCCGAACCCGAAACCATTTCGGATATATCCGATTCGCTCCAGCCTCCTTCTCTGAGAACGGACCCCATCTGCCCCATGTACCCCTCCACCCACTTGGGCGGCGGAGAGGCTCCCCGGCGGAGGTGTACGGCGGCGTCGAGGCTCCGGCGCGAGAAAGCTGGAAAAGGGCATTTGGCGGAGTGTTTCTCGGCGACGGATCTCTGCTTCTTGAGAAGCGGAGGAGGCGAGTGTGAGTCGGCGTCGGAGAGAGGCGGTTGGAGCTGTATGCCGGAGTTACGGAGATGGGTTATGACTTTGTCGGAGAGAGCGGAGAATGAGTGAAGGCTGTTGCGAACGGTTGGGGCGGAAACAGAGGCGGCTCGTGCGGAGAGGCGCCTTAGACCGGCGAGGTGAGCCGGGTTCGGACCGGAGGGTCTGCGGTCCACGTCGACCATTGTTGTGTTTCGCTTTGATTTGCTTTGAGAGTTATATAAAGAGAAATGGATGCAGTATGAGAAAGAGGTTGGAGGTGGTGACGGTGATGCTGTGCTTTCTGCGGGGTTTCGCGACTTTGTTGTCTACATAAAATGATTGATTATTTATAGCACCTCAAAATGGGGCCCGCATTCAATTTTCTACATTTTCCACGTTGCTACTCCTCCTTTAGTCAACACTTTCTTCTAAACTTGTGTTCACTAGGTATCTTTTTATTAACTACCATTACATTTAGTTAAGGAGAAAAAATAGATAAGGATACGTTTATTTATTAAAGAAAATTTTAGTTCAGAAAATAAATTTTGAAAATGTTCACTTTTTTAATTTAAATTTCAATCTTTTTCTCCTGATTTTCGTTTATTCAAACAAATACAAGTTAAATTATTAAGATTTATGAATTTGTTTCAATTTTAAGTAATAAATAATACGGTAAGAATATATATTAAAACTGTTACAAAATTATAGATAATTGAATCTTTAAAGTATGTTAACGTAAATTTAATTTCTGACTTGAGTGTGAAAAATGTTTTGTGGAGAAATATTGTATTTATTCTGATAATTTTTTTCTCAAAAAAAATAATTTTTCCTTATATTATCTTTAGTTTACATAAAAAATGTTATTATTTACTATGTCTTAAATTATAATTATAAAAATTATATTTATACAATAAACTTGTATAATAAAGAGAGAAATAATATTGTCAAAAAATATTATATAAATAATATAAATTTTATTACAATTATATTGCATATTGATGACCGTTACATTTTTTCACTCTCTTTTCCTCACTTTAGGTGTTAACATTGGGGGTGCATGAATTATTTTCAATATTGAAACTTCTTTCTATCCCTTGTAGGGAAGGTTGCGTATCGACATGACACTGCAAAAGCTACCATGCGGTGCAATTAATATTTTGCTTCGGTTAATTAATTCGTTCAACTTTGATCGATTTGAATTATATTAATTTGAAGTTAATTTGTGCTTCTGGGTGTACGCAGGACGGGTCTGTGGCCCGTAAGCAATCATGCATTTGTTTGGCAGGGGAAATAAAAGCTAAGCAGGCAATCATAATGGCACATTGTTGTTGTATCCAAGGTTAGCCAGAACTCGCTTTTTATTAATTTCTTACTCACTCGTAATCTTTATTTGTTTCCTCATGTGTCCCAAGAAACATGCATGGAGCAAAGGGTAAATCCAACTAATCATTAATCATCAACGATTGACTTAAAGACGAGATGAGAATGATGTCTCTCAATTACAAGGCATGGTTAATTCTATCATTAATTCCCATCTCAAGTACCATCTTCATCCATATGATGAAATGACTAGTAAGTATGTTTGGTGTTGTTAACATCCATGGTACTTTATTTTAATTAGCTCCAACATTGTTAAACTATTGGAGTCAATATTTGTATTTTTACTAAATTAATTACAAAATGAAGCCCGTCCCGTTTAGCTAAGCTAGATTCAGAAACAAGTGTCTTAGTGTCACAGTCACGTGCTAGTTGCCTCTTCTTTCCCCTCTCTCCATTTTAAAGCATTGGTGAGAGGTTACCATCATGTACCACCCTCTTATTAATGTAATGCATTGGTTTTTGCTTACAAGTAAACAATGCATTTGGATTTGGAGATTGGAGGGCAATAACCTCCACCACTACCTCAAACTATAATTATCACAGATTCACACCCTTCTGAAACGGGATTTGTGCAGCTACTTGGGCATTCCACAAGTAATATACGATGCCACTTAGGTAAAAAAAAAAACTATAACTGATTGTTAGGGAGTGTACAAATTTTTGTTGGTAAAAATGAAAATTGAAAATGAAACACAACAATCAACAAAAAAAGTGGTAAAGTTAATTGATAGAATTAGAAAAGGCCAACAGAATTAATTTTAGAACCTAGTAAAATGGTTTTGTCAAGGTGATTGTACTACATCCTTTAAATATGACTTTTGTCTATAGTTGGTATTGTACTACACTCTATTCACTAGTCTCATTCCATTTTATCAACTAAGTTATTGGTTAATATCAAAATTTTCATTTTTTTATTGTTTGTTTTGTTAATTTGCTTCTCTTTGGTAAACTGAATATATACCTTGTCATTTCATTATGCATTGTCCATGTTTATCAGTTTTAGCCACAAATTAGTGAAATTACCAATCATTTATTTTGTTAACAAAAGCTTTGATTCCTCAAGATTACTGTATAACTTGACAACCTGAAACATTTGTGGTTGCGTTTTGAGCATATACTCGAAACAAATTTCCGCCACAAGCAGTGATGCTTTGAAAACAAGGTTGTTAAAATCGGGGTCCTCTTTGTTGGATCTCATAATCTTATGCTTCAATGAGGGAACTTCGATCTCTATTATATGGACCAACTTAATCGGTTTGATGAAATCACTCTAAGATCATCGAACTTGTGGAATTTTTAAAAGGATAGTGAGTGCTTCGCAATATTTTGGGGTTACACTTTACTTGTTCAGTTGAATTGAAAAGCTATTATGGGACATGAGAAGGAAAGAATAGAGAGAAATAGAAAGAGATGTGAAAAATAAGTCTGAAAAAAGAATTTGAAAATTAAAATAAGTACTCATTTTAATTTGGAATCAGTACAAACTACCATTTAACTGATTCTGATTTTCGTCAAATAACTTATATAGTTATAATGTTCTTTAGCTAATATTTGTTTTAAAAAAGGGTCATTGTTCCACAATGATATTCGTACATTTCGTGCTTCTCGTCCTTCGTAACAAATAGTATTACTGAATTATTTAAACAAAGGAATTTTTTAACTCAATAAAAAGTGTATTAATTAGGGATTATATTACTCTGTGAAATAAAAGTTAACAAAGTAACTAAAATGAAAGAAAAACTCATTCACCTTTAAAATTTAAAGAACCTCGACCTCTTTTTGAATTGTTTTCCGTCCTTATTTTCCCGATTTTTTTTTACTAACCACGTGTATTCTTTATATGGCAAATTTGTTTGATTATGATAAAATTATTATTATAAGTGACAAAAATTTTCATATTTAAGATGGATAGAACCATTATGGGTAACAAAATATTTCTTTTAACTATTTAATATAGCTGTACACTTATACCTTAAATTCGAAACTACTAATTAATCTAGAATATTAGTACCGTGATTGTTTTCTATGTATTTGATATTCTAATTTGTTTGTTACACTATTCTAATTGTTTATTAGGATTTTTGTTTATTTTCTTATATTTTATTTTTATTTTCAGGAAAGAAATAAAGTTTAGAGTCATAATAAAAAAGAAGAAGATAAAAAGAGCATAAAAAAGAGAAATTTTTTAAGAGTTTTGGACTTGTTTCTTTGATGAATTCTATTTAGCTTACAAATAAAAAGGAGGACAAAGATAAAGTTAGGGGGGTTTTTTTCTCATTTTTTAATTAGGAGCCATCATCTAGAAATTTTCTTCTCTCATTTTACAGGAACTTTATGGTACAAGGAAGATGATTAGGGTGAAAGTTCGCGTCTCTTCAAATGTCAATGAATTTTATCTTTCTGTCTCTTAAATTTTGTTATAATTTATTTTTTTAATGTATAAATAAACCCCATTTTGTTGAGATTAGGTGGATTTTTTTATTTAAAAATTTTAGTACAAGTTTGTTTTCCTTATCTTTGTGGTTGTGTTGTTTTTTCTTAATGACTTTATCATATTTAAGAAGTTTTTTTTATCCATTTGATGAATGAGAATTTGGTATGTATATATGTTCTGAAATATAAACATAACGATCCTTTAGGTTAGAGATAATCGGTGGATGCTTGGTACTTTAGGAATTTCTAATATTAGTGTTTCTTCCTATTTAATTAACCTACAAAATTAGGATGGTTAATTAGGAGTAAATGTTTCATTGTCTAAGAAATTTAGTTTTAAACAAATTAGAAAACGATGACAAATGAAGAAATAAAATCAAATTAAAAACTTAAATTAGAAACTATAAGTAAAATAGAATGAAACCTTAATCCCAACGTCTTTTCTATTTTAATTAAATCAATTTCTTGCACTTTTGTGTTCTTGCATGCTAAAATAAAAAACCTAAAAACTGAATCTTTATCACTTTTATTTTAATTTAATAGCTTGCTTTATTCAATTCAATCAATCATAAACCTTCCTTTTTGGTTCCTTTTAGAATTGCATTTGATAAATTATGAATCACCTTCAATTATTGAGAACGACTAAGTAAACTTGTCGAAATCCCATCAACTACCTTGGCGTTTCCCTTCGCTTAAGACTAGGTTGATCAAACTTAATGAATGGTGTTACATGCATTTGAATTATTTTGAATCAAGGATTAGTGGTAGCTAGGTGTGACTAAGCTCTTCATAAATAAAATGTTATTAAAAAAAATGTACAAGGATATTCCAATTGATTTGCAATATCATACTATCAAATAGCTAGTTCCAAGGATTAAGAGATTCAAGAAAGAGTTTTCAACACTTAAAAATATAAGATAGATCATATTGTTGACTTGGTTGAAGCATCCTAAATATTTTAATTCATAATTTTAGATATTTATCCTTTCCTTTCTTTGAAATATTAATAGGTAAGATTTTTTTAATTTCCATGACCTTGATAACATGATCCAAGTTGTATTCATATTGTTTTATAGATCTTTCTTTAGTTGGTTATCTTGAAAATAACAATTATAGATGAAAATAAAACAAGAAGCAAGATAGAGGATGTAGATGAAAATAAAACAAGATTCAAGAATCAAAGGATTGAAATAATAAAATTAAGAAAAAGATAGAATAGATAAGAAGAGAAAGAAAGGTATTATACTTTTAGAGAGTGATAAGTCAAACGAGAATTTGGCACAATATATGAAATAAAAATCTTTGGTAAGAACCAAAAAGTTTACTTCAAGAAACTACGAAGAGATGCAACTCTTCACACTCACAATGAGCAATCTTTAAATGTTATTCAAATTTGTTCAAAGAGGGATTACATATCTATTTATAAAAGTTTATTCCAAGGAGACTAATCATAATTAGCATCAACCCAACTTGTTTATTATAATTAAAATATGTCCAAAATACTTAAATAAAACCTAATAAAAATCAAGTTGCAAGCTCATAGTTAATGCTATATTAAGTCCTTTAAGTTAAGTCTTTTCCCACTTGAATTATGTGTATTATATTAAATCTTTTTTTCTCATTTTGAACTTAAATGTGTAGATATTGATTAAATTTTCATCAAAATTTTTGACTTTTTTTGTTTTTATCCAAGTTATTGGGCCTCCTAATCCAAAAGGAAATTTCCCCTAGAAGACCTTTCTTTATTAACTATCTAAGTTTCTTAATTTATAATCTTAACAAATGCTTCTTTTTTATCTTTTTAATTACATAATCATTACGACCTCAAGTGAATCTCCAATTTAATCCTTGAAAATATAACAATTAATCAAATTGATAACTAAAATTAATAAAATAGTAAAATAGTCCTTAAAATTTCATCAATTAATTTAGTTTCTTAAATTGTAGTGAGTAGTCAAATTGATCTTTTAAATAAATAAAATGAAAAATAATCCCTAAAATTATAAAAATTACCAAATAATTTAGTTCTTGAAAGTGTAATGGTAAGTCAAATTGGTCCATAAAATTTTAAAAACTTAATTACATTTTGTCTTATGACTTTAAAATTTCACAAATTTTGTCACTAAATTTTTTCACACATTTTGACCCTAAATTTATATAATTTTGTGAATTATGTTCTTTATTTTCAATTTTTTATGTATTTTTCCCCATGTGTAATTATTAAACTTCTAGAAAATGATAAAAATGTTGGAGTTAGGATTGGAACCCTTAACTCCTTCGTTCTCCATAACAACCAATGTTACTAAGTCATCTAACTTGCTTAGTTTATATATTTTATATATCATGACTACATTTGTCAATTGTATTTTTATTTCTCCCAAGTGTATATTTATATTTATTATATAAAAAATATTAAAAGTCAAGATTTATTTATTAAATACTTTCATTTTAATTATATAAACTTATAAATTATACAAATTTATTTATCAAATCATATAAAATTATTTATAATTAAATTATACAATATCTTATAAATTTATTTATTAAATATTTTTATTTATGAATAACTTTCATGCGAATAAAAAAGTAAAAGATGTATAAATAATAATTATAAATAATAGATAATTTTATATAATTAAATAAATAAATTTGTATAATTAAAATCAAAATGTTTAATAAATAAATTTATTATCGTAACTTTTATTTTTTTTATTAAAAAATACAATAATAATATTTTTATATATAAACTAAAAAGGCTAAATGGTTTAGAGGCTTTGGAGTTGCGGAGAAGGAAGTGATGCCACTTCGTTGAAATTGTCCCACTTTTGCGTAAGACCAAGAGAGAAGAGATCGACAAGTAGGTCAATAAAACTTTTCGCATATTAGAATTAGATGTAGTTAATTAGCCTCAAGTCAGAATTGAATTACCAAATGATATTAATACAAAAGCCCCTGATGAAGGATCAATACAATTCCAATAAAGTAATCCCTGGTACTTACCTAATGCATGTGCAATGTGCTGAATAATTTATTTGTAGAACAATGTATTTAATCATTTAATTAAATTTAAATTGCAGATTAACGGTTACCTTATGACCCTAATCATGTGACCAAACACTGATATTCTCCAAAATTGCCCCGAGATGTTGATGCAAAAGAGTGGGAGTGAAGAAAACTTGACTTGCTTATTGAGTTGTATATTTATATTTATTAGAAGGAAAAGGCGCCCAAGAAAAAGAAAAAGAAAAAACAGTCATGTGAGGTTGGTTTAAAATATTGGTTATTTAATTTTGATGAAACAAGCTAAATAAGGTTAATATTTCTCATGTTCATTTGGTCAGAAAAGATTCAATTTGGTCAACGATTGTGTGTTGTATATTACACAAAGATTCTTATAAGAAATTCAACGATTAATTTGAATGAGAGTATATTCAATTATCGGTAATCATATTAAAATAATACGCCTACTATAATTAATAACCCAGACCCTCGCCCGCGCGCAAAACATAGTACTCAATCTTTTCTTCTTTCAAAAGTAAGGTTTTGGGGAAGAAAACTAACTATATATTATGAAGGAATAATTTTAAATTTTCTTAATAATTCTCTTAATTAATTATTATATAAAAAGTGTTCAATACTTTTTATATTTCTAAAACATTAAATATTTATTTTATTTAATATTTTATAAAATAATAATAGAATTACTAAGAAAATATAACATTTATCATTTTAAGGTTAGTCAAGTCATGTCACCTATCCTATTCCTCTCTCTCCACTCTCTCTCTCTCTATATATAAACGTAGCGATATTTATCAATTCTTTGTCAATGAAAATTTCTGCCGACATGAACGAAAGATAGTGATGCTTAGCTCAACGTATTTAAAAAAGAATATATATATTTTTTATTATTATATTTTGAGAAAATATTTTAAAAAGAAACAATTATTTTTAATTTTAAATTGAACTAAACATACTACTAAATTTTTTAAGGGAAATACTTTAATATTTTGTAGCTGACACCCGGTCAAGTATCTAGGCTTTAAACGCGCGTTTTAGTTCATACAAATGTTAATTTGACTTAGTTAGAGATGTATGGGTTTTGCATGGCCCGTTTTTTTTTTTCACATTGATTAATCAATAAAAGCTCTGCCTTTTAGAAGCGCCGTTTCTTCATTTGTTTTCTTATCGTTTTTTCTCGGGTAGAAGATTTTGAAGGACTTGAGCATTTTATCGCCAACCACTCCTACTTTGTGGTACGGGAACCATGTGCAGCGTTTAAACAATGTTCCATTATATAGTGAGAGCGTACGTGGCTATCTTGTAATTGACCTGGTTTACTCTTAATTGGTATCATGAATTTCTGCTTGGTACTAGTTCAAGATTTTGAATTATATCTCAAAGGGCTTTTTGAGAGAAACATGAATCGAAAAGACTGGTTACTCACCACCTTGAAAACTAACACAATGCTTGGTGAATAAAAAGAAAGTGAAAGAAAAAAAAATACTTTATTCTATATCAAATTGATTCACCTTTAAAACTGTTATATACGTATTAAAAAAATAATTATTCAAAAATAATAATATTTATTAATTCTTAAAATGTCAGTATGAGTTCAATTCAATTTTACAAAACCTACTTGTAAAATGAGAATTACTCAACCTTACAAAACTGACTTGTAAAGTAAAAATTATGAGTTCAATTCAATTTTACAAAACCTACCTGTAAAATGAGAATTACTCAACCTTACAAAACTGACTTGTAAAGTAAAAATTACACTGCTTAATATGTTTTCAAACTATATATTTTTAATCAATGTAAAATTATTTTTTTTTTCAATACACTTCTTCGTTTTCAATATTATTAGATTCAGTACATGGATAATAGGGTAGATGATATGTTAATAAATTTATAATAGACTCTAATATATCTTAAAATATAATTTTAAACCTAACTTAATCTTATAAAACTAATTTGTAAGGTGAGAATTGTTTTTACTTATATATTCTTTTCAAATTCTATCTCTAACTAATATGAGTCAATTTTACATATTTATTAGAAAATAAAACTAGAATAATAATTTTAATATTTTATTAAAAACTGAAAATGTTAATTAATATACTTTTTTAAATGTTAAAAGGTTAATTAATATCAAACAAAGAAAATAAAAAGAAAGAATAAGAATAAAAAATAGCATGTTAATAAATTTATAATATATATCGTCAAATATAATTTTAGATCTAACTTACCAAAACCAATTTAAAACCAATTTAAAAGGTGAGAATTGTTTTTCCTTATATATTCATTTCAAATTCTATTTCTAATTAATATGAGTCAATTTTACATATTTATTAGGAAATAAAATTAGAATAATAGTTTTAATATTTCATTAAAAACAGAAAACGTTAATTAATATAATTTTGAAATGGTTAATTAATATCACAGAAAATAATAAGAAAGAATGAGAATAAAAAATAAAATAAATTTTTAGTTGTTTGTTAGAAAAGAAAAAATAAAGATTTTTTTATATATTTAAGAAGAAAGTGAAAAAAATATTTATAAAATAAGATAAATATTTTTAATTCTTTAAGTAAAAATGAGGTGAATCAAAAGAATAAATATGTAAAATATTAAAGAAGTGTCCTTTTAACTTAATATTATAGTATTATTTTAATAATATGAAATAAATAATATGTTCTTTTAAATAATCATACATCTATATATAAATATGTTTATTAACAATATTCAAAACAGTTTATTATATATGTTTAGGGTGCAGAAGTTTAGGTAAACAGCACTCTTGCATTTTACTATGTCTAGGTTGCAGAAGTTTCTTGTTATAAAATCCCCGGATGCATATGCATGCATGTTGACGACGGATCACGGATGCAAAACTGATTTTTTTTTTTTTTTTTTTTTACAAAGCTGACTAAGGGTACTATGTCTTTTTAGAATAAATTCATGCTTTTATTTTCTCCCTTTCTTTCTGATTTGGGAAGAAATATTTTTTACATGGTGTGTACTGTTAAACAATATTTCCTTCTCCACTTCTAACATAACCAAGCAAAGGAAAAAGGATTTTTTTTTCTTTTCTTTTTCTTTTTTTTATTCTTTGTATTTTCATACTAACCAAACATAATATAAAAAATATATAAAATTTTAAACTATGATTACAGTTACTGTCACAGTTTTGTAACTAGTTTTTTCATTATAAAAAATCATGGATAAATTCGACCAATGCGGTTTGGTATGGTCCCAGACCGTTTCTTTAAGCCTTAGAAAAATACATATAACGATAAATAAAATGTATAACGAATATTGGTTATATAATGAAGAACAGTTGCAATTCTTCACACTTATTTCATGATAATAGGTATGATATCGGGGTTCATATCACTTTTGGAGCGATCTCTGATCACTCCTAATGATGGCAGAATCCCAAAATGAAATGAGTAATCATCTTTGGTTTATCCCGAATTGAAGGCTCACTTTAATTTACCTTTTATGTCGCTTAACCCTAGTTGGCTGAACCCGTTAATGATGTGATTTTTGTAGACACAAAATAAAAAAACTACTCCTAGCAAATTGATATTTTATTTTAAAAAAAATAAAGAAAACATGTCTGAAATGGGTAGCGGAATCTGGAAGCAGACAAGTTGCAGCAGCATTAATTAGTTTCAGTTTTGTCATTACTGGGTTACACTGTCTTGTCTTTGGTACTTTCATTCTCTTTTACTGTATTCCCTTTCACTTGCGCTGTCAAATCCAATGCAACACTATCATCAATATCACCAGTAATTTTGTCAAAAGCAAAATACAGTTTGGACTTTGGACTTTAGACTGAACAATACGCATGCAGAATTCAAAAGACTAATGAGAACACTTGACAGTACTCACTTTTAAAGCATCCACTTATTTCATACGCAACTCATTTTCATCGCCCACCGCTCACCAACAAGGAAAAGAAATATCCACTTATTGCTAAAAAAATAAAATTAATCCACCTTTGTCACTCCAAGATTCTACTTTTGACTATCTGTCTAAGAAATGATATAGTGGTTTAATTGATTATAATGCTATCATTTATATAAACAAAAAATCTAGCGTAAAATATTCATTAAAATTAAGATAGACGCAGAACAAATGTATTTCGATTAATTATATTGAGTATTGACCAAGAGTCCAAGGAAAACTATTATGCTTGCTCATTATGTCATCTAAATTGTTAACCAAAATCTGAAAATTGCAGATGATTTAGATACTTGGAACAATGTCACAGGAAAAGCTGAGTCGTGGGAAACTCATAATCCCTGTCTTCATGCATAACGTATATAAAACAAAGATATATATCACCCCTGCATTTATTAGGGTAAATTGAGGCAGTGGAAATAGTTTTATTAAGAATAATTTTAATTAGGCCACTGCTTTTCTTTTTTTTTTTTTACGAAAAAGATTAAATTTATTTTTATATTTTTTATTTAGTACAGTAGTACTTTTTTTATAGTCTTACTAACAGGTATCCAGGATTAGTTAAGAAACACTAAATATTTATTGAAAATAATAAAATTAGTAAATTTTAATATAATATAAAAATTAAAAATAATAACTATTAATTAATAATATTATTTCATTTTATCTAAATAATAAAATTACTTATCATAATATTTGACTTCTATTTTTCTTTTTAACGACATAGTTAGTCTTGCTTTTGTTCTGCCAATACAATTTTATATCCTAAAACTATGTGTAATATAGGAATATTTTTCATTTTAACATAATCTTACTTCAAAATAAAATTTGTAGATTTATAAGTCTTTTAAATAAATAAAATAAAAAACTTATTAACAAAATTTTAAAAAAAAATTAGTAAATCAAAAGGTAAAATAATAACATATAATAAACTCACTATGTAGTTCTGTTGGTTCCACTGTTATAATTAGCGTGTAGTTTTATTCTTTCAATAAAATTTAACTCGAATTTATTCTTTCAATGATTAAGATTAAGTCTTTTTTATCATTTTCTTCAAAAAAATTATTAAATTATTATTTCAGCTCTTTTAATATTATCCAATATATATGCCTATTAATTTAAGGCTAATAACGGGCGCGAACATGTTGAAGAGGCAAGAAGACTGAACTCAGTGAGTTTTATTGGATAAGGGTATATTAATCTTCAAAAATTTCAACAAATATCTTTTTATAATTTAATTGTTAAAATTAATTGTCATGTGTAATATAACATTGCTCTTTCATTAATGGTTGAATGTAACTAATTTTAGTCTCTTCACGTTTTGTTTTTTTTTACTCTAATGACTTCAAGAAAAATTATAAATAAGCACCTAAATCTTATTTAACACATATAGAAAGAGAAAGGAGAGAAGATAGAGAAGTATTATGAATAAAAAATATATAATATGATAGAAAAAAATAAAGATAAATGATAGATGTTGATAAAATGTATATATATTGTGTCCACGTATTACTACTTGATCAATAATTATCTATATTTATGTTTTACTTTTGGGTTACATCATTCAAAGCAATGAGAAATGTTGTTAATAGATTTTTTTTAAAGAAAATAGTCTCTATAGGAAGGGTGTAAAGAGTTTATACATTTTTATTTGATATATATTTATTGAATTTTACAAAAACTAGTTAAAATTTATACCTACTACTATTTCAAATTAGTTGATAGTATAAAAAAATTACATTGTTAGTATATAATTAAACTCATTTGTTTTATACTCTTTTCTAACACACTCTCTTATATAAAATTTATATAATAAAGAAGAATGCTAGCCATTTTCACTAAATTTCTCGTAAATTTAATTCAAACTAGTGAGACTTTTATGAATTTCAATCGGTAAGGGACATAATTTTTATATAAGGACCAAGCAAAGTAAAGGTGTTTTTTTTCTTGTATAGGAATTAAAATGAAAAATAATATTAACTATATACGCTCCAAAACTTTAATATACTTTAACTAAATCAACACTTAACAATATTATCACTATGACAAACACTAAACATCAATTCGTAAATATTTTCTTAGATAATGATTAAAATACAAGATATTTTAATATAAAGACTAAAATAAAAAATAATATAATATGTAGAGAATAATTTATTAATTTAACCTATAATAAAAAATACTTTTACAATTGAGATTTCTACTATTTCTAAAAAGATAAAACTTAGATGTAAATTTTTAGGTGTTTTTATTAGTATTGTTTTCTAAACAGAATTAGAATATTACCTTAGAAAATCATACTAACATTTAATGTAAACATATATTATGTTGATTACCGAGAGAAAATTCTAATTATAAAACATACTAAAAATTCCTAAAGAACCAGATACAGATTCCCTAGGAATGGATTTGGGAACATGTTGATTGGGCCATTATAAAGGAATCAAATATACAAATACACAAGACAAGAAAGTTTTTGGTATATAAAATAATCGAAGGCCCGTAAAACAAGCTACGTATCTTTCAGCCCGTAAACTATTAGCGAGGCAACTTGTATCGGCAAAGTTTTATTGGGCAAAAATCATTTTTTGGTCCAAGATGCACAAAATTTTGGTTTTGGTCAACTGCACAAAGTCATCGTACTCATCAACTACCCTTAAGATTAAGGTATCTTTTTGCTGTCTCAATTAATATTTTCATTTAATCGTGTCACTACATCATTAAAAGAATTTATATGATTAGATAAATATAAAAAATATTTACATTTGATCAAAATTAAACCCTATAAAAAGACATTTGTATATGCAATCTCTATCTTAATTACATTTTAGCCTTACAAAAATAAGTGTTTGATAAGAAGGATTTAAAATCAAGCGCCTTCTAACTAAAGTATATATGAACCACAAAGCATCTTCTATAGCCTTACAAAAATAAGTGTTTGATAAGAAGGATTTAAAATCAAGCGCCTTCTAACTAAAGTGTATATGAATCACAAAGCATCTTCTATAGATTAAAAGACAAAATGTAGATTATCTTAGAAGATTAATGAATAAGCTATAAAGAACAAAACTCTCAAAGATTATGCTCTTATATAAAAAGAGAGATATAACAAGCTAGACATTCAACTAAAGCAACTTGTTTGTCAAGCTCAAAATGAAAAGTTCTCGTGCAAAGGCTATATAAAGCAAAAAAACATATATGTTCGATCAATTTCTAGTATAGCTTTTGGGCAGCAAATTAAAAGTAGTGTTCTTTTGCCTTAAATGAGTGACTTCAATGATAACATATCTTCAAAAGAACTTCAAGTTTCATCTCCAATAACTAGAATAATGTCGAGTGATATAAACACCAAGGCATAAGAATTAAAGTGTAGTTGAATTACCTCCTGTTACTATTATTTCATTCTTTGAAAATGTCCACTCTTTGTATATAGTTCAAAACTATTCTTCACAATCATTAGTTATCATTGTGTATTTATTGTAAATATTGAGATAATATTATTTCCTTTCATTCAAGTTTTTTTTTTAAAGAGGGTAAAGCTTGAAGCTTGAAAAAATGAAGCATACTTGGATTTAAAGAACCTAGAAAGACTTGTACAAGTATACTTGAGAGGAGAGGAATTTTTGTTTTTCCAAGAAAGAAACTGATAGTAAGAATTTTAGGGTGTTCTTCAAGAATTGGATATACTTCTAGCTATGCAGAGATGAACCAATATAAATTAGTTAGGTTCTTTTTCTCTCTTCTATTTATTTATTTTTACTAACTAAATATGAGTATTGACTTGTGACATTTTTTTCACATATATTTCTTCAATATTTTAAAAACTTTTTTCTACAAATCTTTTCTTTAATAGTGTTAAAAATGTTTTCAAAAAAGAAAAAATCGATTAAACTCATTTCTTGTATTTTTTTTCAAAGTCCCTGTCTAGTGTAGCTATTAATGAATATATGGATAGTCTTTTGGGCCGACTTTTTTTGAATTTTTTTTAGGCCAAACATTTCTTTATAAAAGCTCTTAAAAAACAAGTAGCTTTTTTTTAACCAAGAAAAGACAAGAAAAAGGAGCTTAAAAAAAAGCTCCCTATGCTAACTTCTAACCAGCTTTTCGGTAGCTTATGTGAGGATAGCAGCATTCAAATCCTACCTGTTACCCTTTTTTTTTTTAGTTTTTGTATGATTTCTTTCTTTGAAATCTTCGGATGTAACAATTTTAAATGGTTACACAAGCATTTAATAATTTTCAATATTAATCTTTTATGTATGGTTATATTGTTCATATTTATTCATCTTACTTTCTCATATAAATACTTTTCTCACTTAATGCACTATATATATATATATATTATTTTCCTACATATGTTTTAAGTATTTTTCAATTAATTTGGCCGTTGGGAAAACATAGTTTTCTTATGGTGTTAGGTTAGGAAACTCAAAATTGAGCCTGAACCAAAGATATTATAAAATATATGTAAGAAGACAAAAACATAATTTTCTTATGGTGTTAGGCTAGGACTTTCAAAATTGGGCCTCAACCAAAGATATTTAAAAAGACAAACCAAGGTGTTTTCATCTCATGTAGGATCAAGTTACATCCATTCGACTATTGTAAGTTGTAACTAAGTGTCTCGCATCATTGATTTTTCGATACTAGTAATTTGTAGTGGTGGAATGGAGTAGTCAAGGCTCACTGTTGAAAGAATATCATTGTCGTTGGCACTTACAAATTAGTTAGGCTAATCCATTAGTGGCTGCAATTTATTAGAGAAAAGGAGAAATAATAGAAAAAATGAGACCCATAAGTCTCTAAACTAACTAGCCTAATTAATCCATGACCCATCCCAGTGGCCAACCCAAAAGCCATCAAGCAATAATAAAAGAACAAAAAATCTTAACCTAATATGCTAACCCATCTCAACCTAGTTCAACCCATGGGTATGTAGGGCGAGTTAGATGCATTGAGTTTGAAAAATGGATTATGCAACCCCGAGCACCTGAATTTAACATGTTAAACGATTAAATTTTACAAGATAGGCTCGAAAAATAGAGACAAGGGTTCAAACAATGGAGAGTTCATCTAGAAAAGTAAGAAAAATAAAGAAATCGTGTTATAATTAACATACAATTCAGCAACGTGTCCGATTTACATACCATCTCTTCCCCTAATTTTTTTTTTTTTATATTTATACATCAGCATACACTCCATGATCAGAAAATAAATTTAAAAATCCAAGTTATCAATACTACAATATATGATGTGACATGATAGATATATAATCTTGTTTCTTAAACATGTAATTAGGAGTTTGATATATAAAATGTTATATATGAAAAACATCTGTCAAAAGAAATCAATCCTTTAAATAGATCTTAGTATCTTAAGAAATTAGTTCTTAATTTTCGATCGGGAAATATCCTTATATTCACAATGTAACCACAACTTAAAAATTTGGTAATTTTACCTATGATATATTGTCGTGGAAAAAACAAACAAAATAAATGGCACTATCATTTGTTCACGACGTAGGAACTACATCATGAATATGGAGAATTTAAAACAACATTTATTATGACTCTATTTTGAAAATTTTTTGTATAAATATTTATAAAAAATAAAATAAACTTCTATTATAAATTAAAATTAGTTTATGTATAAATTAAATTAACTTTTGAAGACTAAAATGAAACAACTTTTACAAATTAGTTTATCTACAAGACAATTTTAACTTATAGAAGAAATTTATTTATTTATTTTCTTCTTTTATAAATATTTATGAAAAAATTATTCAAACTAAAATAATATTTAAGATGAGGAGTCTTAATAACACAATCTCTAATATATTTATTTAATAGGCTATTATTTGTTAAAATTAATTAAAAATTATAAAAATATGAGTAAAATTCATTAAATAAAAAATAAAATATTTTTTGTAATTTCAATAAATAATAAATAGTGTATTTAAATGTGTTAAATATTATATTGGTAATATTTCTAACATTAAAAAATTGATGTTACTAAAATTCAAAAATTGATGATACTTAAGATCGAATTCTTTTACCCTTTACAAGCGAGCAAGGCTAAGGTCTTGTGGTAACGAAAACAAAATTCAGCAGCATATGATTGAGCTCTTTGGGGGGGCTAGTGAACAAAACAAAATATCCAGGACAGCTTCGTATATAGTCGTATCGTACGTAACGTAGGTGGTTTGTGTCTGCTTAATGATGACTATAGTCTAAATTTGCATTGTAAAGCAACTACAAGTAATATAGTAATGATGATAATGTTGAGTATTTTGAAGGCAGTTGGCATCAGCAGAAAGAAGCACCAACCACTTGACTTGAATTCTAATATGAAATCTTTGTACGCGATTGCCAGGTGGTGACACGTATTGAATTTAGGATCATAGAAATACAGATTCATAGAGTTTGGATTATTGAGCGTTGAAAATAAAAATGGTACGTATATGTTTGGATTACCGAGCTTTGACAATGAATTGCTTATAAAAGTTAAATAAAGGTGTGGACTTTTATTTGAATATTATGTAAAATGTTGTATAGAGGAGATGATCTCAGAAACGAGACTTTTAGGCGTTACCAAAGTAACAATTTTCTTGTTGTACATCAATAAATATGCATAGAATTGATTATGTGATTGATTGCTATATCCTGCGTGAGGAGAGGGGCAAAATTTTCTAAACAAAACTCAAATCAACCATTCTATATACAGTTTCATTTTTAAAAATAAGAAAATGGTCTTAATCCGTGAGGACCTTTTCCGTCAACAACAATAATAAAATGGTAGCACCAAACGATTTCTTCCAGTTAAAAAAGAATCCAAAGACAGTAATCCAACCAAAACCTTCCAACGGCTTCATTGAATAATTTTTATGGGAATAATATTATTTTCACAATAATTTTTCATAACTCTATTTTGTAATTTATTTTTATTTTTCTCTATCAGATCATTCATCTTATCTCACATTTTTCCTTTTTATCTCTTGTTATAAAAATTATTGTGAGATATTTATATGAAAATAGCATTACTCTTTATATGATTAGCCATCCCCCACCCCCAGCAGTCGATGTTCTAGAGTCTGGACTCTGGATTCAGGAATCATTCTAATTCAACTCACTCTTGTTAGTGAAATGAAATAAAATAACATTATGACCCATTCATTTGCCTAATGAAATTATACAATATTAATGTACGCGTCTCAGTTTGGCGTTCATAAAAATAGGTTTCATTGATTTGTTAGTCTTGACAAAGTCAAACTAATCGGGTTATTACTTATCGGTAACTGAAAATTCATAACAATATATCAGAAAATCTTGTTAAAACCAGTATTATTTAAAAAAAAAAGAAAGAAAACAAAAACAGAACAGTGGTTGCATACTTGCAGTGCAGCATAGCGTCTTGATAGGTCGAGTCCGGCTGGTTAGATAATGGCATGATCGGGTGGTGGCACAGTTGGTTGGTGTCAAGAGAGTTGCGTCAATACACAATGCTAATCCATCAAAACTTCTATAGTTTAAATTAACCATTTAAAATTAGAGTTTAATATGTATGTATCTGGTTAAAATAATTTTATATTTATATAACTTTAAAATATATATATATTCTTCTATAATGTATCAAATTTATAGTTTAGGTTGGGGTAAACTCAATAACCTTCATTAATTTACAATTTAAAATGAGAAAGACTTTACTATTGGTAGTAAAGTTACCTATTCAGTGGAGAAAATACTATTTTAATACTATTTTAATTAAAAATAAATTATATTATGTCCTTAATGAATTTTTCAAGAACGGAATAAGAGGGTTAGCATACAATTTTTAAAATAGTTATTATAAAAATTAATAAACTTATCACATATGATAATTTATAATTAGATGATAGTATAAAAAAATGATTTTATATTATTAGTGTATAATGTATTTTTTCTTTTCTTAATTTATTGTATCTTTCAATTATTTTTTTTATTTTTATGTTGAATTTTAATATTTTTTAAAAGAAATTATCAATAGTTAAAAATAAATTTGTATGATAACATAAATTATTTATCATAAATTTATATTTTTAAAATATTTATTTATTATAAATTTTAGTTATAAAAAATAAACATTTATCTAATACATTGTTAATACTAAAATACTAGTTATATTATAATTAAAAATTATGATAAATAAATATATTTAAATATATAAATTATATTTTGAATTAATTTTAGTCCGTTAATAATTTTAATATATATATATATATATATATATATATATATATTAATTAATTAATTAAAGCTCAATTTAAGAATGAAGGTAAAAAAAAATAGAATAAAAGTGATAGATAATTAAAAAGATTAAATATACTAATAATGATAAATTAATAATAATTTGAGATTTTTTTAGAGATAATTTTTTTTACTAATTACGTAAAAAAAAAAGGAGGTTTAAAATGTTTAATTGAAAGAAACTTTTACTCTTTAAACTATAAATTCTGGTTTATAATATAGGAGGACATTCTCTAATTAAAAACTTTCAACTTTGGGTTAACTTATTTACAATTTTTGCTTAACACGTTTCAAGTGATTAGTTTATATTGGATTTTGGTAAATTTTATCCGAAGTTATTATGATGTGGTCATGAGATTAGCTCATTAACTACAACCCTTACAGTCAAACCGTTTGGTCTTCCGAACATTATTAATAGCTTTTTACAAGAGCATAAGAATATTCTCAGGTTTTCAGGACAATACAAGTATACACTTTTTATATGCATGCATTTTACCATTTCTATAAAAAATAATTAAAAAAGCGAAATCGCATTGGATACATACGAAGTACAAGACTGGGTTGGCCATTCAATATAGACTGCTTCTAGAAAAGTAGATGAATAATACGTGCTGCTACTATATACTAACCCCAAAATACATTGTGGGCTGCTAGCCCTCGACTTTCTTGTCCCAAATAATAGATGAATAAAAATTTCACTTTCAGAAATGAACTAAAATGATGAATGAGAAACTAAGATATATAAAGAAGGGTTGGTTAATCCATAATGAATATAATATACGTGTAAAGTATGAAATAAATAATCTTGTTTCTTTTATATATAAATTTGTGATTTTTAATAAAAAATTGTAACTTTTCTATAAAAATAAACAAAGTTTTTCTATAACAAAAAAATACATACTCGAAAAGATACAAAGTTTTTCTATAAAAATACATACTCGAAAAAATTAGAAGATTTTTATGAAAATTGATGACTCTAGCTTCAAAGTAGTAGAAATATTATATTACGGTACCCCCCAAACACACCAAACAACTTCATTTTTTTGTTCATATAGCTGAAAATGTGTCCCAAATTAATTCATCATATGTTCTAAGTAAACTGTATATGTCGTTCTTGCAAACGAGACTTCGCTATGGTTGCAAAGAAATGACAACATACACAACGATTTCCCATAAAGATTTGATATGAAATTAATTAACTAAGAGTATTTTATTCCTACAATCGATAAGGTTTGTTGGGTGTAAACGAGTAGAATCAAACACTAAGGCTTGACTTGAAAAAGAAAATTTAAGTTTGATTCATTTATTTATACAAACTTCAACTAAAAACTCAAACTTAACTTGTTTTAAATAAATAAAGCTTGATATAGGTTTGCTTAACTCATTCATAACTTAACTATTTTTACTTTTATGAAAGATTTTCTTAAATTATTTTTAACTTTATCTATTTAGTATTTAATAAACATTTTAATATAAACTAGATGATAATGTACATATAAAAATATATTTTTAACATGTTTCACGTGAAATTCAAACATTTTAAAATATTATATTTTATAATTCATTAAATAAAAAAATCATAACTTCTTGATTACTAACAAAAAAAAAAAAAAAACTAAAAATAATTTTAACTTTCTTAACAAAGACCTACGTATTTCTATGATCAATATATAAATAACAAAAACTAATAAAATTCTCATAATTAATTTATGTATACAGGCCTTAGAAAAAGTTTATCCGCGTAGAGAGCACATCTTTAAAGATACAACAGGTGTTGGGTCCACAAGGCTCAAGCTTATGGGAGCAAAGCAAGCCTTCTGTTTATTAGCCACTTTGCAAGCTCTTTGGAACACCTTCTTATATAAACCTTTTGAAAGTTTTAAACCTAAAAAATATGAGACTTGTGTCCTTTTTAATATTACAACATAGCTTAGCTCATTTACGGGGTTTACTTTGCTAAACTACTTAGAGAAACTATCATTTTTCATGTCAAAATGTTTTCTCAAAGTAATTTAATGGTAGAACTCTGTTTGGGTACGTTGCTTAAGTTAAAGTACCTATTAAAGCTAGCTGTTATAATAGAATAAATTCCAGAATAAATATTAGATATTGTCAGCACTAAATGGTTTAGTTTTGCATGGAAATAGAGCAAGAGATGGTATTCAATCTTAATCCCACGTACACACCAGTGTGTGTGTCTCTCTCCATGTATATAATTTGGATTAGTCTTTAATATATTTATGTTTTAACATAAATTAAATTATTCGTATGAATGTTTATATACTTACGATATAATATTATAAATATAATATAATATACTAAGAAATGATTTTGTTAGTATAAAAAATTAATTATCAATATATTAAATATTAGTATAATGCACTAAGGTTTAAATTTATGGTTTTATACAAATTAATTACTCAAGCCTCTCCACTAGTCCAATTATTTGGAGTATGCAGCTTATTGAAGAAAAGAGTACTGACTACATATGCGATAGAAAAGGAAGGGAAAAAAAATTGAAAGAGAATAAAAAATTTTATATGTAAGTTTAACAGATGCATGGATATTATGAATTTTGTTTATTCAGTGTAAAAGGATTTTCATAGGAGTTGAGATGTTTGAACTTTGAAATGATTGTTTGGCAACAGCTATGCATGGCTGCGAAATTGACTACGTACAATATTTTGATTAAGGGCTGGTAGATATTTTCTTTCTTTCTTTAAGGCCACCTACGACCATGAATTGAGCATATGATTATTCATATGCATCTCCCTCTTATTCTATCTATATCTACGGTGGTTTCGGTTGAAGAAAGGAAGGATCCCACCAGGAAAATGAGTAGATTTAGTATTTGTATTTAAAAAAAAATTATATTCAGATTCTACGTAGTTAATAATTTTATTTTTTTATTAGATATCTAAATTACTTGCATTTTAATTAACAATGAGAATTAGTAAATAAAAAATATTAATTAAAAATATAATAATAATTAAATTAAAATTATATTCAAATATCTTATACAAAATAATAAAATCATAATCATAAAATATTTTAAAAATTAAAATTCTATTTAGATATCTTTTATAAAACATAATCATCTAAGTCATAAAACATCATAAATGCTATAGTTAACTTTCACATTAACAAATTAATTAACTTTAAAATCTTAAGATATTATCTCTAAAATCCATTGAAAAATAATACACACCTACTAGGAGATGATAAATGGACAATAAATAGGAAAAAAAAAAGAATATAAGTACTACATCATCTACCAATAATAATAATAATAATAATAATAATAATAATAATAATAATAATAATAATAATAATAATAATAATAATAATAATAATAATAATAATAATAATAATAATAATAATAATAATAATAATAATAATAATAATAATAATAATAATAATAATAATAATAATAATAATAATAATAATAATAATAATAATAATAATAATAATAATAATAATAATAATAATAATAATAATAATAATAATAATATAATAATAATAATAATAATAATAATAATAATAATATATAATAATAATAATAATAATAATAATAATAATAATAATAATAATAATAATAATAATAATAATAATAATAATAATAATAATAATAATAATAATATTATAATTATAATTATAATAATAATAATAATAATAATAATAATAATATTATTATTATTATTATTATTATTATTATTATTATTATTATTATTATTATTATTATTATTATTATTATTATTATTATTATTATTATTATATATTATTATTATTATTATTATTATTATTATTATTATTATTATTATTATTATTATTATTATTATTATTATATGTGTAGATATGGATAGAATTAGCTATTAATGTACTTGTACCCGCATTTATACTTATTTAATTTTAGAAATAATTACTTGTGTATGAGTTCATCCTTATTAAATAAGTAATTTTACTTCTCATTATTAATAATTTTTATTAGTAGCATTAAATTTCTCATCATTTGTCATCCTTACTTACCACGAAGTTCAAATGGGTAAAGTTTAGCGTTATAGTTAAATTTTAGCATTACAATTTTAGGTAAAATAAAAATAAAAAAAGTTATCAAATTTATTTTTAAAAGAATTTGTAGTTTTATTTGAATTAATTTAATATGATTTTTTGTGATTTAGTATTGGATCTATTATTTATATTTTTGTCTTATTTTTCTAATTTTTTTTAAAGAAACAATACATAGTTTTTTTTTATGTAAATATGAAATTTCATTAATTAAAATAAAAATAAAGTCTCAAATTAATACATTAATTCTTTTAATTAGTAGTAATTTATTCATTTAAACAACGGTTATTAAATTAAGATAATAAATTTCAAGTTTACTTGATAATAGAAGAAAAACTTAATAAATTTAGTATGTTTTCGAGTTTGTTCCATTTTAAATGTGAATTTAACAATTAAACCAAGATAAAAAAATGTGATTATTTTTCGGTTTCCAATTTTTTATTTTTCCAATCAATTTAGTAATTTAAAATTTAAAAATATTTATATTAGGATCCATTCAAGTTAGTTGCGTTTTTAGTTTTTATTTTATTTTATTTTCAATGCAATTTTTAAAACAAAATGTATTTGGTTAAATAGAGCTAAAATGACTTTTTACTTAATTTCAAAATGTTGTTACATTTATTTTCAAAACAAAGAAAAAATATTTTTGAATTTGATTTATAGTTTTAAAAAATGCACTAACATTATATTTGACAATGACTTTTCTTATTATCACTACTACCACGACTATTGATATTGACACCACTGCCTATCTTCTATCACCCCCACCATCACTCACTTCCCTTAACCAATACCATTATCACTATTATCACCACCATCAACATTACTACCACCTTCATCGCACCATCACCACTACTCTCGTTCGCTACCACCACTATCACTGTCATACTAACACTATTGCCACCACCTTTACTTACACAAACATTGTCACTTCCTCTATTATCTTTGTCATTGTTATAACCACCACAATGTCAACACCATCATTACCACCATCAATCACTACCACAAACATTGTTAATACTCTCATTATTGCTACCTTCACTAGCAGTGAGTAAGAGATGAGTTGAGTTAGATTTATCTTTATTATTACTCACTTCTAAATTTTAATCAAGTCATTTATTTAAATCCAAACTTGACCTAAAAAATATGGGACAAGATCGAGTTAACTCGACTTTTTAACATATAATATAAATCTTAATATTATATACAGTTAAATCATATAATGAAAGAAGTATATAACTTAAATCAACTATATTTTATAATATATATTTTAAAATAAATAACATTATTATAAGTATAATAATATATTTATACAAAATGATATATATTAAATAAATAAATATTATTAATATACAATTTTTGAAAAAGAAATATATTTTTTAAAAGAATATAAGACATTGGACCAAGTTGAGTCAAGGCGAAATATAACTCAAACTCATCTTTTGAAATATACAAAACCTAATTTTAAAACTCAAACATGTCCAAATCAACTTCGGGGCAGACTAAGTTAGTGGTGGGGGTTGGGTCTTGTTCATCCCTAACTGCCACTACCATCATTGTAAGCACCATTATTTTTGGTACCACCATCGCTACTACCATGTAAATATATTTTTAAATTGATTTTAACAAGATAAATAAATTTCAAAATAAGTTTATTTTAAAATTAAAAATTAAAATTAAAATTAAAAAATTAAAACTGATTTTTAAAAATTAAAAACTAGTTTAATTTTTAAAAAAATTAAAATTTACAACGAAAAAACATCGTGTCCTAAATTTGCTGGATACTCCTAATAACGCCGTACCGTATGGAATTCCAGATTGAAAACAACACGTGTCATTTTCACCTTCTAGAGCATTGACTTCCATTAACGTTAGATAGATTGCTTTCACATTCTTCCAATTAATGTTTTGAACCGTGCTTGTGTGAGCCTTGAGTGAGCAAGAGGGCTTGAATTGTTGTAGTTTACTTTTTTCTATTAAGATCTAAACCAAAGGTTTAATTGATAAAATACATAACGGCCGAAAAGTAATACGTGGGAAGTTAAAATTATACATTATTGTTATAAAAAATATCTTACTTTGGTTAAATCTAAAAAAAGGTACTATATTTCTAATCCCTTAATGAAGCATATGCCATGGGATATATATATTTTGGTGAATTATGGTATATATATATATATATATATATATATATATATATATATATATATATATTTTATTTGTTTGTTTATTTATTTATTTATTTATTTATCGGTGAATTGTGGGATATATGGATACGCGTCATTAGTATATAACAAACACTAAAAATTATAAAAGACAACACGGTAGAGATATAATACATAAAATTCATATAAAAATATAATTTTAAATATAAACAAAGATATAAATATTTAAAAAATATTTTTTATAAAATTCTTTTATTTATATAATCATAGTTGTATTTACTTGTATAAACCTCAGTGTTTTAATAAACAAACAAGTTATAATGTTTAGTCTAATAAATAAATTATAAAGTCAGCCTTAAGAAAAAATCGGTCAAACAATTGAAAAAAAATAGTATAATAAAATTCGACAAATCGGTTCAATGAGAGTTGATAAAAAGTTAATGTTATATCGACTCTGTTTAAGAAAATAAAAAGATAATCTAAAATATTTACAACTTATTATTATTAGCCAAAATTATTCTGTCCGGTAAACAATACTCGTGGTCTAGAACAAAAATCAACATTATTGTATATGATTAGAACTTAAATTTAATTATTATATATATTTAATTTAAATTTTATATGTACTTTAAATATTAAATAATAATAAAATAATATTTTAATTTTAATTTTAAAATTATAAAATAATAATTTTATATTTATTTTAAATTATTTAATTATTATTTTATTAATATTAATTCGACTGCTCTTCAATTATTAAATCTGATTACTATTTAAATGCTTCAATATATAATCAGTCCGCTCAATCTTGAAATATTCATAAACACAATTTTTTTCTAAAAAGTAATAAATGCACATCCAAAGTGTTCAAAGGACATCTATTATTCAAACTTTGTACAACAATTTTTTTGAAGTCTTTGTCGCTGTATATTTCCAAGCAAAAACTATTCAAAGCATTAAACCGGTTCAACTAGAACATAAACGACAGACCAAAATTAAGGAAGATTTTACCACGTGAACATATGTCATTTGGTGGTATTTTGTTCTTTATTTTATCAAATTAGTAAATATTTTTGTTTATTTATAATTTATAAAAATATATCGTTATAATAATTAAGATAATTCTTTATGATTTAAATATT
This sequence comes from Mucuna pruriens, assembly GCA_025330945.1. Classification (NCBI taxonomy): domain Eukaryota; kingdom Viridiplantae; phylum Streptophyta; class Magnoliopsida; order Fabales; family Fabaceae; genus Mucuna; species Mucuna pruriens. The sequence continues at coordinate 2,372,520 of JAENHJ010000004.1, read as the reverse complement.
TAAATTAACACCCCATATATATATATATATATATATTTGTTTTAATTAATTGATAGAGATAGTGATAGCGATAATGATGATAATAATAATAATAATAGTATGGATCACCATTATTGCCATCATTACTAATAGTGGGGATGGCAACAATGATTACATGGGACAACAATAGTGATGCATGATCAAGTAATAGTAGCAGTAGAAGTAAAGTATCACCACCATTACTTAAGTAAATATTTAAGTATCTCTTTTAATCTCAATCTTTCATTTGAATTTAAGGATTGACATTGATCATTTTCATTTTCACCTAAGAAATCATTATCAAAAGATATGCCATATATGTTTGTACTTAGTCTTCATAATCACTTTTCATTTTCTTGCTATCTAACGACTTTAATGGAGTAACACATCTTATCTATTATATTGCAAGAAACTAAAGGGTGAAGATGAGAAGTAACTATTTTAAGTTATATTTAGAGTAAGTGAATCCCTTCTTATATATATATATATATTGGGGTGAGATGAGTAAAGATGGATCATTCAATCATACATAGATGGTCAAAATTTAAAGAATTAAATCATGTGAGACATTTTAAAAGTCACATGACTATTTAAGTGATCATATGATATATATATATATATATATATATATATATATATATATATAAAAAGAGAGATGATGTATCATATGGAATGACTTCCTTAAGTAATAATGAGAATGATTAATATGAATTCAAATAGAAGGTTGAGATTAAAAAATTCATTTAATATATATATATATTCCCACTACAATGACAATGGAAGAGACGACAGCGACAATAATGATTATCACAACGGTGACAATGATGGTGGTGAAAATGATAGGGAAGACAAAACAAGAATACCAATGATAGTGATGGTGTTGGCAGTAGTAAGCATGGATAATCACCACTATCATTGTCATCGGTAGCGGGATCGATGGTGGTGGTGCATGCTTACTCCATCTTTGCCACCTCATAGGTATGACTTCATTATCTCTCAACCAATTGCAACAAAATTTACGAGCGTTATATAACTCTTTAAGTCTATTTTTCAATCATATACAGAGAATTCACATATCATTTTTACACAAAGCGTAATTGCAAAGTTACTAGTGTCACTATGGAAATCATTCCAAACAATAACCCATCAAATATACATATCATAATTCATCAAGTTGCTTCACTAATTAATCATTCTAATAATAAAAACACCAAAATGGTAGCACATTATGAAAATAAATAAATTTTTATACAATTATTTCTTGACTTTAATGTGTGCTAAAAACCAAAAAAAGAAGGCTTGATGGAAAAAAGAGGTAATGAAGCTTCCTCTTGCTCCTAAAACTTCAATATCAAAGATAGAATACCCATAATAAAGCCTAATTCCATCAACAAACACAAGAATTAACAAGTATGGTATAAATAAAAGAAATAGGGGAAAAGAAATAAAAATAGAGAATGTAAGAAGTGTCTAACCCAAAGCTTGAAATCACTCTAGAATGGTGATGAAGGCTCTCGGGGTAAGTGAGAAAAGGAAGAAAGAAAATGAAAGTTGGAGGCTAGGAGAAGGAGAGTGTGCCATCCAAATGAAAGAGGAATAATAGGTTTAAAGTCCCCTTAAGTCTTAGGTTCATGGGTTATGTGCCAAAGGTTATGAGCCTTAAGTCATTTATTGGGCTATTTTCTTCAATTTAATATTTTTTTCTCTATAATTCTCTTAATCTCTACCAAAAGTTGTAACCATTATTTTTAATTTCTTAGCTCCTTACTTTTTTTACTAATATTTTCATTTGATCTAATTATTTGACCATGTAATTATTTAATTATTTTCCTTTTTAATTAATTACATAAATAAAGGTAATATAACTTGAAGTTTCACAATCATATGATAAAATAAGAAAAAACTACATTAATTTATTTAAATTAAATTTTTATATGTAAATTTAAATTTCCCCTTGCAACAATATTGTGGCATTGAAGTTCCATTGTTGACTTCTTGGTCGAAAGAAAATCTCGGACATTGTTTCTATGATTGTGACTTGTATTAGGTAACATTTGTTAAGGTTGTGTTAAATAATGGTAAAATGAAAAGGTAAATATATCTTTATTCATATAGGGACTGGGAAAAAATGATGTAACTTTTTTTAGTGGCTCAATGCTAAGTGGGCATGAGAAGAGAAATATGAGGAATTTGTTGAAGAAGGTGAATAAGGCTAAGAGGATGTAGAAGTGTTGGAAGATTGTTGCAATTGCATCTTGAGGGATTATCATCTCCCTTTTAATTGTGATTTTTAAATTCATTTCCCAATTTACCATTGTAATATATCTATATGTAGAATAAAATTGACTCAATTGGTGAAATATTTGATCAGTTATAGGTAATTTGTTGAGATAATGGCATGGGAGGGTTAAATTTAGTAGCTTATGTTATGAGTGTATTTTGCCATTGTAATTGTGTAATTTGACTTAATATAATCATGGTCTTTTTACACACTTTGTAATTTTTGTATCATTGATTTTGAAGGTATCTAATATTTTAATTAAGACTAAATTATATTTTTGGTCTCATATTTTATTGTGAAAATTCATTTTTGTCCTTTATCTTTTTGTTGTTGAGATAACCTGTGAATGTTAACAATTGCAAAAGACTAGATTATTATGCTATATTTTAGGAAATAAAAGTCATGTTGACTAATAGAATAAATTTGTTTTATCTTCGAATTTTTAGGCATTGATGGTTAGTTGTTCCGCCTACTTTTTAGTGTCCTACGCTTGGTTATTTTGTTATATAAATATGTTGTCTTTTATATTTGAATAAAAAACCTTCTGCGATCTCCATTTTCTATATATTTCAAATCCATTTTTTAATAAACAAAAACAAATTGGTATCAAGAGTTCTTATCTCTAAGGGATCTATGAGAATGGAGGGAGATACATGATACACAACAAGTCCATTGCCAATTTTTGGTGGTGAGGAGTATAAGTTGTAAGTTACAATAATGACTATTCATCTTGAAACTTTGGATCTTTAGGAGCCAGTAGAAGAAGACAATGATGTTTTTGAATTACTTGCAAATCCTACGATGGCCCAAGTGAAGAATCACAAGAGAGGAAAACAAAAAGGATAAGGCTAAAATTGTCTTTTTTCTCATTTGTATCAAAAATAATATTTACAAGAATTATGAACTTGAAGTCTACCAAAGATATTTGGGATTATCTTAAATTAGAACATCAAAGTTGTGAAATAACCAAAGGCATGCAAGTGTTCAACTTGGGTAGAAAATTTGAGATACAAAGCATAAAGGAGATAAAAACTATCAAAGGCTATGTTGACAGGTTGTTAAGCATAGTAAATAAAGTGTGACTTCTCAGTGACGACTTCCTTGATGAAAAAATTGTGCAAAAAATTATTGTCACTATACTTGACAAGTACGAATCCAAGATATCAGCATTCAAGGAGTCAAAGGACCTATTAAACATCACCTTAGGAGAACTAATAAATGCTTCATAGATACATGAACATAGAAGAGTGGTGAGACAAAAGGAGATAATACAAGGTGATTTTCATATGGAAACACAAAACTCAAGAGGTGGCAATGGAAGAGCAAAAAACATGAAGGATTTAACAAGCAACAAAATGAGTCTTTTTGTCCTTGTCTACATTGCGAAAAGACAAACCATCCTCAAAGAAGATGTTGGTGGAGACCTAATGTCAAGTGTAGAAAATACGACAATATGAGACATGTAGAGTGAATATGCAAGTCTAAACTAGAGGAGGTTAAGTGACCACAAAGCAAGAAGAAGATGAGCAACACTTTGTTGCAACATGCTTTGCCATAAGCAACAATTCTAGTGATTCATGGTTAATAAACAACGGTTGCACAAACTATATGTTGAATGATTTGAAGCTCTTTAAAGAGCTTGACAAAACCATTGTTTTTCCAAAGTAAAAATTGAAAATGGTTATTTCATCTCAATGAAATGAAAATGAATTGTTTCTATACAAAATTAATAGGTTTGAAACATATCTATAATGTTTTATACGCACCTAACATTGATCAACATTTACTTAGTATTGCATAACTTGTTGAAAAGGACTTTAAAGTCATATTTGAAGACAATTGGTGTTTGATTAAATATACAAAAGATAGAGACATATTTAGACATATTTAGGGTGAAAATGAGAGCTAAAATCTATGTTCTAAATCTGATGGAGGATGAGCAATTAGCTTTTTCAAGCATGACCAACCATGTTGAACTGTGGCACAAAAGGTTCTTGGACTCTTACACATGCAAAAACATGCTTTGGTGAAAGGTATGTCAATGCCTGGAGACAAGTTGGTTGATTGTGTAACTTTCCAATATGGTAAGCTAATTAGAAAACCATTTCCTCTAATAGCATGAAGAGAAATTCATAAGCTGCAATTGGTACAGACATATGTTGAAGGACCTTAGAGAATATCATTTTTAAATGTAATAAATATTATATTACAGTTATTGATGATTATACTAGATTTTGTTAGATTTATTTCTTTAAATCTAGGTCTGAAATTACTAACATATTATGGAAATATAAAAAGTTGGTGGAGAATCAAAGTGGTTGCAATATGCGTATAATAAGATCAAATAATGGGAAGGAATATGCAAATGATACCTTTGACAAATTTTGTGAAGAAGTTGGTATCAAGCACCAATTCACTTTACCTTACACCAAAACAACATGGTGTAAGTGAGAGAAAAAAATATAAGTATAATGGAGATGACAAAGTGTATGTTGCATGAAAAGAAGTTGCTAAGAAAGATGTAAGCAAAGACTACAAATACTCCCACAAGGATTTTGTAGAGAAAAAGTTCATTTGAAGCATGGTTTGATTACAAATCAGATTTACAAAATATTAAATTTTTTGTTGTCTTTGTTTTTCTTTAATACCACAGGTTAAAAGAGATAAACTTAACAAAAAAGGAAGAATCGAGAATTTTCAATGGATACAACAACAATTCCAAAACTTATAGAATTTTCCAACCACAAAATGAAAAAAAAGTAAATAAAAAATATTTGAATTTTTTATTTTGATATGCAAAAAAGTGTACTTTGATTTTTTTTTATTTGAAAGAAAGAAAATAGACCAAAGAAAGAAAAAAAGATAAAATAGAAATTTATAAAATATATCATCCTATAGTAGTTTCCTAAATATAGAAAATATTTATTTTACAAACAAATTTTTTTTTAATGAAATGAGAGAACTATGTTCGAGGATTTGCTAGTATAAGGAGCAAAAAAGGGATTTTTGAATCATAAGGAATTTTTTTATTTACAACTTAAGGGATTTTTAAGAATTTAAGAATAAAAAAAAACACATTGAGTTCATGTATTTGACCTAGATATCAATATATCCATAAATAATTTTATTTTTATTCAAAACTGATTAGAAAAGAAGAGATATCAATAGAGATGTCAAATTCATGAAAGACAATAGAGTTTGGGAGGAAACAATGATGAAGCAGTTTCTAGGAACCTCATAATTATTTTATGAGGATATAGACGACATTCTAGTAAGAGGCATAAGGTCCTTAGCTTAAATTTATGAAAGAAGCAATGTAATTTAAAACCTCTAAAATTCAAAGAAGTTGTGAAGGATGGCAAATGTGAATTAAAGCTATTGAGGAAGAACTAAGAACGATTGAAAAACTGGCACATAGGAGTTGGTGGACAGACCACAACACAAACAACTCATAGGAGTCAAATGCGTTTATGGAACCAAATTTAATGTAGATAGTTCTATAACTAAATACAAGACCAAATTAGTAGTGAAAGGCTATTCTCGAGTGATTGGAGTGGATTTTTCATAAAATTTTTCTCAGGTTACATGCCTCGATACAAGTAGAATGCTACTTTCCTTAATTGTGCATAAAGGACGGAAAATTTATCATTTAGATGTATAATCTACTTTCTAAATGGTTATTTGGAGGAGAAGATATTCATGGAGCAACTTGAAGGGTTTCGAGTCAAGGAAGAGGAGGAGAAAGTTTACAAGTTAAAAAAGGCCTTATATGGTCTTAAGCAAGCCCCAAAGGCCTGGTACAACAAGATAGATGATCATTCAAAATCTTGGATTTGTCAAAATTCCAAGTGAAGTTACATTATATGTGAAGTCCATAGATGCAAATCTAATCATCATTGTCGTCTATGTTGATTATTATGTTGTGACAAGAAGTGATGAGAAACTCACAATGAAGTTTAAAGTTGAAATGCTTAAAGTATTTGAAATGATAGACTTTAACTTGACGATTTTTTCTTAGGGATTAGAGGTGAAACAAGATCATGGTGGAGTTTTCATATGCCCATAGAAATATGCAAGGGCAACATTAAAAAATTTCATATGGAAGAATGCAAAAGTACTACAACTTTAATGAATTAGAATGAGACATATAACAAGGATGATGGAGTTGATAAAGTATACGAACAACATTATAGAAGCCTAATTGGTTTCTTAATGTACCTTACTACAACTAGACATAACATTTTATTTGCAGTAAGTATACTTTCAAGGTTCATGCATTGTGCTAGTGAAGTGCATTTTCAAGCTACCAAATGAATTGATAGATATATTAAAGACACTACATATTATGATGTTAAGTACTCTCATTCTCATAATTTTAAGCTTCATGGATACTCTGATAATGATTGGGCAGGATGTGTTGATGACATGTGAAGTATCTTCGATTATTGTTTCACTTTTGGTTCTGGAGTTTTTTGTGGTGTTATAAAAAACAAGAAGTTATAGCTCAATCAATTGCGAAAGAATATATAGCTACTGCAAAAGCTCTTTGGATTAGGAAAATCATGACAGATTTGCTTATGTAGCAAGAAGATAGCACATTGGTTTTTGTGGACACTCAAGCTATAATCTTAATTGCCACTAATCTAGTGTTTCATGGAAAAACAAAGCATTTCAAGATAAAGTTTTTTCTTCTAAGAGAGATTCAAAAGGAAGGAGAAGTAAAGTTAATGTACTAAAAAATAGAGAATCAAAGTGTGGACATCCAAACAAAGGCACTTCCGAAAGCTAGATTGGAATTATTGAGGAAAAAGCTTGGAGTTTGTAGTTCCAAAGTTAGGGAGGAGTGTTGTTGAGATGACTCTTGGAACTTGTTAACAACGATAAAAAACCATATTTTTATGCTATATTTTAGGAAATAAAAGTCATGTTGACTAATAGAATAAAATTGTTTTATCTTTCAATTTGTAGACAATGTTGGTAAGTTGTTTTGCCTACTTATTAGTGCCCTTCATGTTGGTTATTTTGTTATGCAAATACATTGCCCCTATATTTGAAAAAAACAACCTTTTGTAGTCTCCATTCTCTATATATTCCAACACTTTATATCTATTGTTTTATAAACAAAAACACTAATTTTAAAAGATTTATTTTTGTTTTTTAACTTTTAAATTTGAGTTAATGTTATCCTTTCGTAACAATAACCATTTTTATATTTCAGGGTACAATTTTAAGTCTTGTTTTAACTAATTCAAGACATGAAACTTATCTCATTAGATTTACCTACATAAAAATTATAGAACTTAATTAATGTTCAAATAAAAAAAGGTCATAAACATAATAATAACCGCATGAAAATTGAATCCCAAAATAAAATAAAAACAATAAGTATTTTGGAAGAACAATATTAACTTAAATTTGATAGTTAAATGAACAAAATAAATATTTTAAAAGATAAATGACTAAAACAAAATTTCATTATAAGATAAGAGACTAAAAATATAATTTAGCCTTGTATTAATATAATCATTTTATTAATTTATTGATATCACTTGTGTCAATGTACTGATATGTGTATTAATGTTTATCATTTGTATTAATGTAATAATCTTATATGATATTAATGAGTTTTCTTATATGAATATTATTTAAAATTCAATATGGTCATTTATTATTTGGCAAATATACGTTCGTTTGTTGTTAATCAAATTTTTAATTCATTCTTATTAAATATTACAATAGTAAATGTAAAAGAAGAATATGACACCAAAAAACTTAATGCAAATCTGATTCATATTGACATTAGTAAATACAAAATACGTACATAATTGTCTTTAAATTAAAAAATCATTGTCTTAATTGGTATAAGTAAATGTAAAATGCATAAACTAGTACATAAACTATTGCCTTTAAATAAAGAAATCATTATCTCTACAAAGTAATGACATTACATAAACCAAATATTTTGTATGTACAAAAACTTGTGCTACCTTAAACTAACCCAATCCCAATATACAAACTAGTCACTACCTTACAAAAATTGTCATAATCCCATAGTTAATAGTCTTTACAAAAAAATCACTCACATAAACTAGTTAACTCCACATACACATAAATGGTCTGGATCCAATTTTTACACTACATTTTGGATGTTTGTACCATATGCACTTAAATGTTGCATATCCAATGTCCTCAATCACTTTTGAGATATCTATGCACGACATCTCATCCATGTCTCACTCCTAATTTGTCTCTACTACTAACCTTTTCACATATTGATAAACAAGATATATCTTAAATAACCCTTGCATGATGAATCCTTAGCTTAATTAAATGTTCCTTGGTAGGCCAACCACAAAAATAAGGACCACAAAAACTTGAAATGCCAAAAAAAAATTATATGAACTAAAATTCAGAATCTACAAATTCGAAAGTTAACATCTAACTAAAATTAAAGAACCAAGGAAACATTTACAATCAATAAGGATCACAACCAAATATTCACAATCAACAAGGACTAAGCCAGCAAGCAATTTACTAATTTAGAAATTGAAATTATAATTAAAATTATTTTTCAAAAAATGATTAAAGGTCCACAAAATCAACAAACCCTCCTTTAATTTGAGTAAAGGATTCTTAGGCTACAACAATTGCAAAACCCTAACTTAATTTTAGAAAAAAGGAATACAAGACCACATAATTACAAAGGCCTAATTATATTTTATAAAGCCTAATTTGTCGTCCACTACATTAATAAACCCCCAATTTTATTTCAGGAAAGAGATTATCGTCACACAAAATTAAAAAACCCTAATTGCAAGCCAACAACTACAATTCACCAATTAAAATAATCATAATTTCACACCAAAAGAAGGATACATAAATCACATGCACTAAAGGAGACACATGGACCACTGCCATGTCAAATCCTTAAAAAGTCATGGAAAGAAATATTATCTAGACATATAGGTTTTGGAGAATCTTGAGTCTCCTAAGTAACCCATGGTTTGTGGTCAGGGACTTTATTGCTTGCAACATTATACCCTCTAACTATATTCCGAAATTTCACCTCTCTTCTTCTAAATGATGACCTCAAATTTCTCCACTCTACTCCACTATTCAAAACGATATTACTTTATTGCTTGCAACATTGTACCCTCTAACTATATTTTGAAATTTCACTCATCTTCCTCTAAATAATGTCCTCAAATTCCTCCATTCTACTCCTCTGTTCGAAACGATATTCACAATTAAAAGGAACAATTGTGCGAGTGACAAAATGGACTTAGAGTTTTTCATTTTCACCATTATTATATGATGTCATTTCTTCTTTTTTTAACCTTCTTAAATCAATTTTTATTTTTTTATAAAATCAACCACATCTCTGACAAAGTAATAAAATAAATATGTGTACAACTTATGCCACATCGTAGTAACTATGTCAGCAGGACATTAGTCATTTCACAAAGATAGAATAAAAAAGGATAAAAATTTGCAAAAAATTGTAAATTAAGAGACAAATTACGTAAAAAGAATTATTTAGGGACAAAATTCGTGAAAATAAAATATTAATTAGAAATAAAAGTATAATTAAGTTATTATTTTAAATATATACATTTATTAATGGTTCAAACCATGTCATCATGCCATTTGAAATTTAACGAAAACTTTCGAGACATTTATAAATTAGAAGACAAAATTCACGAAATATATAACTTTGAGAATAAAATATATAATTGAGCCTTAATATTATAAAAGTATTCCCATCAATTCAATATTATTTTAGTTATATTATTTATTGCCCACCAAGTAATACGCAAGATAAAAAATTGTCTTTCTGATAAATATTCGTCTTGTGTTATTCTTCATGTGCTTGTATCGTACCTTATATAAACGCACCCTTAGTTACGTTTTTGCTTTGATTGGTCCATTCTATTATTGTTGGGCGGTCATAAGGCCACAAAGGTCTAAATACAAGAAGATGAGAAAGAACTAGAAATTGAAGGGGACAGACAGTGTAGATAATAATAATCAGAATAGCTGCGATAACGATGAATATAAGCAATTGAGAAATGGAAGGTGTTAGGTGAGATCGAAGAAAAAGTCACCTTACCCACTTCGCTAAGCTTCTCACTCATTCCCATTCTTCTTCGTCTCTTCTCTTTTCTTGGAAAAAGTAAAAACAAAGAATATCAAGCCACGCGTCCATATAAAATGCACGTTGCACATTTCCACTCTCTTGTATTCCAGGAAAAGAAAAGAATTTCCAAAGAGAAAGAAAGGTATTGGAAGTTTCATTTTAGAAAAATATGATCACAACACTTATGAAAAGCGTGTGCTGTTCTCCTGGCTTCTCTACGTTGAGCCTTGTGTATTAATATAATAGCTATATACTATGTGCATGTTAAATTATTTTCAAAATAAAAATAAAAATAAATGTCTAAATATTAAACTATAATAATATGGTAAAACGTTTAGAAGTGTATACCTTTTAAGGAATATTAATAGGGATTGTTTTTTAATCTATAAATGAACAATTAGTCAAAATAGTTTTTTAACAATGGACACTAGATAGTAGTAGGAAATTTCCTTTAGAATATACATATAATATATATATATATATATATATATATATATATATATATATATATATATATATTTTATTTATTTATTTAAGCATTGACTGACACCAAGTATTTTTTTATTATTATTAAGATAAAAATAAATAAATGATAATAATAATAAATGTTATTGAGGAAGTTATAATTATATGGTAAAAAAAATACAGAAGTGTTTTAACAAGTACGAAATAAATTTTTATTTTATATAATTAAAATTATAATAAATAAACACTTGTATATGTAAATTATATTATAATTAAAATTTAAAATAAATAATTTTTTTAACATATAAATTATATTTTAAGTTTATAATAAATAATTTATATTGTCTCAATATTGTTTTTAATTATTGATAATTTTTAAAAATATATAAAAAATTAAGTTATAAATTAAGATATTTAAAAAAAATTATTTAAAAGAGATAAATGGTTAAAAAATATTCTAAAAATATTTATTGTTAAAAATCTACTTAAAATATTCTTTTTGAAAAATGATCTCCTATAGTCATTCAAAACATTTATTCTAATTTATATAGAAAAAAATTAAACTTTAATATTTTATAGAAAAATAATTAAAATTTAAAATAATTTTATATCATAATATAAATTTTATTATAAATATAAAATATAATTTATATATTTAAAATATTATTTATTACAAATATTAATTATAATACTTCATCCAATTTATTTTATAAGATTTATTTAATCAATTTACCTATATTAAGAATTTTAATTAATTTAGGTAGCAACATTACAAATTACTTCTAAAATTAATAAAACATATTTTTAATTTTTTATAAATATTTTTATTATTTTAATTTTTCTAATATTTCTCATCATTAATATATTTATTGTTTTAAATTTTATTGATTATGTATGTAAATAGTCAATTAAAATTCTTAAAATATTTTTTTATATAAACAAAATTAATCATCATAATTTAAGATATTAATATGTTTCTTTTCGTAAGAAATATCAAGTCAAAAATTTAATTTGAGTCTTATAAAACAATAAAAGAGAGTAACATAATTTTATTTATAATTGTTTATTTATTTTTTAATAATTATTTTATTTATTTTTAATAATTATTTTTAAATTTTTTATTAATTACTTTAAATTCATATATACATGTAATGATTTATGATATGATTATAGGATAGTATGAAATAATTTTACTATTAAAATCTAATTTATATATTTAAAAAAATTAAAAACGGTAAATATACAGGCATGGAAATATGCAAAGAAAAGGTAGAGTTTAAAAGCGATTGCTATTAAAATGATGGATTATTAATATGATATCCAAAAGAGTAATGAAACAAAAGTTGATTCGCGGTAGTCAAAAGGCCTGGGGCCAAGAATCCTTGAAAGTGGGTTCGTTTTATTTCGTTTCTCTCGTCGCTGTGATTAATTTTAGACTTAAGTGCATCTCAAAATTTCTAGAACCCACGTCACTTTGGGGGTTGGGGTAGTTTGGTTTTCCTTCCGTATAATAATATTTATACAAGAGTCCCCTGCAAGAATCCAGAACAATAACACCCCCTTTTGACCTTTCCCTTCTCTCCCTTCTCTCCCTAGAAGTTATGGTATTTGTCATTCATTTCACACAACTGGTTCAGCTTTGGACCCATGGATTCTGATCGTCCCAGAAACTCTACCTTGTGTCACTCTCGCTTTTTTCTCTTTGGCTTCTATTGCTGGGACTGGGAATTCTTAACCGCTCTTCTCCTCTTTAGTTATTCTTCCTAATTACCCTTCTCAAAATCTCAATCCACCAAAAATACACCCCTCCCTCTTTTTTTATTACTACACCAGGTTTAAAAGGAAACATAAGACGCATAGATATTTTTTATTTTATTTTTAGTAAATTAAATTGTGAGGTAGGTGAAGGGTAGATCGGGAAAAAATGTCGCAGCGCTCGACGCCAGCACCGTTTTTGACGAAGACATATCAGTTGGTGGACGACCCTGTCACCGACGACGTGATTTCGTGGAGCGAAAGCGGCAATACTTTTGTCGTTTGGAAACACGCGGATTTCGCTAAGGATTTGCTTCCCAAGTATTTCAAGCATAACAATTTTTCCAGCTTCGTTCGCCAACTCAATACCTATGTAAGTGCCCCTTCCCTTGTTCAGAAGTTCTGTTTTTCTTTTCTCCGTCTAAACTGCTTTTGTGTCGTGTATCTATGAGTATGACCGTTTTAATTTCTAGTCCTGGAAACCAATTTCCAGCCTAGCATTTTCATCATATCTGCGTTACGAATTCGATGTGAAATAAATTAATAAGTAAGTTTAAATATTAATAATGCTGGATGCTTTTTTACCGTGTGATTTCATTATTTTGATGCGTTTTTAAATGAATAAAAGCTGGGATTGGAATCTTATGTGGAAGTTTCAACCCGAGGATCGTTTTGGCGTATATCGAATATAAAAAGTGTGTTTAAATTATGGAGGTTTGGTTTGCTTTGAATTTGTCTCTCGTTTGTTGAAGCATCGGTATTTGATCAGTGTTTTCTTTTCTTTTTTTTTTTTTTAAGTATCTTCCACAACGAATATTCTGTTTTGTGGAAGATTACTCCACATGCGGTTCACGGAAACAGGGTGAGATTTGAAGAGGTTTATGTGTGTGGTAGAAAGCACGTGACGCTCAGTGCTATAGATCTTTTCTGTTAGGTGGCCTAATTGGAAGAATTTCTTTTCATTTTTTTTTCCGCAGTGGAGAGCCTTAAAGTGTCTTTTGGTTATTTTTAAACTTGAAAAGTGTAATTATGGAAAAAGTCAAATAAATAAATAAATGAGTGAAGTGAATAGGTAAGGGTACTGTGCCTAGGCATTATAATTCTTTTTATGAAATATAAGAATCAATCTTATCCTTTGAAAAACCATCTATATAATGCATTGATTTAATTTTCAAAATGAATAGCATTTCGTAATAGAATTATATCAATCATTTATGAAGAAGTTGTTTAACTTTATTTTTATTTAGAATAAGTTAAACAACCGTTCAAATTAATAGTGAGATAATTATGACTTTTGGTTTAATTTTTATTTATTTCCTTATTAAATATTTCAAGGGTAAAATAATAGTAGGTAGAAAAGATATATTAGTATTAATAGTAAAAGACTGATATTATAGAAAGTGGGGTTGGTGGCTAAAATATATAGTTAATTTTCAATTTTGTTGGATGGAAATTGTAGTTGCAAATTGCCTTTGTATAAATGCGAAACTAAATAGTGGCGACAGTAGTTGTGCCGCCACTGTACAGACCGATACCGCCATGTGTTTGGCTATGGGCTTATGGCGGATTGACCGGATCATGTTTTGTTACTCTCTTTACTTTAGTTGGTTCTATTTTTCTCTATATGTTTTGCATGCTGACTTTAATGAACTGCGTCATTTCTATACGAAAATAAAGTTATTTTACTTCCATTCACAAAATTAATGTCTCAAATATTTAAACAAATTCCAATTCTTTTGAAAATTTCTAAGTTTCTTATTTACTTAAATAGAAAAAGTACTTTCTAATTGCTCAAAATGAGAGAAAAATATAAATAAGTAATATTTGAACCTCAAATGCCTTTTTAGCTGTTCTCACTTCTCCCTTACTGTTGAATTAATTAGAAAATCATTAATTGAAGTTAGAGGAAGGATAAGACTTTTCTAAAATAATTTTTTTAAGTAAACATTGTATTTGTTTTTTTTTTATTCAAATTAATGTTTTTTAAATAATTAAATATTTTAAATTTTAATATACTTTTCTTGTTTATTCATTTCCCAAAACCAATAAAAGGAATCAACATTTTTAATGACTCATTAATAGACAAAATAGTTTGTACACTAGCTTTTTTTTATTCTTTTTATAATACAGTTTTTAACGTGTTTTTGGTCATATTTTACCAAGTAAAAAATAAAATATTTTATTAAACAAAATATAGAAGATATTAAATGTTAATTTTTAATAATTTAAAATAAGTAATAGGATACATTTTATATTTTTTTATATCATATATTATGGTACATATTAGAAAAATCGTTTATGCTATATTATTAATACAGAATTATTAGAAACATTATTAATATATATTAGTGAGTTTCGGTCATGATTTTACAATTTTAAATAAATTTTAATCAATACTAAAAAAAACATGAATCGAAAGGATAGCTTTAGAAAATGTTTTGCTGAAGAGTTGGAATGAATTAAAAGGATTGCTTTAGAAATGTTTTGCTGACAGAATTGGGTATCAACAATATGGCTCGAGGTATTGTATAATTAATTAGAATGAATGAATAAAAAATTGATGGTTTTGAATGTTGAATTACTCAGGGATTCCGAAAGATCGTTCCCGACAAATGGGAATTCGCCAACGAGTATTTCAAGCGAGGACAGAAGGAGGTCCTCGTCGAGATCAAGCGGCGGAAGACGGTAACCCAATCGCCGGCAGCCGGAAAATCCGCGGGCGGAGGCGGGGGCAACACCTCGGCGTCTCACTCCGGCGGCGACGACATGGGGTCGACGTCGACGGAATCAGTGGAGGCGGCGGCGGCGACGACTCAGTGCGCGGATTTATCGGGCGAGAACGAGAAACTGAAAAAGGACAACGAGAAACTGAGCAGCGAGTTGGCACGTGCGAAGAAACAGTGCGACGAACTGGTAGCTTTTCTGAGGGAGTCTCTGAACGTGTGTCCCGATGTGATCAACCGCATCATTCAGCAAGGAACGTGTGGGTCCAGCGACGATGCGGTGCGTTTTGGCGCTAATGATAATGACGACGAAAATGCGGTAGGTGAATGTGAAGCCAAAGGTGGAGAAAGTTTGAAACTGTTTGGTGTTTGGTTGAAGGGGCAGGATGGGAAGATGGACAAAGAGAAATTGAAGATTGGTAATTGCCGCAAGAGAGGCCGCGAAGACCCAATTGCTGCCACTGCCAACGAATTCAAGACCCTTGCTTAATATTATTTTAAGAAACTACAGTCAAATATAGAAAACTCTCTCGGTCATCATGGAACATGTATGGCTTTTCATCTTTTTTTAGTTTTATATATACAAATGGTAGTTGTTATTTCATGGCATTTTGTAGTTGCGTTTGATTCTGCAGGACTAAGTAAATGATACATACTAATAATGATGATTATCATCATGTGTATAAACATTAATTGCTATGATTGAATTTAAATGGGTCGTGTTTGCTTTCAACTTTTAATTAATTAATGCATCGTACTATTAATTATGGAATTTGACACATAAATTGACGGTCTCGCGAATAACATTATTATTGGGTGGGACATGACATGACTACTGTATCGTGTCAATCTTAATTACGTTACCACTTGACTAGAGTAACGTTTATACGTCAGTTCGCCGGTAGAACCTCTCGCGAGTAATGCTTCGTATTTGATGTATTTTTTAGTTAAATTTTAGGATGGTGACATTGACGTTGAGATTTTCTCTAGGAAATTTTGAACAACTTACTTCCGTTGTAGTTTCAAGGAAATGAATTAACATAAATTATGTTTTTAAGATTTCGACTCTTCTGAAGTATATAGAAGACGCTATCGTGACAGGAAACAATATTATTATTTGTGTCATATTAGTCAAAATGATATACAAACAAGCACTAGAGGAAATAAAGTAAAAAAATAATCATTTCGATTGAAAAATTAGTACTTAAGATTTTAAATTTTTAATTAATAATTATAATTAAATCTAACTCCTTAACCACCAATGTGCTGAACTTTCTCAAATTATTAACCCACACCAGTTCGCACTCCACCTAAAGTTCCAAATCATGGTATTTCAGCCTTCTTATATTCTTATCTCTAGCTTCGTCTACGACTCAATTAATGGAAGCTCTAGAAAGTTCAAGTCATAGTGTTGGCCTGCACTTTGCGGATAAGAATTGAATATAGTGGGGTACATGTTGATTATTTATTAGTGAAGAACATGTCTTGGTTGCACTGGTAGATTCTGGCTTCTTGTTCCTTCCATCCATTAAAAACACAAGTGTAGAGCACAGCATAAGAAATTAAGCTGACTGTATCCATGTGCAAACATGAAACGCCATGTTTGTAGGCCATTTCCTTAATTCTAATGTAATTTTCTATTATATTTTAATGAATAAATTACATTCTTATTCAGTAAATTTTGTCAAATTTTTCTTTTCTTTTCATCATTGCATCAAAAGTATATTTGAGTAACCTTCTTCGTAAGTAATTTATGCACAAGATAATTAGTTGAATTTATATCCTATTAATTTCTTTAAAAATTATTTTTGTATAAAAAAATTATTTTATTTTTTTATAAGTATTTATGAAAAAGTTTACTTAAAAATGTCTTTAAAAAATACCTTAGTTCTTTTTAATTGTTTGAAAGACATTAATCTAATACTGCCTGTACATTATACTGATACATTCTTTTATCTAAAAAACATTATACCGCATATTTTTATAAAAGAGATTATTGTACATGTTGAAAAATTAAGAATTCACGTGCAATCTCAAAATATATAGACGTGTTGAGGTAATTTATTCTATTTTAGTCTATTTCAAAAAGAAGAAAAATTATAGCACCCGTCGGTTTTCTTGTTGTTCTATAGTAATTTTCTATTCGGTACTTTGATTGTTATTTTCTGCACTGTAAAAAATTTGTTTGCACAAACTCAATAATATTTTGTTTATTTTGTTGTTTATAAAAAGAAGTATTTTTTATCGTTAGATTGAGATTGAGTCTAGCTAGCAGGGTTAATCTCTTACATGTGGCTAATTACATTTAAAATCTCCAGTAGAAAAACGTCTATTTTTAATGTCCACTCATACATGAAGTAGATTCCTCTTTTTTCATTTCTTTAGATATTTTATTGAATAATTGATGAATCCAAGAACAAATTCTGCACTACTTCACGCAATCGTGCAGCGATGATAGGTAGAAATAATTTTTTAAAAGCATGTTTTTAATCTTGATTTAGGAGGATGTTTAGGTGAAAATAATATAAACACAATATGCATATTTCAAGAAAAAATTGTTTTTGTATGTAAAGTATATACATGATGTTGGATTATTAATTAAGGATAAGATAATAATCTTTTATTTAAACGTTTTTCAACTGTTACGTAAATTTTATATAAATCATTTTTATTCGATTTTTTTTAAATTTTCAATGAGATTTTAATTTCTCCTTACATATAAAAAAATAGAATATAAATTTTCAATAATTTAATATGTTAAATACCATAGTAGTTTTATAGTCATCATATAATATATTAACTCAAGAATTCTTACTATTTTTAATAAATCAACATTGACATCTACTTATTTAAGTTTATATTATTTTTTTAATATAATAAGCTAACTTAATTTGATTACATGATATAAAGTTTATTAATGATAATTAAGAATTATAATTATTTTATAATATTAATTCATATTAATTATTGAGATATAAAATTCCATAATTTTCCTTATTGTTCAGAGAACTATCGGATTTTCTTGTATGAAGATTTGAATGTAAACTCATAATGGAGAATGAGAAAGATGAATTTTATTATCTGTTGCGAAAAGAATGTTACAGAGCAAAGTAATAACTAATATTTACACATATTACAGAGCAAAGTAATAGCTAAAAAATTTTATTTACATCTCTCAATTTATTCTTTATATATATATATAATTTTACTTAAACATTTTTTTATTGATCTTGTTTTAAATAATTATGCATTTCATTTATCCATTTTTTTTCTGATTTTTTGGAAATCTTTTTCTGTTAAAGTTTCTTTATTCTTCTGCACATTTAGGAGATATTCTTTTCATTGACCTTTTATAATTTATGCCGTTGTACTTTATCAATTCTTTCCTAATGTTTTTCTTCTTAGTGAAAGCAAGTAATATTTCTTTGTTTACACATGTTAAATTAGATCTTTGTCTATGACTAAGATAGGAAAACAAATGAAGTTGTAATAAAATAAAAAAATATACTGAAAATTTATACATATTCTCAAAAGTAAGTTCTGAAACTTATTTTCTGAAACAAGTATAAATTTTCAAAAAGACAATTTCAGTATAATACAAATAAGTTACAAATATTGAAAACCAAAATGTCGTACATTGATTTAAGTAATTGCTAAGTCATGGACAAAACATAACTCATGGTATCTTTTAACACATAATATTACATATAGGTTTGATTTAGAACATTATATTGTTGGAAAATACAATGTTACAGAAATAATAAAGATGAAATATAAAATTAGGATTTAAAAAGTAATGAAGATAAATGAAAAAAATAAGATTTTTATTATTTTATACAAAAGAATATTTTTGGTATAAATTAAATATAACATTTATTAAAATGTTATTAAAACTAATATGTAACATAATTTAAATACATAATTAGTTAAGATGTTATTAAAACTAATAAGTAACATTTTATATTTTTACAACATTTTTAAATATTGCCAAAAAATCATTTATGTAGCAATAATTCTACCTATCACACAAGTGATATATGAAAAAAATTTCAAATATTGAATTACAAAAATAATTAAAAATTTTAATTACTTATATATTCTCTATACACTAATATTACCCCTACCATTAAATGTTATCCAGAAAATAAAAAAATACACTTTTCCGTCTCATATTGTTTGACATTTTAATAAGGAAAACAAAATTGTCTTATTTTATTTTTATTCTATATTATTAATGAAGTATTAAATATTTTTTAAGAAAATAAATAACTTAAAAGTTATATCAATAAATGGTGATTTGTGATTGGATGATATTGTAAAACTATTCTATATGCTAGATTATGATTAGATAACAATATAAAATTATTGTACATTGTCCTTACATAAGTATTAAACTCATATTTTTTTGTTATATCTTTCATCATTTACTGTTGAGTGAGAAAATACAAAAGAAGTATAAAGAGAGGGAATCTAATTAATATGAAAGATAAAAAATATTATAAAATTGCATAATATTTTTTTTAGAAAATATAAAATATTAATTACATTCTTTAATTCCTGTGTCCAAACCTTGAGGTAGCTTCTAGTACAAGAGAAGCTTTTAAATATTTTTTCTACAATATTAATGAAGTATTAAATTTTTTTCTACTATATCTTTTATCATTTATTATGGAGTGAGAAAATACAAAAGAAGTATAAAGAGGGGGAATCTAATTAATATGAAAGATAAAAAATATTATGAAATTGCATAATATTTTTTTTAGAAAATATAAAATATTAATTACATTCTTTAATTCCTGTGTCCAAACCTTGAAGTAGCTTCTAGTACAAGAGAAGCTTTTAAATATTTTTTCTACAATATTAATGAAGTATTAAATTTTTTTCTACTATATCTTTTATCATTTATTATGAAGTGAGAAAATACAAAAGAAGTATAAAGAGAGAGAATCTAATCAATATGAAAGATAACATATATATTATGAAATTATATAATTTTTTATAAAAATCTAAAATATTAATTTCATTCTTTATGTTTATATTATCTTAAAACAATGATTTGTCAGAAATATTGTTTCATTGAAATAGGTTTTTTGGTAAACCAAAAGGTTCAAGATCCTCCCACCGAGTCGATCCAGGATAAAGTGGTACCTCTAGTTGCGACTCCATGCCCAATCTGAAATCGAACCTCTGAGCTTTGTTAACAAGTGTATAATATTATATCTTTAAATAATTTTTATTTTTCAATTCTTTAAACATGGTCAAGGTAATAATTAACAAATTATTTAAAAACTTATTATAAAGTAAAGATAACAATTTTTTATGTTAAAGTTAAATAAAAATTTTAAAATCACACCAACATATTTTTAATTTTAAAATTTATAAAAAAATAATTTTATAACAAAACTCATCCAAACATATATAATTTGATTAAATTATTTTAAAAAAATTATCTTAATTTACATAAAATAAAATATTATCGTAACAACCTTTAAACAACTTATAAAACTATAAATAAAAATTCCATAATGAAATCACCACAACAAGGAATGATCTACTAACTATATCCTCAAGAGCAAGGTTAGCCTTCTTGCTCTCTCAACATCACAACCCATGTTCTATTTCTTAAAGATAGCAACATTCCAAGTCTTATAGAATTTTAACTTAGTCATTTCACTTTAGTCTTTTAACCAACCTACATAATTAAACATTTTACAACAATTCCAAAAAGTCTTTTAAATATATATAATTAATCAAATATACATATTTTACCACTTAATCTTTCCATCATTGCCAATAAATTTCTCCCAATTAGAGTGACAATTCATCCAACGAATACTACCCTCCAAAAAAGGTACATCTCAAGTATATGCATATGCTCAGCAAGAGCCTAATCTTGCCCAATGAATGGAGTCATCGAAAGCTCATATTAAGTTTAGTTTCCCGACAAGTGCATTACTCGTCCAAGGAGCCAAGTCATAGTGGCTTAACTCCTAAAAACTCACACGTTTTACCCAAAGAGAGTTCCTACTTGCTTGGCCAAATGGTGGACAGAGAACATCCTAAAATTTCACATCTTATTCACTCAGCAAGTGGGACATCTCGCTTAGTGAATGAAGTCATAAAGATTTTACACTCAACCAAACACTAGACTCGCCTAGCGATTCTATGAGTTTTTGGGTTCTCAAGATCCTCGACCAAAAAGTAAGGCCCAACGAACAGTCAACGAACCCATATTTTTCTCACTAAGTTCATGACTTTGCCCATCGAGTGAGGTACTCGCTCATCAATCCTTCATTGTATTCATGTGTTCTTGAGTACTCACTTAGCGAGAAAGGCCCTCGCCCAACAAAAAATTTTTTTTTTCAAAAAAAACTACCTAGAAATGCAATGTTGCTTAGCGAGAGTTTCCCTTCACTTAGCAAGAGTCGTAGACAACAACATATAAAAACACATAATTCATCAAAATCAACATGCAATCTATTCAACCACTCTAGAACATCATATAAGCATGATATAGACGTAAAGACATTGAATTTTCTCACATGCATGGCTGATTCAACAAGATTTTGTAGACTGCATGAAAAACTCAAAAACTACAACAATGGACATAAATCCCTAGGTAGATTCCAAGCATGCATTTTTTAAGCAATTAAATAACGTTTATACACCACAACAACATGAAAAATCACAAAAATACGTTAATGTTAGCTTCCCTTACTTGTTGAAGACATAGAGATTGAAAACTTTAATGAAGAAGCTTCACTTGAAGAAGCAAAGAGTGGGTTTATAAAAGGTGGTGACAAAAAGTTGAAACCTAACCTCAACCTCGTTAGGTTTTATTGGGTTTGGGAAAACCCACGAGGAACCCATTCTACAATTCTTTTCTAATTTATTATATATATATATTTAAATAAAATATGTTAAATTAATAATTATATTTTAATTCAAACTATATATAAAAATTAATAAATGATAAAGAACCTCAAAATTATTGAAGAATTAAAATTTATTTGTAATTAAATGTATATCTTTATCTTTTCTATTTAATTACTAATATTACTTTAATTATTAAATATTACAATAATTCATTTATATTTTAATATTTATAAAAAAATAAAGTATAAAACAATTATATACAATATACAAAATTATATATATATATATATATATATATATATATATATATATATATATATATATATATATATATATATATATATATATATATATATATATATATATACATATACTTGTACATAACAATAACAATGTAGTAAGGGAAAACTCGACTTAGACTTCACTTTTTTGAATTAGAAAAAACCCAAATCTGACCTCATCCTATTCAAAGTGGGTTTTTCTCGTCAAAGTCAAGGCAGGATCGGACAAGTATCCACAAGTTCAGATTCAATTGTTATGCTTAGTGTTTTCTTATTTCTAAAGCTTTCATTCAACCCTTCAGTGGCCTATTTACAAGGTTTGGAGGGTGGGTTATTAACAAAGGGTTAATGGGGTTTTAGAGGATCATTGGATAAAATGGACAGCATAATTATGAGGGGTTTTTGGGGCAACAGTTAGAAGGTTCTAGAGTTTTCTTCGAAACAACGGTTAGTTGGACTCCTTGCCTTAAAAAAATGTATCATTATATCAAAATGCAAGTCATTGCATCGAAAAATGTGTCATCACACCAAAAAATGTGTCAACGACACTAATTCAACTAAACTGGAAGGTGTTTATAATTATTGTTTTTATCAACTCTCGATGTTTTAATCAACTTAGATTGTTACTTTAAGGGAAAGTTTATCTCAGCGTGTTTTTGTTCATTCTAACAAATTTTTAGATTTTCTCAAAAAATACACAACACAACATTTTGTTTTTCCTTTTCAACTTAAATTAAATTTAATTATCTTGCTAATTACTCAATCACTTAATTAAACACATGCACAAAAACGTTAGTGTTGCCACTATAATAAATTATTTATAAATATTATTATCCATATAATTTTTTTACATATTATTTTTATAAATTATTTTGATTGAACCAACCATACTAAATATATTACTTAAGGAAATATAACATAATTTATTTAAAAAATAAAAATAAAATTTACACAAAACTAATTATTTTTAAATTTATTTCTTATAAAAAAATAATTATTATATCATTAAAATTAAATATTTTTTCAAAAATAGGTGGTTAGTGATTATCATCTTGAATTCACTTCTTATTTGGTTATCACAGAAAATTCATGTTTGTTTAAATTTTTCAGTACTGACAATTTAGTAATCTTTAATTTTTCTAAATTGTAAAAGGTTATGTTACAGTGATGATTATTTGATTTCAATTTTCTTTAATTATTGTAAGAATCTTACATTGGAGCACTTAAATCTCGATATTAGTTTCATTTTTTCTTTAATTATTATAAGAATTTTATTTTAAAATGTATAAATCATGATAACTTAGTAATATTTTTCTTTAAAAATAAAATGGACAACTTTAATTTGTATTTGTATAAAATAATATTTTTATTAAAATTAATCAAGCTCGTTTTTTTAATTATGTAGCTTTGATTTATCATTGTGTTCCAGAATATGTGTGAGCAAGAAAACGCCTTTATCATATTAAAAACTTATTTTCATAATTTTTATTTTAAAATAATAAATTTATTTTAAACAATAAAATTTTTCATATGATAAATAAAAAGTACTTAAAAACTTTAAATAATAAAATTTTACATAAATCTATCTAATGATATTATTTTTCTAAAATAATATTTTTTTAAAAATTATTAGATTTTAACAAATAATATTTTAAAATATAAATTAATGACTATATACCCCCTTAATGTTCAAATGATGTGAAATTTCACACATATAATTAATTAGAAAGATATCAAATGATTCAACATTTAGATAGGTTATGGTTATTTTACTAAAAGTTATTATACAATGTAAGTAGAAAACAGTCTAATTTTAGTTGAGTTTTTTTATTACAAATTATTATTTGCAAACTTATTAATTTCTTCCCCCAAAATCAAATTTGTTTAATCTAATTTATCTACACAATATTATATTATTATTTCAAAAGGTCTAAGAGCCCATTTGATTACTATTTAAAAAAAAATCAGTTTTATAAAATTAAGAAACTAAAAATATTGTTTGACCTGCACAGTGCCCCACTAGCATGGAGAGCCCATGGCAACATATTTCTAATTCTCTGCGCGTAAATTAACTGCAGGGCCCCCTCAAATACGAAACATCGTTTTCGCTTTCAATGAAACAAATACAAAAATTGCATTAGAACCCCTCAAACATGATAGCATATGATATGTACAAGTCATAGCATATGATCTGTATTAGTCCTGTTTATCAAATAAAATAAAAAGAAAAAAGAAAATATCTTTGAGTTGTTTTTGCTTTTTACTTTTTCAAAACACTTGTTTAAAAATAATTTTCAAAACTTGATGAACTTTTTTGTGAGAAAACAACGTAAAATTGATTTATAAATCATTTTTAAAATAAAAAAAAACTGGAAAGTGAATCAAACATGTCCTAGTTTTTGTTATTTTCATATATCAAAATATTGTTAACAAGTATTAAAAGGAAAAGTCTTTTAGAAGAAGTGCTATTAAAAACTCGAGCTTCCAACTTTTAAGCAATTCAGTATGTAAAACGATTCATGCACCAATGGGATCTACAATATGGTCCTGACACTTGTTGTGTAAGATAATTATGATTTTAATTAATCTCTGTATGTTATTTAATAATTTTTTTTCATAAATTAAAAAATGAACTATTCATTAAAATCATAGGCATGTCGTTTTTAACTATCTAATATAATTTCTCAATGGGCAAAGTCACTCGGGTTTTGCTTGGTACCTTTGAGACGGCCGAGAAAGCTGCCTTTCACTTTCATGGTGCTCCACCTAAGATCAATTTCGTGCATGCAATTCCACGGCATACACGGCTCACACAAACAAAATCCACCATCGTACAAATTTTAAACATGTACTTGGTCTTTCACCAATAAATAGTCTCTCTATAATCATGGGAGGTTAATTTGGCTTTTCAAGTTAATTTTTATTTTATTTCATATTATGTAAAAATCAAATATATGTTTAAAACGTTTGGATTGAAGGATATCAAGTTGAGTATTTGTATATAATAACCAAACATAATAAACAAACACAGTGCATGCATGAAGAAACTTTGACAAGGGCTGCAATGACGATGAATTCACACTTAAATTAACTTCAGAATTTTGCCAGGCTCTCCATTCAGTTATTTAAAAGTTGATAAAATTAAAACCCATACCCAACCCATGATGAACTTCTAATTGGTCTTGGTACTATAAAAATAAATGAGCTAAAAACACTCAAAAACCACGTAGGTTATTAACGTAGACAAGAAAACTAGCATTTCTCAAAACTGATACTTCCCATTTAATCATGGAAAGAATATGCGAGGACAACTTATGATTTCGATACACAAGCCCAATAAATAATCTGCCTGGTTTTTACCGACAAAAGAAAACAAAGATCGACCATGCTTGATTGATACACCATTGCAAAACGAGTGTTCATCAAAGCCACATTACCATGCTAAATAGTAGTCTCCAGTTCGGAATTTGTTGTAGCCAGCCAAAATCTCAATCTAACAATCAACCTCCCAGGTGGAAGCTTAATCAAAAAATTTATTTCTGCCAGACCAAAAATTAATAATAAAGCCCTTCCAAGTTTTTTCAAATCCAGCTGATATTTCTTGCTCCTCATGAAACTGTTGATGCCCCACTAATAGTCTGTTTAGCCACATATATTTGCTTTACCTTCGCCGAGGAAAAGCTCTTGTCTGCACCCAGAGATTGATTTCTTCCTTGGTACCCTCTGCGATGGGACCATTCGCCACCAGAATTATTTCTCTGAGAAACACCACCTCTCTGATAATTAGTATGTCCTGAGGAATGATCAGATTGCTGGGTAGAAATATTAACCTGTTGTGAGGGCTGACTCTTAAAAGAGGAACTTGCATTCTGGTTATTGTTGTTGCTGCCATTGCCATTATGAATGTCAACCTTCACAGCCTCGGTAATGGGGATCACAGATGGAGTCTTGTTGACAACACTCTGGGCTGAAGTCTTGGTGACAGTGGAGTTTGAAGTGTCCACCAATCCAAGTTCATCAGGCAATTGGTTAACGTTCACCTCAGCAGCTCTGGGAAAATTCCTATCACCATCAGAAGATGTTGAAGCTCGAGTACCAGTAAACCTTTTGGCATTTAATGGCTGGTCAACAGAAGGGACATGGCCGAATTGAGAAGTCTGCACCCCTTCTTGTTGCTGCAATGGCATTGACAGAGGAATGGATGAAAGTTGTGAATTGGGAACATGTGGCCATCGAGCTTGTACTGGCATCTCAGTAGAGGGCTGGCAAAATAATTACACAATTGTTAACAAATGAGAAAACAAACTACCACATTAAACAGATTAAATAAAAACAAAAGCACTAATTGATGACTTATACTGTCTTTATTTTAGAAAGTTAAATTATAATATTGACGAATTCCAAAACAGAAACTACAAACCCCAAATACTGTACAAGCAAAGAAGATTTTGTCCGATTGTTGCAGATATTAACCAGTAAGACACATCAAACTTTACCTGGAAAGGAGAAACATCAAACATAGCCACAGGTGAAGCCATTGGCATAAGTGGTGAACCAGGAGCAAGATGTTGAATTGGAGAAGGCATGTTAGCAGGATTCCGCTGTGAAGATGCCATATTCATACTGTTCATATCCCCTTCACCAACCCCAGTAGCAGAAGATGTAGGGATGTGTTTCCAATCAGGCTGCTTTCCAGAGGGGATATAAGTGGTGCCCATGAAACTCAAACCAACTTGACCAAATTGTCCAACGGGAGCAAAATGATTATAAACAACCATGTGCGACGGCCCCTGGACTCCTGGAATGCCTCCAGGAGGAGCAATAAAAGGCCCAGTAAATCCTGTTGGAGGTCCATAAAAGGATTCCACGCCAGAATGGCACTGTTGCCAGCCCCCAATTGGCCTTGATGTTGACGTGGTACTTTTTTGAGGCTGTGACTGTGTTGTAGATGCAGACTCATCATGTGGCCCAAAAGCAAAGACAGGACCACCCATCATAGGATTCATTTCATAGAAAGGAAAATGAGAAGGAGGGCCAGAAGGAAAATGAGGAGGGACGGAAGGAAAATGCGACATCATTTGACCTGAAGAATTTTGTGTACTGGGTAAGGGAGGCCACAAGGAAATTGGTGGAGTCTCAACAGACAAGTCTGCTGGAAGAGATACGCTAAGAGGCTCCTCAGATCGAGATTGACTAGCTGATTGCTGCTCACAACCTACTCCTGCCCAAGTAACTAATATAAATAAATACAAAGCTCCAGAATACAAATTGATGTTAAGTCAAATTATTAGCAGATGTCCCCAGAAGAAAGAAAAACTATAACAATGTATAATAGTGAGGAAAAACATTCACCTGCTACTACCCTATCAATATCTGCAGCTACAAAACTTTTACCATCCGAAGCAGGAACAGAACAAGTACCCAGTCCATTTCCAACAATCTCGTCACTACTAATGGCAGCAACAGCAACAGCTGAAGCAGCTGCTTCGGCTTCGGCTTCAGCATCACAATCTTCTAAATGACCATGAGATTCATTACCATGTTTCTCTTTATCAAAGAAAAGACTGCAATCATTACCAGATCCAGTAAGATTGTGGGATATTTGCATGTCTGATCTAGATGATCGAGGTGGACCAATGCCATGAGACACAACACGGCTGCTAGATGGAAGAACAGTCGGAGATGTTACTGCCCCTGAATACAAAATGTAAAATGAAATATCCTCCATCAGTAAGGCAGCTGAAAATCCAGAAATATTACCTTAGACTGAAAGAAAATTTCCTATCAATGTTACTATAATCAAATAAATTACTAAACAAATCCCAATGCAAAATTTATTTTCTAACCAAACTGAATTTTCTCTCCAGCAAGCAAGGAATTAATTGGGCTGGCTGCAGACGAAAAGGTTTTCTCTTTTGTCAAAATGGATGATGTTGGCAAATTGGGTTCATTAACAGCAGCAGTCATATTGCCAACTGAAGCCTGTGAATCAAACTGTTGAGGCTTCATAGCTTCGTCAAGTTGTGTCTGTGTAAGTGCCATCACCTGCCATAAAATTTTGTTTTAGATTCTCAACAATAAGGTTGAACAAATAAAATATTTATGCATATACCTGAATTAAAATTTCTCATCTTTAAATTACACCATTTTGATCCCAAAACATCCCCCCCTCTAATAAATCAGAACTACAAAGTTTCTCCTTAAAAAAATCCCATTTTAGATAGGCAACATCCCTTCAAAAAAATTAGATAGGCAAATTTGATTGTGGGATAACACTCCTTAGTGGAACTAAACCATACATAGAAAAAGGAAGATTCTAAATTTCAAAGGAGATAAACTTCAACTAGGAAACAAAGGGGGGCAACATAGATGAAGTTAAACCATGTTTCTAGAATTGCTGAATCTAACTAAACAAGCATTAACTAAATACAGCCAAAAATACACGGGAAAATCAGAAACAATAGATTTCAATTGCCATTGTTCTCTTACAAAGTGAGGGAGGGAAGTTCAAACCTGTTGACTAATTTGCGCATTACCCCAAGTGCCCAAAGATGTCTGAACATTATCTAGAACATTGTTCTTGCTTTCAAATATCACACCAGACCCAGGGTCTTTTTCACCACCAGAACCTGCTGGTAGACTTGTCTGATGTGACCTGTAAAATGAAAAAATACATTGATTTTTTTGTACCATGTTAAGGCCACCAAGAAATCTTACAAGACAGCAACTACCTGCTTATCTGTGATCTTAAATCAGACTGTGTATCAATTTTCAAAGGAGGTGTGCCTATTGGAGGTAATGCTTGGGACAATAAGTTTGAATTAAATCCAGACGAGGCATCAATCTTTGTCATTCCACGCACCTCAGCAGCAACAAAATCAACACGAATACTGTTTGCCACTTCACCTGCAGTTATGGATCCTTTGCTAGAATTGGCCACAGCCACAACACTCTGCGAAGCAGAACGGGGTCTCCGATGCACCTAGCATTAAATGAAATAAAAATAATTAAGAAAGATGCAATAGATACAATATAAGGTTATATGTACAGACAGAAATTAAAACCTTTGCAACCCGAGACTTGGCCTTAATTTCTTTCTCTCTCTGTTCTCGCCGATCATTTAGCATTTGCCTCTTTGACCTAACTTCTATAAAGTCATCTTCATCACTAGGAGCTTCAATTCCAGGTTGCTCAAACACCCGAACAATTCCGCTTTGCAATGGAGCATCAACATCTTCCTCAGAACACAAGTTCCTTTTGAGATTACTCTGTCCAGAATGTGAGAAGTTCTGTGTCTTCATTGATTCTTTTCCGTCAACCTTTTCAGCTCTTCCAGAATCCATTCCATGTGAATTTTCTGGAGCTGATTCTACTGTCTGTTTTCCCAATTTATTGGCCATAGCCTTCCTAGGCCCAGTCCTTCCAGATATGCCTGCTCCCCTTCCATTGATATTTGACTTGCTATCCAATCCAAACTGATCAGTCAAAATCGAACTAGTAGGCTGCCTCTTCTCAACATTTTCCCGAACTCGAAACTCAGTGCGCTGCATGTTCCGACGAGGCCTCCTCATAAATCCTCCAGAGTCTGGGCGATTAACCCTTGGAGCTGGACCTGATGATCTTGGGTTTGAATTTTTTACAGTAAAGACATATCTCTTCCCCCTACCACCAGGTGCAGGAAATTGTGTTTTTGACTCCATAAAATTCTCTTTTGAAACTGAATGAAGAGATGCATCTCTTGAGACAGGCTGAACTTCTGATTCTTTAGCATTGGATGAAATATTGCTGCTCTTTCCAACAACATTTTGGTTCCCCTGTTTGTCCAATTGGAAACTAGTAGAGGTCCTAGTGCTATTATTAGAATCATGGGCAGCCTCAATTCGACCCTGCTTTATTCCAGTGATATTTTCTGCCTCCTCACTTGGCAGTGAACCTTGTGATATGTTTCTTGAATTAACTGGTTGGCAGTCCACGGAACGATGCCTGATCTCATTTTTTATAAAGGAGTCAGAAGTTTCTGGACCAGATTGAACTGGCATTTGACCTCCAGGGTTATGATTATAAGAGAAACTGGATGGTATATTAGGCTGAACAAATGACATTGATTGAGGACCCAGAGGCATTATACCTTGTGATATGGGAGATGTATATCTCAGCTGGCCAAATTGAAACAAAGGAGGTTGTGATGGATGCATGTGAGAGAGGGGTGCACCAACCTGTGGATGCAGATGCAGTGGCATCTGTATAGAACCAATCTGTATGGCTGGAACGGGTGATGGTATCAAAGATGGACCAGAAAAAAGACCAAATTGAAGCTTAATGGGTAACTCAGCTTGACTTGGAACAGCAGCTACATTAGAGGTAACAGCTTGACCAGAAGATGAGTAGTGAGGGGCAATAGTAACTGAACTTGGTGTACTATGGTGGGTCAACAGGCCATTCGAAGCTTCCACATTACCTAAACTCTCAGACACCACAGAGGAAAGAGAATTACTAGGCTGAATGACCAAATCTTGAGCTGACTTCTCTGATTCCTGGAACACACTGGAAGTACTATTAAGATTCACCTGAGATGTATCATTAATGGGTTGGAGGGCCTTGTCATCCTCATGTGCATTATCATTATCATAAGATACACGCTCTTCTAGAGTGATGCCAGAAGCCTGTTGTGCCATAAATGTAGTTTCTTCATCTTTTGATGTCCTTTCAAACTCTTCATTGGGCATCCCAACCTGGACACCCTCGTCAAATCCTAATACTAGGTTATCCATCAAGTGAGGCAATCCTTTCTCCTGCAAATGCATATCTTCAAAATCCTGGTTGAGTTGAACATTATCATCTCCTTCATGCACTTCATCTTCTTCCTGATAATCTTCATCTTCATCATATTCTTCTTGTTCCTGGAACTGCTCATTATTCTCAGTAGTCCATTCATCATCATCACCACTGGAGACAGCACATGGAGTAACTACATTCTCATTTCCAGCCCCAGCAGGTGTTGCAATGGATTCATTATCTGGAGCTGTGAGGGGGCCAGTTTTGCTTTCTTCAGAAATCAATATCATAGGGGAATCTCCAGAGTCATCCAAGTCATCATGAGAAAGATGTGTTGGAGAACTTGGGGGACTTGAAACAGAGAGTGAAGACTGAGAATCACACCTTGGCGTGGTTTCCATGTTATGGTCCTCATTCTCAGTAGTCTCTTGCCGGGCATCCACTACAGGTTGTCCACGATTCCCATTGTCATAACCAGTTGGCAGGTTAGAGTCACTCCTTGTTGCCTGATTATAACGCATCTCATTTTCTAGGAAAGCAGAAGGGCCAGGGTGTTCATTTTCATTCTTGTAACTTCTGTGAACAGAACCTAGGGAAGGAGGAGGAAGTACTCGAGGTTGCCTGACAGAATACCGTGACCTCCCCATGGCATAGGGTCCATCTGATTCAGAATTTGGATAAGTACGCTCAGGGAATGAAGGAAATGGATTGCCACGGGAACGACCCTGTGTCCAACCATCACCAAATCTTTCAAAAATATTTTCATGAAAATCAGAATCAATCTCTGTATTTCTGCTAAGATGATCTCCATCTGCAGATTGATTCCACCTCTGTGGTTTTCTGTGAGCATATTCATCTAATCGAGGCTCCGAAATCCCTCCTTTATAATAAGTCCTTGGAGACACAAATCCAGCACCAGCATTATATTCTTTCCTCGCAAATGGCTTTCCACCAATTGATAAATCTCTACGGGGACTGTTGTGACTATTCTCTTGGTCTTGTTGTGGATAAAATGCTGAGCTACCCCAATTCTCATATGCATCTCTTCTCCATGAATTAACTGGTTTTCCTCTGTCCACAAAGGTGGAAGATAAATCTCTAGAGAAATGAGACCTAGAGCCCATCTCCAATGGCCTATTCACACTCGACGAATCAGAAGATGCTGAAGTTAATATCCTGTCAACCATTCTTTCACTATCCTCCCAGTCACCCACATCTGTAGCCCTGGCTGCTTCTTTTTCATTCACTATTGTAGGCATTTTCTCATCCACAACAACTGGAGCATTACTTCCACTTTTGACTGCCTCAGCCTGCCTCCTAGCAATCCTTTGCTCCAATTCTAAAAGCTTCTGCTTGGCAGCTTGCTTCCTCCTCTCTTCTTCTGAAAGGATCCTTTGTTTCTCTTCTTCCCTAGCTAACCTCTGCTCTTCGGCCTTCTGCATAGCTTCAATCCTTTCTTGTTCTGCTCTCCACACTGCCTCTCTAGCTTCTTCTTCCAATCTCCTCTGCCTCTCCTCCTGCTCTCTAGCTTGTCTTAATCTTTCCTCCTCTTCCCTGCGAGCCAACTCCAATGCCCTTTCTTGCTCCTCGATGATTCTCTGCCGCTCCTGTTCTTGCATCCTCTGAACCTTTTCAAGCTCAGCCTCAAAGGATTCTCTCACAGGATCATGGAAATCAGTCTGCTTAAGCACATCCTTCTTCTTCTTGACCACCCCAACAAGACTGGACGAAAACAAATCCCTCCCATCAAAACCAGAACCTCCAAAGTCTTTCATAAATGGATCATCTAAGAAACTCTTTTCACTCTTCGGCAAAGCTCGCTTCTCTCTACCAAAATTAAGCAGAGGATCATTAACAGGAAGCCCCTTACCACCCAAGGAAAATGACGATCTTGACACTGAGCTCTGGACAGAATCAGCTCTGTTCCTGTTGAGCTGCTCACGATTCCGCTCACCATACGATTCCATCGCATTATTCCAAGGCTGCTGTTTCCCACCCTGACCATCCCTCCTTCCAAAATCCCTCTTTCCAACATCATCATCTCTAAACAGAGACGGAACATACTTGTTACCATCCTTCCCCACATCCCTACTTGAATTCGCCGGCCTCACACCAACACCATTTCTCTCATTTCCTGCATCCTTAGAAAAGGACAAATTCAAACTCCTCCAAGAATTCCCTTCAGGCCCCATTCTATCATAAGCCTCGACTTCACTGGACAAAACTTTCCCAACCTCATTGCCCCTCAACTGTCCCCTCTTGTCATGCTTATGAGGCAAAATGCCAACCCTAGGCATATCAAAATCCCAATAAGCCTCCCCTTTGGGAAAACCATGATCCCTGCCCTCCCTGCTCAAACTGTGACCCGTGTCACGCTCATCGTCGGCCCAATCCGACCGCGGGTTCAACCGAACTAGAGGCAGAGGACCAGGAAAGTACTCCTCCTGCTTCCTCCCCACACCATGCTTCGGGTTCACCACCCGAGATAAACAGCGACCATCATCTCCACCACCAACCACATTCACACTGCGAGAAACACTCAACTGATCGGTAACCAAAGAACCCTCCTTCTTCTCCTCACCAAACACATTCTCATCACCCAGATAATGTTTCTGCTTCTGCTTCTGATTATGAATCACATTCTGATTCGGACTCTCCTGGATCTTCTGATTTGGGCTGGGCCCAGGCGCCAAGGTGGCCCGCAGAGAAGGGAAATCCTCTCCTCGTAGAACGGCCGACGAAACTGGCACAGCTGCAGCAGCGACCGGTTTGCCTTGGGTGACGGGCCGCGACAACCCATCTTCAGCAGCGGGCTTGGTCCAGCCCAAACCGGAGGACGTGGGCCTCGACCCGCTTCCGGGACCACCAGGGCCGGCAGGCCCACCTCCCGATCCCAGCGAATCAAACCGTTCATGCTCTTTTCGCAGTGAAGGGAGGTTCAAGGGGGGTGGAACAGAAAGTTTGGACCCAACCTTGTGCGAACTGCGAGGCCGCGACGGAGCCGCGGCGGCTCCGGCGGCGGGACGCGAAGTTCGGGCGGATCCGAAGGAGGTGGAATGCTGGCCATAGGATTTGTTCAGATTGACAGAGACGTATTTGGTGCCGGAATTGGCCGCCATCGCAGTCGCACCACACGTGGAGATCGCCAAAGCATGAAACCCTAATCCTGCGATTTCTGCTGCTGACTCGATTTGATTTGATCCAATTCGATGATGATCGAATTCGAACCCTAACCCGGTGATCGAAGCGACGGGGCTGGAGGGTGTAGCTGCAATCGAAGAACGACGGAGGACTGAGATCTCGGACGATCAGTTTATTTTTCTGTTTTGTTTTTAATTAGGGTTTGAATGGGGAAGGGAGTAGGATAAGAGGTCGCTTACGGGGGCGTAAGATAGAGCGCGGAGCTGGTTAGGAGTGCGACCAATAGGAGAAGCCCTACTCTAGGCGGGGAGAGAGAAACAAATATAAGAAGGTTAACCTTAAACAATGAGCGAGCTGAGCGAGTAAGACCAAGGAATGCTTTTCTTTTCTCTTTATGTCTCTTCCCCTATGTTTCTACTTATTTATGTTTTGCGCCACACCATTGTTTAAGTATTGAAATTATGCTAAATAACACCTTTCATCCCTGTATTTATTTAAAATCTCCGTTAAGCTCTTTATTTTATTTTTCTCTAATTTTCCCTTTATTATTCTTCTATTTGTCATGTTTTTCTTAATTTCAAAAATCTTCCAAACAAAATAACCTTTAACGAATTTTTTTATTGACATATTACATGCTTAAAATTAGTATTATTTTGATAAAGTTACATACATTCTTTATATTATTTCAATAACCTAAGCACAATTATTCAATAATCATATTTAACAAGTTGATATTGTAACAATTTTTTACAAAACTAAATTTTTCAAAATCAGTTGAGTTGATAAAACCGATTTTAGTTTTTATAAAATATAATTATATAGTCGATTGTATATTCAAAACTGATTATATAACTGATTATAACTAAAATCATTTATATAGTCGATAATAGCCAAAACTGGTTTTAAAACTGATTTTGAAAAAAAAAATTCTAATTTTTAAAGTAAATTTTATACTTTGTACACCTTAAAATCATTTTAATATCTTGCTATTGAGCTCAATTTTATTATTAAAAACATGGACAAGAACATAGCAAAAGATGAAATGTCAAGTTAATTTTGAGAAATGTTTTAAAAAAAATCAAGATAATGTATTCAATTTCATGTATTGAACTTGTTTATAAAATTAGTCTAGCGAATAAATTATTAAAACACTAAAAACTTGATATGTAAACAATACAACAAATATTTTTCTATTAATTAATATTGCATATTAATTGTGATGTAAAAAAATAGTAAATAACATAACATATTATTATTTTATATAATAAAATAAAATAATATAAGTAAATAATAATAAAAAAATAATAATAATTGAACAAACTCTCTTAATTCTGACAATAACGAAGGATCAAACTTAATATATTTTAATCATCCTTTTTGTTTTTTATTTTTTTTCTTTTCACTTTTTAACTACTTTTCTATTTTTAGTAATTTTTTATTTTATTTTTTCATTATTTTCTACTTTTCTCACTTTTAGTGAGAGAAATATTCTTACAAATTTATTTTTTATAGTATTATAAGGACTTGTTGAAAAATATTTTTAATATTTTTTTATTGTAAGATTATTATTCATGAGATCAAAATAACATTCATATAAACAATATTATATCTACTTCTATATATAAGGAATAACAAGAATAAATTTTTGTCTTAATTATAAGAAACAAACTCATTTTTAATATATTAATTGTTCATTTTCTATATCTCTTATTTACTACAAAGTCTGTTTTCATTTACTTATTTCTTATATATATTCAATGATATTTTTAGAATAAAATTTAAATTTATGACATTATTAATTAAAATGAGCTAATTCAACTGAAGTGAAGACAATAATACAAATATTTTATCAAACACATAATATTATGATTAGAAAAAGAATCTGACATTGATATATGAAATCGAAAATATGACTTTCTAAAATTAAATTCTTTAGAAAACTTTTTCTTACATGTATATGGAATAAATTATTTATGTATAACATATAAATAATACAATGCACATAAGAAAATATATTCATCCACCCATTAATATTCATTAAAGTTGTAAATGTTCCCATCACCATATTGATTAATAGATTCAACTTATTTTCTTTTCATATCTTTAACCTTAAAATTATTTTAACTCCCAGTTATTATCTAATGTTATGGTTTTGTTCTGAACAAAAAATCATAGTTTAGGCGGAATGACAAAATGCAAGACGAGGATAGGTGGATTGGTAGCAAAGAGAAGGGGTGAAGGCTTCACCACTACTAGAAAAGCGTTAACTCCACCGATTAAAGAAGTTTAATTGGTTATTAATAGGTTATAAAATAAGTATTTAATTATTTGACCATTTCAAAAAAGAAATAACTAATTTTAGTTTAAAATTTTAAATGATTAAATTTTATAACTAAATTTAATTAACAGGTTATAAAGCCAATTAAATATAATTAAAGTTAATTTAAAAAAAATAATTAAAATGAGGGTCACTACTTCTCACCACTAATGCCTTGAGTTTTTTTTAAATAGAGAAATTCTATTACTCATACCAAATTCTTTCTTTTTCTTCTTGCTAAATATCTCATTTTAAGTTTTATATATTCCATATAGGAATGTAGTATTTTTTTATCCATAAAAATCGAAGACAATATCGAAAAATTTATAATAGTCATATATTCTACTTAACCAATAAAGTCATATTCTACAACGAAATGTAGCATTTGAACCTAATTATATTTAAGGAGAATGAAAAGAATGTTAAAAGATTGAGGTGTTTCTTAAAGAGTTTATTTTGTTGTTGGATTCTCACACAAAACAATAAAATAAAAAAATCAATACCTTTTAGTTTGAAGATGATGATAATTTTCTATGTTAGTTTATAAGTTAGTATGAGACCCTATCCTTGATAATTTATGTATTTTTCTTAATTTTTGTGAACCATATATAGAGTTTTGGTTCGTGGGTTTCTTGTTTTTACGCAAGCATTAAAATTTGCAAATAATAATTATTTGTTATCACTTCTTTATTTTGAATTTGAAAGACCAAACACAATATTTAAAGATGTTTTTTTTCCAAATCAATGAAAGACATTTTTATGAGTTCAATGACTATGCACCATTAATGTACAAAGTTTTACTAAAAAAATCATGATAAGTATGATTTTTAAGATAGTTATTATAAAAGATCAAATTTATTATATACAACAATTTGTAATTGGATGACAGTATAAAAATTCTTTACATTATTAATGTACAACTTATTTACTATTCTTTTATTATGATGAAAGGTATAATTATTTTCATAGAGGAAATTCTATTTCCTACAAATAAAAAATTGTTGTCATATAACACACTTCGTACTTCACACTAAACAATTTCAACCCTTATTTTGTCTGACAATTTGTGTCACATGGGAAAATTATGTACCAAACAGATGTACAAAAGATGAAGATGAGAAACATTCCCATGAAAACAAGGTTTCAAAGGACAATAAGATTAACAATTAAAACAAATCATATTGATTTACATTGATTCAATATTGGAACATAATGTTTGATAGGCCCATAAGTGTTTTGAGTTAATCAACAAACAAATAAAAAAAAGTTGATGATGTTATAAATAAAATATATGGATAAGCATGATAAATATATATATGATCGTCTTGTTATATAACACTTTAATTATAAACAAACAATACAACTGTCTTACTAGATAATACAATCGTCTTACAAAATAAATAGACAAAATGTAATGTATAACTTAATGTGTGCTTTTATCACTATTTATACACATGCATCATGCTATAACTTTCAGGAAACACATGTATATACATCTAAATGATTGATATCAAGCATATAAATGAAGATTTACAAAGTCAAAGTGATCAAGTACATTGTCACCTTAAAATGTGTTCCTACCTACCCTACAAAGAACAATAATATACCTTTTAGAGATAAAGGTAGTCTACCCTTAGTAGCATGATAGTAGTATGAGAAAAGCAAGATAAGCGAAATGTTTTATTTTATCCGTGTAACTAGTTAGTGAAAGATGATGAATGTTGCATTAATTGTCTCATAAAAGTCATAAAAGTTATTCATCAACTTTACACCTCTAATTGATTGGAATGAGGAGGTGTCTAGGTATTGGTTTCTAGGTATACAGGAAAATGTGGGTTATATGTTAAGGTAGGAGTATATGTGGTTGGGTCATCTTGGCAAGATATGAACATAAAAGGGTCTAAAAAGGGTATTCCTAGTTCAATCAATAAATTAACTTGTTCAATGGTAGGAAACTCACCATGAATTGTTGGGTCTATAGATGAAGTAGTAACAAAGGCTAACAACTTTTCTTGAGCATCAACTTTAGTTGCCCAAACTGGTGGAAGCACTTTAGGAGTAGGATCATTGGAAGGAGTGATTGTCTGATAAGGAACAACTTCTTGCATTTGTTTAGTTACCTTTGAGGAACATTTGTCTATGGGAGGATCTTGAGAAATAACCAATGCTTTTGCCAAGGTATCTTCCTCTTTTTCTTTAAGCCTTTACTCTTCTTTTTTCTTCTTCTTTGAGAGATTGATAGCTTTCTTCAGCTCTCTTTTCTCAACACCATTGGTTAAGGGTTCAAGAATCGTCTAAGGGACTCAAATGATACTTAAGCATAATTTGTAACTTGTATCTCAAATGCAAGTTCACAAGCATCTATTTCTTGCATCTCTTTCTTCTTGTCAAAGATGGAAAGGGGTAAAAATTCTTAGAACTTTGCTTATTTTTTTTTATAGTAGTGAGCTATTGTCTCATCATCATCATCATCTTCATCAAGAGTATTAGACGATGGAGGTTTAACATGTGAAGGAGGCTTGGTGTTTTGAGGTTTAAGGGAAATTCTTAGCTTTTTCCTTGGTAGTGGGTTCAGATAGAAGTGGTATAGGGTTTGGTTCAAAAATTGGTTCAGGTTGTTTTCTTTTAG
The DNA here is from genome assembly GCA_025330945.1 of Mucuna pruriens. Lineage (NCBI taxonomy): Eukaryota > Viridiplantae > Streptophyta > Magnoliopsida > Fabales > Fabaceae > Mucuna > Mucuna pruriens. The sequence continues at coordinate 2,333,122 of JAENHJ010000004.1, read as the reverse complement.
GGGTAAGTTTTGGTGGTTGCGTTTGAAGTTGGACTTGTGTTTGAGGGTCAAGTTGGTTTTCTAGAGTGATGGGTTGGCTAGAATCAAACATGGATAAGGGTTTCACATAAATAGTTTAATAAAGCTTACTAGCTTTAGGATCCATAGTCAGATCAATAGACAATCCAATCTTGAAAGCATCTCTAATGTAGTCTTCAAGTGGCTCAACCTTGACTTCAAACTACTCCATAAAAGAAGGAAAAAGTTTGTGAACTCTTAACAAATGGAATGGGTCTTCTTATTCCATAGAGTGCTAGGTCAACGATCCTTAGAGTAATGACCTTGTCTTAATTCTCGGTAAAAATGCGACCTTCATCTTTGTAATTGGTAGCTATTGCAAGGACATAAATAATGATGATGATTGAGTCGCCATCCATTTTCCCCACTAGTGCTCCATTCTTCACCCCTAGTTCAGCCTAGATCTTGGCATAAGGGGGTTGTACCAAGTTCTTCTGAACATTAGATAGTTTAATAAGCCGGCATATGCAAAATATGTTTTGGCATTGATTCCATCTTTCTCAAAGTCAAGCAAGTTCACCCATTTTCATGGAAGAAAATCTTTGAGAGGAAAACGTTCAAGGTTGTCAGTGGTTCTTTTGCGTGCCATTTCTTTCTTGCTCTTGAGTTTGTTTGTTTTTTTTTGCAAAGAAAGGGCTTTTAGGGAAGAGCTCATGGTTAATATAGGTAGTAGAAAGGTTTTGATTTTTGAAAAGAGAATATATAGTTTTTATTTTAAATAAAATGAGAAAATTAGGACAAAGAAACTTTAATGCTGATTGGATAGGATATTAAAAACGAAATCATTAGTTTTAAATAGGATCTCAAAAAATGAGGCGTTAATTTCGTAAGGATTTAAAAAGTTATTTTTCTCCACCATACATCATATGGTTAGTCCAAGAGATAATAAATATTTATCAAATTATATAAAACATATGATATGACTTAGATGATGTATGGTGAATGTCATCAGACGATGTTCATCAAATGATGTACTATGCATCTATTAATGAATGCATGTTCAGATTTTCTCTTATAAAGGCAAAACGTTCTTCAAATAGAGGTTTTGTGCATATATAAAGCCCATTGATGATTTGTATCTATAAACTTGATATCAAATAAACCTTTTTGCACATAATCTCTAATAAAATGATGTTTTATTTTTATATGTTTGGCTTTCTAATGCTAAATAGGATTTTTAGATAGATTAATAACACTTGTATTGCCACAAAAAAGAAGGAATATTTTACCCCTAAATTTTGTGGACAACAACTTATTGCTGAGATGTATTTAACTTTTGCTATAGATAGTGCAATGGAGATTTGCTTCTTGCATGCCCATGACACAAGACATGATTCAATAAAGTGACATCCTCCACTTGTACTTTTCTTTCTATTCTGGCTTGAGCATAGTTTGTATCACATTATCCAACTAACCTGAAATATTGATTTTTCTTATAGAACAAACTAAGGTCAGTGGTATTGACAAGATATCTAAAAATTCTTTTAACAAATTTCATAAGAGATTCCCTTGGATTTGATTATAATATTACATATAAGCATAGAAAGAACATGATATGAGGTATACTATAGTTAAGTATTACAAAGAGTCAACCATACCTCTATAAATCGTCTGATATATTAGTTTACCTTCATCTTTTAATAAGTTAACAAACGAATGTATGGGGGTGCTCATAGGTTTTGACATCTTCCATCTTAAACTTCTTTAGAAGTTCCTTGGTATATTTCTACTAATGAATCCAAATACCTTTGTCTTCTTGTTTAACTTGAAGTCTTAAGAAGAACTTAAGCTCTCCCATCATGCTCATCTCAAATTTGCTTTGCATAAAATCAAAGAAGTTCTTAACGTTCATTAGTAGCACAAAAAATAATATCATTTACATATATCTGAACTAGAATGAAATCCTTGTTTTCCTCTTTTCTAAAAAGAGTTGTGTCAACTTCTTCTCTTGAAAAACCATTTGAAATGAGAAAACTACTAAGTTTGTCATACCAAGCACAAGGTGCTTGTTTAAGACCATATAAAACTTTTTTTAATTTAAAAACATGATTAAGATGTTTGGTGTCTTCAAAACCAAGAGGTTGTTTTACAAAAACTTCCTCTTTTGTGAGACCATTTAAAAAGGCACTTTTCACATCCATTTGAAAAGCCTTAATATCTTTGTATGCAACAAAAGCAAGCATAATTCTTATGGCTTCTAGTATAGCAATAGCAACAAAGGTTTCAGTAAAGCCTATACCTTCTTGTTGGTTATAACCTTGAGCTACTAACCTTGGTTTTTTTCCTTACAACCTTACCATTTTTGTCAAGCTTATTTCTAAACACCCATCTGGTTCCAATGATGCTTTTGTGTTCAAGTTTTGGTACTAGCTTCCATACATTGTTTTTGGTGAACTGATAAAGTTCTTCTTCTACATTTATAATCCAATCATCATCTTTCAAGACTTCTTCAATGTTCTTTGGTTCTATTTCAAATACCAAGGCACATGATGCTTGATTCTTGAATAATGATATGCTCTTTTACACCTTTAGAATTATCTCCCAAGATGAGGTCTTAAGGATGAGAGGTGACAAATTTTCAGTCTTTGTGAGGCTGATCATTTGTTGGTATCTTATGTTGAACAATCCTTGCATATGATGGTTTAGGTGAATCTGTTGGCTTATCAGATGATCCAATTTGTAGATATGCAAAATCTTTCTCAAGTTCTGATAATCTCTTATCTAATGTTAGTCCATCATTATGGATGAATTCTTCAACTACTAAGGTTCTTAAGTTAAATACTCTATATGCCTTAGATGTATCAAAATATCTTAGCAAGATACCTTTTCCAACTTCGGAATCAAACTTTCCAAGTTGATCTCGTGTATTTAAAAGAAAGCACTCACATCAAAATGGGTGAAAGTAAGATATATTGGGTCTTCTTCCTTTCGATAGTTCATAAATAGTCTTATCTAGGATAGATTTTATCAATATTCTGTTTTGAATATAGTATGTTATATTTACTGCTTTTGCCTAAAAGTATTTTGGAAGAGAATTTCCACAAAGCATGGTTCTAGCTATTTCTTGTAGAGTTATATTTTTCCTCTTAACTACACAAATTTGCTAAGGAGTTCTCAATGAAGAGAAGTTGTGGAAAATGTCATTATTTTCACATATTGTCTTAAACTCAAAATTTTCAAATTATTTTCCATGATCACTTTTGATTGTGGAGATACAAATGTCTTTTTCATTTTGAACTGTTTTACAGAATATTTCAAACATCTCATAAGACTCATGTTTATAGCTTATAAAGTATACCCATGTGTTTAGAATAGTCATCTATAATGACAAAACCATACTTTTTTACCTCCAAGACTTAGACTTGTTGGTCCAAACAAATCTAAATGTAACAATTCTAGAGGTCTAGAAGTGGAAACAACATTTTTTTTATTTAAAAGAACTTTTGATTTGTTTCCCTTTCTAACATGTGTCACAAAGAAGATAAGTTTTCCAAGAAATCTTAGGAAATCCTTTTACCAAATGCTTTTTGTAAAGCTTTGAAATATGTTTTAGATTGATGTGCCCAAGCTTTTTATGCCAAATCCATCTTTCATCATCTGTGGACATGAGACATGTTACTTTTTTATTGTTTAGCTTGTACCATCACAGTTTTATTTTATTTTATTATTGGTTGTAAATATTATATTTTATTAATTATTAGTAATAAATGATTTAATTGTCTTATAATTAAATAAATAATATTTTAGGAGAAATATATAAGTTTTAATTAATTAAATTAAGAAAAATATGCTATTTAAATATTATAGAAGCTTAAGTCCTACATCGAACAACATAAGCTCATGTCTCACGTAATTTTCCCATATAAAGAGTGGGAAAACTCAAGTCCCACATTGAGAAATATAAGCTCATGCATTATCTCTTTCTCCTATATAAAGAGTTGGATACTAAGCAAATGAAGGTAAGAAAGTCACCAAACATGTTAGGATTGATGCAAAGCATCAAATCCAAGAGATGTGAGACTCTTTGTTTGAGTTTCACATGGACTGTTGGAGGGAGCTATGAGGCTCATTTTAGGGCTATATAAAGGAGCAATTAGAGGAATTGAAAAGATATCTACTGTTGAGCTAGTTTTTCTAAATACGTGATTTCATCAAACTAGATTAGAAGATAGGAGGAGAGCCTTTGAGGGAACCCCAGAATGACCTTGAGGAATGTGCTCTCTATGTAAACGCTTCTCTAAGTAAGGGAGAGTAAGAAATCTTGCTTAGGATACCGATATAACTGTGGGTAGAGGGGTTGGTGCTAGACCCCGCTTAGTGTTTGTATATGATTGCCTTTGTTAGTTGACAAAGTATTTAATTATTTTGTTTACGGTTAATTGATATAATACAAGACTCTTAACCTTGTAGTTGTAGGTTGAGGGTTTTCCCCCTTAAACCCTAAGGTCGTGTGCTTTGTGTTATCTAAAGGGAGATTGAACTCCTTGGATTAGGATCTAATATTTTATTAAGATTATTAGTAATTATATAATTGATTTTGTCAACTATCTATTCTTAATGTTCTTTGAAGGGGGCTAAGCTCCTTAGATTAAGTTCTTGTTTATATTGATGGTTTGTGGGATTTATTGTGTGTAATTGGTTGTGTGTATGTAAAACATAAAAAAATCATAGGTTCCCTTTTAGGTTTGAAACTCTCGGTGAAAAAATAGGAAAATTCAATGGTAGGTTGTCGAGCACGACCATACTCAAGAAGAATAACATGTGCAAGTTGTGCACGCCTATGCAGAATTTGTGCATGCTTATGAAGATTGTGCACTCTCGTGTAGATTTTGTGCATGCCCATGTAGAGTCACGCTAACTATGTACACTTGGGCTAATGGGAGCACACTCTTGCTACCCTACTTGTGTTGTATGAGTTTTTAGTGTTCTAATTGAATTTACTGCTTACCTGTGAACTTGTATGCTTATCAAAATATATTATTGTTGCTATTGTTGAAGTTGCATTGAGAATAATGATATGTGATATAAAAATGACTACTAAATAGTAAGGCTAAATGAGATGGGTGACTTAGTCTATGAGGGACAAGAATAGCACCAAAGAACATTTATCCTATAGTGACCTAGCTTGGGAATGGCTAGAAGGATACTCACAAAAATGTGTGGTGGGTCGTGGATGAGGTAGCAAGGCCTAGAGAGGTGAGAATGGTCCTCGTTAGCCCAATTTGAGAATCAGTGACGAGTCGTGGATGAGGTACCTAGGCCCAAAGGGGTAATTGTTTGCCAATTGTGGTTGTTTATTATTTGTTAGCTGTGTATCTATGTTATGCTTATTTCCTATATCTGGTAGTTACTAGTGGAAGTGTGTGCTAATTACGATGTGCTCACACAATGAACTTGAGTGACGTACATTTTTCACTCTCATATGTTCTGTGTTGTTTGTGTTTGGGCTGAATGCCACATTATAGGTGACGTTGAGCAGGAGCATGAGGGTTTAGCTAAGGCTCCTCATTTTCTACTCTGTTCCTTATTTTTGGGTTAAGCTCTGGTATGACATGTGATATCAAGATGCTCTTTTTGTAATTAAGTTTGGTTTATATTTTATAACACTAGAAATTGATCTTTAGAGTGTCATTAGGGATGCATGTTTGTTTTCAATTACTGTAATGATCATATTTTGTCAATCGTTTACTAGTCGATATATGTTTTTGAATTTAAATTCATTCTAAGTTAATTTTATTAATATTGTTAAGCATATGTTTTAGATTGATGTGCTCAAACTTTTTTATGCCAAATCCATCTTTCATCATCTTTGGACATGAGACATGTTTCTTTTTTATTATTTAGTTCATGAAGATTAATCCTATATAGATTTTCATGTCTTTGTGTAGTAAAAAATTGTCATCTTTATTCTTGACTATGCATATTTCTTTATTGAAGGATATTACATACCCATTATTACAAAATTGACATATGCTCAATAAGTTGTATTTTAGTCCATCAACATACAAAACATTTTTTATTGTAGGTAAATGATGCTTACCAACTTTACTTATGCCAACAATTTTCCCCTTTCCACTGCCTCCAAATGAGACAATTCCTTCATGTGGTTTTAGGTCAAGGAACATACATTTCTCCCATCATGTAACGTGAGCATCCATTGTCCAAGAACCAGTGTGAAGTTCTTCCTTTGCCCATCAAGGATGCCTAAAATAGGGAAATTTAAGATTTTGGTGCCCATATCTTTCTACGTCCTTTTGGGTTATTATTCTTTTCAAAGATATCCATGCTTGTTCAGTATGTTTGATACATTTGCATACAGAACATCTTTAATAAAAGATTTGTCCTTTTTCTTATCATACCCTATTACAGATTTGTAATAAGGATATATGCCTCTTGTTTTTTTTTAAAGCAAATATAATTTAGATGATCCTTAAGTAAATTTGGCTAAATCTACATTCAAACAAGCAATCTCTTCTTTAAGTTTTTAAACTTCAGATGATTGCTCTATTTGGTCAGGTTAAGAGTGACAAAGTTTCAAATCTTTTATTTCTTTCTTAAGTTGTTCATTTTTAGGGATCATATTTGTCCATTTTTTCATTATATTTCTTATGTTCAATGGAAATCTTATGTGAGTGAAGTAACAAATTATCATAAGAAGTTTCTTCTTCATTAGTAATAATTCATATTCATCAGACGATGAAAAGTTTACCTCAAATTTTTCAAGGACTATGTTTGACATTAAACAAATGTTGGCTTGCTCATCATCTTTTAAGCTACTACTATTGTCTAAATCTTCCTAAGTGACCATCAAGCTTTTCTTTTTCTTTGCATACCACCTTTTCTGAACTTTGGGTTGTCAACTTTGAAGTGATTGAGTTTCTTACATTTAAAGCATATAACTTTCTTTTCTTCCTTTTTGTTCTTGATTTTCTTTCTTGAAAAAATGCTTGGACTTACCTTTCTTCTTTAGCATTTGCTTAAATTTCCTCAACATCATGGAGATCTTATCATCTGTTGTTTCAGTAGATGAATCATCTTATGCATTAGATGTTTCCACTTTAAGGACTTTGAGACATTTCTCTTCTTTCCTAGAACTTGTTTCCTTAGTCTTTAAGGCCAAGGGATCTTTTGAGGAAAGCTTCTCTTTTTTTTAGAGATACATTTCATGAACTCTTAGAGGTCCAAGTAACTCATCAAGTTAGAGTCTTCATGTTTCTAGCCTCTTGTATTGTTGTGCTTGTGGGTTCCTATACCTTTAGAAGGCTATCTAGGATTTTGAGGTTGTTTTGAGCTTTGGAGAACTCGTAACCTAAAGAACTGAGACCATTTAAGATGGTTTGGAATTTTCCAAATATTTCATCTATGGTTTCATCATCCTTCTTGGTGAACATCTTGTAGTGCCTCATGAAAGCCGCAACTTTTCTGAGTTGAACGTCTTTTGTTCCTTCATATGTGATTTAGATACCTATGTGTCCTTTGTAGTTTTATAACTACAAAATTTGTTATACTTAGTTTTTGATAATGCACAAGTAATAATATACCTTGCTCTAACATTAAGTTGCAATATGTTGTAGTCGTCTTGAGTATAATCTTTTTTAGGTTTGTTCACAACTTTGTCTCCATGGGTGATGATCCCCCATACAGGTCTCTTCAAGCTCAACATCTTTACAAGAAAGATGTTTAAAGGAGTATAACTTTTAATATTTGTTAAGATGTTTTTAAACTATAAGGTTGAGTTAAGTACTTTACCAAAAATAAAAAGAATGGATTATAGAGAAAGCTTAAGAGAATATTTTCTTATACATATTCTATCTCTTGTGTCTTGTTCTTTGGTTCTTCTAATATCAAGGTATTCATAGAACTTCTTGAGGACGTATAAATTGAGAGTCTTCAGAGTTCTTCCTTATGAATTTGAAAATTTTCTTCTATGATTTGTAGAGTCATTGGATCATTTAATGAACACATTAGTTACCTTTCACCAACTAGTCACTCTTAATATGATAAAGTAGTGTGCTTATCTCCTTTTAAATAACATTTAGCTAGGCAATTATGACTTTGCTATTTTTGAAAAGTTACATTGAGAAGAGTTGTTGGGAAAAGAAATGTGACAACTTGTTGTTTTGCTTCAAAAGATATTACTTGAAATGCTTGTTAAAAGGTATTAATATTTCTAGAAAAAAAATTTAATGAAACATTACATTTAAGTATAAGCTATCATCTGTAAAAAAAAGTACATTTTTTTCGTTCTCAACAGACAATACATCTTACCATATATTTTTCTAGCATCGTCTAATAGAATAGACGATGCATGTGAAACATATTTTGCATGAAAAATATTATTTTTTTGTTATCAAAACATAATGTTTGTTTTTCATATTCAAAACTTTGTTTTAATCAAAATTTCGAGGGTTTAATAGTTATAATCACAATAAAACCAAAAATAACAAGCTATGAAGATCAACCAACAACAAGCATTAAGCAAAGAAGTAAAACATTAATATTGAAACATAAAGATGATAAATAACTAAGAATAAGTAAATGAAAATTTTGTTTGATTACATCTAACTCCAATAATGGAAAATTTAACTACTCATTGATATGTGTAGGCAAAATATCCATGAAGGAATGCTAAAATAGGAAGAGGAATCCATGATGAGGGCTCCAATCACCTCACTTTGCCCTAGGCAACTTTTTTATTGAGTTAAACCTTCACTTACTTTGTAAGCCAAAACATGCTCTTTAGTCTTTAGTTTCACTAAGTGATAATTGTGATACCCTATATCTTCGATACCAATCAATATTAATAAAATAAACATATAGTGAATTTAAATTCGAAAACATACATCGACTAGTAAATGATTCACAAATTTGATCATTTACTATAAATGAAAACAAACATACATCCTTACTAGTACTCCAAAGGCCAATTTCTAATGTTATAAAAAATTGTAATTATAGAAAGAAAGCGCCCCGATGTCACGTGTTCTATCAGAGCGCATCCCAAAACAAAATAAGAACAAAAGAAAAACAACAATTGATGAACCCTAGCTCAACCCTCACACTTCTGCTCAACATCACCTACATATGACGTTCAACCCAAACACAAACAAACACACAACAAGAAAGAAGTGAGAATTATACCTCACCCAGGGTCACAATATGAGCACAATGTAAGTAAGCTACATGCCCACATATGGTTAATTATAGGATTAGAAAATAAGAAAACACAAACACCCAATTAATAGACAATAGTAGACAATCACAAAGAACTATGTATATGAATGTTAACAATGCACTCCTATTATTACTTCATATGCCATGTGATACCAACTATACTCAAGAAATAGCCTAGACGCAACCTTGCTAATCTTTGGCTCTGTAATTAGCCATACTACTCTAGCGTGATATCCCTTTGGTAGCATGTCAGGTACTACTCGACTTGCATTATCAGGTTCGATACATGTGATTAGTCATGACCACTAGAACACAAGCGTACCAAGTAGCCCCTAGGAGGTCTAGTGACCTTATCACCCAAGGTTCGCATCTACATTTCCTTCACACCAATTTCATTAGATGATGCATGATGCATTTCAATTTTTATTATTTTCTCTTACCACAAATCATTTTGATGAGGACCATTTTCGCCTTTCTAGTCCTAGGTACCTCATTCATGACATGTCACATATTCTCAAATTGGATTGATGAGGACTATTCTTGCTTCTTTGGGTCTAGGTACCTCATCCATGAGCCATCACGTAATAACATGAGTACCCTTCTAGCCCTCCAAGCTTAAATACTCGTAGGATAAATGTCATCTGGGGTCATTCTCATTTATCACAAACTAGGTCACTCTTCTCATTTTCCTTTACCATTTGTTATGCATTTTTACATATCATATATCAATGTTCTCATGGATTTTCAACAATCATAATAATACTATCTTTACACAACACATGCTCATAGGTCAATAGTAATTTAATCACAATACAATAATAAATTCAATCATAATCACAATCACATTTATTCAGTCCAAATAGGACAGCATGAGCGTGCTCCTATTAGCATGGGTGTGCACAACCGATGTGACTTTGTAGAGACATTCATAGGTTCTACATGGTCGTAGTCGACAACCTATTACCGAATTTTCCTGAATTTCGAATTGAAAGGGGAATCTATGATTTTTCTACATTTTGTGCACACAACCAATTGCACACAAGAGTTTCACAACAAACAATACAACAAAAACCATAATATTTAATGGATGAAAATTATAACCCTTAGGGAGTTCAACCCTTTTCAGAGGGCACTAAGAACAAACAACTTTGGGGTTTAGGAGAAACCCCCAATGCATGGCCATAAGGTTAAGAATTTTGTACTCTATCAATTCACCTTAGCCAAAAGAATAAACAACTTTGGGGTTTAAGGAAATCCCTCAACCCATGATTACAAGGTTAAGAGACTTATGGTCTATCAATTTAGCTTAGTCAGAATAACATACAACAACTTTAGGGTTTAGGGAAAACCCTCAACCCATGACCCCATGGTTAAAAGTCTTGTAATCTATCAATCCATCCTAGAAAGACAAAATAACAGGGACAAGAAACCACAACAAATAGATAAACACCCTATCAGTTATAGAGTTAGTCAAACACAAGCATTTCAAATACAAAAAATAAATAGAAAAATGACTAAACACCTTGTCGGTTGACAAAGACAATCAAACACAAATACTAAGCAGGGTCTAAGGCCAATCCTTCTACCCATAATCATATTCATGTCCTTGAGCGAGATTTCTCACTCCCTTACCTAGAGAAGCATAGACGTAGAAAACACGTCCCTGAATGTCGTTCTTCTGGGGTTTCCTTCAGAGGTTCTCCTTCTAAAACTCTGTTGACCTGAAGTCAAGTGTTAGTAGCAAAGGTCTTTCCAGTTCCTCTAGTTTTGCAACTTTCATTGATAGCCTATGTGAAACCCAAACAAGGGGTCCAATTCCTCTAGTCTTATAGCTTCCATTGATAGCCCATGAAAAGCCCAAACAAAGGGTCTCACAACCTTTGTAGAAGCTTTATGAGATGAGAAAGATTTAAACTATCTGAGTTCGATGTTTTGCATCAATCTTAAATTGTTTAGAGATTCTCTTGTCTTATTTTTCTTAGTATTCAACTCCTTATATAAGAAAAAGAAAGAATACATGAGCTTATATTACCCGATATACGACTTAAGCTATCCCACTCCTATATATAGGAAAATGAGGTAAGGCATAAGTTTATGTTGTTCGATGTGGGACTAAAGCTTTTACTCTATTTTTCTTAATTTAATTAATTAAAACTCAATTTAAAATCTAACCTATATTTCTCCAAAGTATTATTTATTTAATTATAAAATGATTAAACTACTTATTAATAATAATAATTAATAAAATACAATATTTACAACCAATAATAAACAGAATAAAAACTGGGGTGTTATACTAATAACATAAAAAAAAATGGAATTCTTTGTTGTTCATTTTTACCGAGTGCAAATAATCTACATTTAGCAATAAAATAGTCAAAAAGGTGTCTTCTATGGTTGATCTTCTTGTTAATTGAGATCCATGATGCACTAAGCGAAGACAACAACTCTACACTTGCAAAACAATAACTCTACACCTGCAAAAGAGCTTAAAAAAAATCAAATTCCCTCCTCAAATCCTACACAAAAGTTAGCAAAAACTAGTTAAAACCTAATAAAATAATAATAAGAATCATAATCCCAAGTACTTACATAATTGCATAAAAATGGGCTAAACATAGTCTTTAAGTCTTAGAAAAAAGAAGACAATTGCTTAAATGTGTCATAAAAAAGTAAGCATATTAACAATTATCACAACCTTTTATTTTATATGGAAGTAGACCCAATAAGGAGTTATACAAACTTGGTTTGGTGAAAAAATGAGTAAAGAATTCTAGGGAAAGTTTCTAAGACAAGTGTGGTGAATAAATTTGTAGCAAGAACAAGTAGAGTGATTCTATTTGTAATTTCGTTTTAGGTAAGTATACCTCACAGGGTTACCTCTTATTGTGTTGAAAGGTTCTCTATCAAAGGGCTACCTCACATTGCAAGTTTTCTATTTATTATATTTTATTTATTAAAATTGTCCAAATTTTCATTAGTCCTAGAACATGTTTTATTATTGGTTAAATTTGGATATGTTGGAATTTAATTAAAATTATGGAAAATGGGAAACATATCCTATATAAGTTAATGTTTATTGTCACCAAAAAAGAAATTTATATAAAATATTTAGGTGTTTTTAAGGATTTTCTAAAATGTAATGTAGATTTAAGCTTTTACCTATTTAAGTGATATTTTGTACAACTTGTTTTATAACTCTACTCTACATCCTATTTTGAGTTTAATACAACTTAGTCAATATGTTTTCTTAACAGAGCTTAACCTTAGGAAATTTACTTAAGTTTAATAACTAATGCTACTATCTAGGAATTTAAAAATGATTAAAACCAACTTACAAATTATATATTAGATAGTTATATATTTATAAGACTTAAAGTACAATGAGACCAACTAAGGAATCACATTCCTAATAAATCTATTAGATAGTGTAAAGCTTTAAATAACTAGTGAAAAACCTATTATGACTTAAAAAGAAAAGATATACCTAATTCATGATAAAACATGAAGTTATTATTTATATAAAAGGCTTTCTTATATCACTAAAAAAAAAAATTTTTTTTAACAATTTATTTGTAGAAATCATAGTAAACTTTCACAAAATATTACAAATTCTGAAACATACTCTAATCATCACAAATTTAATATACTTTTTATGGTTTATTTATTTTTAACTCTTTTCAAGAGTAATTTATTTTTCTTTGTAACTCTTCCCTCATTGTATTTCTAATTTTCTACGTTTTCACTCCTACTCGTATCTACCCTCTTCCTCTTCTCTTGCTATCATTGTCCCAATTTTTTCTCTCTCCATCCAAAGATTAGGTTAAGCTCTTCAGTACACCCCACCCTTATTTCCATTATCTCGATTACATTCACCATCCAAAGCATTAGCCATTTCGCATTTTTCTGGCAAGTTTTCAATCGAAACACTGAACTTGAGTTCATATTTTGAGTTTGAACAAGTGCAACAATTAATCTCCATCGAGACGTGGACGACTACATTAAGAAAATCGTCAACGATTCGTTAGGGATTCTAGTATTGTTGCTGCTGCAGTTCATTGACGCATGCTTCACCGGCCCCACGCTGGGAACCGAGAGGGAGGAAGTGACGTCGTTGCTGGCGAGCGTGACGTACGTGCGTGCAGCACGCCGCAATGTTGTGGCACGTGGAGAGGATGGTGAGGTGGGCGGAGGATCTCATAACACATGGAGGAAAGAAAGTCGTTGATCCCTCCATGGGGAGTCCTGTGATGGAGATTAAGAAATTCACAAGGAGCTACTCTCAATCGCTTGAGGTGATGATGGAGCACGCGTAGATGGAGGAGACCATTATCTTCCCTATTTTTTATAAGTGTTGCTTTATGCATACGTAACTCGTTTTGCCTTTTTTCTACATACTCTTTTCTTTATTGGTGACTTGCTCTATATGTACTTGACTTGTGTTTTGTTAATTGATTTCTTTTAAATTTTGTGTGTTCTGGAAACATCTAATTTTCACAAACTTTTTTGTCTTCAAAGATTTGAAGAGTCTCGACTTATTAGGAAATCGAATAGTTGGTTGTGCTGAAAATAAAGGTTAATCTCGTACAAATTCTCTATCTTGATCATTGTTTACTTAGTGAAAATAAATCTGTTATAACTTATATGGCTTAATCTTTATTTCCACTTTAATTTACATACATCGCAGGCTAGGGAAATCTAGAAATCCTTAACTTGAGTTATAATCATCTAGATAATAATGCCATTCTATTTCCTATTTGGATGTGCATTCATCTCTAAAGTCTCTACATTTAATAGATAACTGGTTCAATACATCTTCATTCCCCAATGAGGCTATATATGTTGTATTTTAATTTTCAAAAAGTGACAATAACAATATTTATTATTATCATTATTAGCCTCTTTTTATTTGTTAGTACTAATTTTGCACAATTTGTTGGCTTCTTCCATGACCTTGTACTAATACATGTATAAGTCACATCTGTTTGACTAATGACATCCTGTCATCCCTCGGGAGATTCACATCTTTGAAGGAATTGAATTTGGCTGGAATTCAATTAGACTTAGGTCTTCATATTCAAGGTAGGATAATTTTTCCATTTCGTTAATATAGCCAAGCACTGACTTTTTTAATGGAGGAATTCAGGGTAAATACTTTCCTGCTGATCTTCTACTTTCATCAAGCTTTGGTGATGGGATTTGTTATGTCGAAACTAATATAAAATTAAAGCATGCCTTGGAGGTGACATTTAATCTTCATGACGAAAAATCTCTCCAAAAGTTTAAGCTTGTGATTAAATGTAAGGATCCTAATGAAATTTTGTACTAATTATTGCAACATTACAATATGATGGTTAAGAATATCCTCGATCTTCACTTGCAGCAGATCTTGTTGTAGGAACATCTAATTCTGATATTACTTTATGTGTCCACAGAAAATGTGAAATTTCTACAAATTATTTTCATCAACTAATACCAAAAAATGTATTATGAAGAAACAAAAAAATCAACTTGAAATTTTATAAACAATTTGGTTCATATACTGCAATTTAGTGGTGTATTTCTAGTTTGTACTTTGTCTTATTTCTGATTAATTCTATCAATAGGTCTGAATTTGTCTTATATCTTTGGTCCATACTGATAAAGAAAGTGATTTAAAATGCTTTGAACAAGTCTTTATATATCCATATTATAATTTTGGCACTTTTTCATTATTTTGAGTTAAAAGTTTATTGTTCATTGTGTTAATTTTTGTTTAGTAGAGTGTACCAGCTTCTGCATGTCCTAGAGTTCAGCAGTTTTTGCAAAAGAATGTCAGTGATAGTCAAGAATGAAGAAAATCAATTGCTTCCAAGCAAGGATTTAGACAGGTTTCAACTAATATCCACGTTTTTTAAATAATAGAATTGTTAGCGGTAAGATGCATGTGGTAATGTCAATTTGTGAATTTTTCCTTGAGGGTCAGTAATTAGTAGATACATTCAATATTCATTTTCCTAATTACATTAAGCATAGTTGGGTCTTGAAGGAGATCCACAAGATGATAGAAAAACACCCATAGTAAAATCATGCTTATTAATTTTCCGTCGTAAACATAAACCAACTTAAGAATGGCTTGTTATAAATGATTAGTGTGTAGTACAAACCTTATTGATCTATACTAGAAATTTTCAACCATAGTGTTACTTGTTAGTTCCAATTTTTAAGAAATGCTTCTCGATTTAATTAATTACATGATATTGTAAAATAGGAACATCATGGCTACACTAGCAGACGAAGGACAACTTCTGAGCATGCTTATTAAGCTCATGAATGCCAAGAACAGGATGGAAATTGGTGCCTACACTGGTTACTCTTTGTTCTTCATTGCTCTAGCTCATCTCCTTGATGGAAAGATCCTTAATTACTTAGCTTGATCAGCACATAATTAAATTTTAAATTTTAAATTATCTACATCATAAAGTCATGAATTTAATTAATATATAGCTTTTTTACTTGATTTTATTTTATCAAATCTTGGCTTTGGACGTGAATTGCCAATACTGAGTTAGGATTGCCCATAATTCAAAAAGATGGAGTGGCTCACACGATTGATTTTAGAGAAGGACCTGCTTAAAGACCTTGCGTGTTGAGCATAAAGGAGAATCAACAAGCAGAGCATATCATAGTTCTAGTATAGTTTAGGTAATCAACTCATCCCTAACAATGTTACAATTTTATTTGTTGTTACTATTATGCTTCATCTTACTTTCCACTTCATACCCTATCTTTCTTCATGTTATGAGCAGTAGGAGACTTAAAGGTATTTTGAGAAAGCTTCCTTGTACATGATCAGGTGTTTCTTAATTGCTTACAAAAATTGCACGCTATAATCGTCTCTAAGTCCACATTTTTCCTTGTCCTTCTACTACACATGTATAAGTCTTAAGCAATATATTTCTTTCATGAGAAGAAACATTAGTATTGGTTTGAGGTATTTATTTAGTATAGTTACAAGTGTGATTAGTGAAGAGAGAAGCATTTGGTATAGTTAGTGAACCATATTTGAGAGTCATATACCTGGTTGTGTGATAAGTCATATTTTAGACACCTTACAAGGGTTTAAGATGGATATTATTGAGACTATTTGATAACTAAGAATCACAACTTAGCTAAGATTTAGGTTATTGGCCTAAAAATAGGAAAAATATAAATTGTGCTAAATAAAGGATCTTAACTAATAAAAAGATTGGATTCATTTTGCAGACCAAAGCCAGGAACGTCTCGACCCAAAAGAAGCGCCTTGACCCAGAAGGAGCTGTCCCGGCCAGACAAGTTTTTTCCTAGCCGAGCCCAGCTTCAGAGTCCAAGTCACTCCAGTGGAATGTGAACACGTAATCATTTAGGGAACTGATAGGTCAATCATGAATTTGTAATTCAGTTAGAAGGTAGTTAGGAAAAACGTGTATAGCAAGGAACCCAACACGTGTATATAAAGGACGACAAGTGCTCGTTTAAAGGTTGTTGAATTCAGAAGTCCATCGTATCACATACACTTCACACTGCTCACGCTTTTACTTCTTTCCTTGGTAGTGCATGGTGCTTCAATACGGCATCTCGTCGATTGAAGAGGTGCAGGTCTAGAGTTTAGGAAACCGGAGGTTATCAGAAGAGATCGCTTAGTATAGTTGGCACACTCTGGTGGACTAAATCCTTAGTGCTCTATCCATCCATGGTGAACCATCGCTGTTCTTCCATGGTGATTGTTATGGAAAGCGGAATCTATGAATTCATATAACCATGTATCAATACTCTGTTTCGGCAATAACAATTGGTTTGTGTTTCCTTATCTCTTGTTTGTGAATCCTGTTCATTAATCTGCTTCTTGCTATGTCGTGATTGTGCATTTGTGAGAGTGGATCACGTTAGGTTAGGCCGATTGGAACCGATCTAACAACTTAATTAGGTAATTGATAAGAGAACTTAAAATCAACCACGTGCATACTCCCTGCCAACTAATGAGGTAGCGATTATGTAAATTCTTGGTCGGTAACGGACGAATGTTTGGCGATTGTCGTAGGAACTCTAGGTTGGTTTGCAGTCACATTCTTGAGTAAAGAACCAAGAACTGATTGCTTGTTGAATCTCTCTGCTAGTACAAAAACTATTGTAGTTAGTTCACCTTTACTTTTGATACTTAGATTATATGTTGTCATACTCTTTAGTTCCAATAATACAAACCTCCTGTTTTCGTTTTCAGCCTTGTTCAAGTCCAGTCCGACTCTATTCGAGATTCAGTCCAGTTCAACTCTATTCGAGACTGAGTCCAGTCCAACTCCGTCCAAGGCTGAGTCTAGTCTGACTCTATCCAAGGTCGAGTTTAGTTCGACTCTGTTCGAGGCTGAGTCCAATCCAACTCTGTCCGAGGCCGAGTCTAGTCCAACTCTATCTGAGGTCGAGTCCAGTCCAACTCTATACGAGGCCGAGTCTAGTCCAACTTTATTCGAGGTCGAGTCCAGTCTGACTCTACCCAAGGTTGAGTCTAGTCCGACTCCGTCTAAGTTCGAGTCTAGTCCGACTCCGTCTAAGGTCGAGTCTAGTCCGACTCCTTTCGACTATAGTGCCTCTGTCCGAGACTGAGTCTAAGTTGTCTTTGTTCGGGAAAAATCCATCTCCATCCGAGACCGAGTCTGAACCGCCTCTATCCGAGACCGGCTCTGTCCGGATCATAGTTGGCATTCTACATACACTTAGTATTTTGCATAAAACTTTGACTTCCACGTTAAGTCATAATTGAACACACCGTGTTCTTGAGAGATTCGACCTAGGGTTGCACTATGCTATAGTTAGCTCTAGTTTTATTTGATAAATAGAAGGCGACTAAAAACGCATTATCATTGTACTACTATCTTCTTTATGCCTTAACAATCTTCTACCTCTAATATTAACAACAACTACTCAACTTGGAAGAAATATTCTTACTATTTTTGAACTATTTTCATTGGGAAGTTTAGATCTCTTCTTCATTGTTTGTACATAGTTTACAGTTTCATATGTGAAAACTTGCTTGGTGTTAAAAAAAACTCATGTTTGGTAGTTGAGCCTCACATAAATGTATGTACTCCTATTGTGGTTAGTATTTTGAATTTCAATTGTTTTGACTTTTGACAAGGAAAGTTAGCAAATGGAAGGGTGGTTGCAATGGAGTAATATACAAACCTTCTTTTGGATAAAGTTCTTGGATGGATGAGAGATACTTTTGTTGTTAGTTTGTCCTATTAAGGCATATTTTGTTTTGATATCATAACTCACATAAGAAATGGAATTGAAGAAAACTCTTTTACAAGAATGAGTGAACATGAAATCGCAAGTTCTAAAGTTTTTGAGTTTGTTGCTCTTAGTTTGAAAATAATTTTATCTCATAAACAAATGATTATAATTGAATGGTAGTTGATAGTCTTTTTCTAATACATATTATTGTTACTTATATCTTTATTTTGATTGAATTTTTCTCATAATTATTACATTAAATTTTGTACACATAGTTTTTTTGTTGGTATATCTAATTTTAAGATGATTACATTTCTCCTATAGGGAACTTGAACAAGAGTTTGATTCCAAGGACTGTTGCCCACTTACAAAATCAAATTTAGTGAACAATGTAACATTATTTGGTAAACAAATCCTAATATAGAACCATGATATTTTCATTATGTCGAAATGAATAATTAACACTTGCAATAAATGAGAAGCCAAGTCATTAATAGTTAAAGACATGTAAAGTTTTCTGTAATATATTAAAAATGTAATTATATCAAACGAACAACTTTAGACATATCACACATTAAATTTTGAGTTTTTCTGATCAGTGACCCAAGATTGGTTAATAATCTAATAAATAAAAATATTAAAAATTACGATAGGAGTATGTCTAAATCATAAATTCTAAATGTTTTTTTTATATTGGTGTTGATGAAGTGATGAGTGACTTCATATTCCTCCAGTACAAGATGTGTTCTCAATACTTAGCTCAAGTTGATTTGTTGAAAGTAATAGAAGAAGACCAACACTTCTTGCATTAGCTTAAGTACTAGAGTGAATTGTTCATGAAGACCTACTTCTCAAATATGATTTCAATCCTATTTTTATATGTAAATTTAAGTGCTAGACAATTTATACATAATTATTGAGATCTTTAAATTGTACTCGATGAACTAGAGATCCAATGTACTTACCCTTTATGACATCTTACTGGAATTTTATTTTGCAATTGATTCAACATTTTCACATTCATTACATGTATCTTTATGCATTCCATATTCTCTCTTTTTTGAAATGAAATAACACACGTTACTCTATGATTTGAAAATTAAATAATAATTAATCATGGATTATGCTACAAATATGCTTGGAAAGAATAAATAAATAGTTACTAAATACCTTCAAATAGCTTTCGAACGAAATATTTAAATTAATCCTTAACTATGAATTAGGTAGAAATTTGCTAGAAAATAATTATTAAATTGCTATAGATATAGGATAATTTTAGCTTTACATTAGCTACAAAATTGCTATGAAAATATCCTAGTTATATAGCTAGAAAAAGGAAAATTAAACAATATATTACTAGAAAATAACTACACATTTTAAAAATTTGCTACAATATAACTATGATTATTTTTTCTAGTTAATTTGCTACTTATTTCATGCTATCATTAGTATTATAGTAAATTTGTAGCTAATTTGTAGCGAATTCTTTTTACTATAAATTAGATACAAATTAGCTACTAATTTTGCTATAGCTAATTTAGAATCTTGTAGTGTTAGTGAATGCTTCAAGTAATGTGTGTTAAATGGTGCCAAACCAAACATGTAATTAGCAAACGTGAAAAATCACGTCTGGAACGTGGAACCAAACATGCCATGTAGTTGATCTCACTTGTTGGAATAAGACTTTTGTTATTGTATTTTCTCTAGTTCCTGCACAAGTGTCTTTTTGAACATTACTGTCACTAGTATTTTTCATTCTGAGTTTGAGATCTGCATGTTTGTGTGTGTGCTTTTATTGGGCGCATGATATTTTTGATAATTTGTTTGTAGGGGCAATGCAAACAACATTTTACGGAAGAGGAGGTGGAATTACTTCCACTAATGGAGGCCTTAGAGTTGAGTAAAGAGCAAGAAGTGAGTGCACTAAAGCAGTGTTTTGAAGTGATGCAAGGAACACATGGTTAGTTGTTGAAGTTTCTTCTTGAAGGTCTCTCTCCTCGAGATGCTATGAAGTACTTGGACTTGATCAACAAGTGTAGGGACAAAGAAAAAATGTAATCCATGCTCCATATGATAGTTAAGAAAGAGGTCTTGATAATGGGTGCACTTCTTTATTAACAACCAAATCAATGTCTTCACAATAGTTGAGAAACCTTTCTTAGGTGTTGAGAAACCAAATCAATATATGCCTTCTTTCAAAGTTGTAAGACAAGCTGCAAAATGTTTATTTAAAAGATGGTTACTAATAGATATGCAGTTATGCACAGAAAAACTAACAAATAAAAACTAGCCCTTGCAGGAATAAAGAATTGGAGGAAACTAACCAAATTTGGTGCAGTTGGTGATGAGGTCATTCTCAACACAAAATCATTTCAAAATGCCATCTTCTACCTAAATTCCTTTGCTGACAAAGGTGGAGCCAAGCTTTTTGTCCCGGTCAACCGATGGTTAATTGGTAGTTTTGATCTCATAAGTCATCTAACTTTTTGGTTGGACAAGGATGTAGTAATTATTGGATCAACTATAAGCCAATCTTAGTAAACAATGTAGGACAAAAAAAGGTTTAGTATAGCTGCTTCATTAACTTGTTTATAGTTTTTCCAAAGTAAAAGATCACTTTGAGCATAGTTTTCTTATTCTTCTTACTAGGCAGTGGTCTATTTTTGTTAATAATTGCCATGCAATGCAAGGATTGTAATTTGACTTCTAAATTTGGTTTATGCATTGGCACAAACTTGATAGCCTAATGTGATCAAACATTGGAGTTTCAATTATGATATGTATATCTGCTTATTACAGAATTCTAAAGATTAGCCAGTTGTTGATCTTCTACCCTCTTATAGGAGCTTCATTTTTAGGCATAATTTGATTGATGTTATCATAACAGGTTGGCAACATTCAACAAAATTATTATTTTCTCAATATATATTGGTATATTGATGCTATCAATGTCTCGATGAAGTAACAATGGTACTATTGATGGTTAAGGGAGTATCTGGTGGAGCAAGTTTAGGAATAAAACTTTGGATTATACACATCCATAATTGGTAGAATTGATGAATTCAATAGGGGTTCTCATTTCAAATTTAACCTTCTTGAGTTTTCCATTTTGGACAATTCATCTTGTATATTGCAGGTTTGTCCTCCACTAAAGGATTGAGTTTATATTTTATCCCTTGCTTTCCATAGTTCAAGTACTTCCCTTGCCTTTTTAAAATTGTGCAATAGTGGAGCTTCCATGATAAGGGATAGGTTTGAGACTCTTTCTGGATGAAGAACCTAGTTACAGTTCATATTGTCGCCGTCATTGCTACTTTTGATTCACCAAACATACATGGGATTAATTCAAGTTAACTTTCTCCCTATAGGCTAGAATGTCATACTTTTGTGTAATTGACAATTACCAAATATTCTACTTTCATTATTTTTTTAAAATACACTGTTTGTTGTTATTTTAGTGTGGTATCAAGCCTTTGTAATAAAATGTTTTAAAGAAAAAAAAATTTCATTCGAGTAAACTGAAGACAAAATATCTAAGTTTATGCAATTATGCATCACGGCAAACGTAATATCCTAGATTTAAAGCAACGTACCTCTTAAACAATGTTAACATCCTCACAATTATTTTCTTTTATGAGAGTTATTAGATTCTCATACACACATTTAAAATGTATCCAACAATGTATGCATTCCTCACAATTATTTTCTTTTATGAGAGTTATTAGATTTTCATACACACATTTAAAATGTGTCCAGATTCTTCTAACAATTTATGTATGCATTCCAGAATGATATATACTTGTATATTTATTTGAATTTTTATATTTTTATAACTTAACATATTATATATTTTAATTATAATTTTTTTAAAACTATGTTGGAATTTAATAAGTAATCTACCCAACCATAAGAAAGAATATATAAATTTGTTAAAAATAATTAATAGATAATTATTGACAATTTTAAATAATAATTTGATAATATAAATGAAATTTATAAATATCCTTGTCTAGCCAATTTATGGCGGTTAATAGTCGCTAGTAAATGTTAAATGTAAAAAACGTAAGGATGCAAATTTTGGCCACTTTTAACCGCTAGTAAATATTAAATGGAAGAATAAAATTACATTTTGTGGTAGTTTTTAACTATCAAAATATATTAAGTGTAAAAAGAATAGAAATGCATTTATTGATGGTTTTAAACTCAATAAATATTTTTCGTTTTCTAGCCAAAAAAACTAACAGGTAGATAAATCCTAGTGGTTATTTTAAATCTCAGAAATATCATTTGTGGTAGTTTTTGACTCCTAGAAATTGTAATTTTAACTGCACAAATAACATGATTTTTTTAGTATATGGTTCAGCCAATGTGTGACAAAATGTGATTCAATTTGGTTTGATGATTACTATATATTTGGAGACATATAGAATGATGAATGTTGTTAGACCCTCAAAGTTTTGTTTAAAGAAAGTTTTGAAGTTAAAAAACAAACATAAAATATTTTGATAAAAGGAATTATGATTTCATACAAAGATGTTTTATAAAAAGATGCAAAATGTTTTACATGCATTTTTGTTCCATCAGACGATACTAGTTGTTACCTGGTTTAATGCATCATTTGTCGAAATGTAAAAGTTTACTCTTAACAATGGATAATAGCCTATACTAAAATGTAGTGTTTCATTAAATATTTCTTTGAGAAATATTAATATCTTTTTTACAAGTGTTTTCAAGAAATATTTTTGAAGCACAATGAAAGATGTCTCATCAAGTCACTTTTTCCAAGAACTATAAACAATATAACTTTTGAGAATAACAGAGTCAGAATCGCATGATTAAAGCTATCTAAAAAGGGTAAGCACATTGCTTTATCATATCAAGAATGACTAGTTGGTGAAAGATATTTAATACTTGTATTAAATGATCCAACGTCTTTACAGACCTTAGAAGAGAGATTCAAATTCACAAGGAAAAACTCTAAAGACCCTCAATGGATACCTTCATGAAGAAGTTCTATAAATACCTTGATGATAGAAGAATAAAGAATAAGACACGAGAGATAAATGCTTTCCACAAAGCATTCTCTTAAGCTTTCATTATACATTTATTCTTTTTGTTCTTTGTAAAGTATTTGACTCGATCTTAGTGTTCATAGATCTTAATAGACTCATAAGAGTCAAACACCTTTAAACATGTTTCCTATGAAGCGTGTTGAGTCTAAAAAAGCTTGTTGATATGAATATGAGCAAGCACTTAGAGAACATTCAAGAGAGAAAGGACAAGGGAATCATTGCACTTCAAGGCACCATGACAAAGGGTAGTATGAGAAAAATACAAGAGGAAATGCAGAAAGAGCCAGGCCTTCTTCAAGGCCAAAGAAGGCTCAACGTTGTATACTTCGTTGTATACTTTGTTTGGCTATCAAATTGGCCTTGTTTAGTACCTTGTAGGACATTTATACTATGTATTTCCACTGTAGAATACTTGTATTTTATTAGTATAACTTGCACTTGAGCCCAAAGGCTCAATTTAGGGGTTGCTCTTAGAGATCGAGATTTTCGTCGTCATTTCTATGAGTTATGTGACCAATATAGGCCTTGTTTGGCTTAGTTACATTTTGGGTTGGCTTAGGCCTTTTTTTAGCTTAATTTAGGATTAGTTTAATGCTAATTAGAGATTAGAAAATGACTATATATGCTCCAAATGCAATTAAGCTAATTATTTTACACATTTGTTGCAACTGTGGTCGTGACAGGTGTAGAACCCAATTTTTGTCCAAGGAAAAAGCAAAAACCAAAACTGGTACGTCTCAGTCTCTTTATCCAAAAAAAAGCAAGAGCCAAACGAAACCTATACGGACCTGCGCTCACTGCCTATCCTCTGCACGACCTTCGCTTTCTGCTCTATGCTCCTAGTCTTCAATTTCTGCTTCGCACTCACGGCCTTTGTCCTTCGTGCTGTGGGGCCCATTTTCTGCTCGTAGACAACAAAAAGGAGGCACAAGACAAAGTACGACCGAAAAGGAGAATCAAGAAGAGGAAGGGAGAATGGTAGATTGATTATTTTTCCTAAAAGAAGAAAACAACAAAGGAGATGGGTTTGTCTTGGTAGCCGAGTCCCTCTCGACTGATTGTACAATGACCGGAACCTCCGTCTAGGATGCCGTTTTGCGTCTGATATGTCAGAGAGGCAAGACTTGGACATACCATTTTGCCCTTGACATGTCCTTGAGCTAGAGGACAAATCCTAGGAGGAAAAAGGGAGAATATCAGAGGATCAGAGGGCCCATGAAGGAAGGACACGTGGTTGAATGGTGACCTAAAAAGCGGCCTATAAAAGGCCCTGAAAACAAAGAAAAAGGGCTCAAAAAATTGGAGGGTCAAAAGTTTGGAGAATCAAAGGAGGTTTTTGATAATGTGTAGTTTATACCCCCTATAAGGTCTTTAGATAGGTAGAATTGACTATAATTTGTAGTTAAGAATTATGTATTGACTAAGATTTAAATTTCTAAGGCTAAACTACGGAAAATACAAATCTAAGCTAAGTTACTGATTTTAGCTAACAAAAAGAGAAGTCTTGTTTTGCAAGTTAAAAGAGAATCCGGACAAAGTCAAATCAGCTAGAGGAAGTCATCTAGACCAAGATGAAACCCTCCAGGCCGACTCCGTTCTGGTTAGGTCAGCCCAAATAAGGACAAGAGCATCTTGACCGAACGAAGCCGATTCTGCATACCGACTCTAGATTGGATACCGATTCCAAAGTAGATATCGACTCCTATCAGTCTGGATCCATCCTAGCATCAAAAGATTGACTCCACTTCGACAGATTCACGCACATACATTAAATGTAATTTAGCACGTGGTAGTTAGGAAAGTCTGTTAGAGTAGTTATTTTTGTTAAGTCTGTTATGTCAAGTGGTTAAATTTGTTATTCCTGTTGTTTCGGTTATAGAGTTAGTTAGCTAATGCATGTATAAATAAGGATGCATGGCTACGTTGAGTGAGAGCACAGATTATCAATAAACACACACTATACTCTCATTGTTAACCTCCATTTTCACTTTACTCCTCTTTATCCCACGGTGCTTCATAAAGTGCCTAGTCGGTTGAGTAGGTGCAAGACCTATGTCTGGGTAGTGGCTGGTTGCCAAGAGGAGACTGTCAGGACTCACTAGCACACTACTTGGTGATTCAACCCCTCAGTACTTGACCATCTTCAGTGGAACACTACAGCTACCAGTAGCGGTTGTAGTGGGAAGATGAGACCATCTTTTCCCTCAAATTCACTGCATGTATCGGTATTTTGATTAATCAACGAATGAATATGTTTCTCTTGCTTGTATGTTTGTAATTCCTATACTAGAAATATGTTATTTACCTGCAAAATTTTCTACGAAAAAGAATTTGCAGGAACTTTGTGTAAATTTTGTTGTTGAATATAATTTGTAAGAAATTCCTACGAATTTTACTACCAACATATATTCGTAGAAACTTCTTGCAAATTTTGTTACCACTTAAATAATAGGAGGAAATTTTTTTGCGGATAAAAAATGGTAGAAAATTTCGTAGATTTTTTTTGCTTCCTACGAATTTATTTGAAAATAAATAATTACAGGAAATATTTCATACAAATTTAAAATCCGCATAAAATAATACCTGCGAATTTTTTCGCAGAAAAATTTGTAAGAAAATTCGTAGGAAAGTTTTTCATTAAAGAAATAACTATTATAATTGAATAAAATAAAATATATTATAAAACTAAATTTATTAAATTAAATATATTATAAAATTCTTTCAATAATCTCTATTCATAAATAAAATATATTTAACTATAGTAAAAAAAATATTCTTAAATGTAAAAAAAATAATAAAAAAATAACGAAAGGAAAAACAAAAAAATAAGAATATTTTAGGAACTTTTTAAATATATATATATATATGTGTGTGTGTGTTAATAAATAAATAAAAAATAGAGTATAAGACGAATATTTTATCCTAGGGTCATTCTATATATTATTTAAATATCTAGTAGCCCGATTGGTCTCGAACATTCCTAAAAGTTTTGTTCCAAATTTCAAAAGAGACCTGGACCTTTAAAAATGAATGAAGCTTTCTATAGAAACAACTCGTACACTAGGCCCACACTAAATTTTTGTGGTTAAAAGTCCCCACTTAAACCATATCTTGGACCCATGATAAAAAATAAACAATTTATGGGGCAAAGTTTTTTAAGGCTTTCCGACCCACTAGCTGTTACATGCCCTATCACCACTTTCCTAATGCTAAAAGAGAAAAGATCATCTTTTCTCATCTCCTCCTACCTTTGTAATTTATATATACCGCTCTCCCACTCTCTCTTTCATCTTTCTCATTCCATCGTCACCTTCTTCCTTCTCTCATCTCCTCCTACCTTCGTAACTTATATATACTGCTCTCCCACGCTCTCTTTCATCTTTCTCATTCCATCGTCACCGTCTTCGCCACTCTATTTCCCATTTTTTCCAATTAATTTTTTATTTTCAGATTCAAACAACAGTAAAGATTTTTTGCAAGCAAACCAAAGCAAAGCAACTTTTCCCAGGCAAGAATTCTCTCTTCTACTTCTATGGACTTGTGTTTCAAAATACTGAATATCATAACCTAGCGCTAACTGTGTACTCTTTAATTTGATTCTTCATATCATCTTATCTTATCTGTCTCTTTGATCGATCTTTTCATGCTCGATTGTTATTGTGTGGGATTAGATTATCTTCTATATATACTTTCTATTCTGTTTGAGAGTGTTTCATTGTACTCTAATCAGAATAGTTCGTGTTTTTACCCGATCATTATTCCCCTATTTGTTTTTATTATATTCGGATTGCTTAGTTTAATATAACTTTTATTCATATTATTTTTTACAACTTTAATTTCAATTTTTCTAGTTTATGATACTTGATTTCTGTATATGCTAAAGGAAAGTGGTATAGGCAACTAGTTTGATGAGAACAACTCATTGAATAAGTCATGAGTGATTGTACTTTTCGTCTATGATATAATCTATTTACATTTAAACCTACTAGATTTCAGTGTTAATAACATAGTTCATGTTGTTAGGATGTTTCTGCTGCCTTTAATCATAAATGTTTTAATTTTCCTGCTACTGCCATTATTGGATATTAAGCAATAAAGTGGCATCAAGAGCTTAACATAAATTTTACTAAGGTGAGAATGTTGAGCTGATTCATGGATGAGTGATCATACAAGAAAAGACGAGGTCATGAATTAATCAATGTATTATAGAGAGAAAGTAGGAGTGCTCCTATCGAGGAACATATGGTATAATAATGCCTAAGATGGTTTGGACACGTGAAAAAAAGAAGACTAATAGAAGCTTTAGAAGACTTGATTAGATGGATGGAAGATAGACCCAATAATGTAGATGTAGGTTTATCATTTGAAAATTGTTCAGAAATCAGAATGCTTAATGTATTATGTTGGCACAAGCCTCGAGTAGATAATCGAGTTTGGAAGGTATATATAAGGTGGAACAAACAATAAGGAGTTTGTGGGTTGTTGGGAGTTAGTTAAATAGGCTGTTAGGGGTTATGGGTTTAAACAGGGAGATGGGTACATTTGCAAAGGCAGTAGAAGTATTTGTAGTAACTAGTAACTGAGACTTTCAATTGTAAGGGGCAGCCCTTGTAAGGTTGAGGCATTGCAACTCCTCCTTGTTCATTTTTTTTTCTTAGAAATAACAAAATTCTTTCACTCTTTGTCCCATCTATCTTTTCCCTCCCCTCTCTTTACTCTACTTTGAACCAGAGCCTACTCTGGTGCCTAACATATTATCAGTCAATATTGGACATCATTGCTCCCTTATCTTCACAAATCTAGTTGTTACTTGTTAGTATGCATGAAATATATGTACCTTGTATGTTAGTAGTTGCATTGGTTTTATAATAGTAGAAATACTGAAATGGTGTATATAGAAAAGTGATGTATTATTACAATTGAATTTTGGCAAATGAATTTCTCAACACCCTTCCAAACTTGATTAAGCAAGACAGATTTTAGGTCAAACATCCCTACATTTGAAAGTCACAAAGTGAGAAATATCTTATTATCGATCATTTGTTCTCTTGGTTGGTTTGGTTTTTCATGATGAGTTAGTTTTTGAGCATCCCTACCAACGGTATAAGTTTTTTGAACAATTAGTTCCTTAAAAAAGAGATGTCAGGTTAGCTAATATTTAAATTTTGAAGTTTTGTTTGAGTGCTTAAGCACTAAATATGTTTTTTTCTACTCTTAATCACCAACTTGTTAGGATAGGTTGAACCTGTTGGGTCAACCCATTTAACTCACCAGAATTTCATGTGTTCTATTATGTTTATTGGTTTTGGGCTATTATGATTTTTTGTTCAAAATTGAAATTTGTGAATAGGTAGCTTTGGCAAAGGGGATAGATCCATCATTAAGTGAGTTTTATTTTTGCACACATCGAAAATAGGATTAAAGTTGGGTGGGTCCTCATTTAAAATCTACTTACGTAAGTTTTTATATGTCTAGTGCTACCACAGTACTTGCCATCATGTTATATTTTTGCCATCATTCCTCTCTTTATATGAAATTCAAATAGCTTTGAGCCTACTACGTAGGTATTCATTCTATTATGCATCTCTAATATTTTTTTTCCTGGCTGAAATTTGTATGATGTAGGAGAAGTTTGAAAAAAGAAAATTTGAACTATCTTCTCAAAATTCAACATTTTCACTGGGAGAAGATAAAACTGATAGTCAATCACCCACAGATCACATGCCTTCTGATTTTGATATATGGGTAAATGTAGTTGGAAAGAAAAAAGGAAGGATATCTGACTTGGATCCATAGGAAGAACAATGATTTTGTCTTCAAGTCAATCATCAAAGTCTTTTATTAGTTCAAGGGATGTTGATGCTTTGAAGAGCCAAATTCAAAAATTAAATGAATCACTGCAAAGACAAGAGTAAGAGAACTTTGAAATAAGACATGTGTTAACTGAGAATAGGAAACAAATGCATACCTTAATGAAATATTTGGGATTTCTTAGTGGCTCTTCTTCTCATCCACCTTCATCTCCTCAACATAGTAATGAAAATGAAGACGAAGATTATGATGAAGATAATGATCATACCAGATAGGATGGTGTTTGATATCTCACTTTATTTTTTGAAAGAGGTATGTAGCCTTAGTGCATTTTTTTTGTATGGTTGATTGTTATTTCTCTATAATCTACAAGTGGAATTTGACTAACAATTGGCTCTTTGTTTTCTTTTATTATGATGTAGGACATGCTTCACAAGACATGGTCCACTTGGATCCTTTCTTAGGAATATGATTTTGCCTTGGAGGTTTTTTGCTTGAACCTTTAGATAGAGCTAACAACTAATTTAGAAATTTGTCTTCTTTTAATGAATTTGGAAATTTTAGTACTTATGAGCTTGTTTGAGTTTTTATTTTTTATTTTTGATGTGGTTTATTGGATCTCAACCACGCCCATTAGAATATGAATCAAATGTGAACATTAGGAGTCATGCTTAATTTGGTCCTCTATTTTCTTAATTGTATTGATATTCTTTTCACACAGTTTGGATACTTAATTCTTTTGATATCATCATCTAGAGGTGCAGTTATTTTCCATGGAAACCTGTTGATTGTTTTTCTTAATTGAGTGTTTTCTCTTAGTATAGAGCATGGAAACCTATTGATTGACTATCAAATAATATATCCTATATTTATTGTTCATGTAATTTTTTATTTTACCAATATTGTGGATATAGATAAAGATTTGATGAGAATGATTCGAAGCAAATAAGTCTGGCAGTAGCTTTCCATCTTGGTAGTGCTTGATATTTTTATATTTGGTATTAAATATGTCACTTTCTAAATTGGAAATCCCATCTGATATGTGCCTATTGCTATCTTGGCAGATCTAGTGACTTTTTTTATAAAAATCTTTTACTAATGTTTCTTTTCTTTGTGCATAATTTTTATAATGGAAGTTAATCACTTTGTATACTACTTTATTTTGTTTATCTCCTTTGCATTTTGATGTCTTTTGATTTTGCAACTAGTTATCAAGCTAGAGTGACTCATGCCACTTGATGAAATGGCTTTTACATGGTTCTGTTAATGCAAGTCAGTTTTTTGTATTATTTTTTTGAATTGAATATAAATTATCATGTTATATTTTATATTGAACGGCGAAGGAACATACCCTTATTATGAGTTTATAAAAAAATGAAGTACTTGAAGATAATGCACTATTTTGGATGTTTTTGTACCATAAATAACTTGTAAAAGAATATTATATAATTTGTGTCATCTTAGAAGAAAAAAGAAAATTTTAATTTATTGTCCTATAATTACTTTAGAGTTTAGAGTTTAGGGTTTATATATATATATATATATATATATATATATATATATATATATATATATATATATATATATATATATATATATATATATATATATATAAAGAGTTATTCCAAAAATAATTTTAAAAGAGTTACTTTTTTATTTTCTTTAATAAATATTTTAGGACAAAAGATAAATAATATAAAAACTATAAGTTATCATTTTAAAAAACATTACAAGCTTTTAAAAAAAATATTTACTAAAATAGGTCTAACAAAATTTTTAGTTAATAAAAAAATTAAAAACCAACTAAAATAAGCCATGAAATATAATCAACTAATGTTTAAAACATTTAAAGAAATTATTATCAAAATAAAAAAACAATTAACATAAATTTACAATGTGGGTGGATGTATATTTATTAATATCGAGATTTGGATTGCAACATCACATCAACAATTGTCTTTAATATTCTATAAATTTGATAAAATTTATACTAAAAACATATAAAATTTAATTTATCTGAATATTGATTAAATTAAAAAATTGTTATATTTTTAATTTAAAAATATGCAAAAATTTCTGCAGAATCACAATGTGTAAGAAAATTATTGAGGAATAACAAAATTCCCAAGAAATATATCTATAGACTTTCATATGAAAAATTCGCAAGAAATGCTCATGATAAAAATATACCTGGGAATTTTCCAACAGTTGTATTTGTAAAAAATGTTCCTTTCCTGCGGATTTTCCTACGAAAATTTTCACAGAAAATGCTCCTACCTGTATATCTTCTTGCGAATTTTCTTGCTGATTTTTCTACGATTTTTTTTGTGAATTTTCCAACGAATTTTCCTATGAATTTTGCTGCAAATTTTCCCACGGAATCCAAACACTTTCTTGCGAATTTAAAATCGTAGGAAAATGTTTCCTACGAAATTTTCTTATGAATTGTCCTACGAATTGTCCTACGAATTTTCCTGCGATTTTTTCTGTAAATGTTCCTACAAATTTTCCTACTAACTTTTCTACAAATTATATCCACAGATAAATTTCTTGTCAATTTATAATTTTCAAGAAAAAGTTATCCACCAACGATTTTCTTGCGAATTTAAAACCGTAAAAAATTTCGCAGGAAATAGCATGTTTCCTACGAATTTTTCTATGAATTTTTCTGCAAATTTTTCTACAGATTTTTCTGCGAATTTTCCTACGAATTTTTCTGCGAATGTTCCTATAGATTTTCCTGCGAAATATACCTGCAGATAAATTTCGTGCCGATTTATAATTCGCAAGAAAGAGTTATCCAACAACGATTTTCCTGTGAATTTAAAATCATAGGAAATTTCGCAAGAAACATGTTTCCTGCGAAATTTTGAGGAAAATTCGCCGGAAAATAGCGTATTTTTAATAGTGCTATTAGATAAATCTATTCTTGCCTATGTCGCGGTAGTGCCTAGTAAGATTAGATCATGCTAGATTAGGGGCCGGTCGGAACTTGTGCATGCAACTTTATAGGTAATCATTAGAAAACCTACATCAACCAAGGGTGTAATCCTTGCTACCTCGAGGCCGTGGTTATGTAAGCCCTTAGTTAGCAATGGACAAATGTTAGGCGATCTTAGGAAATAGGTTGGTGAGGAATCGCTTGCATGTTAGAAATCAAGCCAAAACCAACCCATTGAGCCTTTGTAGCCGCTATGATAACTATATTGTTCTGTTAGTTGCAGTAATTGTAGTGACCTTAGGTAACCTTACTTTCTTAGATAACCAATTTAATTTCTTGCAGTTTACATTTCTTTGTTAAAAACCCCCTTGTTTACGTTCCATTGCCGAGTCAGTTTGGATCCTACCTTCCCAGTTTTGCAGCTTTTTAGCATTGCACATATAGAAACATTAGAACCACGTGTCCTTGAGAGATATGACCTAGGTTGACCCTGTGCTACTCATAACATAGGTAAATCTAGTATTTTGATAGGAGAAATAACAACTAAATCTTTAGCTATTAGTTTTCTGGAGAGGTTGAAAGTTTGGAGAATCAAAGGAAATAGAGAGCTTATCTTGAGTGTGATAACCTTGAGTTTGAGAAATCTAGAGAGAACCTGTGAGCAATCATTCCTAGAGGAGACGAAGATCGAAGGGAACCATCTATTAACGACGTAGAGAGATCAGGAGAACTGACTCCTGGTTAGCATAGAGTAACTTAATATACTGCAAACTATTGGTTTGGTTCGAATCGGCCCCGTTCCCCAAAAAAGCTGGAATTGATAGGTAGTTGGCAATCTCTATTATGACTTGACAGCCTCTCTTGCCCTTGACACACCAAGCATCATTCATGTGTGCGAACTAACCGACATATAGTTAGCACCCAACCGAGTTGAGTTGGTCTCGATCCCTCCCTTTTGTTGTCTAAAAACCATATTCACTCTAAGCCAATGCACTTCCTCATTTAGCCTGTATAACACTACAAGCTATGGTCCGACTCTACACCGACATTGGCTCCTATGAAGCCAACACTAAGACTGGCTGGGAGCCGGCACTCTTCGATCCGACTCTAACATCACACACTCGAGTCACACACCCATCAACACCGTTTTAGCCTTAGCATCTAACCTCAAGTCTCCCAGCTACACTTCTTCGGACGCCATCGGATAGTCCATCCCTTCCCATTTTCGAAACACACACATAGCCTTGCCGACACATAGTTGGCATTCCAACTAGGTCGAGCCGATCTCGGCCCTTCCACACTAACTGGCAGACTCAGTCTCAAACCATTCCATACCTACTGCACCAATCCGGTCTCGGCACTTCAACTGTGTCGGCCGGTTTTTAACCCTTTCTACCATCTAACCATCCATGCTCAGAACTACGTAAACTTTGACGTCTCCATTGTAGTAAGAGATATGTAGGAGCAAGAGGAAACTCTTGTCAAGTTATTCATCCAAAAAACCCTAAAAGCATCCGATGCTCACTTTTTGTAAATATCTTCCATTCTTAGAAAGACATAAAACATAATGTAGAAGTCATATCATTTTATGCATCTAGTTAGGGTAACTATCTTTTGATAGACGTGGCGGGATACTAGTGATCCATATACGTAATCAACGTCCAAGCCCATACTCTGATTCCAGATCTGCCTTATCCAACCTAAGGTTTCCTGGTGTTTTCCATAAAAATCCTGGTGGCGACTCCGTATTCCTTATTCCTTCCCCAGAAGGGATTCAAATTCTTAACCTTTCTAATTTTTTGCCAACTCCGCATTGCGGCCTAGGTTGCGACAACAGGGACGACAGAAATAGAAAAAATGAAGTTTTAAGTTCCTTTCAAAGAAAAAAAAAAGAACTCAACGGAGTCGCCACCAATGTTTATTAAGGAAAACATTAGAAAAAAAAACCTTGGAAAGGATAAGATGGGTCTTTGAAAACATATTTAAAGTTCAGGAGTCGATTACACGTAGGGAAGGTATTAACATCATACGATGTCTGTCCTAAGACAATTTACCTTGATTAGATGTGTGAAACTATTATGACTTCTAAATTGTTACTTTTACCCTTCAATGAAAACAAAATTGGATTTTATTGTTGGGAGAGGAAAGATATGTTATTTTGGTATTTTGAACTTAACAAGAGTTGCCTCTTCCTCCTACGTATCTCCTTGTGCAAGGAGAATTCAAAGCTTACGTAGTTATGGAAGATGCTTGGGTTAGAAGGGAGAGTTAGCCAAATGAGAAATGCATCTCAGATGGTCGTGATTGAAAAATGGAGGATAGAGAGAAGGAGTAGGAGCTACTCATTAGCTCCTGCATCCAATTGAATGCAGAGAGTGGAAATAGAAGGGAGCAGGAGCTACTTGTTAGCTCCTACATCCAATTGAATACAGAGAATGGAATTAGAAAGGAACGGGAGCTACTCGTTAGCTTTTGCATCCAATAGATGCAAAAAATGGAATTAGAAAGGAGTAGGAGCTACTTATTAGCTCCTACGTCCAATGGAATGCAGAGAATGAAATTAAAAAAGAATAGGAGTTACTCGTTAGCTCTTGCATCTAATGGATGCAGAGAATGGAATTAGAAAGGAGTAGGAGCTAACCCTAAACCCTAAACGACAGATTGAATTGAATTGAATTATACAATTTCTAATCTCTCTTTTTATAAGGTAAATGTCAACTACCTAAAGATAAACTAATAACAAATTAAAAGATAACTAGATAATATGAGATATTCATGATCTCCTAATGAGATATTTAAATATTTGTAACCATTTAATCTAATAAGATATTTAGATATATGTAACCTCTTAATAGGTTACCTATCATATCTTATCAGATATTTACAATATCTCCAACACTCCCCCTCAAGTTGGTAAATGAATATCAATCATTCCTAACTTGTCATTGAGTTCTTGAAATCTCGTTGCAGGGAGCCCTTTGGTGAAAACATCTGCCACTTAGAGTCCTGTAGTAACATGTGATGTGACTATAAGTCCATTGTCTAACTTCTCTTTAATGAAGTGTCTATCAATCTCAATGTGTTTTGTCTTATTGTATTGGACTGGATTATGGACAATACTTATAGCTGAGTTGTTGTCACAAAACAACTGTATAGGTCCTTCATTTTACTTTGAGGTCATCAAGAATAATCTTCATCCACAATCCTTCACATATACCCTATGCCATGGCTCAAAATTTTGCTTTTGCACTAGATTGAGCAACCATATTTTGCTTCTTGCTTCTTGCTCCTTCAAGTTACTAGATTTCCTCCTAGAAACATACAGTATCATGAGGTGAATCTTTTATCCACAACCGATCCTGCATAGTCTGCATTTGTATATATTTCCATGGACAGCATTCTTTCTTTTCTAAACAATAGTCCTTTTCCTGGACTTGCCTTCAAATACTGGAGGATAATTTTCAACTGCCTGAAGGTACCTTTCCCTAGGATCATGCATAAATTGTCTGACCACACTAACATCATAGGCAATATCTGGCCTAGTGTGGGATAAGTAGATCAATTTCCCCACTAATCTTTGATATTAGGACTTCTCTATGATTGGACTTTCCTCACACCCAATCCTATGGTTTTGTTCAATAGGTACCCTTGAGATCTTGCATACCAATTTTCCTATTTCTTTGAGGAGATCGAGTACATACTTCCTTTAGGAGATAAAGATACCTTGTTTGGAATATGCAACCTCAATCCCAAGGAAGTATTTTAGTTTTTCCTAACTCCATTTCAAATTGTGTTGCAAGCTTTTCTTTCAGATTTAGTTTTTCAATCTCATCATCACCTGTAACAATCATATCATCTACATAGACTAGGAGAATGGTGAGTTTACCATTAGGAGAATGTTTTATAAAGAGAGTATGATCACCTTGACTCTATATGTATCCTAGGGATATCATGACTTGAGCAAATCTTCCAAACCATGCTCAGGGAGACTATTTAAGTCTATACAATGCCATTTTGAGTTTGCATACCTTATTGTTATCATTGTGAGAATAGAATCCTTGGGGGATCTCCATGTATACTTCTTCTTCTAGGTCTCCATGATGGAAGACATTTTTAACATCAAACTATTGGAAGTTCTAGCTAAAGAAGGCGACTAAGGAAATAATAACTCTTATCGTGTTCATCTTTGCTATAGAGACAAATGTTTCCTTATAATTTATTCCATAAGTCTGTGTATACCCTTTAGCAACCAATCTTGCTTTGTATCGCTCAAGGGTCCCATCAGATTTACACTTCGCAGTGTATATCCATCCACAACCTACAACTCTTTTGTCTTTAGATCTACCAACAATCTCCCAAGTTGAGTTTTTCTTTAATGCCTCCATCTCTTCTTTCATTGCTTGAACCCAATTCTCATCTTTCAAATCTTCCTGTACTGATGTAGGTGTTTTAATTGCATCAATGGTAGTAATAAAACTTTGATGTTGTACAAAGAGATGGTCAGTACGCACGAATTGAGAAATAAGATACTTGACACATGATCGTTTCCCTTTCCTCAAAGCAATAGGCATGTCATTAGTAACATCCTCAATGGAGTTATCAAGAATACTTATCTCCGGCTCAAACAATTGGACTTGCTCCTCAATTGAGTTATCAGAGATACTTACATCCAACTCAGACATTTGGACTTGCTTTAGGACTAGAGTGGGTTTCGTGACTTCTTGAACTTGAACATCTTGAGTAGGTGTGACTTCTTGAACTTGAACTTGAACATCCTGAGTAGGAAAAGGTAATGACTCAATGACAGGCTCGACTTCTAGATAACTCTCCCCCTAAAGTGGAGGACCAACAAAGAATGATTGTGTTTCATGAAAAGTAACATCCATTGAGACAAAGAATCGACGACTCAAAGGATGATAATACTTAGAACCCTTTTTATTTGAGGGATAACCAATGAAAATACATTTGACAGTTTGTGGATCTAACTTCCCACGATGTGGATTATGAGAGTGGACAAAGGCGACACACCCAAAGACACGACTTGGTAAGCTTAACATTAGGGCAAAAGTATGGTTATTTTAGTCTTTAAATTTAATAAAATAAAAAATAGTTCTTTAATATATAACATGTTATTTAAGTTAATTCACGTGTTAAGTCTTTTTGTTAATTTTAATTAAATATTTTACTTGGCACATTAAGAACATACATGACACATTTATTGATAGCCTTCAAAGATCTTAAACAACACTACAAGTGACACATCTATTGACAGCCTCTAAGGATCTTAATCAAACAACACTACAAAGTGATACATTAGGTTTTCGAAAAAAAGAAAAAAAAAAACACACAAAAATTGAGGAAAAGAAATTAAGAAGAATAATTTGAAGGTATGGTAAAGAGAAAGAGGTGAAATCTTTACAAGCTATGGAAGCCTGGTGAGATTGAGAGAGAAATTCATTACAAATTTCTTGGAATATTGATGATAATGAAATTCTTTGGCAAGAACAAGAGAGATTCTCTCAATGCTTTTATAGCAAGTTTCTATTTCATTCAAAAGTTATTAGTACTAATTAAAGAATGATTTACATAAGTTCCTCTAATCATGATTCAGGTCCTAAGCTAATACTAAAATTAAGCTATTAGTCCAAGCCCATATAAGGGGTTAAAGGGAAGGAGAAAGGGAAGTCAATACCTCCTTCCTCCTTTCTAGATAGGTGTCATTAAAGAATTAGACCACATGGTCCAATTGTGTCAAACTTTTAAGGAGCTCAAGCTCTTGGCCAAAAATTATATAAAAAGATAAAGGATAAAATGGTTATGTCGAAAAGGTCTTTAAGTCAAAATCAACTATTACAAACAAAGGTATACGTGTATTAGCTATTCTTTGGCCAATTGACTTGTACAAAAATGGGAGTATAAGGTTCCATGACTGTGTTTCTCCCTCTCCATGTAAGAAGTTAATTTGTCTTGAATGTTCTCTTAGAGCTTTCTTAACCTCCCTCTAGTCATAG
The DNA here is from genome assembly GCA_025330945.1 of Mucuna pruriens. Taxonomy (NCBI): domain Eukaryota; kingdom Viridiplantae; phylum Streptophyta; class Magnoliopsida; order Fabales; family Fabaceae; genus Mucuna; species Mucuna pruriens. The sequence goes on along the minus strand of JAENHJ010000004.1, from coordinate 2,294,807 downwards.
TTCTTCTCAAGCTCTTAGCTTTCTAGCTTTCTTTCATATCTATGTCCACATCATCTATACAATCCATATGACTTTATTGTTAAAATGAAAAATTTTGAAATATAATAAAATTATAAAACAAAATTACTTAGAAATGATGAAACGTATATTTATACTAAAAATAAATATTTTAAAACATATATTTATACTAAAAAAATATTTATAACAACTTATTTTATATATAATTAGAGGCATTTATGTAATTTTAAATTGTAGGTATACCAGCACTTAGCTATCCGCCCATATTAAAAAGTGGTAAAAAAATCTATTTATTTTATTCGCATGTGCCCATTAAATTATCTATTTTCAATTCATATAGGAATTTATTTAAGGGTATCTACAAGTATAAAGTTTTTTATCATCCCTAAGTACAATCTCTGGTCAAAAATTATTTTGAAGAGCTTAAGATTAGATTTTCATAATCCTTTACATTATTAAATTTTTCTATTATTTTTAGGAGATTTTTGTGTGGGATATTTAGGAGATTTTTAGTCACTTATTATAATTTTTAACTCATTTTATCCTCAAATAAATAAAATTTAGAGTGGAAGGTGTTATGTTATCTATTTTTATTATTTACATTTTTAGCATAATGTATATTTATTTTATTATTTTTGAAAATAAAAGAAAGACTAAAAATAAATTTAATTAGATCCCTTCTCGAGTAGAAGTAGGTGTTGGACCCATTTTTTGTCCACAAAAGAAAAACGGCCCACAGTAATGCAAACCGCGTCCACCCGAACCCATTGGGCTAGACAAGAAAAAACCACTTTCAACCCAACCAGGTGATATGGGGCAAAGAGTGCAAACGTAACCCATTTCCATGCAATCCGAGGAATGACATGGAAGATCAACAGGACTGTAATCGCAGTAATAAGCAAAGTCAAACATAAGGAAAAGCTAAAAATAGGAGACAAGACAGAGCCTGGCAGGGGGGACAAGGTGAATGTACTCCTGAAAAGATGAAAAAAAATAAGGAAACGATAAATAGGTAAGAACAGGGCCTTTACGTGGGACGAAACGCCATGAAACAACAAGTGAAAACATGGGGAGATATGCTCGACAAGACGACGACCCTGCTGGACAAGGCGATAGTTTCTCGTCTTTAGGTAGCCATGCCTCATAACACGATCTGACCAATCGCCACCATAATTAATGCTAAGACGCCCTAAGAGAGCCCCTGAACAGGGAGAGAGGCTGTCGTTGCATTAAATGAATATGGAGAATTCGACACCGCATTTATGAATCAAGATTGCCCCAGATATGGTTGATGGAGAGAGAGGTCGAAATCGTCTATAAAAAGGGAAGTAGGGAACAAGAGAGAGGAGGTTTTTTTGGAGGGGGAGAAAGAAGGAAGAGAGAATAGCCCATTTAGAAGAAAAGAAGACCTCACGCTGTGACACAAGGTAACTGCTTCAGAGAGCCTTGAAGAATCGCCTAGATACCAGGTAAGTCATCTCTATCCCCCGTCTGGTCCACCCTCATTACCGTTCCTGCACGTATTCCCATTGGACACCTCAGGAGCCGAGAGTGTCAAGATTTACCCATGAATAATAATCAACCTTTAAGCCGGGACTCACCCTCCCCCCAGTCTAAATCCAAGAGAGACTCGGAACCCAATAGTGGTCGAAACCCCATACTGGTCCGACAAGGTGCCGGATCGTTAGCTTATATTTCGTCCCTCACAGAACTACGTGGACTTTGACTTCTCATAACGAAGATACGTAGGCATGGAGGAGCGATTCCTTCATCAAGTCCATTCCCACACACGCACACACCATCCTGGATCCAACAGAGGAAATCCTCGTATACTCGCCCTCTTAGGCCTTAAAAAAAAAGAACATCGTCCGAACCATCTCTCTCGTAAGAGTAAGTGTGATCGAAGAGTTTTTTTTAGTAGGGTAACCATCAAGTGATGGACACAATAGATGTAAAGCATCTCGTCGTATAAATGACCTTCAAACCCCCTTTCTTTGGTCCAAGACCAAGCCTATCCAATCTAATCCTTGTCCAAGGTTTTTCTGATGTTCCTAGACAAAAACATCAGTGGCGACTCCTAAGAACCTCCGCCGTGAGGTCGCGAGCCCATCGCGACAGTAGGGAAAAGAGAGAATTAGGATATCACATTCCAATTTACACCCTTGAGTTGTCATTAAGGATTTTCTCCCTCAAAGAGCTCTCCAAGAACTAGGAGGATGATTAGGATGAAAACTCACATCTTTACAAATGTTATTCTTTCACTTATTGAAATTTTATTTATTTTTTTCACTTTAATCTCTATTGTTCTTAATCTATCTTTACAAGTGTTATTCTTTCACTTATTGGAGTTTTATTTATTTTTTTCACTTTAATCTCTATTGTTCTTAATCTTTCTTTGTCTAGCTAAGTCCCTTTTGGTTGAGATTAGGTGGATTTCTATGTAACCCGTGGATCTTTGATTATTTAAGATTTTTAATAAACTTTTATTTTGCTATCTTTGTTTATATTCTCTTTCCATAATGTTTCTCAATACTTGATCACCCTTAGAAATATTTTTTTTTATCCATCTAGTGAATAAAAATTTGTTCTATAAATGTGTTGTGAGATATAAACCTAATAATTATTTAGCCTAGGAATAACCACTGGACGTTAGCTACTATTAGATATTTTTAATCTTAATGCTTATTCCTATTTAATTTTACCTAAGAAATTAGGATTGTTAATTAGAGATAAAAGTTTAATTGCCTAGGAAATTAAGATTTAAATAAATTAGAAAATCTAGTAGATAAAGGAAGAAATAAAATTGAATTCAAAACCTAAATTAATAATTCTAAGGGAAATAGGAAGAACCCTAATCCCAGCATTTTCCTTAATTGCATTACACCAATCTTCTTTGCATTCTTGCATATTAATATAGGAAACCCCAAAAATAAATCCGTTTGTTTTCTTTCAATTTTAATTATTATTTTTTTATCTTTAAATCAATTGAATTATCAATATTTTCTCTTGGTTCCTATTAAAATTATGTTTGGTAAATTGTGAATCACCTTCCAATCCTTGTAAGGGATACTTAAACTATTATTAAATTTAATTTATTAAGTATTTTAATTTGTTTGGATCATCATGTTATATGAACAAAATATTCAACAATTTTATCAATGACTAACCTAAATGATCATCTTTAATAGGCTATTTTCCCTCTTAACTATATTAACTTTTTTCATCTACAAGAATTGAATTCAAAAACTTATTTAAAATATTTGAGTTTAGTACCTTCCAAACCATCGTACTATTGTTGAATATTTTAATTTAAGCAACTATAAATAAACATTTATTTTCTTGTTTTATTTAATTTTTTATTTTGAAGGGGTTAAATCTCGTTATTTTTTTTTGCTGTCGTAGAGACTTTTAGGAAATAAAATGGAATTTAGAAATAAAAAATGAAGGGTTTAAAAGTGCATTAATTTTAATACCCATAATTGTATTCATAAAACATAATACTAAAATCTTTTATAAATGAATTTGAGGTGATATATATATAGTGATTACAATAATTACTTTCCATTCTAACTATGCTAGAAAGACAAGGAGAGAGGAATAAAAGGTCAAATTATTCCATCAGTAATTATGAAAACTCATTTTCACAAGAGAGATATTGAAGGAATTACTCTTCATTCTAACTATTTACAAGAAAGATAAGGAGAGAGAGGAATGAAAAATCAAATTACTCGAATTCACATTTTTTTATTTTAACTGTTACAACGAGTAACTCATATTTGATCGTTAAATTAAAAGAAATTAAGAGGTAAAGTTTAAAGTTACTCTTAAGATCATTTAATACAAGAGAAGTTTTTTCATATTAAAAAATTATGATTTATAGAAATGACTAAAATTTGTTTGATTTATCATAACTATTATTGAGAATGTTTTCATTTGTGCCTATAATTAAAATTGTTTATGTTTGGAAAATCTTTCCTAAGCATATGAGTGATCTTTCCAAAAGTATCATTTTAAAAAGTAACTTCATTAGATAAATTTATGTAAAATTTTATGGTAAAAATATTTTTTAATTTTTTTTAAAATTATAGGTTTGGACAAGTTTTATTGTAAAAATATTTTTTTATCAATTTTTAAATTATAAATATATTAGCATAATTTTCATATTTTTTTATTTAACTTTAATATAACAAAAATTCTCATTCTCTCTACATTAATACTAAATTGTTTTTTGAATTTTGCGATAATATTATTAAATAATTTTTAATTAATAATGTGAAAATTTTTTAAAAAAATATTTAAAAGTATAATGTTTAATATATTAAAAGAGATTAAAACAATATATAAAGTAGCTTTATTCTTAAAACTATATTAAGAATACTTATTAGTATTTATTATTTTTAATATGATTATTTATCACATTTAATAAAAAATTATTTTTAAATTTATAATTATATTAAATCAATCCGTAAAAATATCATGATATTTTTATATCATTAAAAATTTTCCTCCTAATCTATAAAAGTTGGATTCTCCTCACCATAAGATTGTTTTTGGGAGAAATATGAGCAAAAACCATTATCCAAAAACAATGTTTTTAGAAAATATATTTTTTTGAAGATAGTATATCAATAGTGAGAAACCATCATTCCTAATTTCAGATTTTTGGAAAGCTAAAAATTTCAGGTCTACCAAAGGCTTCCTAAGGTAACTTGATGGCTCTTCCTTCTCTCTAATAAATAGAAGATAAATAAGTGAAAAATATGTATTATTTGAATGGATTAAAAAAAGAAAAAATTAAAAGTAAAAAATAATACTTGTTTGAATTGATAGAAAAGAAGGTAAAAAGAAATAATTAAGTCATATAAAAATATTTTATACTAATTAAAAAATTGTTTTTTACTCTAATTTTTTCTTAATATAAAATTATTTATTACTCTTATTAGGATTTTTTTTTATAAAAGTTATTTAACTTTTTAAGAAAAAAAAAAAGAGAGATGATTCTCCCATTTCATATCAATTTGAAGGAAAAGTATTTTCTAGTAAGTTTCATAAAAATAAATTTTTTTAATATTTTCAAACAAATAGTGAAAATTGATATTTTATTTCATCTCCCTTCTTTTTATTTCCTTTCCATCTATTTCTATGTAAATAGAGGGCAAGAAAAAGAACCTTCTTGAAGGATAGAGATGATATTTTGTAAGCAAACTCAGTCATAAACTGACCGTTCTCTATTATTATTTGATATAAATGTTTTTAATTTTTATAAATATGATTAAATTTAGTTTTAATTTAAAAAAAATATTTTCATGAATTTAACTTTTTAAATAATTCTTATTATTACTGATGTAACCTATACATCTAATTATGTTACATTAATTATTATTTTAAAATTGTATACGATGTGACATATGTATATGTATGTCAGGTTATAAATAAGCAGTGATAAAAATAATTTTAAAATTTTTAAAACTTATGAAAATAAAAACTAATGAAAAGTGATATTTAAGGCTGTAATTGAACTTAATAATATTTACAAAAAGTAACATCATATTTTATTCTTACTATTTTTATTGAATATCTAACATGAGCTTTGTTTTCTGATATACCCACAAAATAACACAATAGAAAAATAACATCGGTGAATCACAACACATATCTCATTATCTGTTTACAGCTGCCCGTGTGAGCTTTGAAATCTGAAAGCATATCGCTTATCATGGCGCTTTATTCTATCTATGTACAATCCGTGTGTATACGGAAATAGAAATAAGTGAAGACAGCCCAAGATTCTACATTTTGGTGAATGTAATCGTATTTTATGTTTTTTTTTTAGTTTTTCTCAAAAGATATTTTTTAACTTCAAAGTTCGATACTAAAATTAATTCTCTCTCTTTTTAGAGTGTAGATATTACTAAAATTAATTGTTTCTTTTTACAAAATTTTTTGATTACACATGGTAAAGAATTTAACTTGTACATATGATTAAGAAACTCAACTGTACTGAATTTTATTGGTCATATTTTATTATTTGTTTGCTCTAATTTAATCTTTAGTAACTAGAATATTGGGATATTTTTTATGTACCTAGAAAGCTTGATTTGTTCGCTGAATTTCTTGGATAGAGTAACTAGATAATAATAGTAATTCATCATGGTGACTTTTGCTGCATGGATTTTGAGATTTTAATTTACATTCTTGAAATCCTCTATCTTTTTTATCTGCTTAATTAATTATCTTTGGTTACTTATTGTTCATTAGCTTTTGTTTTTTCTTTCAAAACTTTTTCCTTTCCGCTCTCCTAAGTGTGATGTAGAACAAAAAATTAACTAAAGGAACCAATGCTTGCCAAGTAGATAACTAGTGTACTTTAATTAGAATGTTTGACATGTTTCAACTTGATTGTTTAAGATTCTCCCAGGTATCAAGTTGGCGTTCTGCGGAAGGGTTTTCCCTTTTTACTTCAGTCCCCTTAGGCTGAAAGACAGACAATGCTCTCTACCGCATGAAGAGTACTGGAAGATATAAGAAATTAAGGAACATTAGTTCAAAGGTGATTTCCATGAGGAAACTTATTGGAAGAAGAACATCAGACATTTGTATAATATTTACACAATTTCTTCTGATAAGTAACGAATATTACAATTGAGTTCAATGTGCACTAGATTACTTTATATTAAAGCATGTGTTTGACAACAGCTTTTCTGTAAGAAATAATTTCTTTTTCAAAAACTCTTCAAGATGGTAAAAGTAAACAAATATGTTTTCAAAGCCAAACACAGACTAAGGGTAATTGCCTAATGGATTAACTACTGCACGGCTAAAGGCCTCAATAGTATCACTTGCAACCAAACGAAACAATAGACATTGAACTAGCCGTTGTTTCTTCTGATCTGACATTGGAAAATGAGCATTAACATTTAATTCAAGAGTCAAAAGATGGTAATATGAAATTTAAACTTGGCTTTGGATAGTATCCCAACCAATAAGATGCAAGTTATTGTTAACAAGATGGGAGACCAAGACCTGGACGCAGCTTCTCAGGCCAATTCCAACAGGCTTTTAACTCTAAGAATATGCTGATTATGTTTTGACTGCTGCATATTCGAAGACTATTATTTGTACAAATCAGCCACGTGGCATAACCCCATTAGGGTGGCCACTTGGAAAGGGCTCAACCACGTGAGTGACAACCATGTCCTTAGGCTCCAAGTTAAAAATATTTTTGAACCCTGTCACGCTTGGCGTTTAGCCTAGTCCTTACCTGCATGTTACCAATCTTCTTGGTCTTGGGAGTATCTAGTTGTAAACAATAGTCCAAGTCCATGTTCGAAATCATAGGTCATTTGCAAAAATTGCAAATAATTATTAGTAACTAGGCATGATTAGAAGTTGAAATAAATTTGTTTATGAAGGGTGCATTTGTTTCCTTTCGTCCCTATGATTGGCAAAAACACAAGGTGGGGCACAAAGTCATTGAGTCCCTCTCAAGGAAAGTTTACATAATAAAGATACAAACATTTCTATGAGTTGGTGAAGGCCAGAGTTGGTCTAGCTTAGGAAGTGAAGGGTTCTGCGAGAGGCCACGTGATTCCTTACAGTACACAGCATGAGGAGCGAGTGACTAGGAACAGGGAAGCAGATTCAAATGCCTCATTATGGCCACTTAATGCGATCACCCCATTTTCGATATGGACATTATGCATGACTTGGATTTTATTTTAGTGGCTCCAATTAGCAAATTTCTTAATCCATCTTTTCTTTATGTGCAGGAGTTTCAATTCAATTCAGCTGTCCAAGTTTCAAATCAATTTAATACAGCTTTGTGTTAGGCTTAAATATGTTATGAAATTCAAAGGCAATATCCCGGGTCACGTGGTCACTTTGATCCGTCAGTATCGCCAGCTCATTCCGTGCTTTTTACTTTTGGAGTCAAAGCATGGTCAAATAGCATAGCTGTGCATGCATGCTGGCCCTCTCTGTAAGCTGTAACTCTGCCACTGTGCCTCTGTGTCACTGTGTTGTGAGGCCTTAAAACTTAGCTCAAAACATTCAAAGCATTTAACCCTCCATAAACCCACTACCCCATTCCTTTAAACCCCAATGCTGTCGCTTTCTGTACCACAAATGGTAACTCTTTTCAACTTGCCATCTCCAAAACCTGCCTACTTCACCTCCCATTTATGTTTTGACCGTTCGATATTAACCCTCCAATATACGACCATGAGTTTTTAACTGCTTCGTGTCTTGGACCACTATTATTTATTTATTTATTTGCAGAAAGAATATTTTTCCACCTCTCTCTGTCACGAGGTGATACCTGATATGAAGAGAACAAGAGACATGTTAAATTGCATTCAAGAGAGACACGTTAGTAATATTTGTTTAGGCATTGACCGCGCGCCACCAACTCGCCAATAGAATTATAGAACCATAGAAATTTTAATTTATTATCCAAGTTGTTCGCAAAAAGAAAATGAAAAGATGTGCTTTGTTATTATGCTTATGCATTGGATGTTGAGATGACATAGTTAGAAGTGCAAGTTCTTAGAATCTTCCCAAAACTTTGTTTATCATTTAATAAACATGAAGCGAAAGGGATTGGCCTAAAAAGGCAATTTTTGCATCAGTTACCCGTGGGGTAAAAGAAAGAAAGAAAAGAAAATGACCTCTGTTGGCCGTTTCAGCGGCTTCACTTACTCCCAAAGAGTGAGCTGGTGTAACTCGAGAGACAGTACATTCCTTCAATTGAACGCTAAATTAACATTTTGTGACAACACACAACACTTCCATTAATGTAAGTTTAATTCTATAGCATTTCATTTAATTTAAAACATATCAAAATCTTTATTAAATTTTTAAGATGTGTACACTCTTACATGCTTACTTTCAAAACAACATCAATTTAAAAGAATTCTTTTTGTTTTCATAGAACATCATGCCATGGCATGAAAAATGTTTTTTTTTTTTAAGAAAGGATAAAACATATTTTAAAAAGACTTATTTGATATATAAATGAATAAGAACAAAACTGATGTACAATTTTTTAATATTTTTAGCACAGTTCTTTAATTAAATTAAAATGTCACCACCTCGATAAGTAATTCGCATATTAAAAGTTTATAATAAATGTTAATACAAAATTTTCAAGTAAAACTTCAATCTTAATTAAAAAATATAATAAAAAACACTTGAACTTAATTTTAAATTCAAGACATTAAATGAGTTTACCTTTTCATTTAATATTTTTTGTATAAGATTGCAGGAAGAATAAGATTACTGTATGTAAATACAAACATGTTGTAAGATGTAACAGTGAGAGGGAGTGAGGGGTCCCAAGTAGAATTTAATAGGGTCTTTGGTTGTGCTTCTCACATATCGATCCATTTTGCATTCTTATAATTTCCATGTCGTTATTCACCATCTCATGGCATGCTTAGAGATGTACAACTCGGAGCACAAGGGTCACCATCACCATCATCACTGCGCTCCAGTGAGCCCTAGAATTTCTTTCTCGAACGACTTCGCGGATGCTCAACAAGCCACCAAGCAGGAACAAAGCAGCTCCTCCAGATCAGAAGCTCCTGCAGCGGCCTCAGACTTCGAGTTTTCGGTCACTAACTACTCCATGATGAGCGCTGATGAGCTTTTCTTCAAGGGCAGGTTGTTGCCCTTCAAGGACACCAAGAGGGCCACTACCACTCTCAGGGAAGAGCTACTTGTGGATGATGACGAGGGGTACCCAGACTTTTCTCTTAGGCCACCCAAAGGCTCCACCACTAGGTGGAAAGGCTTTCTCGGCCTCAGAAAAAGTCACCTTGGATCCAAGAAGCTTGATCACAAGAGTGAAGCCTCTTCTGACACGGGAAGGACTGCCTTGTTCAACGAAGGAGCTAGGCTTAATGCCAATTCACAGGTTAGATATATATATTCTAGATCCCACATTGAGTAATAATAAACATGGAGAATAACTCTCACCTTATAAATTAAGTATATCTGTCTTCAAGTTTTTATGCATTAAGATGTAGCTGTCTTTTTAATTTTTGCTTGATTTAATGTAGTTCTATTATTTTTTGGTATGATGTAGGAGCTGTTGAATGAAGGAGGATCAGGTTGCAGGGATGTAGAGATTGGTTTATAGAGTTAACCGAGGAAGGTATTGAATGTGAATACTTATGTCGATGGTCTTTAAATATTTATTTATTGTTGATTTTTTTTTATTGTTCTCCCTTTGTAGGGTGACGGGTCATTTTTTTTTTACTTCAGCGGGTTCGGAGCCAAGATGGTGAAATTATGTTATTATTAGGCTTTTGTTTGTCAACTTTGATTCTTCTATAATTCTCTGATTTTTGGTCCATCTAGTGATTAGGATTTCACTGTTTATTGTACAAATTATTTGCAGTTGAATTGAAAAGACCCGCAACAGAAGAATTGAATCTTCTTTGTTCACTTCTTAGTCTTACGCCTTCTTATTAAGTCCGAATTCTATATATTTCACTCTTGTTAAAATCTTCTGTTGTGCATAAAAAGATCAAGGAGACAGTCGAGGGGGTGTAAAATGTTTGTATATCCCTTTAAATAATTCATTTTATTTGATTTAATTAATAGAGATCTAACATGATTTTTTTTAAATAACTAAGGTCAGAAAAAAAAAATAGGAGAGTTGCTCCTCTGTCATCTTCAGATCTCTTGCAAACAGAACTTACTCTTTGTAAATATTACTAACTTCTTTTGAACATTGTTAGAAGAAACATAATAGCTTGATTGATTAAATTTGTCTCAATAAAGAATAATTTATTTTTGTATTTCCTTATTGTTTTGTATTTCACATTTCAGCTTAACCTATAAATAGGTGAAACTATTACTATTGTACTGTAAGCACAATGATTTTGAGCATTAGTTTATGTTCCCATCTCCATTTTTTAACGGATGATTGGCTTTTGTTTCATCTATTAGCCAACCTTTGTTCACCAATCCATCTCGGCCATTGATTTCTTACTATGTAAAATTTCACGACCATCTCCCTCCCCAAGCGCCTCCACTGCGTGTTACACGCCCATGAGGCAAGCAAACTCCTTCCTTGTCCCCTGTCCAGAGTTGAGATTGACCCATGTTTTGTCCTAGATTCCAGTTTTGTTGACTGAACTTGTTCTGACGTGGCTCCACTTGTTGATGCAATAGTGCTGACATATCTTGCTGACATGGTGAGCAGATCCTTTCCTAAGTTTTTCAAGCGTGATTTTTTAATTTTGGCAGTCAGTGTTTCAAGGTGTACATGTGAATTACAATTTTTTTTATCATGGAAAAATCCAACGTTGCATTTCCTGATCCAATCATACTTGCTGGTCTAGTTACAATCATTGGGTTGAAGAATCCATGCCCTACAAAGATTGAAGTTGGCATTTAAAAAAAAATTGCCAATAAAAGATTGAGATAATAAATGTTATTTATTTTTATATTATAAATTAAAATATACAATTTAAAAAATAAAATATTTAAATTTTTTGGTCGGTTAATTAGATACTTTTCATATTTTTTCTCTTTTCACAATGCATTTTATAAACAGTAAAAAACTTTCTCTCTTAATTATCTGAATCTATTTTTCTTTTCTTTATATAATTGATTTTTAATCATTTTTGTTTCAAATTATCTTTTTTTATCTCTAAATTTCTAATTATTATCTTAATAAAATTGTAAATAATTAAAATAAAAATTTTATAATAATTTAAATTATTTATAATAAATTTAAAATTTATTTTATGTATTTAAAAATATTTATTTATTATAATTAATTATAATATAATTTATATATTAAAAATATTTTTACTACAAATTTTAATATTTAAAATAAATGTTTATCTGGTGTAAATCACAAACTAATATACTAGTTATCACTTATTTTCCAAACAATTCTAGTTTACACTTATTAGTGGCCATTTTAAAATGAGGGGCATTTATAAACCAAAAACTGAAAACCTAAAAAATAATAATTTTTTTTTATCAGTAAGCTGCAAGATAAGATCTAACAAATACGATGCCAGAGAATCTTCAACGAGGGTATGCTAATAGGGACGAGAATATGTTGGATTATGCCAAACTTTACCTAAATAGGTATTGCTTTATTTAATAAAATTAAGTCTAACTTATTATTTATCAAAAAAAAAAATTTAGACTTGATTTATTCCTTTTAAAAGTTTTATTCTATTTTATATTAAAATTGTTAAATAAATCAATAAAATAATTTTTTTTTAAATAAGTCAACAAATTAAATAGACTAATAATAATAATTTATTTTATTTTGGAGTAAGAATATTAAAATATTAAATATATAAATATAATATTATAGTAAAATTTTAATTTTATAGAGAGGTAAATAGATTGACCTATTAGGTTTAATAAGATTTTTTTATAAATTTAAACCTAACCTATTTAAATATATAAGTTTTTTCAAAAGCTCAAACTTAACATATTTATTAAAAAATCGCTAGGCTAAGTTTTAAAGAGGTTAGGTCATAGACCCCCTATTCGTAGTCTAGCCTATTCTCATATCTACATACTAAGTTGTGAGGAACATTCATCAAAATGCTACAATTTGTTGTTACATGAGTATCAACTTTTTCCAATCGATTATCTCAAATATTAGCTTTACTCTCTCCCTCTATATATATATTTGGTACCTATAGGATAGGTGTGAAGTCTCCACCGCCAAAAGCGAGAATTGATCTCTACCACAAAAAACAATGACTAATTTCCATCGAGAACTGAGAGCTCACCAAATGGTAGGTATTTTTCTCCCAATATAAATTTTTCCATACCAAGGCTAGGATGCTAGAATATAAGTATGTTGGAATTTAACTTGCTAAAGACAACGCCAAAGCTTTTTATTATAAATTTATTGATATATGTGCATAGGAGCATATCAAGTTGCATATTAAGTAAGAAGAGTCTTTATAATAAGAGAATAAATAAGTAAATTTGGACCATACAACTATACATGTATAGTTTAATGATTAATAACCACTTAAAAAGTTACAAAATTTTATGATTTAAGCCTAATAATAAATGAATAGTCATATGATCTAAATTTATTTATCTCACTCTCATACAAATACTTATATTACTTTATACGCTCCTTATATGTCTATATTTATATAGTTATTACAACAATTTATTTTAATATTTTTTCATACTCTTATTATCTAAATTATGTTTAGAGAAGTACAATTTATTTTATAAGCATGAATTTATATATGAACATTTATTTATAATTTTAGAAAACTTAAATTATTTTAACTATTAATTTATAATTTAGATTACATTATAACTTAAAGATGATATTTTTAATCTTTTTTAGGATAAGTTTTTTTACTTATATTTATTAGGTAGTAGATGTTTTATTTAACATATGTTGTCTCAAGAAAAACAAAGTAAAAATTAAATAATCATTCCAATGCAAACCGCAAACAATCAAATCAAATTTATATTGCATTTAAATCAAATATCACTTTATTTTTATGCTTGAACCAAATGACATTTTATCTAGAAAATGGTTCAAAATAAATCGTCAATAGCATTATTAAAAATGATTACACTGTGGTCGACCTTTCCTGCCAACATTAACTTTTAAAAATAGCTCTTGGTTCAACTAGAAATTATCCATGAATAATATCGATTGAACTAAGTGGTAATTACTTATGTCTATTAATTAAGATGTTAGGATTTCGAACATGATGTTGAGTATAGAAAAATAATGTTGAGAAGAAAATAATCATCATCTATTAATTAAGATGTTAGGATTTCGAACATGATGTTGAGTATAGAAAAATAATGTTGAGAAGAAAATAATCATCATCTAATGAGTTTACAGTCTATGATAGAGATTAGTAATTATTTTTATAGTAGATATTTCATACTTATTTTATTCCATGAATATTAAAAAAAATAAAAACTATCTATAATTAGTTGAAATCGTCAAACATGTCATAAAATGTATGAATGACGCTTAACTCTTTGAGGACTTTCAAAGTCACACTAAAATTTTCCATTTTTTATGGAATTATTTGGGCATCCCATTGACACCAATATCTATTGCTTCCACTCCAAGATACTCTCCCTATTCTCAAATATGAAGAAACTAAGTTGGGAATTGTCCAATCCAGGACATATCTAACCTTTGTTGACAAAGGAGGAAAATTTTGCTTCTATTATCATAAGTGTGGTCTTTATCTTGCCTAATGTCACACATAGAAGAAGAAAATGTTGAGTTATTTTTAGGCTCTTAATTGTGTGGACAAAAGCTCAATACTCCCTCTCTTTATAAGAGAAGAAGGCGTCAGATTGAGGAGATACACATAGATACACATAGAGACACACAGAAACACAAAGATTGAGATAAAGTAGATTTTCGGAGCCAAAAGAGAGAAGAGAAAGAAAGAAAGAGTTCTACTTTCATCTCTACATAGATCAATGCGACTTCAAAATCATGATATCTTCTTCGTTAACCATTAGATTGGGTTGGAAATTTGGCAGCGGGTTCAACACACATAGTTCTTCATCTTGACCGTTCGGATCTTGATTTGAAGATCTGTAGTATGAGACATTGTGCTCGTACAATAGCATGACATTGTATGAACAAATTAGTTTTCTTAATTGAACACTCTTGTACTCCTATTTGATTATAATGAATTGATTTCTTTGGTCTGGACAACCCGTGATTTTTACCTCTCACGTTGAGGGGGTTTTTCCATGTTAAAAATATTGGTGTCTCTTGCGTGATTCTTCTCATTGTTATTGTCATTCTTATTTGTGATTACTCCTTAGAGTTTCTTGCAATTTAGAGAAATTTATATCTGCTACATTGTTGCATCATTGCATGTGCCTTATTGCTTTTTCTCCATCAGAGTGGTATCACAACTTTCTGGTTTCAAGGGTGCTCTCTACTTGTCAAAATAATGGAGGGTAATACAAATAGAATGGTGAGTCTGAATGGTACTAATTATCACTTGTGGAAAGGGAAGATGAAAGATTTATTATATGTGAAGAAAATACATCTTATTTTTTGCTGTTCAGAAGTCAAAATCTAAGTCTGATGAAGAATATGACTTTGAGCAATAGGTATGTGGTTTTATCCAGATTTTTGTGGATGATAATGTTTATAATCACATTGTAAGTGAGATACATGCCAAGAGTATATGGGAGAAGATTGAATCTCTGTATGCCTCAAAGTGTGGGAACAACAAATTATTTTTGTTGAATTCTATTGTGAGTTTGAAGTTCAAAGAAGGCACTTTCCTGTCAGATCACTTGAATGAGTTTCAAGGAATTATTGACCAAATGTCAGAAATGGGCATCAAGTTTGAAGACAAGATTTTGGGATTACTACTCTTGAATTCTCTACCTGATTCTTGGGAGACTTTTAAGGTCTTTATCACAAATTCAGTCCCTAATGGTGTTGTCTCTTTACAAATGGTAAAGGGCAGTGTCCTTAACGAGGAGATGAGAAGGAATGCACAAGGTTCTTTATCTCAATCTAAGGTACTTATCACTTAAAATAGGGGGAGAAGTCAGAAAAAGGAAAGGGAAAAGAGTAAAAGTAAATCCAATTCCAGATACAAGAATGTAGAGTGTCACTATTGTCACAAAACAGGGCATATACTGGAGCATTTCTTCTTGTGGAAAAAGGAGAACGAAGGCAAAAAGGTAAGTCAAAAGAGAAGGATGATGGCCGTGTCACTACTGCTACAGGTGATGATCTTGTCATTCATCGAGACTTTGAATCAATTAATCTTGTATCCGATGAGAGCATGCGAATTATTGATAGCGGTGTTACACTGCATGTTACACCAAGAAAGGAGTTCTTTACATCTTACACCTCAGGTGATTTTGGAGTGTTGAAGATGGGTAATGATGGTGTGACCAAGGTGATCGATATTGGTGATGTTGGTGATGTTTGCTTGCAAACCAACACAGGAGTGCAGTTGTGGCTTAAAGGAGTCAAACATGCTCCAGATGTTCGCTTTAACTTAATATCTGTGCATATGCTTGATGATGATGGTTATGATAATCACTTTGGTTATGGAAAATGGAAACTCACCAAAGGTAACTTAGTTGTAGCCAAAGGGGAGAAAATTTCTAAACTGTATTGGACAAAAGCTTTGGTTGCTAAAGACACTATGAATGCCATGGATATGGAGGCATCTTTGTGGCACCGAAGGCTTAGTCATATAAGTGAAAAATGGTTGAATTGTTTAGCCAAAAAGGACATGCTTCCAAGACTGAAAAATGTAGAGTTGGAGAAATTTTCTCATTGCATGACTGATAAGTAGACTAGAGTATCCTTTAAGAAGCATCCTTCCTCAAGGAAGCCAAAATTGCTAGAATTGGTGCATTCTAATGTTGGTGATGAACAAGACATTGATTGAGAGAGTTAGGTGCATGCTTTCTAAAGCAAAGTTACCTAAGCATTTCTAGGATGAGGCACTTTACACAGCAGTGCATGTTATTAATCTTAGTCCTGTAGTTGTTTTGAATATTGAGGTATCAGACAAGATTTGGTTTGGCAAAGATATCAACTATGATCATTTGTGAGTCTTTGGTTGTAAGGCCTTTGTGCATGTTCCAAAGGATGAAAGATCCAAGTTGGATATGAAGATTGGGTATGGTCATGATGAGTATGGTTATAGGATGTATGATCCTGTTGAGAAGAAACTTGTCAAAAGTCGTGATGTGAAATTCATGGAAGACCAAACCATTAAAGACATCGATAAGGTAAAGAAGCCTACACCTAAGAAAGACAATAGTTTGTTTGAAATTGATCCAGTTCAGATACTTGTACATGATCTGGATACTGATGATAATAATGTTTAGAATTGTGAGCAACATAATTATGTTGGTGATCAACAACTTGGAGATTATTTTAATGTTCCTCTTGATGATGATGCTGAAGAGGAACAAGAGATGTCACAAGATGAGAATCCGGGTGATGCTCCTAAACCACCTCCAGTCCAACTCAGGAGGTCTAATACGTAGAGACAATCATCTACAAGGTATACTTCTGATGAGTATGTGATCTTGACAGATGAAGAAGAACCTGAATGTTACAAGAGTCCATGGAGAGTGAAGAAAGGCAAAAAGATTGGCACTCTAAATTGCAGAAGTGTGTTGCTTTGTTCACTATCAAGGCAGAGCTTGATTTTGTTCAGAACGAACATTTGTTATTCTGTGATAGTCAGAGTGCAATTTATCTTGGTAGGAATTTAACTTTTCATTCTAGATCTAAGCATGTTGATTTGAGGTATCATTAGATATGTGATACTTTGGATGCTAAGCTGTTAGAGTTGATTAAAGTTTATAATGATGATAATGGTGCTGAATGGATGACCAAGACGGTTCCAAGAAGAAAGTTTGAAGCTTGTTGTGAGATTGTCGGACTAGTGATCACCTCCACATAGTTATGATGGGGGAGATATGTTGGGTTATTTATGCAGACAAAAACCCAATACTATTAAGCCCGCTAGGTCTCTCTTTATAAGAGGAGAAGGGGTCAAATTTAGGAGATACACACGGAGACACATAAAAACACACAAATTGAGAAAGAGTGGATTTTCACAGCCAAAAGAGAGAAGAGAAAGAAAAAGTTCTACTTTCATCTCTCCACAGATCAGCACGACATCAAAATCACGATATCTTTTTCATTAACCATTGGATCGGGCTACAAATTTGGCAGCAAGTTCAACACACAGTTCTTCATCTTGACCGTTCAAATACTGATTTGGAGGTCTGTGGTATAAGACATCATGCTCGTACAATAGCTCAATTTCGTGAGTTCTTCGTTTTCTTGTTTCTCGTTTCTTGCTCTCCATTTGTAAACTTTGTTGCTTGATTGAGTTGGTTGGTTGTATGCACAAACTTGTGCTCTTGATTGAACATTCTTGTAGTTCTATTTGATCATAGTAGATTGATTTCTTTGGTCTAGATGACCCGTGATTTTTACCTCTTACATTGAGGGGGTTTTTTCACGTTAAAAATATTGGCGTTTTTTGCGTGATTCTTCTCAATGTTGCTATCATTCTTATTTGTGATTACTCCTTAGAGATTCTTAGAAGTTAGGAAAATTTATATTCATTGCATTGTTACACCATTGCATATATTTTATTTTTTTTCCTAATCAGAAGCTTCATTTTGTAACCAAGTATTCCTCCCTCATGTGTCATTACAGTAAAAAAAAACCTAGATATTTAACTAAACAATGCTCGACTCCCCACTAAGACCTCTTCAGAATCAGTCTCAATCTTATTCCAATTCCACTACATCAATGCTTGTCTTTACTACTATTGTTAATAAAGTCTCCTCATAAATCTATTTTTTAAAAAAATAATATTAAATTTCTACTCAAACAAATACTCTTTCATTCTAGTAACACTTACTATCTTATCTACCACACCAAGTAACACTCTTTGACTCTATATCATAATCATATAACCTCATCCTTTAATTCTTTTCCTATCTTTCAATTCACGATAGTATTCATTCTATTCATTTTTATTAATGAGCCTATTATCAAAATAAGCCATGAGGGTTCCGTCTTTCTTCCAAATCTTACCTTTTTATGCTTATTTTATTCCAAAACTTAATTTTAACCTTATATCTATAGGATAATTGTGATCTTGGATATAATTTCACCTTTAACTTTAATGGTTGTCATATATAGGATCTAGGAGATGATAAAATAATTGGGAATGGTATTCAAATGGTCGTTTGAGCTCACTAATTTTCATGTTACTCTTGCATTTACATTTTATGTTGCTTCCACATTTTCACTTCATCCTTTCTCCCGTTTTTGCATCAACATCTTTGGCATCAACATCTTGCCATTATTTTCTCATCCCGTTTTTGCATCAACATCTTTGGCATCAACATCTTGCCATTATTTTCTCATTAATTTTTGTCTACTTATTTTTATAAGGATACTTAGATTTTATTAAAGGTGAATATCATGTGTTTCAAGTCAGAAAGCTATAAATTAGAATATTACGATGATGTCACTTTTTTTCCTTCATATTTTGATTTTCTATAATAGAGAGTTATAGTTATTTTATAGAAATATTTTTCTATTGTAAAATATTAGAAAATTGGATTCGTTACTAAATATAAAATAAATAGATAGATAATTTTAAGAAAAATAAAATTAAAATATAGAAACAATACTCTAGGGAGATTATTTGTCTTTTCCTAGAGCCTAGTCCTTGCTCTTTCTTCTTTTTGTGGAAATAGAAAATGTTATAAAAATATGAATAAAATAATTTTTTTAACCACTTCCTTAAAAAAATCTTATATCTTTGTTTTGATTTTTTCCAACTTAGAACCTTTATGACATATAATATTTTATTTATTGCATATAATATAATAAACAGTAAACAAATAAAAAAGAGGAGGAAATTAGGAATTTGATCATCCTTTTGAAAAATTAAAAAAATTTATCTATTTAGTCATTTATTTATATAAATAAAAAAATATTAGAATTATTAAGAACTCAACAGAGTCTACTCTTTTTTTAATGAATTTGAGTGGATCCCGTTGAGTTCTTATACTTTCATTTCGAAAACCAATACTACATGGATGAGCCCAAAATCCGAAATATAAACCATAAACACAGGAATAGTAGTTACAATCGGGGAATCTTATTATCCCTAAAAGAAACAACTTATACTGCGGTTTTGCATTTCTTTATATTGGAAGTAAAAGAAACTTTGTATTGAGTAAATTGAATAATACAATTTCTAATCTCCCTTTTGTAGGGTAAATACTACTTAAGGATAATATGAATAATAGAAAAATAAAGATAATCATTGGAGATAAACTACGATAATCATTGGAGATAAACTACGATAATCACAATCGCCTAATGAGATATTTAGATATTTGTAACCTCTTAATGAAGTTACCTATCATGTCTTATCAGATATCTATAATATCTCCAACACTCCCCCTCAAGTTGAAGCTTACTAAGCTTTCAACTTGCTACATGAACAAAATTTTATTTCCCTACAAATAAAGATAAAAATTGATTTTTCAAATAATAATTTGAAATACAACTCAAAGATGCTAGAGAAGTCGAAAAACATGTTGGAGAAGTCAGAGAAATTTGGTAGAAATATAGCTTAGCAAAAATAGCTGGGATGTTCATCAAGCAAAGTCCATCTTTCTAAAAAATCACATTTGGAAGCTTCAAAAAGTCACCACTAATCAACATCAATGAGAGAGGAGTCACACCTAATATAATTCATGTTTGAGAAAAGAGTCTTCATCAGAATAAACGTTGGTGGGAAAGAAGTCACTACCAATCAACATCGATGAGAGAAAAGTCACACTTAATATAATTCGTGTGTGAGAAAAGAGTGTTCATCGGAATAAACGTTGGTGGAAAAGAAGTCACCATCAATCAACGTCGATGAGAGAGAAGTCACACCTCGTGTCTGAGAAAAGAGTCTTCATCGGAATAAACGTTGATGAGAAAGAAGTCACCACCAATCAACGTCGATGAGAGAAAAGTCTTCATTAAAATAAACATTGGTGGGAAATAAGTCATCACTAATACGATTCATATGTAAGAAAAGATCAAAAACTAATGAGCAAAAACTTAACCATTAAGAAAAAGTCACAATTCAAAGCTTAACCACTTAACAAAAGTAAACATGCTTAACCACCTAAACAAGCATAATCAAACAAAGAACAAATGTTTAACCATCATAAATCAGAAGCAACAAAGCTTAACCATCAAGAGTAGAAGCCAAACACAATACTTAATCACTCAAGAAAGAAGCCAAATGTACCAATGTGTAATCATCTTTGGCAGAAGCTTAAACCAATGCTTAACCACCAAACACAATACTTAACCACTCAAGAAAGAAACCAAATGTATCAATGTGTAATCATCTTTGGTAGAAGCTTAAATCACTGCTTAACCACCATATAGAGAAGCTTTCATCAAAGAAAGTTGCAAGAAACCATTGCAATATAAATTTGTCTTCAAAATAATTCACAAGCACCACGTGAGCAACGTAGAAACCACAACCGCAACTTAGCAAACTTATGGTTCAAAAGGCAAAATGAATTCAAAACATTTCATCAAATCGTTGGTGTACATAATAGATCTTGTTCTGATTCCCTATGGATTCTCCCTTTCATAACAACAATGTTGACAGATTGAGTTATTCCCTTATCATATCAATTATGCTTTAACATTGTTGTGAGAGTGAAAGAAGAGATCAAAATCAAAGAATCTTGTAGCGAATGCTCAGTCCACACATCCTGTAAAGATGCGTTAAAAGGAATGTGTTGAGAACCAACAGTGAAGTACAATTCTTCGTAAATCCATTATAATGACCAACACCAAGTAAAGACACAATTGAGGTAATAAGCTTGACACGTCCCAAAACCATAAGGGTAAAACCAAGAGAATTTGTGGTAAAGTAGAACATAGCAAAGATAATTTATGGTAAAGTAGTTTGAGAACATAGCAAAGTCAGACTACAGAGTTGCTTGCTACAAGAAAATAAACAAAGTAAGAAGAAAAACACTAAGTTGTTGCACAGCTTATAACTTGATAATGCTCTGTTTTGAGCTTTCAAAAAACTTTTTTTTCCTTCAATGGGAAGGCCATCTCCTACCATCGTAATCCCTCACGAACAGCATCGACATAACGGTCGCCACACCCCCGACTTTCATGTCTCTGACGATTATCGCCGCCATCGAAGTCCTAGCTACGACTCATATGATTGCTACACAGATCATTATTGTCGTCGTTCAGAATCACCCAAACACAGAAACCCTAGGCACACAAATGGAACTCTGAATGGCAACGCTCTGCCTGTAACATCCTAAAAATTATTTAATTATTTTTTTAGAAAATAAATTACATTATTATTATTATTATCAATTTTATTTTAATTATTAATTACTGTAGGAAATTATTTTATTAAATAATTGCACTTTGAAACTGAAATGTTATTATTATTGTTATTATTCTTAATGATGGTAGAAAATTAATTTAGTATTTAAATATTTACATTTAATTTTATTTTAATGGAGGAGCTAATGGTTTTATAAACTGATGAGGCATTAATCTGAATTATTTTCATTTATTAATTTAATTAATCGAATTAACGGGGGAGGCTGACGGGGGCGGGGGGGTTGACCCGACCCGGCTAGAATAGTAAACAAGGGTTAATCAGTTTACGCTAATTGGTGTTTTGTGCGTCAGACAACCAGACCTAGAGGAGAGATAAAGCAAACTTGCGAGGAGGAGGAGCTAGGGTGTTCAGATCGTCCTGGAGCCGCATCAGATCCTCGCTGTTCTTCACATCTAAGGTACGGCGGAAATGAGTTCGATTATATGTGAATGCGGGGGTGTACGGGTAGTGAGGGTAATCCCTAAGTCCCTCTAGGATCTAAATTCTCAAATTTGTTTGGTTATTATGTTCTAAAAATATTTTAATCGGTAGAAAAGATTCGTTAATGTGTACCGTGGTTTTGGTTGACTTAATTGATAATGTAATTGGTTGCCTTTAGTGTGAAGGAAGACCTCTAGAGGGAATCCCAAAGGAACAAGAAGAATGACTTTGATGAACATGTTTTCTTCATTATGCTTCCAAGTATGCAGAGATGTCAGTTCTATCTCACTATTTGAGTTTCATTTACATAAGAAAGAGTAGTAGGGTCTTCCCTAGGGCCCTTATTAATAATTGTTATTGTATGGTGTCCTGTGGCATTTGAAGCGGGATTAAATTCTTGGATTAACGTTTTACCTTAATGTGATTTTCATTTGAAGTTGTATGGTTAATCGTCTTAATTACTTGATTCTCGTGGTTGTTCGTGGTTGTTCATGGTTATTCATGTTTGAGGTTCAATTTGGGACTCTTGTGTGTAATGATGAAATTGGGTGGAATTTAATGGTGTTTTATGTGTGTTTCTATGCGTTCTTATAAATGATTTATGGTAATGATGGCTAAATTGATATGATTTTGGCATGATTATGGACTGTGTGAATGATGTATGAATCATGAGAATGAGAATGTGGATGAGAATGCATTGAACATGGACATGAGATGCATGAGAAGTCAGACGTGGCTATAATACCTTGGCCATATATGGTGTTTAACAGGGGACCCTAGCCAAAAGTGGTGTTTAACAGGGTGGACTAATGATGGGGGACATTCATATGCATGGGCCATAGGTGGTGTTTAACTATGCGACACACCAACCATATGGGGTGTTTAACGGTGTGGCCATCATTAGTGATAACTAAAGGGATTGAGGAGATTCGCCCATGGTGTGGAGTTCCGAATCGAGACACTTAGGTGTGGTGATGAGCATATGCATTATGCGAGCATGTGCATTTTGTAAACATGAATGGAATGTGATTGATTTTGAAGGCAATGGAACGTGTGATTGATATATGAATATTTGTTAACTGTTAGTAATTGGGTACGGTAATGAGTGGGATTTGGGGTACTATCTGCATTTATATATGATTGAATGTTATTTCTCATCGTACTCTCTTGTGGTTTTCTTTTAGGTAATGTTAAGGGCACTCGTGGTGCCAAGTTTTGAAGAGGCGGAGTCTTGCTCTGATTTGTGTGACATCAGGGCTTGGGATTTAGAATAGTGGTTCTATGTCTTTTATACGTACTTTTGCATCTTAAATATTTGAAAATGATAGACATATCAATAACTCACTAAATGTATAAAAAAATGAAAGTGATTTATATATTTGAAATATATGTCAAGCACATGAATGACATATTTAGATCAACATTAATAATTTACGTGATAATTTTTTTTATGTGTACTTAATGTTTGAACATGATAATGACCATGTGAACCTTTTATCCTTAATACGAATGAAGTTTCCTTGGTTTTATCTATTACCTTGTCTTCCTTTTTATTTACTTGATTATTTTAATTTAAGTATCCGGGGTAGAAGGGTGTCACACTGCCAAAGAAACTCGGTGTAAAAAGAACGGTACATATCTGGACCACGACTGCGATGATTGGCAACGCTTCGATTCCGAGTCCGACGAGGAGTTGAAGGGTTTGAGCTACGAGGAATACCGAAGGCAAGAATACCGAAGGCTTAAGAGGTAGATGAGGAAAATGTTGAAGCACTGCATCTGGAACGTCACGCCAAGTTCTCCAAGGCGTGACACTAACGATTTGGAAGACTATAACAAACCCGATGAAATCTCTAACCGAGACGATTCATTGGGAAGATTGACAAGAAGGTTAAATTAAGAAGAAAATCCAAATTTGATTTTGATTCTAAATGTGAGAAATCTGCCAATAGGAAGAGTTTCAATAGTTCTTCGAGGAGCAGAGTCTGAATTTGAATCTGAATCTAAATCAAAAGATCGTAGGTGAAGAAATAGTAAGAGGAATAAAAGAAGAAGTAATAGTAACAGGAGCAGGAAGAAGAGAATTTGTTCTCTTGCTGTATTGAACCTAGGTTATTCTTTTACAAGAACAACAGTTGTAGATGCTAACTATGGAAGCAATGTTGTGACACCAAAAACAAATCCTACTCCATATGTATTCATCAAAGATCCACTAAAGTAGGAGCTCACAATTCCTCCAAAGGCCAAAGAATCCCTGAAGATATCTTTAGGTGCTTTGTGACTCACCGCGTGCCCTCTTCACAACTATTGAATCTACAACATCCAAGAAGGAGATAGAGAAAAAAACAACATTATATTTGTTGTCAACAAAAGTAGCCATCAAACTCCATGAGAGTGCACTTATTAGCCTTGATAAAACATTAGATATGACCTTCTTCAATAACCAAAGAAGGGGATAGAATCACTAATAAAACCATACAAAGGTTTGACAAGCCATACAATACAGAAAAGCCAGAACTCACAACTGTCTTGACAAGGTTCAATTACAATGGTTCTTTTGGAAGGGATAATGGTAATAAAAGGGAAAAAAAATAGTCGAGACTTGTAATAAAATAAAAGTACGAGTCATGGAAGGCATGATGGTTGGTAATGGCACCAAGGCTGCTTTCATTCTCTTGATCACTTTGGTCATTATCATTCCATGTCTCGAGGCTAGCATTGGAAGGGTAAATTTATTTTTTGTTTTTCCAGTGCCTTACGCAATTATAACATAGTGGTAGAAGCTGAAATATGGACTATTAAGATTGGAATGAAAATGGCATGTTCAGGATTGCGCCACTGAGGATGGATTCATAGAGGTCAGAATCTGGGACTAGTAAATGGATTCTACTTTTCCCTTCGCCTTCTTTTCACTACTTGTTTTACTTTGTTGTAATCCTTTTCCTTTCGTCCAAGCTTAAATTTGGAAGTTCCTTAGCTCCTAAGATAACGACTTTATCTTTTTTCGTTATCACCGATAGTTGGGAATGACAGAGAAGACTTTGACTAGTCTCGCACCAATGAGCGAGTCTCATCAAAGGGTAGTAGCTTATTGAAGTGAGGTAGCAGAAAAGACAACAGAAACAGAGCTCCTAAGATTTGAAGCTTTGATACCATATTGAAAGTAAAAGAAACTTTGTATTGAGTAAATTGAATAATACAATTTCTAATCTCCTTTTACAGGGTAAAGACTACTTAAAGATAATATAAATAACAGAAAAATAAAGATAATCATTGTAGATAAACTACGATAATCACGACCTCCTAATGAGATATTTAGATATTTGTAACCTCTTAATGAGTTACCTATCATATCTTATTAGATATCTATAATATCTCTAACACTTTATTACATTTGTTAATATTTTTCCTACTTAAATTGAATATATTTAATGATAAATTCCTAAAAAAATCCAATGACCAATACTAAGTTCTCAAAAGTAACTAATTTTTTTTATGGTAATAATGTTCCCAAATATTGTGATTCCAAGTTTTTCAATTTTCTCAATGAATGTGGCACTTTCTTTCAATTTCAATTTTTTTTTATGGTAATAATGTTCTCAAATATTGTGATTCCAAGTTTTTCAATTTTCTCAATGAATGTGGCACTTTCTTTCAATTTCAATTTCTTGTGTCTTAGCACTCCCCCAAAAAAATGGTTGTACTTAAAGAAAATATCATTGTATCAAATATTCTTGACTTTATTCAAGCCATGTTTATTTATTCTTCTTGTCCTAAACAAACATTGGGTGAAGTAACCCTTTCACCATTGTCTATGTCATTAATCATTTTATTAATTAGGCCAAGACAATTTACCTTTGTAATTTTAATGAACAACAATTAAAGATGATTAAATTAATATTTAATGGTATCTAGCAACTTCATTTTAAACATACAAGATAAAATGAATGAAAATAAATATATTTTATCTATAAGATATACAACCACAATCGGATTATCTTATGATTGTCTAGTAACAATTTAAAAACACATTTATCTTAACAAACTTTAACATCATATTATGAAAATTCATTCATCTTAGGATAATTTTTTTCTTCTATTTATACCAAGGATTAACAATCGAAAATTCTTTTAAAGTGTAGAGATTACCAAAGCGCTTATTACCTCTTCCAAACATAAGAAACTTAGTTATCTACCAAATATATTGGACTTTGTTAATCATATAGAGTCCCTTAATTGTTTCTTAGAATGAAACAAAACTAAAAATAATCTCTAAAAAATTAAATAATTTCAATCACCATGTTTATGACAAAAGTAGGATGTAATAAAGTAGACTTTCAGTTGAAAAATACTAGAGTGGGGAGATTTAGCTAAAGTTTTTTTCTCTTCTAATTTTACTATTATCTCCAGAGGAACAAAAACTTATCTTAAAATTTTAGAGAACAACATCAATGTTCAAATATATTTAAATCTATATTCTTTACAAAATCCTCTTAGACTAAAGGTCTTCAACATTGCTTGACCTAGTTCTAGTATAAATAAAAATAATGAAGATTTTAACGTTCTTGGTTGTTTTTAAAATACATTAACTTTTATCCCAACTATCATTTTTCTTTCTTTCTAAGTGTACTTTAAATACCTTATTGAGAGACATAAAACAATTATCTATATAATTCTTATATATGCCTTTATGAGATAGTGTTTTTATTTATTTTTATTTTAAAAAAGAGAAAATTTAAAGATAGAGGTGGAAAAATTGACTAGTCTGATAGGTTAGGTTAGGCTGGGCTCTTCAATAAGAAACCCAAAAAGAATCGAGTTGATTTGGTTTGCCTTGATGGATCAGGCAAGCCAGGCCTTAGGCTAGTCAAAAGTAGGCCTAAAAGCTACAAGGCTATTTGGTACAATGTTTCAATTTTTAATTTTCTTATAAAATAAATTAAGATAATATTAAAATAAGAAAAAAATAATTTGGCGTGACCTTCCAAGCCAATAAAAACATAACCCATTTAAAAATCGACTCGAGTTAGCCCGTTTTTCCTCCTTGGCTCGTCGAGCCAAGTAGTCCATTTTGCCAACTTTAACTAGAGAGGCTAATTTAAAAAAAAAACTTGGCTTAGAGCCTAGAGATACTTGTGAATGAATACTAGCTTGGGTTGTAAGGATTAGGTTAATCATTGTATTTTTAGAATCGTCTTAGTGGAAATCTCGATAAGTTTGTGAAGGACATAACATAACCCTATGTTGTAGGGTAAATTAGAATAAATGTGTTGTTTTATTTTCCCTTATTCGTTTTCATTTATCCACCAATATTGAATGAGAGATTACATTGTGATTTTTTACAAAACTAAAATGCTTTTTTTTAAAAAAATTTCACTAAATCATCTTATTTGTAAAATAATTATGTTGGAGCAAACATGTTGAAAAACCTTCTAACCAAAAAAACATTTTAAATCATGAAGTTTCTACTTAATCAAAAAGTCTTTCTTTCTCATAAATCATAGCATCTATAAGACAATACCCTTTTTTATATTCATCCTAGACTGAAACTGTTAAAAGAATTTTTTCATTTTTTTCAACTAAGTGTTTTATTTGTCAAAAAGAAGTTTTCATAGACAACAAAGTATAACCCACTTTTTTTTTATATTATAGAGTATTTATTTGTTCACATCCACTTTCCTTGATTTTGGTTGATATTTTTTTTAGCATATATATTGTAACACTCTATTTTCTTATGTTTTCTAATTACTTGTTTGAATCATTAAATAAGTGAAATTTCTAAAATAGTCATAAAATTAAATTTAATAAACTTTTTATTTCATATAGCTTAATTTTGAGTTGACAATTCAACCAAAACTTGGATTGTGTTTCAAATAAACAATATAAGTACACTAATTTCAATGACAATTCAATACTTTTCAGTAAAATATTATTCTTTTATTCAATGCTATGGGCATATATTATAAAGCACAAAGATAGAGTAGAAACCTTGATGCAATCCTAACAAGTCTTAGAGAAGAATCTTAAGAGGGTGAGGAGAGCATGAACATGGACATCAAAGCATTCAACACTCCAACCATAAATTTTGTCATATCTAGAGCTATAGACCTCCAAATTTGACAATCTTGATGGCTCTGGAAAGCTAAGACAAAAATATACAACTTTCCTCTTTTGGGCTCAATCAAGTTCAAACTCTTCCAATGTCAAAAGATCGCTTGAAAGTTTCGGCCTTTGCACTAAAGTCCTTTAATTAGTCTAGTTATAGCTTATTTGTTTGACTAGTTTGGATGCTCCCTTGTATGGTTAGACATCTTATCCTTGTATTCAAACATTCCTAGCACCTTAAGACTTCCCAAAACCGTGAAAGCCTATAGGCTATATATAGCCTCCTTCACTTGTGTAAAACTCAACTTTTGATTGAATGAAATTTTTTTGTTTTGCAATTTTGAGAGAAATTCTTTATCTTGTCTTAAGCAAGAGTCTACAATTCTTATTAAGTTTTCAAAAGGCTTGTAGCAAATCTCACACACTTTTATATTCCCAATTCCATTGGTAAGTGGCGAGCCATTCCATTTCCTTACTCTTTCCATTTTACAAGTTTCCTTTCTTCCTTGTTTCCTTGTGTAAGTTCTAGGTTTCTACCATTTCTTGGTATTCTCTGAATCATTGAGACATAAGTGTATCTTGGGTGTTATCAAACCCAAAGAGTCGAAGCTAGAGTAGCAAATTTAAAATACTATGATCAATGAAATATTCCTATTTTTCATACATCAACTATAAAGATAAATTTTTTATTTAGTTTATACTTGAAAAGGAACTTATACTACATCAACTATAAAGATACATTTTTTATTTAGTTTATACTTGTAAAGGAACTTATACTAATATAGGACCCTTTTTACACTTTTATATTGAATCTTTTTGACATTACCTTATTTAGCACACATTTTAAAAGCACTTTTCCTCTTCCCCTCTCTCCATTTTCATGGCTAATAGTTGAACAAGGAGGAAGCCAAATTTGTATATTCACTTTCCAAGTTTTGATTCCTTCACATGGAGCCCTAAGACTAGAAGGAACTTTTACCTATTCATACTCTCATTTTTCTTCATTTCATGCCTCAATCAACTACAAACCTTCATTCACACAGCCCGTCATTTGCTCTTCACCATTAAGAACAAAATCCTTCTTAGGCATTCAAGCTCCAACCTTGCATTAACGTTCAAGAAGAAAGAGTAATCTTCATCTCTTACTCCAAATTTCCAAAGTAAAAGAGGAAGTATTTTATTCTCAACTTCATTCCCTTCTTATTTCCTTTACATTTTCATGATTCTCAAGTTCATAACATGAATCCACTTTTTCTATTTTGCTCAAGGTTGGTCATGGTGGTTGAAAGAAGCTTGAAGACGAGAAAATGCTCATCTTTAAGTAGATCTACAAATTCTCTTTTAAACAAGCCAATAACAAGTAAGCGGAAGAAATCCAACACAACATTAGTGGTAAAATAATGTCATTTATGTGTGGAAAAACCTCCTTGGGGCTTTTCTTGATTTCTTGTTTGCTAAAACATTTTATTTATATGAATATATTGTAGATTCATGAATTTTTAGGATTAACATTCCTTCTTATTTTTGTTATAACACTTTACTCAAGAAGTATTTCGAAGTGCCTAAATTTAATCATCTTGAGATTCACTTTTCACACAAATTTCTTTTGATTTCATGAAAGTTTTGATAATTTAAAAATTTGTTGCAAGTTGAACCTAAAAATTTGTCACATTTGCTAACCCCTGAGGTTTTTCTAAAATTTGCATTTTAATGATTGTTATTTATAAAAAATTTAAAATTATGGTTTAAAAGTATGTATCTTAAGCTTTTATTTGAGTCTTTGTTTGCCTATTTTGGAATTTTAGTAAAATTATAGTTTGAAAGTAGATATATGCCTAATATATAATATACAAAATGATGCATAGTAGTTAAAAAATTTTGTTGAGTTTTTTGAAATGTTGAAGTGTATGTGGATATATTTAATTTGATGTAATGATTTAGTGAATTTCATAAACTTTATGACTTTGTGGTTGAGGAATGTCATTTCCCATAAGATTGGAGCATTAAAAATATGACAGGTAAAAAAATCATATATAAATACTAAAGACTTAGTAACATATAAGTAAATGTATTTAATGACTTAAGCCACACAGTTCCAATAGATCATATACTAAGTAACTATGTCATATAAGGCCTAGAAGAACTTAGATTTAAATGAATGATTAGATTACTTAGATGATTATATACTAATTAGGGTAAACACTTGAAATCACATAATGTGAATAAATGATAAAATTTAATTAGCTATTTTCTAATTTAGTTAAGATGCTAAAAATAGTATTAATGTGGTGAATGCATGAATATTTAACAAGACAACCTAAATAATGGGTGTCTTAAAGGAGACTCATCATTAGTTATTGAAAGGGTATTGGGGAGTGTGCCTTAAAGGTTTTAGAGCACAATTTGGATCTAAGTGGCTCATTTATTGTTAGAGTAGACTACGTGATTTCACATTCACCTTTGTCCTTAATTTCTTATTGTAATTTAACTGATATTGTATGATTATACTATTAAGGTGAAGATAGAAATAGATGAAGAAGAGATGTGAGGTTTAAAAAACAAAATCTTGAACTAGAAAAAAATTTAAAAATGATTAAAATTAAAATTTGAATTTTATGGAAGCTAAAACCAAAATTTGAGAATTTTATAAAGATAAAAAACATTTTTAAACATTCTAAGAAGACATTTTTAAATTACACAAACATCACTTATTATGTGGTAACCACATGATAGACATGTCACATACATAGTTTGATCCACATGGTAAGCATTGATATAAATAAAAGATAGACGTGTCATCACTTAAGCAAACTTATTTAACACCAGGGTCGTGAAGATAAAAAATTAACAAAAAAATCTAAAGGGCACAAAAAACTTATGAGAAACTAAAAATGAAAATGCTTAAATTTTTATACCAACAACATATTTAAATGTATTTATATAATTATTCACAGTTCTTGAAAGAGTTATTTATATTTAAAAACATTAAAGTGTAATTCATATCCATTTTAAGAACAAGAAAGTGTTTATTTTAAAATAAATAGGAAGAGAAATATATTAATTGTTTTTTTAAGAGATAATTTAATTTTCTCTAATAATGATTATATTAACAAATTCATCTCAAAATTTATGTTCCATTGTTGGTAACTAACTCTAATAAAACCACCCAAAGTTAATTTATTTATGACATATTTGGATTTGTCCTTATTTATATAAAAGTTAGAAAATTAATTCTCACCATTCTTAACTAAGAATACACATTTTAACTTAAATATGCGATTTAAATTAAATTAGACACACAATTTAACCGAACAATTCAAAATTATTATTTTTAATTCAACAACAAACATGCAAAATTTATTGACTATATTAATTGTCACTCATTTAACTACAAATATACTACAATAGATATCTTAGTTGAGACATTTTTTTTTCTAATGTGAAGAATGTAGAGATTGTGTTTAACCACATGAACCAATAAATATACATACATACATTTCACAAATATATAAAGTTTCACCAAGGAGCAATGACTTCTCTCTAAAACTTGATATGATGACTTTCAGCTTTGCATTTCAAACTCTCAAGATAAGCACCAAAATCATAATATGCCTCCTTCAATTCTTCGAGCTTGTCTTCCATGTTCTTTATTTCATCATCTAATTTTGATTGTATTTATTTCTATACGCTAATTATTTTTTGGTCTCTAAGACATCATTTTTCTCATAAACAATGCTTACAAGCTGATGTAACTGAATTCTTAGAAATTCAACATTCATGCCTAAATTCTCAAAGGCAAGTAAAGTTTTGTCCCAATTAGCAAATTCAACACATGGGGTACATATTACACTAACTTTTATGGCGTCAGCAATGTTAACAATTTCAGATATAATTCCAACAATCAATTTGTAGTTCATTCCTTTGATGAGATTGTCATGGAGAAAGGCATGTTGACTACAACATAGCTTGTAGTACTTGTTTCGAACCTTAGTGGAGAATTCAATATCTATTGGAATTCCATCAACTATGATGCTAAAATTTTCAAAACCTTTCACATCATTGAATTTAAACATTTTAAAATCTTCCATAACTTCTGAGAGAGCTTCTTCACTATCATTTTCAGATTGTTCTGCTGACTGCCTAACCTTAGGTTTCAATCTTGACTTGTCGGTCTTATTTTTCTTTTGGACATCTAGTGGGACAAATTTACCATGCTTTCTCTTTGAGCTATTACATGTCACAACATTAGTATCAGCATTATCTTTTCCTGAAAAAAGAAAAATCAAAACAAATAATACACAAATCCATAATTATTCATGATTAATACAATACAAAAAAACTAAAGGCATTGAGAAACAAGTCTTGCCTCCTTTTTTTTGTTTTGTGCAACTATCAAGATTCATGAGGGTCCCATCTAATCCCCTCGTAATATTAGCTCTTATTATATAAACCTGAAGAACAAACATAATAATAAGTGGTATGACCTAAAAAATAATATAATAATAACTAGTATATATTATAGAAAATGGGTGGAAGAGTACATAATAACTCATCCCCCTAATTCTTGAATAATTCTTAAGCATAATCATGGACTTGAAACATTTTTTTTTTAGCAAAGGTCAAGAGAATAATAACCATAACAATAATGAAGTGATTATGATTTTAACAATACTAATATTGTCCATAACTATTATCATTGCCACCATATGACTTCCATAAAGGTCCATATGATAATAGACAAATAGCCTTAACAATGAGAACATGATTTCCTTTTTAACATTACCAATTTTTCTTGATAACAATTAAGTGTCATTATTGTTCGCACATGACCTTCTAAATTTTGCTTTATTTAAAAGTGTTTACTCAATAAAGTCACATGCATAAAGCATCAATAAAAGCACAATAATCACTACCACATAAGGAGTTATGCACATAAGAATTTATGTATGTCCATAACTCCTTATCATAATCATAAGATAAACAAAAATAATAGTCCTAGAAACATACCAAACCACCTCTTTTTGTGAATTACTAATCTAGAATGTGCCAAAGGCCCCTAAACCTTTGTAGGAGTTAAATCAAAATTGTATATTAACAACTTTTTGAAATGCACATCCCTTACTTTGACATAACTTACATTTTTTCTATTTTGATAGGAGATCCTTTAAGAAAATTTAGTTTTATGTATTGATAACCTTAATTTGGCATAAGTTCTTAGTCATTTTTATTGTAGAATAAGGTGGATCTACTATGAACCATAACTAAAAGAAAGAAAGGAAAAGGGAGATAAAAAACCTTTCATATTAGTCAATGATTCATGATGGCTAGTAATGTGTTTTGGTGTCAAAGCATATGCTAATAATCTAGGTAATTGTCTTTCATCATCTAGATATATCTAATGTTAAGGATCCATAAGAAATATCTTGTTAATAATATTGACCCCCGGAACAAATTAATATCTAATAATAAGAACCTCCAAATATCATTTATTAGGGATTTCTTATTATGATTGTATCTATTATATTGACATGCATGCAACTAGCACATATAATAAGCATACTACAAAAGCACTAGTGAATAGTGATATAAATGTTATTTTTTACCCTATTACTTTGCAACATGGTCCTCATACTCTAACTAAAATGTAGAATCACCATTAGAAACAATTAACAAAAAATATAAACTATCACCTTAAATTTAGTAGGTTCAACTAATTGGAAAACCACTGCATCACCCTCTTGCAATTTGTGTACAACAGAAAATTGTCTCCAACCAGCACTCAATCCTGCCTTACATGCAATGTATTTGGTCTTGTATTCTTTACCATATTCATCTTCCAAAATGATTGTTGTATCCTTATCCGATAAGTTTCTTTTACAAAATGACACAGGCAACCCCTATAAAAAGAAATCAAAAGACATGGCTCTAAAATAGAATGAAATTCAGTTTGTATAATAAAAATATTTTTCTCTAATTAAGATACTTACCATCCAAAAACAACT
This sequence comes from Mucuna pruriens, assembly GCA_025330945.1. Lineage (NCBI taxonomy): Eukaryota > Viridiplantae > Streptophyta > Magnoliopsida > Fabales > Fabaceae > Mucuna > Mucuna pruriens. The sequence continues at coordinate 2,260,294 of JAENHJ010000004.1, read as the reverse complement.
AGCAACATGTGATCTAACTAAAGACTTCACAAAATTAGGGAATTCTGGTTCCAAATTTGATTGGACCTCTTGTGCTTGAAGAATAGCAGATGACATGGCCTCACCACGAGAGGGTGTTCCTTCTATTGCAACCTTAGTGGAACTAGAAGCAATACCATGCCCAAATTTTATCATAATTGGCTTAAATAAATTATGGATTTATCATATAAACAACACTTATGATACCTTACTTACCTCACAAACTTTTGTCCCTCGTCAGGTATGGTCTATAGAAGCATTTGTTAGAATTATCAACTATTTAGATTTTCACATGCAAGATTTAATTCACATGGAAATTCATGTAAAGTACTTCAAAAGGGTGAAAAAATGGAGTACAATAAAATAAGATAATAATGTGTCCAATGAAATGTCAAAATTGATTGGAGCAATACATTTTAAGTAAACAGTTAAGGTAAGAATCAAGGTTTGAGCACATGGAAAAATAGTGAAAATGGATGGGAGTGCCATTCATTGCCGAGAAAAATGTGGCATAAAAACGGTTGAGCATTATGAAGAGCGATTGATTTAGAAATACAAAACACTTGTGTAAAGTAATGCCAAAAATTTGATCAAAAGAAAATTTAATACTTATAGCCAAAGGTTATTTGGATATTAATAAAGTTTGTTAAGTTTCCTACCTTAATAGCATTCTGCAACTATTTCAAGTTGTTTCCATTACGATGACGAGAAGACAAAATTAATACTTCTTTTGTATTTTCTTATGCATCATCACAACTTGAGGTTTGTAATCACATCTATAAATGTCTTCTAATACAAACTCACTTACTCCATTATAGCAAATAAAAATCATTTTGACATTATAGCAAACTATGAAGAACAAAAAAAAGTACACAAAATCGTAAAAGGCAAATCCTACAAGTCCAATATAAAATCCAACAACAATAAATATACAAAAATTCTCTTCCAAATCTTACTTGCTTTATTTGATTGTTCAATGACTTGTATCTATTCTCCATTACCTTATTTTGTTTATCCTAAAAATTATGAATTATGGCTACAATTCATCATTATCAACTCGTAAAAAGGAGGTCCTTAGAGAAGCCTATAACCAAAGGAATCTCATGCTAGCTTGGTCATGAAACTATGTAAGGTCAAGAAAATAAAAAATGAAGATGTCAATCATCAAAACCTTTGTTCTTCAACATGAAAAGACATAATATAGGGAAAGAAAAATATAGATTTTAGCACATTTTCTAAAATATGTAGATAGGAAAGACAGAATAAAATCGTGTTTAAAGGAGACATTCTAGAGAAATGGGGTAAAAGTACGTTATGCAACTCCTCTCCAAAATATGCCACAGTTACAGCTTGATCATTTTGTTGAAATTTCACCATGTCCCTCCTAATTGCATGAACTCGGTTCTTTTCATCAATCACCACCATTTTCAACCTTAGACGAGTCCCTTCTCAATTGCAACCTTGAATGAACAGAACACCAATACCATGTGGTCCTCTACAACCACAACACCACTTATGAAAAAAAAATAGAATGACATGAGAATGTGTGAGAGAGAAGGAAAGAGATTGAAAAGACCTTCAATGGGTTGTGGGATGGTGTTAGTTTTGATCAAAAGAGAAAAGTTTACATGATAGGTGGTTGATTAGTTGATGAAAGAGAAAAACTAAAATGAGTGTTTAACGTTTGATATGGTTTGATCCACCACCATTGGTGTTGTTGTCAAAAAATGGTTGGTAATTGCCAACAAGAGTTTTAGGTTTCGAAATGGAATATAATACGAAATAGAAACATGTGAAAATAGATTGAAAAGAACCACATGAGATATGAACCAAACACATAATTTGTATGTATTTTGTTCATATTCTTCCTATCCTAATGCCAATATCAATTTTGTACTCTGTGTTGAATGCTATTTTTATAAAATTTCGAACATATAATTAATTTTTATTCATTAAATGCAATGAAAATGTATATTTAATTATATATTTTATAATAAAATATGTATATATAGTGTGAAAATAATTTTAATGTAAAATGAATACACTATAAAACGGATAGTTTAGCACACATTTTAATTTATAACATAGTAAATATCAATTGATATTTTATATATATATATATATATTATTTTGAGAGAATAATTTTTTAATCATTAGTAAATATTAATTTATTATTAATTGAAATATAAAACATATCTTTGAAGTTTTTAATTTTAGAAGTTTTAAAACTTAATTTAAATAATTAAATTTTTTAATGTTAATTTATAAATATCTCATTATGTTTAATATTATTCAAAACAAAATAAATATTGAGCTAACCCCCTCCTTCTTTTTGTTTAAGGGCCAGAGCGAAGGATATCTTATTTGGGTCCTATGTCAATTATCGGATCCTCCCCTGTGGGTATCTTAACCTCACAAATTCAACCTCTAGAGCTCAGCACTCATCTCGTGAATTCACCACAAACAGGAAGAAATTCCAAAACGTGGGTGTTTGCAAAAGAATCATGCTCTAGATGGAACTTTCGCAATCACCAAATAGGGAGTAATCCCCAAAGTGATTACTATGATCAGGGGTCTTAGCATTAGAGGCCCAGTCATAGGTGACAAAACATTTGGGCCAAATTGTCCAAAAAACATTGTTGTTACATTTTGGGTCGAAACGGCCAAAGTCTTCCGCGATCCGTTATGGGATATAAAATAGGCCCTGACTTTAAAAGCCCAATGCCGAAGTAGGGACAACAAGGCGTACAGTCCATCCCCAAAAGTAATTCAAGGGATAAGTGGACCACTTATGATAAGGCGTCTCACGCGGCTGCCACTAACCCATATTAAAACCCAAGGTGTAAAGGAAATAAGGACAAGGGGAATAAAATCAAGAGCATAGGGAAGAGTAGGGAATCAACGGTGGAAGATTAAAAATTCGCCAAAAGAAGGTTAGTGGAGCAGGCAGTAGCAGGGGAATGACGAAAGGAAGCATGTCACTATGTTCCTTTCCATACAACTTGAGCAAAAGTGACTAGCATGGGGATCTGTGTGCTCTCACCTGGATCGTTATTTCGGGGAAAAAAGGATCATCACCCCATTAATGGCAAATCCGCCACATTAAATGGAAAATCCCTACTAAGAGCACCGTGGCATTGAATGTGTCTAGGGGATAGTCGCCACATTAATGGCAAAGATCCTCGAGAAGATAGTGGACACCCCATGTAAGTCTATAAAAGACCCTAGTGAAGAAGAGAAAAGAGAGGAATTTTTCATTATCTGAGCCTTAGAATTCGAACTTAAGAGAATTCTTACATCAAAAAAAGACTTACGAAAAGAAATAAGAGTTCTTAAAAAGAATGAGAGTTCTCAGCATCCCTAAAAAGGGTAGATAGTGCAAGACAATTGGAGGAAGTGAGTCATGATAAGAAAAGCATAGTAGGCAAAAGGAGGAACTCAGATGAAGCACTAAAAAAGGAATGAGACGTTGACCTAGAACTCATTTAAAAGACAATTATTGGATACTAGGTAAGAGTAGCTAGAGTCTTTGAGTAAATATATGTAAACCCATGTACATCTTTTTGTGAAGAATACAGACCCATACCTCAGGCATCAATCTCAAAATGAAACAAGAACATAAAACTTAATCACCCATGTAAATCAAAACCATGTAGGGCTTCTAGTTGGTACTCTCTAGCCCAACCTCGGTTCCTTATTTGTCAATCATTCATTTGTCAACCCTTGTTTTGATATAGTACCCCATAGGCATGCAAAAACCAACACAAGGGTCTGTACTCACTCAGCCGAAGTGCTCTCGGCTCTCTATCGTTATATGGATAACCTAGTCAGTCGTCATCTATCCAACATGATCTTAGTTATGTGACTTCACGCTAGGTAAACCCCTATTTAGAATCCTTGCATGGCCAAAGGCGACCCCCTCCCTTTGCGCCTATGATTCTGACAACCTGTGAATAATGCCTGGATAGGGTCAAAATGGCCTGAACCCTCTTCAATACTTAACCACCCTTTAAAACCATTGCCTCCGAGTGCCAATGGAAAGCTCGTCTCTATCAAAATATCCCTTTCTTTGGGTGCCAACGAATAGCCCATCTTTATCCAAACAACTACTGGACGTCAATGGATAATCCATCCCCGCCAAAACACCTTCCAAGCCTTTGGTCCAAAACTACGTAAACTTTGATTTCTCTATGGCTCAGGAGATACATAGGAGCAAGAGGCGACTCTTGTCAAGTTATACCTCCTATGTATCTCCCATCTTGTGATGAATTTGTGATGTTTTGGGGTTTTATGAACTTGACAAGAGTCACATCTTGTTCCTACGTATCTCCCAATGCAATGGAGAAGTCAAAATTTACGTAGTTTTGGCTAAGGCTTAAAAGATTATATGGGGAGGAGGCCAGAAACCAACTCGACTGTGTAATGATGCCGACTAAGTGTCAGTAGGGCTAATGTACCAACTAGAAGTCGTTGAGGATAAAATAAACAAAGGGTAGGGAACCGGCTTTCAGAGTCGACCAAAGAGTACCGGCTCTTAGTCGGTCCCGGCTATTGGGTACAAGTTAAGGTATAGATTCTTAAACTATTTGACTTGAGGGTAATGCTTATCTAGGGGCTATGACTGGACACTACCAAACAAATATTGACATTTAGAAGTTCCAAGAGTTTCACCTGGTATCGAGGTGTTTTCCTTGTATTTAAAGAGTAGGTGAAAATCTTTTTAATGCTTACTCTCCTTTAGAATGTTCTTTTTTCTAACTCCCTTTCACTAGAAATCTCTTCAACCCCTTTTCCTTCAAGCTCAAGGCCTTTTATAGGCCAACTTCCATCTCCCTAATCTTCCAAGGAGATTTTCCACCATTAATGTGGTGGCTCTTCTCAGGGTCTCATTAATGCCACGGTGCCCTCCATAGGATCTCTCTCAATTAATGCGACGATTTTTCCTTTAATGCGGTAGTGACCGTTCCTTCCTTTTCTTTGACCGTCGCAACAAGATGCGCGTCATGCTTCCTGCTTTCCCACGAGATGACAAGTCCAAAATGACTTTGCTTGAGGCGTGCGATTCCCTATACTAGAGGCGCCTGTTCGAGGCAGGGTGGGGAACATGGGCTATCAAGCCTGCTTTTCCAGTCTGCTTTTTTGACATACTTTTGTCTTTTTCTCTTTTTGGAAGAGACAGTCCGTCTGTTCCCTCTCCTTTACCCCTTTCCTTTTTCCCTTTTCTTTTCTCCTTTCCTTTTCAGACACTAGATGAAAATGTGCGTCGATACTTGATCCAAATGAAAAATCCAACACGCATTGTGTTACTTATTTGGTCCATTTGGCATAAACACAGTGAAATAATGTGTGGAGTCACTGCATACTAGCTTCGAAATTGTTTAAAGTTTCATTATAGTATAATGTTATGCATGTGTTGCAGAATTGAAGAACTACGTTGCCATGACCCTTTGACAAATCCCATATAAAACTTAAATGAGCCTCCCTTTGGAACGGAGAATTGAATGTGCGTGAATTTATTAAATAATATTTTTATACAAGAAGGAACGGGAGGAGAAGGAGAGAAAAATGGGGGAGAAAAGGGGACACAGCTAGGACTTAGGAAATAGAAAAGGGGGAGAAAGAAAAAAAAGAGAAGAAGGAAAAGGACGAGAGAGAATGTTAATTATCTAATCTATTATAATCCAACTAAAAATTTATCTAGTACACCCCGGAACCGATATGTCTAATTCTTTCGATACTCGTTATTAGTTTATTTAGGTGGTGTGTTTAATTCTCCTTAAATAACATATTGGGTTCCATCATTATGTGTGAAAAATCTGCTAGAAGAGTTAGTAAGTTGTCAAAATTTGTTTCCTATAAAAGATAAATATAATTTGAAATAAAAATATTAAAATGCTTGTTTCGCAATAATTATTTAAAAATTAGAAATCATTATTTTTCCATTTAGCATCAAATGATAATTTTCAAAAAAAAAGATTTAGCTTTTCTTATTATGTTATATGACGATGGATAACACGAGTTGGCTCATTCAAACTTCTAATAATATAAGTTCAAGGCGGTAGGTATAAATCTTCTTTTGATCATATTGTTCCTTCAATTACGGAGAAGGGTTTTTTTTTTTTTTTTCCTTAGTTGTTAATACATAATTGAAGGCACCAGAAAGTACGAAATTATTTGAGTATTTTTTCCCCTCCTCTTCAATTAGTCGTTGATAATTTAAAACCAAAAAAAATACTATAATAAGAGGGAGTATTGTTTATTTTCAGGTGTTAGTACTTAACACCCGCCAACAATTAAAAGAACCAATAAAGGACAAAAACGAAGAAAGAAAAACAATGATATAACAAAGAGATATGACTGAACTATTAAACTATGATGAATTTGTTGACCTCCATCGATTGCCGTTTGATGGCGTTCAATCTTGGCAGCCCAAGTTTCACTGTTATTTGGATGAATCATTTTGAACATGAAAATAAAATGTCCCGTCGACATTATAATATAGACTGCAATAATTAATATAATATGATATGATTGACCAATAATTTTATCTTTTAAATATGTAATTAAAATTTGATTTAAAAAATATTATGCATGAAAAATATCTATTAAAAATTTTAAATAAATATCTGTAGCTCAAACTTGGATTCACCTAAAATAACGTGCTACAGATTAAGATCTTTTAGCACATTTGTGAAAAGCATGGCTAAAAGGATGGACCATTTGTGACAAATCCCAATCAAGATTTGTTTAACGACTTCATGATTCCCCATACCAAATTGACTTGCACCTTCAATAAGGTTTGAGATTTGTGGGTCATCTTTCAAACAATTAAATTGTCTTCTAGATGATATCGTGGCACGACATCATCATCGACATAGTCATATAAAAGAGGAAACATAAAAGAAAGAAGGGAATCCCAGAACTCGAGCCAGCTAACGTTTATTACGAAACCAGCTGCTGAATAAGGCATTTTAATATTAGTATTGTATTATTAGTATTAATTTAGCCCTTATGTATAGTTTCTCTCTGACCTTCTCGGCTCTCTCTTGACTTTGTGTATAAAGCTTCTTCTTCTCTTTTTTTTAACAAAAAAAGAAAGTTATTTAATTCAAGCTGAGTTTATTTTGATTGACAATGACTCATCTGTGTGTGATTTTTAATAAAAAAATATATATATATTATGATAAGCATTTTTTTAAAAAAATTATCTAAACATAATTTTACTATGTTTCTCAAAAATTAAAAAGATTTGTCTCAAAAAAAATTATATCTTCGAACATTTTTCCTCAAAACTTATACAAATACACCTTTAAGGTAAGATAATGCGTGACAGCTAACAAGCTTATGACTCATTTTTATATTATAATTTAAGTTTTTATAGTAATTTTAATAGTTATTCTTTTATTATTATTATGTTGCGTTGATTTTACATTAAGTATTTCGTTTTTGATATATTTTTTATTCCTTTTAAATTCTATTTACCCTTTTTTAAAAGATTTATATAATTAATTTAATTTTATCTAATGACTATAATCTTAATTATTATAAAAATATTTACTAAAATATGTAATTTTACCATTATTTAATAATGATAATATTTTATTTTATATATTTATATTTAAATTTAAATTTATAAATATAAGTAGAATATAAAAAAAATACTCATAAATTATTTAGAAATTTGTAAATAGGTTCTAAACTATTTTTTTTAATTAGGTCTAGATCATGTAATTATTTTTATTTGAGTCCCTATAGGTTTTAAAACTACCATAATTTTTATTTTCTGTTAATTTTAAGCCGCCGTTAACTATGAGGATCTACTTTTTAAAGTTTAGGGACCTTCTTAAAAATATTCAAATAGTTAGTTTAGTGACCAATAAAGTAATTTAATAAAATAAACTTGTTATTACATGTACTTTTAGCATTAAAAACTTTTTACAAGTGCTAACCAAATATCCTTAAACACTTGTTAAGATTTCAAAAATAAAATATATTAAATAAAAAAATTCAAGTTGTCGTGTTCTTATATATTAACGTTGAATGCGTTAAAAGGTAGAAGTCCTAGCAGGATTGCCTCATAATAAATGCGGTTTCTACAAAAAAAACGAAAGAATATATTGATGTTATATGCGTTGAATATTTTCTGTTTATTAATTTCTTTGACAATTACCCTTTAATAACGGATACGTGAGTAGGATACTAGAACTCAAAAAGTTTTATATTGATGTTTAAGGATGCATTGCTATGTTATTCAATAAATTTAATAACCTAAGTTATCAAACTCATTAATTGATATATATTGAATAATAGTAAATTTATTTTACCATGCATTAAAATTAAACTTATAATAATTATGTAAGTGTTGCACATACACCTATACATAACAAATTATTGATGTTTTAAAATAAACTAAGGATCCTATTACCTACCCACCCACTTTTACTCCATTTTAATACTAAATCACCATTCATCGGGAAAGTATTTTACAAGTATATAGACCTGCATAAAACTCAATATGCAAAGAAAATGATATAATTATTGTGGTGTTTTGGTTGTTTTTGAGATAGGCGTGAAGTATTATCACCATAATCAATGACTAAGGGACTCAAAATGATATAATTATTGTGGTATTGTGAATATTGTATGAATGCTTGAATCACATGTGCATGTTTGTTGAGGCATTACAATTTACGACAGTATGGTTTTCCTCTAATAGGAAAGGAATAAAGCCATAGAAAGGTTCGGTAAAAAAACAATTCAAACGGCTATACTTTTATATTGTTGCATAATATCTATCAATTACACATTTTTTTTATCTTCATATTTTAGTCTATACATAATTTTAGTCTTTCACATTATAATTATTTACGTTGGGTCTTTATAATTTTTAGCAATAAAAGTATTTTATTTTGTTTTATTTTATATTATATCTAATCATTAACAAAATATAATAAAATTTTAAAATAGATAATAGATACACTAACGAAGTAAAAATTGTCATCTAATAATAAATTAATTAAAAAGTTTTATTATGAAAATAACAAGTATCTTTTGCGAAGTAATTTCACTTAACTCAAGTAAGATAATTCGTAAAATCACTTTAAGATAATTTTCTTTTAAATATTTATCACAATTATATATTTAAAATTCAAAATGAGTTATTAACACATATATATTAAAAGTGATATCTACTTTATATGTTTTCTGACAAGTGAAAGTGTAAACAAAATCTGATAAGACACAGAGAAATTAAAGTCAAAATTTAAGGAATTGTGATTTGTAAAAAATAATTCTATAAATTATATGATTTATATATTTCATGGTCACTTTCAGCAGCCTCTAATTTGTCCTTGCTTTTCTGTGCCTATGTTACTTTTGGGTTCCGAACATCCTGAATGATTGATTTGTTTGTAGTTGAGTTTCGGTTTATGTTCTCTCCCTTTTGTCATCTTCTTGCATCGCACGCCTCCTTTTTCCTTTTGCAATCGGGTTTTGACCGAACACCCCTGTTTTCCTTTGACTTGCCAATTCATTTTGTCCATTTGCATTCAAAGTTCATTCCAATTTCGGTTACAAGTTACAATCTTCAACTTCCCTCTGCTGCAAACGTTCATCATCCTGAACTGATCCTTTACTAGCATGGATTTTCCTGGCTCTATGGAAGGTTGGATTAAGGCTCCTTATGTGGTCTTTGTGTTCCTCTATGCTTTCTTCCTTGGTGCCTTAAAAGGTGCTCTTTTCTCTTTTACCCTTTTTCACACTTTCTGGTTTATGATAGAATCTTGACTTCCAAAGATTTGTTTTTTCTCTTTCTTTTGTTGCTTCCTTTTTAACTTGTGATCTAAGGTGAATTTGGATGATGGGTTATTGAGATTTTCATCAAATTCTGCAGGCTTAGTTGTGGGTCCTATTGCTGCTCTGATTCTGATTATAGGCAACGTTGGGGTGATTCTGGGGCTGTTTCCTGCACATGTGGCTTGGACTGTTTACACCCTTTTGAAGTACAAACTTTCTACACCTTCCCTTTTGACTTTGTGGAAATTCAGTCAGCATATCTATATGATATGATGCATGTGGATGGTTTTTTTTTTGTCTTTGCAGGATTCATATGTTTGATGTAGCCTTGAAAGTTGCTATTTTGATTGCTTTGCCTACCTTGTTTGGCTTGTGGTTGGGTCTAGGCATAGCTGGAAGCGTTCTTGTTGGACTGGGGTATGGCTTTTTCACCCCTTGGGTTTCAACTTTTGAGGCCTTCAGACATGATGATGAGTCCAAGAAATTTTCACACTGTATTGTGGTGAGTTTCTAAGACGTTCTTGCCATAATCAAGAATTGTTTGTTAAAGTTTATTAGCATGTTGTTTGCTTGTGGTAGAAGTTATTAGTTCATTTTGTGTGCTCTCTCTGAACTCAGGATGGAACCTGGGGAACTATCAAAGGAAGTTGCACGGTGGTTAGGGATTTTGCAGATATGTGTTACCATTCATACCCAAGTTACTTAAAGGAACTACGTGAATCACCTGGCTCAGAGCGTCAGAGGCTAAGGTAATGGTATGAGGTCATTTATTGATTAGAATGCACTTTTAGTCTCAACATCCAACCAACGATTTACGGTTGACGATAGAATGACAATATATCACAATCAAACTCATTATAACTAAATAGTATGTGAACTTTAAACTGTTATTCAATTATAGATGAATGTGCAACAATAATTACTTTAAAAATCATGCCTATCGTCATTTGTTCATAATGTAAATTTTTTATACTAACCATTTATAGAAATTAAGCTTATTATTTATTCTTCATATATATATATATATATATATATCCTTTTTAACTCAAAAGTAAAGGCAAATACATGTAACATTTATTTATTGATTGTATGTTTTGAAATGCAATTTCTATTTATAAAATATTTAATGAAAAGAGCGGCTCTTACTCACCTTCGAAACTTGTTTTATAGGTTAATTCATGTTCCTGGATGTGTCATTGTTGGGATAATGGGGCTAGTTGTGGAGATTCCTCTTTTCACTGCAATTGCTATAGTAAAAAGCCCGTACCTACTGTTCAAGGGCTGGTTCAGACTTTTGCATGATTTGATTAGCAGAGAAGGTCCATTCCTTGAAACAGTTTGTGTCCCCATTGCTGGTTTGACAATATTTGTGTGGCCACTGGTTGTCATTGCCAGCATTTTATTGGCTATTTTGTCAAGCATTTTTGTTGGACTTTATGCATCTGTTATAGTATATCAGGTTTGAAGCTTGATCACTTTTTTTGTTCTTCATTCTCAATTACCTTGACTTAATCTTTGATCTTGTCTCACCTTTTGACATTCCTGTTATTATAGGAAAGATCTTTCCATAGAGGTTTAGCCTATTTGATTGCAATGGTTGCTGAGTTTGATGAATATACAAATGATTGGCTCTATCTTCGGGAGGGGACATTCTTACCAAAGTACACATTTTCCCAATTAGTCTTCTTTACTATCTGCCATTTATTCCGTTAACATCAGCATTCAATTTGCATGCAGCCAGGCCCCAGTATCGAAAGAAAAAGGTTTCTCAAACATCAGAGTTTTCTGTGAGAGGAAACAGTGTGAGTGGAAGCAAATTAAACACCTCTATGGAGCCACCTGCAATGTTTATGCCAAACTTAGCTCCTTCAAGATCTGTTAGAGAGACCATTCAAGAAGTGAAAATGGTGCAGGTAAGCAGTTTTTCACCTAATGTTGATTAGGTTGGTTTCAAACATTAGCGAATAGTCTCTCCAATCCCATGCCACTATTAATAGAAAATGTGAATTTAGGATCAAAATGATATGCTTAGATTACACTATTAGCTGTATGGATGCTATGTGCCAAAGTCAAACCAAGGAATAGGCTTTATGGTACATGATAGGGGTAACCAAGAAAGCTTGCTCAATGAAGAAAAAAATATAATAAAACTGAACATAACAAAAAACAAAGTACTAAATATCATCATCTGAGCTAGTCATGATTTGACATGATTCTGGTTTAATTACCAAGGTGGTAAGTCTATATCTTTGCTTGTTTTAACGGCTGAAAAGAAAAAATGTTTCAAGATTTTGATGTCTGACTTCATTTTCCACAAATTATTCTGTATTGATTGCCGCCTTAAATAACTGATGAAGTTGATTGACATTTTGGTTGAAATATATTCCATTCCATGTACTAGATTTTCCTTAAAAGGACTCTGCACTGTGCAGAATAGCTAACCACTGAAATTGTTAAAAAGAAGTTAATATCCTCATTTGAGCCGTCAGATATCTAAAGGAAAAATTGTTATCTAAAAAGCTTTTGCTAATTTCCTTCATTGCAACATCATATATGAAATGTTTCTTTCCGTTCTTATTATATGTTTTTGCTGTGTTTTTATTACTGAGAAAGGTTAGTAACACTATTTTGAATACTCTTTATTATTTACTAAGATTTATTGAAAATCACAAAATTTTGTTAGTCTCTTTTCTTATTTAATGAGAACTCACTCATAATTTTGTAGAATCGTAGAGAATGTGTTGGAAATACCAAAAATAGTGTGTTAAAGAGTTCATTGTTAGCACTTTTCTTTTATTATTTTTTCTAAAAACAACCTCTTGTGTTGTTTTTTTAAATCATACTGTACAGATCTGGGGAAATATGATGAGGTACTGTGAGATGAGAGGCAAGGAATTATTGGATGCTAATGTACTTACATCTGCTGACCTTTGTGAATGGATGAGGGGAAAGAATAACAATGAAGCTACCATAGTTGGTGTTGGCTTGCCTTGTTATGCACTTCTACAAACACTTATATTCTCCATCAAAGCCAACTCAAGTGGTGTATTGCTACTTGATGACTTTGAGATAACCTATTTAAACAGACCAAAGGATAAGTTGTTGGACTGGTTCTTCAATCCTGTGATGGTTCTGAAGGAACAGATAAGGGTCATCGAGTTGGGGGAAGCTGAAGTCAGATACTTGGAAAAAGTAGTTCTCTTTGGAAGCAACAAGCAACGCTTTGAGGCTTGGGATAACGGTGGCTTGATGATTCCTGATGCTCTTAAAGCTGCTCAAATCGAGGGAATTTCCAGAAGGTAAGTGATCAATAAATTAGAGAACCAATCTTTGTGCATTTTATTCTGTGACTAAAATGTTCAGTAACTTCACATTTGTGAGGATGTGTCTGCACTCTAGAGTATAAATAGGCAATATATAGGATTTTTTTCTCCTCTTTCTAAGGTAACTAGAAATTTATCCTTTTGACTTCTATTCATTATTAACAAAAGCTACTTTTACTTTTAAGAGTGTTGTGTTTCCATCTCCTCGAAATTTCTTTTTATACACAAACTTGTTCAAATACTACCTTAGTATGTATTAGACTCAAGAAATTACACACACAAATAAGATAGTCTTATTGATAACAATTCTAGACATAACCAAAATTAGAGTACAATTCTCACAAACCTAGGTCTAGATCCTAACAAAGAGTTCTTTTTCTCAAACAAACATCCAAATTCTTACACTCGTGCTCCCATAACTGCTAGCCATACATACCCCTAAAAAACTCATAACTATCTAATGAAATAATTGTTTGATAATACTAGACGATAACTGTATTTTTATTGACACTAAATAATTGATATATGTATAATATAACTATCTATTACCACATATAAAAATATAACTATTTCATACATAAATTAGAACGTCTTTTATTTTTCTATCATAGATCTTCAAAGGTCATCGGAATTTGGCTTATTAGTATGTTATTGTATTAAAGGATGAGTTTTAGTTTTTATAATTGTTAATGTAAATATTTTTATAATAAAATTATTAGAAATCATCATAAATGTGATATTTGTGCAAAAAAAAAATAATATTATCAGTATTTGAATTGGAACCACGAGGTTTGGCACTTTGGTGAAAGATTTGAATAGGACGTAGAAAGTTTTAGATTTTAGTTATGTTTTCGTAATTGTATTTTCTTGTTTTACCATAAAAAAAAATGTATTTGAATTAAATTCTTAAAAGAATTTGAGTGGTGAGTGTGCAATGATGAATACATATTCAGGATGATTGGAATGATAAGAGGTGTATCAAAGCTGCCAACTTACAGAAGGAAGTTTCGACAGATAGTTAAAGCTTTAGTTACTTATTCTCTGGAGAAAGATGTTTCAGGAAAGGCTTTAGTTACTACTACTCAGTGTGTGGATGTAGATGTTTCTGAAAAGGCTTTAGTTACTCGTTATTTGGAGAAAGATCCTTCTGGAAGATCCTCTAGGTCTATAATATCAGTTGCCTCGGATGAAAATGTTTAACTAGTTTTCTTCTTTAACATTGTCAAATGTCAATTAATCATTGTAAATTCCATTCGATTGTTGATTGGTTGATGTAAAAGTAAAACAAGTTATTGAGGTGCACTATAGATTGAAGACATTCTTTTTTGGTTGAGTACCAATTTGGCATCAATCGAATTCTTCACACCTGAGCTGAGGCAATTTAATTTTCATTTGAACTACAAAATTCAAATCGTTTCAAGCTTCTAGTACCTAGTGAGTAGTGATAGCAAAAGAAATGATAATGCTGAAAATTGTAGTGCTAAACCAATTACGCATGCCAAAGGCAAAAGTGTAAATTGCAATTCATTTATGTGCACACTGCCGCTATGATTGATTCAGGGAAAGAAAGGAAAGAGAAAAAAAAAAGGGGGTAGAAATTGGGATGATTCTGAAGGTAATTTGGTAAGAGTAAAAAAAATTAAAAAGTCTTTTTTTGTTTGTTTAATTGTGCAAAAAGTAAATATATATAATAACATAAATATTTCTAATAAAAAAGAAAAATGAGCAAAAGTATAGATAAATTGATATTTTAACACAAACCACTTTTCTTCCCCTCAAATCGGATAAATTACTTAAACATATGGGTGTTACACTTTATTCTTTCGTCTCTCTTTTTCAGTAACTCCAAACGCTGAAAGAAAGTCAAAAAATAAATAAAATTCATTCGCCCTCTATCCTTCCACATTTATTCCAGCGTTTCAAACAAAGCATAAATATTTAACACATTTTTCTTTCTATATATTCTCTATTATTTATAAATAATTATTGAAAATTATAAAATCATTAATAGAGCTCTGAGATAGTTTTTAATAAATTTCAGTGAATAAAAATATATATATTTAGAAGAATGTATTACTGACATTTCTTCTTGTACGTGCAATTGAACTTTTCTTAAAATTGTTTTATTCCTTCAGTGGAAAAGGCTTGGGTTTGGAAATGGGAACAAGAAGCAGACCGACAATCCTTGTCATTGGGCTACATAGTCTGGGCCTAGTTTCGAGTAACGTGGTGGACTAATAGATAATAAGCCCATTATGAACAAAAAGAGTTTAAAATAAGTTAACCTTAAGGTTATGACAAACACAAAACTGAAGGGATATACTGGATATCTGTGGATTATATTTAACCAATTTTATGAAAAATTTAATTAGTTTTTTTATGAAGTCATTTAATTGGCTTCATTTACAATGTGAATCCAATTTAATCTGATTTAAATCAGTTTGAATTACAATATTTTTTTAGTTTTTATTATAATTTTTATTGCAATATAATTTCATAAATATATATTATATCTAATAGAAATATAAATTAATTCATCAAATTAAACTAAAAGCAAGTTTAAATAAATTAACCAAAATACAATAAAATGCAAATTTTTATTTTAAATCTAATTTTTATATTAATATTTAATCCAAAAATACTATATTGTGAAAAAAAAAAAGGTAAAATATTGTTTAAAAAATATATGTATGTTTTGATTCAATTTTTTAATTTTAAAAAAAGTCTGAACTAATATTTTTCCAGTTTACTTAGTTTTTAATTATCTTGATTTTTATTTCGATCAAATTGCACACACATATATATCCCATTATACTACACTGTAACACACATCCCATTATATTAGTCTTTAAATTAAGAAAAACGAGAAACGATAGCAACTAAAGATGAATTCAGTCGTAGTCACGAAAAATATTCACAATGGAGAGACGGGTTTGATTTTAAGTATTAGTTCTTATCTACAAATATCAGTATTTTACTGTCTATCCCACCTCCATGTTATTTAATATATTAAATTTGAAATAAAAATAATATTATACAAATAATTAAATATTATTAACTGTATTGTTTAGATAATATCTCATAAATTATTATATGTGACAAGTTTCGCAAGTCACAATCTTATCTAAAAAAACCTTCAAGATTTTAAGTTATTTCAAGCAAGATAAGCTACTTGATATTTCTTACGAGCACGCAAGTCACCATCTTATTTAGAAGAAACAAAAGATAAGAGTTTTCCAACTCTCACCTCTTAAAGAGAATGAATGACACAAAAGCAAAGTAAACAAAATAATTTTGCAAAGAAAGTTGAAAGTTATGTGCATCAGTATTAAAACTTCTACTTGTTGTTCAAACATAATATAAAATAAAAAATAAAATACACATTTTATTAGAATATCCTCGTCAGAACGAGAAAAAATCTAATGCAACACATAAGACGCTTCAACATTCATTTCGAATAAGAGGAGGAAACTCACAATTATTAATTTTTAACATTTTTCACAAAAACTCAAGATAAATAAGTTATTAAGAATTTTTCTTTTGGAGATTAAAAATTTTTATTTATTGTATTTATTTATTTTGAATCATTTAAAAAATATTATATGTAAAAAATCTTGCAAATACTCAAACAATTTAGACCATCATTTATTATATTTAAGTCTTTGTTTAGAGTTACTAGTTAAATTCAAATTTGTGAAGTTTAATGAGCCTGAATAAACTTATTGAAATAATTCTTGAATATAGCGTTTGCAGGGTAAGTAAAAAAAAATATTTGGGTTACTCTTAAAGAGATAAGATTGAAAGAATATATACTTGGAACAATATGGAACAAAGTTCACCAACCATTATAAAAATTTGTGTTCCTTTTTCTTTTTCATTTTTTCTTATCCCTTTTACATGATCTAAGTTTTATAAAACAACATTCCATCTATATGATGATTTTTGGTTCGCCGTACAGAACTTGTTAAGACTTCCAAATTATTTCATCCAACTGCGTTCAACATGTTTTCTAAAAGATTTTTAAAACGTAACTCAACAGCATTCTTATATTTTCTTATGATTTTACATGTCAATTAAAGTTATTGAATTTTGGAATTATTTTAAAATTATATTTAAGATTATTTTTAATTAACGGACATTATAATAATATTTACATCGATAATATATTAAAATTTAGTTATAACTAATTAGTACTAATATATATTTTTATATATCTTAGATAGTACAAACACCAAAAGTATGTTTGAGTTTATTTAAATTATTTTATATGTTATAAGCATGACATGTGTATTATGTTTTTAAATTAATTGTAGATATTTGTTTTTGTCTGGTTCTGAAAAGGGAAAAGGGTAAAAAGTGTGTAAGGGATAATAGGTTGATTGTTCCATTGAAAAGAGAAAAGCACAAAAAAGTAAACTGGGGAAGCGTGGGTTGGCAAAACCCACACGCCTAGAGCAAATGCAAATGGAGGAGGAGGCGTGTGTCGGTGTTGGTTTCTGAAAAGAAGTCAACCCATGACTACCATCCTGTAGGAAAGCAGAGACGCAGAAGCAACTTTCTGCCGAGATGGTCAGAACCAAGGAAGGAGCGGTCACCACTGCATTAAATGCAAAGGTCGGAGGAAAACCCCTTAGAGTACACCACAACATTAAATAGACATGGGTAAAAGCCACCACATTAATGGTGGAGGATTTCCCTGAAGATCATAATGATGGTGAATGAGCCTATAAAAGGCCCCAAGCTCAAAAGAAGAAGGGGACTTTTAGGAAAAACAAAAGAGGGATGCTAATCAAAAGAAGGGTTGAAATCTTAATCATGAGAATCCTTCGAGAGCACTAGAGATATAGTATATAGTGAGGCGGTGAATGTTGAAAGGAGTTTGTAGAAAAAGAGACATGAAGGAAGAAAGGAAGGAAGGCATTCATCCATCTTTCAATAAGTAATTGAAACACAACTCCTAAATATAAGGTAAGATCTTCAAAATATCCCAATATGCATATCAATTTAGTGGCCCTAAGCTCTAAGCGAACGTCTTCCTTGTTTAGCCCAAGCGACATATTGTAGTCTACATGTCGATTCCGAATTGGCCTCCCATGTAACTAAAACCGAGACTAGTCAAGAGCCAACGCTCTTCGGTCCGACTCAAACATCCTACACTATCAAATCACACACATCCATCGAGTGTCATTCAGCATGTTAGCCCTGTCGATACCTAGTCGGCACCCTAACTCGGCCGAGACGGTCTTGGCCCCTCCTATTATCTAATCATTAAACCTCAAAACTACGTAAGAGATACGTAAGAGCAAGAGGCAACTCTTGTCAAGTCCATCCCCAAAAACCCAAAAATCCTTTATCCATTCCCTGTAGATATCCTCCATTTTTAGAAAGGCAAAAAAAAAAACTGTAGTATACGAGTCATGTCACATTTCATGCACCTAGTTAAGGTAACTATCCTCGGATAGATGTGATGGGATACTGGTGATCCCTACACGCAACCGACTCCCGAACCTACACTCTGATTCTCGACCAACCTTATCTATCCTTAGGTCCTCGCATTTACCTTGAAAAAATCGGTGATGACTTTAGTCCCTAAGTTCCTTTCCCCGAAAGGGACTCGGACTCCAATTTTCCAAAACTCACTGACGACGCCACCGAGGTCCTAGTTGCAACATCAGTGTATTAGGTTAGATTTAAATTTATTAGTTAAATAATTTTGTTAATGTTTTATAATTAAAATATGATATTTTTTTAATAAAGATGTGAGAATAATTCCCTACCAATTGTAATAGCTAATAACGTATGAATTTATTTAAATACTAGCATAATTAATGATTTTAGAATTTTATAAAATATGTTTTAAATATTTTTAGTATTGATTTTAAAGATGAATTCAATGACCATGTGATCCCATTGTAAAGAGATTTATATGGTTGTCCAATTATAAACCACTATTAGTACAACTTTTAAAATACATGCATTAAAAATTAACATACTTATAATGGAAGGTGTGTTGTGATTAAATGACAATGTAAAATTGTTTTACATCAACACATGCTAGGATGGACCTATGCATAGTGGTGGGAAGATCTTGACCCTAACTTTTTTGAAATTTGTAAATTTAACAGAAAGAAAAAAATTAGTATATATTATATTAATATATATATATATATATATATATTAGTATATTTAATATGTTATATATTTTAATATTTTGTATACATATTATATTATTATATATTATATTACTATAAATATATAAATCATATACATAATAATATTATATTTATTTTTATTTATTTTTAATATAATATATGTTATATATTATATTATATAGTATATATAAAGAAAAATATTTTATCTTATCTTGCTACTTCCTAACTCAATCCTCTCTCAAATAAGAAATATGTTATACTAATAAGATAAAGATAAAACTATTATATCTTACAAACATAATAAATACCATATTACAACAAGATAGGATAATTATTCTCTCATATCATGTTATATATTCACCAACAAACAAGTCTTTAGACATTGTTTCCCATTTGTTACATGAGAAAAATAAAAGCTAATTAAAATTGACAAAGTAAATAATTAATATTACTTTTTTAAAATATAAATGTTTATAACTTTATATATTGAGTGTTTCAATTTCTTAAATTATTTTTTGTGTTTCTATAGATGAATTTGAATGATGTTATACATGAACAATTAAAATTGTTACCAAATATATTATATTGAAATTATTAATTATATATATTTATTTATATATATATATATATATATATATATATATATTTTATTTACTTATTTATTTATTTATATTTACATGTTTAAATCCGTCAATATTTATTTTGTATATGTTATGTGTCTATAAAGAAGTTACTATGTACTGATCTTTTACGACTATAAATATAATCAAAACTACACTTCGTAATGAAGATGATTTTTTTTTTTTAAGTCTGTTAGCATACATTTAAAAAATTGTTAAAAAATTTAGTGTAATTTGATAGATGGTTTTTGTCACATATAATAGATTATTAATATAATTAACATTTTACCCATCAAATTTTAAATTTTTTTTTGACATAAACAAAATGTACATATTTTATTCAATGAATTTTATTTTTTAATAGTTGACCCGTCTCATCCAATATTAGCTCCATTCATGTATGTCATATTTTCTCTTTAAAGATTTACTCAATTTTTTATTTATTTCATATCCTAAAATTTTAAAATTGATGCTAAAGATTTAAAAAGACCTAATTATAATGTTAAGAATGACAAAAAAAAATGTTTGTGTCTGAGAAAAAAATATCATTGGAAGAGGTTTTTGCTTTGATGCTTTACAATAAATAAATAAATAAATAAATATATATATATATATATATATATGATGAGAGAGAAGAATGTTTAAAGTGAGAGAGTGAGAAAATTAAATATGGATTACAAAATGGTAATGATGAAAAGTTATTTAATATTCACATGATAATTTAAAAATGTCGTATAATTTTTTTTATGGTCATATGGTCATATATGAAATGTTAGAAATGAATAAAAAAATCATATAGTTATGTGAGCATTAAATAACTTTCAATCATAATCTTCTATGTATAGCTTTGTGATCCATATTTACTCTTTTCACTACTATAAACATTCTTCTCACTTGATTATATTATATATGTATAGAGAGAGATTTACCTACAAAATATGAGAATACTTTTAAAAAATTAAAAAAAGAAAAGTTATCTACAATAAACTTATTTATGTTAAAAGAAATTGAGATGTAACCATAAAACATAAATTAAATTAATATGCCCATTTTTGTTATTAGTGTTAGACCATTTATTTTTATGCTTGTGTTTATTTAAGTAATTGAGAAATTAACAAGTTAATTAAATTTAATTATTGTTCAACAAGAAATAATAAAATAATGTATTACATCTCTTTTGAGAAAAAAATTCAAAACATGCTAGGATGGACAAAAGCATGCATACTGAAACAAATTTTCTCTAAAAATAATTGACCAAGTTGAGTGAAAATAGAGAGAATTAACATGTAGTAGTTGAGAGTATTTTCAGTCATTTTAATTGATTTGACATCATCGAAACATTTTTCAATGCAATGACTTGTTTTTTGAGATGAAATCTTGACCTATTGAATTTCCAAAAAGAAAACCTTACAACCTCACAACTACCACCCCAAAACCCCTCATAATTATAGCTGATTTGACTTTTGGAAAAATTTACCAAAATGCCCCTAAAATTTATCCCACCTAAAACCATATATAACCCCTCAAGGCCATCACTTCGGTGGTTTTTAGAAGCAAGAAACAGAAGCTAACCTCCCTTCCTCTCATATTTTTGTCACCTTCCTCCCCCAAAGCTTGAAACTCCATTGTTGATCATGTCTTCTACTCCTTCTTCACTAAAGTTTCCAATCCCTAAGCAACAACCAAGTAAGGGAAGCTTATTTCGTTTATTGTGGTTATTTTGATGATTAAAATGATGTTGCTTTATTGCTAACATGGGTATAAATGCATGATTATAATCTATTTTGAGCTTGGGTAGTCATTGTTGAAGTTTTATGTTTTTTTTTTTTGTGAAAAATATCAAATCTTGATGAATCTGTCATACATGTTGTTGAAGATGCTATCTCCACGTCCATATTGTGTTTGGACAATGTTAGTGAGGTGTTGAATACATTGCATGTTGATTTTGATGATGGATGAATGGACTTCATGTTTTGCATGTTGTTGTTTTTGGCTTTTTGCCGAGCGAGAAACTCTTTCACTAGGCGAAACCTTCTTTTTGGGTTTATGTTTGAAGCCTCGCTAAGCAAGGACAAGCTCTTGCTAAGAAACCTTGCATTTCTAGGTAGATTTTTGGAAAAACACGAGTTTTTCCCGAGTGAGGACATTTCTCGCTAAGTGAAGTTCAAGAATACATGAACACGATATATACTTATTGAACAAGTACATCACTCATTGGGCAAAACTATGAGCTTAGTGAGAAAAAAATTGGATTTGATGAGTATCTACTAGGTGAGTGCTTCATTCACCTAGCGAGGATCTTAAGAACTAAGAAACTCATTGACTCATTGAGCGAATCTTGAGTTTGGTTGGGCAAGTGTTTAAGAGTTCTCTAGCGAAGAAGCACCTTCATTGAGTGAGGAGATGAGGCATTAATTATGTTGAGTCTCTAGGAGGTTATTCATTGAGAAAGCTCTCCCCACTTGTTAAGTGAATTTGAGCGAAGTAGATAGGATGTTCTTTGTGGTTTCTCTCGCTAAATGAAGAAGGTCTACGTTAGGCTAAGTGAACATAGTTGAAAGGTGAAGTCATTGTGACTTCATTTCGGTAGGCAAGCCATCCCACTTGTTGAGCAAAACCAAGGTGAGAAATTATATTGTTCCTTGTGAGTCCCTTGGTTGGGTGAGGGTTTAGACTCGCTAAGTGAGACGTGTGAAGTCTTGGGAAATTAAGTCTGTGGCTTATTTGTTGAGCAAATTCTCTCCCGCCAAGCGACTAGAATGAAATTTGATCTATCTATGGCTTCATTCGCTAAGTGAGGCTAGACAAGCCTATCGTTGAGCGAATGTGCATAGCTGAGTTGTACCTTTCTAGAAGGTAGGAAATCATTGGACGAGATATCCTCTTTGCTAAGCAAATTCCCCTAGTAGTGGGAAAATGTTAAGTTATAAAATTTATATAAGTAATTGAATATGCCTTCTAGAAGCTTATGAATGTTCTTGTAAATAATGACTATGAATAGGTTGTTTTAGAAGCTTGAAAGTGGAATTATAATAAAGATAATGACATAAGATGTGGAAATGCTACTATCTTGAAAGAACACTTGTTCGATGAGTAAGAGGATTTACCTTACTCTTAAGAACATGGCAATAGACCATTTCTTACTATGATGAGTTTCAAAGCTTGTCTTGAAGGTGGTCACAATGAGATGGTGTATACATGGTGCTAGTATTTGTTGTTCAAGAAAGCTAGAATTGATTTGAGAATTACAGTTGATGTTTTGTGTCAAGTCTTTTGAGGATGCTATTATTGAGTAAACATGTAAGTTGTTGGGTTACTATGATGAAAATGGCCCAACACCAGTGCTGGAGTGAAGAAGTGAGGCACAATGTGTCTACGGGATAGATAGATAGTCACATCCCACAAGAGGTCCTAGTACTACAAATTTGTGACGGTGGTATTCCATTACCCACATACTACTATCATGATGGACACACTCTCTAATCCATAGAATTACATCATTTTTTTCCAATACCGAGATGAAGGTATGTTAAGGAAGTGACAGGGGTGATCATTCAACTTATAAGTCTCCATGGAGTAGTAGTAATGTCGACATTATATGCATATACGTATATGAATCGTTGTCTTAAATATTTTATTGTTGCTTAATGGTTATTTCTACTGAAGGGTTGAGATCCCTTTCTAATGAAGGGTTGAGATCCCTTTCTGATGATTATGGTTTGGTGATTGTTTTGTTGTATGTGAGTTTATTTCTGTTGTAGCCTGTGCTTATGTTTTATGTTGTATATATACAATTTCAATGATTCGAACTATGTGTTCATGAAAGCAGATGTTGAGATTACCAAGAGGAGCGAAGCCTTAGGACATGCTGGTGGCGACAATATTCTCAGGTCCTTTTTGCATACACTATAGGGACATATAGGTGGGACCTAAAGGAGCTTGGAGGATACAACATGACACCTAACAGGTATGGTATCATGGAAAGATGATAGTAGAGTATACATCATACAAGATTATGAGGTTTACGATTGTTTTTCATACTCATGGAGTTGTTTCTCTCGATCAGGTCCATGTGGGATCCTCCCATGGGGATGCCTCGAACTGAGAGGATCGACTTCCCTCACCGTAATCTCGCCGATCCTACTCCCAACTTTCGCCACTTCATGACCAAACCTTCTTAGCCTAGGGGAGGCAACGAAGTTCCTCCACCACCATCGTTATTATCTCTACAGTAATATAGTGTCTTTTGTATATCCATATAACTTTTCTTGTGTATTTATTTCTTTTATTTTGAACATATGTTAGCTCCAACATAAATTATTTTCTTTTGTTGATATGATGTATGTGCAATAAGACATATGACTTCTTTCAACATATCTTGTTATAATTTTTTATATATATTTGATACATGTCAACTGTTATTTATGTTTTATGTTTTAATGTTAGATACGCATTACAAGAAAAAAAAAGGTTTATTGTTATTTTTAAAATTAAATTAACTAAAAATTTTTGTAAAATTTAATCTTCCATAATTAGAATAAAATTTAACTTTCTACAATTAAAAATAAGTTACGAGTGATTAAAGGTTTCAGCCGGCTCCCAATCGTTACAATTAGCACGAAAGTCCAAACTATTACAAATATCCCAGCTATTTTGGCTATAATAATTAATAAAAGGGCCAAAACCCAAAAAGTAATAAAAAAAAGAAGTAATGGCGCTGAAATGTTCAGAGGGAAATCATTAGTTCTTTTTAATTAACGAGAATCTCGGTCTTATGTACAATGTACCAAAGGTTGCCCCCTGTGGCCTGTGCTGTTAACTGGAGTGTTTGTTAACAAAGGACGTATGAGAAGACAGGTGATGAGTTGGCTGTTGAATTTGTGTGCATAAGCAATTATTTAATTTGCAGGTAAATGCATGCAAAACAATTCCGGTCTTCATATTAATAATTTGTAGGTAAAAACCCCCACACAGAACTGATAGAAGTAACGCACGACACGACTAATCACCAAACAAAATGTAAAAGCAAAATTAAAAATGATTTATATATGCTTGGCCGGAAAAAAAAAATTGCCAATTGAAAAAAAAAAACAAAGAAAACTCAGGATTAAATACCACTTTTTCTTGTATGCTTCAACTTTTTTATTTTTTTTCCTTTTTTAGTTATGGGGACGGCTTGTATGCTTCAATGAAACCCATATTTACGTTACGTTTGTACAAGTGGAAATGATACACACGGTTTTGGTGATAGGACAAAAAAACAAATCCTACATAATAAAAGTTCCCACCACCATTTCCTCACTTCATTTCATCACCCTTTCCTTTTCTCTGTGTTCGTTCGACTCTCCCTCTCCATCGCATCTTCTTCTCCCATTTCTTTTATTTTGTGTTTTATTTTCCTCCTTTTAAAATTTTGAAAAAGACTTTTAATTTATGTCTTACTTATTTTATTTTCTTCCTATATAACTGAGATAATATTTAGAACCATAGATAATACCGATCGAAGGAACAAATTAAGAGGACTACCCACTGTTTGAAAAATTATTTGTTTGAGACCTTAAATATACATAAAACCCTTAATCTTGAGAAAATTAGTTATTGACGTATTTTTGTTTTTAAAGGAAGCCGTATGTTAGAACTCTGTATGTTGAATATATTTTGGTGTTTAGATTGTATGGTATATAGTAGTAGTACCTCTCTTGCTGTTTCATACTAGTCTTGGTAGCGATTTACTTGGTTATTTATTAATATTGAGTGAATAGTGGTTAAAGTGGCATGTTATTAATATTTTTATGATTACTATTTTAATTATTTTATTGCGAATTGCGATATCATTGTCTAATATTATTTGTTTGGGGAAACATCTCTTTGTATTATTTTCTGATCACTTCTTAACTATTGTGTTATGGATTTTTGTTCAATAAAATGAATATATTCATGAAATAGGAAAGGAGCAATTATTTTAATTTTGTTTGAAGACATTTAATTGTAAAAAGTATGAAATTGAAGATTTTGAATGAATTTGGTTCAGTTTGAGAATAATTTTTCTATGAATTATATTTTTTGGGAACTCATTAGAATCTCATAGTTGTAAGTAGGAATAATTACTAGGTTTTTCTAGTTATATTTTGGGAGGAGAGAACTATCTATGGAGCTACTAGTGCACACAAAGGGTAATCAATAAGATGATGTCTCAACGAGATAAGATGAAATATTATAGCATCACTTGATTAATAGAATAGATGGTTGTTCGTTAGATGGGATTTTTCTCTAAGGAAGAAGTCATCCTTTGGAGGGGAGGGCTGCTAGTGAGATGGAGACATCTTACGGTTTTCTAACTTGTGATCCCGCAATACTAAATTCGTTAAATTTTCTAATGTTTAGAAAGTGATTATTCTATTTTTATTTATATGTATTCTGTTTTGAAAATTGTGGATTTAAAGAACATTATTTTTATTCATGTAAATTCTTTACTTATAATATATATATACACCGTTGTTCTTTGAAATATAGTAGATTTAGCATGTTTTAATCTAGTGTTTATTTGCTAACCACTCATGCGTTATTTTATTTCTCCTTCCTCTTTATTATTATTATTATGTCTCCATGATTTGATTTCTCAAAAGTAAATAAAAGTAAAGTAAGAAATCTAGTAAAATGATTATAGTTGTTTTTATTTATTTATAAATAATTGAGATTATTTATTTTATTCTTTAAAATAAAATGTTTATTTTAAAGAAATTAGATCCTCATACACAGTGAGAAGACATTTGTTTCAAAGTATAATATTATATTTTTATAAATCATATTTTCAACAATATTATTAACATGTTTGGTTGGTATCTATAAATTTAAAAAATTTTAAAATTTTATATTGAATTAAAAATTAAAATAATAAAAATGAGAATAAAATAGGGAGAAATAGTTAATGGAAAAGGTAACTTTCATTTCTATAAAAATGTAAAATGCTCACATTCATCATAAAAATGAAAAGTAAGATAAATACAAAAACTTTATATTCCCATAAATAAATTACTTTTCATAATTTTTTAATGAATATAAAAATAAATATTTCAATCTTCATATTGTATAAAATAAAAAAATTACATGAAACAAATAACTCCTAAATATGTATCTTTATTATTTTTTCATATAATTAAATATCATTAAACAACAAAGTTGCAGGTTACTGGGAGTTATGTACGATCCTTTTCAATAAAAAAAATTCCAATGTTACAGCTCCACTGTTTCCATGATCCTTTTCTTACTTTGGACACTATAGGACATTAGTATTGTTATTTGGAGATGTATTTAATATTTTGGACATACACACATATACTAATAATTATTACTGATAATTTTGAATAAATTTTAGCAGGTGAAGAACTTTAGGACGTTAAAATTATGCGCGAGACCCTACTGAAATTTTAATAAATATAAAGTATAATAATTTGTTTGAAAAAGAAATGATCTTATTATCAAACAAAATTAAATACGAAGGGGTTATATTTTGAAACCAGATATATTTCAGAGGAGCCATTATAGCGCCAGCGATGGGAGAGCAAAGTAACAACAGATATAAGTGAAAAGGCCACGGCGGGAGCAAGAAATTTAAAAAAATTTTAAGAATAAGAATATCCTGGTTTTAGAGATAAAATTCCCACGTCTCACTCGAATGATTATACTCTGTGATAATAGTTTTATGCAATGCAATGATTATTGCATAACGAAAAGCTGGAATTTCTCAGGCACATTGCTTGCTGCTTCTGTTCTGTGTATGAAAAAGTACCCCTTCGTCTCTGCCTTGACGACCCATTCCACATCATGAAATTCACGCGCATCAGGGAATCTCAACACCCATGTGCTGCCCTAACCCACTCCCTTCATTTGCCCGCTAGCTAGTACGGAACAAACACGTTCTCTCCACGCTACATTTCACGACAATTTTAAATATAAAAAATAAGAGAAGGTGAAGTCACATACATAAACATTTAATTAGTTCATTTAATAATAAAGACGGTTACAAATTAGCAAGATAATAATGTTTATAGACTTTTTTTTTTAAATGTTATTTACTCAGCAATTTATAGACATTAATTACTGAATATAAATTTATACTACATAATTAGCTGGAATACCAATTTTGGTGTGAATATTGAAGAGTTGTTTGATATACAACAAACCAAAACGAAACAACGACCCAATAATCAGGTAACTCGATCGCCACTAGTCATCCCCTCTCAACGTCCCAAACTCGCCGAGACATCACTATCAGTTATGTTATGGAGCAGCGGCAGGACCACCCTCGCCACCTCATGAATCTTGATCATTTTCCAACCGGTGAATAATGCATATAGATTTGAATTCAAAAAAATTAACTGTTTTGGTATTTGAATTTACCCAACAATAAGCAGTACTGTCTGATGTACGTAATTTATTTAATTTGTGTAAGAAGCGAGAAAGAGGTAGTGTAGAAATAACAACGCTCGCTCTAGTAGTCTAGTTTTACTCTGTAGTCTGTACCAATTTTGTTGTACTTGTGAAAGTGGCATGAATTTTGTTCCAAAACTGGAAGACTCTTCTCACATGGGGGTAAAGGTAAAAAAGATCAGCTGTACAAACATGTCTGTAACTCACACACCCATTCCCTATAATTAGACAAACCATCACGTCCTCCTTCTACATTTTCACCATGCTTGATAATATTCTTCACTGTGTTATTTTGTTCCCTTTCGATTTACATAATAATATATTATTTATGAAATAGGAAAGACCTCACCATCCACGCAGAAATAACATATCCATCCAAGTTATCGCAGAAAGTTTCAGGACAAAAAGTTTTTCCATTGTTAAAAAAAAGAAAAAGAAAAAGACAAATCAGCACTAAAAAAATAAAGCAATGAAAAGACAAGAAAGATAAAGACGGGGTGAGTAAATTAACGTCATGGGAAAGGAAAAAAGAAGAAGAAAAGATAAAGAAAAAAGAGAAGGTAACAGTCACTGACTTTGGTGTACCCTTCAAAGTTAAAAACAGAGAAACAGACACGAATTTTAGGGGGGAGCACAAAGAAAGAAAAATGAGACTGCGATTTTGTTATAGCCTTATAGGAATGGTTTGTGCTACAGTCATCACCACCAACGGAATTTACAGAATTCCGCACATGACCAGCTTCTCCGTATAACTATATAACCCGTACACAAATAACGAAGGGATCGATCGAGCTGAGACCGAGTCCCCTTTCACCTTCCTTAACCATAGAAGAAAATTTAAACCAACTGTACACCAAACAAAAGCGTACTACTAGCATGAAAGAGTCACAGAAAATCGAAGTAAAATCAAGTACCTAAAGTAAATTAACGTAAGAATAATGTCAGCAAGTGCCATTTTTAACCCTCGGATCTTCCTTCAAGGTTGGTCACTTTTACGGCTTCAATTTGACCCACTCGTATCGTCCTTCCAAGGGCACGTCCTTCACGATATCATAATTATACCTGCAGATTAACAAGGAATATAATATGCACACACATCAACACATAAATATTTTTCAGTTTTCTCATTTGAAATGGAAATGTACTATTATCATTCTTACTTGTCTGAGAAGCGTTTCTGAATATCCTTCTCGGCGGTAGCGAAGAATTCTTCGAGCTCCGATTCCGTTGGCATTTTCTGTGGCATTGATAAAACGCAGCGAGATTTGGTCTGCATCGTTGTTGGCGTCTTCTCCGCCGAATCCACCTCTTGAGAATTCGTGATTCGAAGCTCGCTCGAGAGATTCATCTCTCTCCTGCAAGGACACAATGTTTCGGTTAGTTTTCAGAATGTGCATGTATGTATGATGCTATATATATACATGCGCATTATTGATACATGCATGTCAGAGCGTTACAGAATTAGTGTTTTGAACGGAAGAAATAATCATGATGACTTACACATACGAATATGCGATACACTCACACCTTTTAATTATTTTGAATTCAAACGAACCGAATCATTGAAAATTTGAAACGATTGGAAGCACTTTTTCCTTTTTGAATTTAAAATCACTAATAATATAATTTAATTCAAGACCTTATTTGTTGTTCACCGCAGTTGCACGTCGACGTTTCAACTTGCGCGCTTTCTACCTGAAAATGCGTTATATTACACATTAATGAGAAGCAGTTAAGGCGAGACAAAACGCAAGTTCAATTAAATCGCTGCGCCGACATTAATTTAGGTGATTTTAACTGGTACTATATGTAGTAATAATTAATTATTAATATATAATAATCACCTCTAGATCTGAGAATTTGATGATTCGATTTTCATCGAAGGATCCGTTGCTGGAGCAACACGACGCTGGAGATTCGCCTGAGCAGCGTTCCTCCGTGGCCGGCACGGTTGTGTTATTACTCAAACTCTTGAGCTGAACGAAGGAAGATGGTGAGAATTTGATGTCTTTGCCGGTGTTAGCATTGTTGTTGTTGATGGCGATTTTTCTTCTCTTAGGTGAAGTTGCGGAAGCTTCCATGGCCAATGCAGTTCGAGCTCTTGTCTTCACCTGAGCCATCTCCATTAATATGCTGCGATTAATCTCAATTTCAGTGTCCGCGAGTGAGAGTGAGAGTGAGAGAGAGAGGGAAGTGTAGTGTGGTGTGGTGTTGATGTGACGAGAAAATCGTGACGAAGAGGAAAAGGTTGAGAGGCGTTGGGGATTTTGATAGCGGTGCGAAGCGGTGATCACAGGCGCCGAAGGAAGGGCGAATTATGGAATGACACGTGGTGGGAGGTCACGGTGGAGGATGTTGGAAACGGAAATTGAGGTTACGGTTAGAAAGGAGAGTGGGATGATGAGTAAACGAGAATCATGGGGTTAGAAACAAAGAATCATATATAGATTGTTTTGGGGTGGCTGAGTGAGTCTGAGAATTCTGTTTGGGGAGTGAAGATTGGAGAGAGAACTAGTCTCAAGCAAAATAATTGTGTTCCGACCGAAATTACACTTATATCCTTCCCTTTTTTCTCGTTCATTTCCCTTCTGTAGTTTCTGTATTCAGAATTCAGATATTCTTATAAGATATTTTATAACATTTTCTTACACATTCAGTCGTTCTATTTAATAATTTTTCACAATTATTATTTTATAACTAAAGGGAAAGAAACAAACTAAGGAATCATGTGAGGGGTACAATTTTTATTTTTATTTTTTAATCTTATCTATCATTTTTTTCATCTCATATTTCTCTTTCTTTTTTCTTATTTCTTTCATAATGGTAGAAAAATTAAATGAAAAAAAAACATCAGAATTTTTTTTATTTGATTATTGGATATTGCCTTTTACTTTTTTGGAATTTTATTGTTCTGATTTCTATTTGTCAAGATAAATCATCTATATTTTTTTTATGAAGAATTGATTATTGTAGTTAAAGGAATAATATAAAACTGTATAAACATATATTCAAAAAAAATTATTGGAAAGTAAAACCTAAGGACCAATTTACTTCTGCTTTTATTTTCTTACTTTTAATTACAAAATTGTTACATCATTTTTAATTTATCTCCTATATTTAAATATTTGTACATACAAAATAGGGAAAATAAAAAAATTCATTATTTTCTGAAAAAATATTCAAAAATAAAAAATAAATTAAAATTCATGTAATAATTTTACAATTAAAAATAAAATAGAAAATGCAACAGGACATTTTCTCAAAATAAACTGCCCTAAACGAGTGAAAAGTTAAAAAAAAAAAAAAAAAGCTTTCGCAGGCCAAAATTTAGTGTACAATTTTACAAACTGTATTGAAAGTGAAAGAATTTACAAATAAAGAAATATATGTAATGCACAAAATGATTATGACCAAAAACAATTCTTAAGTAAATTCTTCTGCGTTTTGTCATTATTTGATTTTGTTTTTCGTTTGGGGGGTTGGCTTTTCTTTTCTATACAGCTCATATTTCTTTTGTCGTGTCCGCTCTACAATGTGAAGACAAGGATTTTCCAAATGATAAAACAGAAACTTGGATGGTTGGAGAGGGGACATGGCACACATGGTCATTTAATTTAGGGCCGTAACCGCTTAAATGTGAGGTAAATATAAAATTAAATAAACAATGTCAGATAATGATATTTTTTTTAGTAAATGACTTACAAAAGGAAAAGTAAAAGAATTTCATTGTAATTTATTGGTTATTTTATTTTTGGATTATTTTATCCTTTTCTGATCACAATTAATTCTTTGCCATTTTTTTATCGCTACATGTAAAAACTTTGATACCAAATATCATTCTTGAGAATTTAGTTAATATAAAATACGATTAAGATGCCCATGTGGCATATGTGCAATTACTTACACGTGGGTCTGATGTATCAAATATAAATTGGCAGACAATATATGGACCACTGCCATAAAAGTTTAGGTAGTTTCTCGATTAATGATCCTCTCTGGATATGCCTACGTACGTACTTTCCCTATATGTATCTTTCATCTTCCATGCAAATCATTCATCCTTGTTTTACATTTTTCTTTCACACATAATATGCCCACTCCAAAAGCTTCCTATTTTCATTTTCTTGTTAGCACTCTATTTATTTTCATCGTTAATTAAGTGTTTCAATTTCTATTATATATGCATATATATAGAAACATTCACGTACATGTAAATGTAATTAATGCATTTACTAGTTTTTATATATAAAACAAAAAAATTCTAAAATTCTCCCAATGTTTGGGATGATAATTGGAAATTTTTACATAAATCAACAGCAATGAGTACATTTTTTTATTTAGTTAATAAATTTGAGTTCAAATATGCATCATTTATCCTTGAGGATTTGTGAGTGTATTATATTACCCCGATATGTTACATATACATGCATATATGCATATAAACATATGCATATTGTATTTTTCTAACAAAGATATGAAGATCTCTTCAACTTTTTTAAATTAAGTTAGATGTTTATTTTTAATTAATTTTTTGTTTATTAATTTTATTAAAATTAGTTTTAAGATAATATTTTATTTTGTAGATAGGTATTAAATTTATAATGTAAAGTAATTTCCAATAATTATTTATATAATTTTTAAGATATTTATTATAAGTCAACAAATTTACAATAAATAAAAAATGGTTATGATTAGATTGATGACAAAATAAAATTAATTTATATTATATAACCTATTTTTTTCATAAATTTCAGCATAGATATATAAGTATTTACATTACAGTCAAAATTATTACGAAATATATCTAGATAAAGGACTTTTTTAAAATGCAAGCATGATGAATATGATATTTAATTTACTATCTTATATCTAACCATCAGTCATTATTATCCCTATTAAAATGCTTGAAAACATGTGGAGGCAAAAAAAAATATGTTATTTTTTGGTTTAAATATATTTTTTGTCTTTTAATTAGATGTAGATTTATTTTTTGTTCTTAAATTAAAAAAAATAGTATTTTTATTTCCTCTAATTAAGAAAAAATTGTTTTAATCTCGTAACTCAAACGTTGTTAATGATCTTGCCGACGTAGCTAACGACTATCATGTTAGCAATTGTTTCGTGAAAAGATTTGTATGGGTTAAAAAAATTTAAATATATTTTTGTCCTTCAAATTGAGGATAAATTTGTTTTTGGTCCCTAAAATTAAAAAGCAAAAATGATGTTTTTAGTCCATAGAATTGAGAAATAGTCATTTTTAATTTCTCAACCCAAACAATATTATAAAGATCCCAAATTAGTAATTGTCACATAGAAAGACTTGCCTACGTGAAAAATTAGTTTTGTTTATGATTTTTTTAAGAGAGAAAATAACTTCCTCCCTTACATATTGTCGAAAATGGTATACAAATTAAATCCTAAAATATATGTAACCATGTTGATAATTATGCTCATATTCAAAGCAAGAAACAATTGAACCCAAACATCTGACCCTACTTTTAGCCTCCACCTTGTTCTTTGGCTAGAGGCCACTTTTTGGTTGAATTGTTTCTTGTTTAGAGGTAGTGAACAAATTCATAACAAGGAAAAAATTAGGATATGTGAGTAAGGAATAGATATTTTTGGGTTCAATTATTCCTTACTATGAATTTGCATACATCTCCCAACTTGTTCATAGATATTTTATACGGTTGAATTTGTGAATTGCATATGACATATGTAAGGGAGAAAATCATTATTTTCTTAATAAAATTATAAAAACAAATCAAATTTCTTCCTAGACAAGTCTTTCCACATGACAATTGCTGACTTAGGATCTATTAATTATGTCAACGAGTTCACTAATGTTATATGAGTTGATGGACTAAAAATAACTATTTCTCAATTACATTAACTAAAAAGACTATTTTTTTTTAATTTTAAGGACCAAAAACAAATCTACCCCCAATTTAAGGGATGAAAAACATATTTAAGTCCTTCTATCTAAACAAATATTTCCATGTAACAATTGCTTACGTGAATATGTTAGCCATGTTAGTGAATTCACTAACATTATTTAGGTTGAGAGACTAAAAATGACCTTTCTAAATTATAAATATTTAAACTACTATTTTTTAATTTGAGAGATAAAAACAAGTTTACTTTAATTAAAGAGACGAAAAACATATTTAAACTTGTGTTTTTGAAATAGATGACATCTTATGTTTCTTAATACATTTTTATCACAAAGATCAAATTAACTAATTAAGATGTGCAATAAAAAAAAGTGTCTATTAACAATCAAAATTAACTATTGATTAGTATTGCTTACTCTTTTAATAAATCAATTGTTGTAATTAACATATTTTTTAATAATTTAGTGACCATATTAACAACTAATAATTTGATCATGCTTGCACGTCCATTGAATATCACTATTGTTCTAACTTTAAATCTAGAGGCATTGCTTATATGAATAAAATGACAAAGATGTTTATAAATTACTCTTAATATTGAGTTCTAAGTAATATGGAATTTTTTTGGTATACTAGAACAAGCTCTCCCTAATTGAGACTAAAAGGTAAAAGTAACCTAGACCTTCCTTCTAGTATTAATGTTTTGATCTTAAGTTCAGGGTTATTGTTAGGGTCTATTTGGTTTGACTCATGATTTTTTCCAATTTTGTTTGTAAAAATCTTTTCAATAGGTTAGGGGAAGATGATGTTTATATATGACAATTAGTCTCAACTCCTAAACAATGTATGACTTTCTTGAGTTTTATTCTTTATCACTTATTAATCATTCACCAAATTGAACGTTGAAGTGTCTTCACATGTGTTATCACCTGTCGCTTTGAAGAAGTTGGTGAACAAAGCAAGAAGTATCATTATTTCACAATAGAAGCTACCTCCAATTTTGGAGCTCTAGATTTTTGTAGGTACAACTATTAGTGTCTCATTTTCTTATTACCAAGGTTAGCAATGACAAAATTTAACAAAATTTGTTGGAGAGGTCAAAATAATTAAAATTATAATATGTAAATTAAATTAATAATTTTGATAATATCATCTTTTATAGATGATTTTAAATATTTAATGATATTATTTCAATATTAATTATTTTATCAATTAATTGTTTTTATTATATTAAAATATCTTTTCCTACCTACTTTATTAACAACACTCGTCAAGTTTATTTTACGAGTTGTATATCCTTGTTTATTTTTGAATAAAAAAATAAAAATTTATTTTGTAAATTATTTTGTAAAAAATCTGCCAGACACATTAACTGATTTTGTACAAAAGAAAATTTGTAAAAAGGTACGCAGAAAATATTAAAACAATTTAATGAAATTTCTAATGAATTTAAGAAAATTAATAATCATATTAAAGTGTAATATTAACATTAATTCTATATATATTTAAACCGGGAGTATTACTCTCCCAACAAATATATAATCGAAGTATAAATATATATTTAAGAAACTAACACCTCTTCATATATATTATTACACATAATGATAAGAATTAAATAAAAAATATCGAAATATATATATATTTAAGAGATTAATATCTATTCATATATATGGTTAGATATAATGATAAGAATTAATTTTTTTATCCCCTATTTAAGAAATAAATACAAAATTTAAAGATATTTTTTATTAAAGTGTAACTCATTAGTTTCTAATAATTTTTTCATATATTTTTAGTCGCAATACATATTTTGAAGTAATTAATGATTTCTATAATAATCTTATTTTGTAAATAAGATCAGTTAAAATAATATTTTTTTTTACACATTCTAATGAAATTATATTATTATATTATTTAATAATATATATTATGATATAATTTAAAAATAATTATTATAAAAATTAATAAATTTATTTTTATATAATAAGTTGGGATTAGATAATTATAAAAAAAATGTTTTACACTTTTAAAATATGGTCTATTATTATTATTATTACTATTTGATGTCTTTGTCACTCTTTAATTCGCAAATTTTCTTGTATCCATAGCCGTCCATTCCATGCATTAATTATCTCGGGAGCGTGGAGAGATACAAATTAAAGTACTGCAATATCCACGCAGGATCTGCATTCTGCAGCTAAAATATAAAGCTTCAAATCAACAATAAATAATAACTAAATGAGTAACAAATTGACAGGATAGCAAGGCGAGAGGTACGGAGAATTGCTAGTTACTGCTGTGAGCAGAGTAATGTGAATAACAAGATATCGTCGTCAACAAAATAAAGGAAAAATAACTTATAAATAAAGAAAATATCTATTTTTAATCATGTACTGGATATTATGATTACAATAAATTAATTTATAAAATTAAGGATAACCACATTGTTACTTATTCATTTTAAAAATTCTCATTTTAGGAAGATATTTTTCCTTCTGCTAGAATAATTAACCAATCCAAAAGAAAGTACTAGTGCGAATATAGTTTTAAAATAAATATAAAAATCAAATTACCAATTTTTTTAAAAACTTTTTATTTGAAAAACAAATATTAATTATTGAAGAGAGAATATATGTCGAGATACCTAGAACTCAATTCAATTGTATTTTTAATCCTTTATTCCATGTCCTATGTTTGAAAGATTTTTCTTTCTCAAATATTATAAAAAAAACTAACAAAATATCTCCATTAGTCTATCATCTAATAGCTAATTAATAAAAGTAACTATAGCAAATACAAATTTTAATTGTGACATAACATGTTATTGAGTTAGTCAACTAAAAAATTCAATAGGCGACATTTAAGATGAAAATGAATTAAAATACATAATTTATCAATTTAATTTTATCTTTTCGTTAAATTATTTAATCGTGCGGGCCTTTTAGCTGATCAAAATATTGTCATATTATGCCACATCCGTTATTTCCGTTAGTGCTTAGATGACTAACTGATAAAAAGACAAATTTTTTTATTAAAAAAAATTAAAAGACTTAATTGAAGGTATAGAAATATTAAAAAACTAAAATTACACACACAAGTCATATCAGAAGATTTAAATGTATAATTAACAAACATGACAATATAATTAATTAATTTTCAAAAATTTTCGAAAAATATGAGTTTATTTGTATAAACTTTTTTATAAATACATATGTAAAAAAAAGAAATAAAATATTTTTTATAAACTAAAATTAATTTATGTATAAGTTAATTTGTAAAAATTCTCTCATATTAATTTTTTAAAAAATATTATAATTTAATTTTAACTTATAAAAAAATTTATTTTGTTTTCTATTTTTTTCCTTGTAAATGCTTGTGGAGTGGTCTTTCTCCTCTAAATACTTATTGAGAGATCAATTCAAGCTGATGCTAAATATAATTTGTAAGGCTGGTTTGCTTAAATTAGTTTTAGTAAAAGTCTCCGTAATATGTATTTTTATAAATTATATATTATCTAATTTATAAGAAATAATAATAATTTTTTGTAAATTTTTGAAAGAATCATATACTTATTTTAAACTGTTAAAAATATATAAAAATTTTAGTTAAAGTTATTTTACTTGAAAAAAAACTAGACCAAAATTCACCAATTAAATAAAAATTGTCTACCAAATATTATAAATAACTCCTTTAATCACTCAACGCATAAATCAAATACTACGAGATTATTTTAGTTTAACAAGTCTATTGAGTTATCGTCTTAAATAAACATTCATTAAAAAAAGTCTAAAGAGAAACAATTGCATTAAATATTTGAAGAAATAATTTTAATTATAATAGTCTTATTAGACTTAAACAAAATAAATTATTTTTTTAGATAAATGATTAATTCTGATCTATAAAAAAAAAAATTAACCATTTCGAATCAAAGGTGAGAACACTATAAAGTTGATATTACAGTGTAAGGACAAATAAAAATGGATAAAAGAAGAGGTATCTAAATTTGGTTTAAAGAGCGGGAGCAGAAAACTAGAATAATTCAGCCTTCTAATAGAGTGGGATTTTGTGTGGAAGTCAGTGCCCTCATACATGGCTAAGATTACTTTAGCAAACTAAAGTTATTTTTGTATGCTTTAATTTAACCAGTGCGTTATAACAAAAGGTCATAATTAAAGGGCAACCATGGTTCAACCCAATTTGACATTGGCGCTAGTAGTCATAATTTCTATCTTGATTTCCATCAAGAGCAAAGTCCTTTTCTTTACTTTCCTTTTCCTTTTCTTTTTCTTGGTTTCACTACTCCTGGCTTTTGCATCTTTTACCCTTTTATGATTTCAATTTCACTTCATTTTATGTTTGTAGGTATATTTTATTCTCTCTTCTGCTGATTCAGATAGAGAGAGAACAAGTACTAATATAAATGCAGCAGCATCAAAGGGATTCGTGAATATCACTTTTATTCCTTGTTAAGAAACACGAGGGGTAGAATTATAAAGGAAATGAAATTAGTTACGTATATAAGTAAGTTACATTATGTTAAATTTAATAAAATACATTTTATCTATTTTATCTAATTATAAATTATTTTGTATGTTAAAGTTATTGATTTTTAATAATTATTTTAAAATTATAATAATTTTTAATTGATTAATAATATAAAAATCTTTACTAGATGATTTATAGTATGTTTAACTATTAAACATCTCATACATTGTACATTTACTTATAAATACAGTTGAATTATAAAAATAATATAAATTAAAATATAAAAATATTGTATGCATTTGAAGCTTACAGATTAGAAAAACTTCATAAATCATTTTATATAATATTATTTTAATAGTATTTTATAAATATCTTAATTTTTATGATGTTAATTAAATAAATTTAACCATTAGATAAATAAAAATTCCGTTGATTAAATAATAAATTTAAGAGAAATAATAATTTATTTGATATAAAAACTAAAATATGTGTCACAAAATAAAATAAAAATTGTTAATTTATCAGAAGGAGAGCTCGGAAAGGTACCTTTCCAAAGATGGAGAACCCCAATTTGTCGTTTGGTGGAGTATTTTTTTTTTTTCTTGAATTATTATTTTTTTTTTCATTCTACTACAACCAGCCAGCCTAAATACATAGACATGTAATAGATGGCCATCAAATATCCTTAAGCAATTTGTTAAAAAAAATTATGCAGTAATTAT
The DNA here is from genome assembly GCA_025330945.1 of Mucuna pruriens. Taxonomy (NCBI): domain Eukaryota; kingdom Viridiplantae; phylum Streptophyta; class Magnoliopsida; order Fabales; family Fabaceae; genus Mucuna; species Mucuna pruriens. The sequence continues at coordinate 2,220,855 of JAENHJ010000004.1, read as the reverse complement.
AGAAAATAGTTTTATACATCTATCTAATCACAAATTATCTCTTTATTTATATATATATATATATATATATATATATATATATATATATATATATATATATATATATATATATATATATATATATATATATATATATATATATATATATATATATATATATATATATATATATATATAAAAAGTCCAAATTTCCTTTAGATTTTAATTCTAATATGATTCCCATGCCTCGTTAGTCTATACTGGTCTTGAATTAATACCTAAAACTAATAGTACTGTTACTCCAATGATCTAATTGTTGAATAAATTGAGATCTATGATAATTTCTATAAAATGAAAAAGAAGTTTTTTTTTTTTGTAAAACATTGTTTTTTCATTCATATTCATGTATTTTATTTCAACAAAAAGAAAATGATTCGTTTATTAAAAAATACAAATTCTTACTCTATATATATATGAATGATAAATTAGTTAGTTTTTAAAATAATTATTTTAAAATTATATTATTAATAATTTGATTAAATAATAATATAAAATTATTTTATATTACTATATATAATTATTAAACTTAATTTTTAATATTTACAAAGGAATAATCATTAATATACACCAAGCCCATGGGTAGGGGATGATTTGTTGGGGATTGCAGTTGGTAAGAAAAACGTTGGTTGTGGGTTGCCATGGAGCTTCATGTTGGTCGGTGGTTTAATTTGGTTGCGTTGAAGAAAAACAAAGAGAAAACGAGTTGTGTTTTGGGGGAAATGGAGAAACTTCTATGCTCGCGATGATTTTTTTTTTAACCACTGATATTAATGTAGACTTATGCGATAGTTTAATTGTAACTATAACATGATAATCATTTATAATTGTTACAAAAATTGTGTCGATTTTGCTAATAATGACCATGTGACCGTCGCTTACCTAATACTAAATTATCTACAGTGTTGCCTTTTTATAATTACAACACTAAATTATCTATTAGCGTTGCCTTTTCGTCATTGCAACTAAAGTCGTGGCTTAGGCAAGATTTTATTGCAATAATTCTTTTTGTCATATCCATTTATAAGTATATATTCTTGTTTCAAAATAATTGTTTTAGTTTGGTTTAAAGTATTTATTGTTTTAAAAAATTCATTCAGGATGATTATTTAAAATTTTTTATGTTATTATCTCCATTAACGAAATGAATGAAAGTGTAAGCGGAGTGAACAACATAATTTCATCATTTGTAATTGTATGTTTCTTAAACTAAGGATAATTTTCTTTTGTAAAATAAAGAATTACAATGACATCAATAAAATTAGAATCTAAGACTTAGTATATATTATCTAAACTTCTAACTACTATGTCGATTTTAGGGGTTCTAAAACTAACGATGTTTAAAAAATCCTTATACAAAACATTAAATAATTATTTTATAATAAAAAATACTTGATTAGTTGAAAAAAATAAAATGATGATTCCTAAGTAATATTTTCATAAACAATTACTACCCATTACTTATATTTTGGATGACATATTTCTATAAAACTAAATTGTAAATTTAAAATTGTATTGTTAGGTTCCTAAATTGTCCATGCATGTAATGAAGTATTTCACTTATGACAAATACATGCAACATATGGAAGTCAATAAAAACTAGTATTAATCATATGATATATGATAAGGACTAAATCACATGTCTCACACTTATGTATCTGACTTTTTTTTCTCACCAATAAATTTGTCTTAAAAATTACACTTAACTTTGACACGATTTCTGCTCCATTTTCTCCCTTTCCCATTTCATCCATTTTCAATCCATATCTCAATTCCCTGGCTCTGCCACCCTCTCCCCCCTCGACCTCTTCTCCGCCGAGCATTGCTCCCTCTGCCCACTCCTTCCTCCTCTGGATTGCCCTCCTCTTCTGCTTGCCTTGTCGCCTTGCTTGCCAACCACCACATGTTGACGTGTAAAAAAACAAAAAACTTTCACTTGTCCCAAACCACAACCACAATTAACTCACCCAAACAATACTATGGGAAAAAAAAATGCCAACTACAGAATCAAAATTATTTTATTTTATAACTAAAAAGTAAAATGAGGACTATAGGATAAAAATTTCATTCTTATTTTTTTACGAATTCCCTAAAGACCAATATCAGAATATCAACTTATTTTTCCACTGATCCCTCATATTTTTTTTTCTAATCATTCGAATTAAATGTTTAGAATTGACAAAAACAAGTTATCTAGTTTGATCTAATAGGCAAAAAAAAATAAATAAATAAAAATAAGCTGAGCCAACTTGATTTTTGTATAGCTATATTTTGTTAGCTTAACCTAATCCAGTTAGTCCTTGATAAGTCAAGACAAATTAACCAATTTTATTTTTTTTATTTTTTTATAAAAATTAAAAAATAAAACATTAGATCAAATAATTTTGATTTTTTCTAGTCTAACTTGATCCACATGACTTATTGAATTGGATCAAATTAACTAAATTTTTTTAATAATATATTTAAGAGTATATTCTAGTCTAAGTCATTTATCAACCGATGAACCCATTTGGGCTGGATTAGATTTGCCAGTTCAATAATCGTCATTGATACATGGAGATAGGCCATCAAATGTGAAAATAGGCCATTTCAGGGAGAGGGGAAAGGAAGGCTGCATAGAGGGCAGAGAGAGAGGGACGTGGATGTCAATGGAGGGGGAGAGGGCCGCAGAGCAAGGAAGGGAACAGTAAAAGAGGGAATTAGTATTGGAATTGTGAATGGATGAAACGGGAAGAAGAGAAACCAGAAAAAAAAAATCATGTAAAAGTTACATGTAATTTTTAACTAACGTGACAAATTTTAAACTGTGTGACAAAAGTGAGACATGGTGTGTCATGACAGATGATTTCGGCCATATGATAAATGCATTACCTCCAGTACACATTCTATCAGCTTTATCATATATCCTTAACATCTATTTTTCTTTACATAAAAAAAATCTTTAATTTCTCTCTACATATGTAGATTTTTTTTTATCAATATATGACAAATACACAAACAAATTAAATAAGGACATTTCAAAACTTGTAAAGAAAAGGACTTATGATTAATTAGCGTTACCAAGCCGTTTAGTGATGATTAATGAGGACATGAAGACATCTATTTTTCTGTAACATGTAATTGTATAGATTTTATTTATCAATATATGACAAATATACAAACAAATTAAATAAGGACATTTGAAAACTTGTAAAACCAAAAGGGTCATGATTAATTAGTGTTCCCGAGATATATTACATCACTTAGCCGTTTGGTGAGCAGTTGCTATAAGAATTATAATTGGATATGATTAGAGGCATTATCCCTTTTAGAAGTAAACGAAAACGAATAATGAATGGCTTCTGAATTTAGGTCAAACCTCCAACCACAGGCAGGTAGTGGTGGATCCAGCGCTAGAAAAAGAAAATTCACGGATCAAAAGAAGCAAAAAAAAGAGTGGAAAAAAAGAGCATAATTGATAAACTTGGATCCCAATCCAAAAGGACAAAGAACTTTATTAAGTTCTGCCATCGTGTATTATTAAAGAAAGTGTGAGTGAGGGAAAAAGATCAAAAGATGAAGGCGGAAAGTTGGGGGGGTTGTGGGGCGCAAAAGCAAAATGAAGAATCTCAAGGAGTAATATACTGAGTCAGAGTTTTAAGGGTTCAATAGAGTGACTCCTTTCATGTAGAGGACATTTATGCTCTGTGTTAGTGCTGAGTGCTCTAATGGTCCTATCATTTTCTAAAAGCATCTATGTCACTTTCCAAGGGCAAGAGAGAAAAGAAGACTAGGGATCAGGACTATAGGTTTTTCTCAAGGACCCCTCTCCATAGGTCACTTTTAAAAGTGTGACTTTTGCGGCTTAGGGCATTTTTCTTCTTTACCAAACTCATACTACAATTTTATTGCATGGAGAAATCACAAATCACTTGTGGGTCGCTACTTGGAGAAAGGTTTATGTACTTAAAATACACATTAATATGATTGTCGTGATGCAAAAATTTAGGCTTTTTTTTAAGGACATCTTTATTTTAATTTCTGAAACATCTCACTTCCAACATTATTTCTGAAAATATACTCCTGATTTGCGAAAAACATTGAAAATTTGTTTCAACTTTCACCATGCATTAATTTTGTTCTCCAATTGTGTTTAGGAACTAAGTAGCGACTTCCTTATAGTTTTAATTGTTTAGTATTTAGAAAAAAATAAAATTGCAAAATTGATAGCTGGGGAATTAAAAAAAATGTAATATTCATGTAAAAAAAAAACAGAAAATTCTACACACATTTTATGCCTTTTTAATATTTTATATTTTTAAATTAGTTTTATTTTATTTTTTTGTATTTTTATCTGCTTTATGCCCCTTTATAATTTCTGTTTTTGTATTTTAAGCTGTAGTATGGTAAATTTTGAATAAATAAAGCCAAATCCAAATGATAAAGCCTTCGAGAGAATTTTTGAGCTAGGGTCAATTTGAAATAAGACAAAGAAACAAATTGGAAGTTGAGTACACAGTAATAAAGAGAGGCAGGCAGAGAAATTTTAAATGATTGAATAATTAAAAATAAGAAAAATAGATAAGATATAATTATTACACTCAAACAAAGAAAAGCAATTACGTAAACTAAACTTAATAAGTTCGTTAAAATTATTTGTTAAAGTTGTTAAATAAAATTAGTTGTTAACTTAGTTAATAAATAAAAATGATATAAAAGAATATACTTATATATATATATATATATATATATATATATATATATATATATATATATTATGCAAAAAATATTTTTAGGCAATAATAATTTTTGGCTTTTTCATTAATTTTGAATTTTTTTATCATTTTTTGGTCTAAAGATCAAATGTTTTGTTAAAAATTAAAGTAAATAGTCTATATAGTGTGTGATAATTAAAAAAACAAAGCGTAATATTAAAAAAATAGAAAAATAACTGAATTTTGTCCTTCGTGTTACATGCATTATCAGGCTAATCCTTCGAAAATTTCAATTATTAAATTAGTCACTTAAAATTTTAAACTATTTCCATGTTTGTCCTCCTAAGATTTCATTACCAAGATACTCTCTCAAAGATTTAATACATTACCAATTTAAAGTGGTGTCTCAAATGTCTAAACTCTCACTGTATATGTTTGTCTTTATGGATGACTAAAGTGATGACAAAAAGGATTACTTCTATCATAGTCAAAAAGATGCATTAGAAGAAAGAAATGGAAAAGGAAATTGAGATAGTTTCCCACCAAAAAAACGAGGAGAATGCAACAAAAATACCACAAATGGTTATATTTATAGGAACATTTAATGAGTTTTGTTCCTTAACACGAAGACCAAGTTCTCTCATAAAAAATATTACTATATTTTAGGGTAGCAACATGCTAATTTTATTTTAAAAAATATGTATTTACTGTTCATAAATGTATTATAAAAATTCTACACATGGGTGAGATGTTGACTCAGTCAACATTTAATGGATTCAATTGGTTTTGGGAAGAGATGGCCAATATGATAAAAATTTAGCTTCAAGTTTGGAGTTAGGGCTTCCTAAGTTTAGCTAGCCACATGTTACGCCATCTTAGTTAATTGGTAAGAAGATGAAACAACATTGATTCATTGGCTTAGAGCTTGGGGATCACCTATGGTTATTTAAAATATATTTATTACAGGTTATTAAATCTTTTACTTCTCCCATTATGGTAAGTGATATAATTAAAATATATAAAGAATATAAATAAAATTAAATCTAATTAAATAATAAAAACTAATTAATAAATTATATAGTTGCATGCGAATATATCTAATATCATTGTTAAGAATTAATTATTTCAAAAATTAAGTTATTAAATACAAATAAAATTAAACATTGATATTTAATTATTTAAAAGTAATATAAAATTTAAAAAATAAAAATCCAATTATAATTGTGAATTAAAAAATCAACAATTACGGACATGTTTGTTTCTTTTCTCAGTTTTTTATGTTAAAAACTGTTTTGTAAAACAATTCTACATTGTTCAACAATTAATTTCTACCTTAAAATTTATTATATTTTAAAAAGTTGTATAAAAAATAACAGTTTTAAAAAATAAAAAACAAAAACAGCCAAAAGTTGTCATTCAATTTGAAAAAAAAAAATACTAGAGCAGGTACTAGTCGAACAACATGTTTTCCTTTGCCATTTTCGTCGAATGCAAGATGTGGCCAAACGACTTGTTCTTCCTCCGAGAGCTTCTCCATCACTTTCGGCGTCTTGAACAGGTTCCTGTCGCACCCAAATCCCTTCTTAAATATCTCATAGAACCATTTGGTATAATTATCAAAGTAAGTTGACTTCAACTCAACCTAACTTAACTTTTCCGTGAGTAAAAAAAAATTATTAACTCAATTTAACCCACATGCTAGTAGGTTATATGAATTGACTCAACTAAAATTAAAAATTAAAATAAAATATATAAGTAAAATATTATAAAAAAAAATATATAAAAATAAAATTGAGGTGATAAAAATTTTGAGATGCATAAAAACTAAAATATCAATAGATTTATTACTATATGTCCTATAGCTAGTTTATATATATATATATATTAATGATTTGAAAAGTGATATTTACATTTTAGTTCTATATTTATATATAAAAATACAAACTAGTATACCACTGTTCTTTATTATGAATAAAATAAAATTAAATAGTGAGATTTACATGTTACTTCCTTACTTTTATTACATATTAAGTTAGTGTAGTAATTTGTAATATTTTTTAAAATAAAAAAAAAATTATACTCAATTTGACTCGAATTCGTGGTAAATTTGACTTATTCACAGGGTATGACTCATATTTACAGTTCTAGAATTCATGGATCTCAGGGGGCTCGAGTTTGGAATCGAGTACCTGCTAGGCATTATCGGCAGCAAAGATTCCGATTTGTAAAGACGAGGGCAGCATCGTTGGTGGATGGCGTTGACGAGAGTGACGCCGTTGATGGATGGTGAAGATGATCTAGTTGAGAGTAAAAGACGTTGGGAGGGAAGCGTTGGTTAAAAATGGATGAGAAGTAAAATCAATTTTTTTAATTTTCTTAATTTTAAGAAACGGGTCTTAATAATGTGATAAAACTTATTATTATGTATAATAAAGTATGAAATTGTTAAAATTTTGATAATTAATTTTCTATCAATAGACTATAATATTCTATTCTCACTTTGGGGAACCGATATATCGAAGAGTTGAACCGCGCGATAGGCTTTTGTAAAGTGGTTTTGGATTTGCATTTGCAAAAGGGAAAGAAGTGACAGTGCACTGCGAGTTTCACCAAAACGGTAGTAATGATCATTACAAGACCTTTTCCAACTCCTCCAAAGTTAGTTGAACACGAAGTGCCGCTGCAGCGATGGTAACCACGATGGGCTTTTCATGGAGTGGTCCAAATTCTAAGAAAAACTCTGCAAATGAAAATGGAAAGAAGAAGAGAAAAAAGCCAAAGCAGTGTTGTAGTGTAACAACGAAGTGGGGGACAAGGAAAGAAACATTTCCTAAGGTCAATACATGAACCACCTATGTCCATCTTTAGGGCCCGAACAAATGGGCTTAAATCGATGCACTTACCATTTTCGTCCTTTCTTTCTAGCTAATCAAATAATACCAACCGTGGTGGGGGACATCATATATATTCCTATGTCAATGTCTTAACACCAAATAACACATAAAACCTTGTGCTTGTCTTTCTAGTTAGTTTGCCCAATCCCCGCTAAAATACATGTTGGAAATCAATTAGACACGCGCATTCTATATTCAATTAAATACAAGGTACGAAAACACAAATTCCTTCCTGATTATCCACTACTTTTCTCTAGAAATTAATTCTGTATGTGTAACAATTTTGACTTCTCTCTCATATTTCACTCATCACTCGGGACCAGGGGATAAATAATTAGGTGCATGTGCATGAACTTTTGTCATGGTTGGTGCACTCGCATCCAAAAAACTATGATTTTTGTTCATGATCCCAACCTTGTCGCTCTATTTGCGACTTGCAAATGAAGGAAGCTAGCTTGTCCCAACAGAAAGAAGGTTCCATAGACAACACGGAATCCAACAACATGCTGATGGAGCCGCTAATTCCGATCATAGTTTCTGGTCCAAACCCTAAAGTCTCCACAGGAATAAGGTAGTCCAATTTCTTATATGGTCCATAGACCAAGAAAAACAATAGTTAGTCTAATTTATTTTTGTTTATATTTATATTTTTAGTTAATATATTTTTATTAGCAATTATAAAATACTATTATTCTATTATTTGTTCTAAACTTTTTGTTTTTAGTTTCCTTTCACTCACCCCCAAAAAGAAACAGAACAACATTTTCTTCAAATCAATTTGCACTAATTAAGGAGTAATTGCTCATTACTTTCCATTTCCGATTTGATTTTTCACCCTCCTAGTCTTAGACTAAGTACTTATATGTATTTAGATAGGTGGTCTTAAACTAACTTATCAACTGATATCATGTTCAATATTTAATGTCTCTCTTGAAACCTTCCCCAATAATCAAATAAGTTAACTATTATCAGAAGATTTGACGGCTAAGATAAGATACTGCCACAAAATATTTTGCATTTCAAATAACCATTATCTTGTTCAAATTTAAATACTCCTGGCATCTAAAAATAGGGTAGAAAACATAATTTTAAATGGTTTAGTCATAGATGATTTCCAATTTGGCATCTAACTAAAATATTTTTACTTTTTTTATTAAGTCTATATAAATATCTTTATTTCGATTTGTGTTTAAAATATTATTAGATGTTAGATATAGATATTTCTCTCAAAAAATTTTAAACATGGGTTGATCACATGGAGAACTTAATTTATTTTGCCATATTCTCATTTAATTTATTTAGAAAAAAAGAAAAAGAGAGAGAGAAGATGACGTGTACATAGAGTTTAAAGACATTCTAACGTGCCTCCAGATGGTGTGTCGCCGTCAAAACAGATGTAAACCGTAGTAGGCAGTGAGTGAGTGAGTGGGTCTCACCTTCGAACACGTGGTGTGGACCATGTTCTCAAAAGAAAAAGACCCGTTATTTGTCATAAACCTGTAAATAAACAAAATGATTGGAAATTGGAAATTCGTAGGGTGAAGAATACTGGTAACCCAGCCCAAAAAATTAGAGGGTCGATCCGTGGATCCCACTAAATGGGCTATCCCGAAAGAAAGACCCTATCACTCAAAGCATCAAAAGTGGCATTGGATTCCGCAATTTGTCGCCACCGAACGACGAGGTATTGCGAAAACGACTAGTCGTCTGGGTATGGTCTTTCTTTCCCACGTTTCATGGGGCCAAAGCCAGTGCTAGAATAACAAAATCCCAAAACGCAACTGCAGATCATGTAGTGCTGCTGCTGCATAAGTAACTTCAATGACTTTGATTTAGAAAAAAGGCTTGTCTAACTTACCATAAATAAATATGGAATTAGATCATTTTATTATGAATATTTTCAAAATTATACCAACTATTTTTAAATATATAAAATATTTCACCAATTATTTACTGTAGAGTTGTTTAATCTCATTTTTAATTGATACAAGTCAGACTACCTTTCTAGATCTAAAATAGGGGCACGATTTTGAAAATGTGATTTCTTGTAAATTACTCAAATCTTTGATCATTGATCGACCTGCTCCTGATAAGTTTAATTAAGTAACATTTGTTTATTTGTTAAATAAACTTTATGGTTTGCGTATGAAATAAAATACTAGTAAGTTGAGAGGTATGACTCTTTTAGTGTGGTTATAAATATTGTGATTAAAAATTAACTGTTTATGTTAAAATAAAAAAATATGTACATCTACAATAAATTATAAATTTTTAAATTTTCAATTGTTATTTTTTTAATCAATAATCATAAATGCAATTTATTCTTTGAAGTATAACCTTTTCAATTTAGGGAAGTTAAATCCATGGATACACATTTAAGAAAGACCTTTAGGCAATAAAAATGAGCTATCAAAAATTAATTTTTATATATTTTACAAAATTTTAATTATATAACATTTATTTTGAGAAAAATTAAATTTAAAATACAATAACTTATGTTTGAACATTTTTATTATAATAAATTTTAATATAAAATTCTCACTCTAGCATAAACGTTATATTTTTTCACTTTTTCAATCAAATATATTTTTAGAAATAATTTTTGTTATGATCAAAGGTGGTAGAATGAAAAGAAACTTTTAATATTATTTAATTGAGTATCAATGACGTATTAACAGTTAGTAAAGACTTATCTAAAGGATTACTGAAATTTTTATTTTGTAAAATCGCATTTATGATTTTCAAACGTGAATTTGGAGAACATAAACGCCTCCCTAGAAGTGTATTATATTCGGATTAGGTAAAATGTTATACTATGATAATGCATTCTATATGCAACAACTAGCTAGAAGACGTCTTTTCTCTCTTTGGATGTGGAATAAGAATAACTGAAGATATTTCTGTGGCAAGATTATATACCAATGTATTTAATCAGTGAATGATTTATACACTAAATGCAGGACAACGAAAAATAGAGTTGATTTCTTGCGTGTATTCGTGTGCATGTCATGTTTTGACAATGAACAATTTGATCACATTACTATTTTAAAAGTTCAAAACATACTGCAGATATTCTTTTGTGTTTTTCTTTTTTCAGCAAAGATGAAATCATGCAACTCTTTTGGTACTGAACATGTATGTCTCCTTCAAATAATGGATTGCATGCAAATTCCAAAGATCGTCACGAATACAATTTTTTGGATATTATAATAAAAGATCGATCAGCAAGTCTTGGAAAAATACATGCACTTATATCTTTAAAAAAACTGTTATTTGTATTAATAATTTATACAATAAAATTTATAATTAAAAAAGTAAAAAAATAAATATAAAATATAATAATGATATAATAGAACAACACAATTGTTCGCTAAAGGAGAAAACTTATATACATTTTTTATGACCTGTTTGGAAGTAATTTTTAATTGTTAGTTTTAAAATTTTCAAAAACCAAAACTAAATTTCAAGTTTTTATTGTTTCAAATATTAATTTTTTGTTTCAAAATAAATTTATTTTAAAAATTTTCTATTTTTAAAATTAATTTTTGTACATTTATGTATTAATAGTGTGGTCAAATTATAGTAATGATGACAGCGTAATTGTGGCATAATTGATGGAGTGATGGAGATGTGGGTGAAGATATTAATGGTGATAGTAAATTGTTAATGTTAGAATATCAAAATATAATATTTTGAAGAAAAAAACTAACATTTAAAATAATACCAACAACAACTAAACTTTTTTTCACTAAATAGGTAGAGTTAACCATATAGATCAAATATTATTGTAGTATTCTATTGTGAATTATATTTAGTCCATGACATTAACTATTATTTGGGTCCGTTTGACACAGAACTGAAATTGTAGTTTTGAATTGTAATTTCAATATCAATTCTACCAAAATTAAAATTTGTTTAAGATTATAATTTATATATTTGAGTTATGTACAAGGAATTTGAGCGTAAAATTATAATTTGATTGAGTTTCAATTTCTTTCTTATACCTTTAGTTAATTGAGGTATATATTAATAGATATTAATGGTAACAGTAACAGTGGGCATTGTAAATGTAATAAGATTTTGATAATGACAAACACATGAATATTTAACACGTGAACCAATTGATTTGCTTGACGATGGATGATATAAGCCAAAAATATAAGTTAATGATCGACCAGAACCAATAGTGAATAAAGAAAATAATTTCTTTTCGATTGAATAAAATCATGATGAAGTACTTTAGATGAAAATTTATGGAACCTTTGTGAAGATGCCTATTAAAAGTGATAAATGAATTTAGGCTAAATTATAATTTTACTATTTTATCACAAGGGGAAAATTTATATTTTTTTATTTTTAAAAATTAATTTTTTAATTTTTTAATTTGAGTCAATGTTATTTTTTTAAAATAATTATTTTCAATTTTGTGACACGAATTTGAATTATTTTTTTACTGGTTCAAGAAATGAAATTTATCTTATTATATTTATTTACATGAAAATTGTGAAATTAATTAAGATTTAAATAAAAGAGTATAAACATGATAAAAATTGAGTGAAAAGTGAGTCTTATAATCTAAAAAAAAATTAATATATAATTGTTAATTTTTTTGTTATTCATTAAATTTATTTTTCATGTGATTTTTACTTTATTTGTAGTTTTTTTTAATTCAAACATTAATTGATATATATAATTTTTTTTAATATGATTGAAAATTTTGAAACTAAATTAAAGGTAAATTGTATAGGGTGGACTTCTGTCATTATAAAACAATTAGTCTTTTTTTTTTTTAACTTTATTGTAAATTTGAACATTTCAATTTTTTTTTACTTATATATGATACTTTACACTTTATTTTTTATGCAATTTTTATCTTATTTATATTCTTTTAATTAAAATATTAATTGATTTTTATAATTTTTTAATATGATTGGAAAAGTTGAAGCCAAATTAAAAGGTGAATTATATGACGAGGACATCTCGTTATTTTAAAACAATTTGTCTCTTTTTTTATTTTATTTTTCAATTTTTGTTGCTTATTTCCTTTAGACTTAGACATCCCTCCTTCCTCTACTACAACACTGTATAAAAATAAATTGCAAACATTTCTACTTTACATTCACAAATATACGACACATGTCATTTTTATAAACAATGAAGATTATCTTTCGATTCTAGAAATATTGTCACGGATCATAGAATTGATTGACTTCATATAAGCATCTAAGGTCCATTCTCACTTACATCTCTACATGGTTATAGGTACTTGATGGCAATTGTCAATGATAAGCCGAGTTCATTTGGATTAGACTAATAGGCAATAAGCATGAACTAGGCAACATCTCATCCACTTTATTCACAAAACTGAGAATCAGTTCCATAGCATAATGAAAGTCATAAGATTAGACAATGACTAATAGTTAATGATGCATTCCTTGTGTATCCAAAAGGATCATGCACCAACTTTAGTAAAAACTCCATAACAAATTGGAGTTGATGAAATGAAGTACCAAAACATCTTGAACATTACTCAAGCACTTCTCTTTGAGGCTAACTTGCCTGTTCAATTTCAGTCTTATGCCATTAGTCGTGTTGTGCACATCATCAACATGCTACCTTCTGCAAAATTGGAGAACGAGTTCCCTTGGTAGCTCATATATTAGAAACCACCTCATTATTTGTCACTCAAAGTGTTTGACTCGCTTTGCTATGATTCAACTATAATAATTACCAATTGATCAAAGTTTCAACATGAGAATTTTTCCTGTTTAGGCATGTCATTTTTTATGAAATTGTTTTCCCATTCCAAAAACCTAACTAACACTCATCATCTTATTCAACTTTATGCTTCTCTCTCAATCTCATTTCCCTTACTTAACATTATATTCCTCACTATCCTTGCAGCCTTTTCACTCATCTTATCTTTTCACAAATCTCAAACTTACCCTCACCTGCACCTAGCATATTTTCTACTAGATAGAGATAGCCTCTAAAATAAGGTTTACCGTTGTAACATTGTTTATTCTTAGTCCACACCTTTTTTTTTTTTTGTAATATCTCAAATTTTGTTAATTAATTTTAATAATTTACTATGAAATTTCATAAAAAGAAATTATACTCTGAAATTAGCAAATTAAAATTTTTTTCTTAAAGTTTAGGATTTAAAATTAGAAGAAAATTGATATGTATTACAACTTTAGATTTCAATTTAGAGAAAAATTATTCTTTAATATTACTCCATTGACTATCAATTATTGTCATTATTATTATATTTATTATTTTTTTAATTACTACTCTTTTTATCACATTAGTTAGACCCAAAGGATTGTTTTAGATGACATTGTTATTGTTAATAAAATTTTGGACCTTGAAATATATATATTTTTATTTATTTTGTTCGGCCAATAAAATTTCATCAGATTAAATTAACTCGATGAACTATTAAATTTGTTCAAATAATTAGTTTTGTTCATTTTAAATTCAAATCAAATCAATTATAATTGGCTTGTTCTTGTATTTATCCTTTTTAAACTTGAACTAACCTGATAACCCAGTCAACTATTTTAGAAATTTGAGATTAATACATTTTAGACTTTAGAATTTAAAATTTCTTCTACTTGTGTCTTTTCTTTCTTTCTTCTTCATTTCAATCTTCATATAATCTTATGTAGTGTTATCAAATATCTTAATTTGACTATTTATTATATATATTTTTATTATATTTTAGGCAAATAAATTAATGATATCTGTAGAGTAATAACTATAAAAATAAATATTAGATAGAATATCATTAAAGAACAAGAATATTTTTATTTTATGTTAATATAAAATTAAACATTCTTATAAAATAAATGAGTGAAAATAAAAACTTAAAAAATATAATAATTTTTTACTATAATTATGATTTTAATCAAATTGACAAAAAAAAAATTAATCCAGACTAAAATAATTCGATTAAATATGATAAGATCAAATTTAATTATATCCTAAATTTGAACTAGTGCAATTCATAAAGTCTTATCGTTAAAACTATTTTTTTAATTATTGTTTGATATTTTTGTCCATTTTTCTTTTATGAACCATGTGATTGCTGTTAGACGTGGTAAAATGGGTTGTTCAACCTAACCTAATAAACCAAGAGAAAAAATAGGTCAGTTCAGCCAGAACTAATTTTTATACGGGGTCAAGATTTTGCTGACTTGACAGATTAAAAGGAGAAAACAAACCAGTCGACCTAACTCGATTTTTAGGGTTTAGGGTTTAGGATTTTTATATAAGCTAAGATTTTGTTATCCTTTCGAGCATAACCCTTTTGGGTCCCGTTTTTGTTTTTGCTTAAAAGCATATAAATTTCTAAAAAAAAATAAAAATAAAACCAAGCTAAATAGTTTTTGATTCATTTCAAGTCAACTTTTTTTGAGCTTAATCTGTTCTTGTAGGCTGAGCTGAATTGACGTTGGTTTCATATGGACCAAATTTTTTTAGCCCAACCAATCTATTGAATCGAGTCCATTTTGTCATATCTAATTACTGCATTCTAGTTCACTTGGTTTCTTCAGTCACTTTTGGGCTTTTTTTTTTTCTTTTTGCTACGCCTTATCGCTGTTAGTTAAATGTTTTTTTTCCTTTTCTCTAATTTGGGCCTCGTTTTGTCACTGGCCTGGTGCACATGTTGTATGGTGATTTGTGTTATTACTTGCTGGGCTAGACTTTCGTCTCTGGCCTTGGTATGCCTACTACTGAAGTGTATGATAATACCATTGATCCAATTAACATCCACCTTGTCCAATTAACATCCACCTTGTTCATCGCTGGGCCAAGTAATAATGTTAAGCAAGCATCCTTATATATTTTTTAATAAAATAATAAAAAAAATATTTTTTATTTATTTTCATTATTCTTTAAACTTTATATTTTTATTATCTTCTAAAGCCTAATTTTATATGTAATCTTCATTATTCTTTAAACTATAATTTAACATCCTATTTCAGCAACCTATATGTAATATGTGTATTGAGAGATACGGAGAGTTGTAATTTTTCTATAGTTACAACAATTACTTTATTTGAAGGTATATATTTGACTTGCCATTTTATTTTTATTGGGCACGATTTATTTTTATTTTATCATAATTATCTTTGTGAAATTTTATACCTATTCTAGAACTAAAAATATAGTTATGAGACTTACTTTCTAGAATATACTTACAATTTTTGGAAAGACAATTCTGACATTTTTTTCATTATATTTTTTCCTTTCTCATTCATTACCTAATATTTAATCTAATGTTCGTAATAAAGGAACACTACTTATCTTCCCTGAAATCAAGTCACAAACTTGTCTTTGTTGGAGAAAAAATGCTCAAGAAAACACCATTAAAAAGAGCTGAGAAACTATGACAATAAAAATTGTGAAAGATTGATAAAAAAAAATGTCATTATGGAAGAGAATATATAGAAGAATAGAAGGATTTGAACAAAAAAGAATTTTAAGAAAACAAGAAAAAGAAAAAGAATAAACAAAATGTATCATTATTTGAAACAAAATCAATAAAAAAGAATAAGGCTATTTAGGTAAAATATAAAAAAAAAAATTGATATACTAAATAATTTGAGAGGTATAAGTAACAAAATTACAACCACCACCTGTGAGGCCTTCTTGGATCCGTAACTAGTAACTGAACTTTCTAATTTCCTTCTCACTTTTCCGAAAATCTCTCTTCAATGCCAACCAAATTCACAATGCAATTAGTTTTGCTTTTCCGAAACGCTTTTGCTCTAAACACACTCCCTTTTTAAAAAATTTATGTAAAATTACGTAGTTAACCTTATCTTTTCCCTCATTTTCAAAGCAATACTCCAACGCACTCCTCTTTCCCGCACCACCTTAAATTTTTGTGTTGATTTACATTTTAGTTTTTGTGCTTTATTTTGTCCTTTTAATTCTTGAGTTATGGTTTAAGCTGATTTGTTCATTTTGATCCATTTATGTTTACGCAAGAGCCTATGTTTACTTGATTCTATCGTTAATTGATCAAATTGAAGTGTGGTCGATCATCTGCTTAAACATTAACTTATAATTGTTAGTTTTTTGGATAAGCCAAATAAAACCAAAATTGCAGCAACAAAAATAGTACAAGAGTTTGCTTGCTGCCCATAAAACAAATATAGGTTCATAATGTGCAGTAGACCCCAACACCTACAATCAAATACGTTACAAGTCCCATAACCGATAGATTTTAGCAGATAAAGCATAAAGGTTAGTTCATAACTGACCAATAATATTCACTCTCATGCAAAATTCCCAAGTAATTATGCTGGTGGTTGTGAGAGATATTAAGGACAATCTATGATGATTCCCCACCAACTTGTTGAAACCAAATGAGCATGCATCCACGTGTTATTAAACTGACAACTAGAATAAAACAATCTTTACTTCAATGATTAGATAGGAGATTGCATTGCAACATTTATTATCACCACTCCTTAATATCCCAGCTGAAAACTATAGTGACATGCTGATAGCAAAATTGTATCCCATCTTCTACTATGTATCTTAGTTACTTGTTTTTATTGTTATGTTTTTTTTATTAGTTATCTTTAGTTCTTTGTCATCTTTCTAGTGTAAATAAGGCAGTGCATGGTCATTATTTGGATTTGTGTCTAACAACTTTTGGGCATCTTCCAGCAGTTTCTTCGGTCATCATATCACCACGATTGCAACCATAGTCATAGTTACAAGTTAACACCTTTCGGAAAGTATATTTCATTAGGTATATGGTTTTCCTCTTTTATCGATAAAATTTGTATGATAATTTTCTAGTTCAAAGATCTTCTAGTAGAAAACTTTCGCATCAGGAAAACAGTAAAACATTGTGTTAATATATACGATTGTAATCATATACCCTCTCCAATATTTTGTGTCAAATGAATATAATAAAAGACTAGATAATTTATAGTTGTGGTTTAACCACTAATATTTACGTAAACAACACCGTCAAAATATAATATATATATATATATAGCCATGGTCAAAATATACACAAACATATTTTTTTTAATCAAAATTCTTAGAAGGAGACATAGATAATTGGTGAATGTCAAATATATCGAGACAAAATCTAATGTAAAACGGTGGTTTATTGTGATAATCGAGCTGCAACCTATATTGCCTCAAAGTCCTAAGTATATCAACATTCTCTCGTAGTTGGTTCCAGTTACCTAGCAAAAAGAAGTATGAAGCATATACTAAATAAACACAAAATAAGAAACTGAGATACTCACTCAGTTATATATTGATACATGCAAAATTCAAGATGGGTATTTGTAAAAGAACTGGTTCTAAATTTCCAATTCTTCTCTAGCAGTTACATTGTTTTTTTATCAAGATATTGTCTTTAATTGGAAAGCAAAAATCATCAGATGCGAGCACAGCCAAATTTCTAACTAAAGTATTTCTATTATTAATAAAGAGAACTATGTAGCAAAACAAAAGAACCCTATCCCTAAAGATTTTTAGTGAGAATACAATATGATAAAGCAACAAAAGCTTTATTTATACTCAACTTGTCCAATAAACAAACCCAGAACTAACTATTTTATTTAAAAGACTCCTATTTCGAACCAGAATCCCAAGAAAAAAAAAAAGAAATGAGGTGAGGAAGAACGTAGAAAACGACTATGTTATGTAGAGATAGAAATGCTTAAAAGGATTTTTATTGCTTATGTTTCTCAATTTATCATCCTAACTAAATGCTTAGAATTAATAAAGTAACGTACAGAGTAGGGTGAGGAAGAATGTGAAAGACAACTATAGTAGAATATAGAAAAGATGTTGTATATGCCTCTCAAACCAACTAATAAATCAATGACTACTTTTACAATATTTAGGTAACCTTTCAATTATTTCCTAAATACCTAAAACTGTGCAAATTGATGGCCAATTAATCATAAAGAAAAGCATAAAAAAGAAAAGAATCAAACAAGGAAATCAGAAAATGCCAATTACAAAATTATAGAAGTAAAGGGCTACGTCTAATCCTAAAAGCAAGAAATTAAGTAAACATAGGCGTACAAAAAAACGAAAATAAAACAATAAAATCAAACCCGAAATTCCAATGGGAGGAAAAATAGAGAAGAGTCTATCTTTTGATCCAGAATCTAGTGTGTCGTCTTCCCCAGATTTTCAACCCCAGAACACTACAAGAAGAGCAAATTTAGTTTGCCCTAGTTTTGCAAGAAGTTTTGCAAGAGGTTTTCAATTCCTCTTTTATCTTCATTCACCCCTCTCTCCCCCCTTTTCCCAAAAAAAAGAGCCGCAAGAGTAGCGCCAGTCTCGACATCGATGCTGTAGTTGAATTATATCGAGCCTTCATTTTTTTTTCTATTTATTTCTTCTTTATTTTACTCTTAATTCAAACAAAATGTTGATACAACAAATTTAGGTATTGATTAACGAAATTATGAAAAATAAAACTTTTTTTATTTGAGTAACTAATTAAGAAATAAATTAATATTGTTGGAATTCCCTCCTTAATTGTGGTTCACAAGTCACAATGCATAGGATGAACATTTCAAGGTCTTGGAATTAATCTTTGATCTTGAGACATACACATTCAACTTTGAAAAATATATTGGGAGTTTCTAGAACTTATTGGAATTGTGGAAATTTATTAACCTCCATTAAACACTCTTTGAAGAAGCTACATTTTTCTCTTATAAATAGGAGAACTTGTGAAGACTTATCATCCACATCCAAGCGTGAAGAAATCCTAAGAGAGTTGGAGAGTCTTTTGTATTCCCCTTTGAGAGAAAGAGAGTTATATAGAGAGAAAGTTTTGTATACCATTCGAGAAGGTGAGATTCATCTTTTTTTTACTCTTTTATTTTTACGCTTCCGCACAATACCTAATTTTGTATTTACACAATACCTAATTTTGTATTTACAGATGACACTACTGTTTCCATCAAATATTAATATTGATCTGATTTAAACTTATAATATATGTTGCAAAATAAAAAGGGCCTGTAATTTTAATTTAATAAGAGGAGAAAATATGTCATCAAATCATGAAAAGAAGAGGTCTGAAATTTAATACATATAATAAATGTGAATATTCTAAAATTTCATTTTTTTGTTACTGGATTATTTTTATTTTTATAATGACAAAACTGAGCTATGTTAAGTCATATAGAAAACAAACTGCCTTGGGTTTGTATCATTTCCACCGATGAAGGATTCGTAGCATCCATAATCTTTTTGGTATATGATTTCTTCCATTTAAAATTTTATTATATGAACGAAGGTGCTTAACACCGTCAATGATTCGATTTTTGGTTTGGACTTGAAGAAATGATTGGAAGTATTATTTTATTTTAAAAAGAGTCGACCTGATAGTTGGGTAAAAAATAAATTTTAATATTTTTTTATTTATAAAAAAGATTTATTATATATTTTATTAATTTGTTTTAATTCCTTTATGCATACTATGACATTTAGGTTGACGTCATTGTAGCAGAAACAGAAAGATGTTATTATGTAAAACAGAACAAGATAGGATTAGAAAGAGTACTCTAATTACAAATTTGGAGGATATCAATGGTATTGTATCGGGTGTTTTTCTTTATTATTATTATTGTATCAGTTTTATATTATTTTGCTTATTAATTCTGTTAATCATAAAGATGAGGCATGTGGATTTTGAAGCAAGTAATTCATTATTTTTATTAATTTTTAATGCTTTAATATTCCGTTTGTATTACTGAAAGTTGAAACTCTCAATTTTTTAATTACTGATAAATATTTATTTTAATCTCTAAAATAAATGTGACTAGTTAATTTGATCTTCAAAGAAAACTTTCAGCAATTATAAAAAGTGACGTCAATTCAATTTTCCAATCATGTATAGTGACATCTTTCCATCATAGAAAATAACAACAATTCCAATCTCTAAACTGTCGTCTTTAACACTGTTCTAACAATCTACATATAGAAGGATGATTTTGAAATTAATTCCTATGATTAAAAGACTAAATTGTTGTCAACATCTATTAGAAGACTAATGATGTTATACGAATATTTAATCAAATATTTGGACATAAATTATTTATCTTTAGTAATCTTATTCGCTTTCAACAAGATACATATAACTTTTATATGTGTTCTATAAAAAAAATAAAAAAATACCAATATTTAAGAAGTCAAAATTAATGTTTACTCTTAATTATTTTTACACTATCTAGTAAATAAGATACAAAAGTAGCATCATTAATTACTTGCTCACATGATTTTGGAAAGGAAGACAATTGATAAAATCACAATATCAAATGTTTATAGATCTCATTGATTTAGTGAACCGTTCAAAAAATCAAAGGTGGGTTATATTTGTTTGGTTTCAATAACAGAATTACATATAGATACTTGTGGCAGTCGTGGGGTCATATTTTGTGTTTTTGATAAGTATGAAAAGATTTGCGAAACTGTTTTTAGATTGAAACTTTTATTCAAATTAATGCTCAGTATAATTCACTCCTTCAAAATAACATGTTTAATATCCTCCCTGGCTTTTACTTTATTTGATCGCGATCAAGCTAACTCATCCAGGAAAAGGAAGTTCAACATAGAGAAACGGTCAATGAAGGTTTTCCTTAACTACATAATAATTGTACATATTCACATAATTGTGAAAATAACGACACAAATGTAGAATGAGAAATAATTAATTGAATACTGGGTCTATGCTATAAAAAATTGTGTATGATAATAAACCACGAAGGAATTATATAATATTTGTTTATAAGATATAAAGGAGGATTTGGAAAAAATATAGCGTTACTAAAAAAAAGAAGAGGAATGATTTTGGAAGAGACAGGTGGCAGGCAGCTATAAAGCTGAGAAGCGCAATCCATATTTACCTCACATCGCCGCCTTTCTTGCCCAAAGAGAAGCCACGAAGCACGAATCAAATCAATCTCCGTTATTCCTATTGGAAACTACTCTTCCACAGAATACACTCAGATTTCTGATTCTCCGAAACTTTTCCCCAACAATGGAGTCCACGCCGGTGAATTGGGAAGCTCTCGACGCTCTGCTCATCGATTTCGCCAAATCGGAAAACCTAATCGAAGACTCCTCCGCGCCCTCTCCCTCCTCCTCCTCCTACCACTCCCGCCTCCTCATCCGCCAGATCAGACGCTCCGTCGAAACCGGCGCCATTGACGCCGCCGTCGCTCTCCTCCGCCTCCACGCTCCCTCTATCCTCACCGACCACAAGATTCTCTTCCGCCTCCACAAACAGGTCCTTCCCCCTCTCTCTCCCTAATTTTCCCCTCTTTTCTGTTATTGTTCCCTAATTTGATCGTTTTATTACAGAAATTTATTGAGCTTCTACGGAAGGGGACCGCGGAGGATCGAGACTCGGCTATCGATTGTCTGAGAACGGCTCTCGCTCCTTGCGCGCTCGATGCTTATCCGGTAATTTGAATTCGCTCTGCTCTATCTGTTTGTTGTTTTGTTCGGTTCTGATTTCTGACGGTTGGCTTTGTATTTAAGGAAGCATACGAGGAATTCAAGCATGTTCTTCTCGCGTTTATATATGACAAAGATGATAAGACTTCTCCAGTGGTGAATGAGGTATAGGTCTCGATTCTACTCTTACTTGTATAGTTGAGAAGATAGCGTTGAATGAGATATTCGTTGATGTGTGTTACACAATTACACACATTCATTAGCACTTATTGCACCCTGTGTTGTAGTGTTTGTGCTTACGTTGGGTAAATGGTTGAGATACTCGTCGAGTATGTTAACTCTACTTTATAGATGTTCAATTAAACTCATCTATTTGGGGAACAAATCCTTCCTTAATTAACTTGATAACAGTGAGTTTAGTCAGCCAATTGTACTAATCTGGTGGACCGTATTTATTATGAATATTTTATTTTTCTTTGATTTTTTAAGCATGCTACATATCAAAAAAAGCACAATAATTGAATCAGATTACGTGGAAAAACGTGGTTTGCTTGTCATCTATGCATTCAAAGCCAAGAAGGTCTTCTAATCCTAGGAGGCAACAATGACACCATTGGCTTGTAATGCTAGGAATGGTTTGGCAGCCAACGTAAAACTTCACAATTAAGATGGCTTTTCAACTGACATGCTTTATAGTCTTCCACGTAGTCATTGCAAAGCTGCATAACATTTTTGTGACTCATGATTGCAACTCGAGGGGAGAGTGTGAGGGAGTGACTGTATACAGACGCCCGTTTTTTTGTTCCTGGCATAGTTATTAATTCTGCACTATACCTCTGGAAAAGGGTTGCAGTCCTGGGTGAATGCTGGAGAATCGAAGGCCTTTGGTGATAGTGAGCGGGTGTGCTTCAGAGTTCATAGACGGCATAACACATCCTCCTCCTTTATCTGGGCTTGGAATTGGCTATTAGACCATAGATGGAGTTAACAGAAATGATTTAATATGTATAAAACTTTAGAATAGCTGGCATCACACTATCGCATTTTTTGGGATTGGCCGCCACGTGCCACTATTTGAGATTTATAACTATAGTTCTTAGGTGAGTATGTATGACATAGGTCTTACCGCAGAGAAGCAAAATGCCATCAAATGCTGCACAGAGAAGCAAAATATTCAGTTGCTTTATTTTTTTTTTTGTTTTTATTAAGCATATTTGTGAAAGTAAATAAGAATATTGGACTTTAAAGGGGCAACATGAGAGAAAGGTGGGAGTAGCAGAAATGACATGAGAGAATGTTAAGATGGGTGTAGCATCAATTGGGAAAAAGATGACAGAAAATTGGTTAAGGAAGTTTGAACATATACGAAAAAGGTCATGAGGCACAATTAGAAGTGTAGATTGCATGTTCTTTAGTCCTATTAAAAGGAGAAAAGAGAGACCAAAAAGGATTTTGGAGGAAGTTGTCAAAGAAGATTTTGTGGTAAATAACATTCTTGAATTTTTAATGAAATTTATAACTGTACCGAATGATGTCATGTAATTCATATAGCCAACTTCACTTAGTGGGATAAGACTTTGTTGTTGTTTGTTGTATTTGTGAAAGTAAGTCAGTCAACGGTCTGTCTAGATTTAGTATAGAATATAGATGGACAACATGTATAGATAGTAAAATTTCAATCACAAGAAATTTAAAATGTTGGACACGAAAGGTATAGATAATAATAATTTAATTATTTCTCTTACTTTTTAAATTGTAATTCTATTTTTACTTCATTTTCTAGTGCAAAGGTGACTATAATACCAACTTATTAAACTTAAAAAGACTTTTGATTTTATAAAGAGAGAGAAAATAATCAAGCTATATACATACTAAACAAGTTGAACTCAAGCTTCATATATTTAAGCAAGTCATACCGAAGCTTTAAAGTTTACTCTGTTAAACAAATGAGCCAAGCTTGAGTAGCGCATTCTTTTTTCACAAGCTAAGCATGAGCTTTAAGGACTCAACTTGTTGTACACCTTTACTCAACAACCTTCTTTGTTCACGGCTTTAATTTTATGTCCCATCCTTTTTTAACTGTTCCTGCACCATTTCTCTTTGTAAATAACAAAATAAGGATGAAGGTGTAATCTTCTAAACATAGGGGTGTTACATGTAATACGAATTTACCTTAGGGAATTTCAATACCCGGACATGGTGGTTTGGGTATGTATCTATTGCTACTTGTGCAAGTAAATAAATGTTGGAATGGTTTTCTATGGAAAGCTTGTACTATTAAGTATGCAAAATGTTCTTTCGGTAGTGGTGTAGCACATAGATCATAGGCTGGCAATATAAAAGTGTCATGCCTAGAATAAGTCATTCAGTTTTATTATGTGTAAACATGAGCACCTATTTAGAAGCTGTAAATATACTATATTAAATGCTTCTAATTACTTAAAAAAAAGCATTGAGTGACTTATGCTTTTTAGTTTTTATGTAATAAATGTTTTCTTTTTCAATAAAAGCTTTGTTAATCATTTATCTATTTTCTATGATAGTTAGTAGATGTCTGACTTTTGTGGTAATTTATGATACATGCTTAGCTTAATGTTGATGGTAGAAAGAAGAAACACTTGTTAGCTGGTTTTTATTTGATTTTTAGGGCACCATTGTATGTGTCAGAGGCATCTTCACCTGGCAGCATCTTGCCAAGTGCCAACTGCTTTCTAAGGATATATCTATGCTCTTACAAAAAACTTTCTTGGGAAAATATATTACAGAAGACCGAACATGTTATCTCCTGTCAGTTTTTCATTTTTTTAAGTTTCTTTTTTGGTGAATAAAAAACAGAATAAACTTCAAATGAACTGATATAAAACTTCAAAATTCATTTGATAATGATAATGGAAATTGTATAGACCTTTTCTTTTTTTTAATTTCTGTTGGTGAGGTTTGTGTTTGATGTTATAATTTAGTGTGTGTTTTTCTGTGAATAGGGAATTTGTTAAGCTCATGATCATGCTTGCCTATTTTATGCAGTGGTCAGAACGGAGGAGGCTTGACTTAGCTGGATTTATGTCCTCTATGTTAAGGGCTCATTTAAATGCCTATGACACTGTCTTTTCAATGGCTCTGAGATATTTAATAAGGTTATCTATCAGCTTCTTCTCGTTCAGCTTGTAGTAACTGGTCAAACTATGCTGTTTTTATTGTCATGCATCATACAATTTATTGGAATTTCTTTTACCAAATTAGACAATTTATTCTTCTTTTGTATTTCCTGTCTATTTTACAGCATACACAGGGTACATTGTTTACGTCAAGGTATTACATCACCCATCTCTGATCTGACTGAAAGATTGCTCCTTGAAGAACGTGACCCTCCTGCAACACCACAAGACATTTTATATGAAGTACCACCATTTGATGAGGTGAGATATATATGGGGATAATTGTGAACTTCCTTGTGGAAATTGTTAGAAACTGCATCAGGTTAATGAAAGAAAATGGTATGTATGCTGTATATTATTTCTCAAATTATCATGATACGATATCAGTGGCATATGAGAACCAGTATGTGGTTTTACAGAGGAAATGTTGAACAATATTAAGTTAAAAAATACCAAAAAAAATCCAAGGCATTCAAAAGGCCTTGATCTCGCACTATGAATCTCTTTCTCAGTCTTACCCAATTCTCTCTTGTCTCCTCTCTTATTTCATTTCCATTACCCAATTTTGCACTTGATCCCCACTCGTGCCTGCCACATAAACAGCTTGTTACAATGCAAACCAACAACGTGCTGATCATACCTTTCAGACATGCTCTCATGGGTCTTAACCCTCTGCTATTATTCCTTCTGCACTGTTTGAAGGGTGTCTTATCAGAATTCTAGTGTATGTTAATGGTGAATGTTATCATTCTGGGTGAACAAATTGATGAATCTGCATACACATGTTTGTATAAATGACACATCTGGTCCCCATTTGTTATTTGTATTTATACATGCATCACTTCTAAGCTGATGCTATATGTTTGACTCTCGAATTCAGGTTGACATACAGGCTCTTGCGCATGCTGTAGAGCTTACCAGACAAGGGGCAATTGATAGCTTGAGATTCACTAAGGGTGATGTGCCCCTGGCATTTCAGGTTAAAAATAATCTTACCAATTCATCTGCTTTTGTTTCAACTTAAATACTAGCGATGGATTGTTCCTATTACATCTAAATTACTTTTAGAATTAATTTAAAAAAAAATATAATTTGGCCAAGTGTAGATTACCTTTTTTTTCTATTAAACAAGAATTTAAAATATCAATTTCAACTTATCATCTTTTATTTTACTGTGATTCAAGTCTTCCTTTCTTCAGGTAAATAAATTTTCTTGCACCATTACCCAGAAAACAATCCACTGTTGACTTACTATCACATTGATTCTGGAATGTTCAATTTAAATAACCCTGTTTTTTTTTTCACATATTAACTGGATCCAAGGAAAAATATTCCTTAATTTCTTTTCACTTTCAAAACAAAGGAACAATTTCATCACCAAGTCAAAGGTAAGGGCTAACTGAATTTGAACATATAAGGAGACAAAAGGAAAAATCAGTTCTTGGTTAATGCAAAATAAACTGAATGATTTCAATCTCTTTCAATATTATTTTTTGGCTGCATTGGTGATATATTTAAAATTTTCACCAATATTGCCTTCATGCCTATATTATTGTATTCTTTTTTTTTTATTATTCAAAAAATTTTAGGTGAGTTTATTGTATTCTTTTTGTTGCAGAATGAATTATGTCGGATGAGGTTGGATGTTCCACTTCTTGATCAACTTGTTAGAGAGTATTGCGTTTACAGAGGCATTGTTGACTCTGGTATAGCATCTCCTCTGTTGAATCCTAGCTCTATGTGTGTGATATGTGTAAAATGCTTCCATGCTACTTGCTTCCGTTACTTTTATTTTTCATGGCATTTTCTCATATCATTTATCTTCATTGGATTTCTATTAGTAGTATCACTCAATTTTAAATTCAAATTTAAAGTTGGTCATTTCATCTATGCATTGTAATCTAATAATGGGTGTTTTGTAATATTGAGTCCTCTTCTTAGTTACAATATATCTTATTCTATTTTTTATTATTTCTTGTCAATTTATGATGAACTTAGTATCTGGGAAGCAACCTATTCCAGAACCTGTGAAATTCAACCAACAAGACCCTGGGTATTGCTCATCAAGGGATTGTTCTCTCGAGCTAGATTGTAATGCCAGCAAGCATTCTGATGGTGAAACTTCTGTTACCAATGCTCAGATGGATGGTTCCCCTGAAAATAATGTTGATGTGACAAGCATGAGACGAATTGATTTTGAAGTACGATATGCTTCTGAACTCGCAAGCATTCATGAAGACTGTAGCACCAGTGGTTCACAGCAACATGAAAATGCAAGTGTTTTGCAACGAAGCAGATTCTCTGGAAATGGAGAAAGGTGCAAGCGCAAGCGGTGGAGAGGACGATATGATGACAATAGTTGCATGCTCAATGCTTCTTTGGAAGAGCACAGCAAGCAAGAGCATAGCATAAGTACTGTTGTTTCAACTATATCAAAGGAGAAACAGGTATCTGTTTGATAATTTAATGGTAATCTGTCTAGGAGATAAATTATTGACAGAATATTGTTTTGCAGGGCTCTGAAAAGCTTTCTATTCATGATAGTAATGTGGAAGATAGATATGAGATTCTGTTGGGAATGAAGGAATTAGCTAGCAGAGGAATGGCTGCTGAAGCAGTTGAGGAGGTGAATGCTATCGATCCCAATTTCTTCGTCCAGAACTCTGTTTTGCTCTTCCAACTCAAGCAGGTAAGTGGCTTCTATTTATTAATTATTGATATCCTTTTCGTTATTAAATTTATAGGAGAGGGCCAGGGAATGTCATTGGGATGTATAACTGTGTTGGGAATATTATCTTTAAATGAGGATTCCTGGCTATAGGTTGAATTCCTCAAGTTGGTCAGCTCTGGTGACTATAATGGTGCTTTAAGGGTTGCTTGCACCCATTTGGGTCCTTTAGCTGCTAGTGATCCTGCTTTACTAAAGCCGTTGAAGGAAACACTTTTGGCTTTACTACGACCTAATGA
Organism: Mucuna pruriens; assembly: GCA_025330945.1. NCBI lineage: Eukaryota > Viridiplantae > Streptophyta > Magnoliopsida > Fabales > Fabaceae > Mucuna > Mucuna pruriens. Next base: position 2,192,643 of record JAENHJ010000004.1, on the reverse strand, counting down.
AGATGCTCTTGGAAATGCGTTACCTCTACATGCTCTAGCTGCTTCTCTCCAGGTGTTGTGCATTATGCTAATTTAACATATCAATTATTGCCATTGCTATACATTTTTTTTTTCATATTATGTAATTGATAATGGGATTTTCTCGTTCATGGCGCTTGTCTAGAAATGTGTGATACAATTATAGGTAAGTTGATCCTTCATTCTAACATATTACAATAGTTTAATTAATAAGTAATTGATACGTGTTGAAAACTTAGCATTCTAAATAATATTGACTTCCTAGTAATTGTAAATTACTAGATGCAAGGGCTTATTGTCATATATGAGTTCTATAGTATGATATTTCCTGTGTCAATGTGGTGAAAGTCTTGTTCTGTTATTTTCTACTTTCTTTAATACAATTTGAGTGTTTTTAATTCGTTATGTTATTTTGAGTGTGAAATGTTTTTATACTGGATAGGTTGCAGTTGGTCGAAGGCTTGGGGTTGAAGAGCCTCAACTCATGAAAATAATGCGAGCCACGCTTTATACTCATAATGAGTGGTTTAAACTACAAATGTGCAAAGATCGTTTTGAAGGCCTTTTGAGGATTGATTCCTTGAAGGAAGCCAACACTCCCTTCCTTGCACCAGTCTCTACATCCAAGTCGTATGCTGATAGCTGCACAAATGGATCATCTCAGGCTACAGTATCTTCAGGCACCAGGATGTCAGAAGATGGTAGCAGTCCAACTCAAGTGTCTTCAAGGGATGCCATCTGTGACGAAGGTGCAATACTTAAAGTAATGGTAAGTTCTGGATTCTTGCCATTAATTTTTTTTCATAACAAAAATTAAAAATTCAAGTATCGTATCACGATGCTCTGAAACTCATTCTACACTCCTCCATATAACTTATTTGGCATACATGCAGGGTTTCCTTTAATGTTTTGAGTTTTTGGTGAGTGCAGGAGTTTTTAGCTTTGCCTAGGGCTGATGCCATACATCTGCTTGCACAATACAATGGAAATGCGGAGACAGTCATTCAGCAGATATTTGCCTAGGTGTTGTGTGTAGGATAATCGGGTTTTTATTTTGAACAAAGGTCATTATTTTTTTTCAATATTATTTGATTCAAATTTGTGAATTGTTTTATACCCCCTTGTACATATAGCTGCAAAGAGGAAACTACTCTGTACAGAATCTCATGATTATTACCTCAGTTTTAATGAGAAAGTTGTAATCAATAAAATAATTATTGGCGTAATTCATAAGAAGATAATGATACTTTTTACATGAGCAGTGCTATTCACGGATGATTTGGGCAACCATTCGTGAAGGTGAAAACGTTTCGTGAGTTAATCAGTAATTATACAGAAATGCAATTGTAAATAAATGTTATGTTTCTGCACTCTTATATAGAAAGGATATTATTACTAGAGCGGGCAAATGGCTCGACCTGGCCCGGCCCATTGGCCCAAACAAGAAAATGGCTTGGGCCAGGCCGATTTTGTATGGTGATCTGGTCGGCATAATGACATGTTAGACTGATCAATTTAGGTCTAATTTTTTTTTCTTAAAAATCTTAAATTTCTATATAATTTTTTTAAAAAAATTGGGCTAAAATAGGCTTGATATATTTTGGGTCAGCATTTTTAGGTCCCAATAAATTGTATCAATTTCAAGTCTATATGGGTCAATTTTTTTAGTCCCACCTGGACGTCGAGTTTGATTTATTTTGTCAATTTTAATTATTACAGTTCCATTCTTTTTTAAAATTTATTTTGAGAATGTGATATTTTTTATTATTCAAAGTGTTTCAGAAATGAGTTTTAGAAGATATTTCTTTGGGTTGACTCCAAGAAATTCTGGAATTTAATTTTTGAAATATTAAAATCAAACGTATATAAAGGATATTATATTATTAGAAGAAAAAATGGGTGAAAGAAAGCAGGGGGAAGCAAATAGATTGCCACAGGCATCATCCCAGAGAATAGTAGGAACAATTTTTTATTTTTTTAAGTCGAGAAATATCTAGAATTTATCTTTTATACTCAATTAATTCTACTTTCACTAGATAGGTTTTAGTTAAAGCAAAATCATAGATTAAATTTCAAACCTTGGTTAAAGAGGGTAAGGGGCAAATTACTTATTGAAAGCCCACTCTCAAGCTTGTGTATCTAGTAGCTTATATGAGCATTTTTGAATCTGGACATTCGAGAAACCTGGTGTGATCTTAGGATCACTTCAACCATAATCTTTGCAGATGGTTGACATATTTTTCTCTGGTGAATTTTACTTTTAATTTAGAGTGGAGAATTCTGGTTTGATTTTTAATAATTTCTTTAGCTAATTATGATTTTTCTATGTAATTAATTCAAATTTAATTCTTGTTAAGTATTTTGAAGGATTTAATCTCGCTAATAAAATATTTAATATTACCTTATTATTAAATAAATTAATGGTATCTTCCGATTGAAGAATTATTAGACATTTTCAATTTAAAAACTTTATGACGTGGCATTCTTTTTTTTTTTTTTTATTAATAACAGAAAATATATGTATAATCTTCGTTGACTCAACTGATTAATTATTGCAATAAACTCTCGTTACTTTTTTGAAACAAAAGAAGTTAGTAAGTTAAGTCAAAATTATATTTAAAAGAAAGAAAGAAATATTAGCAAAACTAATCGAAGGAGCTGGAACATCATGTGTCGTGATGTCTCGTTGTACAAATAAATAGTCTATGTTTATTAGGTACAACTACAACCTTTTTATTTTAATTCATTACAACTACAACCTTTTTATTTTAATTCATTACAACTACAACCTATTCAAAACGCTCTTAAGCCCTGCCTTCTGAATATGGTGGTCAAATTGCAACATGTTTGAGGCAGCTTTTAAGAGTGCCCAAGAGGGGAATGACTGGTAAAATACTAAAATGTTTTATTTTTCAAGTGTGCTAATACCGTATTCATTCGATTAATTAGGTAGACTCATTTAAATTAAATTTAGATTATTATAAGCGAGAAATCTTTTAAGTTGTTAACATCACTATATTTTTAAAAACTCTAAAGTAGATTAGTTTTCCATCAACCAATTTGCGTTGGTACAATATATCATTCTTCAAATAACAAGTTAATTACTCTTATTTTTAAAATTTAAATTAAATAAAAAATTATCTTGTATAAGTAAATAAAATTTTATTTTTGATATATTATAGATATAAATGATTTATACTATCAGCTAATTGAAATTTACTTTAAATTAAAATAAAAACATGATTATGTAATTCTTTTAATTTTATTAACCTTCTTAATTTATATTATTTTTATATATAAATATTATAAGTGGATTCCGTACAAACCATTGATACTGAACTAATTTGTAGCTTCGAATTTTTGAACTCGTGGTTTACGTTTCATTTCCTATGTACATTAGATTGTCGACGCTGGCACACGATGTCACTAACGAAATCAAATGAATTCGCAAGAAACGTGTATCACCGCTATTTTATTTTATTTTTAGCTTTAGCATATAATTTCATCAGTGAAAATGTTATCCACTTAGTCCTAGTTACGGTCACTAATGATTTTACGTTGTTGGTTATCTCTTGTATATTTTTAATTTGGAATTTATAACGTAGCACATTTTTAATCAATTCTTATATATACAATTATTTTTCATTTAGATCATATTATAAAGGCGCATTTCAACATTTTGGAAAACTATTAACTTTTTGTGTGGAGTTTAATCTTACTATTAAGTATTTTTAAGTGATTTTTTCTCTCTTTTTCTAAAACTAAATAAAATATCAAATCAAATTTAAAATGGCTAAGTTATTTTTAATTATTTTAAAATTAAAATTAATTATTGTGTGAACTTAAATATGTTATACTATTTTTTCTATCGATTTTGCAACTCAAGACAAATTTGAGTTACAAATTATGTATATATAACCTAGATCACTTGAGATACTCTACTATTATTCTAACAATATCGTCTTCCTTTGTTGAGATATGATTCAAGCGCAATCAAATTGTAGAATTTTTTTCTTTTCACTATTTGAATGATAGTAATTTTTTTCATTGAAATTTTTAGTCTTATGATGCATGTATTTCTTTGTTGTGTTAGGTTAATAGATTTTATTTTCTTTTTTGCATACAATAAAAAAATTATTACATTAAATTTCATATGCAATATTTTTAACTTTTAATATTACTCCATCAAGATATATATTTTTTTAATCTTTGTTGTAACTTACAAAAATACTCATTTATACTTAGTTTATCTAATAAACGTTGTTTTCAAATTTACCTTAAATTAAATACTTAATCTATTCAAATTAAGAAATATGTTATGCTAACACAAAATTTCTAATTATAAAATAAAAATAGTTTTTGTTATAACTTACAAAGACATTCCCTATACTTACTTTATCTAATATGTTTTATTTTAAAATTAACCTTAAATTAAATACTTAATCTATTCAAATAAAGAAATATATTATACTAACACAATTTCTAATTAAAAAATAGTCTTGGTTGTAATTTATAAAAATACTTATTTATACTTTATTTTATCTAATAAGTGTTTACCTTAAATTAAATATTTAGTCTATTCAAAATAAGAAATATATTAGGCTAACACAAAATTTCTAATTAAAAAAATATATAATTTAATTTTAATAATCTATCGATAATAATTAAATAAAGGTACAAGAAGAAGAAATTATTGGTGGTCAATGATGAAGGTAAAATTTACGTAAAGAATTAACTATTTACATAGAATTATTTGAGATTGATTTTAATTGTAACATAATGATAAGAACTAAATGAGTAATGACTATACTTCATAGAAAATAATTTAATAATATTTTAATAAATAGAGCAAATAGGAATATGCTACATATAATAACGAAAAATTTATATTGGATATAGACTATTTATCAAATAAGATGCTTAAACTAATTCATACAAAAATTGTTATTGATATTGATTAGTTAACGTTTCAATGATAAGTAATTGTATAAGTGCCATTCATCTTTTATGTTTTAGTTACAAGTGTAAGGTAATGTTTCATAAAGAAAAAAGAGTGAGCAAAGAAATACCTACAGAAAATATTATTAGCAAAAGAACATTTTAAAGTATCATATCTTTTACAAAATGTTTTTCCAAAAGCATATCATGTTTAGATCAAGGCCCAGTTATCAATAATATTCATAACAAAGTAAAATTCTTCTTTGCATCATTGAACGCAAATCATAACTGGTCATTGCTGCTTATTCAATCTTAGGGATAGATTTTTATTTGACATGTTATTCTCTAATCCTTCTAGGCACTGCCTCATCCGGTTGGAGTTAATTTCATGTTCACATTTGAATTCCTTTGCATAATTCATTTACATGTTAATGCATAGTAGATAAGTTTTTCTTAAAAAAATATTTTATGATATTTTTCTCATTTTTTTAAAGTTAACTTTTTGAATTTGTTTAAATCAATAAGCTGTTTTTTTTTTACTTATTTTTTAAATGTCTAATTAGTAATTTTTTATTATACATGTATTTTAATTTGAAAAACTTCTATAATTCCTTTTAAAGAATGAGTCATGTATTGCTTTACTCAGCTCAAATGCTGACTATCATGTTTATTTCACTTGTTTTTCGTATTTGGCAAATGCTCCATCCTTTTAAAATTACCTCATTTTTTTGTGAGATTTTTCAAACTATTTTATTGAATTAACGTCATGCTTGGAAAGAGAACATGATATTTTTTTATCCCTAGCCATTGAAATCAAATTGTAGACCAAGTCATTTTGAATATGACAACCTTCCAGATATGTTGACATTAGACTAAAGTATTTGCTTTACACGAATATAAAATATTTATGATATAACGCGTGCAAGAAAAAAATATTGGCAAAATTAATTAGTCAAGAAGCGATTTTCAATATCGCAAAATGAAAAGGCAATTATAAGATAGATTTTCAGCTTTAGTAGTATAACAAATTACCATAGGTTATTATTATTTATTTTTTCCTTATGCGCTGCACCACAATCTGATCTGCAGGTAATTTTAGTTCCACAACCTTATTTGCTTATCATATAATAGGTAACCAAATAAATTATATAACAACCATATCGGACACAATGTATATAGATAGCTGTATTAACCTTCTCTAACAAATTTGGTAAATAACTGAATTATTTAAATATGCTGTTAGAAGCTTGATTTCTAGTTATGTATATAGAAAATGTTTTATTGGGTGAGACAAAATTTATTTCGATAATTTTTGCATTTTAGGAAGAATAAGTTTTCATCTATCACTTGAGGAATATTCTTAGTGAAAAAAAATTCCAAATTTATTTACATTTAAATTTTAATTGTGTAGATAAAAGAAGTTGTTGAATAAGAAAAAGTCCTCTTTAATAAATGTTATGTCTCAAAATAATTAATCTTCAATCTTAATATTCTAAGAGAAACAAATAAATTAAATACAATTACTACCCAAACGTTTGACAATTAATTTTAAGTACTAAAACTAGAAAGAAATATATCAAAATAATATCTTCATTTAATTATAAATAATATTAAAATTAATATATTATATTAATAATTTGTGTTGATCCAATTTTATTTCAAATATTTTGGAATTTTAATCAAGACAAGATTTAAATGAATCATCCTACAAAAATTCAGCTTGGCTAATAAGGATAAAATAAATCGATTTTGATCTGTTACACAAACACCACTAATTGCATGTCACTTGTCCACTTCATTTCCTTCCTTGCAATTCTAGGATGCAACAACGAATTTTGTTGGCAATAAAAAAAACTAGATAAAAATCTGTGATATACACAGACGAAAAATTGAGTATATTATATTATTAAGAGATTAGTATAAATTAAAGTAAGTATATGAAACATGACAATAATATGATAAGTAAATGCTTTTAGATAAAAAAAAATTAGAATTAAAATTGACTCCATAACATATGATATTGTGTCATTTATTTATTTGAATGTATCTAATTTTTTCTAAACTGATTTTCAAGATGGTCTCTTTATCTAATGATATTGTTTTTATTATTTGTTTGAATATCTTATTTTTGAATTGTTTATAAGAATTGATTTTTTTTATTGATAATGTTGTTTCTTGTGTATCTTAGTATGCATTTATCATTGATCTTCAATTGATAGTTACGTGTCTTTTGCTATTAATGTCGTTAATGGTTGCACAAATTATAGATATTCAGGTTTATTTTTACTTTGATATATAGAAATGTTTTGTATTTTATATCACAATTATAATTTATGAAAATCTAAATACACCTCGCATATAAAATTTTTATTCTTAATATACATCACAGGTATTGCAAAAGTAATACACAGTTACACAATTGTTTTCCTTTGTAAATGGCCAAAATTTCTAGACTCACTACACTACACCAAATCTCGTTAGAGATTTCTTAAAATTTGTCGCAAATTCGATAACATCATAATAACAATAATTAGCTAATATAATCTCTCTTATTTATACAAGTAATAGATAAGCTCATAAACAACTCATATTTTTTACTATTTCACACCAGGTAATTATCTGACACCATAAATTATAAGAACAGTAAGGAAAAGGCTAGGAAAACTTATTTAACACCTATTAAACTTCGACTATTTAAAACCTTAATACTTAAGCTTTTGTATGAATATGCTTATGATACTAATTTAGCCTTGGAACTAATATGCTTTTGCTTTTGCATTAATACTTCTATGGTGAGATCAAAAATCGAGTTGAACATCTCATAAAAATGATTCGGTTAAACAAATTATTTTTATAAAGTAATTTAGTTTGATTTGATTTAAAAAAAAATAAAATTGAATCATATACAATCATACATAACTAGAAAAGAATTATCAAATTAATAAAAAATCTAAACAACTTAAAAAATTCAAATTGAATCACTTTATACAGAATAATTTAGTCCGAACTGAATCATTTATATAAACTGTATGGGTTTGGTTTGATTTTTAGAAAAATTGTTTTCTTCACGCCCCTAAATAATTAATCCTACTCTTAATATTTGGATTCTTTTTAAAAACAAGGTTCAAGATTTATTTTGAGAAAAATAATGGGGTTTATTTTAAATTCCTAGAAACCTATTAAAACAAAAATCATCTTTGTTATCAGGTGAAAAAATTAAAAAGAATATGCATGTTATAAACCAACTCGAGAAAAGTTAGCTCCATTTTTAGTATATTTTTTAGATATATATTTTTATTAGGTAAAGTTAATAACAACCATTTACTCTTTATTTAATAAATTTTATCTATAATTTATAAGTTTTTAATAAATTCTAGCTAATAATGAAAAATAAGGTCATATTACTGGTCAAATAATCAATAAATAATTTTTAATTAAAATTGTAATATTACATTAAAAATCATGAAAAAAAAATACGGTTACACTTCTTAATAAAAAATATTTTTAGTTAGCATCCTAAAATACTTATTAACATTTTTTAAAAGATATATTGAAAAACGATTAGGATCAGCTTTAGATAGTAAAATAAAATATATTTATCTTTTAATTACTCAATAATTTAGATTAAGTTATATTTAAAATTTTCAAAACTTAAAATACAAAAATTTGAACAATATATTCTTCCTACACATAAGCTCATTTTAGAAGATCTTTATTCATAATAATTTTTTAATATTTATTTTCATAAAAAAATCACCAAATATATTCTAGCTAAAAATTAATTTATTTGAGAGGATCTTAATTTGTAATAACTTTTTTATATTTATTTTCATAAAAAAGAAACATCAATACTCCTCTTCTCCTTTTTTTTTTTACTTAAATGTACTTTCAATTAAAAGTATTTTAATTTGTGTAATATACATCATAAATATTTATTTTACATAACTAAAATTTATAATAGATAATATTTTTAAATATATAAATTATATTATAATAAAATTCGTAATAAATAAATATTTTTTAGAATATATATTATTTGTTAAATTTATAATATAAATTTTATATTATGGTACAATGATATATTTTATTATTGATTCTTACAACAAATGATATATTTTTTATTATTGGAAAGGCTGATCGGACGTATGGGTTCGGGAGTTACAACCTAAATAATTCGCTCGGGCTAGCTATATGGGAAGAGGGATGGTGTTTGGCATTTGGATTTTGGGTTTTAAGGTTTGACTTGATAGGGGTGTGCTTTCAGGCGGAGGATTAAGTCCGTAGTTAATTTGGGGGAGGTTTGGCAACTGGCTTGTTAAAGTCTCGGCTCTCTGGAACAAAGTCGGTTAGGCATGATGGTCCCAGGGGATCGGTAGGACTCGCCTGCCTTATGGCCCAGTTAGGCCTCGATATCTGGGTGTGCCACCGAGGCAGGCGAACTGGAGAAACCTGTTTCTAGGTGGAGATGGACTCTTGGAGGGGAGGTGAGGGCTTAGGTTTGAGATGGGTGGTAGGGAACGCGACTTGGGCGAAAAAGTTAAAATACTAACACGGGGCTCGGGGATGGTGGGCGTGTCTCCCGTCTTTGTCAATCTTGACCTTTCTTCTCTACTTAGCCCCATGGGTGGTTCGGGAACGTCTGCCGTCCGGTCGTTCTTAAAATTTGTCTCTCGTTCTTCGCCGTTGGTTCTTCCTGGCGTGCCTCCTAACCTTTGTCTAGTTCTCTCTCCTCGTTGATGTCGAGGTACCGGATATTCTCTCTCTTTCGGTTTGACGCCAAAACATAGCCTCAGAAGAAAGTGGAGGGAGGTCAACAACCGATCGGCGTGATTTTTGCGTCTCGGATGGGCCCGTCTTGGGGATAAATCTTGAAAATTGGTTTAGGGAAAGAAATTTCACATGTCCAAGTAGATTTAGAGTCTTCGTTGATAAAAAAATTTAAAAATATTAGAATTTAGTTTAAAATTAAAGGTATTACAAATGATAGATAACCAGAAATAAGAAGTTAAAAAATTATTAATTTTTTTTTATTTGAAGAAAAATAATTAAAAACATGTTGATTGAAAAAATAATATTTAAAAATATTTTTGTTATATATAAAGAATTAAGATCCTTTAAATAAACTTATTCTTAATAAAAATATTTTATTTTATATTTTAAAAATATCAACTAATGCGAACCATCGAATAATTAAAGGGTGGATACAATCTTCCTTTATTCTCTAAAATGAAAAATTCCCTTTAGATATCATAATGCATTGAAAGAAAAAATAAAATTGAAGAGTGTTATCTTCTTTTCTATTTTTTTAGTAGAGAAAAACGCGTTTACGTTGGATGGTTGGGCTTGACTTTTAGGGCCTTGAATAGAGTATAGGTTGTTCCTCAGCAGAAACAAGGTCCAAACCTGAAACATTCGGCCTTTGCCTGTTCTCTACTTTCTGCCTCACTGTTTCTTTTCCTTTGCTGTTTCAAACATCCACTCCTGTTCTTGTTCTCTCTCTCTTGTTTCTTCTGTAACAGCTATGCTACTAAAAGACATGTCTTTCTTCAACAAGGTGCTACTCTGTGGTCCTCACTTCTGATTATGCCACTTGTTCTTTCTGCTGCCACCAACAGTGTGCTTCTTCTTTTTTTGGCAACCATTCCACGTTTTACTATCACGCTTCTTTTTTGTTTTTGTTTTCTTTTCCAAAACACACTGCTACTGTCTCTTCCCTTTTCTTTACCCTTCACGCTTATTTTTGAAACCTATTACTTCCACTCTGTCACTGATGAAATAAAAAAAATGAGTGCTTTGAGCTCCCTCTGCATGTTCCGATCTGACCCTTTATTCGTGAATGTAACTTTTCTTGTGTAACTGGAACACGTGCTTCTAAAGTTTCCGTCTTTAATCCTTTGCAGCACCAAATTTGACGATATCCCATATTTTTTTTTTTGCCTTTGATATGGTTGTAATGTTTTTCTCTTACTTGGGTTGTAGGACATTCTGGGTATAAAGCCTCAGAAGAAATCGCCGTTGTTGTTAAGGATGTCGGTGTTGGTGTTTTCAATGGTGTGTGGTGTTTTTATCTGTTCCGTGTGTCTAAAGCAGATAAGCACTCATGCAAGGACCATGCTTTTGGAGTTGCAAGAGATTGAGAAGTCTTCTCGGAGTAGATTGAACCTAACACATGATGTTCCTTTGTTACATTACCCCAAACCTATGTCTTTCAACAGGTAATGGGAAGTTTCTGTGTTGTGTTATGTTATGTTATGATCATTTTGGCTTTGGTTAGTTAAGGCCTTGATAATTGACTTTTTTTTTCTTTGGTAGGAGTGAGTGTGCTGGTAATCCCGTACGGTTCTTTGCAATATTGTCGAATCAGAGATCGGGGAGTGGGTGGTTTGAGACCCTTTTGAATAGCCATATTAATGTGAGCTCCAATGGGGAGATATTTTCAGTTAGAGAAAGAAGAGTAAATATTTCTACCATTGTGCAGACTTTGGATAAAGTTTACAACCTGGACTGGCTCACTAGTGCTTCCAAGAATGAGTGCTCAGCTGCAATTGGATTGAAGTGGATGCTTAATCAGGTAAAAGTGCTCTGTTGAGTCTTCTTCCAAAGTGTGTAGTGAACTTGTTTATGTTTGTCAGATGCATTCTTAAGTGTTGCGGAAAAGAGAAAATCAAGCTTTGGTTATTTGTTTTGTAGACATAAATAAATGCCCTCGTATTAATGGCTTGGATTGCAATGTAATTTGATGCCTCCCACCTCCCCTTCCTTGTGCTTTTGATGTGAAGGATCTATGTGAAACTTGACCCATGTGCTTAACTTTGAGGACAAGTACTTTCATTCAGACTCTGGAGCATTGTTATCAATTTCTGTCTGCCAGTCATGATCATTGACTAGAGTAGGGTCACCTTGTTGCATATTAATGTAATTAAATATAGGGAAAATTACACTTGTACCCCTGATGTTTAGTGATGTTACACCTGATGCCCTTGACATTTTGTGGACCCTTCTGTTTGATACAGATCACCTGTGGTTTCTTATGATTTATATGAATTGAGGGAGGTCGGTGCAAATTCAAAAATAGAAGGGGTATTGAGTGTAATATCATTAAATCTCAGGGTGAGGGATTGTATTTTACCCTATGTTCTAATATGCTTAGATTTATAAAGCAAATCTTTTTGTTTGTCTGATAGGAAGAGTGACAACTTTTACCAGAAGGAGATGAGATGGAATAACATGAACATGATAGGAGGCTAAATTGCATTGATTTGGAAACTACTAGAATAACATTATGGCTAGTAAGACTGGTAGATTCAAAATCTAAATGTCAATAGAAGAAGGGCTATTTAGCGTAATATCATTAAATCTCATGGTGTGTGAAATGTATCTTACCCAATAATCTAATATGTGAGATTTATGGTGCAAGTATTTTTGTTTGTGCCTGACAGGATTAGTGACAACCTTTGCCTAATTGGAGGTTAATTGTGTCAAATTGGAAACTACTGGAATAACATAGTAGCTAGTAAAATTGGTAGAACCAAGTGACACTAAGAAATCGAAAGTATAATTAAGCTTATTTCATCTATGTAGTTATTTTGTTCTCCATCAGTCCATGAGAGGCCAATTGTCAATTGTCTTGGAACTCAATAGTTGGTGATGCATTTGTGCAACATAAGAAGGCAGATGATAAATGCAGAGTTGCTTTGATTGCGATTTTTTTTTGTTTGTTTTGTCCTTGTGGCTCAATCTTTGCAATTTGGTTTGATAGATTAGTATTTAGTAATAGAAAAATCAAGACATATTTTGATTTCATGCAGGGATTGATGGAGCACCCTAAGGAAGTAGCAGATTACTTCAACCGTAAAGGTGTTTCTGTCATATTTCTTTTCCGAAGAAACTTATTACGCAGAATGGTATCAATGCTTGCCAACTCCTACGATCGTCATGCTAAACAATTGAGTGGAACTCATAAGTCTCATGTTCACTCTACAGAGGAGGTCTCTCTCTCTCTCTCTCTCTCTATATATATATATATATATATATATATATATATATATATATATCCTGCTTTCCCTTAATATCTTTTAACATATAATGAAACTCATTTGGGTTCTTTTAGGCTGATACTCTTTCAAAGTACAAGCCTACCATTAATTCTACATCATTGCTAGCTGATTTGAAGGATATGGAGATGAGAACTGCAAAGGCTTTAGAGTACTTCAACATCACTCGGCATATGATCCTGTACTATGAGGATCTTATAAAAAATCAAACTAAGCTAAAAGACATGCAAGAGTTTTTAGGATTGCGGCCAATGGAATTAACGAGCCGTCAGGTGAAGATACACAGAGGACCATTGTCAGATCACATTAAAAATTGGGATGATGTGAACAAGACGCTAAAAGGAACTGCTTTTGCGAGTTTCCTCCAAGTTGATTATTCATCATAACCTCTTCTAACTACTGGAAAGGTGTAAATATCAACAATGATTTTGTCCCGGGAAACAGTTTCAAGTTTAGTGCTGGTTGCGGTAAGAACACAACACTGTCCACATTCTGATGTTTCTTTTCACTCCATTGATGAGATGAGTGTTCCTTTGCAATTGCAATCTTTCATTTTTGTGCATTCTTGAATGACTTTGTATATGCCAGCTAATTTATTTATTTGTAAAAAGATGAGCTTTAGTTTTATTCAAACGACTTCTCTATGTTTATTCTTTTTTCCCTTTCAGTTATTTATATAATTGAACTGTATATATGATTTGGAAGCCTAAGTGATTGTTTCTAAGAGATCTAGCAACATAGTAAACCACCAAGTACTTGTTAGGTTGAAAATTATTCCTTATTTTTTAAAAGCTTGCTATTAAGGTTGGTACAAGTCCCCCAGAAATACTTTGGGCATTAAATTTTGTTGTCTTGTATTAGTTGGTATTAAGAAGTGGTTACTCTTTAGAATCATGGTTATGGTCTTGATGTATAACCAATAGATGGAAGATTTCTAGAAATGTGGCTCTGACAGGGAACCATAAATTTCAACTTATTAATATGAGCATTAAGGAATAAGAGACTAAATTACAAGTTTGACTAATCAATGGTCCCATCATCAACCTAATATTGTAATAGTAGGAGACATGTAATGTGAGATTCCACTGATTACCTCCATCAACGGCAGCTGCTTCCTGCTGTTTTGTAGGCACCACATAAAAGAATAACTATTTTATTATTTGGCTTTTCGAAAGAACATTAAAAATAAGTAATTATTTCTCAAAGCTAACCGTTTGCCAAACATGTAAAGATGTTTTCTCACCCATCATTCACGGCCCATTCAATTTAGAATAAATGGCCTCGCTTTACATTAATTCCTCAAATTTTAAGTCGTTGAAATTTTTTAGGGTTTTATTTAAGTTTTTAAAATAACTACTGTTTTTTTTTTTTGTCTCTAGATATATTATTATTATTATTATTATTATTATTATTTTTTAGGGTTTTATTTAAGTTTTTAAAATAACTACTGTTTTTTTTGTCTCTAGATATATTATTATTATTATTATTATTATTACTTAAGTCTTTAGACTAGGGACCAAACGGAAAAAAGTGAATAATTTTAGGATTGAAATAAAATCCTAAAATCTTTTAGAGATTTGTTTGAGCTTTTGAGTGTCAGGTACTAATGTGATAGTTAAATATTATATAATTTTAGAGACTAAATTGATTCGTTTATTTTTTATTTTATTTTATTTTTGTGGCATTTTATACAGAATTCCTCTAACATTTTCGTTACGGTGGCACACAAGATTGGGTTCTTTTTAGTGATTTTTTATTCCTTTTTTATTAATGAAACATAAAAATTTATCAGTGTTTTATAGTTACTTATAAAGGAATTTCGATAATTATTGCTTAAAAAGTAAATGTTAATCTTTGCTAACCATCTTTAGGTATAGTTATGTTTTGGCATTTAAGAATCTGAAATATTTGTTGAATTAGTCTGTACCTCTTGACTAAAGGGTGTACTCACTAATCATGCAGCTTATTTACTTTAATAATCTGCTAAAAGCATCACATCAATTTGTCTGTCCAATATCTCTCAACCTTTCAATGCAAAATTTGCTCCACCTCACCAACAATGTTTTATCAATTGGTTAATGTTTTTATTTAAAACCATATTTTATGTTTTGTTAGCATATGGCAAAGAACTAAAAATAATTAAACAAAAGTAGAATAAAAATCAAAGCATGTTATCTAATTAAACCAAATGTGAAATATCTTTTTGCAAATTATGGAAGCAATTGCACCAAAGCGAATTTTCGAAATTGTTGACATGCCAACATCAAGAGCTTCGAAAGTAGGGAAACAACCCGAGTGATAGCGGGATTTGTCAACTTGAGGTCGTGGTATAATATCTTTTCTTTGGGTCTGTCATGTAATAATAGAATGTCCATGATTGAACCTGCTGTCACAAATACATGCCCACAGATTCAGCCCAATAAAATGGGCCGCACTATTAGGCCCCAATACATTACACCTTAGGGAATTTTCTGGGGTTATGCTTTTCAATAAATATATGCCCCGTTCTTTTGTTATTACTAAAATACCCTTCACAGAAAAATATTATAAAACATATTTTTACATTCTACCTTTATTATTCTTTATATCTGATTTTTACATTTTTTTTAAATAAGGAGATATCCAAAATTTATTTTTCATCAAATTATCCTTCTCACCAGGTCAGCTTATTTGAGGATAAAATACTACTTCCAGTTACGGGAATCTAAGTGTCAAATCACTCGTGCTAGTAACATTTTTAAACTTTATTTTATATTTTCGTTTTCATCATTATTTAAATTTTATTTTTACATCTTCCATCATCATTGTTCTTTAAACCTCCTACATCTATTTTTTTTTTCATCGTCATTGTTCATAAGTATTATTTTTTATAATTTATATTATATTTTTTATATTTGTTGAACTCATATTAATGTGTAACAATAATTTTTCTTGACATGGTGATAGTAATTATTTTAGATATCACTCTTTTCTTTAATAATAGATGTACAATTCAATTTCTATTTTTTAATTTTACGAGAAAGTACTCTTTGAAACAATAATATACATTCCATGGAATATATATTTTTGTTTTGAAAAATACTTTTTGGAATAGGTATCAAGATGCAATGATAATTTTCTGACACATTAGTGTTAATTGTTTTTCAAGTGTTGTTTTTTTTCAATGGTAAACATTTTATTTTAAAGTACAATTTAATTTCTATTAAAAAATATTTTTTGAAACAAAAATATACATATTGCAAAAAAGTACTTTCCATAACAAGAAATACATATTTGAAAAGTATTTTATAGAACTATATATTTTTGTTAAAACATAGTTTCAAAAAAATATTTTAAAAAAATAAAAAATAAAAAATAAAAAATAAAAAATAAAAAAGAAATATATTTATTAATAATAGTATATGCTAATATTCAGTGTCTTTATGTTTGTTAAGCAAATAGCATAGGCCGGTTCACAAAGCCCATAACAGCACCTCCCCCATATTTTTGGGTTACCCACCTCCCTTTTAGATAAGTAGTAGCTAACATATTTGTAGAGAGTGCGTTGATCCATTTTCGGTTGACAGCATTCTTCTTTCCATTAGACATTGCTGTTATGTTTGGTTTGATGGCAGTGGAAAGCAGAAAACTAGTAGGAGCGATGATAATAACTGGTTATAGAAAAATTGACCATAATTATATTTAATTAGTTAATTGAATTTGGTTATAAAATTTAACTATTTTATTTTTTAAGTTAAAATTTGATTAGTTACTTTTTTTTAAATAGTTGAATATAATTAAATAATCTATCATAAAAAATAAGTTACGATGATTATGAAAAATAAATTATACCAACTATCTCTAGCAATTGGGTTACCCTCATCTAATCTATTCTCCTTAACAAAACTTCTGCCTATTTTCTTCACACATGGCCAAATCGCCCAGGCAAGTTTTTTACCATTTTTTCTACATTAAGTGCTATCCCAACTAAGACAAAAAGAAAAATAAAAAAAAAGTTCGTAACAAATAGAAGCTAAGTTAATGCGATTGCACCATTTGATAATCAGTAGTAGTATCGCATGCAAATATATTAGCCACTAGGCCAAGTAAAGCTTCTCAACTAGACTTACACAAGTAATCATATTTTGATGGAACCGTAAATTCTGAAATTTTAAGGATCCCTCCCTTGTCAATAATAGGAAGTATGAAGAATATAATAACGGCTCATAAGCAATAATGAGAAAATTTAACATGATATTCATCCGTGAACGTAACTCAAAATGATGTGAATATGAGATACTTCTTGTATTACATTTATTAATGTTTGTTCTATCATAATGTGACACCTCTAATGTAACATTTAATGTCTGTAGTATTATGTCGGTTGTAACACTTCTGAGTTTTTTTTTAAATTTTCTATTTTTTTTTTAAATTTCTTAAATTACTATTATTTATATACTTTAAAATTAATGTTAAAAAATAGAAATAGTGATTTTAAAATTTGAAGGGATAAAAATAAATAAATAATTTATAAGACTATAATCAAAACTTACTTATTTTATAGGAAAAAAATTATAAAAATTTAAATCTTTTCATTTTATAAGGACTAAAAATATATTTAAATCTTTAAAAAAATGATATTTTTATTTATTTTCAAAACTAATTTTAGACCATAACTAGATATAGCCAATTTTGACTATAACTGAATTTTGATATATAACCGGTATTTTAAAAATTAAAACTGATTTTACAAAATCAAAATCATTTATGAAAAATAATTATGTTTATGATTATAATATAAAATTCAATTATCATATAATTATTATAATAATGACTAGCACTCCTTAAGAAGTGGAAGAGAGAAAAGTAAGAGAAAAATAATTGATGATGAATAAGGAAGAAAATAAAAAGTAAATAAGACTTACCTAAAATAAAATCCATCAATGGAGAAGAGATTCTTCTTTAAAAATTGAAAATTATGTTTAAATACCAATTTTGTTCTTCGTACAAAACACCATTTCCGACGGCAAAACAAATTATGTTATTTTATACAAAGATGAAAGCATCTTTAAAATATGGAGAGAAAATTTAATATTTCTTTCTCTTTTATTTCCTCTAATTTTTCTATTAATTCAAATAATTTAAAATACAGTGATACTATGTCATTCCAGACCAATCTGGATGAAAGAGTAACAAATCCTCATGTTTGTATTATTGGATAAATATTAAATTAAAAAAAAAACAAGAAGTTTGATAGAAATGAAAAACAGTTGCCTTATATGCATTTTTTTTTTGCATGAGACGAATTTGTACTAACATTTTCCAACATTTATTAATCCTTTACTTATTTTCTCCTTTTTCCTTTTCTATCTTACTTCTTTTCTTTCTATTTCTCACAACAAACATTTCAGATTTGAAGGAAAAGAAATAAAATATAAATATTTTATTTTATATTTAGTACATGAAATTTAAACATGTAAATGAAATAGTTCATTTATAATATTTCAAGTTTTTATTTGTAAGTTAGTTTTTTTTCTGTAAAATATTTATTTTATTCTTTTGTAGTTTTAACCTGAGTGGTATTTTAGCCTTTTGTGTACAGACTACTACATAATACAGACTCTTCAAACTTCACCACTGCATTCCCATAGTATATAAAGTGGAATTTACTAAGCATGTAAAAAATCAGTACATTATCACATAAATCTGTGTTATAGGATTATGTGTTATTTTTTTTTTGTTAAGATTATCCATTAGTTATTGATTGATTTAGTTTTTCCAAATAATGTACTTGTACAAATATTTCCTTCTTTAGAATTAATCCTCATTCTCCTACTTTTGTGAATGCTTTAAGATGATACCTGGAAAATAAATGTGAGAATAAAAGCTTTATACATTTAATATAAGAGTTAAACCAAACTGTAACATGCACTTTAATCCTCTATTAATTTAAGAACAAGCTCCATATTAAAATGATGCTGAAAATTAATTTAATTCCATTGAAGCCCCTACAAATACAACCCTAAGAAGGAGTCAGGGCCATACTTTATTGTTTCCGCATGCAACAGTAAAAAGCTGCTCTAACAACCAAAGCAACTTGATTTGGGAACTACTGTGTCAAATCTTTAACCTGTTGTAATGGAATAAATACTCACCTCATGTTGATGTTTCAACGTACAGTTAGTCGTAGTCTACAGTTAAAATAACACCAAGTTGCCTTCACTATATTATATTCCCGTTTCATCATTCCAATAAGCCCAACATTTGAATCCAACCATCTTACAACTTGCTATTTTATTTTAGAATAAATAATAAAGCTCACGCGTACCATACCTACACTCTCCATATTGTATTGCTTAAAGTACATTTTTCCTGGGCTAGTTCCTATAGCAATTGTCTCCCCCTATAACAACTTGGGTGGTCATAAAATCACTTCACTACCCAATAAAAATGAGAACGATGCAAAACCACTTGTTAATTTGCTTGACATGCAAATTGACTACTGGTGACAAGACTATATATATATATACACACGGGAAAAATATTTATTGAACATCAAAACAGGACAACTTATGCACCAAAAAGACAAAATAATGTACCAATAAAAAGGGCAACTTTGGGACTGATTGATGATACACATTTACTTTTACATATTATACACTTTTTAACATATTGTTTGTCTTTTTTTTATCACTTGTTATATTTATGTTTTTTTTTTTCTAAGTATCAATGAGCACTTAGATGTCCAAGAATGATTTTCCTTTGGTATATACTTTAAGATGCAAAATTACAAATAAAACCATATTAACAACCAAATTATAACATTATATACCCATAAAATTTTATGAGTATTCTCCAATAGGACTTTGTTAAAAATATGTTATTTAAAATACTTATAAAATAAGTTCCAATTGTTATTATTTATTTATGAAAGGTTGAAAATTCTAATACGTTAGTCAATTTTTTTTTTAATTTTATAATACTAGAATGTAATTAGCTTAATTATTGTACAAAGAATCAATATGTAACACTATAAATTATATAAACTATATTATATTATCAGTAATTTTATATGAAATGTAATTTTTATGGACCAACTGTTGAATTATAATTAGATATTTTCTTAATTACTTATGTTAAATTTTATAAAAATTGTTCAAGAGTGTTTGAGAGAAAGAGGGAGAGAGTTCAAGAGAGTTCGAGAGAGAGAGAGTTAGAAAGAGAGATAGAGAGAGAGAGAGAGAGATAGATAGATAGATAGATAGAGTGAGAGAGAAAGAAAGATCCATTTATTATAACCAAGAGAGTTTGAGAGAGAGATCCACTTGCAGCAATCAAGAGAATTATTATTTATCTCTATCGGTTTTGAACAATTTAGCCTAACAAATCTACTCATTTTGTAAATTTATCATGATTATATATACACTAAAAATGTCTTATGCTCATAAAAATACAAAACATATAATATTTGTTAAATTTTCAAATTATAAAATTAATATATATTTGATTAATATAAGCAAAAGAGGAAGGATCAAAGTACATGGTAATTACCATCACACCATTTAATAACTTTTTATTAAATAAATTTATTTCAAAATTTATGGTTGATTGAAAGTTCTTATATACACTAAAAAGAAAATAAGTTTAGCGACCACCGAAATCGATCGCTATTTTTGAAATTGATCATTTAGCAATCGAATTGGTTGCTACTGTGTATCCCTAGTGGCTAAACCATTTAGCGATTGAATTTGATTTGGTGTCTAAAATAGCAATCGAACTTTCGGTCGCTAATCACACTTACCACTACTAGAGGTACCATAAATAACAATCGAAACATTGGTATCTATTTTAGTTGCTAATTTATTGCAAAATATATTCAAAAAGAAAAAATTGATCGCTAATTGATTTAAATAATATTTTTCTGGAAAAGGAAAATTGGTTGCTATTTTTTTTTGAATTTAATGTAGAAAACTAAAATAACGGGCGCTAAATTGGTTGCAAATTTTTTCGAATTTTAATTTAAAAAATAGTCGATTGCTAAATTGATGGCTGTTTAGTAGAAGATTAAAAACTAATCGGTCGCTAAATGAGGCATTTTTATTTTAAATTACGGTTATTGTTTCGGTCGCTAATAGTAAAAGAGGTGGATTTGTTTAGTCACCGATTTAGTGACCGCATTTTTCAATCGCTAATTTTATAACTTTTTCAATCCCTTTTTCTTAAATTAGTAATATATATAATGAACCTACTAAGTATTTATCAATAATCACAAATTTAATCACACTATAAATAACACACAATAAATTAATTTGAAATAAACAATTATAGATGAAAGCATTAACAATTTAAATTAACAATTTAAAGTACCAACATAATTACTAATAATTAAAAATCATAATAAGTATCAATATAATTATCCTAAGCATTCTGAACATGATTCTTTAGTATATCATCTTCAAAATAACCATCCTAAGCCTTATCATCATGACCGTGATTATTATCTAGTGGAGTGGGGCCTAACATAAGTGATTTCAGCTGCAAGTATTGTAAAATTAATTGCATTTGTTGATTTTGTTGTTCCACTTTCTCATTTTGTTGTTCCACTTTCTTATTTTATTGTCGAATCTTCTCACTTTGCTCCTCATGATTATGCAACAATTGTACCACTTTCTCCACAAGTGACTTCTTGATAGCTTTTTTATCCCCACAAATTCATTATTCAATTTATGAATTGTCTCACACATCTCCTCCATTTGTTGTATCATTGATATCTCAATCAAATTAGTTGGAGTGCATGAACTTGTTGGTTAATTTGCCAAGTCCATATACATTCCCTTTTTCATTCTTACCTCCAACAACTTCTAAATATATGTCATTATCATTGATCGAGAAAGAATTGGATTCAGTTGAAGATGTTCCTTCGTTCGTGGCAAATTATCGGAGTTCTTATTGACGTTGTTCATATTTCAGCTTCAAAAAAAGGTTGAATATTAAATTATTCTTATTAATAGTTAATAAACTTTAAAGTAATATTTAAAAAGGTAAATGATTAAATTTACAGCAAGTTCGTGAATTTTGTCATTGACCCATTCTCCAAACTTAATTTTTTGGTTTTCTCTGTCACCTCCCAAGCACTTGGCAGCTGTTATATAACCTACTTAAATTTAAACAAAAATTGAAATTATAATATATCTAATCAATTAAGTAAAATAAAAAGTAAATAAAATTACCATATTTTCGTAATAAGCTAATGTAGATATAAAACCACCACAATAGGTTGAAGTTCCTTTATCAATAACTCGATTTGTCTTGACAATCAAGCTTTTATTTTGAAAATTTGTAGAAGTCCAATGCTCGTCTAAAATTGTTCGGACACTGAACAAAATCAAAAATTGCACAATCATGACCATTTTTAATCTTACTCATTACATTTTTGTAAATGCGTAAGCCCTTTTGCTAAAAAATGACTCTAATACTTTGCTTATTTTCATTTATGATTTAGTTTTCATAATATATTCGTTTAACGTTAGGATAGTTAGTTTAACGTTGGGATAATAAGTTTTATTCTTCCTTATTTTCTTTCATTTTATTTATTATAACCTGGATTTTTATTTATTTAGTCAAGTTTAACAATTTTTTAGACCATTACTTTACCCAATCTCTAAAATTATCTAATATAGTTTATTACATGATTCTATTATTATTATTATTATTATTATTATTATTATTATTATTATTATTATTATTATTATTATTATTATTATTATTATTATTATTATTATTATTATTATTATTATTATTATTATTATTATTATTATTATTATTATTATTATTATTATTATTATTATTATTATTATTATTATTATTATTATTATTATTATTATTATTATTATTATTATTATTATTATTATTATTATTATTATTATTATTATTATTATTATTATTATTATTATTATTATTATTATTATTATTATTATTATTATTATTATTATTATTATTATTATTATTATTATTATTATTATTATTATTATTATTATTATTATTATTATTATTATTATTATTATTATTATTATTATTATTATTATTATTATTATTATTATTATTATTATTATTATTATTATTATTATTATTATTATTATTATTATTATTATTATTATTATTATTATTATTATTATTATTATTATTATTATTATTATTATTATTATTATTATTATTATTATTATTATTATTATTATTATTATTATTATTATTATTATTATTATTATTATTATTATTATTATTATTATTATTATTATTATTATTATTATTATTATTATTATTATTATTATTATTATTATTATTATTATTATTATTATTATTATTATTATTATTATTATTATTATTATTATTATTATTATTATTATTATTATTATTATTATTATTATTATTATTATTATTATTATTATTATTATTATTATTATTATTATTATTATTATTATTATTATTATTATTATTATTATTATTATTATTATTATTATTATTATTATTATTATTATTATTATTATTATTATTATTATTATTATTATTATTATTATTATTATTATTATTATTATTATTATTATTATTATTATTATTATTATTATTATTATTATTATTATTATTATTATTATTATTATTATTATTATTATTATTATTATTATTATTATTATTATTATTATTATTATTATTATTATTATTATTATTATTATTATTATTATTATTATTATTATTATTATTATTATTATTATTATTATTATTATTATTATTATTATTATTATTATTATTATTATTATTATTATTATTATTATTATTATTATTATTATTATTATTATTATTATTATTATTATTATTATTATTATTATTATTATTATTATTATTATTATTATTATTATTATTATTATTATTATTATTATTATTATTATTATTATTATTATTATTATTATTATTATTATTATTATTATTATTATTATTATTATTATTATTATTATTATTATTATTATTATTATTATTATTATTATTATTATTATTATTATTATTATTATTATTATTATTATTATTATTATTATTATTATTATTATTATTATTATTATTATTATTATTATTATTATTATTATTATTATTATTATTATTATTATTATTATTATTATTATTATTATTATTATTATTATTA
This sequence comes from Mucuna pruriens, assembly GCA_025330945.1. Lineage (NCBI taxonomy): Eukaryota > Viridiplantae > Streptophyta > Magnoliopsida > Fabales > Fabaceae > Mucuna > Mucuna pruriens. The sequence continues at coordinate 2,168,466 of JAENHJ010000004.1, read as the reverse complement.
TTATTATTATTATTATTATTATTATTATTATTATTATTATTATTATTATTATTATTATTATTATTATTATTATTATTATTATTATTATTATTATTATTATTATTATTATTATTATTATTATTATTATTATTATTATTATTATTATTATTATTATTATTATTATTATTATTATTATTATTATTATTATTATTATTATTATTATTATTATTATTATTATTATTATTATTATTATTATTATTATTATTATTATTATTATTATTATTATTATTATTATTATTATTATTATTATTATTATTATTATTATTATTATTATTATTATTATTATTATTATTATTATTATTATTATTATTATTATTATTATTATTATTATTATTATTATTATTATTATTATTATTATTATTATTGTTGTTGTTGTTGTTGTTGTTGTTGTTGTTGTTGTTGTTGTTATTATTATTATTATTTTAAAATTACTAAATTTACTTTACTTTATTTTAAAATAAATAGTATCACTTGACTTAAGATAATTTTGAACATCATAATTACACGAAATATAAACTCAAAAGACTAATTTAATTAAAAAAACACTATTATTTGGATAAAGAACTAAAATATCTAAAATTTAAAGACAAAAATACTAAATTTACTTTATTTTTAAAAAATAGTGTCAATTGACTTAAAATAAACTTCAAGACCATAATTACATGAAATATAAACTCAAAAGACTAATTTAATTAAAAAATACACTATTATTTGGATAAAGAAAGAAAATATATAAAATTTAAAGACAAAAATAATAAATTTATTTTATTTTAAAAAATAAATAGTGTCAATTGACTTAAATTAAACTTAAACACCATAATTACACGAAATATAAACTCAAAATACTAATTTAATTAAACAAACACTATTATTTGGATAAAGAACTAAAATATCTAAATTTTAAGGACAAAAATATTAAATTCAATTTATTTTAAAAATAATTAGTCTCACTTGATTTAAAATAAACTTCAAGGATCATAATTACACAAAATATAAACTCAAAAGACAAATTTAATTAAAAACACACACTATTATTTAGATAAAGAACGAAAATATCTAAAATTTAAAGACAAAAATACTAACTTTACTTTATTTTAAAAAATAAATAATGTTAGTTGACTTAAAATAAACTTGAACACCATAATTATACGAAATATAAGCTCAAAAGGCAAATTTAATTAAAAAACACACTATTGTTTGGATTCCGAATGAAATATCTAAAATTTAAAGACAAAAATACTAAATTTACTTTATTTTAGAAATAATAAGTCTCACTTGATTTAAATAAACTTTAAGACCATGATTATATGAAATATAAACTCAAAAGACTAATTTAATTAAAAAAACAAACTATTATTTGGATTAAGAATGAAAATATCTAAAATTTAAAGACAAAAATGCTAAATTTACTTTATTTTAAAAATATTAATCTTCCTTGACTTAAAATAAAATTCAAGACCATAATTACATGAAATGTGAACTCAAAAGACAAATTTAATTAAAAAAATACACTATTATTTAGATAAAGAACGAAAATATCTAAAATTTAAATACAAAAATACTAAATTTACTTTATTTTAAAAATAATTAGTCTTACTTCACTTAAAATAAACTTCAACATCATAATTCTTACGAACATATTATTTTTTATAATATGATTCTTACATGACATATTATCATAGTGTTTTTAAATTTTTTATTTTAAATAGATTCAAATTTTAAATATTTTAAAAGATTCACTATTTTTATTTAAATAATTTATTTTTTATTGTTCATGTTTAGTGACTAATATAAATCAGTCACTAAATCCATTGCTATCTATTTTTTTCTTTATTTTGTTAAATTATATATTAAAATTTGGTCACTAATTCGGTGATTATTTTCTTTTTTTTATTTTATATTTTTTATTTAAAATTTGGTGGCTAAGTGTGTTTTTTAATTTTTTAAATAAAATTCGTTAGCTAATTTGGTGGCTATTTTTCTTTTTTATTTTAATTTCGACCGTTAATTTGATCGTTGAAATTTCATTTTTTTTAAATTTTTTAATTAAAATTTCGATCACTAATTTAACGGCTAAATGTATCTTTTAAAATAAAATTCGGTGGTTATTCTCCTTTTTTTTAAAATTCGGTCACTATGTTTCTTTTTTATAAATTTTTTTAATTAAAATTTTGGTCGCTACAATCCAGTCACTAATTTAATGACTGTTTTCTTTTTTTAAAATTTTAATTTTTAAATTTTTTTATCTTTATTTTGCTTTCAAATTTTGATGGTTATTTTTGTTGCTATATGACACCCAAACTTTGACTTATTTAACGACGAAAATATCAACCAATTTGTTTAGTTACAATATATTTCGGTTGCTAATTTATTAACATAAAATAACACACTTTAGTGACAGATCTTTTTGGTTGTTAATTATGATATTTCTAGTAGTGAAATCATATAAATTATATCTATAAAATTTTATGTATGTGAAGTGTTAGAATTTAATATTTTAGGAGTAGTTTAGATTAATAAGAATCATTCTAAACCTTAGTCTTGTTTTTGGTATTTTTTCCTCTTATTTTCTTTATTGATTTTTGTAGGATTTTTTTTGAAATGAAAGATTGTCCAACATGAATAAGAATCAGTAAGCAATTAGCTATATAATGCAAAATAAATAATTATTTAATAAAATAAAAATGTTGAGTGAAATTATCACGATTCGCTTATGAAATAGAATCATTATGGAAAAGTTCAATTTTCTCATTAAAATTCTTCTTGTAAGTTATTATCGGATTATCACCTAGTGATGTATGAGTCCTCTTAATCAATGATGGATTCTATTGAATTAATGTAATTAAATTGTTCAGGTAGATTTTGGATCAAATTTGGTGAGAAATATGTTTTTAATTAATGTCTTCCTATGATTGACCATCATTAAATCAATATTTTGACTTTGTATTGTAATGAAAATTTAAATATTAGGCTAGGTTTGAATTAGTAACCACATGTTTCTCTTTCATAATCCTAAGGAATTAGAATTCTAATTAAAGGGAAAAAAAGTTTTCGCCAAGGATAATTGAATTGTATTATACCTATTCTAGTGAATTTAAATAATAATTGAATGAAATTGCCATAATTAAAAGAGAAATGAAGTGAAATTAAGCCAAGGTTAAAAGATAATGATTCCTAGCTAATAATATTACTACTTCTATATAAAGACTTTTTTTTTTTTGAAAAATTTGCTTGTCTTGTTTTATAAAAAAAATCAAAGTTTTTTGCATTAATTAATTTTTTACTAAAATATTCTTAATTTTTAATTATAGTTCATAAACAATAAATATTGTAAAATAATAAGATAAATCCATTATTTCTCTTTTGAGGATTAAAGATAATCATCAAAAATTAATTAATAAGTAGAAAAATTAAGATGGCAAGTCTCAATAATCTTAAAGATAAATTTTAAAAATAACACAAATTTAATACTATCAACTACATTAAATTCGTAAATTAGTTAAAAAAAAACTATATACAGGACACAGAAGTAATAATTACATATTTGCATGTCATTCATTCAACTGTATAATTACAATTTTATTCTTGACTTTCATTGCATCACTCGAGGCCATCAATGCACTTACCGAAATAGTTTACTTTAGCAAATGGCGATTAATTCATTTTTATTGTTATAATTATAAATACCAAGCGATATATATTCTACAAAAATGATATGGTGCACAGATTGAGTCCCGGTGAAAGGGACTAACTTCTTTGTCTTGCATCAAACGCCTGTAATTCTACTTTTATTTTATTTTTATTACCTCTGATATTAGTAACAATTAAACATAGTATGAAACATCAACGTTACATTGTTAAACCGAACATAAATATCTTCAATTCAAATTTTATGAATAAAATATATAATTAAAAATAGAGACTTTACTAAAAATAATTAATCAAATTTTTTGATAAAAATTAATTATTAACAAAGTTGATAAATATTTTATATATATGTAACATGATAAAAAAAAAACACACGAACGTGGGTTAGGTAATAAATAAGCCACACTTTGAAAAATAAAGTGAACTATGAAAAAGAATGATTGAAGCACTTCTTATTTGTGATAATATTAAAATAAAATGTCACTTAAGAACATCAATATATAAGAATAAACTAGTTTAAAATAAAAACAATTGAATAAACACCGCTCGTGCACTAAAGCGATTCGGCCTCTGATTTCTTAAATAAAAAAACTAAATTCTGTCCATTAATTTAAAGCGGTTTAGTTGCAAGACAAATCTAAGATTTATTTATAAGTCTCTTTTTGAATTTCTTTTAAAGATTTGTGGCAATCTATTAATTTATTTGTCATGTTAATTTTCCGTACTTAAATGAGTTGATTAATTAAGTTAGTGGGCATAGAAGTGAGGGTTGTTCTCACGACCCGGGAGCCACCATTTTGCATATCACTCTCCCACTGCTATGATAACTCTTCTTTCATTCTTTTTTTTTTTGCGTGTTTTATACAATATATATATATATATATATATATATTGATTAATATTAAAAAGTAAGTGGTTCGACATACTAAACTCGATAAATTTTTATTAATACATATAGAAAATTTTTGTTGAAAGAAGATAATTCATCTATAAATATTAGTAGATTTTAAAAAAAAATTAATGAGAGATCGAAATACTCATTTTTGCATGACAATTTTTTCTTTTTTTGGCTGGGTTACATTTTGAAGTGGTAGGGACCGTGAGAGCATGCTGCTTTTGACTCGACTTTGCTTGCCCCTCTTCAACATGATTTCTTAATTTGATTAATTAAGGCACATTCATAGTTGTCATGGGTGCTGATTATTTATTTATTAAATTATATTTTTTCTATTTTTACACTCATTGATACTTCCACCTTTAAATCTTATAAAGCAAAAAGTTTATAAAATCGTATGACAGTGCATAATGTTTATACTATGTATAGTAATTTACTTTATTGCTCATTAAAAAAATACCGTCTATGTTCTAGTTCTAGCCTTCTAGGCGGAGTACGTGATCTTAAAAGGTAGAGTCCAAAAGTTAACATCAATAATTTGAATATTAGTAACAATATTTAGTCACAGGTAGTATACAGCTAAGCTTGTTCAATTATATATTACTCGCAATCTTACAATAATCATGTTACCAGGAATGGAATGATTCTTATGAATAATTTTAAATTTTTATATTAAATTTTTTAATTAAAAAATAAAAAATATTGGATATTTTATATATTTAAAATTATATATATATGTATTTACTTTTTATCTAATATTTTGATAAAATATTAAAACATAATAAAAATATTATACAACTATAATAATACTCTTATTTTATATATTCTTGATTCGATTAATCCAAAATATATAAATTTTCTCTCGCTCTATATCAAGCACAATAATGAAAAATCCAGTGCTATTAAAATATAATTAAGAATGATAGTAAGTAAAAAGTTTGATATTTTTATTTGCTTAGTTAGTGGTGCGAAGCATGTAGCAACTCTGAAAGTTTGACTTGAAGATCTTTTGTAATAAACGTCTTAATCAAAAGATAAATATTGTTTTAAATTGGGTTTAAGACAAGTCTAATTAATTTAATGGGTTTGACTTAAAAGTTAAAATAGACCATGATGCGCAATATGTCTGCTGTATACTTCAAATTGCAGGGACGTTGCAATTAACACTCTGAACCATTACAGTCTGCTTGTTAAAAGAGAAATAACACGGAAATTGAGAGGAATGAGAGGAAACAGAAATGTTTAAAATTGAGATTGTTTGGTAGAAATGAGATATGAGGGAAAGAAATTAAAGTTCGCTCCACCTAAAAAAAGCTTTTGCACATAGAAGAGAAGAAATAATGGTAAAATATGAGAAATAACGTAAATGTCAAAATTTACATGTCTCTTGGTATGATTTCCCTTTAAGACAGATGTAATGGGATGTTATAAACATCCTTATATGTAATCGACTTCTAAATTCAAATTCTGATTCTTAGGATTAACCTTATTCAACCATAGGGTGTTTACCTTAAAAATGTCGGTAACGATTCCTGTTATTATGTTTCCTTCTTCGAAAGGAACGTAGATACCACACTTCTCCTTCCTCACTTTCGTTGCGGTCTTGGTTATATATATATATAATCAACTCTCAAGCTTTTTTATAACGAGTTCTTAATGAATTTTTTATATAATAATATGTTTGATATATATGCTAGGATAATATAATTTTACTATTTTTTCTCAATTTCACTTTTATGTTATTTTTACTATATTTTTTCACATACTTCCATTTACTCTATTTCTCTCTTTCTATCATACTTCTCATATTTTTTTTTTCTTTCTACCAAGCACACTCTTAAGATATTTTCTCCACCTCGGTCTAAAGTTTAGTAAATAAATATTGTATTTTAAATTAATTCTTTGAATAATGATCGAAGACTAAAAATGGATTATGATGATTTTGAGTAAACAGTTATTGTAAAATTGATAGACACACCACTTTTAAAAAGAAGTACTACAACATCTTAGTTTGAATTTGAGTAGTGATGTAACTTTCTATCTAATAAAAAAAATAGATCCTATGATGAACTTAATTCTTATTTCTATTCCTAGTATTTCAATTATTTTTTTACTATAGATGATATTTTCAATTTTAGAGAGCATATATTAATTCATATTGTTTCGGTCATATCTATTTTAATTTCAATTTATTTGATAATCTTATTATTAGGCAATAAAATTATAGGGTTATATGATTTGTCTAAAAAATCATAATAATAACTTTTTTTTTATAACAGGATTATTAGTCACTTACTGAGTTTTTTCAAACCATTTACCATTTAGTGATTTATACGAATCATTAATATATATTTTTTCATGTACTTCTTCCAATTGAATTGCCCACAACTCAGAGAGTGTCCTATTAGGCCTCAGAGGTGGTGACCTCATTTTGAAATCTCAGACTGATTATTTCAATTGAAGGTTATAAATTATGAACTCAAACATTGACGAAAAGAAATAAACATTTTGATGAAGTTTAATTTTATTACAAACTTTTAACTTTCCATCTTGGTCTATATAATTATAAGGTCAACTAAACTCATCTGGGTTGATTCATTTATATTTAGAAAATAAATATATAATATATCAATATTTTTGTTAAACATCTTTAATTATTGAAATCTACTATATGTATTTAAAGTGTAAAGCAAAACAAGATTTTTTTATTTTACTACTAATTTTAGCTATCATTTAAATTAGTAGTTAAATCCTAATTAATTAACTATTAATTAACTATAATATTATTTCTTTTAGCTAAATTTAAATTATATATATTATTTATAATATTTCTTATTACTACAAATTAGTTAGAAAATAACTACAAATTTTAAAAATTTACTATAAATTAACTAAGATTATTTTCTTAGCTAATTTGTTACTTATTTCATGCTACCATCAATATTATAGTAATTTTGTAGTTAATTATTTTTACTAGAAATTAGTTACAAAATAACTATTGATTTTAAAATTAACTACAAAATTATTTTGTAACAAATTTTAAATTTTCTAGTGATAAAGAGCGTGTAATGGCATGTACTTTAAGAGCTAGAGATTTTTTGTCAAATTCTTAATAAGTACCACACTAGAGGTCTAACATTAGAACACTTCATTTACCTTTTCTTCCTCTATCAATAACTCTAGAAACTTAACTAGCATAAATTAAGGGAGACTACCCAACTACAATGAATCTGGGTTTGATTAAAATCCCTGAAAGAATGAAATCAGTCAAAGCTCAATAAATGCTAGCTAGAAAAGAAATATACATAGGAAGAAGTTGTTTAGCTATTTCAATTATTCTAGAAAAAGTTCATCTTAAATGAGGTGATATTCCTCAATGAGGTATTACTCTTGATCAAGATGAAAATATATAGTTAAAGAAAAGAAAACCATGTTTATTCCAGTTAATCGAGGTATATGGATATTTAAAAGATGAGCAATGCGTCAAAGTTAGCTATTTTATTCTAGACACCTTATAGTGATTGAATAATTGAAATAACTAACTTCAAAAGATCAACTCAAGGGTGAATATTAAACTAATGAACACCAATTCTTATAGCTTTTACCAGGTACAAGATACTACATAGAAAATGAAAAAAAATAAAAGCAGACAAATATAATGATACTTTGCATATCATTTATTCTAACTAAGATAAGATACTTTGCATATCAAATTCATATGTAAAGATTTATATGCATCAAAAATCGAAGAGACGAAGATCAAAAGAAGCAATCATAAAATCAAATGCAAATTCTTGGAAAAGAAAAAGATGAGCCCAATTTATTTTTATGCAATGGTGGACCTGGGGCCTATGGAATTGAAAGCTATTTGACACATAAACGTTCCACATTCGCAGATCACGCACTCCACATACTTAGTCAAATTACATAATTAGAAATTAGAATCTTCGGAGAGAGCACTGACACACAAGAAGATTATAAATATCGTGAGGATCCCAGAACTCGTCATATCATCTTCCTTCGCATCTTCAATTCCTCTCATACATTAGTTATCTACACAAAAGGCCTTTCAGTTATTGCTTCTTCAGTGATATATCATGGATAAATTCCAAGCCGTGCACAAATATTTCTTCATTTTTCTAGCACTAGTTGCGTGCTACGGTTCCCTTGTAGCACATGGCAGGAAAATAAAGCCATTGAACCAACATTCCTCACTAAACACAAACACTGTTGTAGCTAATAATCCTCACCCTTCCCTTCCATGGCTTAAAACCAACTATGAGGAAAGTAGTAGTTTGGAGGATTCAGGTGCAGGTTACACAGACGCTTTCCGACCAACTACACCAGGAGAGAGTCCTGGTGTTGGGCACGGAATAGTTACATCAGAACATAACAAAGTGAAAACAATGGTGGCAGTTAAGAGCCCAAATGTTCAAGTTTCTGTGACCAATGATTTCCAACCCACAGACCCAGGTCACAGCCCTGGCGTTGGCCATGCTTACCCAAACAAAATTGGACACGCAAACTAAGTTATATAATTGCTTCACTGTACCAAAACTAGTCCATCCAATGCCATGTCTACGTACATATATAATAATGTCTTCTCTACCTTGCTTTTCCTTTCTCCATTACTCGACTCTGTATACTCTTGCATGCCCAACCAAATGTGTAGTATGGGCATGGCTTTTATTGGTTATTGCTTGGGATCACTAGGTCTCTTAAATGCTTCACTTAATTTCTTACCATTTGCTCTTTATTTATAAAATCAGGGTTTACTATGTAATGCAAATTAAAATAATAGATGTTTCATTCTTAATACAAATTAAGTTATCTCGCCTTTATATTCTTACTTCTTCGCATATATTAGAATTTCTCTAGTATTTGTACGAGTTTATATGAAACTTATTTAAACTAAATTATAATCTTTAGTTTTCAGCTTATTTTATTATAAGTTTCACAAGAAAATCTGTTAGAATATATACTCTTTTTCTTTTCTTATTTTAATATATTTTAGGTCAAGCTTAATTACCAACAAGATTTCATATGATAAACACTTATTTAATAATATTAAATTAAGTATTTATTCAAAATCACGATTCTCTTCGCTAAGAAAACTCAGACAACATAAGTTATATTAGAATTTCTCTAGTAATTTACTCTATTCTTTTTATTATTCTTTAAAGAGTCTTGCAATACAATTACTCACTATTCACACAATAATTCAATACCATTTTCTGTGTATATTTCTCTATCACTAACATTTATTTCATCTGATACTTTTTTTTTCTCTTTTTCTCTCTTGTGGTTGTAAAAGTTGTTGAATAATTTATTGTTGAAATAGCATTTCCCTTACCTAAAACCTACTCGCTAAGGTGCATTTGTAAAACTTCTTCAAACACTGAAACTATTAATTAGGATTAAATTGCAAATTTTTAAATTATAAAACTTCTTCAAAATTGAATAAGAACTACAGCTATCTAAGAAATATTTTAATCATGTTATACTTGAGCGATTCTAGATCGTCCTGCATACTGTTTTGTAGTTTTTTTTTTAATCGAGCGGTGCAATTTTCTTTTTGACATATCTTAGTGTTATATATATAATTGGGAATACATATTTCTGTAAACGACTAAAAGGCCAAATATATATATACAGAGGCCATTCTCATATTAACTTAATGTATTTTAAAAAAATTTAATTAATTTCTTTAAATAATTGTCACATAATCCATCATGATATTATATATATTAATCTCTACTTTTCAATAGAAATTAATTTCTATGCAAAATCTCTATAGAAGTTTTTATACTTTACAATTTTGTATATTATTTTTTCTTTCAAATGAAAGTGTGTTTAATTAAGGGTTATTATCATCCTCGTTAATTTACGTAACTTGCATTAAAATTTTAGTTTTATATTTTATTTATACATTTGTATCTCTTTCAACACTTTCTTAAATTTAATTTTGATATTAAGTTGATTTAAATTTTAAATCTTGATTCATTATATCAAATTAATTTTTTTTTCTTTTTAAATAAACATTTTTTTTACCAATATTGTAATTTTAACAAACCCTAATTTGAATTTGATTTTTAAAATTTGAAGAGGTATTAAATTGATTTAATGGATTTAACTCATGATGAATTTGAAAAAAAAAGAAAATTTAAGAATTTTATATAGAGAAGAAAAACTTGTGAAGAGAATTGACTTTAGTAATTAAAAAATTGAAGGAATTGAACAAAAGAAATAAAAAGTTAACAGACGAAATTAAAATTAAAATTATCGAGAAAGAAAAATCACACATTAATTATGATAGAAAGACCAGCACTATAAAAATTGAAGTCATAAAATTAAAAGGAATATCATTATGCTATAAAAAGATCTTCGGCAATGTAAACCGAAACTTATTTTTTGGTACATCTGTTTTTTTGGGTACATAACCGGAACTTATTTGAGATTATATAATCAGAGCATTTTACAACACATTTTGCTTAGTAAACAATGCTATATGCACGTCACTTCAATTACATGGTTCATATACATTATTTTAAGGAGAACTAAACAAGATAATTTTTGTTTTAATTTTTAAAATGGTAATAGACGAAAAAATTAGTTTTGAAATTAAAAAATAGTAAAATATCACTGATATGGTAAATTATCAATAATATAGTTTCTTTATATTATTAACTAATATTACCTAACTTTGTTGTGAAATTGAATTAACATTTTAAGAGCGTGAGTGAGAATTAACTAGATACATATATATATTGTTACTACATTATATAGATGAAAATAATCGAAATAATGGTGGAATAATAATTAATTTTTTCCTTTCTTATATTTGTGTTTGGTGGAATAATAATTAATTTTTTTCTTCCATACATTTATGTTCTTTCATTGCATATTAGTTTTGTTTTAATTTTCTAATCTATTCATGGAGGAAATGCTATCAAACTAATCTCTAAAATCAACTTATGTGAAGCATGCATAATTAAACAAAAAAACTAGGTATTTTTAGCATATTTAATTATTAAACATTTTTAATCAACTTGATTTTAGGGTTTAATGTGGTAACATTTTTGAATAGATAAATCAAAAGATTGATGTAAAATTAATGAACTAAAGAAGATAAAAAAATATATGTAAAAAAAAATTATTTTATTAATATTTTGTTTATTTTCATTTTTATAACATAAAGATCATATATATATATATATATATATATATATATATATATATATATATATATATATATATATATATCCAATGGCTAATAAAAATGTCAATTTAGCCTTTCTAACTATGTTATAAGATACTAGCTAATAGTAGATGAATAACAGAGCAACTAAACACTGATTTAGAATTTTAAGATTTTTTTTTAAGTTTAGGATCATGTGGATATATTGCTATAATTTTAAAGATTAAATTGATTAATAACTTATCATTTTAAATTTTTTATTTTATTTTATTAATTTCAAAAATTAATTTTATCGATTATTATAATTTTAAATATTAAGTTACTGATTCACTCCATATTTTTAATAGATCCTCTCTCTCTTTCAAATAAAAAAAAGATAATATTCATAATGATTCATTAAAGTGATTCTTAAAATATTCACAACATAAATTAGAAAATTTCTGTTTGAAGAATCTATCGTTTTGATGGAAACTGTGAAAGTGTAACTCGGTTGTCTTTTTCATGAAAAGAATTACAATTAAACTTTTAATTATTAATTAAGATTTTAAAAGTCAGAATATAGAATATTACATGTCTGCCATGAATCAGATATTTTAAGCACAAAGAAGTCATATCATAGGGCATACCGTTGAGATTCAATGAAAGAGACACGAAAGATTCCTTTGTCTTCCCGTCATAGACGGCACAATCGCACAACATATCACAGTTCACTAACGTCTGACTCCAATATTTTATTTTTTAAATTTGAGTCACCATGTTCATAATGATAACATATAAAATTAAATAAACAACCCTCGTGCACTGCAGCGTAAAAATCTAGGCAGTAGCCACCACGGCTACCCTATTGCACTTTTGATTTTTCATTTTTCAAAATTAAAAACTTAAAGTTGAGAATTTATATATTATATACTACTAATCTCTTATATTTATTTGTGTCATTTTGATTCTCCGTACTTAGCTAATTGATTTAGCAAACCGAGCTGAAGTGAGGGTTCCCCAGTCCCTGGAAGCACTTTTTGGAAGATTATTGATTACAAGAACGACTCGTATAGTGACAATTTCAAGTGGTGGGGACTGTGCGACCATGCCCTTCTTGACTTTACTTTTATTGCCCCTATTCAACACTATTTCTTAATTTCATTAATTACGGCACACTCATAGTTGATGCGTGCAATGATTTGGTGATCTCTATCATTTATTATTTTTTAGATTTTCTTGTTTTCATCAATGCTTCATTTGATATCACTTTTTCTTTTTTGAATTCATAAATATTTAGGAATGACAATGATATACACAGAATAAGTCACTAAGATTGTGCTAGCTTATAATAAGGGGTGAAGATAGTTTATACGAGATCATATGATTAAATCTCATTATTACCATTTAAAAAATTATGTTTGTATAGTAAAATGTAACTTTATTATTTCAATATATAAAAAATAAAGTTGCTATATGCTAGGTGGAATGCCTAGCTTCTTAAAAGTAATTAAAATTCGCGGAAAGTTTTGAATATATAACTCTTTAACTTTTATGAACAGGGAGTCTATTTGTTGAGCTGAACAATTGTTACTCACAATTGCACTGTAATTATTCTACCAAGAATGAAATGATTCTTCATTTTATATACGTCGTCTAAAATCCAAAACAATTAGCCTATCAGTTTTCTCTCTACAAACATAATGTCATGAAAAGATAAAAAAATACTTGAAATATATACTTTTGAATATTTTAAACATATTTTTATCTTTAAATAAGATTCATTACAATCTTAACCATTGAAACTAACATAATTAATATGAGATTGCTTTAAGTAACATCAAGTTCGAATGTTTAAATGGAGTAAGAAGTTTTGTGTTTAATAAAACTTTCAAAAGAAATTAAAAATTTTGATGATTAACTAATAAATATATAAATATATATATAATTAATTAATTAATGAGTCAAATATAAATTACATTTAACAATAACGTATCGAAACATAATTAAGTTTAGTGATGTTAACAAGTATAAAATGTGACTTATATAAGTAGAGTGTAGCTTAATTTACTAAATAGGATGTGAGAGTAGGATGTGAGAGTGTTGTAAATTTTTTAATATTTTTTTTATTCTTATAAATAAAAAATAATAAAATATAATATAGTGATAAAAAGAACATAATAACATGATATTATATTTTAATATAAATCTCCAAATTTTAAGATAAAGTATGTTTATGACTAGAAAAATGAAATTATTATTATTATTATTATTATTATTTTACATCACATAATTTCATATAAGTTCAAACTTTTACTATTATTGGAGTTTCCAAATTGTTTTAAAAAAAACAAAAATAAACGATGCGCAAAAAATGAAGGTGATAATAGGCAATAGTATAGCGTTGACCTATACTCTCATCACTTCGTGGTTGATACCTTCGAAGAGAAGTGTCAATATGGCATCGTCGTACAAATTAACAGTGACAATAATAAGAAAAAAGAATAACAGGTACTTTATTATATTAATTATAAAAAAGATAGCAATCCAAATTAAGAAAATGCTTCACCAACTTGCAACCTCATTACAATAAATTTCATACAAAATTATTTATATATATATATATATACTAACATAAATACTATTTTATAGTTAAATTGAATTCACCTCATTTACTTATTTACTAATGTATTGACGCGTCAGAGCGATTTAGAGGTGTTGCGAAGGTTAGAAATAGAAATTGGTTCATGTATGCGCGTGGGAATTTATATTGGAATGGAAATGGCAGTAAATCGATCGCAGTTTGGCATTATCTTGTAGGAGAAAGTTCTGGAATTGATGATGAAGGCGGTCTTGGATTCGTCTTGAGGGTGCATCCTTATTTGGTTGTATCCTGAGTAGGCGCCTTTAAAGCTTAATAGGGGAAAACCCGAAGCTCCATCTACTAGGCGGTCTATATTGGGTAGTGGGTATGGATCCTTAGGGTAGGCTTTATTTAAACCAGTGTAGTCCGTACACATCCGCCATTTGTCATTAGCCTTCCTCACCATGACCAAGTTGGCCAGTCATGTGGGGTACTATACTTCTTTGATAAATCCGGTTGCTAGTAACTTGTTGATCTCTTCTCTAGCTGCTCTATGTTTCTCTTATCCCAACTTTCGTTTCTACTGTGCAATCGGCTGAGAACCTGGAGTTATGGATAGGCAATGGCATCTGAAATTTGGGTCAATACCTGGAATGTCGACCGAGGACCACACGAAGACATCTCCGTTTTTGGAGAGGAAAAGCGTGAGTTGGTCCTCCTCCTTTTTCCCTAGAGTCGTCCCTATCTTCGCCTTTTAGGAGGCCGAGGGGCCTATCTGGACCTTTTTCAACTCTTCGGTCGGGAGTGGTCTTCGATGTTCGGGTTGGTGTCGGGGGTCTAGATCTAAGTCTAGGATATTGACAGCCGATTCTCCCCCTTTGAAGGGTTGGGGGCCTATTCTCAAACTATCCTCATAGAACTTACGTGTTATTCCTTGGTCAGCCTAGACGATGCCTACCTCCTTTCCGGTAGGGTACTTCATACATAAATGTAGGATGGATACTACCGCCCCTAATTTATTCAAGGCAGGACGTCCCATGATCACGTTATAGGAGGCCCATGTGTCAACCACCATGTATAAGACCGGTATGCTTCGTGCATGGCTTCTAGTCCCGAATGTGGTCTCCAACTCTATCACCCCTTTTATCTTGACCTGCTCACCGACAAAACCATATAGGGTGCCTGAGCATTCCTCGAAGCTAGACACTAGGAGTCCTAATTTTTAAATGTCAACCAGTACACGATGTTAGCAGAACTCCTTTGATATATTAGGACCCTCTCGACTTTATATTTCGCCATTATCACAGATACTACCATGGGCTCGTCTCGTTGAGGGGGAACATACCTCAAGTCCTTTTCAGTGAATGTTATGACCGGGCATTGGGCATCATTGGGCCCTGCTCGTGTTAGAACTTCCTTTGTCCACTTCTAGTTTGCAGGTGTTGTTCGGATCGCCTTGGTGCTACCCCCTGATATGGTAGTGATGGTTCCTCTATGCTAGGTGTTGGGTCTCTGCCTCGATTTTCTTCTCTCCCTTTGTCTTTCTTCCTTTCTCGTGCTATCCCGACCCTTTTGCCATTGTCCCTCCTTTGCCTCCTTTTCGACCATCCTTGGGTTTGCATGGGTCTCTTCATCCTTACTCTGGATGAAGCGACATAGATGGCCTTGCTGGATCAGCCTTTTAATTTGGGCATAAAGGGTCCGACATTCTTCTATTGAATGGTTGTGCACCTTGTGAAATTCATATCATTCATCTTTACCTTTGTCCCATCGTTCGATCGTTTGTTGTTTTCGAGAATTCCAACAATTGTATATGACATACCTCAAGCAATATTTGTGCCCTCTTCACCTTCAATGGGGTAAAGGATTGGGCGTTTTCGTCACGTGGTCGAGGTTGGATCCAGTATCTCGTTTCCCCCTTTAAGCCCCCTGAGGTATCGGGCTTCGACTCTTAGGATATCGAAGGTTGGCATTCTTCTTCAAGTTGGCTGACTAGGTCCTCCTCGGCCTCTGTGTGTTTTTCTGCTTGTGTCCTTATCTCCTTCATGCTAGTCAGTCGTCTTAATGTCAATGCATCGTTGAACTGGTCGGCTTTCAATCCCTTCTGTAAAGCTTTGACAAATAACTTCTGATCTGGGTCATTTACCTGGATCGTGGCATTGTTGAACTTGGCAAGGTAACTCTTCAAGTTTTCCCCTTTTCTTGCCTTATATCAAACAAGTTGGCCACCTCAAGCCGTTTCGCCTTGTTAGCTGCGAATTGAAAAACAAATAGAACAACCAAGTCCTTGAATGACTGAATGATACCGGCAGGAGGGTTGCCAGCCAGTGCATGACCACTCCTCTTAAAGTACCAAGGAAAAGTTTATAGCTAAGGGCATCATTCCCTCCATTAATGTACATATGAGTTTGGAACACTTGCAAGTGCGCATGGGGTGTCTTAGGTGCCATCAAACGAGTCCACCACCAACTCTTGAAAGTTGGCCGGGATGGGGGTTCTGTCTATCTCCTCACTAAAGGGTTGTCCCCAAAAGGCTTGAAAGTTCACCGTTTCCCACACTGGTCCTCTAGCCTTTTCCGCAGTCGCTTTCATTGTCGCTACCTATTGGTGGAGCTCATCTTCTCTTTGCTCGACCATCCTTATACCTTCGAGGTGTTGCTCCTTAGCTTGGCTATGTTGCTCCTCCACCTCCATTTGTCAATGCACAACCTCTACACTGAGCTGTGATTGCTCATCACTTCATTCCTACAAGGAGGTCACTGCATAGAGTAACCTCTGCAGGATATCTTCCTCCCCTTTGTTAGTAGAACTTGCTTGGTTTCTCATCACTGGGATGATCACTTTTGTTCGAGCTTAAGGTTTCCACTCAAGGTTTCTTTCTTTTTGGTCTCTCAAACTTGCAAGTGTCGGAAAAAGTTTTCACAAGGCTCCATGGTGGGCACCAATGTTCCTATCTTGAACTTGAGTCTCCCGTTGACCTTCTTTCTTTTCTATTTATAACCATCACCCCTCCTTAGTGTAGATTTCACTTGATGGGACCCTCGGTCGTGTCTTTTCCTCCCATACCTATTGTTTTGAATGTCTACCCATAGGGTGGGTGAAGTCTCCTTTTAGACTTTGAGTACACTCCTTCCTACACTTCTATCACGTAACATCTTTCATAAACAAACATTAATTATCACACTATACTTTTGTTAATTACTTGGACTAATCAACTGACTCTCTTACTTCCCAAGTTCAGGTATAGGAAACTCATCGATACAATAAATAAAAAATAAAAAAAAAGTAACATACAATTAATAACTTTTCACAAAGCATAGAACATGCTAAAAAAATATCAAAAAAAGTATTTATTCATAAAAAATATTTATTCATCAAATTTTTAATTATAACAAATTATATATACAAGAGAGTGATAAAGTGAAAAGAAAAATCAATATGATAAATAAATAAATAAATAAATAAATAAATAAATAAATAAATAAATATATATATATATATATATAGAGGTTATAGTTAAAGTTTATATAAATTATTTTGTCGGGAAAAGTGAATGCGGATCTCCCGGCATCCATAATGACTAACGAAACCAGGTCAAATCATGGTTCTCATATGGACCATCCTTTTGGAACCAATAATCGCTTTTTCTTCACGCATGCATCACACTGTGCTATAACATTGAATTTATTTTGAGGTTAATTATGGAATACTAGTAGACTTAATAATAAATTATGATATTTATTATAAAAGTGAATAAATTTATCATCAATAATAATTTATAATTGAATAAAAATATAAAATTAAAATTATTTTACATTTTTATGTACAAGTTATTGTTTTGTTTTAATTGACTTTTATTTAAAAAAAATTAAAATTTTCAAGTCCAGATGAAACGGATGCAACATTTTTGCTCAAAGCCAGCGAGTGTACACATATTGTCAATTTTCGCCGGCATATTTATAAAACCTCAATTTTATTTGTAAATTACAATTATGTTTGAAAAAAGTAATTTTAGCTGGTAAATAAAAGTTACTAATCGATAGATGAAATCTATTGAGTTATTGTATTGAATTATATGTATTTAATATAATTATATATTGATAAATATAAATGATATAAATAGACATATTTATATAATATTTTTTATATAAATAATATTTTATTTTATATAAAAATAACATAATAAATAATATAATTTTTAAAATAAATAATATAATATAAAAATATTAAAAAAATAACTTAAAATATTAAAATAAACATATAATTTATCAATATTAATATCTTAAAATATAATGTCGAAATAATAAAATAAATATTATAAATAATATAATAATTAAAATAAATTATATAATATAAAATATTCAAACAATAATAAAATAAAATAAATTTATTATCTATCATTATCAATATATTATGTAATAAAAATAGAAAATAATAAAATCTTTATAAAAAATGGATAAAAATAATAAAATCATACCATATTAATAAAAGAAAAAAAATAAGAAAATATAATGAAATTCTGTCTTATGTAAAAAAAATAAAAAAATAAAAAAAAATTTACAAATAAAAGAAAATAAATATAAAATTTTAGAAATTATATGCTAAAATTTAGCGTTTTAAAAAATATACTTGAAGTAGCATATTAAAAGTACTATAAACTCCTTAAAAAAAAAACCTTATTTAATTACCAACATAATTATATATAAAAAGAATTTAGTACCTGAAATCACGTGTTAAGCAGTGTACTAGAAGGCGGCTAGAATAGGAATGGCAAATGTTGATCTCTCTAATACCCAATGAAATGAATCATAAATGGGATGGTCCAATTTTGATAGAGGTCAAACATAAACACGACTATACGAGAAGCCTAGAATACAAGAATCTTTCTCCTTTTTTAGCTTTGAACCTGCGGCTGCGTAATCATGCAACCCATTTGAAAATAAATAGAAATATTTATTTGTCACAGAGGATCCCATTGATGTGTGTCACTTGAAACTGGTCGACCAAATTAATTATAAACATTTCTGAGAAACAGAGGCCATTCACTTTTAGTGGAGGGGGCATGTGAGAATCCCAATTTCTTGCCATTTTGATGGTGCGCAACGCAACTCGACCAACTTTTCAACCCCTACCTGTTTTGCAATAGACAAAAATAAATGGTTTTAAAATATTATATTGTTTATTTTGAATTTTGTAAAAATTTAATTCATCGGTGAAGCGTTAGTTGTCCATTTGGAAATAAAATAAATTGTCTTTAGGTAGTCGCATGTGCTTATCTAGTCTCTCTTTATATTATTTCTCATTTCTTGAATATCTTAAAAGGGTTGTAAAATTCTTTTTTATGGTACTTTAGAGATTTCTCACAAAGTCACATGGGTTACTTTAATAGTTAGAAAATTGTAATTTTTTTTTAATTTTTTGGATATTATATTTTAATATATAATTATATTAACTATTTATTTAAGGTGATTATAATTATAAAGTGATCCAATTTATTTACCAGAATCACTTTGGGGTAGAAGCTTTAAAGGCTTTATTCAGAAGGAAGACATTGACTACAAAGAAACATTTTCTCCGGTATCTTCAAAGGGTTCTTTTAGAACCAAAATAACACTAGTAGCTCATTTTGATTTAGAGCTACATCACATGGACATTAAGACTGCATTTCTAAATGATGACATTGATGAAACGATTTATATGATGCAACTTGAAAATTTTGTTTTGAATGAATCTGAGTCTATGGTATGCAAACTAAAGAAATCCATCTATGGCCTCAAATAGACTTCCCGTCAATGGTATCACAAGTTCTATCAAGTCATTACCTCGTATGATTTCGAGGCAAATATAGTTGATGATTGTGTATATCACAAGTTCAGTGGGAGTAAATACATATTCCTGATATTATATGTCGATGACATACTACTTGGTAGTAGTGATACATGCTTGTTACATGAAACCAAGAGATTTCTGATGAAGAATTTTGAGATGAAAGATCTTGGGGAAACTTCTTTTGTATTAGACATTCAAATACAAAGAGATCTTTCTTAGGGTATCCTAAGGCTGTCATAAGAGAACTATATCATCAAAGTCTTAGATAGATTCAACATGAAAGATAGTAAACCAAGAGACACCCCTATAGCTATGAGAGACAAATTTAGTCTCAAGCAATGTCCCAACAATGACCTCGAAAGAAATGATGCAAAAGATTCCCTATGCCTCAACAGTGGAGAGTCTAATATATGCTCAAGTTTGTACTCGTCCCAACATTACTTTTGTGGTGAGAGTTTTGAGTAGGTATATTGAGTGGTCTTGGAATGCAGCATTGGAAGACAATTAAACGTGTGATGCATTATTTAAAAAGAATAAAATCATACATGCTCACTTATCAAAAGTCTGAAGGTTTGGAGATTATCAGGTGTTCTAACTCCGATTTTGGTTGGAGGAGCTATCTCTTGGAAGTCTATTAAACAAACTCTTGTAGCCCATTCCACCATAGCTGTAGATTTTGTGACTCGCTTCAAGGCATCCAACCATGGGAGATGGTTGCAAAACTTTGTCACTAGTTTATGGATTGTTGATGGCATTGAAAGACCATTGAAAATATACTGTAATAATAATTCGGCGGTCCTTTACCCCAACAACAATAGGAGTTTTACAAAGTTGAAGTTTATTGACATCAAATTTTTGGTTGTTAAAGAAAGAGTTCAAAATAAACAGATTTCCATAGAACATATAGGAACAAGTTTTATGCTAGTTGATCCACTGATTAAAGGGATAATACCTAAGACCTTTCATGAGTACACTGCTCATATGACTATTATTCCTTAGGATATCTTAGTTCAGTAGGAGTTTGTATGTTTTGTTTCAATTTGAACAATTTTGTTGTTCTTTATTTTCTATAGAAATAAAGTTGATAGTTAATGTTTACATTTTGAACTCGCTTCTTGTATGTAATAATTGTATTACATTCAAAGAATTTAGATTGATCTTCACTAAAGATTGAAAATAAGGACCAATTGAAAATAGACATGTTTGAGATCGCATTGCATGTAATTTCCATGCCACTCATCCATATTTGATCTATGTCATTGAGTATATTAATATGGTGATCATCGTGATATAATCACGTTGCAATGGTTCCATTGTTAATGTACAAGATAGACCAGATTGTATTAAGAGGAAGTCTAAAGATAAATAACATATAGATGTGCTTAAGAAAATTTGTAATATAATTATTTCAAGAGAATATGAAGGCCAAGTGAGAGATTGTTAGAAATTTATAATTTCTTTTAATCTTTTGGGCATTATATTTTAATATACAATTATATTAGCTATTTATTTAAGGTGATTATAATCCTAAAGTAATCCAATTTAAGAAATCAAAATGGACTTCCTAAAAGGACTCAATATGGGCTTAATGAGTGGATACCTATGTTGGCCCGTTAAGGGATAATGAGAACCCTATATGTAGGTTGACACATCAGGAACGATTATAGTACTCAATACACCAAATCAAAACACATTCTCTATTCTCCCTATTAGAAGAGAGAAACGAAGGTTCTTAAATGAAATAAGGCGATTTGGTTAAGAAAGACTACAAACCAACAACTCGTAGTTATTGAAGATTTTGCTACGATCTCGAAGCAACTATCATAGATCTAGGTATTTATAAATTCTTTAAAGTTTTGATAATCTAGTATAACAAAATAAGCAATTGAGGAACTAAGAGTAGGAAAATATTTTCAATATTAGTGAGACACAATTTGCTAGCAGAAACTTTGTAGTGGTTTAGTGTAAAGGACCTATAACTGGTTGACTTAATTGAGCTTATTAGCTATATAGAAATGATATTTTCTTGTAAATTCATATGTTGTTTATATCCATTCTTATTTTATAAGTATGGTAAATATTAATTGGCGGCCTACATAACCTATTTGATTAGGTTTCTCTAGTTAAGTTTAGTCGATGAATCTTTCGATGAGAAAAAATAATAAGGCACATGTAATGATACAACAACGCATCAGATATAAATTTCCTTAACATGCAAGAATCTATAAGGAGTAACCATAAGTAAGAATGATAGCAACAATGAGAAGAATTACACAAGAGACATCAAGATTTCTAACGTGGAAAACTCCCTCAACGTGAGAGGTAAAAACCACGAGTCGTTCAGACCAAAGAAATCAATCTACTATGATTAAATAGGAGTACACGAGTGTTCAATCAAGAGTAAAAATTCATGCATACAACCAACCAATACAATTAAGCAACAAAACTTACAAATTGAAAGCAAGAAACGAGAAAGAAGAAAGTGAAGAACTTACAAAATCGTGCTATTGTATGAGCATGGTGTCTCATATCACAGATCTTCAAATCAAGATCCAAACGGTCACGATGAAGAACTATGATTTTTGTATCTACTATCAAATTTTCAACCTAATCCAACGGTTAACGAAGAAGATATCGTGATTTTGACATTATGATGATTTGTGTAGAGATAAAAACAAAACGCTTTCTTTCTCTCTCTTTCTCTTCTCTCTTTTGGTTGTGAAAATCCACTCTCTCTCTGTGTTTCTCTGTGTGTCTCCCCAATCTAACCCCTTCTCCTTTAATAAGAGAGACCCAATGGGTTTAAGAGTATTAGGCTTTTGTCCATATAGTTGAGAGTCCAAAATTAACCCAACATATCTTCCCTATCACAACTATGTGGAGGTGATCACCAACCTAGTCTCACAACAAGCTTTAAACTTCTCTCTTGGAACTGCCTTGGTCATCATGTCAGCACCATTATCATCAGTATGAACTTTAGCCAACTGCTTAACATCCAAAGCATCACGTATCGAATGATACCTCACATCAATATGCTTTCAAGATGAATTGCACTCTGACTATCACAAAATAAACAATGTTTGTCATGAACAAAACCAAGCTCTACTTCAGTAGTGGACAAAGCAACGCACTTCTATAATTTAGATTGCCAAGCCTTTTGCCTCTCTTCACTTTCCATGGCCTCTTGGTAACATCTAGGTTCTTTTTCATTTGTCAACGTCACATACTCATCAAAAGTATACCTTGTAGATGATTGTCTCTGCCTATTAGACCTCTTGAGTTGAATTGGAGGTGGTTCAGGAGAATCACCCAAATTCTCATCTTGTGACATCTCTTGTTCCTCTTCAGCATCATTAGCAAGAGGAATATCAAAACCATCTCCAAGCTATTGATAACCAACATAAATATGTTGCTCACCATTCTAAACATTATTATCAGTAGTATCTAGATCATGTGTAGGCATCCAAACTGGATCAATTTCAAACAAACTATTATCTTTCTCAAGTGTAGTCTTCTTTACCTGACCAATGTCTTCAATGTTTTGGTTTTCCATGAACTTCTAACAAGTTTCTTCTCAACAGGATCATACAACTTGTAACCATACTCATGATGACCATATCCAATGAAGATACACTGCCTAGTCTTCATATCCAACTTGGATCTTTCATCCTTTGGAACATGCATAAAGGCCTTACAACCGAAGATATGCAAATGATCATACTTGACATCTTTGTCAAACCAAATCTTGTTTGGCACCTTAGTATTCAAAGCAACTACAAGATTAAGATTAATAACATGCACTACTGTGTAAAGTGCCTCACCCTAGAAATGCTTAGGTAACCTTGCTTCAGAAAGCATGCACCTAACTCTCTCAATCAATGTCCTATTCATCCTCTTTGCTGAGCCATTCAACTGAGAAGTTTTAGGAGGAATCTTTTCATGTCTGATACCCTGCTACTTGCAATATACATCAAAGGGTCCATAATACTCACCAACATTGTCAAAACGAATACATTTCACCTTCTTGCCTGATTGTCTCTCAACCAAAGCCTGGAAATATTTGAACTTCTCTAATACTTGGTCCTTTGACTTTAAAGTATAGACCTAAAGCTTCCTAGAAAAATCATCAATAAAGGTAACAAAATAAAGTACACCACTAAATGACTTTACCTTTAATGGGCCACAAATATTAGAGTGCACCAATTATAGCAATTCTAACATCCTTAAGGGAGGATACTATAGTTTGCTTACCAGCCATGCAATGAAAACATTTCTCCAACTTTGTATTTTTCAATCCTTGAAGCATATCCTTTTTGGCTAAACAATTCAACCTTTTTTCACTGATATGACTAAGTCTTCGGTGCCACAAAGGTGCCTCCATATCCATGACATTCACACTATCTTTAGCAACCAAAGCTTTTGTCCAATACAGGTTAGAAATTTTCTCCCCTCTTGCCACAACCAAGTTACCTTTGGTGAGTTTCCATTTTCCATAACCAAAGTGATTATCATAACCACCATCATCAAGCATCTACACAAATATCAAGTTAAAGCGAACATTTGGAGCATGTTTGACTCCTTTAAGCCAGAATTGCATTCCTATGTTGTGTTACAAACAAACATCACCAACACCAATCACCTTAGTCACACCATCATTACCTATCTTCAACACTCCAAAATCACTTGAGGTGTAAGATGTAAATAACTCTTTCTTTGGTGTAACATGCAGTGTAGCACCACTATCAATAATCCACATGCTCTCATCAGATACTAGATTAACCGACTCAAAGTCTTGAAGAATGACAAGATCATCACTTGTAGTAGTAGTGATACGATCATCATCATCATCATCATCATCATCATCATCATCATCCTTCTCCTTTTACTTACCCTTTTTATCTTTATTCTCCTTTTTCCTCAAGAAACAATGCTTCTGTATATGCTTTGTTTTGTGACATTAGTGACACTCCACATTCTTGTATTTGGACTTGGACTTACTTCTGCTCTTTTCTCTTTCTTTTTTTGACTTTTCCCCTATTTTCAGTGACAAGTACCTTAGATTGAGATGAAAAACCTTGTGCCTTCCTTCTCATCTCCTCGTTAAGGATACTACCCTTTACCATTGGTAAAGAGACAACACCATTAGGGGTTGAATTTGTGATAGATACCTTAAAAGTCTCCCAAGACTCAGGTAGAGAATTCAAGAGTAGTAAGCCCAAAATCTCATCTTCAAACTTGATACCCATTTTTGACATCTGATCAAGAATCCCTTGAAAATCATTCAAGTGATCTAAAAGGGAAGTGCCTTCCTTGAACTTCAAACTCATAATAAAATTCAGCAAAAAGAATTTATTGTTCCCACACTTTGTGGCATACAGAGATTCAATCTTCTTCCACAAAGTGCTAACATATATCTCACTTGCAATGTGATTATAAACATTATCATCCACAAAAGTCGGATAAAACCACATACTTGTTGATGCTTAAAGTCCCATTCTTCATTGGGCATGGATTCTGCCTTTTGAGCAACAAAAATAGGAAGATGCATTTTCTTCACAAATAATAAATCTTTCATTTTCCTTTTCCACAAGTGATAATTAGTGTCATTCAAACTCATCATTCTATTTATTAGTGTCATTCAAACTCATCATTCTATTTGTATTACCTTCCATTATTCAGACAAGTAGAACACCATTCAAACCAAAGAGCTCTGATACCACTCTGTAGAAAAACAATAAGGCACATGCAATGATGAAACAACGCAACGGATATAAATTCCCCTAACTTGCAATAATCTATAAGGAGTAACAACAAATAAGAATGACAACAACAATGAGAAGAATTACACAAGGGACACAAAGATTTTTTAACGTTGGAAATCCCCTCAACATGAGAGGTAAAAACCACGAGTCGTCTAGATCAAAGAAATTAATCTATTATGATTAAATAGAAGTACAAGAGTGTTTAATCAAGAGCAAAAATTCGTACATACGACCAACCAACACAATTAAGCAACAAAACTTGCAAATTGAGAGTAAGAAACGAGAAACAAGAAAGTGAAGAACTCATAAAATCGTATTGTATGAGCATGATGTCTTACATCACAGACCTTCAAATCAAGATCCGAACAGTCAAGATGAAGAACTACGTGCGCTAAATCTGCTGTCAAATTTCCAGCCGATCCAATGGTTAACGAAGAAGATATTGCAATTTTGACATTGTGTTGATCTGTATAGAGATGAAAACAGAACATTTTCTTTCTTTCTCTTTCTCTTATCTCTTTTGGCTATGAAAATCCACTCTCTCTGTGTTTCTCTGTGTGTCTCCTCAATCTGATGTCTTCTCCTCTTATAAGAGAGACTTAGTAGACTTAAGAATATTGGACTTTTATCCATATAGTTGGGAGCCTAAAATTAACCCAACATCTTTGATAGAAAATACTATTCACATATTACTTTTTTTGTTCACTCAAGATATAACAAGAAAGCTATGAAATAGAATATGTCCGATTTTGACATGGTGTTTGAATTAGAAATAATAGCCTAAAATACATGCCTCCGTCTAGTAAGAATGTCTATGTGATTGATATGGGAAAGTGATTTGATAATTTTGATTTGGGTATGGAGGTAGAGGAGAAATCTTTTTTGTTTGGGTTCTTTTTCTTTGTAGAAGTTCGTTGGACTAATGAATGTGAAAGGAGGATTCTTCCAAGTTCTTTACTGTTAAATCAACTTATAATTATCAAGAAGCTCAGTTGATGTCAGGATCGAGTTCGTACACTTCTCATTTTGATATATTTAATTTTTTTTGGAAAATTATATTCCATTCAAATTGCTTGCATTATCCTAGTGAGTCACTTTGAATAGATTGATTTCCAACTAAAGAGTTAATTTGGTCTAAGAAACGAGTATCGTCTCATGTATATAATATATTTTGTGTTCTGTGTTTTTTCTCTGAGGAAATAATTATCACTTATTTTTTTATGATAAATTTGATATATAACCTATGCATGACTTGATTATATTGGCGTCTTGTCTAATAACATATATGATAATCATATCCAATTTACCATTCATTTGAGAAAATAATGCTTTGTTTATAATTTATTTTGGCACGTAATTGTGTTATAATCTACTTAGATTATGTGTAAAGTGTAAAGAGTATTTCCTTTGATTTTAACAATGTTTTGAACTTTTACAATGAAAGTTAGATAGTAGACTCAGTTTAAGGTAAAAAAAAAAATAGTGCTTCTTATTAATGTGTTGATCTTGTAATTTGTGTCTTTCTATTCTTATGATATGGTCTTGTGAGATCTTATATTCAAGTTAAATTACACCTTATATTCTATTTATTAATAAAGTTTTGCTTTAAAAAAATCATTTTTGTCTAAGGATTGTAAAAATAATTTGCTTTTAATTCTTGATAAAAAAAAACTAAGATCACATTTTTTATTAGACGTTATGACTAAAAAATAAAGTTTTATAAAATTAAAATTAAAAACCGTGATACTTTTAAGGATAAAAACACATAAACTAAAAATCATTTCTAACGCTTGCCATTTACTATTCTCAGATCCTTTGTTACTAAAACCAAGTTAGGTTCGTCTATATATCTCGGTTATGTAACTATTCCATTTTGACTGGTTATGTATATATAACTAGGATGACCAGGAGTGGGTTATAACAATTACCAAACATTATATACCGAGATGTATTTGGATAAATTTTTTTAAATACTTATAAAAGAAAAAATATATAAAAAAATAAATATTTTTTTATAAATTAAAATTAACTTATATATTAATTAATTTATTAAAATTCTTTCATATTAATTTTTCTAAAAATTTATTTTTAACTTATACATAATTTAATTTTAATTTATAGTTAAGTTTATTACTTTTTTCTTCTTCTATTAACAAAGAAGTTTATTCATACATACCTAATTGTAATTGTAATGGTTTCACGACAACATTAAGGTCACAAATATAGTGAAGAACGATGTAGTTTCAAACTTGCGCAGTGGATTGGCAGATGGGATGCCAAATGAAATCCCGCCGCATAAGAGAGGAGGCTGAAGTTCGAAGTGGTTGAGAAATTTTATTTTGAATTTGGTTTTCCACCCCTTTTGAACCCTTAGGTTCTTTATTTTCTTGTTCATGTTGGAGATTTCCTATCCTTGAGTTTCTTATAATGCATTACCGTTATACTAAATTATCAAAGTTATAAATAAGGATGTATAAATAAATAAATATTTGGATCTATTTATCGTTCTAAGAGACTGTAACAAAATCTTCAATGATTGCAATCTGTTGGTTTGTGGTCTACCTCAACCAAACCACCTCAACTCCTCATGGGATATTTATTTCTCTTTTCTGACATGGAGAACAGAGAATGTATTTTCGGTTTGGTATATTGGGGATGATAACCTTTCTTGATATGTTAGCCTACATATAGGGTTCCCATTATCCCCTAACGGGCCAACTTGGGTATCCACTCATTAACCCATATCAAGTCTTATTAGGAAGTCTTTTCAATTACTTAATTGAATCACTTAAAATTATAATCACTTTAAATAAATAGCTAATATAATTATATTTAAAATATAATGCCCATGATTAAAAAAGAAATTATAAATTTCTAACAATCTCCCACTTGGGCTTCATATTTCCTTGAAACAATTATATTACTAAATTCTTTAGGCACACCTGTATGCTATTTATCTTTAGACTTCCTCTTAATACAATCTGGTCCATCTCCTACATTAACAATGGAACCATTGCATCTTTATTCCCAATTTAAATGTGATTAAATAACGATGATTACCATATTAATATACTTAATGACATAAATCAAATATGAATGAGTAACATGTCTATTTCCAATTGGTCCTTATTTTTAATCTTTAGTGGATATCAATCCAAATTCTTGTAACATAATTCCTATATACAAGAAAACATAAGCGAGTTCAAAATATAAATATAAACCACCAACTTTATTTCTGCAGAAAATAAATAACAACAAAATTGTTCAAATTGAAACATAAAACATATAGGCTCCCATTGAACTAAAGTATCTTAAGGAATAATACACATTTGAGGAGTGACTCATCAAAGAACCTTAGGTATTAGCCCTTTAGTCAATGGACCAGCTAGCATAAAACTTGTTCTTATACGTTTTATGAAAATCTGTTTATTTTGAACTCTGGTTGGATGCCTCAAAGCAAGCCACAAACTCTATAGCCATGGTCGAAGAGGCTATAAGAGTCTGTTTAACAAGCTTCTAAGAGATAGCTCCTCTAGCCAACATGTAGATGTATCCAGACGTGGAGTGTTTGCTATCTTGATATCCAGCAAAATCGGAGTTAGCATACATGATGATCTCCAAACCTTTAGACTTTCGATAAGTGAGCATGTAACCTTTTGTTCTCCTTAAGTAACGCATCATGCATTCAACTGCCTTTCAATGTTGCATTATAGGATTATTCAAATACTTGCCCAAAACTTCCACCAAAAAAACAATATCGGGACGAGTACAAACTTGAGCGTACATTAGACTCCCAACTGCTGAGGCATAGGGAATCTTTTGTATCTCATTTCTTTCAAGGTCATTCTTAGGGCACTACTTGAGACTAAATTTGTCTCCCTTAGCTATTGGGGTATCTCCTAGTTTATTATCCTTCATGTCGAATCTCTCTAAGACTTTGCTGATATAGTTCTCTTGTGTCAGTCTTAGGATACCTTGAGAATGATCTCTTAGTATCTGAATGCCTAATACAAAAGAAGTGTCCCCAAGATCTTTCATCTTGAAATTCTTTGTTAGAAATCTCTTGGTTTTATGCAACAAGCCTGTATTACTACTAGCAAGTAGTATATCATTGACATATAGTACCAGAAATATGTATTTACTCACACTGAACTTGTGATATACACAATCATCAACTGCATTTTCCTCTAAACTGTATGAGGTAATGACTTGATAGAACTTGTGATACAATTAACGAGAAGCATGTTTGAGGCCATAGATGGATTTCTTTAGTTTGCATACCATATAAATTGTTTCGTCATATAAATTGTTTTAAGTTGCATCATATAAATCGTTTCGTCAATGTCACCATTTAGAAACGTAATCTTAACATCCATTTGATGTAGCTATAAATCAAAATGAGCTACTAGTGCCATTACGGTTCTAAAAGAATCCTTTGAAGATATCGAAGAAAAGGTTTCATTGTAGTCAATACCTTCCTTCTGAGTAAAGCCTTTAGCAACTAGACGTGCCTTATATCTCTCGATATTACCCTTAGAATCTTTTTTGGTTTTAAATATCCATTTGCAACCAATAGGTTTCACACCTTCAGGTAATTTGACGAGATCCCAAACGTCATTGTCTTGCTTAGACTTCAACTCATCTTTCATGGCATCAATCCATTTTTGAGAGTTAAAACTTTGCATAGCTTGACAGAAGTTGATTGGATCATCTTCTGTTAAATCAATGTAATCCTCATGTTCTTGGAGAAAGATAATGTAGTCATCTGAATTGCATGCCTCCTCTCTTTGATGGATCTCCTTAACGACACTTCTTGAGGTTGTTGAGGTTGCTCTATGAGTGTTTGAGGAAGAGCCTCGTCATAGTCTTGTTCTGGAACAATGTCAGGAATAATAGTTTGAACATTATCTCCTATTACTGGGGTTGTTTCTTGAACAGAAATAGGCACAAGGACTTGACCAATGTCATTGACAAATTCTTCCTCAAAGACAACATTCCTTATGTTCCCTTCCTTTCCAAATTCAACTTCCTCAAGAATTCTCGCATTTCCCGTTTCAAAAAAGAATCTTGAAGTGGAATCATAAAATTTATAACTCCAAGAGTGTTCAACATAGCCAACAAAATAACAGCTAACTGTTCCTGAATCCAGTTTTCTTTCATGCGACCTATAAGGTCGTGATTCAGTTGGACAACCCCAAATGTGAAAATGATTGATGCTTGGCTTTTTGCCAGTCCAAAGTTCATAAGGGGTTTTGTTAATTGCTTTAGTCGGCACCCTATTAAGGATGTGAATTGCGGTCTTTAAAGCTTCTCCCAGAGTGACTATGGTAAAGAAGAATGACTAATTATACTTCATATCATATCTTTAAAAGTCCGGTTTCGTCGTTTTGCCACATCGTTCATGCTAGGCTTGCCTGGCATAGTGTATTGTAGAACAATTCCACACTCTTTGAGAAAAAGGGAAAAAGGCCTTAGACGTTGTTTTACTGATCTGTCATATTTACCATAGTATTCACCATCACAATCAGATTTGACGGCTTTGATTTTCTTTCAAAGTTGAAGTTCAACTTCAGCTTTAAAAGACTTGAAAACGTATAGAGATTGAGACTTCTCATGTATCAAATATAGGTAACCGTACCTAGAGTAATCATCTATGAACATAATAAAGTATTGTTGTCTATTCCATGAAGTTGTAGGGAAAGGACCACAAGTATCTGTATTATTAGTTCTAAGACATCCTTAGCTCTTTCGACACCTAATTTTCTTTCATTGAGAATACTCTTTCGCAACACCCTTAATGTTCTTCCTCTTCTTATTCTGAGAGGTCAAAACAAAATGAGCACTTGATATAGATTCACTGACAGACCATTTGTCCTTTCTGACTATTATACCTCACTTTGAATTATCCAACGTGTGTAAGAAGTGAGATCAAAACCAAGTGCATGATCAAGTCTTCACCAGGCTCTAATTTAAGTGACTTGAGCTTTGCTGCGAGATTAGACATCTCTATTACGTCCTCTCTTATATTTTCTTTACCTTTGACTCTAAAAAATAAAGCCCCAAAATGCATATGTACCTTTGACTCTCAAAAATAAAACCCCAAAATGCATATGAAATCAAGCGCTTTCATTTTTCAAATTTAACCTCTTGAAGATTATCCAGAGTAAGAATAGGATTCTTTACTCCAAGTGCTAGATCCAAATCCATATAGTCGGGTACTATTGCTATGACTTCCTTCTAGACACTTTAAGTATGTAAGGCATATAAAATATATAACAAAACAAGTGTAGATTAACTACATAATAGACCATTTACAAGATATGTAACACAACATTAATTTTTAGTCTTTGGATAGAAAAATTAATTTGTAAATAATACTCTCAACGTAATAATTAAATATTGACAATTAGTTCTGTCAAATAATAGTCTTTCGTTGGACCGACTATTATTCACATGAAAAATAAAACTTTATAATTATTACATATTTATTATCACAGGTATGATATTATTTAGTCAAATTATGTCTTCCTTTGGACCGATCATGCATAAATAATTTCATACGTCTATACAATTTAAATTAAATCAATTTTCACGATAACAATTACGTTAGCCATTTATTGCTTCAATTAATTTAATTTTTAAAATTGGTAGACTCCCAAAATTAATGAGAAGGATCCAAAATTTACTTTCTTATTATTATTATCAACCTATCCAACAATAATAATAATAAATCTTTAATATTTGAAAGATGTTAATGGGTTTTGAGATGAACCTGAGTTGAATTCCTTGTTGGTATAAAATGATTTTTTTAATCAAATTAAATAAAAATAATTTGATCCCTTAAATCCGTAAACTGCGGAAACGTGCCAAGCGGAAGCAAAACCGCACCAAATTGAAACTGCCAATTGATAAAAAAATGCACCGAAAATTGAAAACAATTGCAATTGAATGCAAACGTAACCGAAAAAATGCAATTCAACGGTGCCTATCAATTAAATTTCGGTTCTATCAATTAAATTTCGAAACCGAAATTGAATGCTGTAACTGAAAATTATAATCTGAACTTGGAAGGAACATAATTGAATGCTGCCAATTAAACTTCGAAACCGAAATTGAATGCAGTAACCAAAAAATTAGAAACCGAATTGAATCCAAATACCTGTTTGCGAAGAATGCCCGTTCACCACATCGAAACCGAAACTGAAAAATACCGGTTTTCCAAATGCAGCGTAATAAAAAATTGAACCAAGATGACGCCGAAATTGAATGCGCGACCAGTAAACCAAAATTGAATGATGCCGAAACTGCCAATCGTGCTCCAATCTGGAAGCCAGGAAGCCACGATCCGTTTCCAAAACCACCAACGCTGCACGTCTCCATAGTTGAATGTGGAAACTGCCACTGCAGAGCATGTACCCAAATCATGGGAAACTGCTGCTCCTAATCATGGACGTCATTGCAGAGCGGAAAATTTGCACCCTCGCTTGAAAAATCTGCGGAACACCCTCGTAGGCAAAAACGCACCCACTCCATAGTGCCACGGCCGAAATCATGGTTAGGCTGGATCCAAATTTTCGGAATTAAAGGATGCAGACGTGAATTAAAGGAGCAGCCCCTTGGATCCATATTGTGAAACGTGGCCAATCCATATTGTGAAACGTGGCCAACGTGGCCAGAAGCAAAGGAAGAAACGTAAGGATGCGTGCAACCGCCCCTTGGATAAGAAACGTGCATAACTTATTTTTTTTGGAATTGAAACCGCGCTCCATCCTCCGAGAAAAAGCTATGGTGGGGGGAAAAAACCACGGGCAATTAGTTGGGGATGCTGTATCCTGCCAAAACGTAGGGGAAAAAATTGCAATTCATATATTGTAAAATTGCAGTTTTTTAAATACAAGTAAATCTAGAATGAATCCCAATATAAAATCTAATTTCAATGATCTAATATTAACGTAGTTTTGATACCAATTGTTAGAAATATTTTTATCCTTAAGTTTTTTATTTCTTATTCTTTTTAGAGATTTTTAATACTTACGTTTTTTATGTTCTTGTTTATGTTGGAGGTTTCGTATCCTTAAGTTTCTTATAATGTATTACCATTACACTAAATCATCAAAATATTTGGATTCATTTGTCGTTCTAAAAGACTGCAATAAAATTTGTAGTGATTGCGATATGTTGGTTTGTGGTATTCTTCAACCATACACCATTTTAACTTCTCATGGGACTGTATTAAGAACCATAACCTTTTCTAATGTGTTAGCCTATTTATAGGGTTCCATTATTTCCAATCTGGCTAACCTGGGTATTCATCCATTCATTATTAAGAAATTTTTTAATTACTTAATTGGATTACTTAATATTATAATCACTTTAAATAAATAACTGATATGATTATATTTAAAATATAATATCATATGATTAAAAGAAATTATAAATTTTTAATAAAATCAAATTACATAATTAGCCGAGAGAATATTACATAATTAGCCGGGAGAATTGAATATGGACACACTCAACAACATTATAAATACCGCTAAAATCCCCCCAACTTGTCATATCATATCCCTTCTAGCATTTGCTTCCTATCATATCTTTCTATTGATCATTCTCTCAACTCTCCCTTTTAGTTATTACATCCTTTTCACTTCTCACTTCTCTAGTGATGGCTATATTTCAGGCCACGCGGAAATATCTAGTAATTTTTCTAGCACTAGTTGCGTTCAATGGTTCGCTTTTAGCTCATGGCAGGCAAATAAAACCATTAAACAAGGACACTCATGTAGTGGTGGAGAATAATCCCTTTCATCCTCTTACACACAGCGTTGATGTTCCTACTCCATCATCAGAGAAGAAGATATTTGGCTCATCCGCGATGCCAAAACAAGGAGTTGAAAGTTTTGGAGATTCAGGTGGGGACACAAATGCTTTCCGACCCACAACACCAGGGAACAGTCCTGGTGTTGGTCACCGAAAATTTGCACAACAAGATAAAGACACGGAAGCAAAGGTGGCAGTTCAAAGTCCTGATGTTAAGGTTTATGTGACTGAGGGGACAACAAATGGTTTACAAGGTACAAACCCAGGTCACAGTCCCGGTGTTGGTCACGGCAAATTGGCACAAGAAGATAAAGATATGAAAGCAAAGGTGGCAATTAACATTCCTGATGTTAAAGTTTATGTGACTGAGGGGACGACAAATGATTTCAAACCTACTGACCCAGGTCACAGTCCCGGTGTTGGTCATGCTCAGCAAAACAAAATTGGACAGTGAAATTAGCATGTAAATAAGCAATATGATAGTGTCCTCAGTTTCATTCCATAGTTCAGATTAATTCTGTATTCATGCATTGCATGTCAATCGCCAAATCGTGCATGTAGTATGAGCTAGCTTGGCTTTTATCATTGCTTGGTGTCAGCAGATTTTTATGTATCATTCAAAATGTTATTTAGCATTTGCTCCATTAACAATTTGTCAGGTTACTGTGTGGCTCAAAACGCAAATGAATAAAGTTTGTTATTTACAGTAATATGATCTCTTCTATTCCAGACACTTGGCAAGTGCACTTATGTCACTAGTTTAAAATCCTAAAACTAATATATATATATATATTCATAGGGGATAAAAGAGGTGCATAAGAATTTCTCAAGGGATCATCTATCCTAATACACTCAAACATGCTTAACTGTAAAGTTATTATGAAATCCGGTGTATTAAGTACTGTTGGTGCGATGAAATGCACCTTACCAAAATAATATTTTACATTTTAATTTTTTATCTATGGAATCTTTAAAATATTATAAACACACCCACTATTCAATATAATTTTCTAACATAATAATTAAATTAGGAATTTTAAATTTATTAATTTAAATATATTTAAAACTAAGTTATTATATTTTCTATATTTGTAATTAAAAAATTTATTAATTTATACTATCTAATCAATTAAATTGATTTTTTATGTAGATAAATTAACAATTCTAAAATTTTCTAACTGTTAATATATAAAAGTCCCCTTTACACAATATATTATGGTTTATTTGGTTCAAAGGAGTGAAGAACAGGTTTTTAATGGAGAAAAGAAGAGAGAAAGGGAAGAAAGAAGAGAGATTTTAATTAGATGTCTTATTTAGTTAAGAGGAAGAGAGAAAATGATGAAAAAAAATTTTGATTAGATATTTTAATTGATTGAGAAAGGAGAGTGAAAAGAATTTAATAAAAGAAAGGATAAATAACTCTTTTCTTGTTTGGTAAGTAAGAGGATGAGAAATATTTTAAAAAACTAATTTATTTTTATATTTTTATAATTTTAAATTGTAAAATACAAATAGTGATATTTTAATATTTATATTTGAATTGTTTTAAATCCTCTTTCCTTCCCTCCAAATTCCCCATAATTAAAAGAGACCAAAAATTAAATAAACTTTGTTCCTTTCAATTCTCTCTAATAATTCAATCAAACAAAAAAATAAAAATAAAAAATCCTCTCTTCTTCTCCTTTTCTTTCTAACCAAATAGACTCTTGGTATTTTGTATTATGAAAATGAACATGGTCATATAAAACTATTCTTTTAAAAATCTGAGTGTCTTTTATGAAAAGTAATTTTATTTGACTCAAATAAAATTATAGATAATAATATTTTATGAAATATTTAACATAATTATATATTTAAGACGCGAATACGAAATTATATTAAAATTAAAGAAAATTAATAATTAAGATGAAATAATTCCGCACTATATAGTTTTTTTTTATAATAATAGTAAATTTTTACTTATTAAAAAGTATCCACAGAATATATAGAAGATACTTTCAATATTAAAGTATAAGTATGAATCCAGATGTTTTATGGTCTTGTATATTCTACCAGTCATGTGCGTGCCGTTGAGATTGCATGACAGAGACCCTGAAAGATTCCTTGTCTTTCCTCAAAGGCGCGCGGCACAACAAACACACAGTGGACTGTTCACAAACTCAGTTCCGAAGGTGTGGTTGCAGCCTTTTTCCCTTTCTCCCACAATATAAATAAAAAATAAGGAAAGGTTAAAAAATTAAATGTAAGTGTAAAGTTTTGCTACTGTACATGAGTCAATTAAATTTTCAGTTGGAAAAGTTGACGCCTGCCCTTAAAATAACTAATAACAGAACCAACAATAGGCATGACATTTGAATTAATCTAATTTATGATATTCCAATTTGCCATTTTATTAGTGAATGAAAAGCCGACATCATACATGCACTTCCCATGCTAGAATGTTCAAAGTACACTTTTCCAGCTGTGCTATGTGGTAATGATATCAACCTGAACAACTTGGATGGTTATAAAATCACTTCAATGCCCAAGAATGAGAATTTCTGATAGTATATAACTTTATATACAGCTACAAAGAGAACAGTGCAAAAGCCACTTGCTAATTTGCGTGTCTTGTGCATGCAAATTGATTGTTGATGCATGACTGATTTGTCCGGCATATATTGGGAAGGCAAAAAAATGTATTTGTCACCAATATTATTAAACTCAACTGTTAATCTACTCCGATAGAATATTAAGTCTTTTCTATATATATAGGAAAAGAAAAATATTATACCAAACTCATGAGAAATGCCCAGGTAAGTAAGAAGGGAATATCTGGATTACAAGTTATTGGTTCAACCAGTAAATTATTGAACCGTGTATATGTATAGGTAATATATACTTTGTGGTATAGTAATTGGAATTATTAGTTTTACAAAACTGGATTTAGGTCGGTTCAAATTGGATTTTGCCAATTCAATTTACATTAGGTTCTATCAATTTACTCTGATTATCCAACTGAGAGACCACTGAACAGATAGAAAAAAGGATTAGCAACACACTTTTCTTACGAATTGATAATTATTAATTAAAATTATTAAATATTATACAATTATGAATAAAAATCATCAAATAAAAAATGAGACTTACAAAAATTTATAATTTTTAATAAATTTAAATTAATAATAAAAAATATATTTAAAAGAATATATTAAAGAAAACATGGGTAGCGTATCTCTTATTTTTTCATTTACACTGCATCCTTTTATGGTAAAAGAAATGAAAAAATAAAATCTATTTTACTTTTTTTAACCATAAAAGAGATGGTGTGTGAGAAGTATAAAAAAATTATGTAAAAGAATAAATGCTGGTTGGAAAGGTATATGCCTGCGCACTTGTTCGAAGATAGAGTATTATAAGCTAATAAAAGATTTATTATTTCTAAGCCTAGGACTAGGATTCCAGTGACATATAGGGCCCACCCCAGCCCTATAAAAAGCCCCCATGAGATTCTTTCTACACAACTCAACTGCTAGCTAGATTCTTGCTTGGTAGTTGAAGTCTAGGCATCCTCATTCCTTCCATTGAAAATCTTTGGTTTTTGTTTGCTACTTCACCAACCTAATTAATCTCCTTTCTTTTCAAAAGTAAAATTGTCACCAAATACATGGCACAAAACAAATTCATTTTCTCCATGATTTTCCTTGCACTGATAATTTTCTGCCAGCTATTCGAGTCCACTGAAGGTCGGTATCTAAAGTGTAACGAAGGTAACCAAGACCTCGTGAAGTGTAAGGACCATGATGGCATTTCAGCTACAAATGCAGCCACGTTGACAAAGGTGTCTCCACTAACTCCATCAACAATGGTTGGTGCAACTGGGGCGGCGCCGCCTCCAGGTCACGGTGTCGATGATTTTAGACCTACGACCCCGGGGCACAGCCCTGGTGTAGGACACTCCGTTCACAACTAGCTTATCTCATTAACTACGTCTCCGTTGAAAGAAGTGGAAGAACAAAAGTGAGTGGTAATTAGTAATCACTAGTCGTGTACTTTTGTAATGTGCTCAGATTAAATTTGTGTAGGAAGGTTCTAGTTTTCATTCGTTTGAGGTTTGAAAATATTTGTTCTAATATGTCTGTGAGTTATAAGGTTAGATTGTTACTCTGTTAAATAAACTAGTCCCAGCGTGATGCGTTCTTAGTTTGATATGTAGATTATTGTTGTTAGTCAATTTAGATTTTATATCTAATAGTCACAAATGATACAATAAAAAATGAAATAATGTAAAATATCTATAATGAAGACAGAAACTATAAAAGATGTCATAATAAAATTTAATGGAAGTTGTATGCATGAAATTATGTGCGCATGCAATATTGTACCAAAAATCTATGTAGAAAGCAATTACTAATATTGATAATAATCGTATCAAAATATAAAATATATTGCTTCAAGTTTTTGAACAAAAATAGTGAGCATAAGAGATACGTGAACTTGTCTAATAATAAAAAAATAGAATCCAAAAATATAGTGTACAAAACTTAGATTTCTGAAGACTTATAAACAACATTTGAAGTTGTGTAAGAAGACTATAACTCAACTACGAGAGAAATTCGACTTTCAAATATGAATGTCCATATGTTTGATAGTGACTATTTCCGACTCTTATTTATTTTCATTGCAAAAGAAATAGAAAATTGTTTGCATTGCAATCTAAGATATCCTACAATCAAATGTTGTCGATGACAATCTCGGAATAAAAACTTTTGACTAGTCGTACATATCACTTATGCTTCTAAGGCATTAGTATCCCATTTGGATCATTATTAAGAGAGTAACATTATACATTTTTGAAGATTGATATATATTTTTCAATAGAATAACATGAACGCCAGTTTTCTAGTTTTAACTCATAGTATGTTACTCTTGAAGAATTTATAATATTTAAAAGTTCAAGAGTATAAAAATTATCAAGGTTATTAACATTTCTTCAAATTTCAATTTTAGCATATAATCATTTAACATGTTAATAATATCTTTCGTAGATGCTATAATAAACCTTATCTTGAAAGTGTATTGGATTAAACATGTTTTTGTAATAAATAAATAAATTATATATATATATATATATATATATATATATATATATATATATATATATATATATATATATATATATATATATATATAACAATGAAAACATAAACATCAATTGTGTAACTTATCATTTACTATTCTTTATAAACTCTTTAGTAAATAAATTTAATTATCAAATTTATATCAACGTGTTCAATTGACACTTTCCGTTTCTAACTTTTGAGTAATTGTCATTCTTTGAAAAGATGACAATTGTGGCATTATTATAATAAACATTACAAAGAAATTTGCGAATTAACGAAGAAAGATTCTCACACCAATTCGTCGCTTAATCTAAATTGTTAGTTAGTGATGAACAAAATTCACTATTCCTTTACCAAATCTCTTACTAATATGTATCCTTTACTCATTCATCACTAGTTCTTGACAAAAGTATTTTACTTTGTCCATCGTGATTCTCTTACTAATGCTTCACAAAATCTTTGTAAGTAGGACTATCAATGAACTAAACAAATTTAAACATAGTTTGAGACTCGGTTTAACAAATGACTAATTGAACTTAGTTCACAAACCAAATGAGCTAAACTTGAGTTAAGAACTAAGTTCATTAATTAAACTAGCTGAACTTGAATTATGTATAGTTTTAATCGATTGTTTGATAAACTAGCTTGTGTATATATATATATATATATATAATTAAACAATAATATCCTATTTTATTACATTTATATAATTACAATTTTAAAATTAATCGAGCTAACGAGCTTGAATTAAATCAAGTTCCAGATAAAAAAAATATTCGTATTAAATTTGAGTCGAGTTTTAAGTTGAATCAATTCTTATCGGATCTAGTCAAACTAAATTAAACTCAACTCAACTTGACTCATTTCTAGCTCTACTATCAAGTATATCCTTACTAATTTGTTGCCAATTTGTTGCAAATTATTGTTTAAATAGCCATCACTATTTATTCGCAGGTCACTTTCGTTATTCCCTCACATGCAAGAGCCTCTTCCCAACCCTTTGCAAGTGTCCCTTGTTATTTAGTCATCAATCTCTTACAAATTGTCTTTCCTAATTCATTCTCTAATCCTCACAATTGATGATCGTTAATAGCTCAAAGTGTCTTTTTGAGATATGTCTTTCGTTATTCATCTTTTTTATATATAAAATGTGGAATCAAAATACTCTAATAATAACTTTAAAATAGTTATTATCCATTTTTATCTTTCATTTTTTAATCAAATTGTTTTAATGAATAACTTATCTTCGATCATTAAATTAAAAGAAAATGAAAGGTAAATATGAATAATAACTTTTTATAATTACTTTTAAAATAATTTGACTAGGATCAAGTTACTTCAAAATAATTCCAAAAAAAAAATTACTTTCTGTTTTCATCATTCATTTTCTTTATTCTAATGATTAAAACGAAAAACTCATCATTGACTTAAAAAATGAGTTACTTGTTGCAATAGTAAGATAAAAGACAATGAAAGATGTATATAAAAGGTAAAATAGTAATATATATATATATAAAAGACAATTCTCGTGGATAAGTAGTTAAAGGCTACATACATTAAAAAAAAATGACAACTCTTGGGTGGTTCAAAGATAAGACCATACATATGTAAGTTGGATGGAAATATAAAATTATATAATTTTCCAATAATAATATCACTTGAATTATGACTAATTTTCTTTTCATTTAATTAGGGATTCTTTATGGAGAAACTGCACTAGGCATAAGCCTTATCTACCTCTAGCAGCAAATCCGAACACATTAAGTTTGGATCTCAAATGTCAATGTTGGTTGATGTTGTAGGGGCCAAGTCTCAAAAGGACATGTCTCAGGCATTGGAGGCATGTACGTCCTCCTGTTACAAGCTAGGTGTGGAATCTCTAACCCAAGAGTTGGAAGCACCAGTTAGGAGCACATTGTCGACTCAAGCTATTCCTCCACAATGGGCTAACCAAATTTTATAGGCAGCTAAACGATGGCAAGGAGTTAAAGAGCGTATGAAGAAGCAAATCAAAAGTCCTGGAACAAAATGCTCAACACCATTAAGTAACGGACACAAACTGTTAATGCCCTCTTTAAGGGCCATAGATCCAGCCGCCGCCGTCTAGAATATCATGACTTACATTATTTTTTTATTTATTTTTATTTGTATTATGACTTAGTAGGAATTTTTGGATTTTTATGATATTTGACTGCAATTTTTATGTGTTATTTGACTCATGACTTTTGATCTCTTAATAAGAAAAAAAAAGTTTTTTAGTTCGATTAAAAAGGATTTTTTATATTGATTAAATATATAATTGTAAAAATTGTTGATATAGAAAGTGAGCCTTTTTAATTCGATTATTTTATAAGTGATGTAGAAAGTTTGATGTTTTTAAAATGACACAAAACAAACTTCTCTTCTTGTTGTCTTCTTCCATTAACACAATATTAGTTGTTTCCTTTTTTGTATATAGTATAATCATATAAATATTGACTTATGTGGTGGACTTTTTCTTATAAAAGTTTTTCCAATTGCAAAGTATAATAGTAAATTTTATATATCTACCTTATGCAACTATATTGGTATTGTATTTGTAGATCCTGCAAATCTATACTTATGAGACAAATAAAAATAAGACAAACAAAAACAATAAAAATAATTAAAAAATAAAAATATTATCTTAAAATAGTGAAAATGGAAAAGAGAGATGAATGTGTAACAAGAGGATGATGACTTTGCCAAAGGTGTGGGTGGATGGTAACACCAACTAAGATTTTAATCGATGGTGTTTTAAATGTTTATAATTTTGAACAGACAACATTTTCTTAAAAAAAAAAGTGTTTTAAATGAAAAAGGCGAAATGTTGTAGTTTGTGTGA
Source organism: Mucuna pruriens (assembly GCA_025330945.1). NCBI lineage: Eukaryota > Viridiplantae > Streptophyta > Magnoliopsida > Fabales > Fabaceae > Mucuna > Mucuna pruriens. Next base: position 2,125,750 of record JAENHJ010000004.1, on the reverse strand, counting down.
ATATAAACCATTCCTAATAATGTAATTTTTTATCTCAGTTATTTTTAGAAGGTTCTAAAAGAAACTATGTAAAAATTATTTTTTACATTGATTCTTTAGAAAAACGATACAAAATAAATATGTGATATTTACTAAAAATATCACAACAAATTTATTTCCGCCAATCCCTAAATAAAAGATGTAAAAGAAGCAATATTAAAACCCATTTGTATATTAATATAATTATTTTTGATACGTTATGACTAATGATGTTTGTTCTAATTAATATTATCTTATAAGTTAGATTGATTTAAGTTATGTGAAAGTTAATTATTTAGGTTGTGGATTAATTAATATTGTATATTCTATTTTAGATTAAGTATTCATGTCTGAGATTAATTAATATCGTGGATATAAATTAAATATTTAAAAAATAGGATAAACCTTATTGAGTGCTAAATGGTCAGTAATTACTGTATTTATCCCGCAAAAACTTTAAAATTTCTCTATTGATCTCATCCCTTGATTATTGAGGGTTTTTCTATTAGTATTATTTATGGCTATAAATTACTGGTGGTCTCCCTGTTGGAACAAGATTATTTCTAAAAAGATAGGTGTATAAAAAAAAAATAGCCAAATTATTGTCGGGAAAACTCATTGTAAGTCCGGCTGAAAGTTAAAATCTTCTCTCCTTCTTACTGGCGGATTATTGAGGGCTTTTCCATATATATTACTGAGGCTCAAATTCTCCATCAAATAACTTATAACTTAATGAATATTTAAATCTTTCCATCTTATTACCCGCATATTACAGTGGGCTTAGTACACTATATTGCGGATGACTTTTTTGAGGCCGTTGATAATATTTACCAAAGAAGGAATTAAAAGTCCATTTTAATTCAAAATTATAACCGCTATAATTTTGAATTATTATGAACTTTTTCCTATATTATAGTATTTTTTCTGTCATTAATTTGGAATTTTCTTATAGTGATGCTTTCTTGATGTCTTGCGTTCTTGGTTCTTCCTTCCTTAATTCATGAGAGTTATTTCCTCCCCTCTTCATCTTTTCCTTTCTTGTAATTCTTTGATATGATTCAAAAACCCCATTTTGTGTGGTAGTTTTTTAGAAGAATAATCATATTTATCTTTTTCTCACACATTCCTTATATACAATTCACTTAGAAAACAAATTGGTAATTGTGCACATTTGTCCTAAGAAATTTTTTTTAGCTGCTCACCATTTCAAAGGTGATTAAAGGAGAGGAATTTATTTTAGATTTATTACTAATTTCCTAAAATAATCTCCACTAACTTTTAATTACAATTATGTCCAATAACAATCCCATTGAATAATCTTTTATTTAAAATAAGTTCATTAGTTACATTAGTCACCTCCACATTATTAAAATAATCTAACATATATACCATCTATTTTATTTATATTATATTTATTTCTGTCATCTTATTTCTCCGTACTCTAACTAATTGTTTAGGTAAAGACTCAGATGTGAGGGTTCCCGAATCCGAGGAGCCAACCATTTGGAAGATTCTCCATTTCCACCCCCCAACTTGCTATTTGATTCAGTCATTATTAGCATTTTTCATGGATTATTGATTATAAGAACGACTATAGCAAGGTGACAATTTCAAGTGGTGGGGACTGTGTACCATGCTGCTTTTGACCTGACTTTCTTTGCACCTATTCAACACGATTTCTTTATTTGGTTAACTGAGGCACACTCATGTTTAATGCGTGTACTGGTTAATTTGTAGCCGTCGGTGTATGTTTATTAATTTTAGATTTTTTTAAATTTTCATATTAATGCTTATAATATGATTCATACTTACGCTTCATAAATATTCTAAAACAAAAAGTTTATAAATTGATGCCATTTCTCCATAAGGAGAAAACTTAAATACGCTGCTCTCTAATTATTGATATTAATTGTTATTATATATAATCATATTTGATAGTTATTGTCTACACTTCGATTAAAATCGCCGATAATTATTAAAATAAAATGTCTATTTTTACTGAAAAATAATACTAACGGTATACAAGGTATTTATATAAAGTTTGTCCTTTTCGTAATGAATATACTACGTGTAGGTAGTGTTACTTGGTCTTAAACATAGTATAGTAGATATTCATGTCCAAAAGTTTAGGTATAACTTTGTGATGAATATTATTGTATCTTCTTTGTCTCCTCTTTTCTTTATAATGGTAAAAAAGGAGGGTGGGTGATTGGATGTGACATCTGATTCCTATTCTATTGTGACGTGTTGCAAGTGTGTACTCTCTAACTACTGCCTCTATCAGGTGACGCTTCCTATGAATATTAAATGCGATGTGTACTATCCCAGTTTCTCTAGAATGACTGGTTGTGATGGACTCGACGGGTCGGGATGGTTCTGAAGGCAAGGAGGAACCTAACTATCCAGGAGGGCTCTAAAGGCCAACTGGTACACAACCCCCAAGTACCAAGTGGAGCGATAGACACTTTGAATTGGAGATTTAGCCAGGATGAGACTCGACTCTCTAGAAGGGCTCTAAGGGCCGACCGGTACATAGCCCCCTCAGTGTCGAGTGGAGCGATAAACACTTTAAATTCACGAGTTGTTCATGATAGGTTTTATTGGCCGAGAAGCATTTGGTAAGGGATTTAGCCGAATGGTATTTTGGTCTAAGTTGTCTCATGTTTAGCTCCTTTCTTGGAAGCCAAGTGAGTATGATTATTCTGCTAAGTTGATTTTTATTTGGTAGTTATCTTCGAAGTGAGGATAGACCGTTTGGACCAGGGTCCTCATTTTTGCCTAAGGGCTTTATGGACTAGCCTCTCTCAGGTCTTTGATTTTTACTTGGGGGTCTAATGACCGACCTCTCTCAGGTCTTTGATTTTTGCCTAGAGGGGTCTATTGACCAATCTCTCTCATGTCTTTGATTTTTGCCTGGGGGTCTAATGACCGATCTCTCTCAAGTCTTTGATTTTTGCCTGGGGGTTTAATGACCGACCTCTCTCAAGTCTTTGATTTTTACTTGGGGGTCTAATGATCGACCTCTCTCAGGTCTTTGATTTTTTCCTTGGGGGTCTAATGATCAACCTCAAGTCTTTGATTTTCTCCTTGGGGTCTAATGATCAGTCTCTCTTAGGTCTTTGATTTTTGCTTAGGGGTCTATTAACTGACCTTTCTCAGGTCTTTAATTTTTGCTTAGGGGGTCTATTGACCGGCCTCCCTCAGGTATTTGATTTTTGCCTGGGGATCTAATGACCGGCCTCTCTCAAGTCTTTGATTTTTGCCTAGGGGGTCTATTGATAGACTTCTCTCAAGTTTTTGATTTATGTTTGGAGGGTTTATTGACCGACCTCTCTCAGGTCTTTAATTTTTACTTGGGGATCTAACGACCGGCCTCTCTCAGGTCTTTGATTTTTCCTTGGGGGGTCTAATGACTGGCCTCTCTTAGGTCTTTGATTTTTGCTTGAAGGTCTAATTATCGGCCTCTTTCAGGTCTTTGATTTTTGCTTGGGGGTCTATTGACCGGCCTCTCTCAAGTCTTTGATTTTTACTTGGTGGGGGTCTATTGGCCGGCCTCTCTCAAGTCTTTGATTTTTTCCTGGGGGTCTATTGACCGGTCTCTCTCAAGTCTTTGATTTTTTTTTTGTTTTGTTACTGGGGAGCCGGAATCCTTTTAGTACCTATACAAGATATAAACTATGGCCTTGCATACAATTCAAATATCCAAATGAGCAAATAGGATATACAGAGGCATGATGTCTGTCTCCCCAAGCCACTTTAGAATGTAGGGATAAAAACTAGGATAACAAAATTAAAAGCAAGCTACATGACTTATTCAGGGAAATGGTTATAGTCCAGTAAATGATAATAGGTAGTATGTTATCCTACTTGCTTGGTTTACTAGATTCTAGACTACCCCAAGATACACATTTTATGCTCTCTTTTTCTATACAAGGTTTAATACTTAACATAATTGGTGGAGTAGAAAGAAATAACTTTTTCTCTCCTTTTTCTAAAGATACGATGTTAATAATATACAAATAAACAAAACATAAAGATCTTTTGTACTATCCTCTTGATGCAAAAATTTTAAAGCATAACAAATGGTTAGCTTACTATGTTTGACAGAGGGAGTAGTTAGGGGGTACACACCTACAACATGCCACAGTAGGATAGGGATCAAAAGTCACATTCAATCATACACCCTCCTTTTTTGTCATCATCATCATCATCCATGTCGTCGTCATCGTAGTAGTAGTAGTAGTAGTAGTAATCATCGTCGTCGTCATCACCGTCGTCATCACCGTCGTCATCACCGTCGTCATCATCATCGTCATCGTCATCATCGTTGTCGTCATCGTCATCATCGTTATCGTTATCGTCATTTCGTCGTCGTCATCATCATCATCGTCATCGTCATCCTCATCATTGTCATCCTCATTATCCTCGTCGTCGTCATCATCGTCATCGTATCATACAATATTTGTTTCTGAATTTGAAATATTAAACTAACAATAAAGTACTTTTTCTCATAAAACACTTCTCTAGAACCTTCAACTCTTGATATTATAGAAGTTCATCAATTAGTAAGTTGAAACTAGATTACGACTTATCTTTTGGAAATAAAATTAGATTAAAATGAGATTAACTGAAAAACAATACTTGACCGTAATAATTTTTTTATAATTAAAATAAAGAGTATTCAAGTTATGAAAAGTGATATAACAAAAAAAAAATATATGAAAAGTGATAATAGGCGTTTTATAGAAGTTTGGCAGGGTTGACCTATAATCTCGTCGATTAGTGATCGATACGTCGGAAGAAAATAATTCATGTCAATCATATTACCACGCAAACAATGAGAATAATAATAAAAATAAGGGGACGAAATAATTAATAAATAAATAAAACAAATAGAAAAAACAAGGAACAAATTCATGAAAAACGGTTCATATAGGCTAGGTCACAACCGCGACATGCATGTATTACGTTTTAAATCTTGAAATTCATTGTGTCACAAGATGATGGTCAAAACATAAGCACACATTTTCTCCTAATTATAGTTTTCACCGTTTAATTACAATTGATTCCAACATTTTACATATTTATACTATGATTCTGTTATATATGTGATATTACGTACTGAGATGAGAGTGGTGTGTGATTGGTATCTTAACAAAGTATTGCACATTCAATTTGAGAAAGTAACCCAAAACTAACAATTCCGGAAAGTGAATGCGTGTTTCCTCCCGCATCATCAACACCCTCAATGACTAATAAATTTCGGTCAAATATTGGTTCTCATATGAACCATCCATTTTGTAATCGGTAATCACTTTTCCTTGGTTCGCGTATACACATCGATTGTGCTATATAATTTTGATTTTTTTTTCTTGTACGATAAGCATATTGTTGGATCGTTTGTTTTAAATGAAACTAAAACGATTGATATAGATATATAGTATTATTACACACTAAACTATAACAAGCGTGCTAATGTGGAATGTTTGGAGCTGATAATATATTATGAATATGTGATCTTAAATACAAGATGAGTTTTTGTTGTTTTGTGGGGTTGAAAAACAGGTACATTAAAGGGAAGTTTCAAGTCACATTGTGATTCGATGAAAGCAGAAGGTAGCTTGAATATGAATGGCAATATTTCTTGGGCTCTCCGATACCCAATGAAATGAACCATAAATGCAGTGGTACTAATTATTAAATCTTAATGCAGGTCAAACATAAATACGATTATATACATGAAGCCTACAATACAAGAATCTTTATCATTCTTTAGCTTTGAACCTACGGCTACGCAATCACGCAGCCCATTGGAAAGTTAGTGTAGAAATAGATTTGTTTCACTTGAACTTGTCGACCAAAGTAAAAAGATTTGAGATTGAACAGAGACCATTCACTTACACTATAATTATTAATAGTACAAGTCTCTAAGTGGAGGGAAGGAAGGGGATCTTTCTGGAGGGTCCATTTTGATTGTGGGCAAGTTGATCAACTATTCTTTATTGGTTTTTCTCAGAATTCTTCAATTCCTACTTGTTTGCTGCTGTCGGAGCCTCTTCAAATTTTAAAACATAACATATTGATTCATCGTAGCGCTTCCACACAATGGAAGGTCACGATAATATAATCAGTTTTACAAACTATGTACGTTGGGTAATTAATGGTTAAGGAATGAAAAAACAAAATCATTTCTACCTATATTAGTTTTAAGTGTTTTTGAGTGTTACACGTATTGTTTGTAAGCGTTATTTTGTTCTTCAAATTTTTTATTTATTGATCTTAATTTTAACTATCGTGCTAAGGACAATAATTGGTGAAATTGATACGTTAGAACAATAACAAATATTATATATATATATATAAATTAATTAATTATAACACGAATTATTTAGTTCATTAACAACATGTGAATAAAGTAATATGGCATAGGACCAATCGTTATGTTGCAACCATGGTCGCGACTATATCAACGAAATTATGAGATTTAGAATCTGAGTTCCTTTCGAGGAAAGGAATTTAGAGATTAAAGTCGTCACCGACATTTTAAAATAAACGTCGAGAAGCCTTAATTGGATAAGGCTAGTCCTAGGAATCAGAATTTAAGTTTGAGAGTCGGTTACGTACAAGGATGACATTGGCATCTCAATACGTCTGTCTTAAGACAGTTACCCTAACTAGACGCATGAAATAGATGATGACTCTTATGTTGCGATTTTCACCTTTCATGGAATAATGAATATTTATAAGGAAGAGATATGAGATGTTTTTGGTTTTTGGAATAACTTGACAGAGTCGTCTTTTGCTCCTATGTATTTCCTACTGTAACAGAGAAGTCAAAATTTATGTAGTTCTGTCAAAGCTTAAAGGGTTGGATGATGGGAAAGGTCGAGACCAACTCGGCCAAGTGATAGTGCTGATTAGGTGTTAGCTGGGCTAACGTGTCGAGAAAGACTCGATGAGTATAGGTATTTTGAGAGTGAGGAACATTTCTAGGCAAAACCAAAGAGTGTCGACTCTTGATTGGTCTTGGCTTCCGATTATGACTTAAGGCAGGGTTGATTCGGAATCAACCCCTAGACTATAGTATATATCCTTAAACTATTTAACTTGAGAGAAGTGTCTACCTAAGAGTTGAATACTGCTAAGCAGATATGCATAGTTAGAAATTTAAGAATTTTCACCTAGTATCCAAGTAGTTGCTTTTGTTGTGTTTAGAAAGTTGACAAATCTTACTCTCCTCTTCTTCTCAAGGCTTCCTTTCTTGTAGAAAACTTTCTTTTTGATCTCTCTCTCTCTCTCGGAAAACTTGACTTTCACAGTTTTGTTTTCTCTCTTAGTAAAAATCATGTAGCAAAAGTCTCAATCCCTTTCTCTTCGAGCTTGGGCCTTTTATAGACCAGCTTCTATCCTCATGATCTTTCAAGGAGATCTTCCGCCATTAATGCGATGGTTCTTCCCTAGGTTCAATTAATGTCGGGGTGCCCTCCGAGAGGGTTCTCTCTATTAATGCGATGACCTCGTCTTAAATGTGATGGTAGTTGTTCCTCTCTTTTTCTAATCATTACGACGGATGTGCCCCCACGCTCCTTGCTTTTCCATGGGATGACCAGGTCGAGGTGACTCGGCCTAATGCACATGATTTCCCATCTTGACAACACCTACTCGAGGCACGTTGGGAAGTGCAAGGTTGCCGAGCCTGCTTCTCAAGTCGCTTTTCTGATGCTTTTTATCCTTTTCTTACTTTCAGAAAAATAGTTTACCTGAACTGCCCCATTCTTCCTGTTCCTCTCCCTTTTCTGTCTGGTATATCTACACATCCTAAGCAAGACAGAAAAGGGTATCTACACGTCCTAAGCCGTGTTGTTAGAATGGACAAGGGGCCGCATTACAAAAAGAGCAAACGAGGAAGGTGGAATAATTGGAAATAGGAGGCACGTGCCTCGCTAAAGTTATTTTTATTAAAGTGGTTAAATGATAATAGAATCAATAGATGATAAATGATATAACTCTTTTAAAAATATCCTAGTGTAATTTGATACGCTTCCCTTAACCAAGAATGAGGCATTCTCCCAAATCTCTTCACTCTACTAATATCCTTCGACCACAATGAAGCAGTTTTGCGAGCAAAATTATTATTCAAGTTCCCTTGTTATAAAAAGCCATACCAGAAAAAAAAATGTTATACCAAACAATTATCTTATCATTAAGAAATCTCTACCTCCATTTAAATAAAAGGCTAGTATTGAAATTTTCTAATTTTTTTTGTACTAATTAAATCTACCTTGATCTTTAGATTGACAAACCTTGTCATAGATCACCTTAACAACCTTCCGAGAATCATCACAATAAAAAATAATATTAATTTGTAAACCAATAAGAACACTCAACACTTTAGAGCTTTAAAAAAAACGTAGAGAGTAAGATTGCCCAACGTCAAATTAATGACAATCACCCGTACGTCCTCCTAACAACAATATTTTACCGTTCCAAGATGTCAATCTCCTCATCGTGTGATTAATAATAGGCCTACTGGTAATTGTAGTTTTATTTAAGTTATTATTAGTGGAAACCTGAGAGATGAGAAAAGTCGAATTCATGAAGTTTAAGGATAGGTACATAATTTGTTCTAGAAAACATTTTAAGGATATAGTAACTCAACAATATGACATGTACATGCATACTCCTCATATGTGTTATGAAACTTAAAGATCTGGTCTCTTTACGCCACCGCCCCTACAGAAGACGTTCCTTGACAATGTCAAATACCAACCTTTTGATACTTTGCCATCTTGATTTTTATTTTTATTTTTTTTGCATTTTTTGTTTTATTCCCATTTTTCAGTATTTTTATTATTTATTAATAAATATTTTGATTCATCTCTTATTTATTTATTTATTATTTTTATGAGATCACAAGTATTTTTCATGAGAAACAATCTTACTCGAAAAAAAAATAAGATAATCATACCATTATGAGTATCAAAATTTTCTCTTAATATTTAATATAGTTACATAACTACAACTTATTATCGAAACTAATGATTAAATTAAAATAATTTTATTATGATTATTATTTATTATTAATAATAATTTTTTAAAAATTAAAATTATCAAATATTGAATTTTCCAAAAAATAAAAATATGTTGGAAACTGAATAAATGGTTATACAATATTTAAGTATGAAAATTTATTGGGTAAGTACTTTCATATTCTGTTTTTAGAAAATTCATTAAAGATATAATATAATTTATCTTTAATTAAAATAATTTCTTTTGCATAATGGGTAACTTAATTATTTATTACCAATAATAAAATCTTTCTTAAATTATAAATTAATTAAAATTATTAAGTTTCCCTCAAACAAAACCATAAAACCATAAATTTAATATACGATTATTATTGTCACCACATAATATTACTCATTTAGCAAATAAACTAACAACTACACATATAAGTAGCTAGTTAGTCTCTTAATAAAATATCTCTAAAATATTAGTGATGACCTAATGACAAAAAAATACTACCTATTTGGTAACTGATTTGGTTACTAAACATGTTTATCATTAACTAAATTTGTTATGAGCAACTGTTGATGTTTGTAATTTTAGTCACTAGATGGTTTAACCACCAAAAATTAAGACGCATCAATAAAAAAATTCAGTCGTTATACGATATTAACTCTAGAACGAATTTATCCCGTCTACCAACACTAATTAGCTTTTAAAATAAAGACTAAGCAATATATACCAACCATATCCATTATCTAAATCCATCAGAGCTCTAGCAGAAGATCATTCAAGGCAACAAATTATATAATATATGACTGATCATATCTATACGACAGATGAAATCACATTCCTTTTGCTTAGAAATGACGACATTCCGATGAAACGTACCAAATAGCATAAAGCATCCTGTGAAATAATAATCCGTATATTTTCTTGCCGCTTCCTTTATCTAGATAATTAAAAATCAACGGAATATTTAATCATTTTCGTTATAATATATGTGATAAAAGCTTTCAATCCAACAATGGAGTTACATTTATCCAATAAAAAACTTATTTAGTAGTATATGAACTTTGTGTAACATATCGGTGTCAATTTTTTATTTCATACACAGATAAACACAAAAAGGAATGAGTTCACCTCCTTTAAGAATAGTCTTGTATAATTTTTTTGGTTATCTTCTTGTATATTTTTTCGAGATTATTATGTTTGAGACATTATATATTAGAAAAATGAGAACCTTATCCAATAGAAATTTGAATATTGGTTTTTAACGTTGTGAATGATTTGCCTTTTCATTATACTCAACTCTTATTGATAAGTCTTGTATAATTTACTTTGGTTAATAATATTTTTAATTTATTAATTTCAGTAATCCAACAATTAAATTGAAAATTTATATAAAGGAGACAAATCTATTTAAAAATACTTAATAATTTTAATATGATTTACAAAATATATATATGTATATATAATTTTCAAATTATATGATGAAAGTGGGAATCATCAAAAGATTGAAACTTATGAAAAAAATGAAATACAAATAATTTAGAAAACAATATAAACCAAATAATTTATGTTTAATTTCTTATCAACAACAATAAAAAAAAAAAACATGTTGACTCATGTGAGAAATTAATAACCTACATTTTAAAAACTAGATCAAACTAGCCGGTTCAACAAGAAAACCAATGAATTAATCTTATGTAAGTTCCAATTAAACCAAAAAACTTAAGTGTGAAAAAATTAGTCCAAAAATTGATGAAAAACCAATTGTTCTTATCTCAAATTTATTGGACATGCATCCAAGGTATTATCTGTTTTGACCCTCATGAAATATTACACTTTTCTCTTGAAAAGGCTTCTTGGTTAGTTAAGCCAGATGACATTTATATACTATTATTCGCAATAACTTCTAAGTAATGTAAGACATTTTGACTATCGAAACAAGCATAACAATAGAGGTTAAGGGCCAATAATAATATAAGACCTTCTAGTGTTAATGTTCTTACCTCAAGTCCAAAACATCCTTAGGATCAATGCATTTAAAGTATTGATTGTTTTGGACCTTGAAAGGTTGTTATAAATTTTATCCTAAAAGAAGTCTTGGTGAGTTTAGTGAGAACAATATTTATAAATTACTATTTACCTAGAATCACGATCATATAATAAAAACAAGAAATCTTTCTGGATCAATCCTTTTACCCTCATTTTTCAATAATCAAAAGGATCATTTTCAATCAAGTTTAAATTTTTTTCATTTAAAATAAGGACTCTTCTACTGTATTTTTTTTTTCTTTTTTATTTTCTTCAATCATTCCTTAAGTCCCACAGGTTTGATCCTGTAGAAGTTCCTAAATAATGTTAGGCTTTTTGGTGTATTAGCACACCAATAAAATGGGTAAAAAATGGTTCAAACTCAGTTACTAAAATACAACATTAAATTACCTTATTTTTTATTTTTTACTTCAAAAGAAAGAGAAATAGATGAAGAAGGTCGAGGTTGTCAAACTATGCACGGTGTTTTTGCACACTATGTACCATTGCCTTAACACTTCCACTGCTCTACTATGCCGAACTTGCTGCTAGACCCTGTTGGAAAGCTTGTTGCTACTTTTGCTTGATCTCTTTGAAGATGTCATAAATATCGAGCCCATCTTCGTCCCAACCTACCCAAGTAAGTATTATCCTTCTTCACAAATGCCGACTTTTATTGTGTGCTATGTCACAATCGGCAACATTTTTTGTAGCCTTATTTATAGATTAAATATAGGGATGATAAAACAAGTCTGTTCGTAGCCTATTGAAAAGGAGTCGAGACGGGTTGGATAGTCTTGTACGAGTAGACCGGAAAATAAACTTATTAAAAAATATACATCAATATAACTTAAATAAAATTATTAATAGTAATATATTTTTAAAAAAACCTAACAGGCCAATCCACCCTAACATGTAGAGTTGTACATGGTGGTGGGCTAAATCACTTAATCCACTCCATTATTTTTGGCGAGCTAAACAAGCTGGTTGGTTTGTTAAGTCTAATTTACATTTCTTTCTAATTAAATATATATCTTTTAATTTAAAATTTCTTTGTTTATTACTGGTTTATGACTTTGGAATTATATTTATTTATCAATATGTACTCTTTTTTTGAAGTGTTGTACTTTGAATATTAGTAACTTATATAATAGTGATTTATTTTTACTTTTAATAATATAAAATTATAATTATATCTTCTAATATTATTTATATGTATTATTTAATTATTATTATTTTATTAATATTAAATTAAAATTCGACCATTAAATCTTCTACCGGTAATTACCCATGGAATTTTAAATACACAGGTGAAAAACACGTAATCAAAGGCTATTTGATATATCCACGGTCCTCAATTGAAGACCATGCAGTGAGCACTCCAAACGTTTATTGGGGGTAGCTGGAGTACGTCTATTTGGACATAGACTCACCAACAACCATTATAAATACCTGAGGATCTCAAAACTTGATGTACCATCTCCCATCGCATTTGCCTTTTACCATCTTACATAGCCACCTAAAACATCCTCTACTTTACACAGGAAATCATTCACTATACCCTTCTGCTTCTCTAGTGGTCATGGCCAAATTTCAGGACATGAACAAATATTTTGCTGTTTTTCTTGCACTAGTTGCATGCCATTATTCCCTTCTGACTCATAGCAGGGAAATAAAGCCATTCACCCAACATTCCTTGCAAAACAAAGGCACAATAATGCCAGAGGATAGTCCCCAGCCTCTTAAAGCCAGTGTTAATAATGTTCCCATTTCATCATCAGAAAATAAAGATGACTCAACCGTGACACCGAAGAATGGTGTTGCAAGTTTTGAATATTCAGGTGCAGCCTACACAAATGCTTTCCGACCCACAAAACCAGGGAACAGTCCTGGGGTTGGTCACCCAAAGTTTGCACAAGAAGATGAAAATATGAAAGCAAAGGTGGCAGTTCAAAGTCCTGATGTTAAAGTTTATGAGACTCAGGGAACAACAAATGCTTTCAAACCTACAAACCCTGGTCACAGTCCCGGTGTTGGTCACCGAAAATTTGCACAAGAAGATGATGATATGAAAGCAAAGGTAGTTCATAGTCCTGGTGTTAATGTTTATGTGGCTGAGGGGACAATAAATGCTTTCAAACCTACGAACCCAGATCACATTCCTGGTGTTGATCATGCTCAGCAAAGCAAAATTGGACAGCTGAATTAGTCACATAAATAGCCAGTTCCTTATAGGTCCCAAAATTTATATATATATATATATTTATATATATAAAATAATGTCCTTGACCAGTTTCATTCTGCACAGCAGAGACTCTATTACTACATGCCAAACCATGCATGTGGCATGGCTTGGCTTTAATTGATTGGTTAGGTCAGTAGGGGTTTTATGTGAAAGTGACCAAGCTGTCTTAAGGTCTTGTAACGTACCATTCAAAATGTTAGCATTTGGGTATTTGGAATATTTGATCTGGGTTTATGTAAAGCTAGTTCCAAAATAAATAAAATATATATATTATTTATACAAATGATCTTGATCTCCTATTTTCTTCTTGATGTCTTGGATTTTAGTTATATTTTTATATATTTTTTTTAGAATATATAAGAATATTTTTTAGGAAATTAAATATATTTATTTCTTTAGATTATTTACTATTTTCATTTATTATCTTTTGTAAGAAAAGATAATTTTATCTTAGAGCTGATTGAAAGCTAATTGACATAGATTCAAAGAAAGAATCAATATATTGAAGAGGAAATTGCATATAATTAATTAATGGAGCATCCAGAGAACTAGTTAGAATATTTCTATTTTCTATTTTATTTTATTCTTAGATTTTAATTAGGATTATTTAAATTTTTTATATTTTGGGCTTTTACAAAAAAGTCTCTTCTTGTTTAATTGGAATAGACCTAATTTCTAAACCCTAAAATAAAAAGGGTTTAGAAACACTTATGGAGAACTTTTGTCACTTTAGTCTCCCTTGAAACGGCTACAGTTTTCTTTTTTCTTCCATTGTTCTTATGCTGCCATAGCTTCCATAAGGAGCTAAAATTTTCTTCCAATAATCAAAGCTATGGTTTTCCAAGTGCGGTGAGTTTAAATATTTTCTATCCCTTTCCTTTTTTTAGGTTTTTATTTTTTACTATTATTCATTCCATGTTTTGTGGGTTTTATGCAAAAGATCCCTTTGTACAATTTATAAAAGTGTACATAAAACAAATTAAGGCTGCATATCTGTAATTTTTTATTAGTTCTAATAATTATAAATAAATAATTGTCGTTGTTGTGTAGAATTTAAACAAATAAAGTGTCCTAGTTTATTGGTTAGAAAATATTTATAGACTAAGGTCCATCTAAAAAAGATTATGAACAATTTATTTAATTTGGACTTATCTTCTATCATAACTGTTTGTGAGAATATTATTCAAGAGTACTTATAAAAATATCTTGTACGTGATTCATAAGATGTTTTGAGTTGATTTTCATAAGTTGTTAGCCTATTGACAACAATTTAAGCATTTGAAAATTTTTTAATAGCAATTTTTAAAATTTTAAAAAATACAACTAGTTTTTAATTTTAAAAAAATAACTTTAGTTTTTATCCTATTAAAATTAATTAAGAATTGTTTGTGTGGTAATGAGTGGTGGAAAGGTTCATTATTAAATGTAGTGAAAATTTATTTTTTAAAACTAAAATCAAAATTAAAAATATATTTCTTAATTTTAAAAATTAATTTAAAAATATTTTAAAATTGAATTAAAAATTATTTCATCTCCATTTTAATCAAACACAGGTTACATTTAAAAACCCAAAATAAAAACCTCCCAACCATCTTACATGGCTCTTTAGAAAGAAAAATATAATCTCAAATCCTATCACACACAATAGTAAGCTCAATATTCTTATTTTTTTTGGTTCATTATAGAAAATCATAAGTTCGAATTCTACCAAAGAAAAGTAGAAAGTCGTTTGTTTATACTCCAAATTAAATTAAACTAGTATAATACTCTTTTTGTAACTCTAAAAAGTTATACCCAAAAATTACATTTTTTTTTTTTTTATTAATTCTATTATCATCTAATTACTCTAGTAAAATTACTTTAGTGATGGCCGTGCCTCCTACTTCCAATTTGTCCACCTCCCTCATTGGTTCTTTCTGTAATGCCTCTTGCCCAGTCTGATGACATTGCTTATCACCACGTCTGGCCCTAAGCCCTTTACTCACATGTTGTTTCTGAATTAAATAATTGATGGTTTACAATTGATATTTTTCTGTGTATATATCAATTTGGAAGTGCTGCTAAGATTTTTCAACAATAGTGCGCACTTTTTCTTTTAAAAACAACACCTCAATCAAAGAAAAGCAGCAAAGTTACCGCAGATTGGAATTTAGGTCAGCATCTTATTATTATACAAAGGGGGAGGTAGGGAAATTAGAAATAGGAGGCGGTGCTTCACTAAAGTGATTTTTATTATAGTTGTTAATAGAATTACCACGTGAGAATTAGTCTAATTCTTTTAGAGATATATCAGTAGAATTTGATTTATATAAATTTATATTCTTAATTTTTATGTTTTATGAACTAAAAGTCAATAAATAGATATTTAATGTTTTTGCGTATATTATATTATTATTTTAATTGAGGAGATCAAGTTAGTACATAAGTAATTTTGAAAGTGTTATTTTCTATTTTTATTTTTTATTTTTCTAATTTAACAGTTTTAGTGAGTAATTATTATTTAAAATAAATAAATTGTGTAGATGAGAAGTAATTTTCTATATTTTTTCTTGAAATAACTTGTTTCATCCTTTTTATTATTTAGTTTTTTTATTTTAATTTTATTTTTTATCATAATTTATAACTTTTTTTTAATTTTTAAAATTTGACAACATCTTATAAATAGTAACAATGTATTTAAATTCTTTAAAATTGTATAAGTATTTTTAATGTAAGAAGAAAAAAATTGTGCCTCGTTCATAATCTATTTTGGCACTTTGTGGTATGGTATATTATTTGAAATATAAGTAATAAAATTGTGTTTCAAAGTCTTTTTATTTCAATAGTATTTTAGAATTAATAAAAGTTAAATCATGGATATAGATTAAATTCAAGACAGACAGATTTCAATTCTCTTTCTATTATTAGTGTATTAGTCATGTAATTTATCTTTCATTAACTTTTTTATACGAATAATATGGTTTTGTAAGATCCATGTTATCAGATTAAAGTACCTCTACTACTATGTTCTTTAATAAAATCCTCCTTATTAAAAAAAAATAAATTGGCCCACATGAGAAAGTGAGAACAACGAAATCAAAATATTTGACATATACACGGTGCACAATTGAAGATCCTGCAGTATGCACTCCACACATATAGTCTAATCAAATAACAAAATTAACTGTTAGCTAGAATCTTAAAAGAAAAGGGACATACACTCGACAACATTATAAATACCTGAGTATCTCAGAACTCGGTATACCATCTCCCATCGCATTTGCCTCTTAACATCTGAGGTAGCCAACTATAAAATCCCTCTCTTCGTACAGAAAACCATTCACCATACCCTTTTTCTTCATTCTCTAGTGATCATGGGAAAATTCCAGGACATGAACAAATATTTTGCTGTTTTTCTTGCACTAGTTGCATGCCATGATTCCCTTCTGACTCATGGCAAGGAAATAAAGCCACTGAACCAACATTCCTCGCTAAATAAAGGCATAGTAGTGCCGGAGGATAATCCCCAGCCTCTTAAAGCCAGTGTTAATAATGTTCCCATTTCATCATCAGAGAACAAAGATGACTCAACTGTGACACCGAAGAATGGTGTTGCAAGTTTTGGATATTCAGGTGCAGCCTACACAAATGTATTCCGACCCACACCACCAGGGAACAGTCCTGGGGTTGGTCACCGAAAGTTTGCACAACAAGATAAAGATATGAAAGCAAAGGTGGCAGTTCAAAATCCTGATGTTAAAGTTTATGTGACTGAGGGAACAACAAATGCTTTCAAACCTACAAACCCTGGTCACAGTCCCGGTGTTGGTCATGCTCAGCAAAACAAAATTGGGCAGCTGAATTAGTCACATGAACAAGCAATTCCTTACTTATAGGTCCCAAAACTTTTATTTAATATAATAATGTCCTTGATCAGATTCGTTCTGCACAGAGACTCTATTCTTGCATGCTAAACCATGTATCGAGCATGGCATGGGCTTTGCTTTAATTGATTGGTTAGGGTCGGTAGGGATTTTATGTGAAAGTGACCAAGTCGTCTTAAGGTCTTCTCATTGTACCATTCAAAATTAGCATTTGTGTGTATTGTAATTGCTTGGTTTATGTAAAGCAAGTTGCAAAATAAATAAAAGATATTATACAAATGATCTTGATCTCCTATTTTCTTCATTCAGTTATAGATAAAGATCTTCTTCTTCGTGTATTGGATTATATCTTTTTATAATTTTTAGAATATATATTTAAGAAATTAAATAGAGTAATTTATTTTTATTTCTTTAGATTATTTTACTATTTTTATTTATTATTTTTTGTAGGAAAGAATAATTTTTATCTTAGACCTGACTGAGCTAATTGAAATAGATTGAAGGAAAGAATCAATATATTAAAGAGAAAGTAGAAAATTGCATATCATTAATTAATGGAACTTCAAGAGTATTAATTAGAACATTTTTAGGATATCTCTATTTCTAGTTTTATTTTATTATTAAATTTTAACTAGGATTATTTTAAATTATTTTTATATTTTGGGATTAGAAAAAAGATGCCTCTTCTTTTAGTAGATTGTAACTCTAAGAATAAACAGATTTAGAAACTCCATACGAGAACTTTTGTTGCTCTGTTCCCCTATGATGACTATAGTTTTTATTTTCATTCTGTGTTTACGTGGCTTTCATAAGGAGCTAAACATTTTTTTTAGTTCAAGGATAACCAAAGTTGTAGTTATTTAAGGA
Source organism: Mucuna pruriens (assembly GCA_025330945.1). NCBI lineage: Eukaryota > Viridiplantae > Streptophyta > Magnoliopsida > Fabales > Fabaceae > Mucuna > Mucuna pruriens. Next base: position 2,107,711 of record JAENHJ010000004.1, on the reverse strand, counting down.
TTAAGGATGGTGAGTTTTAAGTTTTTTTCTGTCTTTCTCATTTTAGGTTTTTATGCTTTTATTATTACTCACACCAACATTATTTTGTAAGTTGTGTGAAAGCTCTCTTTATCCTATATGAAACTGTGTAAAATAAATTATGATTATAAATTCATAATTATCTATTAGTTCTAATAATTAGGATTAAATAATGGTTCTTATTGTGTAAAACCATAATCTAACTTTAATTATATATATTTTGTTAGAATTAGGTTTCACTAAAACTTAGTATTATTTATGGGTTAAAGCTCTTGTTTGAAAAAAATTATCAGCAACTTATTTAATTTAGACTTATCTTCTCCTGTAAGTGCCGTGGGTGAAAGAATTTATAAAAATATCTTATAGGTAATTTATAAGATGTTCTAAACTTATTTTATAAATTATCTAAAATAATTTATTGACAATAACTTATGTGAAACTTAAGAAAAATAAAGGCTTAAACACATAATATTATGTTAATTATTTTTATTTTTCATTTAATTGTTTTAGAAAATTAAATCACAAGTTCCAATTTTATCACAAGTTCAAATTCTATCAAAAAATTTCACCTTGATAACTTTCTTTGTAACTACTTTAAAAGAGTTACACTTTTCTTCTCCATTAATTTTATTATCATTTAACTACTCCAATTAATAAATCACTTTAGTGAGGTACATGCTCCTACTTAAAGGTGACAAAATAGGCTTGAATCAACAAGCTAGTCTATCAGGACAAGGCAGACATAAAAATTTGATTTAGATAGAAACAAGTTAACTTGAATTAGGCCGCAAGATTAGGTTGAACTCAAAAAAATTAATCTAAAATATTTCAAGTCCATTTGATTCATTATTTTAAAAAAAAAATAATTCTTTAAAAATTAGTCATCAAAAATCTTATTCTGTATAAAAATCCGACCTAGTCATTTTTCCTTCTTAGCACACGACCCATTTTCTACCTCCACCTCCTACTTCCAATTCCCCGCCTCCCCATTTGATATTTCTGAAATCCGCTCTAACAACATTGCTTATAAGGACGATTGGCCCTACGCCCTCACATGTTTTTGAAATAAATAATCCATGGTTTATAATTGATTTTTTTCTATGTATATAATTCATTGTTTACCATGTAGCCTCTATAGTTCTTCAATGGTAAAGGCTTTATGTCTTTTGGCACCTGATTTCGCTATCTAAAAGCAAAATATTTTTTCCCATCTTCCGATTGAGGTGATTAAGTAGGGAGTAGGACACTTTAAACCTTGGAGACCTTTTCGGGCTCATAAACTTTTGTTCTTGAGGTTCCAGTGGTTCTACCAATTGAGATTAGGTCTGTATAGGCTGCTGTATGATAGTTGAACTTCAACAAATGATGCAATTTTGAAGTCATGCACCAGCCTTGGGAATCAGTCTGTCAATTGGAACCTTGACAGACGCTAGAACTTCAATGGTTCTTTTGCCTTTAGCCTTTGGCTCTTTAGGATTTTCAATGTTGGCCTCAGCCATCATCTTTTCACTTCCTAGTAGTTGAGAGATAGTGAGTTTGTTTGGAGGGTTAAACTCAACATCACCATGAGTCCTCTTGCTTTTTGTTTTTTTGGGGATACCTCTACAAAAGTATTTTTCACCCTTTAATTAGTCTAGTAGAATATGAATGACTCAATATCTAATTGACGTTGTTAGCACATATTTGTATGGTTCATTTGATAATAATATTTATATATGAAACTCCCTAAATTATTTAATTTTTTCAAGAAATACAATGGAGGTTCTAAAAAAGATTACTAAATCAAATTGAACCAATCTCTCTATAGACCAAAACAATATAGATGCATGTTGTATAATTGTCTTAATTATATTTACTTAAAGAGTGATATAAAAATAATTTTATTTGTCAATGTATTTTTATGAAAAGTCCTGGAAATGAATTTGTCATAATTGTTGTTTATGTAGATAACTTAAAGATTATTAGAATTGTTGAAAAACTTTCAAAAGCTAAAATATACTTAAAGAAAGAGTTTGTGATGGAGAACTTAGAAAGGACAAAGTTTTGCTTAAGATTATAAATTGAATATTTAAAAAATGAAAATTGTGACCATCAAGAAGTTTATATAACAAAAGTCCTTAAAAGGTTCTATATGGACAAATCACTTTTGTTATGCATTCTAATGGGTGTATGATTACTAAATGTGAACAAATATCCCTTTTAGACCTTGACAAAAGGATAAAGAACTACTTAATCCTGAAATATCATATCTTAGAACTATTAGAACATTGATATATCTTACTAATTATACATGACTTGATATATAATTTGTTATCAATTTATTAGCAACTTATAGTTCTTCACTTTCACAAAGACATAGGAAAGGAGTCAACACCATATACTTTGTTATCTTAGAGGTTATTTGTCAAATCCTCTTAATAGTAGATCATAGATAAAATATTCATTTATATTTGGTTGTATAATCATTTCATGACAGTATGTGAAACAAACCATAATAATCACTTCATTTAATCATATAAAAATTTTAGCATACATAAGATAAGTTGAAAATACATTTATTTAAGATCTATGATTCAACATATCTGAGAAACTTATAGTTTATTTTCAAAAAATTTTATATTGATGATCAAATGGGAATATAATGTTGCATGTACCCAATTCAAAAAGAATGGCACAAGGACATAAAACAAAACCCATTACTACCAAAAAAAAAAAATTCACTCATGATCTACTAAAGAATTGTTATATGATATAAATATTCAATAAATTTGTTCATGTATAAAATAATAATCTTTTTATAAAATTACCATCAATTAAAACTTTTGAGTAATTAGTACAAAAGATTGATCTTCAATATAGAGAATATTCTAACTCATACATAATAATCAATATATATATATTTGTTCACTAACTTATAGTCAATCAAAATTAGTACCAGGTAAATTCCTACACACGTCCCTTAAAAACACTACCTCTATAATTCCTTTAAACATTTCATATGTAGATTCCTCATTCTCTAAGATATTATAACACTCTTTTCTTTTCCTCATCTCTCACATAATAAAATGAGTCTCTTGAGTTGTAAAATTACTTACAAATAAGACATGCGATTCGTATTGATAGTATATAGAATGAGAAATTGAAGTTTTGTCATTGTCTTCAATCTTTTATTCTCTATTCTCTTATTTCTCCATTTCTAGTGCTTCTAAGTTATAGAGTTTTTAATTTTTATGTATAATAAATTAAAAATAATTTAAGAAAGATGCCTAGAAAGGTAAAAGTATAAAGTGTATTTCTCAAACGGGTGGTGTGTTGAAAAGGTTGATGTGGTAATTTCGTTCAGCCGCAAATCTGAGAGTGAATCCTGGAGGATCCTAAGTTGTAGTCTAGGGCATAAGCTAGATTCCCTATTGTTTGGCATCATTTCAAAGACAAAGGGAATCAAAAGACCGACAACGTGCAGGTGATCGTAAGAGTCAAATCTGCCACCATGTGCGATACTCAGTATTTGCACAGTTGAGGTTGAGACACTGTGCAACTTGCACAACACAGCTTCCTCTCCCTTTGTATTTAAATGCCAATATGCCATTCTTTCCATGTAATTATTTTTTAGCTGAACAAAGAACAAGAAACCTTCCGCGCACTGGCACCTAGTATCAAATATCAATTTACAACCGGTAACCTCATGCACGTGCAAAAATTGCTTTTTCAATCTTGTAATTATTAATTAGGGACTAAACTAATAATTTTAACGAAAAATCATCTATAGACACCTATGTTCTAATGGACAACTAGAGAGAAAAAAATAATGAAAGTATAATAAGTAATATAATGTAATATTAAAGATATATGAAAAATGATAGATTTAACTATAATTATTATAACAACGTGTTTTTTTTAATAAGTTTTAATATATTATTTAATTTTTATTATTGATTGAAATTTATTAAAAATTATAATTTTAAATAAGTTTCACTTTTATTTGATGAATCTTTTCACTTTATAATTTTTAATAAATTTTAATTTATAATAAAATATGTTAAAAAGAATGTATTAAATAGTGTGATGTTAGACATAGCTTTAATGAAATAAAATAATATATATATATATACATCCATAACATCTACACAAACTGATCTCACTGTAGTTGGTTGCTAATGTAGTAAATAAGATCGTATGTAAGAAGCTAGGCAGTTACTCTAGCCATTATATATTTCTTTTGATATTGAAATCATATCAATCAGCCACAAGAATTGCAGATTTATCACTTTCAGTTAACGCTAACGTTAAATAATGGTGACCTTATATTTATTATCAGTTTTGTTATTGATTGTCTTAAGGGTAAAAGTTGAGGGTTTAATAAATATAATGTTTTATTGGAAACTATTTCAAAGATGTATATTCATAATATTAAATATATTATACTTAATTTATAATAAAAAAATTCTATTTTTCATTCCTTAACAAATCTAGCAATTCAATTGTACTTTTGATATATTAGTAAAACTGTTCTGTTTATTATTATTATTAACAAATCTGGTCATTCTATGTAGTTAAGTAGTATTTGGTCTGATTTTTTAATTAAAATTTATTTTGAAGGTAAAAGTAAAAATAAAATTAAAGATTTTTTTTTTAATTTTAAAACTTGTTTTAAGTTGAAATTTCTTGTTAGATCTTGAAATTTGAAATAAAAAAGAAAAATATAAAATAAAAACTCTTAAAAATCATTTTTTTAAAATTATATTTTTAAATTTTCTTTATTTGAAAAAAAAAACTCTTTTAAAACTTTATTTTCTTCAAATTTTATTAAAAAAAGAAATTCTAAAATAAATTAAATCAACCACACCTTAGTACAACTCATGGTTGCAGTTACACTGTTTTTTTTTTAAGCAATGATATCTACACACTATGGTTCAAATACAAACATTTCATTAACATTCATCATTTCTTTTTTATTTATCCCTTCTTATTACATAATATTATATATCATTTTTTTCTATCTTTCTATTTATTTATTTCTCTAGGTGTCAAAACGTCCATATCTACCCATCATTTTCCTTGTGCATGTGTACTTCCCGTCGTACAAAATAAAAATGGAGAAAATATATGAAGTACAACCTCCGAATATTTGCTAGCAGTTCATGTCTTTCTGTAAACCAAAACAAAAAGTAATGAAATTAATTCTAATAAACGCGTACAATTACTTAAGTAAAATTAAATTATAATTATAATTATTAGTCGGTATATAACCTTATTTACGTAGGTCAATTGACAAGCATCACAGTTTGATCTCTGTTCCCACAACTTTGTCAAGATAGGGTCGATGATGACCCATAAGTCCATATATATAACCAGCCCACTCTATTTGATTTCTCTCAAACAACTTTCGTGGTGTATTTATTTTTGAATTATTTCATTCTTATAATATATTTTTATAATTCATCTCTTTTATTTTTATTTATTATCTTATTTTATATATTTTTTTCTCCCTTCCTATCACTCTCACAGTTATAAAAAATATAAAATTATGAATATAATTTTCTTTTCATAAATTATCTTTTTAATTCTTGAAAATGTTAAATAGCGTCACATAAGTACTTGAAACTAAGAAATTTTAAAAAAATTAAAATAAATTAATTTGTTTCATCTATATGATTAAACTTAATCATCTATTATTATTTTAATTATTAAGTATATGTTAATATTATCACTTGAATTTCATTTTCGGGTAACGTTCAACAAACACGATTGACAAATTACATTTTCATATTTTTCGAATTTTTTAATTTCAGAAATTAAGGTGATAACACCCAGCACTTAATTTCCATCACATATTTTACCCCTTTTTTAAGTTTTCACTCTGAATGTAACTATTTATGATTTTAAAATTGTAATAAAGTAGCATGTATAGACAAATTAACCTGTGGCCCATAAATTTCTTTAGTATTCATCCCAAACAAAGTATCGAGGCCTTTTACTTTTTCTAGTTTAGTTTTTAATTTTCGACAATAGTAGTTAGACACTTACAAGTTATAAATATATTTTTATTTTTTAACTTTTTTATTACATTACATCACCAATTATATTAATTATTTATTTTTATTTTTTAATTATATATCTTTTATTTCTCATGAGAAGTAGACACTAAAAGGTATCCAATAATATTTTCTTTTTAAGTTTTACCTTTTCCCACAAGCATATATAGACGCGCGTATTTGCAGTTGAAATTTTAATCCTTATATGGAATCTCTTTGATGTTTTACTAGCCCTCCATTCTTTTCTTTTCTTTTCCACCCTTAGAGTGTGGAGCTAGCACATGTAGATACATACATACATGCTACTCCTTTTCGGGTTTATAAATACCCTTTAGATGGTGACCTTTCAAGCATCAATCTCCCTTAAACTCCTAGCTCAAACACCCATCTTTTCCACCCCGTGCCACCTTTAACCCCTAAACTCAGCTTCTCTTGCCTCGGTTCCTTACTTTCTTGTCCTCACATTTTTCCATGGCACGTCTCACTCACACATGCTTGCTCTTTGTACTCTTGTTTCTGTCTCACGAACTACTCGGTAGTGAGGGAAGGAATTTGAGACAAAGCATTCACTCTACAAACGCTGTCTCTCCTACAAAGGCAATAAGCATTGCAACAAAAAGTGCTGTTGCCAACCCAAGCCGTAGCATTAGAAGCCTAGCTGGTGATGTTGAAGCTTTTAGGCCCACAACCCCTGGCCACAGTCCCGGAGTTGGCCACTCTGTTAACAATTAATCAATAATCACAAACATGCAAATGCAACAAACTACATGAGTTGCGTCTTCCAAAAAATTATCATGTATCCGTGTTATTAGTTATATGGTGTGTGTGTGTGTTCCATTCTACTGCTATATGTTCTTTTGCAACTAGGTAGGTTTTTTCTGTTCTCTGTAACCGCTATCTATTTATTCTCTAAGTTTAGGTTATTATTATTATGCATGCATGCACATTGCATTAGTGCCGTTTGTGATGAGATTTCTATGTTGTACTACAATTGATTGAATAGCATATTTTGTTAATTCTACAAAAATTATCATCTCTCTAGCTCACTATCTCTCTGCCCAGACTCTTGTATTCGGTTCTTCCTTTTTTATAAATAAACTTAAAAGGACAAACTTAGCAAATAAATAAATAAATATATAGCATAGTGCATAGTAAGTACTCCACAAATATCCATACAACGAGTTTGAACCACATAAATGTTCACTTTCATCTTTGTGTATAAATACCTATGGTAAGCATAGTTTCTGTGCAAAAATATCTCGTTATCACAGAAAGCGCGTTATGTGGATTCATTCTTTTAGCTATGTAAATATATATATTAGTTAATTAATTACAAACTAATTACGTACTGTTTTACTTTAAAATATCAAAACTCGCAATACAGATTAATTTTAAAAAAAAAATGAATGGTCCGAAACAACTGGAAAAAAAAAATTGAAAACCTTGACAACCTTTAACCTAAACTATACCCAATACTTCTTCAGGGATGCAAAATAACTAATTTTGGGGTTAAGAGTTAATGGAAATGAAGAATGAATGTTGGGAGAAAGTGAAAATCGATATACACATGATACATGATAATCATCAACCATTGTAACTCCTTTTCACCCATTTTCACTTCCAAGCAAATTAAATAAACTTCTAATAGCTGATCAAGCTTAGGTCATGATCCTGTCAGCTGCTTCTTTCTCTATTTTGGATTGGTGCATTATTCCAGTCGATCTACTGTGTAAAGCTTTGTTCTAATATGTAGTCCAAACTAATTGTACGCTGTATACATGTACAACTAATATATTTTTCTTTTAATATATTTTGATTACTAAAGAAAAAGATTTCTGATTTAACATATTTATATATTGGAAAAAGAAAAAAAGCATCAATGAAAAATGACAACCCTAGCAATATCACATGTAACATATGTCCCTGCATGGCAAGGCTGGATTTCTAATTTTTCTTTGACAACGTCGGAAATTAACTACTATTAACTATATTATTCACTGGCTAGTTACAACTGCGACACTATGTAATGCACATTTTGTTTGCATTATAATTGGACGCACAATTACTAAGAGCTATGTATAAAATAAAGAAAATTTCAAGTTGATGTAATGAGAAAATTAATTAGAAGTATCCAATTACATGCTCATTCTGATGATGTCATACAGAAAGCATAAAAAACCTATACAGCGAACAGAAACCTGCTAACTAATTGCAAAATAACAGACTCTAGAATATATAACACCATATAATCAACCATTACGAGTATATGATCTTTTTTTTGTTAGGAATAACAATTTTAATTTTTAAATAAAAGAAGATAATAACTATAATTGGTGGTTCCAATGCCTATATATAGGTAATTACTATGGAATTAATATTTAATTATAATAGAAAAGAAGCAACTTTTGAGTCTTGAAAAAGTGAAAAGTGATTAGTTTCACTTTGAAAAAAGTCATATCACCAATATATATAAGGACTTGTGACGAAGCATCAATACACATGAAAGAAAAGTGTGAGAAATTCTACAAGCAAATGTGAAAAGATTACTTAAAGTAGTGAAGAGTAGTCACCTATATATAAAGTAGTATTTCTCATCTTCTATAAAAATTGAATGCGAAAATACTTAGATTTTTAAGGAGATACACATTTAGAGGGTTTTTTAAATGTCACAAAAAGTTGGAATATGTGTTGTGTTTTGCAGGTTCTCGATTATCATCAATCCTATGTGTCTGCAGAATTTCTCAACATTTTTGGATGGCATAGCTCATGTAGTTTGTTGCATTTGCATTTCGCTAATTGATAGCGGAATGGCCAACGAATAATCTAATCTTCCTAAAATAACCAGGAGGCAAACAATTACAATTTCGTTGCTTTAGCAAACTCAACCAAGCCAAAGGAGCATTCGAAAATGGGAGAAGAAGAGAATCAGTCAATTAGCAAGGTTTATAAGGTTTCATCATAAGGATGGTTTTTGTGCCTAACAAAAGCAATAAGCATCTTGTAGAAATGCATCTGTATTGATATATTTGTCATACAAACTGCATCTTTAACGCACATTTTAAGGTTAACTAAATTGCAATATTAACTGTACGTGGTATTAATGCCACATATTAATTTGGTAGTTTGTTTTTTTTATATAAGTAGTTGTACAGACACAATTTCATGCCGAAAATGGTGTACTAAGTAATATTTTCCAAAAGTCATATTTTACTTTCATGACAAATTTGTAAATGCGTATAGCATTTTTGAGTAGCAAGTTAATGAGTCTAATTAAGAAGATGAAAATATTAGTAATTTGTAATATATGTGAAAATTATAATTTATAAGTTGGTTAATAACACGAACTAAAGTTGGTTCATTTAGAAGATAAAAGTTCCCATACTGTATTACAAACAAATTATCACAAAAGCTTATTTTCACGTGAGCACACATAATGTTTTATAACAAAAGCCACACTTATTATATGAGCTATAGAAATGTCATGAATCACGAATATAGTAGATTGGTATTGAGATTTCAAATTATATAGAAACTCACCCAAAGATTAAACTAAGAAGAGATTTTGATCGATCATTTTCCAACTTTTAAAGTTTAATCTCAAATATGATTGCGTCTATAGTAAACACATTAGGTTCCCATATTACTACTCACAATCATCCAGAACATCAAGAAGCACGTGTATATACACCCCAATAGTATAAACACTATTGATATTCATCATTTCTCTCAATTTTACAACATTGTAGGAGTATCACTTATCATATTTATATTTCTTTTCTTAGTATCTACTAGCATTAGGTGTCTATATGTGCATCATTTTCCATAGAGCATTGATTTACAGAGATGCATTGTTAAAAACTTCCACAAGCTAGGAAATGGAAAAGTTAGCATATTCTTCCTAGTTTACAGAGATTCATGCATTAAAAAACATTAGCAAGTACAAGCTGCAGGTGGCTGCTGAACTACAACAACTGAGGGGCAATCTAATTTATTATTCCAAAGCACTTCCATACAACTATGTATGCGAGTAGTTGAGACCCAATGATCACCCAAAGTGTGAGGAGCCACTTATTTGTTTCTTTATTTATTGAACTTAACATAAAGGAATCTCTGAGTTTTCTTTTGTTTCTTCTTGTTTATATTCTCTTTAGGTACTTTATTTGGATCCTCTGTTGCAATGCAATGTTAGGTTTGCCAGCGGGGTGAGGGCACGGTCCTCACTAGTCAACCAAAATAATGGTAGGTCATAGTACAATTCTTGGTTTATGTGTGCATTAATTCCAAGAACAAGTTTATAATTAATATTAACCTATGAGCATACAGCGAATCCCACATGAAACGGCCTAGTAAATGGCTTTGCAAGTGGAATCCCTAGTGGAAGGAGCATGTGGACGGAAAAGTGACAAAAGTACACATGATCTTTCAAAATATAGAGTTCAGGAGCAGCCCTTGAGTTGTATGAAGGGCAAAGGACGCTTTTGAAGCCCATAATTAACACCTCTGCTACTTAAAGTTCAATCTATAGATTATTTTCAAAGTTTGGTACTACTTAAAAGTATTTATATATCACTAACCCCTAGGAGAAGTTAACATAAAATATAAGCTTTTTTTCTCTTTAGAGTATCATTTCACCTAATTAGTAAGACACTAATTTCCTAATATAACCAGGTGTTTAAGGTTGAAGTAAAAATCAATCTTAACAGTTTTTTTTTCATAGACATGAATCATGAAATCTAATTTAAGATTACGTGCTTAAAGAATCCTTTCCTTAATTCCATTTGAATCAATATCTAGATGTTAATAAAATACGAGTTTGTGTGTAAGTGGAAGAGAGAAATTAAAGAGTGAGTGAGCTAAAGAAAGAGAAGTAGCGAATTGTTAATTTGCATGATGGAGAGAGAGAAAAGGAGAGACAAGAAGAACAATACAACTAGACAAAGCAAACAAGATACGATTTCTTTTACTCGAGAGGTTGGGCTTAAACAGTTAATATAGTTCACAGGATGTCTCCATGGAATCTTTTCCCAGCGATGAGGAGTGAAAGACATCACATGCTGTGGTCGTCCAAACCTTAAAACTTAATTTATATTCCATTTTCAGTTTCAACCCTCGCATATAAATACCAACCCTTGGAGGAACACTTTCAGTATCGACCATATCTATCTTCCCTTTCCTACTCATTAACATGGAAAACACTAGGCTCCGAAATATCGCCTTCGTTCTCTTCTTGTTCTTGATTTTGCACGACCAAGTTCTCTTTGTCCAAGGCAGGCACTTGAGGTCTCGGTTGTGCAAAGAGTGCTCCAAACCTCAGAAAAACACCATGAGTGTAGCAGCTCATGCTAGTGATCATGGAGTGCACCAAGAAGGGTCAAGACGTGTAGAATTTGAAGTGGACGATTTTAGGCCCACATCGCCAGGTCATAGCCCGGGTGTTGGTCACTCCATCAACAATTAACTAGCAACGCTTCTTAAGCTCGTGGAATGGAACCAATATCTATCATATTCTACTAAGCACTAACATTTTAGTTGATGCTCATGGACTTACCAGCTCAGTTGAAGAAGAAACAAAAAATTAAAAACTATAAGTGTTCGATTATGCAAGCATGGATTGGGATTAACTGCGATAAGCTCAAGTGTACTTGTATTTTAGTCAACGTTAGAGTAGTTTGCAGTGTGTTTTCTCTTACACTAATTTTAGCTAGCTAGCTAGCCACTAAAAAAGAAAACAAAAAATTAGAGAGAAGCAATAGTTGTATCTCGTCTCGGACTTGATTTTTTATTCACTGTACGCAGTTAACTAATTAGTTGGTTCTTTAAATATTTTACCCTCTGCAAGGGAGACAAATTATTATATCTGATCATCAATTTTTACATGATATTTGCGGAAATTTTTAATTTACAATTTTTTAATAAAATTTAGGTACATGTAATCATGTATAAATTAATCGAGGTTATAATAATTTTCGACCATACAATAACTTTTTTGTTAAAAAAAAAAGAGGGAGAGAGAAATGAAAAGAGTATTTTAGGATGTAAATTCGATCCCCCCAGTTTGATTTACTCCGGTATGGTTACGTTAATGGCGATGATAATGTCTTATTATTACTCCTGTATAAAAACTTATTTAATTGTTACCTTTCATCGTTTTCGATGTCTTTGTAAAGATTTTATATTATATTATGAAATTTATAGAGTTATTATGAAATATAAAAATTAAATTAAAAATATTTTATACATAAGAATAAATATAACTTTTAGAATCCTCGGATATGACACTTATTTTTAATCTGGTTCTAATATTTCATGGTAGTATAACTCTAAATTATATAAGTATAGAAAACAACAATGATTAAATAAAAATTTGACTTAAAATTATTTTAAGTCTTATTCTGTTTGATTTTAATCTTTTGTAAATTTTTTTGTTCTTTTTATATTTCAGACTTTTTTTTAGTGTTTTTTTTAGTAGTTAAAATTATTGACTTTAGATAGTTTAGTATTTATGTAACTGGTTGACATAATAAAGAAAATTAATTAGGATAAATAAAGTAATGAAAATGTTTTAAATTAAGATAGTTAGAATATTTTTAGATTTGTAATTCAATTAAGTAATATATATATATATATATATATATATATATATATATATATATATATATATATATAAAATATATATATATATATAATTTTATATAAATTAATTAATTACATATAGTTTATTTTTATAATTTATTTTTAATTTTAATATTTTATGAGTAATGATTATTATTATTTTAATTTTGTTCTTATTTTCAATTAACTAATTTAATTTTAATTTTTTAATTTTAAAAATATAATTTAATTATATACTTATTTAATTTTAATATATTACTTTTGATTTTTTTATATTTCAATTAACTTATTTTGACATATGATCATATAACTTATTTTTTTAATATATTTCAAGTAATGAATTTGCTTCTACAGAAAAAAGCAAAATGAAATATAATATGTTAAAAATCAATTATATTACAATCTTTCAAAATTTTAAAAATTGAAATAAAAATAACATAAAAAATTATATTAAAATTAAATTATAAACATCTAAATAAATTGTGTATTTTAAAAAAATACAATATTAAAAGTAAATAGTGAATTAGAAAAATAAAAATAGTGCTAAAAACAATATAATATATTAAAAATAAATTATCAAAAAATTATATGTAATTATCTTATTTATATAAAATAATAAATATATTACTTAATTGAATTTTGTATTTAAAAATAATATAATTATCTTAGTTTAAAATATTTTTCATTATCTAAATTAATATTATTTATTTTTTTAACCATGAAAACTAACTAGTTAGTGATAAGAATTAAAGAAGAACACTAATAAAAAAAATATTAAGATTTAAATAATTATAAAATAAAAAAATTAAAGAGTCATTCATGCATAAACTTAAAATATATTTAATTTTTAAAATTTTATATACAGAATTAAAAATATATTATAGAATCTAAAAATATATATATTTGATCTTATTACTTCGAGAAGAGAAGTCGTTGAATGTTCGCGACTCAGTTTGGATTTGATTTTAAGAAGAAAAGAAAAATATGTAATTTGGTCATATATAATCCAAACCAATCTAATTTAATCATTTACGGTTTAAATTTTTTATTAGCAAATAAAAAATTTATTAATAGTATAAAAAAAGCACTTTAACCCAGCAAAAATTACATCAAACAGTAAAGCAACATTTCAGACATTATTGCAGGGAATTTTCTCACCATTAAAAATAGAGAATAGATGTACTCAATTAAGTTTAGTCCAAGATATGAAAGATGAATAAAATTAGATAAGACTACATTGTCTTGGTGATATTTCTTTGAAAACAAATAGACCACAAAGCAGCCAGCGACATTGACATTCATAGCCTTCTCAAAGTCTCCCTGTGAACTACCTTATTAATGCTATAAATATTAAATAACTGGATTTGCAATTAGCACATGAAGTAAAAGAACATTCCAATCAACCATTACGACGTAAGTTTTGGATAATATATACAAGATTGTAGGTTGAAATATGTTTTTCTACTTACACTTTTCATTTTTTAAATATACTTTCTCTTTTTATTTCATATTTTTATTATCATAAATATTTTGTCTATCAAAAATACCTTTATATTTATAATATAAATTTCATTTTCTATACTCTATCTTTATTGTTGCCTAAATCTTTCTCATATTTTTCTTCTTTTTTTTTTTTCTTTATCAAGAGTATTAGAATTGTAACTTAATCTCGTTTCATTCCCCTCCTATATTCAATTCTACAGTACACATAAAATACTTCGATCAAATTATTTATTCTACATGCAACAAGGTAAGATGCGGTCTTTTTTTTTTTTTCAATTCCAAGAAGCTACCATTAATTGGAAAGAGAATTGAAACAGAATCACTGACTCAATTTCAAAAAGCTATGATTAAATTAAATCAAACAACAAGTAGTAGCTAGTAAATGAGTTGGAAAAATTACTAATGAAGTTGATTATTTCCTCTCCTTGTTCGTTCCAGATTCTGCACCCCTATTAGCCATCGTCGGTTTCCTTTACGACGCCTCACTCTTGAACTAGAAATAAGAGATGAGGTTCAGGGAACCTTGGCTTGGATGTTAATTGAAGGTTTCGGAAAGAATGGTGTATACAAAATGGTACTCAAGAGTGCAGGAAATTGACGATGGGAAATTGGATGGTTTTTTTAATTTGGGGGAGAAGATGGAATCGCCAAAAAATAGCCTAAAAAAATGAAATCACTAGAAAATGCCGAGAAGAGTAACAAGAGATGGGACTGTGGTGAAACGTGACAAGCGAGGAGTGATGTTTGAAAAAAAAAATTAGGTTATTTAAGTAGTTTTACATATAAAAAAAATGAGAATGTATTAAATAGAAGAGTGTGAATAACAAAAGCCTAAATAGAATGTTTGGTTTTTAAACATCTCTTCTCAAATTGGTTTTTATGCCCATTTGTATTCTTAGGAGGAATTTAACATATGTTGGGGGTGGGTGATCCTCTCCCATTAAAAGTAATTGAAGAGTGTTTAGTTTAAATATTTAATTATTCATCTATATATTTTTTATTTTTATATTACATATTAAAATTAATTCATGGTTGAAATTGCATCTAGTTATAGAAAAAATTGGAGATCTTGGTCTAGGACGGGTGGGAGTGGTAGGACATGACGTAGTATGTTAAAAGTAGTATTAATTATGTAACTATAAAATCTAAGAATGGTGAGTTATTATTCATTAAGAAACATTATTTTTGTTTAAAGGTTATTATTTTTTCTTGTGTAACTACTAAGTATATACCATTAATGTTATACTTATTTAGTATTGTAATTAATTATTTATATAATGGTTAGAGTTACTCTACTAAAAATAGACTACCAACTTGAAAATATTTTGAAGACCTTTTTGGAAGTGTTCACAAGGTAAAGAAGGTGGGCCTACAAACTCTATGTGAGAGTTTGAACTCTTGCATACGAAGTAGGAGTAAGACATACATATAAACATTACAATTTTAGTGGGAGACAAGAAAAATATGATTTGAAAGTAAAAATGGGAGAAAATGTCATACCACAAGTTTATAAGTATAAATGTTAAAATCCAATACTACAAAATGATAGAGAAATTAATGAGAATGTTACACACAAGATACAAGTGAGATAAATAAATGGAAAAAGGCATTCAGAGTTATTTTTTATTGCAAAGTACATCCTCAAAGAAAAGTTTTATACATCTAATTATATTCTAAATGTTTGGATTTAAAAGGACAATAAGAGAAAAAAAATTCAAAGTAACAGAAATGAGGGAATGTTAAAATGGATGTGTAATACACAAAAAATATATCTACATCACCAATTAAGAAGAAATGATAAAAAAATCAATTAAGGTAGTTTGGACATGTACAAATCAATTAAGGTAGTTTGGACATGTACAAATATTTAGGCCACTAAAAATACCAATGAGAAGAGTACATTACATGGTTTTTAGTCATGTGTGAACATGAGAAAAGAAAAATAAAAAATGTAAGAAGTTATTAAAAAAGATCACATAATAAATAATATCTCTAAGGATTTAATTTTTTGTACGTAAAATATATATATTGAAGTCACATTTATCTAAAACTTTTAATATGAAATAAATTTTTTTAGTGTTATTAAACCTAACTCAGCTATACTAGTTTAGTTGGTTGGACAAAAAACAAACACATAGTCGAGTCAAATATATTATTCGATTATTTATGCTAATAACTAAGTGATTACGTTATTAAACTAGTGGAATTGCTTGAGTCGAACCATGTGTAAATTAGTTGGATTACTTTCACTACAACTTCACTGTTGCATTATTCTCACACAAAAGCGAAATGAAAGCAACCATATTTATATTTTGTTGAATATAATAAAAATAATATATATATATATATATATATACTAAATAAATATATTCATATCCCTATAATCGTTTTACTATAATTTATATTAGTTTATGCAATTCGAGCACTAACTCAATGGTCCAACTAGTAAACTATTAAACACCAAGTTAATGATTGCTCTCATTCTAATAACATTAAGATCCTTAAATATGTTAACAGGATAAGTTAGGTTTTTAAAAAGTTAAGACTTAGGTTTTTAAAAAGTTAAGACAAAAAAAAGGTTGTGACAAGCAAATAGTGGTCCAAGCCACTACAACAAATCACCAAAAAAGAGACGGTCAAAAGCCTTTGCTAAATGCAAAAGGATGACACTAACAGAGGGTTAAGCATAAGTTACACGATGGTCTATAGATTGTCAATAACTGGTTTGCGACAATCAAAAGAGGTTAACACCTATAAGCAACTACTTATTCGTTGCACATGCCAACATTAAAAGGTGATTTAAGAATCAAAAAACAATTGTCATATCTCATGGTGTATTTTCATATTTTTCCAAATCTTATCCTTATTCTAAACAAAAATCATCTATCAAATCGTCACTTACTAGATTGACACCAAATATTTAAGTTTGAAATGAGGATAAAGCGAGAGACATTTAAGCTTGAGAGTGTAATGTTAAAAATGAGCGACAATTAAGTCGTTGCTTTTAATTTATTTATTTATTTAAAATTATTTTCTTGCTTGTAAAATTTATTGTTTTTCATCGACATACCAATAACCCTGTGGTCGTCTCTTTCCATTCATCACTTTTTTAGCAAATTGTTGTGGTAGGTTTTGAATTTTTGAAGCAAATAATACGTATTTAAATAAAGTCTTATTTAGCCCAACTTATGTCTATACGTATAACTTTATTTCCTTAAAAATTTTTAGAGTTACATTTAACACAACGCCATGTATCGATTACTTGTATCATAAGTTAGAATGTTAAATTCATCAAATTTTTTTTGGGGGAGGGAGAGGGGCAACGTTGACTAAATAAAGCCAACAATTTATTCCCAATGTTAATCAGGGCATTTGAAGTCATGACGTAGAACAAAAACTATAGCTTATAGTAAAATTGTAACTCTATTTTCTTAAAAATTCTTAGAGTCATCTAACTTAAGAAGCTACGATCTCATTGTAAACATCATAGATCAGGATGTTAAGCCTATTAAATTCTTAAGATAATGTTGACTAAATAAGTCAACACTTTCCATGATAATTGATTGTAAAGTTACTAAATTTTCTTGTACTAAATGAATGTAATAAACATGTGATTTCAAAGAATTAAGTAATAATTAAATGTATTTTATAAAAATAAAATAAAAAACTCAAGAATCCTATTTTGAGAAATTTCATTCTTTCAAAAAAATAGTATTAACAATGATATGTTCCTTATACCAAACATTTTTTTAAAGTCAATTTTAATATGGATTAATTTTGTTCCAGGTAGGAGATAAATAAATTAGGTCCGATGAACATGAGTGGCAAATGCTAGTGATGAATCCACTGAAGTTGATGATATGATGAGACATGTGAGGCCACAATGTAGTACAATATTTGTGCTAGATACCTTCCCTTGGGGTACATACAAAGCCTAATGGCAGTATGTTAGTTTTAGTTAAAGCCAAACACCTGTAGAATCCAACCCCACTTGTGTTCCCCCTTTTCAACAATGAACGACATTGCATTCACTCTTCAAAATTCATATTGATTGAAAACAACAAGTTCCTTAAACCCAACTCTATTCTATTTTTAGAGCCTGCATGGTTGTCCACGAGGAAGAGCACTCGTGTGCCTTCAACTTATAAAATTTACAAGTTGAAGCATGCGCTGTGTACGGCTTATGATTTGGTTAAATTAATATATATACTCTTATGAATTATTATGATCTAGGGATTCTCATTATTAATTTAATAAACCAGTTGTTTTATCATTTTATAATAGTACTTTATAGTTTTATCTGGAGTCTTTTTTACGTTATTTATCAATATCTTAGGCAAGACATGAATAACTGTCCATTTTCAAGATTCTTGACGATTTTTTTATTGGTTCATTAATTATAAGAAAGATGGATATATATAGTTTATTTTTATGAATCATTATTTGAAAAGAAAATAAAAGTAGTCATAATCGTACCCAAATATATAATACCACTATGCTTTAAGCTAGCCAGATCTTAACGAATTGAAATTATAGCACTGCCTGAATAGTGTTAACTACGTAATAGCCACTGGAATTATATTTATTGATCACGTTTCTTGGCTATTTCTAACGCATTGTCAATTTTCATTTCCTTTTTTGTTATTTTAAGCATATTGTTTAAGAACATATATTGAATCTGGCTAGATATATTTTGTAGCCTTGAAATAAAAATAAAAATGAGTGAAACAAAATAGTTACTTATGAGTAATGCATAAGCCAATATTGTGTACGTGACGAATAAAACTGAATCACTAATATCAACCTAAAATAAGCTACTTGCCCGAGCATCTCACCTAACAATGCCATATCTTTAGACCTAAATCTAACCAAACATTCTGGTTCTTGATGCTAGGAAATTGATTTTGTGTCACTTTTTGGACCATTTTGATAATGTCGAAACTGATCACTACCCTTCATCGAAAAGCAAGAGATTAATAATCCGCAAGCTATAGTTGGAAGCCTATGATTAATTAAGTAGAGAAAAGCGCAATAAGGTTCATGCTTGTTTGTTTTAGTTTTAAATTAGCTTAAATATATTTTAAATTCATCCAAATATAATTTTATTTGCTTTTATTCCTTGAAAATTTTTTTTGTCATTTTTAAATCCTGATCTCTTTTAGTAGTCCTTATCTCTAATTAGTTTAATATTAACCTAACTAACCAAAAGAATAATATTAATTAAAATAATTAAGATAAATAATATTTTAAATTAAAATTATTAGATTATTTTTTACGTACATTTAATTAATTAATATATTTATTATTTTATATAAATAAGGTAATTACATATAAATTATTTTTATAATTTATTTTAATTTATTACGAGCAAGAATTATTATTACTTTTAATATTGTTCTTACTTTTCAATTAACTAATCTATTTTTAATTTTGTATTTTTCTAAAAAATTAATTTAATTTTAATATATTCTTTTATGTTATTTTTATATTTCAATTTATCAATTTTAACTTATTGTAATATAATTTATTTTTTTAATATATCACAAGCAGTTATTTTATCTCTAAAGAAAATAAAATAAAATATTATATTAAATTAAATTATATAATTAGTCAAAATTAATAAACTGAAATGTAAAAATAATATAAAAATATTATATTAAAATTAAATTATAAATATCTAAATAAATTATAATTTTTTGAAAAAAAACAATATTAAAATTAAATTAGTGAATTAAAAAATAATATTCACAACAATAAAATCATTGTTTCATCATAAGATCCTATGTTTTAATCTTGTTGTAGCCATTGTATTTTCTTACTTTATCAAAAATTAATTATTGTTCATAATATATTAAAAATAATTTATAATATATATATAATTATCTTATTTATATAAAATAATAAATACATTAATTAATTGAATTTTATACCTAAAAATAATTTAATTATCATAATTTAAAATATTTTTTGTTATCTTAATTAATATTATTATTTTTGTTAGTCATATTAGCATTAAACTAACTAGAGTTAGTAATAAGGATTAAAAAAACACTAAAAAAATGTCATGATCTAAATATAACAAGAAAATTTACAAGAGTTAAAACCAGACAGAGTTATTTTTGTAGGGACTTAAAACATACTTAAGCCTTTTAAAGTTTTAAAAATAATATTTTTTTAAAAGTTCTCAAAAACTTATCGAAATTATGTTCTTGAAAAAATTAAGTTAAACTAAACATGTACTTAATTTGTTATGATATGTTCATATTTACGTAGACACAATTTTTTTCTTCCTAAATAATCTAAGAAAAGGCATTTAAGAAAGATGAGAAAAAGAATCTTGGAGACTTGTGTCATTGCTTCAGCTTCGATCTTATAAAACTTTTAGGATTAAATATATTTTTGTTTCCTGTAATATATTACTTTTTTAGTTCTTATAAAATTATTATTTTTAAAATAGTTTTCATAAAAAAATTATTTTAATTTGTGTTATTTTGTTTTAATTCTTGTAATATACTTATCTTTTTACTTTTGTCTTTATAATATATGAATAATTTAATTTTAATTTCTTTTTTTTTCAAAATAGATTATCTCAAAATGAACAAAATATTATAAGAACTTAAATAAAAAATAGATATATTACAAAGTCTAAAATAAAATAACAAGAGCTAAAATAGAAATAAATAAAATTTACAAAAATATTTTTTTTTAAATCTTACAATGACTAAAACTAACCAAAATTTTATAACGAGGATCAATTTAAAGATATTCACTGTTGATATGACCAAGAGAGCCCAATTTAACTATGTGCGGGAACTTAATGTGAATAATTATGGGTTCATAAAACGGCCCGTTATGTTTGAAGCTCTGGTGCAATGTTGGATATATGAAACAGTGGATTGCGACTTCGTTGTCACATAGAAGTTGAACCATAGACCATGGTTATTCCAATTCCAAAGACTCCAAAGTCAGCTTCCAAATGATTTCACACCTCCTCAACAATGCTTCTGTCGGGAAACAACAATACCTATTTCCACCTCTGTAAACGTAAAATGATAAAAAATTAAAATGTTTAAGGAATGATAATGATGAAGAATGTAGAGATCCATTCCAGTATTATTGTAAAACTCATATTCTACTTTATGACTAATATACAAATGACTTAGGTTCACATTTTTATTTCCAAGAGATTATCGAGTGATCGAGATGACACAAACCATAAGTTGATAAAAGAGTACATTAGGATATTTGTGAAGAAGAAAAAAAAAATTTAATAAAAAATATATTATTTGTCAAAATTTTATTTTTTATTTAGAGTCTTATGATTGTGCTTTAATAACATTCTTTATTTTCTAATTTTTAATCTATCTTTTAATATTATATATAATACAGATTATGAAATATAATTAATATTCACATTTGTATTTAAATTACCTTGACTTTTTTGTATATATTTTTCCTTCAGATTTCTTCTACTATACTTTAGTTCTTGCTCCAATTCTAAAATAATTTTCTTGGTGATGATGAAGTCAAAACCTATATTCCTTCTTATGTCAAACTCTTATTCATAACCACAGTGAATGACATTAATATTGTTGGTCTTCGTCTCTTTTTCTCTCCACGCGTCTTCTTAACTTTTTTGTCTCTTCTGTTGTGAATGTGTTCATTGTTATATAAGCAGTTTTTAATTTGTCCAAAAACATGAATAGTCTAAGGTCATTAAATTTACATAAAAATATATTATTAATATTGTGCATCCCTATTGATTGTCTAGGAATAGTAGGGTTGCATTTCCCATATATTGTTGTCTTAGTACATAGGTGAAAACAAACAGCATTGTTGGGAAATTCCAAGGTTGTACCCGAGGGTCGAATGGAATGTTGTAGGAACAATGTTTCTTCTCCTAAAGTGATGCTACTATACCTTTTAGGATATATTAAGCTACTTGTCCCTTGCATGCTAGAGCTCCTGGATCCAAACTTGACAAGCAAAAGGATGTTAATACACCAAAGGCAGGAAATGCAGAGTACACATGATATTTGGGGTGCCCATCTTTCAGGGCTTCATAAAGTGTAGTCCTTCATAAAACAACTTCGACAACACTTCTCTGTTGAGGGTCAACAACAGAAAATAAAATCAAAACTTCAAAAATGGCTATTAAGATGAAAAATACAAGTCTTTATTGCCTTTACTTGAAGTCTCCTAACTTGCTTAAAAAAAAATTAAAATCAATAAATATACGTCGCGCCACTCAAAGGCACGCTCACATCAGCATCACTTCAATGCTTTGTATGAATTAGAACTTAAATAAGTTTGAATTAGAAGTTAAATAATGAGAAAAAAAATAACAAGAAAATAGAAATAAAAGAAAAATAAAATAAAAAGAGCTATTTAAAGGATAAAAATTAAAAAAAAAAAAAGTTTCTCTCTTTCATTCAATGAGTAAGAAACTGGAAATAAATAAATAATTATATAAAAATATTTTATGATAATTAAAAATATTAATTTAATTTTAAAAGAATAAAATTTTACCCTTATTCTTAATATAATTATTTGTTATTTTAAATTTTTTATGTTGTAAAAATTATTTAATATTTTAAGAAACTAAAAAAAAAGGACTTAATTGCACATTTTATCTCTTTACTTTTATAATTTTGTGAATTTTACCACATCTTTTTTCTCGTATATTTTGACTTCTAATTTTAAAATTTGATGAATTGTCACTTTATTAGTTAAACATCTATTATGGTTAATTGACCAATTAAACATCTATTATGGTTAATTGACCAATAACATGACAACATTGACTATTAATGTGATACTTTAATGCTAATGTGACAATTTGGGTGGTGTTAAAATAAATTACTACCATTATATTAGTGTGATATAAAGTGTCTAATTAAGGATAAAATATGCAAAAATTTGAAAATAAATGATAAAATATATGCGAAGTTGTAAAAACAAGAGATAAAATATGTAAAAATTGATAAATGATAAATTATAAAAATGTTAAAAATGATTAGAACCGATTGCTTCTTCCTTCTACACCACTACCAAAGTCTCTAAGTCATTTGACTTATTTGTTTTATAGATAAAATATATTTTATATGTACTATTGTTGCATTTGTTAATTGTATTTTTGGACTCCCAAAATATAATTACTATGCAAACTTAATTTTATTTAATATAAATTTTTATTATTTTAATTTTAAAAAATAATATAATTGCTTAAAAATTAAATCACATAAAAAATCATTTAAAATAGCACATCCTTATAAAAAAAATTAAAATTACAAGGATTGTTACTCTTAAAAATAAATCACTTTATGCATAAAAAATGGGTCCTATATTTATTGTATAAAAAAATATTATGTTAAGATAATAAATATATTTATAAAATTTTTATTTTAATTAAATAAATTTATAAATCATACACATTTATTTAATAACCCTAAACCCTAAAATTAGACAGATATTTATATAATTTATAAATGTGTTTAATTAAAATAAAAATTTAATAAATATATTTATAAATTTTTTATTTTAATTAAATAAATTTATAAATCATACACATTTATTTAATAACCCTAAACCCTAAAATTAGACAAATATTTATATAATTTATAAATGCGTTTAATTAAAATAAAAATTTAATAAATAAATTTGTCATCTTAACTTTTAATATTTTTTCACACAATAAATATAAAATTCATTTGTTTGTGCTTAAAACAGATTTTTTTAAATGATTTATTTTTAAGAGGGACAACTATTGTAATTTCAAAATTTTAATAGGAATATGTTATTTCAAGTTATGTTTTATAAGTATTTTTTAAGCAATTATACTAGTTAATTGCATAATAACTCAGATTACTTGGAGTAGTACTTATGTGGCATGTGAGTATATATTTCCAATTTGGAACTATGCATGTGACAAGGTAGAGTACATTACATTGCAGCCTTGGGCCACACAATTTACATAAAACAATAGTATAACAAAAAAAAATGGTAATCATGGCTCACAGTCATGATTTTCATGTAATAATATTTTATAATAAAAGAGAGACTGTACGTAAGCCATGACTTTTATCCATAAGACTTCAATAATACAAGTAAAAATTACCGTGTGCAGCCATAACTTGCATTTAAACAACTATTTATTTTAAACCATTCATTTTGGGTAATAATCTCTAACTTTCAGCAAACTGAAAATAGCACATCAAATTGCACCTGTTAGGTAAAAATCTCTAAATTTTTCCCCTATACAAGCATAAGTTGAATTTTTCTAAAAGGTTAAATTTAGAGAAGAAGGAAATCTTGACGTTATTTGGTATAGTATTTCTGACAGGTCAAGCTTCTGCTCAAACTTAGCTGCATTGTGGCAAATCCAATAAGAATTGGTTCATGAACACCAACAAGACAGCTTTTGATCTCAACAACAGGCAATCATTGAAAGAACCAACCAAGACTGCGAAAGAAACTCATAAATAGATCAATAGGACAGTGACAAAAAATGTACAGTAGTTTAAAAAAATAGCATGCACCTACGAAATAATGTATGGATAAGATATTTGACAGAAATCACCACCATTAGTAATCAAACTACTACAAACACGTTTATCTACACACATGATACACCAGAGATTTTCTGTCACACATTCGTTTATGAAACCCAAAAAACAAACAGGTTGTAGTGGGGTCAAAGCCATACGAACTTCTGTATTAGAAGAAATTTGCTCTGTCTTCTTCTCTGGTGAATGCAATACACATGTTTGCTCAAAGTCAAAATCACAAGACCGTATTGTACAATCCTACAGATGTAATGGCAACAGGTGCAATAAGAATAAAAGAACCACCCAATCACAATATATAAACTAATACAGAATAACTTTAAAAATAAAAACAGAAACAGCAAGTAAATAGCTTTACCTTCCAAAACCAAAGTAACAAAATGAAACAAATGAAATTTATAAAAGAATAAACCTACGGGCAAAAAATAAATAAAAAAACAAAACAAAACAAAAGTTCAACTGAACAAGAGAATCTGGGCCTATGCATTTTTGTACCTTAAAGAACAATAATATTAGAATCCAAGAACAACTATAAGCATTTTTCCAATGTAACTTCCTAATTTTTATTTTTATTTTCTGGACTTGATCAAGTAAAACACTTCAGCAGTTCAGCAAAATCCTAAAATGTTGTCCGTACCATCGGCAATGCATCCATCAGAATTTTATTTGCATATTACAACCTCTATAGCCAAAAACTATAGAAAAACTTTCTGGACATGTGTGCATCAAGAGAGAGAGAAAACTAATGTTTCTGATCAAACCACAATCTTTTGCAGAACTACATCCTTCTTTCATTATGGAAATATGTCTAGAATTTCCATTGAGAATTAAGATACAGCAAAAGGATTATTTTGAGTAGGGGGAATATGGGCACATGAAAAGTTCAGGTAAGGTCAACCATCGCAACATTGCTTCCAATGTAGCATCGCAACATTCGCACAACAGGTGCTCCAATGTCGAGCGGAAATCTTGCTTCCCGTTAACACATTACATTATGCATACATTGAACCAAACCATCGAGTAAAACAGTTCGAACAAATAAATTACTAGTTTGATAAATTACTAGTTTGATAAATTACTAGTTTGATAAATTACTATAAATGTTACTCAATTGTAGGACAGGAAAATTCAAATTATTACGCAAAAAAATGAACAAATAAATCAATTTTATTAATTACAAGTAAGGGGAATTACAAAAGTGAGTTAAGCTACATGGTATAATTCAAGAGGTCCCTTACATGAAACATAAAGATCCGTCTAGATAAGAATGAAGAAATTAGCATAAGATACATTTCCAAACAAGAAAATCAAAGAAGGAAGAACAAATGGAGTAGACTCTTGAGAATTAGGTTCTCTTTAACTCCTAGATCTCCAAACTTGAAGAAATCCTAAACCACAAGCATCCATGCAACGTGCATTCTCTTCTTTTGTTTGTCAAAGTTTTAGAATCCTATCAAACTTTACAAACCGGTGTATTGATCTTATGCCACAGTATAGCGCTGCTAATCCAAATCATGGCAGCTGTGCTGATATATTTGCATGCGCCTTGACGTGCAAAGCTTGTGCATCAACACATCTCACTTGTTCGATTTATTGGGCCCCTTCTTCAATTAGTGTCCATCTGTTTCTTTTAAGCTCTCCTAATTAAGTCCTCTTGGTGCAAAATATTGATTTGATCAAAATGTTTGTCTTGACCTCTAGGCTAACTTCCAGTACCAACCAAACTATGTCCTGATGGCTTCAGCAATCCCTGGCCTTCCATCATCTTTCTTACTCTTGCAGCATCATCCCATCTTCCAGCTCCAGAGTATATATTTGACAGTGTCACATAATGACCAGCTTCACGAGGTTCCAAACAGATCAATTTTTCTGCAGCCAGCTTTCCAACACTAACATTTTGGTGCTCTTGGCATGCAGCAAGTAAAGCTCCCCAAACATGTTTATCTGGTTCCTGGGGCATTTGGTTAATGAAATGGAAAGCATCTTCAAGCCTACCAGCGCGGGCTAGCATGTCAACGACACAAGAAAAGTGTTCCCTCACTGGTGTCAAGCCAAAATCCTTTGTCATTCTGTAGAAAATTTCAATCCCTTCATCCACAAGTCCTGAATGACTACAAGCCGAAAGCACACAAGAAAAAGTCACCAAATCAGGTCTAACACCTGAACCACTCATCTCCTGCAAAAGCTTCAAAGCAGTCTGGCCAAGCCCGTGTGTTCCAAATCCTCCAATTATCGTGTTCCACGATACCAAGTCCCTGGCAACCATGGTGGAAAACACAGAATATGCATATGCAATGCATCCTCGGATTGAGTACATATGAACAAGCGCATTATAAACCGGAATCACACAACTGAAATCGCATTTCCTAACATAAGCATGTATCTGTTTTCCACATCTCAAATCACAAACAGGCAGTATAGTAGACATAGTTGTGCCATCAATCTCCACTCCTCTTCCCTGCATTTCTCTGAAACACTCAAGCGCCAAATGTCCCAACCCAGCATCAACCAACCCAAATATCATTGCATTCCACGTAACAATATCACTCTTATCCATTCTACCAAACACATTCTCGGCTAGATCAAGTCTCCCACAACCGGCATACAACGTCAACAAGGCAGCACCAGCAGACTTATAAAACACATCCCCACACATGATTTTAAGGCCATAGGCATGAATTTCCCTCCCACTAGCCAAATCCCCCAGAGACCTGCACGACACAAGGGCACAAGAAAGAGCATCAACATCAGGCAAAACCATCCCATCATTCACCATCGCCCTAAAAATCTCCAAAGAAACACCATGCCTCCCAACACTAGCATAACCCGAGATCAAAATAGTCCACGAAATCACATTAGGATCCTTAATATCTCTAAAAACCCTGAAAGCCTCACAGCACAGACCCATCCTACAATAAGCATCCATGAGCGTGTTCCACGTGACAACATCAGGCCCACAATCACACCCATCACGTTTCATAACCTCGAACACCTCCACAGCCCTCTGAGGCAACCGGTTACACACATAACCCGACATCATGGAGTTCCACGAAAAAACATCTCTTTGAGGCATTTCATCGAAAACCCTCTTGGCACTGGGGACATCCCCACACTTAAAATACATGTCCAAGACGGAGTTGCGAACTTGCAAGGTGGAGTCAGAGCCCAACACAAGAACATCTTTGTGCACAACCGCGCCTGTTCCCAAGCGTGTTAACTGAGCACACGCTTTGAGGACCTTGGGGAAGACGTAGGCGTCAGGCACGACGCCGTTTCGACGCAGCTCCACGTATGTTTGGATGCATTGGGGCGCGAGACCGTGCCTGGAGTGATAGGAGAGGATGGAAGTGAAGGCGAAGACGTTGGGATGGGAGAGTTGTTGTCGGAGCAAGATGAGTGCAGAAGGAAGATCGTTGCAATCGGCGTAGATTTGGATTAACTTGGTTATCAAGAAGGGCTTTTGCTGTGAACCACTCACAATAATGCGCTGGTGAACCTGCTTTGCTTGCATCACACCTGACTGCCTCACCCCACCCATGCCTTCTTCTTCTTCCTTTCGTCTTTCATCATCATCCATAACCACCTCTGCAAATACTATCGACCCTTTATCTAACAAATCAAACACTATTTTTTTTTTTTTTAAATATATTAGTTGTTCATTTCTTTTATATTTTTTCTTTAAACAGAAATTTTAATAAGAATTTCTACGCATGCTCACTTATACTATCTAGTATCAACCAATCAAACATTATAATAAATATAATTTTAAAATAGTAATTGCAAATCTCAATTAACTTATTATAGATTCCTTTATTGTAAAAATTTATATTTTATCAAGATAAAACTCTAATTATAATTAAAAATATATATAAAAAGTACTTAAATCATTACATATAAGTTTTATCACTTTTTTTTTTACATAATAATCTAGGTGAATAGATATTCACGAATTAGGATAAACTTCATAATTCTAAGAATACTTAAAAAATACTTACATATTATTTAATACCTACTAACAAAATTTTCTTATTAGCGGCATATTTAAGTTGTTTCATTATTCAAATATTGAATCTTTTCTAATATAATTTTAAGATATATAATAAAAAGAATACTCAGATTTAGTTTTTACTTTTCTTTTTCAGACCTACATACTCGACTATATATCATCCATTATTCTCTTTAAATTTCATTTTCTCAGTTTTTATTCAAACTTCAACATCTCCTGTATATTTATCTTTTAATTATTATAATCCACCTATAATTTCTTATATTTTTCTCATTTGTCAGATGCAGGTACATAGTGCCTTTCTTCCACCAGGATATATAAAGAAAATAAATTCTAAGAAACATACAGATTGCTTATCGTATCGTATATAGATATAGAAGGGAAGTAAGTTGAATATGTGTCCTTAATATTATTTTTCAATCCTTACAAAATTAAAAAATATGGAAACAAGTTGAACCCTTAGATTAAATTCTACTGTGTTAATACCCGTAAAAGTGAATAAGTACAATTTTACAAAATTAAAATTGATAATATGGTTAAATTCTATTATGTTAATCTTATGTTTTATGCTAAAACATTGTGTAGCCACTTTCAACTATTTGATTCCCAATGCAATTAATGCTTACCGATTGTTTTCAGACTCTAATCTAAATATAATTGCTAAAATAGGTATGAAATAACAAATGCGAAAAATATACAATGAAACTATACGTGTATTAGTAGAGGGGCAGTCCCCCCTCCAAAATATTTAAAGTGCTTACCATCTATGTTTCTTCCATTCTCCAAGTAGTAATTAGTCCTACAAAATTAAATGTAGCCTATCCATGAATGTTTGGCCCTTTTCATATGAGGATTCTTTGGTTTCTCCATGTAACTTCTTTTGAGGATGTTGTTTTTGTACTCTATTTTATAGAATTTAAAATTATACAAATTGTTCTAAACTTGGATAAAGTTGTCTATTTTTCTTTTCTTTTCTTTCTTTTTTTTCTCTTAATTTTTGTGGTTTTGTATTAGATTAATAGCTTGTTATTTACTTTTGTTTATTATTGATTTGTATTTTGATTATTTTTTCCTTGAAACATCAAAACTACTTTAAATTATACATGATAGATTTTTTTTGTCTTGCATTCATGTAAAGTGTTTAGAATAAAATAAGTAACTAAATAATCATGATTATTTATAATTTGTGTTTAGATTGAAGGCAAGATTTGATATGAATATTTATAATTTGTGAGAATTTTAAATGGCTAAACTTCAATGTATTCGGTGGTAGTTGACAAAGAATCATGATTATTTAGTTGATACAATGACATTTACGTGTGTTATTTTTTTATACAGAATAATTTGAATTCTTTTAAAATTTATCTTATGATATGGTCATACTCATATTTATCGGGTGGAAAGACATACTCATTCTTTTAAATATTAATAAAAATATTGTGAAAAAATATATTCATATTTAATATTTTATCTTTATTATATTAAATTTTAAATAATTATTAATAATAAAAATTAGTCATTATTGATTTTGCTTGTATCTTGTAAAATTTTGGACCCTCCCATTTTTTCTGGTTACGTACCTGAGTTCATCAAATATGCATGGAGAGTACTTACTATCAGTGCTGCGGTAAGTACAACTAAGTCCCAATGCTCTCAATCTGATGGTCACAGATTCATAGCACACTTGGGCCGTTAGATTTGGTTTTGTTTTAAAGCTGTTAATGATCGAGCCCAATTAGAATGGGTAGTTACAGATCCAAGTACGAAAGCAAAACGAAGAAAAAAAAAGACTCACGAATATGTAAACATTATTACTCGGCCTAGCGACGAAATTAGCTTCCATATGGATGTTAATTAGATCAATGGTATCATACAATTCAGTGGTTAGATTACCCTAATTACTCTATTAAATAAACTAGTCCCAACGTGATGCGTTCTATGTTTGATGTAGATTATAGTTGTTTGTTAATTTTGAATTTATATCTAATAGTCACAAATGATATCATAAAATCAAACACTTAATTATATTTTTAATTTATAATGTTATAGTAAAAATTTATTTTAGTCATTTATTTTTTAAAAGATTTATTTTAATCATTTAACTCTTAAATTTAAGTTAATATTGTTCTAAAAAAACAATTATTTTCAATTTTGAAACATAATTTTTGAACCTTTTTTATTAGTTTAATATGTGAAACTTATCTCATTAGATTCGCCTACATGAAAAGTATGAAACTCAACTAATGTTCAAACAAAAAAATGTTATAAACATAACGAAAATCGCAATGAATAATTGAAAAAGTAGAGACGACAAAAATGATTTGACCAAATGGATCAAGTTAAACTTGAAAAAAACTAGTTCAAGAACAATGGTTTTCTTAAATTTGATATTATTTTTTCATTTTAATTTATACATATTTTTTAAAAAAATAGGTACAAATTGGTCTAGCCCATGAGGCCAATAAAAAGTCAATCCATATGTAGTTGAAGTTAGGTTAGTCGGGTTGGACAAATCATTTTACTAGCTTTATATGGAAAAATATTTGATGATAGATTTTTAAGTTTTTTAATTGCTTATGAGACTCACTTTTCACACAATTTCTACTTAGTTTGTGGTTCTTTTTGGATTGAATAGTAGTTGAATTCTATAGTTTTTATATAAATGAATCTAAATAAGACAAATTTCATGTCTTAAATTAGTGAATAAAAAAATTCAAAATACCTCAAAATAAATAAAAAAATATTATTTTGGAAAGGCAATGTTAACTTAAATTTAAAAGTTAAAGTATCAAAATAAATCTTTTAGAAAATAAAATATCAAAATAAATTTTCATAAGATTAAAAATATAATTTACCAAAATAAAAAGTATAATGAAGAAAGAAACTAAAAAAAGATGTCACAATAAATTTGAATGAAAATTATATGCATGTTAACATGCAACATTATACAAAAAAAATTATGTAGAAAACAATCAATAATATTGATAATAATTATATTAAAATATAAAATATATTACTTCAAGTTCCAAACAAAAATAGTAAATATAAGAGATATGCAAAACTTGTCTAATAAAAAAAATATTTCGTACTAACCTTAAATTTCCAAATACTTCTTTATAAATGACATTTGAAGTAGTGTATGAAATTTTTTTATTATTATCGCATATTAGTATCTTGAAGTTACTATAATTAATGACTTTTGGTAACACAACATATAACTAATAATGAGAAATCTAATTTTCAAATTTGAATGTTCATTTGTTTGAGAGTGACAATACATGACATTTATTTATTTTGATTGCAAAAGAAATAGAAATAGAAAATTATTTAAATTGAAGTCTAAGATATCTTACTATATATCAAATGGTGTCAATGAAAATCTCAAAATATCACTTATGATCGTAAGACATTAGTACCCATTTGGATAATTATTAAGAGAATAACCTTACACATTCCTAGATATTGATATATATTTCTTAATAGAATAATAACACTAATTTTCTAGTTTTAACTCATGATTTGGTACTCTTGAAGAATTTATTATGTTAAAAAACTATAGAGTATGAAAATCACCAGAGTTATCAACATCTTCATTCATTGTACATGGACTATCAGAACTAAGATAAGTTTTTGCTTCTTCAGGAATTAATTTCAGCATATAATCACTCAACATGTCAATAATCTCATTCATAGATGTTATAATACAACCTTATCTTGAAAGTATGTTGGATCAAATTTGTTTTGCAAAATATATGGATAAGTAGTTTCAACAATGAAAGTAAGAGCATCACTTAAATTAGTTATAAGCGTGTCCTCAGCAATAATCTTTGTCATTAATTTGTTTTACCAATTATTCCATTAATAATGCGTAAAATCCACTCAAAGAACTTTTTCATCTTTTTTATTATCAAATTAGAACGCCCATTATGAAGTCTCGTGTTTGGTTAAGGTAAGTATTTCATCAACTTAAAAGACAATATGGAATGGACAAAAGTGAAGCAAAAAGGATGGAAAAATGTTTCAAATAATGAGTGACTTAGACATTAATTTTTTCATTTCTTCACCAACTTCTTATAAATTTTCTACCAAAAATCTTTGGAGAGTATTTCAAAGGTATGACAAGGTTGTTGAGGTATTCATATTGAAGAAAATAAATAAATGGGGGAAGAGGTTTGATTTTGTCCATTATGGGGATGCTAAAAATCTTGCTTTTGAAAATTAACTTGAAAAGATTATTATTATGGATTTGAAGATTATCGTAGACATTCTCAAGTTCAAGAAAAGGAGTTTGGTATAGTAGAAACTCCTTTCATAAGAAAGTGCATCATAAAGGAAATGATATTTTGAATCGTGATTTTTTAAATGAGGGGTTCTCTTATACATAAGTTTTTTGTTATGATAAATCTTTTGAGATTTTTAGTGATAAATCTACAAAATGTGTACCTCCCAAATATAAACAAAAATAATGTCAGGGGATGCAAATGCAAAAGTGTTTTAATGTTGATGATAATGAAGTAAATGTTCTCTGTTCTTTTTATGGTGGAAGAGTTACAAATTCAACATTAGGCCACTTAGAGCATATTTGAATAATTTTGTCAATTTATGTTAGCTTAAACTTTAGGCTATAATTTTTACATCTCTAACCACAATTTTTTTATTGTTGCCTAATATAAAAAATGTTATAGTAATTTGTGGGTTTCTTTGGATCTTTGAACATTATACTTGGTCAAAACTAAATATTGCTTAAGGAATTGAGGATATTAGTTTTAAGTGAAGGGATTATGACCTAAAGAATTAGACTTAGCATAAATTAGTATATCTAGACTATAACAACATGAAAAGTGTGATATTTACATACTTTTAAGGAAATACATTAGGTGTAGAAAAAAGGAAAACCATCACCTATAAGCTTTTCTTTAGCATTGATTTTCCTCTCAAGGTTATCATCAAAGTAAAAATAAAATAAAAAATTAAGCATTTATATTATTTGTTTTGTCCAAATAATATGATTTGGCATAAATTAGTACTTGTACTACTTGTAGGACGATACTTTACATACTTTTTATTACTTGACACAATCGATGTACTTGAAATTATTTAGAGGATTATGAAATAGACAAAAAAAAATTCCCTTAACAACCTTTCATTAATTTTTTTTTGGTGTTGTTACTAAAGACTTTTTAACATAACATCAATAAATACAAATAGAATTAGATTAGATAATCTTATATCTCTTATCTTTTGTTTTGTTTTAATTTGTTAGTATTAATTTTGAATTTTGAACTTTATTTATCTATTTGTTATCTTTTATCTTTATTTTAAATTAAAAAAAATTAAATGTAGAGCTTGTCTTAGGATACTTAGCAACTTAGAGGTTCTCTCTTGTGTATGCATTAGAGAGGTTCAACTTTTGTTTAACCTTGAGATTGAAAGTCCATTAGGAAAAACAAAAGAAAAGTAGAAGAGAGCAGACAAGTAGTAAAGGGAAAGAAAACTCCTATCATCATCAAGTTTTTCTCATATCGTTATGTATGCAAAGTGAAATCAACAAGTTATGGAGAACTATAATAACATTAGCTGGACAAAGGAACATCTACCAACACTTGGAGGTTAGACAATCATGTTCAAACCTTAAAAATAAAGCAAATCCAATCATTATAACTCAAGTGTAGATTTCATAATACAAGACATGGTAACAGGCATGTGAATCCCATACAAAATATCCAAAGTAGCTCCATATCCAACACTTTAATTTAATAGCTAGTGGAATTAACCAAATCCCTTCTCGGACTTACGAAACTTCACAAAAGCCATTGGAAGCAAAAATCACAATGGCATAATCAATATAGATATTGTGAGGGAACTACAATAATCATCCTGTAAGAGAGCAAGAGTCATTTCATGTCAATAGTTTAAAGTGTTATATTATAATACATCTAGGATGTTTAAGAAATAAGATCTCCTCTGAAGAATTTAAAAGATTAATGGGACAATAATCTTAACAAATAAAGTTGGTTGAGAATCTTGATGCTAAAGAGTCCTAAGATGCAGTTATTTTGAGGAACAAAAAATAGACACATGAAAAAATGAAAAAAAGAGAAAGCAAAAGAGAAGTATAAAAAACATAAAGATGAATATTATTCTTATTTCCTTATTTAAGTTAATACATTTTTAGTTCCCAATCAGTTGTGTTTTAAGAAATTGCTTTGCATTTAGTTTATGACTTTTGTGAGAAAAATAGATTACTTTCAGTGTTTTAAGGACACAAATTAAATTGAAAATGAAAAATAGTGCTTCTAGCTTGTTGGACAATTAGAAAAAGAAATTCATAAATCCTCCAAGCAAAGAACAATACTGAATTCTTTTAAACCATTGACTACTAAATGGGCAGAAAATGTCTAAGGTGTAAAAGTCTAAACAAATTGTTTTGCATTTAGTTTATGGCTTTTGTGAGAAAAATAGGTTACTTTCAATGTTTTAAGGACACAAATTAAATTGAGAATGGAGAATAGTGCTTCTAGCTTGTTGGACAATTTGAAAAAGAGATTCATAAATCCTCTAAGCAAAGAACAATATTGAATTCTTTTAAATCATTGACTACTAAAAGGGCAGAAAATGTCTAAGGTGTAAAAGTATAAACAAATAATGACAACTTTCTTTCTATCAACAATTTTACCAATACAACTCAAAGATCCTACATTACAAAGATGTATTAGAGTAAAAGGGTAGAAATTAAAGTCATATCACAAGAAGGACTTGAAGAAGATAATTGAAATTCTTCACCCCTAAAAATATATCTCTTTCTTGAAAGTTAGGAAAGTGTAATAGATAACAAAGTATCTTCGATACTAATGCCACAACGATATATATAGGTTCGAGTTCTCCTAAGGAAATCATCCACATGGTCAACTCTAGAGCAAATGACAATCAGTTAGAACCAATTGGAGACAAAAGAACCTGTGATGTAGGAGTAAGGTCAGAAGTAGAAAATAGATGAAAATTCACTAACAAACTAGATATATATCTCTTAATAATTATTGCCTTTAGATTGATGTTTACATTATTAATTACTTTTCTTTTTTAGTTAGGACTTTTTATATTTCTTTTATTTTTTACTTTGGATTGACCAAATACTAGTCATGAATGATATGAATTTGCTTTATTTATGCATCAATGGTATTATCACATCACACTACCTATAACATCCTAGTTTTTGTTGCATGTATTATATGATATCTTTATAATTATTTATTTAAATTTATGAGTGTTTAAATTATATTTTTTCACTTAATCAAATAATTATTTTGGATAAATAGGTGTTGGATTTAAAATTGAGTTTTTGTAAGTAAAAGTAAAGAAAAAGAGTATTTGGGCCTTTGTAAGTTCATTGTGCTAGAGTAGGTGGTGAGTGAGCAATTAGAAAAAATCGAAACTAAGATATAGGATCTTTTCAAGAAGGGGTTAAAAAAAAGATTATTTAATATTTTTTAGAATATTTTATATTTCGACACAAAAAAGAAGGAATAAGAATCAGGCTCTAGGAAAAGACAAATAATCCCCCCTAGAGTCATGTTTCCCTATTTTAATTCTAATTCTATTTTGCTTAAAATTATCTGTCTATATATTTTATATTTAGTATCGAATCCAATTTTCTTGTAATTTATAATAGAAAAATATTTCTATAATATAACTATAACTCTCTAAATATAACTCTAGTGCTGATTCGTAGACTGGTCAATGAATAGTGAAGTTCGTTTCGCGGCTTTATAAATGAGTATCATGTAAAACTCTTCACATGAGAAATCATTTACTAAACAAGTAAGTGGTTTCCTCTACAAAAAGTCAAGGAGGAGAACCTTAGAGAGGATGTTGTAAGAACATGAAGAATGACCTTGAGGAATAAGAACCCTACTTGGGAATCGACATTCAAGGTAAAGGGAGATTAAAAAATCTCACTCAAGAGGTATGAGTATAAGGGTAGGAGGATCGTCCTTAGGATTCCTAATTTTGTATGTTTTGAGTTATCTTAAAGAGGAACTAAACTCCCTTGGTTAATTTACAAATTGTTATATATATATATATATATATATATATATATATTGATGAATTATATGTTTTAGATTTCTAAAGAGGAGATTAAACTTCCTAAATTATGTTGATTGATTATACATTTTGTGAAATTGATTGACAATTTGATTAGTTAATTAGTTGTATGTGTGTAAAATATAGGGACCTTTAGGTTCTTGTAGTATTTTGCAATTATGGGCAAAAATCTATAAAACTACAGGTTATAGAGCATCAAGCATGCTTATATGCCCACGAAGAACAATTCGTGCTTGATGAGTGTGCATGTGCTATTATTTAGTACCCGATGCTAGGCTTAAATTGATCGTGCACAATCATGCTACAAGGAGCATGCCCACACTATTATATATGTGCTTCATATGAATTGTGTAATGTAATATATTGAGAATCTATGTATGTTATATTGAATTGTATTGAAAATGGTCATTTATATGAGTTGATTTCATATTGTATATGAAATAGTAAGAAGTGCATTCATAGTGATTCATGGGCATTTTGTGGACTATTTCTTTATTGCTTGGAATATGATTATGTATGTGTCCTACTTATATTGTGCTCATATCACGTGTTTGAGTGATATGTGTTTCTCACTCCCTTTTGTTTGTATTGTTTGTACTTGGATTGAATGTCACTTGAAAATGATGATGAGTAGGACTAAGACGATTGAACAAGACTTTTCTTTCTTGCAATTATTCTTTTATTTTGTTTGCTTTAGTTTTGATGTTCTGATATAACATATGAAATCAAGGGGTTTGTAATGAGTATATTTTACACTTAGTTCATGATCTATGGATTTATAATAATGTTAGAAATTGACCTTTGGAATGCTAGTAGAACTTTACACCACCATAGGTACATTTATTGTTTGCATCAATTCAATACTTTGTACGAATTAGAAGTTAAATAAAGAAAAAGAAATAAAAAAATAGAAATAAAATAGAAAAAGGTGTTATTTAGATGGATAGAAATTAAAAAAGCACAAGTAATTAATTTTCTTTCCTTCATTGAACGAGTAGGAGAACGAAAATAAATAAATAATTATATAAAAAATTATTTTAAAATAATTAAAAATAATAATTTAATTTAAAAATTAAAATTTTACTCTTATTTTTTAATATATATTTTTAATTTTTTAATTTTTGTTATAAAAATTTATTTAATATTCTAAAAAAACTCAAAAAAAATGAAAGAGATTTTTTTTTCCTTATTTCACGCTAATTTTTGGAGAATTATTTTTGTGGGTCTCAAAAATTTTTCTCCTTTCTTTTTTACTTTTTAAATAAATAATGAAAATTCAAAAATTTTATCTTACCTTTTCTCTTTATTTTCTTTCATTGTATTTATACTTAAATTAGAGTTGACAAAATAGATTTGACTTGATGAATTGGTCAAAACAGTCCTCTAATTAGGCTAAACCAAACTTTTTAAAAAAGTAGCCTAAATAGAATTAGGTTTTCTTTTTGTTTGACCTATTTAGCCTAATTAGCTCATTAAGCCAAGGTTAGACTAACTCGCAAGTTGTTAGATTACCCGATAGAAAAATTAAAAGTAAAAATATTTAAGAGGCAATAGTATATAGTAAGTCAATAAGTAAATAGTTTAATAAGTACTAAGTAACTAAATAGCACCTACTATATTATTCTTTCAAATGGATCAAACTCAAAATAGAAAATTTACAAAATTTAATTGATATGTTTATACAAAATGTCATTATTCAAAAAATAATTAAAGACTTCATTTTCATTCACGTGACTTAATTTTTTAAAAAAATATATTGATTTTATTTTTTATTTTTTTTATCTAGAATTTTTATTAAATATTTTATTTATTTTTAATAAAGATTAATTTGATCTGATACTTCGACATAAAATCATGCTGAGCCAATTTGATTTTCACATTTTTGTATGTCTGTTTTCCCAACACTAACTCGAACAAATAATGGGTATGTGAATATTTTAAAATGAATTAGCTGCATATAGAAATTCTATAATTTAGGCTTAATAAAAATGATCAAAATGTGGGTACGGAATTAGTGAGTAAACATTTGGTCTGAAAGAACAATCATTTGATCGAACTCGTTTCTTTTAAAAAAAATATATATTAAGGGGGTGTATTCTCATAAAATACTAAAATACTAAGAAGTAAATATATTTGCCTCTACGGAGACGTGAGTATTATATTTTTTTTCTTATGTACATTTTTCTTATGTATATTTTTTTTTCTTATGTACATTTTTCGTTCTCCCCTATTATAATAATCATCTCCATTCTAAAATAATCGTTTTTCTCACATTTTTTTAGAGTAATTTTTAGTTATAAATTTTAAAATTTATAATTAATTTTTAGTTTTTGAAAATTAATGTTTTTTTTAAACAAGCTTCAAAATAAATTTATTTTTAAAAAAATATCTAGTTAAAATTAATTTAAGAGTATGTTTGTGCCATTATGATAACAAAAATAATAATAATGTCCATGGTAGTAATGATAGTGCAAATATCACTATCAAATTAGCAAAAATGTATTTTCTTAAAACAAAAATAAATTCACAATTTTTTTATTTTGAAAATGAATGTTAAAATATTTTAAATTTGAGTTAAAAACAAATTTAACCAAATGTATTTTGTTTTAAAAAGTATGAAAATTTTGGATAATAGAGTAGTTTAAAAAGTATGAAAATTTTTCATATAATTAAAATTAGTAAATCAAATTAGATATAATAATTGAAAGAGTGTGTCAATATTAAAACAAATTATAAAATAATGACTTAAATAGTAAATTAAATAAAAAAAAAACTAAAAGATATACATCAATTCTTAACTTTTGTCAACTCATGACTTTGCACTAAAATTGAGATTAGAAGTGGTGGGTACAATTATATAGTCAAATGCATTACAAATTGGAATTGAAAATACATAGCAATGGTGTCAAAGAAATAGATTTGGATAAAAATATATAATTTGTACATAATAAAGCTATCAAAGTGAGTCAACTTGGACCATCTGAGTTAGCCCACCACAAATTGGTAAAAAAGTAAGTCAATCTAACTCAATTCACTTTAATGAGTAAAAAAACAATCAACTTGGTTTAACCCACGAGTTGATAGGTCATACTAATCGGCTTACCAAATTTTTTAAATAAATTAATATATAAGTATAAAGATACACAAAAGTAAATTTGAGGTGATAAATTTTGAGGCACTAAATGAAGACTAGAGCATCAATAGGCTTATGATATTGTGTCTCATTATTTATATAAATCAATGATTTGGAAATTCATATCCACCTTCCAATTCTATATCTACACATAAAAAGATAAGCTAATGTACAATTATCCTTTATTATGATTAGGAATAGAAATAAGTTAGATTGTTTAATAAAAGTCTATGACCTAACCTAAATCAGACCCAAAGCAAGACTTTTTTGGAAAATAAATTAGACTAAGTTTTGTTAAATTCCATTTGGTTAAAAAGGTCGAGCTATGTATCATTGAAAAAAGTCTTTTAGGCCTGGCAAGCCAATCTATTCAAGTAAACAAATTTGTTGTTAGTATTATTATTATTATATTAATTTTGTTATAATTATTAAAATCACACATTTTTTAATTATTTAAAATTTAATATGTTGGCCTACATAAAAAATTAAACCTATAAATTTATGTCCTATTTAAAAGTTTTATCGTAAAATATTTTTTAAATAAGTTATCATGAATGTCATATTAAACATTAAAAATATGTCTATAGTATA
Organism: Mucuna pruriens; assembly: GCA_025330945.1. Lineage (NCBI taxonomy): Eukaryota > Viridiplantae > Streptophyta > Magnoliopsida > Fabales > Fabaceae > Mucuna > Mucuna pruriens. Next base: position 2,067,145 of record JAENHJ010000004.1, on the reverse strand, counting down.
TAAACAAGTTAGACATGAATATTATAAAGTCTAGCATACATATTTTCACCTCTATCTTGGTGTTAAATTATTATAAGATAGACCCTTAAACAAGCATGTAGGTAAGGTAAAACTTTTATGTATGTCGAGCCTTTAAGAAAACTCATAACACATAAATTGGTCATGCTTAGGCCATGCATTTCTAATCATGGTCAGGATGAAGCCTAGAAAAGCCTAACTTAACTTTGTCTATTTCGACTCTATAATATGCTTAGAATGGAATTAAATAACCAGGTTCGTATGTTACTTACATTAATTACTTGACGAGTTAATGTAGTAAGTTGTAATTTTGTTTTAAAAAAAATTAAAAAAAACTTAACCCGTGAGTCAACTCGACTCACCACGAGTTCAACCTAGGAAAGCCACAACTTAAATGAGTCGGGTTAATTTGTCTCATTATCTAAGTGAGCCAATTTTTACAACTCAATCTGACTCGAAACCATGGTGAGCTGGATTACCTCATGAGTCATGACTCATATTAACAAATCTTCGTATACATTACAAATAGGAAACATATCATATTAACATGGACAACAAAGTAATAGTAATGTTAATAGTATATAATAATTCTTTTCGATTTAGATTGAACCAGTTTTGCCTATGAGAATTAATCAAATTCAATCCAATAAAAAAAAATTTTTTTTTTGCATTTTTTATTTTTTGTTTGTTCATTGCTTATCAATTTTGTTGGAACAATTGCTATGGTTGACATTGAATTAAATCTAATGGTGAACACCCCAAATTAAAAGAATGTGTTCGAATATTTATTACTAACATTCTTCACGTTGAAGTATACAAATTAGTTCGTGTAACTTAACATTATTAAAGAAAATTACATCTCATTTTCATAAAAGATACAAATATTATACTATCATCATTTCATGAGCAAACTAATAATATAGAAATAGATTGTCATATTGTGTGAGAAAAATTTCAGTCCAAACTATTTCACCTTCTGCCTATATCCATTGTTGATCAATGGGTTTAACTTCTTATTAAACCTTTTGATTTCATTCCCTTTAATAGACTTCTTAATAGGCTGAGAATGATAAACATACATTCATAAGCATGAATGGGTATTACACCCAATAAAATGTTAGTTTATGTTATTTGTTAATAGTTAGTTTATCCTTTTGTTAGTGGTTATTTTTTGTTAAGTTTGTTAGTATCCTATCAAGATGCATCCCTTTGTTATTACAACTCTATAAATGTTACAGCTATTAAAATAGGTTGTCAACTTGACTTAGGAGACTAAGATGTGAAAAGAATGTTGGACTAGCTTAAATTTCATGTGAATTCTATATTTGTTGGTTCAATATGCCTAGTTGACTAAATGAACTAGGCCAAACTCATCTATTCCTCCCCCTCCAATTTATATAATTTAAAAAAAAATAATATTAAGTCGACATATTTAACTAACCAAATTAAAATTAACACTTAATTAGACTTGACTCACCAAACTATTCAAGTCAATTTACCAAACTATTCAAGCCAATTTTAACGACTTTTTTATTTTATTTTCTTCTATTAGTTCAATGAGATTATTCACTGCTTAGGCTTTTATGATAATAGAACTTTTCTCTCATTTTCTTTATCCATATAAAAGGCATTGTGTGAAAAAAGTAAAAAAATATATCACACAGTAGCATATGACATGAGTATGTCCTTTTTCCTTTGTGTGAACAATAAAAAAAAGTGTTTGTTTTAATATAAGAATAGATGATGACTTAATACTTACATAAGGATGATGGAATATATAAAGAATATTTTGATAATAAATTTTTCTTAATTAAAACTAACATAGCTCTAACAAAAAAAATTGAAAAAAATATATACACAAATCTATCATGAAAATGCATTTTTTAATATAAGAAAAGAAAGTGTAATTAATACTTTCATTTATCTGGAAAAGAGAATGTAAAAATTAAATTAGTCACTAAAAATTAATATTATACATGTATTGTTTAAAAAATATTCAGGTATAATAATTAAAAATATATATTTTATTAGTAGGTCATATAAATATTTTTAATCTAAGTAATCTGAAATCATCTTATATTATTTTTTGTTAATTCTTTTAATACTCCACAAATAAATATTAAATAATAAAGTAAATATATTTAATATTTTAAAAAGAAAAATGCATATAATTCTTTATCTTTCCTTATTTATTAAACAAAAGAATTAATATTAAAATATTGTTGAACATTTAGAATTATTCTTAATATTGATATCTGAGTAGTAGTTTCTTGGTCTGAACTATGAATTAATCTCATTTCGTAGAAGAAAATGTTTGCACACTGATAAAACTAAACAACGGTATTTTCACTAAATAATTTTCCTCTGCTTGTATAAACAAAATGTTACCTTTAAGTGACTACGGGATCGGGTTATCTAATCAATAGTTTAGTACTAACCTCGTATCAAAACAGAAAGTAAAAAATTCAAAAGTAACAGTGACACATTTGAAATGGATAAAGAATGAGATTCCAGTTGTGTAGCATTCAAGTATAATGATGCTATGAGTCAGAAATGGTAATCCAACTTATGTAGTTCTCCACCCTCACACTCCACTAACTTTGTTGGACCGTCAGTGTAGTGAGAATTGCTCTGCGTGAAATCATTTGCCTCAGAATTTCTTCAGACAATTATTTATGATAATTATTACTAAAAAAAATATTAAATTAAAACCATAAAATTAGTTCTCATAACTTGTTAATGATTCAAACAATATCAGATTAATAGATCATTTTTGTGTGTAAATAATTCAGAAAATCAGTAACACCGGATTATAAGCAATCTCTCTTCTGCTAACTCTAGCATTGATCTTGTTTTTTCTAAAAAAAAGGGGTAATCCCCTTGTGTTCTAAAAAATGTTGTTTCTAATTTTTTTAAAAAAATACATATTACTTTTTTTTTAAATCACTCTTGACCCTATTCTGAATTTTAAAGAAAAAAAATTGGTCTTAAATAATCTTTAAAACAAAATAAAAAGTTGTATGTACTTTAAATTACTCTAAATCAAAAGCCAAACTAAAATACTATACGAACATGCTTGAGTTATTTTTATTCGTACGGACATGCTTGACGTGAAATAAATTAGTTAATACAATGATTTATATAAACCTAAGTTTATACGCTTATACAATGAGTATAGTATTTTTAAGCTTGTCTTAATTCTTTTAAATAAATTGATCTACCACTTACAAATTCAATTATAATAATTTAAAGTATATATTTTATTAGTATTAGTTCATATCAATATTATAATTTAAGTAATGTGAGATCTTATATTATTTTGTATTAATTTTTCTAGTATTTTATAAATAAATATTAAATAGTATATAAAGTAAATATATTTAATATTTTAAAAATAAAAGCATGTTATACATTATCTTTCCTTATTTTTTAAACAAAAAAATATACTTCAAAATTTAAAATTATTCTTAAAATGGACATCTGATTTGTCCTTTAGTTACTACCCGTATTAAAACAGAAAGTAAAAAATTGAAGCATAACACCGAGACATTTGAAACAGAAAGGGAAAAATAGATTCTGCTCAAATAACAAGGATTTAGCTCCTATAACTAGAGGGAATATGTTTTAAAAAAAAAAAAGCGATAATAATTATTAATTAAAATAATTGATGTTTAATATAATAAGTTAATTGTTTACAAATTATATTTAGTATAATTATTATTTTATACTATCAATATATTTTCTATTATCTTTAATTAAATTTAAATTTATTATATATATTTAATTTTATCATAAATTTTTAATGGTTAATTTTAAACAACGACTTTATTTTCTAAAATATATTGTCTCACCCAAATTAGTAAATACCAAAAGTATTAATCCAAAAAGTTTATCTGTCAGCGTCAAGTCTTGTGCCAAATTCACAAAAGTTGTGCACGTTAGTTATTCACGACAATTCTTCCACACTATAAATGTCGTATAAAAAATTATCTCTATGCTCACGGCTTTTAGTTTTTCCTAATTGTTTGTCCACAGCAATAGCATCACCACCTCCACCATCTGAATGGCCAACTCCAAAACCCTAGCATCTATTTTCACCATCATTCTCACGCTCCTCTTCTCATTCGCCACCGCAAAATCCCCTCGTTTCCACCAAAGCATAGCCCCAACATCTCTGGGCCTCCAGAAGGAGAAGCTCAGCCACCTTCACTTCTACTTCCACGACATTGTCAGTGGCCCAAAGCCCACTGCAGTCAAAGTGGCCCAGGCCCAAATGACCAACAATTCCTCCACGCTTTTCGGACTCCTCGTAATGGCCGACGACCCATTGACCGCGGGCCCCGAGCCTGAATCCAAACCGGTCGGAAAGGCCCAAGGAATTTACGGATCTGCGGCCCAGGACGAGACGGGGCTGTTAATGATCATGAACTTGGCATTCACGGAAGGGAAGTACAATGGCAGCACACTCAGCTTGTTGGGGCGGAATGCGGTGTTCTCCACCGTGAGGGAGATGCCAATCGTCGGAGGAAGCGGGGCTTTCCGGTTCGCACGTGGGTATGCTCAGGCCAAGACTCACACGTTTGATATCAAGACAGGGGATGCTGTTGTGGAGTACAACGTCTACGTGTTCCATTATTAACCATACCTGATTATTGCATCCTTCAAATTCTAATTCTTGTCTTTAGCTTCTCTTCTTTGCTTTAGTGTTTGATGCTTTTGTAATAATTACTTGTCTTTATACTTCTATGATTTAACGTGTGTTACTTTAATTTAAGAAAATGACTCGTGTAATCACATCAGCATTAGCATCAAGTCAATGATAAAAAGTAGGATTTTAGCCTTTTTTCTGAAGAAACAATGTTTTGTTTTAACGCGTGTTTCGATTTGAATCCAAGACCAACATTTTCATATGTAATTTGCTCTCCGCCTGTTTGGATTCCTGATTGTGAGACCTGATCGGCGTTCAAGCCAAAACTATTAAAAGTAGCTATTATGTTATTCTCATAAATTGACTTGGTTTTACAGATATATATACACATTGCCAACATGCTTCACTTTTACCTACCTATTACCATTGCTCTCCACGTTTTTGCAAACAAGCGGTTAATTATACAGTTTATAGTTAAACTAGGAAAAAAGAAATTAACTCTGTAATTAAAGTAATAAATTTATTTTTTGTTACACAGTAATAACTGTTTGAAATATACAATTAAATATTTCTCATATGCTGCTAAAATTTCACGTAATACAAATATTTGTAAAATTAGATCAATCATTAAATTTAGATTTAACTCTAATTAATTTAATAGTAATAAATTTTATAATTTTAGTATTGTATAATTTAAAAATTCATAAATTAATATAAAATTGTAAACACTACTACATGACTGTTGATATTATTTAAAAATATTGCAAAAATATAAAAAAAAATGTTATATATTAATTTTAGTATTTTTTTTGTCTTTAGTAACTTTTAATGAATATAAAAGGTTGCTAATAAAAATATTGGTATAATTTTACAAATATAATTAATAAAATGTTACTAAAAATAATATACCGCAAAAAGAATTAATTTATGTAAAGTTTTAATTTAATATAAAAGGATTACCCCTTTCCCAAAACAAAATGCAGCCAAGAAATTACAAATAGTATATTAAAGGAAATAGGTATTTCAAGTTCTTTATAGATTCGGTTTTGGTGGGTGCCCTCTCGAACCTCAGAATCTCTGCAGCAAGCTAATGAAATGAAGCTAACCAAACCAAACCATTAGAGAAGTGACTTTTCTCTAGACTATGGTGTAGTCGTTAATCCTTTCCTTCTAGAATAGTTAAATATTTCATTCATTTCAACTAACCCCCACAATGAAAACATAGAGAAAAGGGGGAATTTTGAATGGGTTCATTATATTATTGTAAACCAATTTAATTAACGATATTATAACTCGATAAAGAAATAAATTATGTTTTTCTCCTTTTTTTTCACAACGCTTTTTTATAGTTCATTTTTTTTATCCCACAGTTTTCTATCCTTTTTTCCTATCTTTCTTCATATCATGAAAAATATTGCGAAAAAAATGCGTAAGATCGAGTATAATTATTCCAAAGAAAATATTGCCTAAACTTATATAACCTAATTATGTCTATTAAATTAATTAATTATTATTATATTAATAATAATTATCATAATTAATTAATAATTAGCAAACATGATTAATGATAGGTTAATAATATATACTCTTTATGTTTTTAAACAATTAACGTTTTAAAAGTTTTATTTTGTTTCAAATTAATTATTGTTATTATAAAAATTCAAGACATTAACTTTTTTAATCTTATTCATATTTATTAAAAAATATTAAAGAGATACCCTGGTCTCGATTCTGCAAGATGGAGGATCGAGAAGAACAAGGTCAAAGCTGTTTGCAAGTTGCATTCCCATACCACTCAGGCAGTCAGAATCCGGTTAGAAAGGTAGCTTCACAAATACATGCGGGGTGGTTGCAGTTAATGATTTGCAACAACATCCATGTGTCAGGTACAATTATTTTATCTTTTAACTCTCTTGAAAGGTCTTAGACTTGAGGGCTAATGAGGAAGTTAATATAAAGAAGATTTGAAATGGTGGAATTAGCTAATTTGGCTGAACAACCACCAACTGGATTTTAGTTCCAAAAGGTAACAACATATAATATATAAAAGAACAGAAAAATTCTACAGGCTTGTTAATCAGCTTATTATTTTATATTATGAGAAGAAAATATTTATTTATTGTTGTTAATTTCTTGTGACGTACATTTCACTATGAACTGTTTGTAAAGGAAATTATTTATCTTGACATGTCTAGCTTTTAAGCAATGTGAGATATATGATACATATTTAAGAAAAAATATGTTGTTTATCTTTATATAATTATATTGATTAAATTGTAAATAACCCGTTGTAATTTTAAACTGTTGGCAAATTATCTATTCTGGTTTTTAATTTTTGTAATTTACCCATCCAGCAATTTATTATTTTTATTTCAAAATTTTGATTATGTTGATAGGTCAAAATTTTTCAAACTTTACTTTTCTATGCAGCTCGTTAAATATCTTTTCTTTTGGGGTGGTGTGGGGATAGTGAAGGTAGACCTCATTATTTAGCTCCCAATCAAAATTATTTAAGGGTTAATTATAGTTCATCATTTTTTAATTATGTTATTTAAACTCGATGTTGTACAATAGCCTTATTATCCTTTTTTATTTTGTTTTTGTTGGTACTATGAGAATGGGTTGGTATCTCGTATTGATTATGGGGAGTACATTACTTTACATTAATTCTTCCCATGATATTCCAATCAAATATCAAGATAATCCTTGAGTTTTATATATAACTTATGCTTCACCTACTCTTACTAAAGATCTTGGTTGCTTTTCCAACATTGATGGTATCAATCAGATGCATTTTTGCTATGCATTTTTGCTACCCATTTTTGTTGCTCTAGTATAGATCAAAGATCTAATGCAAGATTTATCATCTAAGCACCTCATTCCACATATGGAGCAAGATTTATCATCAAAGCACTTCATTCCAAATATAGAGCAAAAAATTCGTATACTCAATCAACAAGTTTCTGCAACAAGAAAAGGGTTTAAAAACCAAACAAAAATTTATGGTGGAGAAAAGGAAAAGAAGATGGAAGTGGAGAATGCTCTAGGGAAAATAGAAGAGAGTCATGAAGAACTCCCAAACTTAAGGTATTTACAATAACTAAGCTTCATATTTTTAAAATACACAGGGTCATAGTTCACATTTTGTGTGGGTTGATGTATTAAAATGACTTCAATTTTATCGCAAAAACTTAAAAGGTTTGAGTGAGGCAATCACAAATCCCTCAGACAAACTTAAAGAACTGAGTGAGGCAGTCACAAACCTTTGGGAAACTTAAAAGAGTTGAGTGAGGCGGTAACAGACCCCCGGACAAACTTAAAGACCTAAGTTAAGTGGTCACAGACTTTCCGGACAAACTTAAAGACTTGAGTGAGGTTATCACAGACTTTTCGAGTAAACTAAAAAGACTTGAGTGAGACAGTCACAAACCCTCTGGACAAACTTAAAGACATGCGCGACGTGGTTGACTAATGATCCCTAGTGTAATTGATTGATGAGTGGTCAATGAACTTCAAACTTCAAAGTACTTTCACCTTCCCTCGATTCCGGGCGTATATCCAAAACTCAAGGATGGTCATTAACGACAATCGATACTTTAATGCGTTTTCATCTTCATTTTACGTTTGTAAAATTGTATACTGATCGATCATCTTCAAATTATGACAATATCTAACTAACTTTTAAAGTTAAGATATTATTGATAATATTAAATATTATTTAATATTATCAGGAGTTACTGCCTAAAAGTAAAATGAAAGTAGATGACATGACCTCAACCAGTATACGAAAGATTACTATGAAAAGAAAAAATTTCCAATGCACCAAGGAGTTATTTTGAGACGTGATCAATATTTTTAGGCAATCCTTACTCGGAAAATAGATTAGATTATTTTACTCCTTTTGCTGTAACTGATTGACGATAAATTGGGCTAATAAACTCGCACGTGGTAGTGTAGTTGGCATTGATTAAGGAGTAGACTCCAATGGGTTTTTCCATTTTGTTTATTTCGCAGTGTTGCAAGATTTTGTAACAAATTTTATAAGCTAGTAAAGCGTTTTAAAAATTTCAAAAGAATATGCAATTTTTTATATTGCACAATCCAGAGAGAAAGTTACTTACAAAAAATAGCAAGCTAATTTAGCTTAAGTACGTAGAAGAAAAATAATAGAGTGGGATCAGTTTACAAAGATAAATTAATTTGAGGTTATTTCTGAAAAGTAAATTCTATGGTGCTAGAAAACTTGCTGTCATTATGCCTGAATGACTTGACATATTACATGGAACTTGCATGTCTTCTCTTTCTCTTTCCGTTTTCCTCTCCGACTCCATCCTTCCACCTAAACTCACGATGGTACGTTTCTGCCGTATTGAATCTCAATCACAAGACCAATTTCATCGTCTCATTAATGTTTGATACTCATTTTAAAAAGAGAAGGGAAAAACACATTCATCTCTTTTGTACAATGACTTGGAGATTTTCAGTTCCTCGTCCTAAGTTCTGGTTCCGCAGTCACATAAAAATATTTGGTATCTATATGACATAATAGGCACCTGATGTGATGTGATAAAAAGATTATAATAAAAAATATTTAATTGTATTTTTTGAAACTATAACCTTCTGTTCAGAGAATGTTTAGAATGTACAGTTAAACCACTCGACCAAATAATAAATCAGTATTAACTTATGTTATATATACTTTATATTTATAAATTTTAAATAATATGAATATTTTATACTTATTTAAATATAAACATGAATATAAATATAAATAATATTGATCTTATGTTTAGTTTAGTAGTATAGTCATGGGTCCTAAGTGAAAAGTAATAGTATTAATTTATTTTAAATTTTTTTTTACATACTACATCAGCAAATATCAAAATCACATACATACAATACTTAAAAGATTAAAAGTAGAGTTAAATTAACAAAAATAAGTGAGAAATTAAAAAAGGATTAATAAAGTATTAGTAATATTTGAGTTTTTAAATAATTGTAACTCTTTTAACCTTGGCAACAAATGTGTTGCTATTTAAAAAAATATTTTGTTTAAATTTTATTTTAAATAAAGAGATAAAGAAAAACACTAACAAAAAAGTCAAATATTTTAGAGTACACATTTTAAGAAAGATTTTATCATTGTGAAGTGTATTTAATTTTATGGCAAAATCACTTTCTAATAATAAAAATGGATAAAATTTAGGTGAGATTATTGTAGTATTCATTTGATTTAACTTCTAGTTTAATCTTTTATATTTGAACTATTTTTATAATTTGGTTCTTATATTTAGTAACTACACATTTTAATTCATACACATATTTTTTTATTTTGTTTTGATCTCTCTTATCAAATATGATTTAATTGGGTTATGTAAATTATTGGAAACTTTTTATTTTGTGACCATATTAGTTAACAAATTTATGAGATACTTAATGGCAGGAATTGAAATGAAATGTGTTAGATTTGCGTCCATCATCAAAGAGTGTAGTTGCTCCTAGACGTTGTGTATAACAATAATGGTATAATTATAATTTCTCTTATTAAAATTAATATTAATAAGTATTTAACCATAGGGTTTAATAATCCTTAATACCAAATTTCCAACTCATTAACTTTAAACTTCACTGCAAATCTTCTTAATTAAAAGTTAAGATCGACGTCTTTGTTCAAGATCAGCTCTAATATAAAAGACTAACTATTGTATATATGATATAAAACTATAAATAACATTAATAAAGTGAAATAGTCACAATAAATCATAATAATAATGGAGAATTAAATCAAATTACAAATAAACTTTATATACATTATCCGTGTCGCCTTACTTTTACTTATTTTTAAATAATTTTAAAAAAAATTATAAATTTTATTCTTTATGTTTATATTAATTCTTATGATCAGGCTTCATCATCACATCATCACTAAATGATTTAAAATCTTAATCTCTTTTAAATTTTATGAACCACCTCATTCTCAATTCTTCTTATTCTCTTTTATTAAAATAATTAAGATTCTCATTATCATGAATAATCAATATTATTATTTAAGTGATCATTATTATTGTTTTACAAAATATTATTTTTAAAGTCTTGGTAAATAGTTAATGATTATAATTCTTTTCTTAATATCTAATTTCAGCTATTTAAAAAACACTTTCGGTTTTGTACACTGAAATTTGATTTTTTTAATTATTATTATTATGATTATTATTATAATAATTATTGTTCTAATAATAATAATATTAATAATAATATTAATAATGATAATAATAATAATAATAAATGAAAAAAATCAAAATAAATCAATATGTTCATAGAAAATAAGTCAACATAACCTAAATAATACAAAATAGAAAAGATGAAATATTACAAAATTAATAAATCTGAAATAAAAAATAATATATAAATATAGTAACACGAAACCATTATTGGTTGGATCTTTCTTCTCTTTTGATGTGTACATCTTTCTACACTCTCTACTACATGAGTGTTAATAGGTGTGTAGTGTCAACAAATATAGTCTTAAAATTCTAAATTATCCTCTCAAATACCACCTAAAAAAATAGTACTGTTAGCGTGGGGGCCATACTTTCAGCTCAAGGGTTGATATGTTTTATGAAGAACAAAATCTTTTCATTCTAACTAAAATGTCTCTTGATTTAAACATTTGTAAGCTTTAACAATAAAAAATGCATCAAGTTCCTTGTTCAAACGTACTGATTGGCTGAAAACAGTCAATAAATAGGAGTCTTCCTCGCCTTGATCTTTGTCGAAAATGAGACCATTAATGTTTCCGCAATAATTTCGTGATTGAGGCTTACAACCAAAACCAAACATGTTGAACCGTTGTATTAATTGTTTTCTTTTATGATTTGCTTTGGAGGAGATACCTTGGCATAAATCACTCTAATAAATGCATAGTTCTCATCAGAATTCATTTATATATGTATTTTAATACAATTATATAAAGAGACTAAAACCCTAAAATTAGGGTCATGTATGATATGTCTCTTAATTAAATTATTGATTGAGTGTGATATATATTTGTTACTTTCCTTCTTAATGTGCTAAAGGTTGAAACATGAATAAGACGGGATGAATTCAAACATCAACTTGCTACCGAGTAATTGAGATGCTTATTGATTTTCTTTAAAAACACCAACATGTAGAGACTATATTTGATTTTAATTTGTTGTTAATTACTTAAATAAGGCGATTTTCCTTATTAGTTTATTTATTGTACATATTATAAATAATATTAATAATTTAAATTATCACAAAAAAATGAATTCCATTCATTTTAAGCATCGAAAATTGGATTTGTAATTCAATTTGTTTATGTTAGCAATTTACCGCATATGATCTTTCCTTATAACTATGTTAAATTTCTTAACTATATATAAGATAAAAAATGTTAATTTGTTATCCATAAAAAACAAAATGAAATCAAATTCATTTAAGTTCAAAAGAATTTGAGCAGAATTCTATTAAGTTTTAGACAACTAAGATAAGAAAAACAATTCTAATATCCAATCACTTCCTTTTTCATAACTTTTCAACAATTATATATATATATATATATATAATTGTTTAGTTGAACCTTGGGTTAAACTTGATGTCTAGCCCCATCTTATGAGAATAGTAGTGTGTTTGCTATGTTAGCGTATATCGAGATTGTTGGGGAAAAAAAAAAAATCGACGGTTAAGTTGCCTAAAAACTCAGGTTTAAATAATCTATGATATTTATGCATTGAAGTTAAGAAAAAAAAAAGTGATTGGTCCCTTTCTCCATTTTAATTGTCGTCCTTTTGGATTATTGAGAGATGTGCCTTCCCAAGTCCCAGCAGTTGGGAAATTATTGGTACTTGGTACCCTCTATGGCAGACAATTAATGTGACACAATGAAAGTAGCTACCTGTTAATGTCTTCATGCATATATGCTTTGGATGAAACCTTAGTGCTCTTTTTTAGATTTAGAAAAAATTATGGAATGTTTATAATGTTTTCAGATTTATTATGCTAATTTATTTTAGAATAGGACGGCCTTGGATTGGGATTAGTCCTAACTAGTTTGGTGGGTGAATTCTAAGAAAGTAATTTAAATTTTTTTTAGTGAATTAAAATACTTTTTGGTGAAATATGACTTTTGGGTAAAAATTTAAAATTTTAATAATTTGTGAGAGTATTATAATTATTCATTATTTTAGAATTTTATATTCTATTAATTTTTATAAATTTTAATTATTATCAAATATTATACTTTTTATATTATTTTTTCTTTTATTTCTCTCTTTTTCTTCTCACTCATCTATTTTTCTCTCTCTATCTTTACATTCTTTTTTCTTTTTTTTCCTTTTTTTTTCTCTCTTTCTCAATAGTCTCTTTTCTCTTTTTGTTTTCTCTTGAAAATTCTACTTGTATTCATTCTCTCACTTATTCTTATCTTTACTTATGTATTTTTCTCTCTTTTCTTCTTTTTCCTCCCGATTAATATTAATGTAAAAATATCAAAAATTATATTTTTTAATTATTAAATATTTAAATTATTAATATTTTAAAATTAGATAGTGCTTATTTTTATAATATTAAACATGAAAATTCCATTTTTAAAATATATATTTAAAAAATAAATTTTACACATTGCGAAGATTAAATTACCATCTCCATAATTTAAGAATTTGAATTTTAAGAAATTTGAATTAATTTATCTAAAGTATTTAAAAATAAAAAATAAATTCAAATAATTAAATTTCGAACATTTTAAATTTTTTGAAAATTTAAAATTTCACGCCTAGATACAACCTAAGGCTAATGGCAACAGGTTTGGTGTCATAAATCATTTAAGGTATGGCACTATGACATATTTGTTATTCACGAGGTAATGCCTATCTAAATCGTTCTTTTGCTAATTTGCTTGGCTTTGTCTTTCCTATGTTATATAAGAAATGATATATATTAAGTAAGTATCTAATTCAACGATGCTACTACGTGGTGTTCTTAAGAGAAATAATACAGTGTACTTGTATATGATAAGACTGATTTTACTCCTAAAGGCATCTACAACGCAGTAGCTTATGCAGGTTTCTTAACTTTAAGAAGCGTTGCTTAAGAGCATCTTCAACGCAGGAACCTTAGTTGGGTTGCTTAATTGAACTATTAAACACGCAACATTTATTTAAACGGGTCTCACTACTAGAGAATGGTCATTTTTGACTCACTTTTCCTTTTTTCCTTATCCTTCTATTTTCACATAGCCCTCATCTTTGCCTCCCAACATCTTCAACAACCCTTTATGGAAATCTCTCTCCGTCATTATCTTAGGCTTGACATGTTCTCTCTCGCCATTTCATTCTGCCGCGATGATCTCCGGTGCAGATCCAGTCAGGCCTCCATCTTCAACCACTGCAGATTGACTCTTTTGGTATAGCTAAACTTTCTCCGGCACGTTCTACTTTCATCAGTAACACGGTAGAAAACAATACAATATCTTTAAAATTTATATAGAACATAGATAAAAAAATAATAATAATTCAAGAAGCATATTCCTATTTATGTTCTCATATATTCTTGAAAATACAAAAAATAAATGTGTCTTGTAACCTTGTTTTTAATTGAATCACATAAAAAATTTCAAATAATTTATTGATTTATGTAAAGTATATTTATTAAATAGGAAACAATATATCTATAACAGATAATTAAATAGTATTTTCTAAAAAATACTATAGTGAAATCAATTGATTTCCACATTTGTTTTCTATGTAATTGAATTTCTTGTAATTTTTTTTTGTATAAATAAGTTATAAGAATATATAGGCACAATCATATTCTTAATAAATTTTTACAATATGCTTATATAATTACTCGCGAATAAGATATATATTCCACAATATAACTTTCACTAATTAAAAATAATTAACATTTTCTTCTAAAGAAAAAAGCTCTATTAAGTATGAACTTAATCATCTTTTTATGAACAAATTCATTCCAGCAGAAGATCATCATGAAAAAAAAATCAATCATTGGTTGATTTGGTGGACAATATCTAATGACAATCGTTACATTAGTTAAGATATAAAACATATGAATATAAACTATTTTTTCAATAAAGAACATACTATACACATTAGTTTTAAAAATTCAAACTCATGAGCATAATTTTCGCTGTTATATTATCTTAAAATTAGATGCTACTTGTTAACTTATGCAATAGACTTTCTATGTGTAAGTCAATGCACTAATTGATTTAAGTAACACAATCATCTCATTAATAAAATTAACAAGTACCTCAATTAATATTAATGAATAAGTCATTATAGTAACAAACATTCATATTCATCAAGAGTACTTTTAAAACAAGAATGGTAAAAAAAAACTCTCCATACATAAATTTCCTCAAAACCATATTTCTTAAGAAACATTACAAAGTGTTTTTTTCGTATCAAATTACATCACCCCAATGATGAATAACAAATCAATTTGTAAAAAAATTCATTAATACAATGTACTAATCACATAAATCCCTTTAAATAATTTTTTTCACTGTTGCATAAATTAGCTACTGTGGTAGTCACATTATACTAAACTAACAAATTTATTAGTATAAAAAAAAGAATTTATTCATGTTCTCAAAATTACATTATACAAAATAACTGAAAATATCTCTTCGTATGCACTTAACAAATAACAAATGCATCAAAGATGACATTAATAATTAATATTATCAATATACATATCACTTTTCTATAAAAAAAATTTATAGTGTAAAATACATTATACTAAAAAAAATTTATAAAGCTATGGTACAAATAAAAATTCATTTAACTAGAATTTCAAGCAAGAAAAAAAACTTGACCACTTTAATTATGTTGCATACCAACATAATATAATTAATTCTTCATGATTATATCATAATCAATTCAATTTTCTTTTATTAACACAATCATAAACACCAACAATTATTTCTTGTTCTTTAAACATGTAATTTGTATTAAGCATGAGCAAATCATGATGTATCACTATATAATTTCTCTTGATCATATATTAACACATAACCTTGGCAAAACAAGTATCTTGAATTCATATCTACTTAATAAATGTCAAATAATAAGTTACATGTTTTTGACCAAACATAAGTTCAAAATTACATGAAGACACAATTTAAGAGAAATATGATTTTCGTTGGCAAATATAATCTTCATATTACTTATAAATGAATAGAAAAAGAAATGGTATATAATTGTGTAACATAAAAATATTAAAATATTTTTATTTGAAATTCCCTCTATATTATCATGCTTTAAAAGCAAAAAATAATTGAAAAAAGAAAAAAAAAAGAAAGAATTAATAATTTTTATGATAATATCTTGAATTTTCATATCATAAATATTGCATATAACAATTTTATATTATCAAGCCAAATTAACATGATAGTGATATGTTTTCGTTATAACATAACTTATCTAATTTCAAAAGATTTATTCATATAATATAAGCACATCCAAATTGAAAAAAAATATATTATACAATCATAACTGTTGTAGACATTCAACACATAAGAATCAAAACATTTTCATTTCATCTATTATAACTATAACTATTTACCATCAATAGCTCAATATGATTGATAATGTTATTTAAGAAAAAAAAAACTTTTGGAGCTAAAAAAATAGAAAGAAATCATTAACAATGTGGACAAACATCAGTATTAATAATTTATTTTTAAAATAGGGATTTAAAACATATAATATAAACTCTCATGTAGGTAGTCAGAGAATATATTGTACAATAATAACAACAATATTACAAAAATCCAACACACTTATTGGCAGAAAGATTTTACTATCAAACTCATGCCAACATGTCACAACAAATTAATCAATGAATTAACTCCTTGTGGGTGAGTTGATCCAAAAATTAATTTAAATGACCCAACATGCCATGATCCAAAAATTAATTTAAATGACCCAACATCTCATATTTTAAATTTAACCGAAGATAATGAAATTTAAAAATATAATACAAAGGTCCTTATCAAATTAATTCCTAATGTGTTACATCAAAATTAACCAATGAATTAATCCCTATGGGTGATTAACCCAAAAAATTAATTTAAATTACACAACATTCCAATATTTAAAAATGACTGGTAACTGTACTAATTTTATAAATGACTTACTAGAGTGAAATACATTTAACTAATAGAGCTCTTAACAGGATGTATTTATCTCCAAACAAAATTTATTTGTCCAACTCTAATTTTCCAACAACATCAACTATATATAGCAACGAAATATATAATTTTACATTAAATTATATATACATACACATATGTATAAAACATATATTATTAAGGAACTTAATTCAAAAAAAAAAATTGTGATCCTAAAATATCTTTTTTGCCTTTTATATATATATATATATATATATATATATATATATATATATATATATATATATATATATATATATATATATATAAAAAGATCAAACACATTTATTTAGTCAATCAAATTAAAATGAAACCTTTTAAAAAAAAGTAATTGTTCAACATGCCCAATATTATAAAAATGAACCATACAAATATACCTTGTTTGAAACAACACAAATATCGACAATATTTTATTATCTTGAAAAGAACAAACATCAATTTGTATGGTGAAAAAATTGCAAATAGGAATCAAGATCCCAAGTAACAAGAATTTTATATCACGTTTTTAAATTACCAAATCCTAATGTCTGAAAACTTAATCATTTTAGGAAATTGTAAAAAATAAAAAAATATTAGGGTTTTAAAACTAATATAACATTGTATGATACCACGTAGAAGAATTAATTTGATGTATACTAATATTTAGAACACCCCCAATCACAACACAACTCTCATAAATTACATACCTCTAGACATTCTTTAACATAATAACTTAAATTCACAAAAACGTATACACAAGGGGTGGATGTCAAGAACAAAAGTTTTCACTTGGTCTCCCTCTCATAATAGATAAACTTTTCGATAGAGTAGAATTGTCACAGAGCACTTGAGGTCAAGTGAGAATCTTATCCTTTTTTAAATAGACACGATAACTTAATATCCATCTATCATAAATATTAGGTCAATTAGGTCTTACACATAAAATTAGCATACTTCTTTATTAGGTTTAACCCAACAAATACATAAATAGATGATGATTTTCAAAGTCTAAAATGAAGAATATATTAGATTATACATTCAACTTATATTTTAATAAAACAAAATACATCAATAAATATAAGACTAAACAAAGAAAATTCTAACGGTATCTTCCTCCACTAAATACATTGGCTATTTGGCCTCCTTGGGAGTTACGTTTCTTACCTGCAATAACTCAATCTCATCCAACAACAGATGAATAGGAGTGTTCTAAAGCCTGAAGGGTGATGGGGACGAAAGAGGAATGAGCATGCAATAGCAAAACCATATATTACACACTACTAAACAATTTCTCTCATCATGCAACCTTGGGACCATTTATTTCCCTTCCCAATTAATTAGCAGAAATTGATTTGTCATGCACGGCCACAATACAGTGGCGAGACATTGACCTTGCCAGCCAAGCAGCCAAACAGCTAGATCCAAATTTAGAATTCGTGCATTGTTGTACACACAGGTTAACATCTTTGATTCTTTGTGGGTAAGCAAGCATATATAGATATTAGTGATCATGACTTGCATTTAAGATCCAAGCTAGCTTTTCTATATGCATGCATATCTACGCACATTCCTAGTTTCTGTTAAATGGTAAGTATTATTGGCTAACTCTGACTCTACACAAGTAGAAATCTACCACTGGGTCAACCTATTGTGATGGTCCATGCAGCAGTTGGATTATTTAGGTGGTGGTCCAAAATCTTTGTTAGGACCATCTTTTGACAGCATGCGAAGACTATGACTCGTGTTGCCACTATGTGCTACAAACAATCCATATATTGTCTTTTGGTCCAAATTATAAAAAAAAAAAAATCATTTATATTGACTTATATAATCCTAGCTAACACCACTCTTTGGTTTGCACTCCCAGTTGGTAGAAGATTAGAAATGGGTTAAAGATTCGAAATTAATTATCGTCATTCTTATAGATGAGAATTCAATTTATTCTGAAGTCACTAAAATCTCGATTAGTAGGTAATAAAAAGATCTTAGTAGTAATTTTTTTATGAATCTTTGTTGACATGTCATTATCACCTTTTGTATGTAGTATTTTAAAATGAGATTTTGATATTTCATGTCTGTTTTCCTGTTTTCACTTGTATTAGAAAATATTGTTGGTTGGATTAGGACTCGTAATCCAATATATTACGAAAGTGGAAAGCTGAATATAGATAAAGATATTGGGCAGAGTGGTGACCACCAATGTCGCACAAAAGCCCGTTTCTCTGTGTGACACCAACAATGGTACAATATTAAGGCTTTAACTCTCACAATCTTTGGATCACACGTAGGATTAAGATAACATATCCTGTAGGCAAAGATCTTCGTATAATTCAACTCTTTGCAAATATGTTTTTAGTTTTTAAAGACAGAGCAAACATTTAATTTGATAACATATCCTGTCGTAACATGACTAAACAGTAAAAAAATATACATTTAAAAGTATATGGTCGAGACTCACTTAATTATAAAATAATACTCTTTTTAATTCTTTCTATTATTAATTCAAATATAGTAAAAATATAAATTTTGATCACAATAATCCAAGAGGAAGTCTCTACTTCTATAGACATTGGAAGTTTTTTAGCACTGAGAGATATTTTTTTATCGATTTTGTTATCTAAATTAACTTATGTTGTTTTAACAATATTATCATATTATTATTTTTATTGTATTATTCTTACATATTTTCTTTTTTAGAAAATAAAATAAGATAACAAACACGTACCTATATTTTGTAACAAAAGATGTAAGGGGAGAAAAAGTGCAATAATAATTTCCTGTTGTTTTCATGCGAAGGAATTGATCATAAAAAGTCAGATATATTTTGAAAGGATAACATGAGTATAGCTTCACATTCACTTCCCCCAAAAGTGATAAATCTAAGAAGTGAGTGGATCTATTAAATGATGAACTTTTCTTTTTAGCACATGTTGTGTTTAAAACATGTTGTATTAATTATTATTATTATTATTATTATTATTATTATTATTATTATTATTATTATTATTATTATTATTATTATTATTATTACACATTATTAAAATCATTAATGGATAGGTATTTTAAATTATATATGCTTGATTCCTTTAAATCAAGATATCGGGTGTAAAAGAAAATTATACTAAAAGACACAATCTCGTCATCATATTATAAATATTTTAAATTTAAATAGAACTATTTTGATAAAAGATATCTTCCTTCTAAAAAAACACACTATTGGATTTTAGAAGACACATTGTTTATTATGAATTCTCACTAGAGTTAAAAGAAAAATAATGATGAAGGGTTATTAAATTGTTTATAAAAAGTTACGGGTAAATGTCCCAATCATATTGGTCACTTGGTGTCTGCACTTTTAGCAAATGACATCGAATTCACCTGTCGTGGTTGCACTTTATGCTTTTGGATCAGCTACGGCCTCAACAAATAAGCCCAGAATTTTATGGTGGTGGGTCATTTTGTGCATTCCTTCCTCATCCATATACTTAGTATAAAGGATGGGACCATCTCAACAAATATAAGTCCAATCACTTTGTTAATCCTTCTTTAAATCATTCTATACTTTTTAGCATTTTTTTATGTGACTATGTTCAATACACGCCGCTTCGTTTTATTCATTATTAGTATAATTTCTTTTATGGTTTTAATGAAGTCTTTCTCAAATTGATCATTTCTGATTCCAATCTCAAAACATTGCAAATTTAATTAGGATCATAGTCCACTTTTATTACTTGTGTTAGGTAAATAGGACAAAATTGATGAACTAATCATTTTTTTATAGAGATTAAAATATTTTTAAAAGGAGAAATAATCATACCTGAATTTGTCAGGATATTATAAACAGCATAACTCTTTTTATGGAATCAATTTTGAGAAAAAATTATTAAATAATTAACTGGAAATTGGTGAAAATTTAGTAAATAAATTGGTTCTTAACGAGTCAAAGAAAAATAAGAATACCTAATATCATTTTTTTTTGTGGGAGTGAATACTTAATATGATGTTTTTATTTTTCTTAAAAAATGAAAAATTAATTTAAATTATTTTTTATTTTTTATTCTAAATATATACTTGCTATTGTTAATGAATATTATTGTGCATTATTGAAACTTAAAATTAAATGTTATGATATATTTAATTTATGATTTTGTGTATATTTTAAATATTAAGAACTTATAAAATGATATTTTATTTTTAGTCTTTAGTATTATAAAGTTATGATATTATATTTATAAATATTATTATATGTATGTAGGTATAATAATAATAATAATAATAATAATAATAATAATAATAATAATAATAATAATAATAATAATAATAATAATAATAATAATAATAATAATAATTATTATTATTATTATTATTATTATTATTATTATTATTATTATTATTATTATTATATTAGTTCAACTATGGTTTAATAAGTGAATTTTGAATTAGTATATTGAAATGATTAATTCAATTTTAAAAATATTATTGATTACAATCAACCACTATTAAGTAATCACTATTTTTTTAAAGAATAATTAAGTATAAGATATTTATATTATAATTAATTAAAATTTTATAATACATTTTAAATTAATAATAAATTCAGCAACTCGAACTAACTTTATTCTTCAATTATATGTATTACCACCTACTTATATGAAAGACTTATTGTTCTTACAGATATGACAACTTCAAACAATATAATCAATTTCATCAATTTAAAAGTCAAAGTGACAACACATGTACTAATTTGAGAAATTATATTAACAAAGCGAGATTTAAAGAAAAGTTAAAATAAGATTAACGATAATGAGTTAAATGACGAGCAAAGATAATAATACAAAAAATATATAAATATTATAAGTTTACAAATTTAATGTATGACATTTCCTTCTCATCTTGGAAACTAGTAAAAGTATATTATAGGTTTTTTTTTAGAAAAATATTAGAGTTTTCTTTAAAAAGAGAAAAAAAAATACAAAATTCTTAAACTTTATATCCTATTTGTAAGAAGACACCCTTAAATTTTTATATTTAATTAATATTGATATTAATTATGAATATTTTTACATTATTATTTAATCATAAATTACCATATATAATTAAATTGTTTATTTTTGTAATAATTACTTTAAAAATTATATTTAAAATAATTTGTAATTGACTGATAATAATAATAAAGATTAAACTCTAATTTTTTAACTATAGGTATTGATGATAACTTTTATGATTGAATGAACAGGGATGCTCATAACCCAGTCACCTACTAACCTTGTCTAGTCTAAATGAATTTTTGATGAATTTAAGTTTAAGAAATTAAATCTGATATATTTTAAAAATACTTCAAATTATATTTTGGATTGTTTCAATATAATATAATATAATATATTCTTTTAAAAGTATAAATTCTAAATAATTATATATTAATAATATATTTTTTTGACTTAATAAATAATATTTTATCTACCATGATATTTTATTTATATTTATACTATTTATCTTAAAGAAAGATTAACTCAATTTTATCACATATGTTTTCAAATTGAATTAAAAAAAATTGATCCTGTCAAAATTTTGAACTAAATATGATAAATTTATATGGTCTCAAAAAATAAATTTAAGTTAAAACTTAGTTGTTTATTATGTTTGTAAATTTAATTTAAAACTTAGTTGTTTATTATGTTTGTAAATTTAATTTAAACACGTTGATTTTATTATATAATAACATGTCTAGTATAAAATTATTAACTTCTATACATAAAAAAAATATTATTTATTTCTATCCGATCATAACTATTTTAAGAGGCATATTTGGAATGATTTTTTTTTTTATCTTATTAACGGTGTAAAATTTTTACATTCACCTTGCATAAAAATGAAATGGCATGAAACTTTTATTTATAATTTTCTAAAATTAAAAGCAAAAAGAATAAAAATAGAAAGAAAGAGAGGAGTTTGCATTGATGTGGAATAAGAGACGACAATAACAAATGGGTTTGGCAAACTATCAATTCATTCATTCATTAATTCAAAGTTATCATATCATCAACAGAGGTTGATTTTGGTTGGGTATGGTGAGGTTAATGGTGGCTTGCAGGAAGGGGACAAGGAAGATGTGAGTGTGTGGTGTGGTGCGGTGCGTGGAGCTTCATTTTATGCCTCCGCCAGCAGAACCACTCTTTGCCACCCTTGCTTCAGGACAAATAAACAAGACTCTTCCTGTTTTTCTTTTTAAAAACATCAATTCTTTGAGAATGTTACTTTTATTTTAAATGAATTCTCATTCTAGTCTTAAATAGATAAGTAGTTCTTATCACTTTTATTTATACAAGAATTACCATGAAACCTTAACATAATCAGGTTAAAATTTAATAAAACTATCATCACTGTAATTACTTAGTGTTAGTTCGAGATATACTTATTTCGAATCAGTATGAAAAATTGAGTTTGAAGTTTGTAAATATAAAAATAATATTAATTATGTTTCTCGACAAAAATTAGTTATTAATAAAATATGTAGATAGTTCATATCTATAATATATGGTTATAAAAAAATACTATCATTCACTACGTAGCATTATTAATTTTAAACACTTCATTACATTTTTAGTTATCATATTTTCACTTATATATACTTTTGTTTCTCTTACTTTTAATTATTTACATTTAGTTTTCTTAATCTTTTTAATTATTTAAATATCTATTATCTCACAATTCTATTTAATAATTAATAGAAATATAAATAGAGGAATATCGTATAATTGATTTGTACTATAAATTACAAAAAACTATATAAAACATTTAAATAAAAATAAAATAAAATGTAACAAAAGTCTTTTTTTTTGTTTTACTCAATTACTTATATTTTTCCCGAATTTATACAAATCAATGATAAATCACACTTCTGTTGTATTTTTTATTATTAATTATTGGATGAAATTTTGGATTCAGAGACTTAATTTAAATAATTGAAATTTATTGAAACTGAATGAGTAATTAAAATGAGAAGAACCAAATTCACGTGAATTAAATAGAGACTAAATGTATAGTTAAGTGTTTTTATTTTTTTTTAAATACTGATTTGGTTTACTTACGCTTCTTTAACATTTACAGAAAAAGTTTAGCTAGGTTCAATTGTAAATATGTTTGAAGTCGAATTATTTTGGTTTTGGTCTTTTTGTTTGTATATTATACATTAAAGTCCCTATATTCCATTCATAATAAAAATCTGTTGACTCTGGAATTTGAAATCGTTTTCTCTATTCTTTGATAAATACATGAAAATGATACTCCTATCCTTTATGATAAATATACAAGATAGGCTTAGCCAATCTTCTTTATCATAGCATATCGCTAATCACTCCGCAAACTGAAAGAAATAAATATAAAAGACTTTGATATCACAATTTGCCTACCCAAGAATTTTCCTCAATTTCACTTTCATGTTAGCAATGTCATCCTCAATTAATGATAGCTACACCAATAACTCTTGGTCCCAGACCTAACTCGCAACCTTCTGCTGCATTCCTCCTCATCAATGCTTACACATTGAATCATGTCGCAGTATATATCGACTCACATCAACAACATTTTAACAACAGAATAAAAACCTTCATTTTCTTCTCATCTTTCATTGGTTTAATTCTTAGTTATCATGAGTAATTACATCATACAATTATACATTGGTTAGAATAAAATTTAGTTAATAATTATATAACTACATAAAAAAATCATTTGTATTTATCTTTTAATTTTGATGATTTAAATATGATATAATAATACTGTTATTATTTCTCACGATAACCAAAAATTTTTATTTTATTTTATTTAATATATATATATATATATCCAAGAATAATTTTAAAAGAAATATTTTTTATTTTTATCATTTTTAATCTAATAATTCTAACAATTAACTTATATTTGACTATTACATTAAAAATAATAAGAAAAATAAATAATCTCTTTTTTTATATATATATATATATATCATGGTGAGAAGTAATATAAATTTAAGTCATTATCATTCATATATGAGCACCGTTAAAAGTTAGTCAAGAATCATATAATCTTAAAAATATATAATATTTTAATATTGATTATTTAAATATGATACAATAATTTATATTTATTATTTTTGTTTTTCACAATAATCAAAGTTTTCATTTAACATGTTTTGTCTATATAATTTTGTTTCTCTTTAAATGTTCTGAATACCAAATTGTAAGCAATCATAAAAATTATTTGCGAGCTTAAAAAAAAAATAATGATATTATAGTTTTGGAAAAATAAGGGAGGAACTAAAAGGAATGTGAACATTGAAGAGGATATAGATGAGAAATGGGGAAGGCAAATAAATTGATTTGGGCGACAAATTAATGAATTTCATTTTCACATGTCAGATAATGAATTTGAGGATGAGATGTTCCCCATGGTACAGATACACCCACCCATATGTGTACTAATAATCCTCTCATTTTGGGACATTAATTAGGATTGCTAACCTCTCACCTTTGACTTCGCCCATCCACACTATATTCTTTCTTTCTTTTACCTCCCCAAAAATGTAGACAATGTTACTCGTATTCAAATATGTTTCATAGTATAATAGGTTATAATTAAGATTTAAGAATAATATCAAGTCTTTAAAGCACATTAATAGTATTGCTATAAATCTTCACTAATTACCTCCTAGCTAGTCTAAATCAAATATTAGTTTTAGCAATGTGTTCTCCAAGTATTTGTTACAATTTCATTGTGATTATTGAGAAGATGGTACATTATAGTAGCTGAGATAATTCTTAGGCTAATTAATTCTCTTACACCTGACAGAAAGGTAACTTGTAACTTGGATGTTGTTTCAGTAGATGGGAGTTACATGTGTGTTTGGCGTAACTATGAATCTATATATGATAACGAGACAGAGAAAGAATATATTATATATATAAAAAAAGAGAGAGAGAGAAAGAATAGAGCGTGCAACTTAGGTGGATGTGGATTCCTCTGCGCTGTTATATTTAAAGCTGCATCCTTCAAACGAGCGTGAGATTGAGCCACACATTGAATAGGGAAAGTTGTTTACAGAAATGCATGCTCAAACCACGTGCCTTTGCTATTGCTGAGTTACTAATAAATATATTGCACCTATTTCTTTTTATATGCTTACTTAGGACGATATCACGCAGATTAAAGAATAAATAAATATATATATTTATGATAAGCGTATAAAACATTTAAAATTAAGTAAAAATAAGGACATAATTAAAATAATTAATAATATCTGAAAATTTTAAATAGACATATAAATAGAAATAAATTTATTTTCAAAAATGGACAAATAAAATAAAATATGGGGGGTAATATAAAATGTAAAGTAGCATCATTAAATCCAAGCACCTACCGATATGTTCTTTAATGTTTGTTATGTTGTAGTTGTTTTCTTTTGCCATATTAAAATTATCATCATTCCCTGAGTTGTCCTAAATAAATATATAAAGTATATACGCCGTTTTCTCTCTATATATACACCCTATACAATCCAGCATATGCTTGCTTTAGAAAAAAAAATTAGGAATTTTTTTACTATTTTTTTTAATAGGCTTTTTAAGTCTATCAAATTTGACAATGAAGCAAAATAACTAATAATGTTATCTCTATTTTACAAAGTAATTATTGTAAAATTTAATAAATATTATTATAAATTGTCTAATTAAATTCTTAATTATCATCATCGTGATTTTTATTATTATTAAAATATCTTATCATACCTATAATGTATAGGATAGTATAAGGATATAATTTCAGTTGCCATTAAGATTGTATACATAGTTATGGATATAAGTTATGAAGGTTTCATTAAAATTTAAACATTAAATAATTATATTTTTATTCCTAGATATATTAAGATAAAAAGTATTTGAGTTAATTTTAAAATTTTAAAGTAAAAATATTAATTTATTGTTAGTTAAAGAAGTAAAATCAAATAATTTACAACTGGAATAAATTTTGAAATTTTAAATTATAGAATTTGAAAAGTTGAATTGAATATATTATAAGGAATAAAAATTATAATATATATATATATATATATATATATATATATATATTATAAAATATAAAAAATATTACTTATTAGTTTCTTTAACAGTTTAACAAATGTTGTATTTAAATTATGTGATAAAACGTTTTTAGTAATATTTTATATTTATTAAATGTTACTAATAGAAGTATTAACGGTATTTTGTAATAAAATATTACTAAAAATAGTATATATAATAGTGTAAGTGAAACGTGATATTTTTAACCTTACTTATATAAATTGTATTTTTGTGTGTGTGTGAGTAAGGATATTTCTTTACAAAAGTTCCAGATTCTAAAATTAGATATGACAAAATATATATATATATATATATATATATATATATATATATATATATATATATATATATATATATATATATATATATATATATATATATATATATATATTCATAGATATATTGGAGTAAAAATTTACAACAAATTTAAAATAGATAGCTTAATGAATATATACATATAGATATTTTCTCTATCTAGTTATTACTGGAGAGGTACTATGGTATATATACATATAGATATTCACAATTTAAATTTATTTAAATGTCCTTAATGTATAAAGTGTGCGTTCCTCTAGTCTATTTTTAGTATAATATATGTCAAAATTATATATTTTAATTTTGTTCTATTTATTTTTAATATATATACATCGATCTGGAAATTGAGCTCCTAATTATAACCACATGTCTGTGAAACAACATTATTTGCTAACCATGTTACACTATGTCGTATTAATATAATAGTATATAAATTAGCTTGGATACGAGGATATTACAAATGCTTATTTTCCTAAATGGGTAGTATTGTTTGAGAGATGCATAGGATGCAACAACTACGATGAAGGGAATCTAGTGCTAATTATCTACCAAAACTTCAATGTTCAAGTGAGCTAGAGAATGAGAATGAGAATAAAATGAAATTAATCATATATATCTAGGTATAGGGTTTGTTTATATAATATGATTTGTGTAAAAAAAAAAACGTTTAAATTATTACAAATTACGTTATTAATGTGACATATATAAAGAATATACAACTTTTCACATGTTATATTGATAGGTCACATGAGTCAATTTTTATGGTATTTTTTTTGTTATTTTTTTATCCGAGTTTAATGGATTCTATTATTAGTGAATAAGATTTTAACTAAGGCTAATGGATTCTGTTATTAGTAGATAAAATTTTAGTTAAGTCTAATGAATTTTATTATTAGTGGATAAGATTTTAGCTATTGTTAAAGTCCTAATTCTCCGGTTCTATTTATTTACACGTTGGACACTTAGAAGTTAATGGCTTAATTTCTTTTATAAATAACACAACTTGTCATGGAGTATTTTGTATTCTATTATGAAGCCATAGAAATCTTCTCCTTTTCCTATATAATTTCTTTTTTGCATTTTTATCTAATATATACATATAAGTTACATGAATTAGATTAACTAAATTGCTGAGTTGAGATGAATGATCGAACATCTTGACACAAATATATGTCAGAAATGTATCTCGAATATATTCCTAAAATAGCTATAAAACTATAATATATGTACGTGTTCTTGGTATTTTTTTTATTCTATATTTTATATATCCTATCTAATATGTGTCGTTCACCGTTTTTAAAAATATATTTCCATTCATTTTCAAGGTTTGTTTTCTAGTTGTAGCAAGGTGAACAAATTAATCAGTACAAGTAACCGATAACCAGACACAAAACATTTCCAGAAGCAAGAAACAATCTGTGCCAGATCGTGTGTATAGTTAATTCATAATTTAATATTTATTAATTGTGAATTGTATTAATAATTTATATGTAAAAATATTAATTTCATCATCCAAGTAGATTAACTGACCACGTTGCTTGCTTCTTAATCATGTCTCCAATCTTAATCACGTGTCTCCAAACCGATCCAGAAATTATATGCAATTTTGAATTAATTGGCGAATAAGTATGTCATTCTAAATAAATGGATTTGCCCCAAATGTTTTACTAATTACTACGTGCAAGGTATAATACAATTCAATAGATCGTGAAACAGCAGATTCTTGCTTTGCAGTTTTGTTGTATGGAACGAACAGAAAAGCACATTAGTACAAAAACGATTCTATATGTATAAAAAAAAATTACAAAAACGATTTTGTCTAATTTACATGACAATGTTTTCCGCCAAAATCATATATATTTTAAAAATAATATTCATTTACATATAATAACAGTTCTCTTTACTAACTGTCAAACTTTCGTAAACTTAAAAGTTGACTATTTATTGCAAATTACTAATATATATATATTATTGAATGAATTGATTACTTATTTAAAGAGGCAAGAAAAAACAAAAACAGTACAAGCTGTGCCAGGGAAAGTTGGACCATGGTTTGACTCATAATTTATCATTAAAAAAAAAAACTAAATGGTACCAATAAGTTTATATAAAATAATTTAGGGATGAAAAAAAAATATTTCTACTTTGTTTAACATACTTGTTTCTCTAATCATGATTGATATTAAGCATTTGTATTGTAGTGAAAGAGAGCATAATAAATAACTCTTCTCTTATTTAATAGCTAGCACGTTGGCTGGCTTACTTCAAAAGGCATTTAGTTAATGCTTTTGAGTAAGGTATGAAGCAGATCCTGGATATCAGTGAGGAAATGAAAATGCATGGTATCAGCTTCATTAATGATCTGCTTATGATTAATTAATAAGGATATTTAATTGAATAAATTATTTAATTGATGGTCCCTCTAGTCTTTTTGGCTTGTGGTACTTAAGGACGATGCCTTTCAAAGTTTAGTTGTTATCACATGCCCCGACAAAGTTCACTCAACTCTTTCCTTCACTTGCTGCTCCTTTTTATTATTTCTTTGAAATTATTGTTTTTTAACAAAGCTAAAGTGAAAGTTGGGAATTTTCACCTTTCAGCATGAAAAGTGGAAAAAGAAATCCCAAAATTGAAAACTTGTTTATGTTCTAAACTTGACATTGATAAATTATTAATTAACTTGGGTTTGTCAAATCGCTTCACTGTTTTTCTTAATTTTGTCACTTGCTTGCTTTAATTGTAAAATTGTGAAGAATGTCTTTGATGAAAATGATTGAAGGGTGGAAAGTAATATAGATTTTTAATAGCTAACTATTGATTTTACCAAACATTTAAAAGTTTAATCAACCTGCTCCAAAACAAAGTGGAGCATAAGGATAACAAGAAAGTGAAGAGAGTAGACTATTATTAAAATTTAGAATTTATGAGTGCCACTTAATGTGGGGAATGTGAGATAGAAGGCAATGAAAAACCAAAGAAAGTAGAAGCTGGCAAAACAAAGGAAAATAGAGAGAGAATAAGAGGGGAGGAAGGTGGGTCGCACGTTAATTCATTATGAAAGAGGGTTGTCACCCTCACTTTCACGATTCACACACAAGGCCAAAGGCAAAAAGTGCACCCTCACAAGCCATCACATCCCTCTCTCTCCCTTTTCCATTCTCTCTCTCTCTCACACACACACACAATATCTGTATTCCTCTTCACAAGTGCATCACATTCCATGCCCACTCTCAAAGCATACTCCCAAACTAAATTAAATATTCCTATTACAAATCATAATCAAAATGGTACCATTTTTTAACTTAGGTATTTCTACGAAAATTAGAGAATAATTTCTTAAATATTTCTCGAGATACTTTGTGATTCATCTAAGGGTATGACGTTTTTTATATTCTTTTATATATGCTGTCTTAATGTTCGAAATAATACTTAAAACACGATAACAAGCCTCCAAACATAATTATGTAGGAGTGTCAAGAAATTTGAGTAAGATAATAAAAATTATTTAATTAATATGTATTGTTAATTAAAAATTTTAAAATATTAATTCATTATAAATCATCGCTGTATAAATTTTAAAATAACTATTATAAAAATAGATTTATGATTGGAAGATGATAAATGATAGTCTTACACTTACACCATATGTAATTAGTGGGAAAATAGTATTAATTGGATGAGTTTAAGATTGGTATTTTTATTTAATTTAACGGTAAATTGGAGTGAAAAAGAGGTTGGTTGGTGGTAGGTACGGAAAACAAGTGGAAGGCTTAACTCGGAGGAAGCAAGAAAGTGGACAACCTCGTCGTTTTGCTTCTTCTTCTGTTGCTCTGGGCTTTTGTTACTGTCTTTCACTCTGTTCGAGATTTGTCATAACAGCAACAACAATATTAGTATTATTAAAATACACAAAAACATAAAACCTTTCTTTTTGCAGAAACTCGCTCGCATTTTGCGTTTCCCGCTCCCTCAATTGTATGAAACCTTCTTCTCTGTCTCATGCTGCTTCCCGCTTTTGTAATTTCCTAACAGAATTTTTTTGAACCAGATTTCCTTCTTCTCTTTCTCGTTTTGCGGGAAAGTTGAACATCAAATGAATACCAGAGCACGCACCACCCTTCACTCTATCAAATCTCCTTTAAATGATGCCAAAGTAACTTCTTCTTCTTCTTCTACATTCTTCTTTTTTCAATTTTTAAAAATAATTTTATTTGATTTTTTTTTCACTATCTCTGTTTGATTGCAAAAAAAAAACAACAAACGGAATGACCATATATGCATGTTAGTTTAATGTGAGCTTTCAAAAACAGAGTTTTTGAACACTTGAAAAAAAAAATAAAAAAAAGCTAGCTTGATTTCACCGTTTGGGAATGATTCTTATTAACTGGGAAAAGGTGTGCGCTTTTGATCCAAATCTAAACTGGGCTCTTGAGTTTCTCTTAAGAAACGAATAATTTATTTATTTATTTATTATGTTCACTTTATGTTTTTTTTTTTTTTGTGAAGGAGGAAAATTGAGTTTTATGTTAATGATTTGTTTATTGGTGAATGTGGAAAGCAGGGGAAGATGGAAACTGGAGTGAAGAGAGGAATTGGTGGGCACAAGAATGGGCGTCGATCCAATCGAGAAAGGAAAATGGCTTTGATTCAAGATGTACTTTGAATCTTCCTCAAACCATGTTACTTACATTATATTATTCTTTTTCTTCTTTCATCCTGGTTCTGTAAAATCACTAGTGGTTCATGTTTTCAAGGCTGGTGCAAATGCAGGTAGATAAGTTGAAGAGGAAGCTCAGACATGAAGAGAATGTTCACAGAGCCTTAGAAAGAGCATTCACAAGGCCTTTGGGATCTCTACCTCGTCTTCCTCCTTATCTTCCTCCATATGTTAGTCTCTCTCTCTCTCTCTCACTCTCTTCTCTTGGTTTGTTGTTCAATCACTCACATTCAGGAGTTTCAATTTCAGGCAATGAGTTAGTTCATTATATCAATCCTGTTTGAGGCACAGGAAAATACTAAATGTAGACACCTCTTTTAACAGAAATTCAAATCTTGGTTCACTAAGTTACTGGAACTAGCTCTTTCTGCGAAACTCAATTCCTTATGGTTGAATAATAGTATTTGCATACTCTATTTTTATTATTATTAAAACTTGGATGCAACTTTTTAAGTATCATCAATGTTATTCTCAAATTAGAATTGAAGTTTCACTTTAGTAATATATGCAATAAAAATTATCGTTAAATGTTAGTATAGATGATTGAAGTAAAATTCTAATTATAATTGGATTACGGTAACATAAGTACCTAAGAAATTGAATTGAAATTTTGTTGTTGTTTTGATATTTGGATACAAGGAGAGTAACGAGGAGTGTGTGTACATGTTTTAGACATTGGAGCTTTTGGCTGAAGTAGCAGTGTTGGAGGAGGAGGTTGTTAGACTTGAAGAGCAGGTTGTGAATTTTCGACAAGGTTTATATCAAGAAGCTGTCTTCATTTCCTCAAAGAGGAATGCGGAGAATTTGAATGATCCTATTGACCAAACCAGCACAAGGAGTTCCAAGCATCAGAGATCAAAATCTATGTCTCAAAGTGAGTTCAATTCAACTATCATGGGTAGGCCTCAGCCTTCTCTTGCCAGAAGTGCTTCCAGCAGAAAGCTATTGTTCTCTTCTGACACTGTTAATGACCACACTGGGAAGCCAGTCCACGGGAAGCAATTGCACAGAAAGCAAGATTCATTCTCATCTATCCCAGAAGAGGGAAGGGGAAAAGAGAATCGATCATTTGGTAACTTTGTGAAGGATAAGCAATCACCAGAGAAGAAAACAACCAAAGTCATTACTCCAATAAAGAAATATCCACTCAAACAAGAATCACCTGAGAAATGCATGGATCACTTTAAGTTACAGGTAACTAAATGATAACCCCACACATACAATTTTCAAATGATTATTAGTAAGTTGAACCAAACACATATCTAGGTTCTGCTTGAACAAACTTTTCAATAAATATTTATAAGAAGGTAAAATGAATCAAATTTCTCCCATAAATTAAAATTAACTTATGTATAAGATAATTTATAAAAGCTCTCTCATTTAACATTTTCAATAACTAATTTGAATTTATGTAGAGGTTAATTTTAACTGATGAGAGAAGCTTAATATATTTTAGTTCCTTATTTTCTTTTTCTACAAGTGTTTATTGCAAAATTTATCCAAACAAAGGCTTAGTCTCTGATATGATTGTGCTCCCCATTCAACAAAATTCTTTTTTGCTTTTGCTTGCCCAGCTGGACTGGAGATTAGCAGATCATGAAAGGGCTCAGAGTTCCTCAAGTTCATCAGATGATAAGGTGTCAGAAGTTGATAGCACACCCAATAGAGTTTCAGAGGATATTGTCAAGTGCTTGTGTAGCATATTTGTGAGAATTGGTATATCCAAGGACAAAATTGGGGATTCAAAAACACCCTCCCGCTCTGCATCAGCTTTCAACCAATGCAGCAAGGAGAAGGATCAATTATGTGATCCTTATGGTATCTGTTCAGAATCCAAAACAAGAGAAGTTGGTTCATATAAAAATTTATGTGAAGTTAAAGCCTCCACTGTTGATCTGAATCGAACAACAAATGCAGTGTTTCTGATTCACAGATTAAAGTAAGTTATAGACGGTTGTTAACTGTTTTGGTTGATGATACCATGGGTGTCTATCTAATCTTGCAGACAAATTCAGGTTCCTACTTGGGAAACTAGCCTCTCTGAACTTGAAGGGTCTTACTCATCAGGAAAAACTTGCATTCTGGATAAACACTTACAATTCCTGCATGATGAATGTAAGACACCTTTCTACCACTAATTTACTGTATCATATTAAATATGATTTTATTCCTTCAAATTTTGGCCAATTTTATTTTTCATCTCCCAAATTTGAAATTGGCTTTTTTAGTTCTTACATTTAGAAAATGACTGATTTTAGTCTCTTACTTTATGTAACAAACAAAACATATCATTATTTGTTAAGTGTATATTGTTAATTATAAAGTTTCTCTTCTAAATATTATTTGATTTTTGATTATACACTTGACAAATCACATTTGTTACGTAAAGTGAGAGACTGAAATCAACTCTTTTTGAAATGTGAACTAAAAAAAGTAATTTCAAATTTAAGAGATGACAAACAAAATTAATCCAAATTTAAGGGACTAAAACATATTTAAGACCTACAGCAACTCATTCTAGTTCTAGATTTGAATTGAATTTGATGTCATCTTAGCTTGCTTAATATTTTGAGAGTCAACACCTTAAAAGATTTTGGTTTCAATGTTGTAGGCATATTTAGAGCACGGCATACCTGAGAGTCCAGAAATGGTTGTAGCATTAATGCAAAAGGTACGATGATTTGGGAAATGTTCTCAACATTCGTTATCATTATTGTTGATGATGATGATGTTAAACAAGAATATTCAAAGCAGTATGGTCCTTCTGTCTAACTTGTAGTGATTGTGATATGCTGCTAGAAAGTACTAATGTCCTGTCAATATTTAAGTTAACTAAGACATGGCAATGCATGTGTCAGGCAACGATAGTAGTGGGGGGGCAGTTGCTGAATGCAATTACAATAGAGCATTTTATTTTGAGACTGCCTTATCACCTCAAGTTTGTAAGTGCAATAATCTCGTCCTTTCTTTTCAATTTAGAGTTTAGAGATAATAAAGTTGTATTTTCCTTCTCTTTTGAAGTTCTTGTGCTTTATACTGTTCTAAATATCCTAAAAATATGTTACAATTAATCCCTTAATTTTCATCTTGTCTTCCTGTGACAGACCTGTCCAAAAGCTGCAAAAAATGATGAGGTTAAAGCACCAAGCATATTTGGCCTAGAATGGTCTGAGCCCTTGGTAACATTTGCACTTTCCTGCGGAAGCTGGTCTTCACCTGCTGTATGTTTTTCTATCTCAATTTAGCAGATAATATTATTATGTGGGCATCGATTAATTATTTTTTAGCAATGAGCTATAGCTACCGTTTTAGTATGTTACCAATGTCATGTGTTCCGCACCCAATTTTTATTAAATAAATTGGATTGAAAAACTTTTCACACGCTTAGCATCATCAGGGGTGTTAATTTGATTGTGGGAAATTTGAATTTAATACTACATTGCAAACAGGAACTAAGAATGCAAGTGAGGTTAAGCTGAGAGACTTTTGAACATTATATAAAACGACATAAAAAAGACTAAAAGTTTTCCAGTTTCCACTTTTCAATTCTATACTGCTAGGATAAATAACGATGTTGACTATTGTGTTATTGTTATCGTGAATCACTACTAGATTAGTAGATTTTATATGTAGAACTTGCCAGTGTGTTTGCTAGTTAAGAAGCATTTAATACACCCTTAATTATCATCACTTAAAAAAGCATATATTAAATGTAAATATTTTCTTTTTCAATAAAAGCTTTTTACTTTTGTTTTCATAACCAGTGTTACATACTAAATCTATTGTTTTTTTTTTTTTTTATAGGTGAGAGTTTATACAGCATCACAAGTTGATGATGAGTTAGAAGCCGCAAAGAGAGATTATTTACAGGCTTCAGTAGGCATTACAAGAACAAACAAGTTAATAATTCCCAAGTTGCTGGACTGGTATTTACTGGACTTTGCAAAGGACTTGGAATCTTTGTTGGACTGGCTCTGCCTCCAACTACCTGACGAAATAAGAAACCAAGCAGTTGAATGCCTTGAAAGAAGGGGAAGAGACTCTCTCTCACAGCTGGTACAAATGATGCCCTATGATTTCAGTTTCAGGTTGCTTTTACACCAGTAAGTTCTGAAAAAGTGTTGCTTTATCACTCAAACCTTCAGTCTGATCAGGGTTTCTCAACTTTGGTGTGATGGGTTTTTTGTACATTGGGTGGTTCACACAGAAAGTACATAAGCCAAAGCATGTAATGTTTTCATTTGGGAATGGGTTTTGGCCTTTATTGATGGTTAGTTATGCTTTTAGGGAAATATACATAGAAATGGAAGTTTCTTAGACATTCATTTGGCTGCAAACATTTTGGATTTATAATGATCTCATATTGCTTTGACCCCATGCCACCAAATGGCAATACAGCTAGAGTAGGCCACCTAAATAAAGTTTATCTATAAATCTGATTTTACATAAATACAGGCACTTTATGCACTTGCAACCACTAGTTCTGAGCTTGCTTCAGTAAAGTTGTATTAACTAGTATATTTATAGCATTAAAACCAATCGATATTAGCTTAAATAACGAAAGCGCTAGCTCCGTTAGATTAGACAATGAAATAGTTTGCATAATGTTCATTTCTCTAGCAACGGGAAATTGTAAGATTCAAACCCGAGTCACGTTATTATCATAAGCAGAAGTTTGCTTACACAATACATTTTGATGTCAATACTCCAAATCAAGAGATCTTTATTTTAATTTTTTTCCTCGATCTTAAGGTTGTATATTGAAGGACAGACTAGTGACCAAAGCCACCCTAAGAATGGACACCGAACTGCAAGGAGATTTTTACGAGTACAGTAACAATACAGTGGATCATAGAAAATATATTGCACAGTGCAATGCATCGTGTATGTGCTTTTTTAGTAGATGGAAAATGAAAAAAAAAAAATGGAAGAAAAGAAAATAATGTGAAGAAAAGGAAAGGCTGAATAAATATTTTTCTTTTTCTTTTCCATTTGATTGAGAAGAGTAAATACATGTAATTGTGTTAAGAACTAAAACAAACTGTCAGATTTGTATCTATTATAATAGACATCCTAAACTTTCATTTTGCCTTAAATACTCCACAAATTCCTATTGTTTTAACGTCTCCTCTCTGTTCATCGTTACTAGAAATTTAAAGGTTAGTTAATTAAAGCAAACTGTGAAAAGTCAATGTTTATTTACAGAAGACAAAATTTAAGATAGCTGTATACTATTTTCCATAATAAAAAAAAAAACTAGATTTACTATGATTAATTAAACTCCGCGTTAACAAGACTTCGTTATAATAATAATAGTAATAGTTTAAAAATTAAAATGCCCATGTATCAAAACATAGTTTTAGTCATATTTTATTTTTCTTTATATTAAATAAATTTGATATCCTTGTAATAAGATGATAAATAGATAAATTCATCATTCTATCAATTATTTTTTTATATTCCTCTCCTCCCCCTCCCCCGCCTTCTTTTGGTGCCAAATAGTAAATTGAATTAGAATATCGAGATACGTAAACATGACGCTCGTAAAAATTGTCTATTTTCTTTTATCCATATCAAATAAGACCCTACCATAAATGTACACGCATAGCTGAATATGCATACTGATTGTAAAGGAAGAGAGATGTATTATGACACAACAATATATACGAAATACAATTATGTTCTGCAACTTCTTGTTTCTACAATGGCAAAGGCTCTATAGTTACAAAATTACAGGAGAACAACATATTCTGTAATCACAGAGAATGCTTCATTGGGGAAGAAAAAAAAAACAAGAAAAACCAAGAAACCATCACAATAGCATCAAAACTCAAAAGCAGTGTACAAAATAGATAAATCCTATAGTCACTCCAGATGTGGTGCAATTCTGTTACCCTATAATCTCTTGTATACTTTCTCTACGAAAATGTCTCTCTTTACAACATTTTCCCTGAGGGTAGCAAAGGTTATATATATCAAGAACTAGAATCCATCTTTGAGACTTAACCAAACGGGGAAGGAACTGCTCCTGCTCCTGCAAGAGCATCTGATCTCTTGATGCTTCCCATTCCACAGACGATGCATCCTGGTGCCGTCACGGCTGAAAATTTGGCTCCACAGAGATCACACACATCATATCCAATTGTTGACAGTCTGCTTAAGGTAGCAGAACAGAATTGTGAGGGATCTTCCAAAGGATCAATGGACTTGTTAGTCAAACCCCTCTGAACACACAGGTCAATCAGGCTCCTAAATTCCTCCTGCTTGCTTGGAGGTGCTTTAGACGATAGTAGTTCCAGCATTTGCTTTGAATATGCATAATTTTGGACATCCATGTTTCTTTTGATGGCAGTTCGAATGCAATTTATTCTGTGCTTAGCCAGAAGAGGCAATGAACCGAGATGACGAGAAAGTCTTGCCATTTCATCTTTTGCACTTATTGCACTTGGACCATGGACTTTTTGCAGACGTCCAATTTCCTGCAATAATGAAGGAAATGAAAAATATTTTCAATCATCCACTGCATTAAATAACTCAAGTGGAAGCAATTTTGGAGGCTCATCTAAACAGAGAAAATCAACATGTTAGACCACAAGGTTTATGGCTTTCTGATATTACAATGTCTGATTGATCACCAAGGCTGCACAAAAAATATTTAAGCTCAATTTATAGTGTAGACAATGGTTTATTTTCTGTCTTGCAGCTTACATCCCAACTAGTATCCAGTCTCAACAAACGTAAACTTGTGATTTGTGATGTCAAATGAAATGAAATAAAAATAAGAGCCTGAGTTTCCCATATTAATAAGGGAAAAACATGACATTTTCTTTGCATATATATTCAGATGAAGTAGCAGACACCACCAGTTTTCCTGTCTCTGTTGCACTTGCTAAATTGCTATCTTAGGAGTCAGCTGACATCTCTTAAAGCACACAAAAAATATTTACAGCACACAAGAGACAAGACTTCTTAAGTCTTAACACAGTTTCTTTGATACATCTAGCTTATGGCCTAGAGAAACAAAAGCTCATGCACCTATTTCTTTTGGTAAGATGTCCGTTCTACTTATGTTGTTCAAAATTGAATAATGGTTATAGTACCCGAAGAAGAGTGACTGCAATCTTGTATTGTGCACAGATTGTTGCTTGAGCTTTTATATCAATTCCACGAGATTGTTCCTTAGCTAAGGCAAGAAAAGCTTCATCAAAACAAGATAACGCGTCTGAAAGATTATTTTGCTCAAGGTGAGCAAGTCCAGTCTTGAAACATACAGAAGCAGCAGCCCCACGTGGAACCTGTCATAAGATGCATGATGAGATTGGCAACAATGAAGAAACAATATATGCCCAGCAGGTTAAGGAAAAAACCAATTTCCTAGTTGTGTCAATAACAGAAGAAATAACACTATTATGTTCACAAGTACATTAACTAAATCAGGATATTTTCTCAAGCAAATTGTCCTAATTTCTTCTCTAGCATCAACAAAATTATGCCAGGAAAAATAAAAAAGGGAGTATTCCTTTCTGTTATATCTAGATGTAAGTTCAATCCAGAACATTAATTCTTGCATTGCTTCCTACATTCTTCCCTAACACCCACAGAAAATAATGGACAATATGTCTGAGAAGCATAGAACCTAAAATCACACACATGTATTTATTTATTTATACCTGTCCAGGATGCACAGAAATTTGTTGAGAACCAGTTTGTGGAGGCTTCCCTGAATCGGCAGAATTTGGTACTCCAAGTATGCTAAGATCAAGAGGTTGGCTAGAAATTTGAGCCTGAGCAGCCTGTAACTGAGATTGGGGCATGACCACAGCCTGAGATGGGGATTGTGGTGGGACACCACCATCAGGAAGTCCTATGGACTCAATTGGAACAACAGGTTGTTGAATGGTTTGAGGAGGAACACCACCTTGAAGACCAATATCAGCTTCAGAAGCACTAACCTGATTAGGAGTTGTCTTGCTAATTTCTGCCCCTGGAGTGTATTTGGAGAGAAAAGTTCCAGCAGGAGGTAATGATGCAGCCACTTGAACGGATGGAATGGTATTCTGAAAGAAATCCTCAGGAATAGGTCCTGCTTTAAGTCCCCCACCCACAACCCCAGTTGTTGGCTGTGAAATGGGTTCTGCTTGAGTCAATGCATCTGTACCAAAAAGGTCACCAGGAGTTGAAACAGTGGCAGAAGCCATAGTTGCTGGTGGCAGGGACAAAATCTGGCCAAGATCCTGGCTTCCACCGGTTGAGGACCTAGTCCTCATTGGTGGAGCTAACCCTTCACCAAGTCTAAACTGTCTAGTGGCTTCCTTAATCTTATTCACATCCACAGTAGAAGAGGCAATTGGCTTGTCTCGTATTTTTATTTGTATTTTTTTAATTTTGGATACTCCTTCTTCGTCACTACTGCTGCCATCAGCAACAGCTCCATACATGGATTTCTTAAATTCTTCTTCTGCTTTGGCCTGTTCATCAGCAGAGGAACTGGCAAGCTGTTTATTAAGGCTTTCCAGACCCATCAATGAATCACCTTTGCCAACCACATTTGACTGATTAGATATGGATTTAACTGAAGATGCTTCAAGACCATTAACTTTATTCTCATTACCTGTAGGCATGAAGGCCTTAACCAAACTATCTTCCCTCACCTCTACAATATTGCCTCGTCCTTTGATTGAGCCTAAATACACACCAATATGATCCACAATAATGGATGGAATTGTACCATCATCAGTCTTCATGTATGGTGTCACCTCTGCAGCAAGTGCCCACTGAGGTATATCCTTCACAGCAGTAGGTGTTTTAATTTCCCAGTTTCCACCACCCCATTCAGGTCCTTTTGGAACCATACTCTCAGCGGCAAAGTTGGCAAATATACCTTGTGTCCATCCAGTAGATCGAACTCGTAAGATCCTATCACAATATCTCCTCAATTCTGAGTCAAGACCTTCTTCTTCCAATTTCTGAGCAAGACGACGCATGGCACTGGGATTAAGGTGGCATATAAACAGATCAAGCATACTTTCATAGTCTGCTATAACTTCAAATGTTTCCTTTGCAATATCAAATTGACCAAACCTGCAAGTGACCTTCAATTAGAAAAGTAATAAATTTGTAGATCATGTAATTCAAATAACTACAGTACCATCCACATGCCAAAACATCAATTATGGGAGCTCCAAGTTCCAACATTCATATGACACATACATGTTATAGATCATGTTGATAGATGAGGAGCTACAAAAATGATACAAAAATAATACTGATCTTTAACAACATAAGCATTATTCGTATACAAGGAGAGGGTGGGGGACAATCATTGACAAAATGGAAAAAGAAATTAAGCTAGAAATGAAAAATAAATAGAATCATAATATTATCTGCAAACCCTTACCTTTTCAATAATGCTACTCACCTACAGGGGTAGCAAATGGATGGATTGAATGTGATAGAAAGAAAAAAGAGAAGCATATGTTGAAAACCATGTCTCAACCACAACACACACTCCTATTTATAAAACAAATATAACAAATACAAATATATAATTTTCCTAATTACTATATTACATGATACACTGAGCATAGATACTTACACTGAACCTAGACATAATAATACATGTTTCTAATACTCCCCTTCAAATTGGAGCATATAGGTCATACACACCAAGTTTGTCACAAGATAACTTATTAGAGCTCTCGGATTTGGTTAAAACATCTGTCAGTTGATCATTTGAATTAACAAAACTACTACTGATGTCTCCATGTTGGATCTATTCCATAAAGTGACAATCTACCTTAATGAGATAAGTCCTCTCATAGAATACTGGATTGGAGGCAAGATGCAATGTAATTTGGTTATCACAGGGGTCATTTGCATGATCTCTCAGAATTGAAGCTCCTTATGTAATTGCTTTAGCCAAATGAGTTTACAAATGGTGTGCCATGGCTTGGTATTCTGTTTCAGCACTTAATTTTGCAAGTAAATTAGTTGCTTATTTTTCCAAGATATTAGGTTATCTTGAATGACCATATAATATCCAAAGGTGAATTATCTTATCAGTAGTAAAACTTGCTCAATTGGCATCTTAATATCTGACAATATGAATGTCCTTTAACTTCATAAATGAGACCTATTGCTAGAGGAACTTTAATAAATTTTAGGATGTTGATCATAGCATCTCAATGGCCCTCACACAGAACTTAAAATCCTAATTAGACTCACCGCAGAAGAGATGTTATATTACCTGAGTTAT
The DNA here is from genome assembly GCA_025330945.1 of Mucuna pruriens. Taxonomy (NCBI): domain Eukaryota; kingdom Viridiplantae; phylum Streptophyta; class Magnoliopsida; order Fabales; family Fabaceae; genus Mucuna; species Mucuna pruriens. The sequence goes on along the minus strand of JAENHJ010000004.1, from coordinate 2,024,908 downwards.
GCCTTGGAGATTGTTGAAAAGGATGAAATAAATATTTGTAGGTATTATAACTAAACAAATACAAATAGGAACCAAATTGAGTCTTTATTTCTTCATAAAAGTTTAGATATTTTTGAGGTCTAGCATGCTTCTGTAGTCATTGGCTCTTGGTTGGAAGATACCCTGGGTTCACCCAGAAAAACTGCTTCTACAGTGATGAAACTTTGAAAAACCGCCTTTGAAAAACCGCCCTTGACTTAGCAGGACGGGTTCAAGGATGGGGCGGGATCCTCATCCCCGCCCTTGACTTTCACACCCAAGGAAAACCCAACCCCAACCCTAGCCAAAGTGGGGACTGGGGAAAACCCATCAAAGAAAGGGCAGATTCAGGCAGATACCTACAGGTATTCCCCAACTTTGACACCTGAGGAAAACCCGACCTTGACCCCGGTCAAAGCAGGGAAAACCTGTCAGAGACAGGGTGGATTCAGGCGAGTACCCACGGGTGTAGGTGCACTTGCCATGCCTACCATGAATAGACCACAATAAACTAATACCTTCTATAGAATGCAATATAAATACATTATAGATTAGATGATGATTAAAATAGTTATTGAAATCATTGGGTTTTAGGCATTGAGGAAAAGGCCAAAATGAAAATAGAATATTTTCAGATTGAAATTGAAATTGAAATTGATTTGATTTGATATGTTAGATGTGTTACAAAAGACGAAAACACTAATCCCTATTTAAATTTGTACTTGTCTTTTAATCCTAGTTAAATAAAAAAACAAATCATGAAATATAAGAAAATCTGAAAACCAATCCTAAGAGATCATAAGAAAATATGAAAAATAATCCTATGAGATAATCTACAATGTTTTAATTTCTAAATTACTCTTAAGATACAATCAACGTATTATGAGATATTATAAGACAATTTCCATAAATTCTAACACTACTCTCAAGATAAAGATTACTAAGCTTTAAACTAGTTACAAATGAATCCCTCAAAACAAAAATACCACTGGCTCCACAAAACATGGCTGGAAAGGTGACTTGGGGAAGCCACAGATGTTGAAGCACAGAGATAAGCATTGCTAGAAAGAAAAGTCAACAAAATGGCTGAAACAATGGAATGTTGCATAACTAAAGAGGAATAAACTTGATAGAATGATCATAGCAAAAATATCAAGGCAAGCAAATATACACAGTAAGAAATAGAACTTTCTCAAATTTTATAAGAACAATTGGAAGTTTTGAACCACCAAAGAACTTAGGAAGCCAAAATAAATTATTAGAAAGAGATACACTTTAGACTTGTTCTGTATTACTTGTCTGATAGGATACTGGTTTAGGCTAAGTTCAACAAGTAGGCTAAATAGAGAATTAGTTATAATTGCTGATATGGCCAGTTAGTTAGGGGAGGCAGCGCATATATAGTGCATGGCTAAGGGGAAGGCATGGAGTATCTTTTCTGTTACAAACCTTATGGGTTGGATAGAGAGAGAATTATCTCTTCTTTGAGGAGCAGTAGCTCTGGGGTTACAGGTTTTTTTTTTCTTCTGCAATACATCTAGTTTTTCAATCAATAATACATTTTCTGTTTCTCATTCAGGTTCCTATCATTGTTACTCTTCATTTTTAATGGTACCTCAGACTGCATTTTTTATTTGGTTTATGTAGATGAAATTATTGTCATGGGCTCCATGCCAGACTGAACTCAAAATTTGCTCTAAAGAAACTTGGTCCACTTGACTACTTTATTGGCATTGAAGTGCAGCACCTGCCCAATGGTTTCCCTCCTTCTCTCTCAATCCAAGAAAAGTCAGAACCATTTTTCTTTTTCAAAAATCCGAAGCACTTTATAAAACCGGCTAGGTTCGAACTGAGCCGTTTTTATAAAGTAGGTTGTTTCAGTTTTTGAAAAAACGTTTTCTACACAGCCCTACCAAATACATCAGAGATCTATTGGCCAAAGCTATAATGTCTGCTGCCAAGAGAAGTTTTATGTTGACGAGTAAGTAAACTGACTTTATTCCATAAAAAACCACTCTCTTTATCACTCCATTGTTGGTGCTCCACAGTATGCTACTTTTACAAGAACAGAAATCACATATTCAGTTAACAAGGTCTGTCAGTTCTTATCTCATCCCCTGGGTGTCCACCGGAAGGCAGTGAAAAGGATCATAAGATACCTCCAAGGCACTCTCAACCACAAACTTCTTATTCAGCCTGCATCTACATTGCATCCTATGCCCATTGTGGGATTTTGTGATGCAGATTGGGCATCAAATCCTGATGAATGCAAGTCTACCTCAGGAGCCTGCATTTATGTTGATCCCAATCTTGTCTCTTGGTGGTCAAAGAAGCAAAATCTCATACTTAGGTCCAGTGCAAAGGCAGAATACAGGAACTTAGCTAGTACCTCAGCAGAAATATTGTGAATTCAGTTCCTCCTCACTGAACTTAAATGCAATTTTAAGATTCCCAAGATTCTGTGTTAATCTCAGCATTCTCACAATCAAGTGCTCCACTATCACACCAAGCACATTAAATTGGACATCTTTGTGAGGGAAAAGGTCCTAAACAAGAGCCTCATAGTCCTCCATGTCCCAGGTCAAGATTAGTGGGCTGACATTCTCGCCAAACCTCTGTCATCAGAAGAATTTGCAACCCTTAGAGACAAACTCAGTGTGCTAGACAAGCTGACCCTAGTAAACCACCGAGTTTGAGGGAGGAAATATTAGAGAGACACAGTTCAAACTTGTTTTGTATTACTTGTAATTGTGCTGCTACTGGTTAGGGCCTGCAAGCCCAAACATATTAGGGTGCAAGAAGTTAGCTTCTGGTTACATTTCAGTTACATGACAGCTGTAACCAGTTATTATAGTCAGAACTAATTATAGGTCTGTATAAATACCCTGTACTAGCTCTCAGCCATTCAGATTAATAATACCAAAACAGAAATTCTCTGAATTATCTCTTTCTCTTGCATTTTCACCTTCTCATGAATTCTAACATAAATAAATAAATAAAACTAAGGCTGGTGTGCATCATAACCACATAACTTCATCTCCACTATGACTTATCAAGATAGGAGAAATCACCACCAAATCATTAATGATTTACGATGGAAAGCTCATTCAAACCAGAGTCAGTGCATCACCATATGACTCGTTGATGAAAAAGTCACTGGTGTGATTGTCAGTGGAAAGAGAACATCATGACAAACACAGGATGGTTTTGGAAAACCAGAGCATCTGGGACTAAAGACTGGAAGTGGCACGTGGAAAATCCCACTAACAGAGGCAAACCAGAGATGGGGTGCCAGTGGAAAACATAATAGAGACGATTAATTGGAGGAAAATAATCATGGAAATAAAGTGGAGCTCCAGGTTTTAGAGAAATTGGCAGCAAATAATGACAAGACAGGTCATGGAGGATGGCAATGCTTTCATACCATGTTAAAAATGGGGTTTTAGGTAAAATTCCTAGAGGAAAAGGACAGAATACAGGCTGAATATTCTGACATTAAAATTGGCTTGGTATGATATATGATGTGTTACAAAAGCAACACTAATCCTTGTCATATTTGTACTTGTCTCTTAGCCCTAGTTAAATATAAAAATAAATCACAAATTATAAGAAAATATTGAAAGCAATCCTTAGAGATTATAAGGAAATAGGAAAACTATCCTAAAAGATAACCTAAGATATTCTAAATTACTCTTAAGATATAATGAAGAAAATATGGAACACTATACATATTTTTCATATATTCTAACAAAACTAAAACCTTAACATATTAATAGAGTAAAATCTTCAATAAAGATATAGTTTAAGCAATTTAACAATAAACAAAAGCACTATCGAATTTCTTATTTTGCCTACCTGATACAGGCATAACCCAATTGCCTGAACCGGTGAAATAAATGAGACATTGGAGGACATCTTGGATAATCTCTGGAACGCAGAAATTCATCTCTCAAAATATTTAAAGCAGTGGAAAAACGAAGAGCTTTCACAGCATAAACACCTCGCATCACCTAAGGTCAAAACATTCACATGCTCAGACATTCACAAAAACCAAAACTAAAATGCCAAGAGCAAGGAATTATGTTGCTTACTTGAGTGAACTGCGGGCCTGATTGTGATAAGGACACAGCTAAATCTCCACAAACAGGAGATCCTCTAGCAAGAATATCCAGAGACCTTGGTGTTATGCGCAAGCTGTCAAACCTTCAATCAAATAAAAATTTAGTGTGTCAACATTACCAGCTTTAATATAAATTTATTTAGAAAAACGAAAATTGTTCTTGAAGTCTGCAACCTGGTGCAATTTGTTGTGTATATTAGAAGTTTGGTGCAAGTAAAAAATTATTTCGAAATATGGTGTAAATTGAATATCATTTATTGATGCAGATCATGGTTCCACAGCACTATTAATATTTTTAATAAATTTTTTATTGTTGTCAAAAACCACAACTTGGATGTGTCTCATTTTTTAAGATTACTTAAGTAATGGCTTCAGGTCAAGGTCACAACATAGGCGCTGCCTCCCCTTGTTCTAACCACATCAACTATATGATTCTTACTATCTGTTGACTGTTGTAATGGTGAGAGTCAACTTGTTTTGTGAAGGCATAGTAGGACAACAATCAAAAACCACAAGTCCACCAATGAATGTAGAGAGTAGAGAGCTATATTGCACAATAAACAACAATGAAGGTGTTCCCACATATTTAGTTGTAGAGGGAACAAATTGAAATGAGTGTGAATAGTCATGAATGGCAAATCCATGTTACAGCATACTAATCATTATGTGACTATGATATGCCTATGTATGTTCGTCTTCGTCATTATTAACCCTCCTGAATGTACACATCATCTTTGTCTTCCAAGCTCTTTCTCAGGAACAATAAAATGTTTAGGGGCAGCTTCTCATGTTCTGATGACAAGACTGATACATGGATCTCGTGTAACATAAGAAACATGTCCACATAGATCAAATTAGTAATTTGTATGAAGTTATCAGTGTGGTTTGGAGGGGCAAAAAAGCCTCTGGATTTTGTGACATTAGAATACAGGGATAGGTAGGTTAACAAAACTGTAATAACATTTAAGAACAGAGAATGAAGAAAATTATTTCATCTTTGTTTTTATTTCGTATGATCAGAGATACATTATATTAAAAGGAAATAAATATGAAAAAGGAGATGATAAATAGGAAATTTCCAGAATTAACTACGAATCCCAAAAATACAAGAATGACAATAAAAGCAGTATAGTTGACCACAATCCTTCCAATTATGAGATCTGTTATTCTCATAATATTTCAGGATTGATTTCCTGCAATAGTAAAGTAAATAATGAAGCAATCTTTTTAAAGAACCACCAAACCATGCTCCTCGTGAGATATATATTGTTGGGTGAAATGCAAGTACATGCCAAATAATGAGTTCTCATGTGAAAACACAGAACATGGAAGGCCCTAAAGCAGACAGTTAGACATCCCATCCACAAGCCAATCCACTCAGGATATTCATTGGGCCAAAACACTTTCTTTACGTCTCATATCCACCTTATGAATGTAATTGAGATTAGGTGGGTTCATGAAAACATATTAGTATATTTATACCAACTAAATTACATATTATAATTGTGAATTGAAATCAGGAAAAATAATGGTCAACCACTTCATAAATATCAACAATGCAATTGATGAGATCTACTTAATGTCAATGACATTCATAACATTAATATGCAAGGTAAAGAAGAGGTGTTTTTGCCAATGAACATTGTGAGTGAATTGCCTTGTGGATGGATACCTCCTTCACGACCTACCATATACTGGTTAATTGCATAACAACTTAGATTACATGGAGTAGTACCTATGTGACCCTTGACTATATATTTCCAATTTGGAACTATGCATGTAACAAGGAAGAGTACATAATATTGCAGCCAATAATATAGTAGTATAGGCAAAACAAAAACAGTAGTCATGGCTCACAGTCATGATTTTCAAGTAATAATATTTTATAAAAAAAGAGAGAGACTGAACCTAAGCCATGGCTTTTATCCCTGACTTCAATAATACAAGTAAAATTTACCAACACCAAGTTGTGTTGTGCAGCCATGACTTACATTTAAACAACTACTTATTTTAAACCATTTTGGGTAATAATCTCTAACTTTCAGCAAACTGGAAATATGCACATCAAATTGCACCTGTTAGGTAAAAATCTCTAATATTTCCACTATACAAGCATAAGTTGAATTTTTCTAAAAGGTTAAAGGTAGAAAAGAAGCAAACCTTGACGTTATTTGGTATAGTATTTCTGACAGGTCAAGCTTCTGCTCAAAACTTAGCTGCATTGTGGCAAATCCAATAAGAATTGGTTCAAGAAGACCAACAAGACAGCTTTTGATCTCAACCCTCTTCTTCTGTCTGGGATTTATTTCCGTTGGGCTGGAGAGCAACAGTCGATCATTCAAAGAACCAACCAAGACTGCAAAAAAATGTTAGATAAGATATGTAGGACAGTGCCAAAAAAATGTACAGTAGTTGAAAAAAATAGAATGCACCTACAAAATAATGTATGGATAAGATATTATGACATCCCATTATGGTGCAAGAAAATTACCTGCATAAGGCATACTGATGGAGAGGATAGGCCTCACTTTTCCATCCCAACCAAGTATACTGATTGCAGTAGCAGTAGAAAAAAGGAGGGCTGGCCCAACCCACAATAGAGATCTAAAGTGAGTATGAGTTATGGTTTCCAAAAAGAGAATATATATGTGACACAAGAAATTCAAAATACTATATGGTTGGAGGGGAATAGAAGGGAGGGGAGGAATTTTACAGAAACCCTTTGGTTAGAAGTTTGGAGCAGAGGACAAGGAGAATTAAGGAACCCTTCCCTTCAATATTGGGAGGATTTTACTTTCCCTCCCATCCCCTCCTTTAACCAATCAGTTCATTAGTGTAAATGGTTTGTTGATTTTATAGAGAAACTAGTTCAAAGGATATTGAAGGAAGTCCCTTGTCAAAATTTGCAGAAGTGCCTGCAAGTATATCAAGGGCTGCTGAAACAATAAGGACTCGCTGTGTAGTTAAAATCCCAGCAACATATCCCCTCTGAGTTTCTTGCCAATGCACCTGTAAATTTGAAGAAACATGGATTAGCACCTAGCAGAACCATAGTACAGAGCTATTTGATAATATGTCCACAAACAAGGAGCTCTATAATCACGGGAAGCAAAAATAAAGGATCAAAAAGGTCTTCATTGTGGGGGGAGGCTGTTAAGTTATAACAACAAGCTCTAATTGATCCTTGTTGCCTCCATTCTCACCAAAGAAAAATTAAATGAGTCATCAACTAGAAATATGACCAATGTAGTCCTTATAAGGCTTGGATAGTCCTCACCTAGCTTCTCATTTCTCTGACATGATTGTAGGAGATTATCACCTAGCAAGCTGGCTTGGGTCTCTCATATTTGTCTACACTCCAGATGTTTATTCCTAGGCGTGAAGGGGAGTTGTTATTAGGCCACCTGCAGGTGTTTACACTCCATATGTGGATCTTGGGTATTAAGGAATATGTTCAAATCCCCCATCAACTAGAGATAAGGCCAATGTAGTCTTTATAAGGCTTGGACAGTCCTCACTTTATAAGTCGATTTTGTGGAATTGAGTTAGGAACTAAAAATCCAAATTCTAATAAAATGAAAGAAAACTTTTAGCTCGAGGTAGGGTAGGTCAGTGTATTGTCCACATTTTAATCCTACAGGACTTTTGCATAAGGGGGAATGTCAAACGTAAATCATTTATGTGCCTTTACCAGTTTACCCAATAGCTTAAGCTTTTGTTATGGTTGAATAAGAAGCCAACAAGTAATAATTTTAGGGTCACACAATAAAAAGAGAATCAAAAGGTTTTCACAGGAAATGTATCCCCACTACAAAGAGAACAGGGAAGTATTTATCCATCATTATTAGTTCCAGATTCCAGGAGTTCCCCATATATTTAAAATTGCACCAATGTTTGTTAAATAAAACTATTGTTTCTTCTGGTAAATTGGAGGTCAAACCTTTAATGCTATCATTATATCTTAGAGGCTCAGGCTAGTGCTAGGTGACTGGAAATATATTTAATGGTTATGTAAATTGTAAAAATATTTTAAAAAGAATCTATAAAAAATATATATTTTTTAAATATGAAATTATACACACACAACTACCCTCCCAATTTGTTTTGATAAACAATGAATTTATTAAGAAAGAAAGGAGATACATATACTACAGGAGAAGATATCCTCAAAAAACTAATCCAAGAAAAAGGGGGAGGGGAAATTAAGAACAGGCAGGAAACATGTAACATTGCGCACCAATGTCTCTGAAGATCTACCAAATACACCCTCCTTAAACAACCCTTTAGCATAACACAACAAAGAAGTTAAGTGCACTACTCTATCCCAAATAAACTCCAAAGGTAACAATCAAACAGAGAAAATTCTAGCACTTTTGTCCAACGTGCACACACAACTACAAATTGAGCACAATGCGAAAGCCTTTTAGTATCTCTATTGGTGCCAAAACTTCTAAAACTAACACTTTTTTTCTGGAGATCAGAGATCCTTGGGGCAAACCCAATCTTCACCAACATGAAGAATGCCAAACAATCCATTTCCCTCTTTTTCCTTTACTCATCTTCCAACTATTTCACTTAACTTTAGAGATGCAGGTGTTTGCAATTTTCTAATCATAATTAAAAAGCACACTTCTAAATGATACCTGAAGAACAATTTCATTTCTTTTCAACTTAATTGACTTTTTCCCCTCACTATTGGTTGATATGTAATGGCCATTGGCAGTTGAAGTTGATAGGCGGTACCCTTGTATGAGCTTTACTATTCCAATTTGGTTCCCATGAGAAGCAAACATCAAAGATGAATCTACAATCAGAGAAACCATTTTCAATATTTTATGCTACTGACAAAAAAATGCTAATCTTAAGAAAAAGTGACAAGTGTCAGTTAATAGATAGACAAATATATATACACATTGTGAATACATATACTCAAGCACCTAATGGAGTAGAAAAGATGCGATCAACTTCAGTTTCAAACATAAATGGCGTTGGGCCATGAATTGAATTAACACTAGTCTCTGCAGTTGGGTTTTCTTCAAAAACTTTATCACTGTCCTTAGCTTCTTGAGAGGCCCCTCCTGGTAGAGTATACACACCCAATCCTGTTTTGTCATCATCGAGTATAGCAAACTGATTTTCATTGGGGCCAACAAATGCTCCATCTCGACCTACAAGACAGTTACTTGAATTATTAACACATGACCAACAGAGACAAAAATATACTCCTGACAGAAATACCTTTTACTGTGCTGCTTTTACTGTTTGCTGTCTGTGCATCAGTATTTTCCCAGTAAAGCACAACTTCATTTGTAGCACCACTAAATTCATAAACTACAAGAAATAAGCGCTGCTTTTTACTGTGTATCAAGTATTTTGCTCGGTACTCCACATTTCCAGGAATCTATAGAAAATTAATGAATAATATTACAAGGTTGAATTTCCGAATTTTCACTTACTATATATAAATACATCCAACATATCAATATTATGTAAAATTAAAGTCTCAGTAAATACAGAATGATATCTGTCAAAAATACTACTCTATAATATTACCGAATTATATAGCTTCCTGTAGATAGTATCAGATCCAGATGAAAGATTATGTGCCATAAGGTTCAGTCCATCCATATAGAATGCCCTGATAGGATAATGAAGAACTCGATTTGCTTTATTAAAGAAATTTAGCTCCAAATGAAATGGCTGGCAGTGGATAAGGGGTGTCAGTTGATTGACAGAAAATCTACAAAAAGAAATGTTTTAAATTAAATTGTCACATGGATCATACCTCGCAAACTGGAAAGTCTTTCAGATGATGCTTGTTATCTAGAACAGTGATGAGGGGCAAGCGTGATATAGGAGAAATTTTTGCATGGCCTTCCATAAAATGCTACAAAAATATGTAAAGGTATCACTCAGAAAGAATTGATAAGAAACAAAAGTGCAGACCTCTCACTTCTTTGTCTCCGGACGTGCTTAATGTGCTGTTCTAGTTTGGAACAGGAAATTATCTTTTTTTTTTTTCTTTTTTGCATTGTTCTGGTGCAAATTTTCTCTGGAATAGATTGTCTGGGATTTTCAATAAAAATTGGGTCTTCCCTAAGGATTTGAACTAGTTTCTCCTTATTCAATTTAAGTTTCCCTAAGGTTCTGGCAGTGCTCTGTCTTGTGATTCTCTCGTGCCTATGGCTGCAAAGGAATGCTAGAACTTTCAAGGGCACTTTTTGATCTCAAGACACCATTTGGGACAGGATTACTTTCTTGGCTAGTCTGTGGTGTTCTGCTCAAGGACTGTTTGGAGTGTTTTCTTTGTTACACATGTGGAGAGATTGGCATGCCTTGTTACATGAGTCAATCTTAGTTTGAAGATGTTTCTTTTGTTATTTGCTGAGAGGATGTCTTACTCTCTATCTTTAGAATTAATCTTATATCAGCATATGATCAGTTTCGTATGTGACAATAAACTCCTATACAACAAAAAAATAAATAATAAAACAAGAAACATACACTATAAAGAAAAGCCTTCCTTGCAATGTCTGATATTGTAAGATGCCTGTGGCTGCAAGAGATAGTACAGATGTCAACAATGACATAAGATGCTAAATGCCACAAATTGCATCAACTGAACAACAAACTAATGGAAGCATGAATTATGAAAGAATCTGATTATTGTCAAATCTCAAACTACTAATTTAATGCATAATCCCAACAAATCTTTTACCACCAGTCTAAATCTGACATCTGTATAGTGATTATCAGATAACGGATTATCTTGGATCTTACAAATTGATTGGAGAAGACAACTGTTCTGTCCATGTCATCCCTAAGGTAGCATGAACAGAACAAAATAGGGCAGAATGGATTGGGATTGTTTTGTGTATTTAGTACTTTGTTTGGTAACTAAAGAACAAAACAGAACACTGTGTCCTGTTCTGCATTTAGTGCTTACTAAATAGAATAGAACATTGTTTTCAATTACATATGTATGCCCATGTAATTTAATGTTTTGTTGCGTATTTAAAAATTGAATAGAACAAGACACTTTTTTATGTGTTATTTTATAATGATCATCATACAATAAATTAATATATATATATATACACTAATATAATAACAACTTATGCATATATAGTAAGTTTAAAAATTTTATATATATAATGCAACAGGAAGAAACTAATTTATAAGATTATGAAAAATAGTCTTAACAATACTGGTTTGATTTTAGAAAATATATACATATAATAATATATGTATATAATTACATACACAAATATATCATAAGCATATTAGGTGAGAGATGAGAACGAGAGGAGTGAATATGAACAGTATAATTAAACTGGATGGTTTAAGATTAAAACTAATTAAAATAATCTTGACCTGTGTATGGTTGCATGACTAAGCCTGTTTGGATAAACTTTTCCATAACTATTTATAGGAGAAGGAAATAGGAAGGAAAAATGAAATAAGCTTCTCTATAAGTCAAAATTAGCTTATGCATAAGTTAAAAATTAGTTTTTAGATAAGCTAATATGAGAGAGTTTCTATAAATTTTAGCTCATGAAGAAGCTTATTTCACTTCTCATTCCTATTTTCCCCTCCTATAAGTGCTTATGAAGAAGTTTACCAAAAATAAGCTCTAGATTTACTTCTCTTACCTCTCATACTCTCACTATATATATATATATATATATATATATATATATATATGACATATCTAGTAAGAACATATCTCGATCATACAAACATACATGAATGATCAAGATTAAAAAAAAATTGTTGTTGTCGGTGACAATCGCGACCAAATCAAAGAAAGAAAGAAAGAGGAGGAATCAAAGAAAGAAAAGGGGATTCAAAGCTAATAAAAGAAAAAAAGAAAAAGAAAAGAAATTAAAGAAAAAAAAATACTTGAAAGTTGAAACATCAAATAAGGTTGCCGGAAAAAGAATTGTCACCGGAGAAGACAGAATCTTGTCGGAGAAGACCAAATCTCACTTAAAAAATGTCAATGGTTGCACCGATGGTCATCATTTGGTTGCGCGGGTGGGGTTTGATGATTGCGATGGTGGTCATCAGAGAAAGAGAGGAAAGAGAATAGTAGAGAGGAGAGTTTCGGTCTGGAGGAAGAAGAAGGGAAGGGAGCATGAGAGAGCTTCTAAACCTTCAAAACTCTAACAACCCAAAATACCCTCACTAACATTTTAAACATGAGGGTATTTTGGGTTTTCTGCATACCTTCACAGTAGCAGACCGGAAACATGCGAAACATGGGATCGCAGGCCACTCTACTCCGCAACGACCTTAAATCGCACCACAAGAACAGCGCCATTGTACCTCGCCTCTGCTTTGTTGCGATAGCGGCCACTATCGATAACATAGGATCATATCTCTAATCGATGTGGGATCTCACCCCAAGTGTTGACATCTCAATGGTTGCACTCTACAACACATCACTCAGCCTTCCTAGTCAGCCCCTCCATAGGTAGCCCTTTTCCAAACACTAGCAACCAACTCAGATAGGCCAAAATTAAGACAGACGAGAGACCACAATTATGGCAACTTTCCAACAAGTCACACATGCACATATTTTTGCTTGTCATTGTCCACACTAAGATAAAGTCTTCCATCATCAATGATTAAAACAAAGGCTTAACTTTAAATGTCCAATTGCTTTTGTTGACCCTATCCTGCCCCTCAATTGTTACAACAATATTACTTATCATGTTCCTCTAAATGATTACGTCCAATTCTTTAATTTGTTTCATAATAGGATTTTATGTTGGGCTTTAAAGGAACAACGAGAGAAAAAGGTGAGAGAATCTTAAATGAGAATGTTAAGACGGATGTGTGACCACACAAGAAAAGACAGGATACAAAATGTTGGAGATATCATAAATATCTTATTAGGATATCATAGATACCTCATTAAGATATCATAGATATCTTATACGATATTATAAACATCTCATTAGGATATCATAGATATCTTATTAAGATATTATAAACATCTTATTAGAATATCGTGAATATCACATTTTATCTTCATAGTTATCTCTTATTTTTTTATTATCTATGTTATCTTTAAGCAATTCACCTTTAAAAGGAGATTATAAATTGTATTATTCAACTTAATCAATCCAAAGTTTCTTTTACTTGCAATTTGGTATCAAAGCTCCCGATCTTGGGAGCTTTGTTTCCGCTACCTCACTCCAGTGAACTCCTACCCACTGGCAAGACCCACGTGTCAATGTCAAACTCGTCTTCTATGTCCTTACCAACGATCTATGATAATGGCAAAAGATAAAGTCATTATCTTGGGACCTAATGAGCTTCCAAATCTGGTGTATTCTTCTCAACTTGACAATCGCAATGATCTACAATGGGCACAGTATATTTGTACTACTACTCTTAAAGGGTGCAAGAAGTTGAGTCATATTGGAGGAACCACCTAGAGATAATCCAATGTTTGAAGCATGGGATGATGAGGATTCTCTCATTAAGACATGGCTATGAAACCCTATGACTCCGAAAATAAGCCAAAATTATATGCTCTATTCCTCCGTTCATGAGATATGGGAGAATCTCATTGAGACATATTCAATGGAAAAGGACTCTAGTGTTTGCCATGATATCAAAAGCAAGATCTTCAACTCTAGACAAGGAATATTCTCAGTAACAGAGTATTATGGGACTCTAAATGGGTTATGGATCGAGTTGGACCAATACCAAGGATTGAAGATGTGCAAAACTAATTCTATTGCATACATCGGGCTCGTTGAAAAGGGAAGAATCTTTATGTTCCTTAATGGCTTGAATTTTGAATACGATCATATTCGGGTTCAGATTCTAGGCAAGAAGAAGCTTCCCTCTCTGTCTAAGGTATTTTCTATTGTGCGGAGCGAAGAGACCTAATGATCAGTCATGCTTGATAAGGAAACTCCAACACAAGATCTGCCATGATGACAGGAAAGGTTTCACAAAAGGATCAACCTTCAAAGGAAAACCCTTCACAAAGAGTAGCCGTGGGGAATACTGCAAGTATTGCAAACGACCAGGACATACCCTTGCTACAAGCTTTATGAAAAGGAGAAAGTTCTTGAACAAATGGGTGGAAACAAAGGCCCTGATATAGGGGAATCAAATAACCTCTAATAAGGAGAATGTAGTTAAACATCCTTCTACCTCGAAACTTGACCAGAATATTCAAGCTTTTAGTAAGGAGGAGATGGACCGCCTTCAAGTCCTCCTAAATTCAACAAGTAACTCTCTTGACTCGTGTGCCTTGACCATGAAAGGTAAGAGTTCCTTCAATATTTTTTATTTAGTTCCGCAAAGCATCTGGATCCTTGACTCTAGGGCAACAAATATAACCCTGTTTCCTTCATATTTTACATCATACTTTAAAGTATCCAAAAAGCAACTCATTACTATTGCTATTGGAAATCATGTTCCTATTATTGAATCTGGCAATGTCCAACTTCAGTTCTCTTTATCCCTACACAATGTTCGTCATGATTCTAAACTGGCTAACAACCTTATCTCTATACATAGGCTTATACAATATTGGAATTGTACAGAAACCTTTTTTTCTTCGTTCTCATTATGTTGTTCAGGATCTTACAACAAGGAGGACGATTGGAGTTGCTTTAATCGACATTGATGATAGCAATGAGCAGATAGTGGGAGAATTGGATGGAGAGGGTGAAGATGCCAAAGATGAATTGGTTTTTGATGGTGATGTTCTAACTTGAAGAGATGTTGCTAGTGCAACTGGGGCTACTGAACCTTTGAAATACACGGGTGGCAAACACAAATGCATAGGACAGTGGCTGCATTTGCATCTAACAAGAAAAAAGGAAAAGGAGTGGTTGAGGAAGAGGATGCAAATGAATTAAGTCAAGATGAAAGGGAAGAAAAGTACACTTCTAGTCGTAATGGGAATGATGAAGACAATGACATAGAACTTGAAAAGGATGAAGAAGATTACTAATTTAAGATGTTATTGTATTTGACATTTTGACTATTTGTTTACTATTTGAATTTTAAGCCTTATATGAATTTTTATTATTAATGATAGTTGTTAGTTTATGAATTTTGAGTAATACTTATGTTTTGAGCTTATATATATATATATATATATATATATATATATATATATATATATATATATATATATATTAATAATATTTTAATATATATATAATATTAGAATAGTGGTCATCCTGCTATCCGCTATCCCACTATCCCAATTTGGGGGTCGGCTGCTCCGCTTCGCTATCTGGGATTAACTAACTACTATAGTATCTTTATTTCCCAAAGGAAGTATATACTCAATCTCCTCAAAGAAATAGGAAATTAGGAAGCAAGACCTCAGGGGTACTTAGAAGTCCTAATATCAAAGATTGATAGGAAAATTGATCTATTTATCCCGCACTAGGCCAGATATTGCCTATGCTATTAATGTGGTCAACCAATTTATGCATAATTTTAGGGAAAGACACCTTCAGGCAGTTAAAAGGATCCTCCAGTATTTGAAGGCAAGTCCAGTAAAAGGACTTGTTCAAATAAGAAGGTACATTGTCCATGGAAATATATTCAGATGCAGACTATGCATGATCAGTTATAGATAGAAGATCTACTTCTGGATATTGTATATTTCTGGGAGGAAATCTACTAACATGGAGTAACAAGAGACAAAATGTGGTTGCTCAATCTAGTGCAAAAGTAGAATTTCGAGGCATGACACACGATATATGTGAAGGATTGTGGATGAAGATTCTTCTTGATGACCTCAAAGAAAAATATGAGGGAGCTATGAAGTTGTTCTGTGATGATAACTCAATTATTAGTATTGCCTATAATCCCGTCCAACACAACAGGATCAAAACACATAGAGATTGATAGACACTTCATTAAAGAGAAGTTGGAGAGTGAACTTATAGTCACAGCACATGTTCATACGAGGCTCTAAGTGGTAGATGTTTTTACCGAATAACTCCCTGCAGCTAGATTTGAAGAACTCAATGACAAGTTGGGAATGATTTATATTCATTTACCAACTTGAGGGGGAGTACTGGAGATATCATAAATATCTCATTAGAATATCATAGATATCTCATTAAAATATTATATATATCTTATAAGATATTATAAATATCTCATTAGGATATTATAGATATCTCGTTAAGATATAATACATATCTTATTAGGATATCGTGAATATCACATTTTATCTTTATAGTTATCTTTTTTTTTTGTTATCTATGTTATCTTTAATCAATTCACCTTTACCCTATAAAAGGGAGATTAAAAATTGTATTATTCAACTCAATCATAAATGAGAATGTAAAGATGAATGTGTGACCACACAAGAAAAGACACAATACAAAATGACTGTATAAGAAGAAATATTGACATTTGTTCCTCTACACAGCTGCAAATTCTAACTCACCCTTTAAGATGATGCTCTTGTAATTGTGCTTGAAGTTGATGTTCTGCTAACACTCCAGATGAACCCAAGGCAGATAGTTTTTCCTTTAAAACAGATGCTGCATAGCACCTCTACCATCAGCATATCTGATTAAAGAAAGAGCTGGATGGAAACAGAAGAAATATATGCAAATACAACACGCAAGACAGTAGTAGATGGAATAGAGTGGAAGATACAATGTCCAATAATAACTACACCAAATGAGTAACAAAAAATGCATAAAACAAATGAATATATCAATAAGATATGAATACAATCCAAATAACTGGATCTATCAATATTTCAAGGTACCATTGTCCATGACATGCTCCAACTCCATCACTATTTTCCTATCACTGCCATGTTCCCTAAAATATGAAACTTATATATATATATACACTTTGTCCCCCTATCTTAAATTTCAGCAATTGCCTTTCGCCTTCCCACTAGTTGTGAGAAATTCTGGCCAACAAAATCCTAGAATTTCAACATAATATATTGGGAGGTAGAGAAAACAATATTCAGAATATAATAAAGTAACATTGATAGAAAAAACTCAAGGATTTTGCCAGAATTGTCACTTTCTCAGTTTTTCCCTCTCTAGTTTGTTCTAATACCATGTTAAAATTATAATATTTACATAGCAAAGGGAGAAAAGGAGGGAATAGAGACTCTAATAAAAATATTAAACTGATATGGTGTAGTATGATATGAAACAAAATGCTAACCTATACTCCTATTTATACTAATACTAGACTCCTAACCCTTTGGAGAGATTGGCATGTTGGGTTGCAAGTTACTTGTTCTTAGTTTTTTAGTCTTTTTCCTCTTACTATTGGTACAGTTCTTAAGAACTTCTTAACCTCTTGCATCTGTACCCCTCTTTTTTGTCTTAACAAATTCTGTTGATCAAAATAGAAACACTAGACTCCTAATCTTAATTAAATTAAATATGGGAACAAGAAAACTTCCTGAAATAAGATAAAATCCCCAAGAATAAGATAAGGTTCCTTACAAGATAAGAATCCTACAAATTAGGTAGCACAATTATCCTTAAAAAAATATATATCGTAGTCTATTATGCATCATTCTCTCCCTCTAAAATATTTAATAGATATTCTAACATTGTTGTCCAAAATCACCAAGTAAAGACATTGATGGAACATTATGAAAGATAGCCACAAAAAGAGGAGTTAAAAATTGTAATATTTTCCACATTGGCAATGAGCAGAGAAGTTAATCAGTTGCCCCATGATAACAAAACATTAAAACTCAAGATCTTTAATACAACACAAGGTTGTGTTGATGGATGGATGTATAGTGGCATGTGCAGACACAAATAATGGAATTTTTTGTTTATTTAGATAGCAAATATAGTAACATAGTATGAGTTTGTATTAAGCTTATTTTGTGACCAAAAATGTTTTTTTGGGCAGCTTTTTGAGAGCTTTTGCACTAGAAAATTAAAGATTATTTCTTCAAAATAAGTTGTATGCTATACTTAATCTTGATTCTAGAATAAATAAAAACAATTACCTGAAGATCCTCGTGCACTTTGTAAAACTGCAAAAAGTTGCTTTCTCCCTTCTCTACTGTATCTGGCCTTATTTTTTGAATTGTCGGCAATTGTCACATTCTGTTAAAATAAACACCAATTTATTGTCCATATTCACCAACAAGCAAGGTATATACAAAGGTAGCACGTAACTGCAAACACTAGTGCTGCTAAATTAGATTTTGGATGAAACTCTAAAGCTTTGATTCGTGGCAAAGGATAAACTGCTTCTCCACCCTGTTGAGAAAGGATGCGAGGGATATCAATTGATTCAATTGCTGCATCATAATGTAATGCATATTAGCACAAAAACAAATGAAAAGAATTGTACAAGAATGTAGCATGACTATTGTTATTATGTTTCTTCTCTCACTATCTATCTATTAAAAGATTTTATAACTATGAGGCAGGAAAAGTAGCAGCCAAAATATTCTGCAATATAATTAACATAATCTATCAAAATTCAAAACCAACAGGAAGTCATCAGGTATTGAAGGTAAAGATAGAAAGTGTCAATACAGCTAACCTGCAGGCTCAAAAAAATTAGCTTGTGTGGGAGGTCCATTAGGATTAACTGCAACGCGTGTTTCCCAAACGTGAAGATTTCCATCCTTAGATAGGGTTACAAGTAAACGCAACATGGGGAGCCAAGCAACTGATGTTATTGGCTGTGATCCAACTTGTTTTCTGAAATTTCAATTACAATAAAATGATCAGATCTAACCGAAATAACAAGCCTAAACTCAAAATATTTACAAATAACTGCAGGACAATAAAAAATAAGAAACCATAGGTGACAATGATAAGTAAATAACACTCACATTCCAATCATACTAGGTCTCTCAGTTGATACATCCCATACCAGAAGTGTACCTCGACGATCCCCAACAAAAATCCATTCCAGAGTTGGATGAAATGCAAATGCACCAGCACCAATAAGCTTTATGGTATTGTCAACTGAATAGAATACACAATATATATATATAAATATAAATACAATACAAATAATACTACAAATAGAACTTATAAGAGAAATATAAAGCATATCAAAAGGAAAAGAACATGTAGGAAATCATCTTACGTTGTAGTGTGTAATGAACAGCATAGGTATGAATATTATATGCTCGAATCAAACCTTCTGCATAAGCAACATACTGGAATGGAAAAACAATAAAATCAAATTCAAGAAAGATGGGATTGAAGTATATCATTAACATAAGAAACTCAACACTAGAAATGTCTTACAGCAGAAACACGGAAAATGTAATCATGATAAATAGTACACTGAAAACATTACCAGTACAGGGAGGCGAGGATGACAAGCAAGGTTGACAATAGGCTTCTTCAAGTCCGGCTTGATTTTTGTGGGTGCTCTACCGCCTTCAACAGTTCCAACAACTTCATTTATGCAAAAACAGATATTTGACAGAAGCCATCACCATTAGTAATCAAACTACTACAAACACATCTATCTACACACATGATACACCAGAGACAACCTGTCACACTCATTCGTTTATGAAACCCAAAAAACACAACAGGTTGTAGTGGGGTCAAAGCCATATGAACTTCTGTATCAGAAGAAATTTGCTCTGTCTTCTTCTCTGGTGAATGCAATACACAGGTTTGCTCTAAGTCAAAATCACAAGACCGTATTGTACAATCCTACAGATGTAAAAGCAACATGTGCAATAAGAATAAAAGAATTACCCAATCACAACATATGAACTAATACAGAATACAATTGAGGGGCATAACTTAAAAAATAAAAACAGAAACAGCAAGTGGATAGCTTAACTTTTCAAAACCAAAGTAACAGAAAATGAAAGAAATGAAATTTCTAAAAAAAAAAAACTATGAGCAAAAAATAAATAAATAAATAAACAAAACAAAACAATAGTTCAACTTTAACTCAACAAAAGAATCTGTTTCTATGCATTTTTGTATCTTAAAGAACAATAACATTAGAATCAAAGAACAATTATAAGCATTTTTCTAATGTAACTTCCTAATTTTAATTTTTTTTTTCTGGACTTGATCAAGTAAAACACTTGAGCAGTTCAGCAATATCATAAAATGTTGTCCATACCATCTACAATACATCCATTAGAATTTTATTTGCATATTACAACCTCTATAGCCAAAACTATAGAAAAACTGGACATTTGTGTGCATCAAGAGAGAGAGAAAACTAATGTTTCAGATCAAACCACAATCTTTTGCAAAACTACATTCTTCCTTAAGAAAATATGTCTAGACTTTTCCATTGTGAATTTAAGATACAGCAAAAAGATTATTTTGAGGAGGAGGGATATGGGCCCATGAAAAGTTCAGGTATGGTCAACCTGGAGGATTGCAATCACAGTATGCCCACTTGTAGGACTATAAGACATTCGCACAACAGGTGCTCCAATGT
Source organism: Mucuna pruriens (assembly GCA_025330945.1). Classification (NCBI taxonomy): domain Eukaryota; kingdom Viridiplantae; phylum Streptophyta; class Magnoliopsida; order Fabales; family Fabaceae; genus Mucuna; species Mucuna pruriens. The sequence continues at coordinate 2,004,336 of JAENHJ010000004.1, read as the reverse complement.
CAAGAGCAGAAATCTTGCTTCCTGTTAACGCATCAAATTCTGCATACATTGAAGCAAACCATCAAGTAAAACAGTTGAGCCAAATCAAGTCAACACACAAAGAAATGCACATGCAACAACAATAAGTCCACTCAACTCAGAAACTCGTCAGATTTCTAAATGTGCGGAACCATTTTATTTACAGAAGACAATAGATCAATTAGAATCCCCAGCTAAATTCAAAACAAAACAAAAAAGGACAACAACAGATAGATAACTAAACCCATATTTTCTAACAGCAGCAGTTGTCAATAACAGAGCTTATTCATAACCTATAAAGCTATTAACAGTAGTTCAGTCTCTTATGACGCTGCTGCACTCAATCCATTTATCCTCTAATCCAGATAAGAGGATATGATCTCTATACATTTAAGATTTATTTTCTTGCAAATACTATTTTCAGTTTCTCACTTTGTCTCACATCAATGCTTCCTTCCCTCTGGATAGTTCTTGTGGAAATCCTGTTGTCCTTCCAGGTCAAATCCTTTGTGCAGACTGCTGTTCTTGATAGGATTAAAACCAATGTTTACTTCAGATTCAAATATCACTAACTTCTTTATCTGCTGATTGTTCTGCAATGTGCAGACTGCAGTTCAAGCTCTAAAACTAGTTCTAAATCCTCATTTGTTATTTGCATTGTTTGGCAGCTTCCTTTTTCTAGAATAACTTGGTGTGGTGTTCTAGTGAACATTGGGTTTGTCCCAAGGGTCTTCAGCAGTTTCTCTGCATTAATTTTAGAGGATTCAGCAATGCTAGAGATGCCAAAAAGCTTTGGTATTGTTCTCAGTTTGTGGTTCTTTGGCTTATTTTGTTGAAAAGAAATGCTAGAATTTTCTCTAGACGGTGGTCTTCTAATGAGTTCATTTGGAAATTGGAGTCAAGTAGTTTTCTAGCTTCTTTGTGGTGTTCCACTAAAAGTCTTTATATGCAGGACCAGCCTTGGACCTTGTCCAGAGGTGTGACAGCCCAGGGTCCAAGGTTAGAAGGGGCCTAAAATTTTAAAAATGAATATTTAAATAGTTGTGTAGTAATTTTTTAATATTATTCTATATTATTTTTATTAATATATTAAAATTATTGTCGTATTTTATGTCTCTTTTTTATCCAAATTAAAATGTGACATGATTAAAAAATATCTCTCTTCTGTTGGTTGTTAGTTTTTTCTAATGTGTTACATTCATAAATCTATGTTGAATAATTTTAGCTCATTGTGATATATCAACATGTACTGGATATATGATTATAGACATAAAGTGTTTGCTTTTTTAACAAGATAAGAAACACATACCAAAACTCAAATAATAAAGGAAATAATACTAAAAGTTAGTATATTAATAAAAAAATAAAAATATATGTAAGCTTTAATAAGAAGTGATAGTATTTTGTGACAATAGCATTAGAGCTAGAGTATATATTTTCTTTAAGGGGTCAACTATAAAAATTAAATTAAAATGTAATTTTAAATAATATATTAAATATTAAATTGTAAATTTAAAATTAATATATTAGATTTGACCAACAATTAAAAAATACATAATAATTTATCACATATCAAGAAAATCAAAATTATATAAATTAAACAAAAGGTACAAGATTATAATGATGTGGTGGGAGAAAAAAAAATCGTTTTTAAAATGTATTTTTGCAATTTCAATTATAGGAAATCTTTATTATATTTAGATATCATGTTTGAAGTTTTAAAAACATAATTGACCTCAAGCAAAATTTAATTTTTAACTTAATAATAATAAAAACAATACATTATCTTCTTCAATCAATGAAATAATATTCTTTTAATTTTTTTATTAAGAAACATTTAGGAAAACAAATAGAGAGACCTTAAAAATTATTGAAAATGATGGTTCTATATTTTTTTGGGAGGTGTACCCATCTTAAGTAGTAACAAGTAAAAGAGATAAAAAAGGAGAGAGGGAAAATGTAAGATGAAATAAAAGATGTGATGAGAAATGAATAGAGAAATAGAAAGAAAAAGAAAATAGAGAAGTTATAAGAAATACATTTGTATAAAATCATTATTAAAAAAATTATATATACATATTGTGTATACATTGGAAGGGGGGGCATGAATGATAGCCAATAACATAATAATAAATTGAATAAATGTGATATATCTTTCTGAGATTTGTTAAAATTATGTTATTCGTTTAATATAATAAAATGTATCATTTCTAATGAAATTATGTTTACATTTTTTAATACTTAAATTTAAAGGGCCCTTATCTACTATTTCATCCAAGGCTCATAAAATCTCAGGACTGGCCCTGTTTATATGGGAGTGTCTTTGATAAATCCTCAGAGATTGGCATGCAATGTTGCATGTTTTTCATCTTTATTTCTTTTTTCGCTCTTAGTGACATCAGGATTTTTTTATCCTCTGCATTTTTATCTTTCTCTTCTTTCTCAATAAATTCTTTGTTTATAAAAAAAAATTAAAAAAATAAAAATTTGGTGCTATGTCTGCTTGTCTAACCTATATCCAACATGACCATTGTATGACTCACTTGTGACATGCATCCAGCACACATACATACATGTCTAATTTTTAAATCTTTTCAGCTTTGGCATGGTTATGACACAAGCATAGACGCATTGGTCCATTTCAAATTTGTCAGTAACATATAGAGGTTGAGTCTATTTCACACTGTTAAGCAATTTTTTATAAAAAAAATAGAATATGGCAATGGTGCTTTTTTCCTTCTACTTAATTATTTTTTATGTACATGTACATAGCTAGTTCTGCTAGGACAAGTTGATATTAAGTTTATACTAATCTATCATTTAAGAAAAAAATTAAATTAGAGAATATTTATTAAAAATGAAAATTTTGCCCTCCCTTCCCTTTTCCTCCAAAACCCCTACTCCGCAGTGTATCCTTAGAAATTTCTTTTTGGAAAAAGTCAATAGAAATTATGCTCTACATTTTTCCAGACGGGTTTACAGAAAATTTGAGAAGAGATGCAACTCACTTCAAGTTAATGAAGCCAAAAATGATAGAGCTCAAAGAACAAGATAGAACATCCACATATGTATCCCATTGTGTTGGTTGATATGATAAAAGATAATGAATGGTTACAAGATACTATTATTTATACTAGTGTAGTGTTATGTGCCTAACTAACTAACTGCATGAGTAAATCTCAACCCTTGATAACTTTCTAATTAATGTGTACTGTTGAAAGCAATGGTGATCCATGTGATGCTCAATAGCAAGTATTGGCAAATATGACATATACCAAGATGAGAAGTGCTAGCAACACTCTTTCTAACTCTATTTGGAAACTAAAAATCATAAGTGAAACTCATTAAATAAGATGTAAAGCTAACCAAATTTTGTGTTTTCTAATAAATTTCAGTCAATAATAAAGTATATTAGAGAGTGTCTCGCCAACGATTTTCAGACCCAGGATATTATAAATCTAGGAGCTTATTATGTACACGGTAATACGCATATGTGTGTGAGAGAGTGTCTGCTTCATAGTTCATAGCTTGGAGTTTATATATACAGTACTATATGTATGTGTGATACAGTGAGTGTGTCTGCTTCATAGTTCATAACTAGGTGATTGTGAATCTAAAGCAAAAACCCTAGTTAGTTACCAACGGCTCAGATCTCACGGATCAAATCAACATATAGAATTGCTTCTACTGGTGAGTGCCTTCAGATACTAAGGCTTCAAGAGTAAGTTAAGCAGCATTCAACAAGCATAACAAACAACAGAACTATACGAACCGAATTGCGAATTAGCACAGTGAACTAAGTTCGCCGAATCGAAGAGGTGAAAGAGAGTGTCACTCACCGACGATGTAGGTCCCGATGGCGACGGCGACGAGTGCTTGATGAGGATGGAAGGAAGCAGCGTGAGGCTGCAAAGGCCTAACGCCGCGTCCCACATGGCGCAGATCCAGGTGCTGCAGCGTCGACCACTCCATGAATCGCGTTCCGAATCGTACAAATTCACCGCATTCAGATCTTGGTCGCAGTTTGAGAAAACACGAAACTTCCCTCTAGTGCTGCTGCTATCGATCTGCAACGGACTACGTGGAATCCGAGGAGAAATGAATTATGAGATCGCGGAACGGAGGGAACAACTCTGGCTTAGAACTGGGAGACCGAGACTAAAGAAGAAGAGGGAGGAGGAAAGTTATTTTTATTTTCTTTCGGGGTCAAGTGAATTTCCTTACTGGGCCTGGTCCTTATGTCTAGAGGAATAAATAGGCAGAGTATTGTATAGTAGGCCCAATAAATATAGCTGGGTTGATTCTAAATGGGCTCGTGCTATTCCATGCGTTGAAAAGTAGCTAATGCGTTTAGGTTTTATATATAAGGAGTGATTAAGCTATTTCATAACCAACATTAAAAGAGTTATTTTTTATTTTTATTTTTTATTTTTTTAATATAATTATTCTAACGAGTAATTTATTTTTATTTTTAACCATTAAACTAAAGAAATTAAAAATTAGATACGATGAGTAGTTCTTGTAAAGTTACTATTTGAGTAACTTAATTTTTTTCTTTATATATATATAATTACAGTTATTAAGATTTTCAATTCTTTGATAACCTAGAGATATTCATATGGGTTACAAGTTTCAATTCTATGAATAGATTATGAAACTAATCATCAATTTAGATTTACTCACTTAAAGATTCTCACCATTCTTCGAGAATATGTTATGCAAGAATCAAACTTATGTCCTTATCTACAAGCTCAATTGAGTCATACTCATGAGGTGTTTGGGTTATATATAAAAGATTTTCATATCAAATTAACTTTTTTTTTCTTTAGTACAAAAATTTTGGTAAAGTAAAAAGAAAAGAAAGAAATTAGGCAAGATTGAAGCTGTTTTGGAATGAGAGAATGTGAAGGAAAGAAAAAAAATTAGAGAGAAAAGAAAATAAAGGCAATATAATTTATTTTAATGTTGTTGTATTTAAAAGAAGAAGAAATTGTAGAAAAAAAAAACATATTTCTTGGCCTTTCATCAACCACATACTCCGGATCCTTGTCACAACATACATTAATCGATTTTTATGGGGGAAAACATATTATCAATTTTAAAGTAAATGTTGTGATTAAAAAAATATTTTTTATGCAACAATTTTGTTTTTAGTATATCGGAGAGTAGACAACAACGTGGGTGGTATTAAAAATTTTATTATTTTTTATAAATTTCTTCATAAACAAAATAATCTTTTACATTAATTCAAATTAACTTGTATATAAACTAATTAATAAAAATTCTATCATATTAATTTTTTAAAAATTAATTTTTAATTTACACATGAGTTAATTTTAATTTATAAAAAAATAATTTTATTTTTTATAGTTTTTTTTTAATTATTTATGGATATAACTCTATTAAGAATGGATGTATTGTTGTAGAAATTTACTCGTCGTGGAATATCTGTCAGTTTGAATAATTACAGTGACTTTCTTCTTTGATTAATTGTCTTAAATGTTAATACCCGGAGATGGAGTATGATGGGTTCAGCAAAGCACAGTAGAGTATTGGTAGAATGTGATGAAAATGACAAGTCTTCGGTGACAATATTTTCTCCTTTTTACTTTACTACTGGAGCACTAAACTGGAAAAGCAGTCCAACAAGCATATCTAACATCTTTCATGTGGCTTAAAATTACGAATTTTGATTCCCAATTGGCATGATTGCCAAAAAAGAAGAAAAGAAAACTTGTGTGTGTAAGGGGACCCAATTTCAATATTCTTGTAGTATCAATTTCTTGGTGCGATGTGATCTCAGTACCTACGCAACCTTCCATGCTCAGCAACAATTATCTAGATTTTTTTTTTCTTGGATTTTAACATAGTATGTGTCGAAATCTCGAACCTACAAAGAACAATGGAATGGCACAGCGAGATTGGCTTAGTACTGTTTGTGTTTTTTCCATGATTCTACTGAAGATTACTTTGGGGGATAAAACAAAATGATTGGATGTGTCTTTTTCCTCATCATGCCATCGTGGATTCTGAATACTACTCCATATCCATATAGTTGATTCCATTATTATCATGAACAAACTCGTGTCAAATATAAGCATGCTGATTTTAATAGACATGAAAGATCTGAATTCTAAACTCGTGTCAGATACTCTGTATCTCTCAACAATTCTAAATTCCGTTCTTACATAGCAATCATGCATGCTGCATCAAATTTCGAACTCGATAAAAACGAAATATAATATTAATGAAATTGAACCTAGTAAATAAAAAGTTAACTTGAATAAGTCAAAAGTTAAAGTTATTTTTAAATATCGTGAGTCTGAAAAAAGTTACTGAAAGCAATGTAAATGCACATGTGTGGAGTATATTATTTTGGTCGCAAGCTTCCCCAACTGACCCCAAGAAGCCCCTAATTTATTCATACTGTGTTTCTTTTATACAAATGGAACAAAAGAACAATATTTTTAGTGTGAAACCATAGATTTTACGACAATTTTATTCGTATGACTATTATGAATTTATTTTTTCTGAATATTGAACAATATACTATAAACATTAAATTAACTAATGAATATAACAGTAAAACCTAATAAAGTACTACCTCCGCTGTATATAAAGTTGGTGGCATTGAATGGTTAACTAGAGACACCTTAAAGATCAATCTTGTCATTTATAATCTTTTGCTATTGATTTTTCCAAATTAGCTTGTGGGAATTAATGGTTTTCTTTTGTAGACTCTATCCTTTTAGCAGCTCCCACAATTTTGAGCTTGTTTGTGATCCTTTAGCTCTTTAAAACTTGAAAGGTTGTGATTGCACAACTCTATGGTCAAAACAGGACTATAAGCAGGGAATAACACAAGGCAGGTGTGTGGAATCTTATTCCTGTTGGGGTACCTAGCTATTTATCATCTTTATGGATAAATGGCCATCCGTATCCATTTGTGGATAAATGGATATCTAAGAATTTAAAATGGAATTAAAAAAAGAAAAGAAAAAAAGGGGGATATCTATGAATAAATTTTAACATTTCATATTAGTATAATATTACTTCTTTGGTTATTTTTTAAGTGTTTTTAAAAGTTTCTATACATAAATCAAGAAATACAATAATTTTTTATAAAATAATATTTAAATTTTCTGTTGAATTTTTTTTATCTTTACTCCACAAAAAATGTTTTCTAGTTATAAATGTATAAATTAATTAAAAATTAAGTAAAAAATATGGGTATAATTAACAAACAAGTGATTAATATTATCATAAATTTTAAAAACATGTAAATAAGAACAAGTTTTTTTTTTAAATAATACTTAAAAAGAAACGAAAAAATAACATGTTTTTGAATTATATGACACGTTATTCAAGTCCAAAGGAAGCAACTCTTTATAACTTCCTCCTAAATGTAAAAATTAACGAAAAAATTGATGAAGGTGCATAAATGTGCAACCGAAATTGCACTAAGTTAGCTTAATTGTTCAACATTCTTATAAAATATCTCAAATACTATTATGTTTTAGTATGTTTTATCTCAAGGCATTACGGATCGATAAATTACATTAAGATATTTGAGTTTTAAAATAATAAAATTTTATATTTATTAAATATTCTCTAATTCATGTCTATTAGTCTTAAATATCAATAGTTAATAGAATGATATTCAAAGTTGTCGCTAAGATTTTTTTTTTTTCATAAGTAAATTGAGAAAATGATATCTTGTAAGCATTTGAATATTTTCCTTACATTTCTTTTTTGTTGTAAAATCATTAATAATTTGTTCATTGTCAAAATTTTTAAAAAAAATTATTTTCAATAGAAATCAAAATAACACTATTTAATCTACTTTATGATACGGTAGATAACATATAAGATAACCATTTTAATTTTAAAAAACATTCTTTCAACATATGTAATATTAAGTGTAAGATTGTTTACTTAACCCATGTATTTAATTAAGGGAATGGGAAATTTACAAGTTAATTAAATTTAATTATTGTTGAAAAAGAATAATAAATTTTTATGTTGTATGTTTTTTTTTAAAATATCATAATGGGCTGAAATGGTCAAAAGCGCGCATACTAAGGCAAGTTTTTCCTAAAAATAGTTAATCGACTCGAGTGAAAATACAAAGAGCTCATTTACAATAGTTGAAAGTGTTTCTTAGTCAAACCTAGTTGACCTAATGCCATTGACACATTTTTCGATACAACAACATACTTTTCAAGATGAAACCCCAACCGACCAGAGTTTTGAAGGAAACCCCACAACCATCACTCTAAAACCCTCAAACCCCTCATGAGGGTTGCTGCTTGTTACCAAATGGTTCCCAAAAATCCTTTACCCAAAGGTTACCCAAACCTTTTATTAACCAATGATTAATAACTCATTCCCAAAAGGTCACAATGGTTGAGTTAAGAAGTTTAGAAACTAGAGACACCCTTCCTCCCCCTCAACCCGCTTGGAGCTACCTAGTTGATCAAGAAGTCACCTTCTTAACTAAAGTTCTCTAACCATTTGATCTTCAACAAGTAAGGTAAGCTTACTCTATGCTTTCATGGTTGTGTTGATAATTAAAATACTATTGTTTTGTTGTCTATATATGTATAGATGTATTATTATAAACTATGGTAGCCTTGGGTAGTCATTGATAAAGTTCCAAGCTTTTATGAAAAATGCTAAATGTTGATTAATTTATCATGCATGCGTTGAAAGTTGTCGTATTTACGTCTATAATGTGCTTACATTATGTTCTAGAGGGATTGAATGGACTACATTTTGATTTGGTTGAAGTTTGAGTGAATTATGAGTTTTTGCATGTAACTATTTTGGGTTTTTGTTGAGCGAAGAACCATTTTGCTAGGAGAAACCTCTTCTTTTGGGTTTCTGTTTGAAGACTCATTGAGCGAGAGGAGACTCTCATTGAAGGACCTTGCAATTGTAAGTAGATTTATAGAAAAAATACAAGTTTTCACCGAGCGAGAACTTTTCTCGTTGAATGAACTCAAGAACACCATAAACAAAATGAATGTTCATTGAGCGAGTACACCGCTCGTTAAGCAAAATATGAATCTATTAAGAAAACACCTAGGTGAGTTTCTAGAAAACCCAAAAACTTATAAATTCGCTTGAGAGAATCTTGAGTCTTGTTGGGTGAGTGTTAAACAGCTCTCTATGGCTCTTAATCACTGAGCAAAGGAGTGCCTTCGAAGAGCTAAGAGATGAGACTTAAGACTTGTTAACTCTCTGGGGTTATTCGCTAAGCGAGTTGTCCCACTCATTGAGCAATTTTGAGAAGAGCTGAGAGAATACTTTCTATGGCTTCTCTTGCTATGCGAAGAAGGTTCTTCATTGGGCTAAGCGAACATAGCTAAGATGTGAAGTCACTGTAATATCATTTCGTTGGGCAAGTCATCTCACTCACTGAGTGAAAGCAAGGTGAGAACATAGGATGCTCTTTGTGAGTTCCTTGGCTAAGCGAGAGTTTAGCCTCACTGAATGAGACGTGTGAAGTGTAACACCATTTGTTTTGTGCCTTTCTTAACTTAAGTGATTGAATAATTTAAAAGGATAATTAAATTTATTTTTTGTTGAAAAAGAATTAAGAAAATGGTGTGTTGCACATTTCTCAAGAAAATCTTAAAGAAAGACCAAAACGGCCAAAATCATGCATACTAAGACAAACCTTCCTTGAAAGTGGTACCAAAGTCAAGAGAATACCAAAATTTTTATAGTGTGACCCTGAATGAATTCTAGTTGAGTAGAGTCAAACCAATGTGATCGACACACTTTTCAGTGTGACGATACATTTTTTGAGATGAAACACTAAACAACCAGAGTTTTTGAGAAATCCTGAAACTCTAACCGTCATGTGGATCCTAAGAACCCCTCAAACATCATCATGGTTGTTGCCCCACCCTTTTAACCAAGGGTCCAAAGCCAAGGACCATTGGTCTATAAAACCCTCCCTACCCCTTGGACAAAAGGGTGCACCCTTAATCCTATATCTATGTGAACCTTTGGCTGCCATGGAGTTTAGAAAACTAGAAACACTTCTTCCTCCTCCCTTCTTTTGATTTTCTTCATCTTTCTCAACCAAGCTTGGAGTCTTCATTGTTGGTGAAGTTCTCAATCATTTCCATAAAGTTTTCTTTTCCTAAGTCTACAACAAGTAAGGGAAGTTAAACCTCTGTGTATTTTCGTGGCTTGCATGTTGGCATTATGATGTTATTGAGTTGTTTTGATGCTTAGAAGTACATGTATGTGACATGTTTTGGATATGGTAACCATTGTTGATGCTTTTGAAACTTTTGCGAAAATTGACGAATCTTGGTTAAATCTGTCTTGCATGTCGATTTTGATGTTATTTTCGCATTTGAATTATGGTTTTATGATGATTTGGAACTGCTGGAATGATTGCATGATGATTAGGTTAGATTGGTTGTGATTTTCATGAAATTGAATGGTGCTATTCTAGAGATTTGCTAGCCGGATTCTACTTTCTAGGTTTCTGTTTAAAGGTTCATTAAGCAAGAGTGGACTCTTGTTGAGCAACTTTGCTTTTTAGATAGAATTTTTAAGAAAAATGTGAGTTTTCACTCAGCAAAGATCTTTATTGCTAAGCGAACTCAAGAATACTATGAATATAATGAATGCCTACTATGCGAGAATATGAATATAGTGAGAAAACACTTGGGCGAATTTTTTAAAAACCTAGAAACTCATAGATCCGCTAAGCGAATCTTAGGTATGTCTGGACGTTTAGAAAGCTAGTTGTGACTCTTAATCACCGAGTGAAGGAGTATCTTCATCGAGCAAGGATATAAGACTTATAATCTACTAAGTCTTTGTGAGGTTATTCATTGAGTGAGTTTTCCCACTTGTTGAGTGACTTTAAGGAAAGTTGAGAGCAAGTCCTTTATGACTCCTCTTAGTGAGTGAATAGACACCTTCATTGAGCGAGATAGGTGCAGTTGTGAGCTTAAAGTCTTTATGGCTTTATTTACTAAGTGAGCAATCTCACTCGTTGAGAGAATAAGTGAGAATTCATAGACGATACTCTATGTGGCTTCTTTGGTTGAGTAAGGACATGTTCTTGCTAAGCAAAGATGTGAAGATTTTAGGAATTTAGCCATTATGGCTAAGCTCGCTAAGCGTACGATGCATTTGTTAGGCAACAAAATTTAGTAGGAGCTCTTTATGGCTTTGTTTGCCAAGAGAGACCAGGATTTCAATGAGCGAATAAGGATACATGAGTGGTACCCTTTACTAGAGGGTAGGATTCAATGGGCGAGCTGACCCCCTCACTAGGTGAAATCCCCTAGTAATGAGAAAACAACTTAAGTTGTGAAACTCAATTGTTAGATGATTTGTATAACAAAAACCTTGTACTTATCTTGTAAAAGATTAATTATAGGTAGGATGAGTGTAAAAGAATAAAGTGGAACAATAATTAAGTTAGGTTTCATAAAATATAGAATGTTTCTATCTTCAAAGGATAGAACACTTATTGATGAGCTAAAGTAATAACTTTGCTCTTGGGGGATGGTTGATGAACCATACCTATTGTTGTGATTCTAGTTTGTTTTAAGGAGCAATGTGGAGATGGTGGGTGCATGTTACCAGTACTAGGATGCCTAAGAAAACCAGGAGTGATCAAAGGATCATAATTGTGGTTGTTGTTGTGTCTCGAGTGGACGCTACTAACAAGTAGGCACGTAAGTCAAAAACCACCACGAGTTTGCAGGATTCACAACTAGTGTTGGATTAGGAAATGTGGGGTTATGTATCCTTGGGGATAGGTGGACGGGAAATCCCCCACAAATGGGTGTAGTCTTTGCAAAGGCTACTGATTGTAAAAAGTCACTATCCACTTACAACCTATCTCGACCTGAACGCTTTTTAATCTATAAGATCACATCCCCTTTCCCCAATACTGAGAATGAAGGTGTGTTAAGGAAGTGACAAAAGTGATTGCTTGGCCTATAAATCTCTATAGAGTAGTTATATATGTATGTCTATGATTGTTGAATATAGATTGTTAATGATTATTATGTGGGTTGAAACTCTTTGATAATCTATAAATTTTATAACTGTTGTGACTATACATGTTGTTCTTATTTTCTTTTTAGACTTAAGATCTTTTTTGGAGTAGCTTACGCTTATACATGTATGTGTAACTGTGATGACCACAACTTGATGTTCGTGGGAGCAAATGACAAGGATACCACAAGGACAAAGGTTTCCATGCATTTCGTTGATCAAGGTCCACCTGGGACCCTTCTGCATTCGGTTCTAAGACACCATAGTGGATTTGGAATGAGAATGAAGGATCAACCATGACCTTCAGTAGGTCTCGTATCAAGGAGAGGTGACGTGGAACATGTCAAAGCAAGAGTCTAAGTGTTCTTTGTCACGTTCTACACCAACATAGAGATATTTTGTCTATCCTTGCTATGTGGGCCTAGCCCACAAGGATAACAAGATTGGAGCTAGCTGGAAATCAGTGATGAAATCATGATGCTCTAGGCTTTCTCCCATATCGCTTCTAGAGAACTAAGGGAGATGTTGAAGCTTTTACATCTACACCATTGTCGCCTCAATAATATGTTTGTTGTTTCTCCTTTGTAGAGGCTAGCTCTAGTTATATAGGTGTTTTGTGCATCCCCTTCCCCTTTTTAGTGTTATATCTTTTTAGATGAGCATGTGTTTAGTCTTCGGCTTCAATTTATCTTCTGGTGATGTAAGTGTCATAAGGCACAAACTATTTTTTTTATGATCGTACATTTTTTTTTATGCTTTTTATTTTATGATGCATGTTCCTATTCGATTATTGAATAGTATTCATGTTGATGTTTGTTGAATAATATGTCTTTCGAGAACGAAAAAAGTTAGTCGTCATTTTCATAAATAAGTTAATTAAAGATCTTATTAAAATTAACCTTTTGTGCATAGTTGTTTAGTTATGCCGATCTTCGAGTTGTTACATGAAGTTTAGGGAGTTAAGTCTCTATGGCTTATTCGTTGAGCAACATACTTTTTCGTTGAATGACCAAAACAAAGTTTAAGCTCTTTATGGCTCCATTTTGTCGAGTGAGGCCAAGATCTCATTGAGCGAATGTGCATAGTTGAGTTGTGTTTTTCTAGAAGGTAAGGAATTTCTGGCGTATTGTTCCTCTCACTAAGAGAATTTCCTTGGCACTGAGGAAATGTTTAAATTATGGAAATTGCATAAGTAATTAATTATATCTTCTAAAAGCTTATGAACATTGTTATAAAATAATGATTATGAGTAGGTTGGGTTAAAAACTTGTAAATGGAATTTTAATGAAGATAATGACATAAAATATTGAAATGTTACTATCTTGACAAATAGAACATTTGTTGGATGAGTAAGAGTATTTACCTTACTCTTAGGAACATAGGCAATGTACTACTCCTTATTATGGTGAATCTTAGCTTGTCTTGAAGGTGACCAAGATGAAATGGTGGATACATGGAGTTAGTATATGTTTTTCAAGAAAACTAGAAGCGATCAGAGAATCATAGTTGATGCTTGTTTTGAGTCCCTCGAGAATGCTATTAATGAGTAGACACGTAAGTTGTTGGGTTACCATGATGAGAAGGACTCACAACCAATGCTGGAGCGAAAAAGTGAGGCACGATAAGCCTTGGGATAGACAAACAGTCACATTCCACAAGGCGTCATGGTATTACAACCTAAGATCGTGGTATGTCACTACCCACATACCTTTATCTTGACGGACACAGTCTCTAATCCAAAAGATCACATACTTTTTCTCCAATACCAAGACGATGGTATGTCAAGGAAGTGATAGGGGCGATTGTTCGGCCTATAAATCTCCATGGAGTAGTAGTAGTGACGTCCAAATTATATGTGTGTATGATGTGTGTGTGTGAGTGAGTGAATAGTTTTAATGATGTATATAAATGTTGAATGATGCTTGGTAAGGGTTGAGGTCCCTCTTTGATGATTGTTATGATAAGATATCAATGTGTCATCTACAAACCCCATTTTAGGCTTTTGATGTTTTCGAGCCAAATCCTCTAAGCCTAGGAGGGCACTAGAGTTCCTTTTCTAGCATCACCTCCATCTCCATAGTAGTTTAGTGTCTGTTGTATAGGAACCAACTAATAAGGTGTTTTCTATATCCCTATCCCTTTTTTCTCCCATTTTGGATGTATCTACTTCTTTACTTTGGGCACGTGTTAGTCCCAACTTCAATGGTTCTTTTATAGATGTGATGTGCATGCCATAAGGCACAAGTTTTCTTTTGGTGTACTTGGTTACCGTACTTACATTCATATATGATGATGCATGTTTATTATCATTCTAGTTGTTATTTACCTTTTATGTTGGATGATTGACGCATTCTGTGAGAAAAGGGAAAACATTATCACTATTTTCTAAAATAAATTAATTAGAGGCTTTCTTAAAATTCACCTTCTACGATTAGAGTAGTAATGAGTCATTTAAAGGTTGTAGCGACCCTTGGGTTGTTACAATAATCAAAATAATTAATATTATTTTATAAGTTGTATATGTTTTATGAAAACAATTAAATGTGCTCAAAGACCAATTAATATCCTTACAAATTACAATTATTTTTAATGTAAATACAATTTTAAGAATTATATATAAATTAACAGAAAATTTTAAGTTATTAAATAAATATACATGATTAATTTAAATTAATAAAAAATATATTTATGAAATAGTAAATTTAAAAATTAAAAGAATTAACTTAAAACATAAGAAGTTGAAATTTGACAAAAATGAAATTTTAATATCAAAATTTAAATATAGTTAAAGCTAAGATTTGAGGGGAGAACAACAAAAAAAATTCAACATTAAAGGAAGATTTGAAAATAAAAATAATTTGAAAATTTTAAAATATAAAACTAAATATTAAGTTATGATAAAGTCATATATCATAAGAAAAGCATTAATATTATTATTATTATTAATTATTATTATTATTATTATTATTATTATTATTATTATTATTATTATTATTATTATTATTATTATTATTATTATTATTATTATTATTATTATTATTATTATTATAATGACTCCTCAGGGCACCAAGACTTGCGAGGGTTGGTCGGTCAGTTATCCCTCTAGACAAATTTAAAGACCTAAAAGAGGCAGTCGATCAATGGTTGCACAGGGCAACGAAGACCTGTGAGAGGCAGGCAATCGATTAGTGGTCTCTCAAGCAAATCAAAGATCTGCGAGAGGCGTGTTGGTCGAGACTGCTCGGGGCACCAAAGACTTGTGAAAGGCATGTCGATTGAGAGTACCTAAGGCATTAAGACCCATTAAAGGCATGCTAGTTGTGACTGCCCAAGACACCAAAGACCCATGAGAGGCATGTCGGTTGAGACTACCAAGGGCACCAAAGACCCATGAGAGGCATGTCAGTCGAGACTGTCTAGGGCACTAAGACCCATGAGAGGCAGTTGGTCGAGACTGTCCAGGGCACCAAAGATTTGTGAGAGGCATGTCGATCGAGATTGCTTAAGGCACTAAAGACCCGTAAGAGGCAGTCGATCAATGACTACTCAGGGCGCCAAGACCTGTGAGAGATGGTCGATCAATGATCCTTCTAGGAAAACTTAAAGACCTATAAGAGGCAGTCGGCCAGTGACTGCCAAGCGTAACTAAGACCCGTGAGAGGCAAGCGACCGACCAATGGTCTCCCCAAAAAAATCAAAGACCTACAAGAGGCATGTCGGTCAAGACTGCCCGGGACAACAAAGACCCATGAGAGGCATGTTGGTCGAGACTGCCCGGGGTACCAAAGACTTGCGAGAGGCATGTCGGTCGAGACTGCCCAAGGCACTAAAGACCTATGAGAGGCATGTCGGTCATGACTGCCTAGGGCACTAAGATCGGTGAGAGGCAGTCGGTCGAGATTGCCTGAGGCACCAAAGACCCGTAAGAGGCATGTCAGTCGAGACTGCTCGGGGCACTAAAGACCCGCAAGAGGCATTTGGTCAGTGACTGCCTAGGGCGCCAATACTTGCAAGAGGCGGTCAATCAATGATCCCTCCAAATAAACTTAAAGACCCATAAGAGACAGTTGGCCAATGATTGCCTAAGGTGCCAAGACCCATAAGAGACAATCGGTCAATGACTGCCCAAGGTGTTAAGACCTGCGAGAGGCTGCCTGGGGAACCAAAGACCCATGAGAGGCATGTCGGTCGAGACTGCCCAGGGCACCAAAGATTCATGAGAGGCATGTCGATTGAGACTACTTGAGGCACCAAAGACCCTTGAGAGGCATGTGTGGTCGAGACTAACCGGGGCATTAAGGCCCGTGAGAGGCAATCGGTTGAGATTGCCTGGGACACCAAAGACCCGTGAGAGGCATGTCAATCAAGACTACACAAGGCATTAAGACTTGTGATAGGCATGTCGGTCGTGACTGCTCGGGGCACCAAAGACCCATGAGAGGCATGTCGGTTGAGACTACCCAGGGCACCAAAGACCATTGAGAGGCATGTCGATCGAGACTACCCAAGGCACTAAGACCCATGAGAGGCAGTCGGTCGAGACTGCTCGGGGCACCAAAGACTCGTGAGAGGCATGTCGATCAAGACTGTCTGGGGCACTAAAGACCCATAAGAGGTAGTCAGTTAGTGACTACTGAAGGCGTTAAGACCTATGAGAGGCGGTCAGTTAGTGATCCCTTTGGGCAAATTTAAAGACCCATAAGAGACAGTCAGCCAATGACTGCCAAGGGCAACCAAGACCCGTAAGAGGCAACGGCAGACCAATGGTCTCCCCAAGCAAATCAAAGACTTGCGAGAGTCATGTCGGTCAAGACTACCCAAGGCACCAAAGAACCGTGAGAGGCATGTTGATCGAGACTGCCCGAGGTACTAAGACCCATGAGAGGCATGTCGGTCAAGACTACCCGGGGCACCAAAGACCCATGAGAGGCATGTTGGTCGAGACTGCCTAGGGCACTATGACCGGTGAGAGGTAGTCGGTCAAGATTGCTTGGGGCACCAAAGACCCGTAAGAGGCATGTTAGTCGAGACTACTCGGGGCACTAAAGACCCATAAGAAGCATTTGGTCAGTGACTGCCCAAGGCGCCAAGACCTACGAGAGGCGGTTGGTTAGTGATCCTTCTAGGTAAACTTAAAGACCCGTAAGAGACAATTAGCCAGTGACTGCCCAAGGCGCCAAGACCCAAAAGAGATAGTCGGTCAATGACTACCCAGGGTGTTAGGACCTGTGAGAGGCTGCCCGGGGCATCAAAGACCTGTGAGAGGCATGTCGGTCGAGACTACCCAGGACACCAAAGATTCATGAAAGGCATGTTGGTCAAGACTGCCTAGGGCACCAAAGACCCATGAGAGGCATGTTGGTCGAGACTGCCCGAGGCACTAAGGCCCATGAGAGGCAGTCGGTTGAGACTGCCCGGGGCACCAAAGACCTGTGAAAGGCATGTTAGTTGAGACTGCTTGGGATACTAAAGACCTGCAAGAGGTGGTCAAAAAGACCCCCCAAGCAAAAAACGAATACCCTAAGTGAGAGGTTGTATACCAGCTAGTCTAAGGTCCTCTCAGTCGCAAACCCCCAAGCTTGCACGGAGATAAAGCTTACTCCCTACGATCGAAGCTTGGGGGACTATATACTAATCAGCCTTCAACCCTCCCCGCCAATCAAGCCCATCTTGTCCAGTTCTCCAATTCAAAGTGTCAATCGCTTCACTCGGCATTGAAGGCTATATACCAGTCGGCCATGCTGACCGGGTTTAGGCTTGAGTGAATCGTACACTAGCGTTTAATTTCTTGTAAAAGGTCACCTAACACTGGAAAAAACAGTGAACGTACCTAATACACGTCATTTTGTCCCTGACACACTTTGTCTCTTTATACAAGACATTAGGTCATTAGGAGACAGGAAAGTTAGAATCTAACCAAAGAAAAAGAAGAAGTTTTATATATATATATATATATATATATGTGGAGGAACACAAAGACACGTTCCTTACTTTGTAATCCTATTCTATACCACAACAATTACACACTTTATTTTGATACAATCCGAGAGGAATGGGGATCCATCTGCATAATAAGATGGCACCCATAGAATGAAATTGCCGTAAATCGTAATCGAATCGATCTAAAATAAAGGTTTTTAATTGTAAATATTAATTAATTTAGGCAAATAATACCTAGTCTCTTTTTTATTTATAAAAATCCATTACAATACAGACTCTACCAGTATAACTAGTGCTTTTAGTAATTAAAAATTATTAATGTATTTATTATAATTTTTAATATATAATTTATAATATTTTTTTCATTACTTATTCTTTAAAGGTTAAGCATTTAACTGAGTAACTCAAATAGATACTTTCTCCGTTCTAAAATTATAGTAGTCTTTTGAGTTTTTTTTTTTTAATTTTGTTTAAAATTTTAATCCTTTAATTTTTTTTAACTATGCTTAAGATTAAGAGGATAATTAATACTTATATTAAAAAGGCATCAGCTATAAAAATAAATTGATAAGTAGTTGAAAAAATATAAAAATTTGTAAAATAATTTATGACAATAATAATTAAACAAGTGAGAATATTTTAACCTAAATTTAAAACAATTGAGTATTTCTTAACATAATAACTCTAAAAGACAAATATTTTAAAACGGAAAGAGTAATTAAGATAAAAATTCAAAATTATTAATTAAATAATTTTAACATTCTAAATATAATTATATCAATAAAATGTATTATATAACTCAGTTAATAATACACTTTATTTTTATAAATAATTAGAGCTGGATTTTCACAAAATACATTTTATGCAAGAAATGATTTTTTGTATAAGTTTAAACTCTAAATAAAAGATTAGTCTGGTTACGAAATAACCCAAACTTGTGGTAATAATAGGTAATCTACTATGGTTAAAAAAAGTATCAACATGATATAATTACTTGTGAATCTGTTGTGGTAATTGAATATGTGGTGTGACTATATAAGTGGAAATGCTTTAGGACAATTAAGAACATAATAGATTGGAGTTATTAGACGGTCGTGATCGAAAAGTGCCTTACACGCGAAGCACAGCTCATCATTAGTACTACAATGAAAGCAATGAAAGCATAAAAGCGATAATGTGGTAATAAAAGGGCGTCCTCTCTGAAATCTGAAAATATAACATGAGTTGCGTTTGTCCAAGTTGCAGTGTTGTGTGGTTGTTGGAGTTGCCATTTCATATAGCTACTGACGGTGGTGTAGTGGCCACAGATCAAGCCAGGGCATGAACCGACATTGTCACATCTGCAACACTTTCAGCGAAGTAGCCTTGTCTTTAATTTCTCATACATGAATGATGTATTCTGTTGTGAATAATTATTGAACTGGAACCCCGTGTCCGCGAGTGAACACCACATCTGCAATGTTCCTACACCAAGCTGGAAAGACAACTGGTGGGGAATTACTTCCAGACTCAAATAATACTTATAAATATATTTTTAGTTATAAATTATTTACTAATAATATAAATAAAACAGACTTAAATTTATTTATTTATTTTTAAATATAAATATTCACATCGATCCAGTCCGCACAAATTTCCCAGTCCACCAAAAAATAAATAAATGGCATCAATCATTCTACAGCAAACTCGTCATTTATCTCGTACCATATAGACTATAAACTAATTCGAATTTCGTAACTTGTACATCCTTGACCCTCGGGACTGGGACTCTACAATGACTTTGGTACCACGCTACAAGTATTTTGTTGAATGGTACACCTTTCGTTTTTTTTTTTAAGGGTTGATATTTTTGAAAATTCTGTTCTTATTTATATGTTATTTTTAAAGCTTTAGTGTTTATCTAATTTTAATTAATTTACACATTTATAGTAGAAATAAAAAAGATATAATAAGAAATACAAAAAAAAATTATTATATTTCTTGATTTATACATGTATAAAAACTTTAAAAGATATTTAATAAAAATAATAATTTTATTTGAGTCGTGTAAAATTACCGTGCACAGTATAATTTTCTCTTCAAATATTTAATATAAGTTTATATTTAAAATTTGAATTTCAAATTAATGATTAACCTGATTGTCTCCATTAATTCAGACATTAAGTAATGAAATTCTGTAATGATACATCTTCCTTTAATATTTTCATATTAATTCTCTTAATATATATAATATTTTAAAAACGTAAAAAATGCAATATTTTTTCATAATTAAGAAAATTTGTAAAAAAAAATTACTTTCTCCATTCATTTTCTGAGAAAATATTAGAGGTATTTTTCCTAATTATAAATAAACATAAACTCATTTTTAGATATATTAATTACTAAATTTTATTTACACGCTCATCTTTTATGTAATCTAGGTTAATGAAACACTCCCATATTTCTCGTTAAGTAGATGTATTCATCCTTAAATGACCAGTCATTGAAACAAGTTTTTACATAAAGGAATAAAATCATGACTTAAATTAAGAGTGATTAAGGTAGTATATTAAATATATAAGTCACCACTTACACTATTTAAGTCTTTTTTGGTTACGGAAATTTTTTCTTTTTGGTTATGAAATTATATAAGTCTATGAATATATTTAAAATAAAATTTAAATTTATAATATTTTTAATTAAAATTAATTAATTTAATTATTTTTATTTATCTTAATTAATTAATCATTTGTTTTTAAATAAAAAAAATCCAAAAAGTATTATGAAAATATTTGAATTTATTCTTAAAATATTGTCTTTCCTATGTCTTTTTCATGACTGTTTTTATGCTATGCTTGATATTTTAAATGAAAAAACACTTAAATAACTTTTTGTTCCTGCAGTATATATAGTATTTATTTATTTATTTTTCGCCTTTGTTTTTTTTCTTTACATTCCTAATAATTTTAAGACGTTTCTTTTTTGTCCTTTTCATCGATTTTTATTAAATAAAAAACACTGACGTGGCTAAGGAATAAGGATGTTTCACTCGACTGTGTCACACAGGTTGATTGTGTTATATATGTATAATGTCACATCAGCATTTCCTATTTTTTCAATTACTTTTTTAAATATGATTGAATTAAATATTAAAATAAAATAAAATCGCCTCTAACTCAACAAACGCATCACATCGTTGGCAGATTTTCCCCCTCAGGCTTTCACTCATTCTCAACACACAAAAACACATTCCCCCTTTCCCCCAATCATGATCTTCTTCCACCACAAAATCAACAACACTGGCCACTTTTATCTCCTATTAAGGTTTCACCAACAATTTGATCCTAAGGTGGAGGCATTGTCTCAATTTAAGAGAAATTTGTGACCATTGAATATGTAACTAAGGGCTTTAATGGTTAACAAAAAGCGATTAAACATAAAAGGTAATGATGATATATTTAGATGAACTAAAAGTAAAAAAAAAAAAAAAAGGCAGATTGATAGAGAAGGAAAAACTATTTAAACCTTAATTTAATAAAAGATTTATATAATCAAGTCTCCCACGCTGTGATGATTTGGGCATTACACTTTTGATTACTTAATTTTCATAAATGTGTGATTTAACTTAGTTGAAGTTGGAATTTCAACACCCATCTCACATTTATTAGAGCCTTCATTAAACCACTGTACCAACATTATTTATGGTAAAATATACAAAAGTTATGCTATAAGTAACGCTATGTATAAATTAATAATTTGACACTTATAAAATATTATGAAAATATAAAAATGATTATCAATTAGTTTTAGTAATATTTTAACGAATTTTGATATTTATTAAATGTTATTAATAGAACTATTAATAGTATTTTTATAATAAAATGTTATGCTGTAGTTGAATAAAGAAAAATAATAAATATTAATTAAAAATTAAGAATTGAAAATGTAATAAAACTAAATACATATATAACAAGTTGTATAATTAATTACAATTTCAAAATGGTTGGTTTTTTAATTGATGGTTACTATTACATTTGACTCTTTAAAATGCTTCTCTTCGCTTTAACGGAACTAAATTTATAACTTAAAAGTCGCATCAATTTCTATTATACATACGAATCATTAGAACAATTTTTTCTATTTATACATTATGTTAATTTATACTTATTAATAAATTAAAATAGTATAAATATATAAATTAAAATATATTGATTATTAAAAATATTATTATATGTAGTAAATTTATTATTACATACTTTATAATAGTATATAATCATACACATACTACATTAAATTAATAATATATTTACTACACATATTTAGTACTAAATTAATAAACATAAACTAGTATATTAATATACTTAGGCAAAAATATAAATTAGTATATAATATAATAATAATTTATATTTATTAATTTATATCGTAGTAAAAATTATAAATTAGTATCTCACATAGACTATTATACATATCTCACTTAGCAAATGTGTCTATTTACTCAGCGAGAAGAGGCACAGATAGCTCCCTGAAATCTCACTTTTTATTCGCTTAGCAAGTGGGAGGTCTCGCTAAGCGAATGAAGTCACAGTGACTTCACACTTTTAACTATGTCTAATTTACTCAACCAAACTCTAGATTTGACTAGCTAGACGCTAGATTCGCCCAACCAGACTTTAGAGTCACCTAGTCAGACTTCAAACTCGCCCCAACTAGAAGTCAAACTCGTCTAACAAGTCTTCATTGTGTTCGTATGTTTTTGAACTTTTACCTTAGTGAAAACTCAAGTTTTTTAGAATTTACATAGAAAATGCAAGGTTGCTCAGTGAGAGTCTCCTCTCATCCAACGAACTTTCAACAAAAACCCAAAAAATGGGCATTTGCCCATCCAGACAAGGGGCTCACCTAGCGAGAGCCCTGAGACAACAACATGCAAAATCATCAAAGTTTATCAAAACTCAATCAAATCAACATGAAACTCTACCAATAGGTCCAAATTAACATATAACTAATATCTACACATCAAACACCAAAACCAACATCCAATAGCAGATTCATGATCATTTCAACATTTTCCTCAAAACCTCAAAACAACAATGGCTACCAAACTCACAACAAGGACTACCAAATTCCAAACAGGTTATAACCATGCATCCCTAAGTAATTAAACAACATAACAACATCATAATAATAACATACAATTAACGAAAATTACACAAAGTTAGCTTCCCTTACTTGTTGAAGAACTTAGTATAGGAAAACTTTAAGGAAGACTTGATGTGCTTAATCAACAAAGAAACCTCAAGGCTTGGCTATGGAAGGTGCACGAAAATGCAAAGAAGGGAGAGTGAAAGTGGTTTGAATATTAGCCTCAAAGTTCAGCCATGCATGGGGTATATATAAAGGATTTTGGGTATAAGCCCATGTTTAAAGGTTTTTAGGGATTTTAACATCCAAGGGTACATGGGATTTTGTTGTTTAAGGGTCATAAGGGGTTCTATTATCCACTAGACAATAGAGGAAAACAACAACATGATGACTATGGGGTTTGGGGTTTCTCCTTAAACTCCAACCATCATTGTTCTATTTTGAAAAATGTGTCATCACAATGAAAAACATGTTGATAACACTGAATCAACAAAACCCAACTAGAGTATGTTTAAAGACATTATTTATCATCTCAAATTGACAACCCAATTTGAAGGTGGCAACCCAACTTGAATAACCACTTTTAGGAAAGACTTGTCTTAGCAAGTGTGCTTCTAGCCATTTTGACCTTTTCTCAAATTTTTTCTCGAGAAATGTGTAACGTAAGTATTTTTCAATTGAACTTAAATTTAATTATATTTTTAATTATTCAAATCACTTTTAATTAAACAAAACATAAAAACATTATTACAAGTTGAGTTGGTTAGTCAAGTTATTTGAATAAAATAATAATATATTATAAAATTCAAAAAATTCAAAATAAATAAATATTTTTAGAAAAAAATAGAAAAGTAAAGTACCTAATTGATTCAAGATCAGAGCATTTAAATATTCAAAATCTTATGCCACAACCAAAATAATAAATTATATTATGGAAGAAGTTTAGAATAACTAACAAATATGTCACTCCAACTCAAGAACAATAAGAAATTAGTCATGTTATCGAAGACTCTAATACATACCTAAATTAAAATATAAGTTCAACTATCCAAATCCAATACAATTAATAAATAATTATAATTACATTAGTATTATTATCATATGATTAAGTTTAGTTGGGTTGATTGGATTTGAAACCCATCAACTTGACATCCAATCCAATTATAGTTGAGTTAAACAAAATAAATTCAACACAACTCGATAACCTAATCCAACCCATTGAAATGTTATTGGGTTGGGTTGATTTGATCAAATTTGTGAGCCAATCGTAACCCCACTTATACTCCTACTTGAAACGTTGAGGTAACTTAGGTTTCTTTTATAAGCAAGTAAAATCTTGAAACTTGATATGCTTTTAAAGACTATATGAAGCACTTTAAACAAGATATAAAGGGTAGAGTAAATGATAAAACACTCAATAGTTTTTATATTGATTCATTGTTAATTTAATACTATGTTTAGTTCTTAGTATCCAACCAAGAGTTCGACTAACAAATAATATTGTTTAGTATTGTTTATCTAAGTCTCTTCAGGCTCAAAACAAATATTCTTTGAGTTGCTTCTTCAAGTAAATACCTAAATTTTATTTACACATGAGCCTTTTTAGGCTCACACTCAAGGCCAACCTAACAGTAAATGAGACCTCAAACAAACTATGAAAGATATTTTTTTTAACTTTAAATGAGAGAACTATATATTGGATCCTTTGTCAACATGTGATCTTTTTGCTTTATAAAACTAATAACAAATATTTTTTTTATTAGTCGACTGAAGTTTGAGTTTTAGTTGTTTTACCTTTGGGTTGACCCTACTCACACTCAAGTATTCTTTAAATAAAAGTCTCTTCAAGTTTTTATGGTTTTCACTTAGAAAAAGTAATGGTATAAAGCTCATTGGTTATTTTTGCCTTAATTAAGGCAAACACACAAATGAAGTTCAAGTCCTTATTTTTTTTACACTAAGAGATTGCACAATGAAAACTTAGATAAAGGAAAAGAGTTATTAATATGAAGTTCAAGTAAGGATTTGGTCTTCATATGCATTTATCTACTATTTATATGCATATAAAGTTATTCACTGTAAGACCATTGAGACAAAAGGAAATGTGAACGTTGGAGTATTTATTGTAACATTAAAATATTTTTCACTAACTAGTTACTCTGACAAGATAAAAGAAAGTGTTTATCTTTCCTATTCTCATACTTAATTTGTGCGATAGAGAACAAACTTGCTTTTACTTAGATAAGTGCATTATTTTTACCTTGCTTAACCTGTTTTTTTAATGAAATAGGTGAGTAAAGCTAGTTGACTTTTCATGAAGCTTCTTTGATACACTTCATATCATTTCCACATCTTCCATGCATTTAAGTTCTCGAAATGCAATAAGACTATACAAACATTATGCATAAGATTGTTTTCTTTTTAATAAAAAACATTGTATATTTGTATCTTCTTACTACTTCCGAAGAAGATTGACTCATTTATTCTTTGAAGATTGACTCATTTATTCTTTCAAAGAGCACTTAATTTTTTCTTTTTTTGTTATCAAAATTTAATTAGGATTATAAACATCTTTGATGTAACAAATATAATAATAATTTATATTTGTATAGAAGTACATTAATATACTATTTTGTATATTTATTAATTTATATGATAGTATAAGTTATACTATTTTTAATTTACTAATTAGTATAAATTATACTATTTTATGTATTTAATTATAAGTATAAAGTATATATATCATTTACTTTGAAATAAAGAAATAAGAAAACAAAGAAATAAAGAAATAAGCAAATAAGAAAAACATGATTTATCTCTTAGGTTTTACAACAACAATAATAATAACAATTGTTATTATTAGTATTACTATTATTATTATGAGTATGGGTACTAAGGTATCCATATCTACACTTGTATTCGTTAAATTTTATAAATAATGACTCTTACTCAACCTTATACTTATTAAGTGGGTAATTACCCTACTTGTCATAGGTAATTTTTGCATATATTCATTGGGTCCATTACCCATTTGTATTCCTAATTTTGATTTATCTTAATTTGTTTTTGATTAAATTAAAATAATAAAAAATATTATTTTTTGAAAATTTCCTAATTTTTTTATCAATTTTAGATTGGATTGAACAATGATTTAAATTAATTTTAAGATGAGTCAGGTTTTTTTTAAGTTAATGGATCAATCATAAAATCGATTCTCAATCAGATGAGTTGAATCAATTGATCCAGTTTGATTTTTAAAATAATGATTAAAATTAAAAAAAAAATTATGAAAACAAACTTAATTCCTTTAACAAAATCTTAATAGACACCAAATGGGCTACTTGGAATAGAAAAATATAATACAAACAAATATCACAAAAGGAAGAAGAAGATCTAAAAAAAAATATTAAGTAGGTAAAAGAAACAATTCCAATTTATCTTGGTTGCAGAAAATAATAAATCAGTTGTTTGAATTATTTTTCCAATTTTTATTTAATTTGTTCCATCTATTCTTAAAATGCTAAATTTGGTTATTTTATTTTTAAAATCTACAATTTGATTTCAATTTTAAAATAACATTCTTTTGTCTAAATTGACATAACAACATTAGGGAAATTGGATCAAAATGCAACATTGAATATTTAAAAAAAATTAGAAAACTAAATCAAATATTTAAAAAATAAAAAGATCAAATTTTAGTTTTAAATAAAAAATGCAACCAAAAATAATTTAAAAGAAAAATATAATGAATTATGTATTAAAAAAATGAAAAAAAGAAAATGAAGGTATAGTAGGGGTAAGAAATTATCTAAGAAAAATGAAGTTGTTTTAATATCAAACTAGGAATCCGCATATCATTTTTACAGTTTTTAATTATTCACCTTTTTTTTATTATATCACACTTTAACATTTTACTTTTTTTATAGTGTACAAAAGAAAAATTTTGAATTTAATATCTTATACAAATTAATTGTTTAAACTCTTGTTAATGACCGACTCTAATAGATTAATATTTCATATTTTTTAGGAATATTTTTTATTTTTTCTTGAGTTATTAAATTATTAATAATATATATTTACTTTTTTGTCTCATTTTTTTTTCTTTCTTATTATATTTTTTATTTTTCTTATTTTTTATCTACCTCTATATTTCATTTAACCAAATATTTAGTTTAAATTTAGATATTTAATTATATTAAATACTAAAAAAATTGTATGAAGTTACTTTATTTATATATATATATATATATATATATAACACGTATAGTAGTCTTATCCACGAATATTGTGTAACATAATTGACAAATTTAAGTATGCATTTAGATATATGAGTATATATAAAAAATAATCTATAAATAAATAATAATAATTTATTATATATAAATTTGATAAGTTTTACATATTTTAAAATCATATTAATAATATTTTATTATTACACGACTATATTGGTTCATAATCATTAAATTTATAAAAAAATATTTATTAATGTCAACTTTTTAAACCGAGCTCAATATATTGAGAAATTAATTTTTATAAAGATATTATGAATTCACCCAAACTCAAGAATAGATGAAAAAAAAAAATCTTAACTCCGTACATGTGTAATGTACGTTTCCGTTATCCTTGTTAATTTATGTTAATATAAAGAATTGTGGTAAATATAATATTTGTGGTTAGGAATTGAGTTGGTTGGAGAGGGAAGAGAGAGTGGTTACGTTGAGGTGGCTGGAGCCGGACTGGATGGGAAGTGAATGCTTGTTGTAAGGGAGGCAATGATTCAGACAGGCCGAGGACATCTAACCCCCTCTCCTCCCCTCCCCTCCCAATCGCCAATCATCTCCACTACTTAAATATCTCCCTCACCTCAATATAACACCACTCATACTATTATTATATTCCACCAACCACTTCTAGTTACTTCTAGTTACTTCTACTTCTTCTTCTTCTTCCCACTACCTACTACTACTACTACTCCTTTTCAATTCTGGCTTCTCTTCTCCTCATACACCCATAAGACAGACATGCGAAGCATGGCAACCTCCCCTTCCCCACGAGGCATTGCAGCCATCGTCGGCGTCGGCCCCAACCTCGGTCTTTCCATCGCTCGCAAGTTCGCTCACCAAGGCTACACCGTTGCCATCCTCGCTCGCGACTTGGGTAAATAATAATAATAATTATTATTATTATAATATGATATATAGAAATTAATTGATTAATAAGATTATAACAGGGAGGTTGTCAAGATTCGCGGACGAAATAGCGCGGGAAGAGAAGTCACAGGTGTTCGCCATTCGCATAGATTGTTCCGATTCCAGAAGCGTGAGAGAGGCGTTTGAAGGAGTCCTCTCCCTCGGATTCGTCGAAGTTCTCGTCTACAATGCTTACCACCCACTCCCCTGGTATCCCACCTCCTTCCAAGACCTCCGCGTCGATTCCTTCCAAAACTCCCTCGCCGTTTCTTCCGTCGGTGCCTTCCACTGCGCTCAACAGGTACCTAATTACCAATATATTCTATTACTTATTTATCAATAATCTTACCCATTAATCACTATATTCGATTAATTAAGGTGCTTCCGGGCATGGTCGAAAGAGGAAAGGGGACCATTCTCTTCACTGGCTGCTCCGCTTCGCTCAACGGCATTGCTGGATACTCTGAACTATGTAAATACCAACTATCCTTACCTTTGGAATATTTTTTTGTATAATTTGTTATGTTGTGTGTAATTAAATTGGGTTGAATTAATTTAATTTGTGAGAACACTGCACCCAATGGGGAGATGAGACAGGCTGTGGGAAATTCGCTTTGAGAGCACTATCGCAATGCCTGGCCAAGGAATTTCAACCTCAGGGAGTGCACGTAGCTCATGTTATCATTCACGGTCTTATTGGCCCACCCAGGTTCCTTTCCTTTGTTTATTTCTTCCTGCATATATACATCCTTTCCCTTATCCTCATCCCTATATTTTACTCTATTCCATACCTTTTCTTTCTTCTTTTATGCCAACATTGCATATTGTTCCATTTCCGTAGTTTTGCATACCACAAATAAAAATAGATAATGTTTTAGAATAAATAATATATGTACCGCAGTTATAATTTTTTTTTTAACATAGTAATTCGTTTGGTAAGTTTCTTAAAGGTTAAAAAAAGGATTTCTCTTATGAATTAACTTTAGAAGATGATTTTTAAGATGCAAATTATCTTTTATTTATATATATTAGTTTAGTTATATTATTAATTGATGTTAGATTTTTAATACATTTCTTTCGTAATGATATATGATTCCATAACAGCTAAATAATGAAAGAACTTATAGAGAATGAAGAGAAAGGTTAATTACTGGTCAACATAAAATTTTTAATTAATGAATAGTGTAAAAAAAATTATGCAGACAAGACGATTAAAGTTGAAAGATATTTGATTTATTAAATTTTGAAGTGAAATGTTTACGACATTAGATGAATGATGTTAATGGAAGTTGAGGCATTGACGGATAATTTACATGTTGTGGGGGCAGAGGAGCAGCGTTGATGACATCATCGCAGAGGGGTAATTCGGTGGGGGAGCAAAGCAGTGGAGTAGTGGGAGGAGGGGAGGGTACTATGGACCCGGACGCACTGGCTCAAACCTTCTGGCACTTGCACGTTCAGGACCGGAACGCATGGACCCAGGAGATGGATCTTCGTTCCTCTTCTTCTGCTAGATTCTTCTAGTCACTCCCTCTATTATTTCAACTCTATAGTCTTCTCTGCTCTGTCAATCATTTCCGTCTCTCATGTCAGGCCATCAACCGTGAATATATTAATCATGTTTCCAATCCAACTGTTGGGGCTTGGCTTGGCGGTCTGCTAAATTATTATGTCGTGTACAAGTTAAAGAGTGATTATCCACGCTGTGGTAGCTGTTGGTGTTTCTGTTTGGGTCATTTAAGTAATTACTGTTTTTCAAGTTCTAGAGAAAGAAAAAGGATGTATATATATCATATCCATCCGTTTGTGTGTTAATTTGGATTTGGATTATTCTGTCTTGTCAAAATATATTTGGCATTTACAAAATCGTGATTAATGAGTGATTTGTCGGTAATGGGTCGAGTCATTTTAGATGGGAGTGGGGGTCACGGGCCCAGTGGTGGAAAAGTTAAGGGGAGCGAAGGAGTGGGATGGGGACATGGTTGCATGGATAATACCAGGAATTCGTGTTCTAATTTTGGACACAAAAAAACTATGTGTACGTACTTTGCTTGAATCTCCAAAAGTAATCTTGTTTGAGTGCTGTTATTTTCATTCTACTATTTCATACTAATTTATTTGTGACAATCAATTCTTGTCGAGAAAATAGTATGAACAATGCACAATAATTGTTTTAATGCAAGTGGATATGAGAAATTAAAAACGGTGGGGAAAGTATTATTATATTCTCTCCTCTTTCTTTCCAAAAAGAATGGAAATGGGAGAAAGGTGAAGGGAAATGAAGAGTGATGGCTGATGGGTCAAAAAGCGAGCAATGTGTCAAGTTGGGGTGATATTAATTATTGGAGGAGCCGTCATACATATATACATAGATATTGGGGCATTGCATTAGCAGCTAGCTGCACTGACAGCTACATGGAATAGGTGAATGACAAGGAGGGTTCCACCACATGAAATGGTTGTGTGTTGCATGATTGGAGATGCTTTTGTTTATAGTTCATACAACCATATCATGATTGGTAAGTAATGAATACGAATCAGATCATATCAGGCTCATTCAACCAGAGAGGTCCCCAAGTCGTATCTGAAAAAGTTTAATTACAGCTACGTGTCGTGCCACTCTCACCACAATCCCTCATTAATGCTGCTTTTGACTTCTAAGACTGACTACCCTTGCCTGTTGCCTCTTACCTCATGCTTTGATAAGAAACAAGTGCTGTAGTGCACTAGATTAAAAATATCGACCATAATTCAAACTTGTTCAATCACGCAAAACAAAATTAAACATTAAATCTTGAATAAAACTCAAACAACTTCACCTCAAATGAGTTGACTCCTTTTTTGTTTTTAATGCATGTCAGATTTTAGTAAAAAAAGAAGGGTAAGATTTTGTTGCCACGTTATTAACATAATCCGTTATATAATAGAGTACTGGCTAGACCGTCCAGATAGATATTTTGGTAGTTGTGAACTACTTTTTCACGTTTTCTTTATCAATCTAGTCGTAGTAATAATTAATTATGGGGTGAAACTCAACCACAATTCCTAAGCCGATGAACCGGTTCTAACACGATTAATTATCAATTATGGTTTACTGTTGAAGGAAGTAAAAAAAAAAATCATTTATTTAAACTTTTTTTTAGGGAATAATTCATGTATTTAAACTTCATCCACTTTTGAATGATAAAATTTCATATAACAAAATAGTCGTTGCTAAAAAAAAAGAGAGATAATAATTAAAAAATTCTTTACATGGTATCCCTCGTGCTGAAATTTCGCTAATTTTCATACGGATTGAAATTTCGATAATTTTCAAGTGCTTATCCTTTTCACTTACAATTTCTTTTCTTTTTTTTATCAATTTTGTTAGTAGTAATTATTCTGGGATGAATGAACTGGCTCAAGCCGGATCAACTATCAATTATGGCTTATATATTATCGCTGGAATTAAAATACGCATATGAATTTAATTCAATATACTGTTATTTAATTATAAATAAATTACTATACAAGATAAATTATTAATTTTTATAATAATTATCTTAAAAATTAAGTTAATAATATTTTTATTGGTAGATAATATAAAATTTTATAGTAATCGTGTATTTCAATTAACAAACTCATGTTTTTTTTTTCAAAATTTATATAATTTCTTATCATTGAAAAACTTTTTTTTACAGAAATATGTATAGTTTTTTTTTTATATCTTTTAAATAACTACTGGATAAAATTTATTGTTAAATTTGTCCACAATTTTTATTTATATAAAATTTATTTCTTTCCCATTAGAATCGCGGTGGGGTAGGCTAGGAAAGTGGTGGGGTATCTTGGAATGGTGGTAGTGCGGAAAGGGTGGGTGGACTGGGGATGGACATAGGCGGTGCCAATGTACGGCCTCTACAGAGGTCATGAAATCTTTCCCTAGCAGTATAATATCACACAACTTTTCACTAATAAACAATTTAATTAGACAAATATATGTATAGTTTATAAATAATCAACTCAACCTCGCATCACGTGTCTCGGTAAGAATAACATTACTGAACTTTGTTTTTCATTGACAAACAATTTAATTAGACAAATACATCCATAATATTTAGACCAGCAATATAAAATTCAACATCTTATATCTTCGCACATATTGAACTTTAATCGCCACTGGCTAACTATAAACACATTCTCCTAACAAAATAGATAAACATAGTTAAATAAATACATAAACACATGACAGAGGCTAACGTCTAGAATGGAGAAGTAATTTCTTATTATTAGATTTATTAATTAAATATTGAACGATTCAGATAAATTATTTATAATATTTTATTAATTTTTAATAATTAAAAATATTTTATATTTTATATATTGTCTAATTTGCTCCTCCTTTTTCATCTTGCCATTAGAATTACCCTGTATTTCGACAATACCAGTTTACAACCACTCTTTTTGACGACACCAATACCACTATAACCATCTTGTTACTTGACGATGCTGGTACCATTGTGACCACCCTGCCAAAGAAGCTAACTAGAAAGACAAACAAACTTATAGATTGAAAAAAAACAAAAAACAAAAAAACACTAGAAGCTATAGCCAACAAGAGACTCAACAAGAACAACAACAAAAATTCAATAAAAAACAATAGAGAACACCCAAACCTGCAGATGGAAAAGCAATTAGAGAAAGAAAAGAGTAAAATAAAAACAAAAATTAAGAATAAAATAGAAAGGAGGAAAAAGGGAACAACTCTCGCTAACTCGTCGTTAGCGTCGCTGCGGATTGTTGCTATAAGCATCACCGCGGGTTTTCACCGTAAGCGCTGTCGTGGGTTATCGCCATCAGAGTCAATTTTCGGCATCGATTTTTTTTTGTCTTTTTTTCTTCCTCCTTTGCTATCTTCGTCTCTCTCTTCCCCTTGTCGTCGTCCTTTGCCGTGCGCAACTGACGAAGGCAATTTTCGATAGCGGCGCCACCCTTCTTTTTCCTTTATCTTTTTTGCTTCTTTTCTCTCTCTCTCTTTCGCTTTCCTTTTCCTTTGCACGAGTTTGAGCCAAGCAACGAACAAGGTCAAGAACTCCTACAGACATTCTTCCTTCAAGAACCACCAAATTGAGAAGACTAAAACTGCACCTAAAGATAGGGTTACTGAGAAGACCAAGAGATTGTGGTGGTGACCACCGTCTTTTGCCCAGGCCTTGCCTGTGCTATCACCATTTGAATGGAGAGCCAAATAACCCTAATTTACACTAATTATATTTAAGGATACATTTGTAATTTTAAAATTAAAAAACTAATAAATTGTTTTTGTAATGAGTTTAAAAAATTGGTGTACAGTAAACCACATGTTTAGATTCTCCACCATAGCATTCGTCATACAACATTGCATCACCTCTAGTTAACTCTTTATGTAAGCTTTAAACGATAGCTCCAAGTGCCATGAACACTTCTATTGGGAACTACATGCTTAATCTTATATACGATGATATCCAATCCTATAAATTCTCATTATATTATTGTAAGCCTTTTAATGTAAGAAAATCCACTAATATTTCCCTTTAGTTCCACACACAACTCAATTGAAGTGACATTGTCGTCCAAATAATATTCTTTAATCGAAAATTGAATCATATTATAATATATAGTACTTTATGTGAATTCATAATCTTAGATTGTCCAATTTTAAGTAATTAAAAAACAAATTGTATATTATACCAAACACAATATATATAAAAGTTGTTTTTGAAAAAAATAAATAAATTAAGCTAGTCAATGATATGTTCTGCCACACAGTAATATATCTCAAGCAACTCACACTATGAATAAAGTTAATTATAATTTTTATTTTTTATCTTATGATAAAAATTTATTTTAGTTTTTTATCTTTTAAAAATTTAATTTGATTATTTAACTCTCAAACTTGAATTAATTTTATCCATCTAAATCAATAATTATTTTTTATTTGAAAACATGACTTTTAACTATTTAACTGATTCAAAATTTAAAATTTATTTCATTAAATTTATGTACATAAAAATTATATAAACTAACTAATGTTAAAAATTATTATAAATAAGATAAAAGTAGGGTGAAAAAAATAAAAATAATTATTTATTTAAAAGATAATATTAATTCAAATTTGATAATTAAAATTTTAAACTAAATCTTTAAAAAAAAAAAAAAAAAAAAAAAATTTTATTATAAAATAAAAGATCAAAATTATAATTTATCCTTAAAAATGGTGAATAATAGTAGTTTATTAAAAGCTGAATTCATCGTGAATGAAAATACCGAAATAAAATGTTTGGTACAAGCTACTAAACTTTGAACGCATACCACACCTAATAAACTCGTTTTGAAATAGGTAAAAAGAAGAATATAGTGGAGTGGACAATAATTTGATCCCCATGGTTCCTTTGATTTCTGTTAATAAAGTGCTACTAAAAGAAGGAATGAATTTGATTCCCAGCTCTTTTCTTTTCCCTCTTAAAGACATGCATGCTAAGTCTTTCTCTACTTGCAGCACCGGAAAGAAAGTAGTAGTGGAGCTGGCAACCTACGTACACCATGGTGATTTCGAAATGACAATCTATTAAAATGGTCCCCGACTGAAGCCAGTTGAGGAATAGAAATAATTCTCAGCAACTATATACAAGGTTCCGTAAATAATTTGCCCTTCGTTTTTTCCCCCTTAAATTCTCTTCTTGTATCTAATTCTTAGTAATATATCTTTTAAATCAAAGGAGGAAAAGGCTGAAAATGGGCTTATAGTTTTAATTTCCTTCCACGATAAACATTTGTATAGGTGGATAAATTGGATAGGTGGAAAATTAAGTTCAACTAAAAACATCATTACCTCAAGACAATTGTTATATTTATTCTCCCTTTTTATTAATATACTCTTTTAATTTTGTTTTTTAAAACTAACTCAAACACACTCTCTTTTCTTATTTTTATAAGGTTCTTTTCTAGACATCAGTAGATGATGATCCATACTGACATTACAAACTACAGATATAAGATAAAGAATAATAATACGTAGTTAGTGAAAAACAATAATAATGAAAAATTGGAGTGAATTTTTGTGATTGAGGTTTTTTTTAGGTGATAATGATAAATCTAAACGTAGTGGTGACATTGGACAATAACAAAAATTTTAAGAGGGTGCTAGCGATAGTAGATGCAACTTCTCTGAAAAGTGATAAAAGATTTGTTATAGGGATAAAAGCTGGGTATATAGATTGTGACAGAAGCTTTGACAACTTTGCCTTGATACTGTTGTCGCCGTCAAGGTCGTTTACCACTCTCATGTTGTTGTAGACACAACATCGTGTTTGCAATGTTGGAGAAGTCTTCTTCAATAATCAGAGAGATTCACTAAAATCACGTGGAGGTGTATTACTTGAGATATGTAGGGAAAAAAATATAAAAGGGGAGTAAATTAGTAAAGAAGGAGTATATATAGTCATTGTCTCGAGTCAATTTGGTTCGGTACAATTGTTTAAGTGATTAGGTCAAGTTTATAAAAAGCAACCCAAAAATAACTAGACCTATTTGTTTTTTTTTTAATTTACATGTATCTTTAAGATAAAATGGCTCAGTGACTACCCACGTCATAAAAAAGTAACCTATATAGATTTTGGGTCAGGTCAAACCAACCTATTTTCCATATTTGGGTTATTAGGCCAAAAAACTTGTTCTACTATCTCTACACATTTGCAAAGCTTACAACGGATTGGAAATGCCTTCTTAATTTTTATATAATATGAAAAAAAATTGAGAAAAAATAGAAAAAAAAATGTAACATATTTTTTTTATTTTAATTCTTCAAATAGAAATTTTATATATTTTTTTTAGTTTATTAGATCATTAAAAAATTTAATATTTTTTATTTGTTAAAAAGCGAAATGAAATATGCCAAAGAATCATATTATTCCTAGAATTTTAGCATATATTTGATAGGATAAATATTTATTTTTATATAATTAAAATTTATAATAAATAAAGATCTTTGAATATATAAGTTAACATTAAAATTTACAATAAGTAATTTAAATTATGATAAAAGTTATTTTTTAACTATAAAGAATACAAAATTTATTAAAATTCAATTTAGAATAAATACAAGAGATAGTAGATTGAAAGAGATATGTATTTAAAAGATTAGAGGTACGAATAAAGATAAGAAAAAAATAGTTTACAATGGTTGAGAAAGAATTCTATTAATTAGTTGCAGAATTAGTGTGTAAATTGCAAATTCAAAAGAGAAAATAGAGAATATTGAAAATACTCAATAAGGGGTAGGAAGAGTAAAAGTTTTACACTTTAAGTAGTATATTTTAATTTATAATATCAAATTAAATTATTATTATTATAGTAAATAATCTATAAATTGATAGTATAAATTAATAATTTTTATATTGTCATTCAATCATTAATTATCATATATAATAAATTTATTAGTTTTTATACTAATTATCTTAAAAATATCAAACTAATGATAATTTTATAATTAATTAACAATAAAATAATTTACATTAACCGTGTATAAAAATTAAACTCTTATTATTAGGAAAATTAAAAGTTGGTACTAGCTAGCTAGAAAGCACCCCTTGCCATAAACAAAATGTTGCACGCAGGTAAGATACAAAATCCGTGTCCGTGTTGTCCTTCGGTTGTTAAAAATATAACTAGTTAGATATTATTGGTTGGTTAGTTATTTTATACAAAGAATTCATCTAATCACTTTGTTTTATTCTTACCTTTCTAATTTCAATCAATACATTGTCTTTTAGCTTTATACTCTTCGCTCAATGTTTCTACACGCAAACAATGTTAACTAACATAATATTAGAGCTATACCATCTACGATAAAAGAATTTTTATTCTGCTGCACATAGCTCTTTAGGTTTATATATTTCATATCCTTACTTTTCCTTAGTTATTTTGTCAGACATTTGTTAGTCATTTTCCTTGACTCATTGTTTTCTCATTAGAAGGCTACATTGCCCCTGACCACACACTCACGGTGCAGTCCTTGGGCAATATTTTTGTCTCAACCCGTCCCTATGAAGGAATCTTGCGTTGGAGAATTTTGTGTTGTTTTCTTGTGAGCCAACTTTATACCCAACATTATTTTTGAACGCGAACTATTGTCGGTAATGGGATGTTTTCCAAAACTTGAACTTTCGAGAAACTAATTAAATCTTGGTTGACATTTTTCTTTGGAGGCTCTTGATGGTGTTCAAATCTAACTTCCTCGTGTTTAGGGGGACCAACTTTCTTGTTCGAGATGTAATTAGTTATGTACCGCAACTCCCCACAACAACAATATGCGTTTTGTACCAACTTCTTGCTTTTCCTACAATTGATTTAAATTGAAAGCTAAACTGGTCACATATATGCTTTTATCATGCTTTGTGGTTTTTTCTGTTTGAATTTGAGATATCTAATACATCTATGGATACACGACTACAATAGGCTCATGTCATTCGCTATCATTCTCATTTACATTCGGATTTGATGTAGTATATATATTGTTTAGCCTTTTGATCTTATGAAATTATGCTAATACTGTTTATAGTTTATAATTAATTCTCTTCGAAGATAAATTTGAGTTGATATAGTTTATTAGAGTTTCTTTGATGCATGCTTCTACAAATGGTGGTTAAACATTAACATAAGTCTGTGATAAATAGTTAAACATTGATATTTTGTTTATACCCGATTCCAACCTCTAAGAATGAATTATTTTTTTTTTTTTTTTTGTAAACTTCCTCTTCTAGGTGATGGAAAGAAAATGATACATGTAAAGTACACTCCAATGCTCAAGTGAGTATCTATTTATTTGAGTATATCTATTCTCTATTAGATAACATTCCTTTGATCTTCTTTTACCTTCTTTTTATAATTATATTTCAATGAATGCATCTTATTAAAATAATTTTCATTACCCTCTATTCATTCATTTAATTCATCTTATGTGTTTTCTTAATTAATGGTTTAATTGTCTGTTATGGAGTTGATGTACTTTCTCCTGTATATTTTGTTTTGGTTTCTATCTTAAATGGTCGAGTACTACATTTAACTTCTACTTAATGATTAAACATGAATAGTTTTTGCTTTTATTAAATGGTTAGGCTTTTGATAGATTTAATCCTTATATATCTTTTAACTATTGTATTTATGATAATTATTTTATTATATTTCTAAGTTTTTTAATTGTTCATTTCAAACAAAAAAAATATCATGAATACTTTCTAACTTGCAAAAGTTATATTAGATAGAGATGTAATTAGTTAGATAATAATGATTAATTTGTTTGTCTATATAAAACCTTTATGAATCACTTTATTCTTACATTTTTCATTTCAATACGTTGTCTTTTAATTTTATACTATTCTCTCCATGTTTCCGTCTACAACCATGTTTAGTGACAATTGTGAATATAAAGTTAACGGTTTAATTATTTGAATATTAAAAAGTTGATATCATATGTGAGAGTATATGTAATTGTTTCTATATTTATTTTTTAATCTTTTTACACATATATAATAGAAGAACTATTTTTATATGAGATGAGTAAAACTAAGTCTTACAATATTATATAGATGGTGAAGATTTAATATTTTGTGATTTTTAAAAAATTTACATAATTTATATATTTTAATATTGACTATTTATGGTAAAATCTAATCACCAATATTTATTTTTCTCTTTCATATATAAAAAAATCCTTTTCCTGTTTAAAGTTCCATATGTGAAAAATGATACGTGGAAATCTATTGAACACCTAATAAGAGAAAGAGATAGAAAAAAAAAATATAATAAATAATATGGTATAATAGAAAGAAATTAAGATAAAAAATAACGAATATTATTGTTGGAAACGTAAGAATATTTTTATATAATTACATCCTATAAATATATCTATCTGTATTACAAGATTTTTTTGATTTTACTACTAATTTTAGCTACAATTTAAATTAATAGATAAATCCTAACTAATTAACTAGAATATTATTTTTTCTAGCTAAATTTAAATTATATTCATTTATATTTCTTATTACTACAAATTAGTTAAAAAATAACTATAAATTTTAAAAATTTACTACAAATTAACTAAGATTATTTTCTTAACTAATATGTTACTTATTTCATGCTACCACTAATTATTTTTATTAGAAATTAACTACAAAATAACTATTGATTTTAAAATTTTGTAACTAATTATTTTATAATAAATTTTAAATTTTCTAGTAATCACCATAATTACTTTTCAAATTAGTAGAAACAGATTCTTTATTGTCCTGTTTAAATGTACTTTTTTTTTTTGCAGCCAAAGAAAAATTTATATTAAACATGAGGTACAAATACCTAAACCTCGTACAAAACATTTGCAAAGACTAAGCATGGTAATTTATATTAAAAATGTACAGGAAACATTTTGCAAGTTTAGAGACATTACAATATATTAATACTGCAAAACATAGATCCCGGTTGATATCTAGTATCCGTTTGGCAAACCACCATATTTCATAATTTTACTGACATTTAATTACATGATTATTTACATTTAGATCGTTATATGAAAGAAAAATATGTTTCCCTTATTCTTTACAATAATGTAATTAACCAAACCTTGGCATATCTATACAATTTTGTTAGAATTAATAATTTCAAGTACTTTTAACTCCTTGCATTATTACATGAAAATAAATCTAGCATATAGTAATCAAAATGGAAATTATAGGTGGCAAGTTACAAGATGCAAAAAGGAGGGGGGATTATTCAAATAATTGAAAGTGAATTTGAAACTCGTGCTAATATAACTGTATTCAATAAGGGCCAGACTTTCCACTATTTATCTGCAAAATAAGAAAACCAGAAAAGAGGCAATATACGTAGAGTTTGACTACAAAGCAACATCATGATTACTACAAAGCAATTGTTGAAAGCTTTATGCCTCGGAACTGAGAATAAAACCACGAGACTTAAATAATTCATTCGGGGACCATTTCAATAATCGACTATAGTGCAGAACAAAACAAGAGGAAGATATTTAACATTCTCGTCAGGGTATGGTCTACATCAATTACTTAACATATATAGGAACCAGTTAATTCATAGAAGGCCATAATTCTAAAACTGCAATTGAAATTTTCAAGTTCAATTCTCCTTCACTAACTACTCGTCTAATCATGGAATACCCATCTTCATCATTTCTGTGATAACCCATGTCTTTTACCAACAAATAGTGTCATGAAGCAAAGAGCAAGGGGCTAAACAACATGGAGTTTGAATCTTCACTGTGGGATCGAGATAGATCATATTATATATAGACCGTATTTTCTTCCTTCATACTTTTTAATTAGTTCTTGAAGAAATTAATGGATTTAATCGTCTACTTTTCTACGTTCAAATTCTTCATTAATTTCAAACTTGTGTCAAAGTTTTTATGTGCATATATCACTATCACATGTTGGGATCTAGACAAAAAGCTATCATTTCTTTTCCTATTTATGGAACGAGCCCTCTAGTAATAAAAGAATTCACATGTTACCCATGAAGTTATCCACGTAGGTAGATGACCCAATTCATTAAACACGTTATTAAAGATTGAATTTCTAATTCTATATATAAAAAACCTATTTAAAGATAAACTATAATTATTTCGATAATTTTTATTTTTAAAGTATTAAGTTTTTTTTGAATTTCCAACTATATGGACAAAAGTCTAATAAGTGAAATTTCACGGCCAAAGTAAAAGAGAAAGAGAGAGAGAAAGAACAAATGTCAGCTACGTCAAAATCGTGATATCTCATTCGTTAATCGTTGGATTGAGTTGAAACTTTGACAACAAGCTCAACACACATAGTTTTTCATCTTGACCATTCGGATCTTGATTTGAAGGTTTTTGGTGTGAGAAATCGTGCTCATACAATAACACAATTTTGTGAGTTCTTCACTTTCGTATTTCTCATTTCTTACTTTGTTGTTTGATTGTGTTACCTGGTTGTATGCATGAATTTATGCTATTTGTGAGACCTTAAATCTGTCCGAGACCCACCTGACACATCACCACCAGCTCGTGATTGAGGAGTAGTGGAGTCGTTCACTCACAGCATTCGGGAGTAAACCGCCAGATAGTGGGAGAGTAGAGCCGAGATCGTGGGAATGTAGAAGCGCGGGGGAGTCAGCCTCAGGGCCTATAAAAGGTCCCGAAGACGAAGTAAAAGAGGTCGAAAATTGGGAGAGAAAATAAAGGCTAGGGAGAAAGAGAGAGCGAACGAGTGAGAAAGAGAAAGCAACAAGTGAGAAAAAAGGAGAAAACTAATGATCGCTTGAAGGAGACCAGGCAGGGACCCTAGGGCCAGATTGAGAGGTGAACAAAGGTATTGGATGAAAGGAAGAAAGTGCAGGACTCCTTTGGATACCACGTTAGTAAAACGGATGCATGAACATTCCCTTAGATTGAAGCCTTGGGACCCTTTTGAGTAAAACTGAAACCAAATCTCCCTCCCTCTTCCCCTATTGCCAAGGCCGAGTCCACCTCGACTCGCTGGCCAAGACGAGACGGCCCTGCCGTTGAGCAAATCACCTGAACCCATCGCAACCTTTGGCTAGCCGAATCCATCTCGGCACACTTGCTAGGATGGGATGGCCTCGCCCCACTAAATCCTTTCACACTAAGGCCGAGTCCATCTCGGCCACCACGTGATGAGTCACCCTTTCAAACCTACCCTTCCCAATGCCGAGTACGTCTCGATCTTAATAAGGCTAGGCTGATACGAGTCGGCTTTGCCTTCCCCTAAACCAACAACTAATCAAAACTACGTGGACTTTGACTTCTCTAAAGTTGGGGTACGTAGGCACAAGAGGCATACTTCTATCAAGTCATGAAATCCAAAAAAAAAAAAACTCTACCTTTACCCCCTTACTCCACAAACCATATAACCCCCAAGCTTTATTTTCATTCCTTTATAGCTAACTAAGGATAACTATTAGGTGATAGGTGTACTGGGGCACCCTATATCCCTAATGCGTAACCAACTCCTGAATTCCATGCCTCGATTACAAGATTAGCCTTTCCTATCAGGTTTCCTGAACCAAAACGCCGGTGACGACTCCTAGTTGCCGAGATGGTCTCGGCCATGAATTGGCTGAGAGAGTTTCGATTCTGCCCATTTTGGCTGTCTCGTAACCGTGTCACAATTTAGGTTGTGATACTATTAATTGAACATTATTATATCCTTATTTGATAATAGTGGATTGATTTCCTTGATCTGGACGACGTAGTTTTTACTTCTTCCATTAAAGAAGTTTTTCACGTTAAAAATCTTGGGATCTCTTATGTAAGTCTTATTATTGTTACTGCCATTATACTTGTGATTGCTCCTTATAGATTTTTGCAAGAAGAGAAATTTATATCCACTATATTGTTGTCATATTGATGGTGTATTATTATTTGAATTTATTTATTGTTTTGGAAGTAAAATTACTTTCAAATTCTCTATTGATCCAAATATGAATAAAATCTTTAAAATAATAAACTTCGTTGTTATAAATTAAAAAAAATATGATGTGAAATAATCTAATAATTATCTTTTAGAGATTTTTTTTAAAAAAAAAATAATTAATTTATGTTTGTTTACAATAAAAAATATCATTGTTTAAAAAAAAGTTTATTTTCGTGAGAAACTATTCAAAATAGCTTATGATTTATTGATTAGACAAAAAGTTTCTGATTTTAATAAGGTTTTATAATTTTTTTGCTTCTGATTATTTTAAAAATTAAAACAAAAATACATGAAAAACTTAAAAAAAAATTAATTTAAAAAAATACTTTTTTTTTTTTGAAAATACTATAACAAACAATCCCAATATCTTTGATGTCATAGGATATTAAGTGGTTGATGTGAACCTTACTGGATAAAATTAGAAAATACTATTTTGTTAATGTCTCTAGTCAAATATATATTATGAAGAATTGGTACAACAATAATATAGACTATAGAATAATGCGTTATAAATTTAACATTACATATCTTCGCTTTCACAAATCAAAGTCTAGTGGTAATAGTTCTAATTAAAGATTAATTGCCCAACTTTAAAGTTTATAATTAATGAAAGAACAATATCACTACCCATCATTGAGGTTTCCTAAAAGCCAAGATTCTCTTACAACTTTGTCATAACCAAAAAATTAAGGTTTATGATCGGTCAGATTAAAAACATCTCCATAATAACGAAGCGTATTGTACATTGAGTTTTCTCAATATATGAAACCTATAAGATAATTTTAGTAATCAAATCCTTACGAAAAACACCATGATGCAAAGTGGGGAATTGATACGAACTTCTCACATAAGATAAACAAGTTTTACAAAATGTTAAAGTTTGCAAAATAATCTAAAATGTGATAAATACAAAACAGTAACAACATTGGGAACAACCTACAACATCTGACCTTCCACTTAGGATGGTGGAACATGAGGCTGCTTAGTTAGGTCATTACCTAAAAGTCTCATACATTACATAAATGAGTTTGGAAAAGCATAGAAGCAAGTATAAGAAAAATCAAAGCATGAGTTACCTGCCACAAGAGACAGACAGATCTTACATGA
Source organism: Mucuna pruriens (assembly GCA_025330945.1). NCBI lineage: Eukaryota > Viridiplantae > Streptophyta > Magnoliopsida > Fabales > Fabaceae > Mucuna > Mucuna pruriens. The sequence continues at coordinate 1,960,409 of JAENHJ010000004.1, read as the reverse complement.
CAATCATTACGTATGTCTATCCATCAATCACAATATGACCAAACCATCATTTTCTCAATATTTCACTATCTAAATTATTTCAATCATTTAATGCTTTGCATTTTGATAGGGGTGGTTCAGTAGAGATCTTGCCTCCAAAGACTATAAATTTATATACTGAAAATAGCTCACCCTTTGGTTGGAATTTCCTGAGTGATTTACTACAGTCCCTTATTTCAGATGTAGTTCACTAGAAACCCTACCTCGGCTCCAATCTTATTTTACTCCTTTTTGTTTGCTAACAAATCATAACACCATACTACTAATAGCCCTTTTTATTTGACATAATTCATGTACCATAACATACATATCATTGTATCTACATCATCTAAACAAGAGAGAAAATTAGATTGAATTGATTGGTTCAACTAGTCTCAGAATCTTTAATTTTAAATAATAAAAATATTTTAAAACCAGTAAAAATTGGTTAAATTGGTAAAAGTTGATCAAAATTTGACGTAGAGAATTGATAATTTTAAAAAAATTATTTTCTTCAATTTTTGAAATTTAATCTAAAACATTTTAAAGATAAATAACAATATATGTATAAAATATTTTTTATTTTTAATTTTTAGTGTTCTAAACGATGATATTATATTTATTATTTAATAATAATAATAATAATAATAATAATAATAATAATAATTAATTTAATATCAATTAGACTTCTTGAAACAATATCTTTATCAGTTTTAATGACTAATCTAATTTTAAAAATATTAAAATAACATATCATAATAATTATATTATTATTATTATTTATTATTATTTTATTATTATTTTATTATTATTATTTTATTATTATTATTATCAATTCGATTTCTATTAAACTATTGAACCAATATCTTCACAGAATGACTAATCCAATTTTAAAAATATTAAAATAACATTTCATAATAATCATAAAGTGATCACTTCAAGTATTTCAGTGGTAGCCTCTGTACTGTTACGAGGAGAAGAAACATCAGCAAGGAATCACATCCCTTAGTTTCTACTGATCAGTAAGCAACCTTTTAGTTTCCTACTAATTTGTTCGCATGTGGTTGATAATTGATTAAGTTTTGCAACATATTAATAATTAATATTATGTTAGTTTGAGTGAAATTAGTTTCAGATCTTTTAAATAAGGTCTCCTATTTAAGTCTTATAAATAAAATAAAGTAGTTAAAAAAAAACTCCATTAAAAATAATCAACTAAAATTTTTTATAGAAATTAATTATTAATAAAATCGGTAATACTTTGTATTTATAACATAATAAAAAAAAACTCTTAAAACACTAATATGGTTGACGTAGAGGATTCCTCCTAAACTCAAAATTTCTATATGTTTGTACCAAATCTTAATTTCTATGTCCTATATACTAAAATTTCGTTATAAAACGTGCTCATGTCTTAAAAACTTTTATGGTTATTACAAATTTATAAAAATATCTTTGTTATAAATTTTAGTTCATCATACAGAATTTCTTCTACTTAATTGTTATATAAATCTCCCTCTATATAATAAATATCTAATACTTTCAAACTTTTATCTAACTATATTTAATCCCACACAATGAGTGAATGTCTTAACTATAATAATAAGATATGTATATTTTTAATTTTTTATTAATTTATATTATGAATTTTACCTTTCAAGAGATTAGATAATTCAATATGAAAATGAGATAGTAATTTTGGTACCATATCATGTAATTATTTATTAAAAAAATATTTATTAAAAAAAAATTTTCTTTTTCATTATCTTATCAATATACTTCTTTGTTGGTATTTGTTCTTAAAAAAAATACAACTCTTGTATTCTCCTCTTTTCTTCGATGTGTCTCTTCCTTTTGCTTGTCATCTTTTTCTAGATGAGATACCTACAAAGATATTTTGACATTCAAGTCAAAGAGACTAAGAATATATATGAGAGTTATATGACAAAATTTGATTAATCGATAATTATTGCTTAATCCCATCTTTTGATGGTGGGGTACTCAAATTGGCATTCATCCATCCCTACGATTCTTGTCTTCTTTCCTCTTTTCTTCTTTAGTTATACTTAGGGATAGAGACATGTGAGTTTGGCTATCACTTCTCCCACCTAGTCTAAGGTGACCTGGGACTGGCACGATCATCATGTTCAGGTTTAACCAATATAGTATTATATTAAATCTTTTTTCTTTGTAACTTCATAAATAAGAAAATTGCTCTTAATTAGTTGTTATAACATTAATATGAACATACTTTTAATTTTTTTTTTATTTCATTACTATAACAACTAATAAATTTATTTGTTTTATTATGCAAAATATTCATTAAAATACTTAAATTGAACATAAACATAAATTGTGTCCAACTTAAGACTCCAAAACAATTTGATAGTAGATCTGACATAAGAAAAAAAAATAGTACATTATCGCTACTTTAATTAACTACCTACATTTCTGACAATAATTACCTTCTTTGTAGAAATTGAAAACCATGATCTACCGACCACTATTTCTACCTTCCTTTGCATAATCTATGAATTACTAAGACATTCTTTGGGATTTAAAATCTAACTAGAGAGTCAATAATAGAATCTATCATTGCACAAATTAAAGAAATTTTGACTTTAGATTTTTGCCTTTTCTTCCTTTATTTAATACCTAATTAGACTAATCTTTATTTTTTTCTTCTTGTTTGAAAAAAAAATGAGATTTTAAAATTATAGAGTACTAATAAATATGTATAGCTATATCTTCCGATATATCTTTGTACTTAGTATTCTTGAGAGTTTTTCTATAGAGGAACATTACAAAATTTTCTTAGTCAAAGTATCTTGTTCATAAACTTTAATTCATCCCAAGTTACTTCAATGTCATGCTTACTTCTTGACTAATACATCTTTTAATATTTTTAAACAAAAATTAGGCAATATTTAAAAATTGATTCATGCAATGTACCTACCGTCATTACTTTAATGGTGGTGGTAGCTTAGTGTTGAATTGATACGAGTATTGATTAACAACTCAATAGTGAAATGTTGTTCTAGTAATGGTTGTTATTTATAGAAAAACCTAAGGTTATATGTACTGCATAATTGGTGATCGAGGAATAATACATGAGATTTAGAGAAATTGTGCAAATAAATATTATATTGCAATGAGAAAATATAAAAGTGATTAGAAAATTAAAAAAAATCAAGGAATTAATTTTTATGAGTTTGATTAGCTTTGCTACAATATTAATCGCTATAGAATTTTTAACTTGGGCAAAATGCTTGTTTTTTTTGTCTTTTTTTTACTGGACTACCTAATTAAGCTACCTTTTTTGTTTTCTTTTTTTTTACAAAAGATATTTTAGCCTTTTTTTTTTCTCTTTTCTATTGTACACATAATTAGATTAAATATTTTTCACTCTTTCTTTTGCATAAAAAAATTGCTATATTTCAAAATACAATACTAACACACCGTACATTTCTATATCTTTCAATGTACTTTTATACATAAATTTTTTTAGACTTGCTGTGATGGATCGTTACAATATTTTCTTAATCAAAATGTCATGTTCACAAATTCTATAGTCATCCCAAATAACTTCAATGTGGTGCTTTATTCTTAAATGATACATAAAAACTGACTCATGCAGTACTTGGTGGTAGCGGCTTAGTGTTGGTGTGAATATTGGCAACAACTTCATGATGAAGTGATGAAATAGTACATGTTTTTTTTTTTTTTTAAAATGGTGGCTCCTTTACTTATACATTCATTTTCCTCTCTGATGGCCTGACTGCCTTCATGGCAAGAGAAGATACTATAAAGACATTTCACGTTCAAATTGGGAATACTATTTTATAAGAAATATATGTGAATTTTTATTCATGTCATAATCATGTTTTATATAAACCATTTTAGAGGATAAATACAATTATGATGATGATTTTAATCTATATAACCCCTACAAGTAATAATGTCATTATGATAGTGATTGTGTTTGATATAACTCCTTTTAGGAGACAATGTCGTTAGCTTAACCAAACTCTCCTTTTAGATGACAATTCGTTAGCTTTATTAGACTCAATGTGTGGTTGGGTCAAGGCATATGTGTGACCTCATTCCTTATTTTTTTATTGATGTGTACATTAGAGCATTGACATTTGTTGGTGAAGGAGAATGAAGATAAGGATCAAATCAAAGAGAAAATGAAGAATTTATTTTCTATTAAGGAATTTTAATTAAGGATTCCTTTATTAGTGTGAGATTTAGGCTAATGTACACCAGTTCAAAAAAAAAAAGGTGACGAAAACTGCCCTTTAAGTTTTCCCCATCAATAACTCTCTGCATCTCTGCACTCCCTACTACTCTGGTCCTACCTTTCCTATCCCAACTGCAAGCCCCACCAACAACTCCACCTCCTTGCTACTATGCAACCTAGCTTAAGAAACACAATACACCCCATCAACAACCTCTAATGTCACCATGACAATGGTTGGAGTGTTGCAAAAGCCAAAGAGGAGCAGTCCTTGGTGGTTTATAAAAGGAAGGAGAGAACGAAGGTGAAGGGGTTGAAAAAAAGTACTGGAAGAAGAGAAGTAGAGGCTGGAAAATTTGGGGTTGGAAACTTTAAAGGAAAGAACTATAAAGCTTGTTGGAAGTTAGGGGTAAAGAGCAGAAATACTGGAGAAAAAGAAGGAGAGGATACAACACTCGGAGAAATTCTTGAAAAGAGTTGGCAAAGTCGGTAGGAAGGAAGAAACCACCCAACAACAACAAATGATCTCATATTTGGGTAAGATTTTGACTTATTCATATGTTTTGCTCAAGACACAGTTTGTTGTTACCCCACCAACTGCCATGTAAATTTTTTGTTGTTTTTGGGGAGGGCTAGCACATGGTTCTCCCTTTTTGCTTAAAAAATGTGTTAAGTTACAATCAACCAACCAAACAACACCAGTCAGTCAGCCAACCCTTAACATTCTTTTATTTCATTACAAAATTTTGTTAAGTTACAATTAGCAGGTGAAATAACACCCAGTTAGCCAGTCAGCCCCTAACGTTCTTTCCTTTTACTGCAAAATTTTGTTAAGTTACAATCATCCGATCCCTAATGTTCTTTCCTTTGTTGCAAAATTTTGTTAAGTAACAGTCAGTTGGCCAAATAACACCTAGTATGTCGGTCAACCCCTAACGTTCTTTTCTTTTATTGCAAAATTTTGTTAAGTTATAGTTGGTCAGTCAAATGACACCTAATCGGTCGGTCGACCTATAACGTATATCCCTTCCAAATCTTCGGATGCCAATGGACATTTCACTCCCCTCTAATTATCTTTGAACGTCAATGGATATTCCACCATTTTTCAAATCACCTTCCAAACCTTTGTCAGAACTATGTGAGCTTTGAATTCTCTATTACACAAGGAGATACGTTAGGAGCAACAGAAAACTCTTCTCAAGTTCAAAAAAACCAAAAAACATATCCATCCTCTCTCAATAATAAAATCAAATTCTGTCTGTGTTTGAAGGGAAAAATAACAAATTAGAATTCAATAAATTTCACACATCTAATTAAGGTAATCATTATAGGACAAATGTCGTAGGGTGCTAATACCTTCCCTACGTATAATGAACTCCCGAGCTTGAAATTTGTTTTTGTAGATCAATTTTATCCTTTCTAAGGTTTTTTTAGCGTTTTCCTTAAAAATGTTGATGACGACTCCATTACAAATTCACTTTTTTTCCCCAAAAGGAACTTGAATTTCTTTTTTCTATTTTTTGTCATCCTTGTTGTGATTATCGTTGCAACAAATGGCGACTCCGCTGGGATTCTTTAGAGAGTCAAGCCTATACAATTAGATGTCTGAAACTAATGAATTCTTCATTGTTGTTTTTTCCTTTCAATTATTTTATCTATTCCTTTATTTTGCATTCTTGTTTTGATTTGCATGTCTTTATTTATATTATGTGTTTTATTCGATTTGAACCTTAGGATAGAAGACATGTAAATACGTTGTTATGTTTTGTAGCATGGGCAAATTTGTGTATAGTTTTTTGCACACATCACTCTTATACAGTTCACGCACTTTGAGTGAGGTCTTATACATGGGTCTACGTGCATCCTAGGGAGTGAGAGATGAGTAGTGATAGTCACCATGGGGAGTGTAACCCTTTTATGAACACCCATATCTTAGATATCCTTCCTATTTGTGGTGAGTTCATGAGATGGGTATTGAGCTTTGAAGGCCAACAAACTCGCTGAGGTAGAATAAACCACCACTCGTGAGGTTCATATATTGGACATGTCAAATCCTAGTAATTTGGTCAATTTTGTTCTCCCCTCTTCATTCCCTCTTTAAAAACAAAAGAAGAAGAAAAAACATGGCATACATTGCATTTTGCATCCATTTTCATCAGGTTGTTAGGGTCACACCATAAGCCTTGTAACATATGTTTCTCTAACAACCTTGCATTCTGATAAAGTGCATATACTCACTTGCATTCTCATTCCATCCTACGCCCAGTTAGTCAAAATTGACAAAAGAACAAAGATCAAGTCCAAGAAAGCATCCTTGCAGCATCCCTACAGGACATGTTCCAAAACAAAACTAATGGAGGTAGTTATGGATGACCTAGAGCAACAATATAAGGTGCTAAGGAACGACATCAATCAACTCAAGAAAAAAATTGGTCAGATCCTAGAGATGTTGCAATCAATACAACATCCCTATGAGAATGTAACTGAGCAACCATAAGTCATCACTAACCATCCTTTAGGAGTCATTCCAAACCAAGCCTACAATCAAACTTAATACCCCATGTATGGCCTTCCTCTTGGCTATATACCGGTTGAAAACTCAAAACAACAACCTAGGCAAAAGTTAGAGTTAGGAAAAAGAATCAAACAGAAAAGGAAAAAGAAAAGAAAAAATGATGGGGCTTACTAGACTGGAAATATGAAAAAAGCAGTTTAGGAAAAAATTAGATCAACACTTTCCATGGAATACTGGGGACAAACCACAAAACACCAAAGTTGGGGGCAAAAATGACCTTTTAGAAAGCTAACTAGGGGTAAAGACCCAACCATAAAAGTCTCGAAGTTATCCTCAAAAGCTAGTTAATAGGCATCTTAAAGATGCAAGCATGAGAATATAGTATTGTTATTCCAAAACTTACTTTTCACTTTCTTTCATGCCAAATCCATTCGTTCCTCATAAATTCCTTCTCAAAATTAGAGTACATCGGTTTCCTAATAATGAAGTTAGTTATGTTCAAGTGTGATTGGTTTGATAACACTCCTAATATAGGGACAAAAGTACATAATAAATATGAAATAATTGAAGTACAATCATCGCGAAGATATAATAAAACATACGATCCATTCATATTTGCATAACAAGCTGAACAAGTTTACTACGCGCTATATCCCGAGGGACATAACAGTTGGTTGGTTGTAATCAAGACAAAGGCGAGAAGTAGAATTATTCATAATATATTACCTTAGACTAAGCAAGAGGCTCTGTACCAAGATGGTGACTTTGTTGGGCTTCAAGTAGTATTGCATGTTGACCTATATGTCATTAATGATTATCTTTCTAAACTTCATGATGGTGGAAAAGAAGTAGACAGACAATTATTAGATCAAACAAACTTTGATGAACCAAACGAGGATGGATACATAACAATTGTAAGTGAGATTGAGAGTGATTTTAATGATACAAATACCTTTGAGGTAATTTATACATTAAAGATGAATTACATTCATTGTGTTAATTCTTTTCTACATTTGTATGACCATTATTTGTAACAACTACTTGTAGTGATTATGATGAGAAAGATAAGTGACACGTTTTAGTGTAGAAAAAACGACCAAGTTTGACTTTTCTCTTACAAGTTGGATTACTTTTCTAAACCCTAAATATATAATATTTCACTATGTTTATTAATCTTCACTCCTAATTGTCATATATGTAACAATTTCTACATATAGATGGTGGACAAAGGTACAAATGATAGTCGTATACCACCTAACTGTGGCAGAAGTCATGCTATTGGTGGGAGAGATCAATCCACCATCAACTCTCCCACTTCTACCATTCACATCTCAACGCCAGAGTCAACAATTCCTATTCTCCCACTTCCTATGGTTCAAGAGGAACCATAACCTACCTTTGTAGGCAATGTAGTGGTCACACCTTCAATGCTACATGATCCATTAACACCTTAATACTCATATCCACACTCTAAACATGCAGTGGATAAAAGGCCTTTCCTTCAAGCAATAGACAATGAGTAAGTCAATTTTAATAATAATTCATCTTTTAAATAAAATTCTTTAAATATTGACATTCACAATATCATTTTCAATAGATTTTCACCAACACATGATCCTTCTAGTGTGATCTCACAGATCATCAAACAAAAATTTGATGAACCATGGCCAAGTTGGAAGAAGGTACGACATCAAGTTCATGACATGTGGTTTGGAGAGTTTAAGGTAATTTAAATTATGGTTTAATTTTAATTGTAGTGTTTATTGTATTTTCCTTGTTGCTTAACTCCTTTTAATGCAGAAAGAGTATAGGTGAGACCCGCTACAAGAGCTAAGTATTAGAGCTATTTTTAAGCAAAATGGTTCACACTTCTTCAAAAATGCAATGAACAAGATTAGGAATGATCATGATCATGCAACTTGGATTCCACCCAATGTTCGAACAGCCTTGGACAAACATTGGGCTTCTATAGATTTCAAGAATAAGAGCACTATTGCCAAGGAAAATCGAGCTATTGATAAGGGAGCTTCAGCCTATTGTGGTAGATCTATATCTACATTAGCTCACTATGAAAAAATGATAATTTAATTGTTTTTTATTTTTCTTAATTGCTTTAAATTAAATTTAATTGATTGGATATTGTTTAAATTTAAGTAGGTTATAGAGCTTAGACAGGCACCAAGTGCTTGGGAGGTGGTGGAGAAAACAAAAAAATTAAAGTCTGAAGAATTAGCCAATGACAAAACTCGTGAACTTGCTATAAATTCAATTTTTAGCTTTCTAAACATTACTTTAAAGTTTATTAACTGTTAATAAAGTCAAATTTAATATTCAACTTTTTTAAGTTGAAATATCAACAACGTTGAGAAGAACTCCAACAATCTACCACAGAGGAAGGAACATTTGCAAATGACTCCTCTTTTACCTCGATCAATGATAATGACGTATATTACGAAGTGGTTGGAGGTAAGAATGAAAAAGGAAATGTATATGGACTTGGCAGATTAACCAACAAGTTGATGCACTTATCACATATTCTGACTAATTTGATTGAGATGCCAATAGTACAACAAATAGAAGAGATGCATGAGACAATTTGTAAATTGAATAATGAACTTATTGTAAAAGAAGCTAAGGAGAAGTCACTTGAGGACAAAGTGATGCAATTATTGTATAATCATGAGGAGCAAAATGAACATATTTGAAAACAAAGTCAGAAAATGGAATAATAAAATCAACAAATGCAACTTATTTTACAATACTTGTAGCTGAAATCACTTATGTTTGGTTCCACTCCACTAGATAATAATGACAACCATGAAAATAATGCTTAGGAAGAGTTGCTAGAATTGGTGCATTCTGATGTTTGTGGCCCATTGAAGGTAAAGTCATTTAGTGGTGCACTTTATTTTGTAACTTTTATTGATGATTGTTCTAGGAAGTTCTGGGTCTATGTTTTGAAGATAAAGGACTAAGTGTTGGAGAAGTTCAAACAATTCCAAGCTTTGGTTGAGAGACAATCAAGCAAGAAGGTGAAATGTATTCGTTCTGACACTGGTAGTGAATATTGTGGACCATTTGATGTATATTGCAGGCAGCAAGGTATCAGATATGAAAAGACTCCTCCTAAAACTCCTCAATTGAATGGCTTAGCAGAAAGGATGAACAGGACATTGATTGAGAGGGTTAGGTGCATGTTTTCTGAAGCAAAGTTACCTAAGCATTTTTGGGGTGAGGCACTTTATACAACAGTGCATGTTATTAATCTTAGTCCTGCAGTTGCTTTGAATACTGAGGTGCCAAACAAGATTTGGTTTGGCAAAGATGTCAAGTATGATCATTTGCGAGTCTTTGGTTGTAAGACCTTTGTGCATGTTCCAAAGGATGAAAGATCCAAGTTGGATATGAAGACTAGGCAGTGTATCTTCATTGGGTATGGTCGTGATGAGTATGGTTACAGGATGTATGATCCTGTTGTGAAGAAACTTGTCAGAAGTCGTGATGTGCAATTCATGGAAGACCAAACCATTGAAGACATTGATAAGGTAAAGAAGTCTACACTTGAGAAAGACAATAATTTGTCTGAAATTGATCCAGTTCGGATGCCTATACATGATTTGGATACTGCTGATAATAATGTTCAAAATGGTGATCAACATAATTATGTTGGTGATCAGCAGCTTGGAGATGGTTTTGATATTCCTCTTGATAATGATGCTGAAGTGGAACAAGAGATGTCACAAGATGAGAATTTGGGTGATGCTCCTAAATCACCTCCAGTCCAACTCAAGAGGTTTAATAGGCAGAGACAATCATCTACAAGGTATAATTCTGATGAGTATGTGACCTTGATAGATGGAGAAGAACCTGAGTGTTACCAGGAGGCCATTGAGAGTGAAGAAAAGCAAAAGTGGATGGATGCAATGCAAGATGAAATAAAGTTTTTGCATGATAATCACACTTATGATTTGGTGAAGTTGCCTAATGGCAAGAAGGTCTTGGAAAATAGGTGGATTTACAGGATAAAGCAAGAGAGTAACTCTTCATATCCAAGGTATAAAGCCAGATTAGTAGTGAAAGGCTTTAGATAGAGAAAAGGTGTTGACTTCAATGAGATTTTCTCTCCTGTGGTGAATATGCCATCCATCAGAATTGTGCTGAGTTTAGCTGCTACCTTTGATCTAGAGGTTGAGCAGATGGATGTAAAAACAACTTTCCTTCATGGTGATTTGGAGGAAGAGATATACATGAAGCAACGTGATGGTTTTCAAATTAGTGGAAAGGAAGACTATGTGTGCAGGCTCAAAAAGAGCTTGTAAGGTCTAAAGCAGGCTCCAAGATAGTGGTACAAGAAGTTTGAGTCTGTTATGTGTGAGCAAGGCTACAAGAAGACTAATTCTGATCATTGTGTATTTGTTAGAAAATTTTCTGATGATGACTTCGTTATCTTGTTGTTGTATGTTGATGACATGCTTATTGTTGGGAAAAGTATTTCCAGAATTGACAGGTTGAAGAAGCAATTGAGCGAGTCATTTGCTATGAAAGACATGGGAGTTGCTAAACAGATTCTTGGTATAAGAATCATCCATGATAGACAAGCAAAGAAACTTTGGTTGTCACAGGAACACTATGTTAAAAGGGTTTTGCAAAGATTCCATATGGAAAATGCTAAAGCAGTGAGCACTCCTCTTGCTGCTCATTTTAAACTGAGTTCTGGACATAGTCCTTCAAATGAAGCTGAGAAGACTAATATGAGCAGAGTTCCTTATGCATCCGTAATGGGTAGTTTGATGTATGCAATGGTGTATACAAGACTAGATATTGCACATGCTGTTGGTACTGTTAGTAGATTTTTGTCTAATCCAGGTAGAGAGCATTGGAATGTTGTTAAATGGATCTTGAGGTATCTTCATGGTACTAGTGATTTGAGGCTTTGTTTTGGAGGTGATAAGCCTACTTTGGTGGGTTACTCAGACTCAGATATGGCTGGAGACATTGATTCCAGAAAGTCCACTTCAGGCTATTTGATTAAGTTTGCAGGGGGAGGTATGGCTTGACAATCTAAATTGCAAAAGTGTGTTGCTTTGTCCACTACCGAGGTGCCATTACAAAGGCATGTAAGGAGTTGCTTTGAGTGAAGAAATTCTTGCAGGAGCTTGGTTTTGTTCAAGACAAGTACTTGTTATTCTGTGATAGTCAGAGTGCAATTCATCTTGGTAAGAATTCAACTTTTCATTCTAGGTCCAAGCATATTGATGTGAGGTATCATTGGATACGTGATGCTCTGGATGCTAAGCTGTTGGAGTTGGCTAAAGTTCATACTGATGATAATAGTGCTGACATGATGACCAAGGTAGTTCCAAGAGGGAAGTTTAAAGCTTGTTGTGAGATCGTCAGACTGGCGATTACCTCCACATAGTTGTGATGGGGGAGATATGTTAGGTTATTTTTGGGCTCCCAACTATGTGGACAAAAGCTCAATACTCTCAAGTCCACTAGGTTTCTCTTTATAAGAAGAGAAGGGGTCAGATTTGGAGATTGAGAGAGAGAGAGTGAATTTTTCATAGAGTGAGTGAGAGAGACAAAAGATAACTCTTGTACTCTTAATTAATCATAGTGGATTAATTTCTTTGGTCTGGACGACCCGTGGTTTTTACTCCTCACGTTGAGGGCGTTTTTCCATGTTAAAAATATTGGTCTCTCTTGTGTGATTCTTCTCATTATTGCTTTAATTCTCATTTGTGGTTACTCCTTAGATATTCTTACGAGTTAGGAAAATTTTTATCCGCTGCGTTGTGTCACCACATTGGTAGTGCTTTATTGTATTTTTAGTATCGTATTACTTTCCCATCATCAAAGTGATGACTTTTCCATCACTAACAAGTTTATAATTTCACGTGCTCATTCTCCTAAGTTTTTTTGACAAGCTCTTATTCAAAATTAGAATTATAATTTGTACTTAAAAAAACTATTTATATTTAATTTACGGTATCTTGTATGCTAAAGCAAGATAAACATAAAATATGAGTAATTTTTATTATAAGTTATTGTGTTTCTTTTTTATTTGGAGAATAAAAGACGTGAATTCTATCTTTAAATTATTTAATTTTTATTAATTTTTTTCATTTTTAAAATGATGTTTGTTTTCAATTTGGGGGCTGCAGATTGGCTTGTTAGCTTGCGGGTTATGCAGGAGGAATGCAAGCGTGCAAAATCTAGACCACTTATATTGTAGTACAAGTTGGTCTACATCATTTAGCGGATAGGGTATAAATGAGTGGGTTAACCTATAAACCAAACTCTAATTATAATAAATAGATAGATAAATAATAAATAAAAAAAGAGTGATTGGAGAATTGTGAGTACATTCAGAATTTTATAATTTTCCATCATTAATTTTCTAATCAATAAGTATCAGTACACTCTCACTTTCAAGGAATAAAATCCTACCATAATTTTCTATAACTGTTAAAGTTCAAAAGTATTAAATATCTAAATGATAATTTTTTTTAAGGATAACATTAAAATAATATAATAGAATAAATAATAAAATAAATTATAATTTTGAATCTTCAAAATAAGTAAAATTATTTTTATTTCAGTAAAAACTCAGTCATATAACATAATTTTTATTTAATTCTTAAAAATAATTTAGAAAATGGTCTTTATCCTATCTTATTAATAATTCATGTAATTAAGTTTTTATTATTTTTTAAAACAATTTAAATAATTAATTATTTTAAGGATACAGAACTATAATAAATTTTATTATGTTATTTAATATTTTGTTATTTAAGTATTTAATATTTATCAATTTTTACTACAGTAGAACGATTTATTCTAATTCATTTATACAATATAAAAAAATAAGTTTAAAAATTGGAAGAGGTTTTGTGCAATGAACCAAAGTTCGTCATAAGAATAATTTGGTCAGTTTAATACAAAACAAAAAATTTTAGGTTTAAATGTAGTATATTTATGAAATATGAGAAATTTTAAGTAAGTTTTAGAAATAGAAAAAAATTGTATAAAAGTATAAATAAAAGAAAACTTAAAATAGTTTACTGTCGTTTTTTTCATATAAAAGGTCATTCAACTTCGTATTTATGACAAAAGAGTGACATAAACTTGGTGGCTGAAACATAATAGAAGGTTTACTAATATCTGTTAAACAGTGTTCAAAGGAAATTATGAGACAGAGAAACAGAAATATGCAATCATACTGTAACAATGGGAATGGATTATCTCTCTCCGGTGCTATTATCACTCCATGGACGAGATTCTAATATTTTAATATATTTTATTAATATAATATATTAAAGTTAACAAAAATTAAGGAAGAGATCTACATATTTGAGAATTTCAAGTTTTATTTTTTCTACTTGAAATTTTTTTTCTTAGTAATAATACATTGACACCTCTAACAATGGAAGACTAATTTCATATTAAAGAGCATAACTATTTATCAATTATGCTGGACATGGTTGTTGTTAGCACTTCTTCTTCATCCAATTGACACTTCATTTTTCTTTTTTTCTATTTCTCTTCTTGTAATATCATATTACCTATCTTATTTAAACTTTCCGTTCCTATCTCTATTTCTTTTTTATGTTATGTTTGAACGAGATAAATGCAGGAGATGGATAGCAAAGTAAAGAAAGAAGGCAAATTTAGTTTCTTTTCTTGTTTGGTATTGTCATAGTGGCCAATGTTTGTTCAATCTTTCTATTTTGGAGAGAAAGATGAATGAAAGTTGATCTTATAAATCAAAACATTAAATTATCTTTATTTTTATATACTTATTTTTTTTATTAAGAATATTTATATTATTTTATATACATATTTTTTCTTTTTCTTTTTCTTTTTTACAAAACTAAAGAATAAAAACAAATATCTTTCTTCTCTTTTACTTTCTACTTCCTTTCCTTTCATTTTCTTTCTTAAATCAAACATTTTCCATAAAAATGAGAGGAATGCTTACATAAAATATGTGTGGCTTATATACAAGGGGAGAACGTAACCATTTACTACTAATTTGTAACTAAGCACTAACTAAACTAACCAATTTATTTAATCCGAGTGGCAGCAATAGAGGTTCAAGGTTGCGGAGGAAAATGTGTATGGAAGTTGAAGGTTCCACCTGATCTAGATCGTTTTGTACAGGGAAACTACTTTCATAACCAACTCGTAGTGACATGGTGTTATATCTTTTCTGACACTGCTCAACTTGTTAGGAAGTGAAGTTGGGTTACAATGCATCGATTGCTTTCATTTTAATTGATGAATTTCAATCTGATTAAAAATTGAGAAAGTAAAAAGTAAATCCCTGCTATTTGTTATAAATAAGTATAGTTTAGATACCTCACATGTGCTTCTTCAGCTAGCTAGCTACTCAATCTAAAAAATTGTTTCATTAAACTCAGAAGCAATGCAATGAATTGAGGTTGCATTTGGACAAGAATGATACTCCTCAATTGTGAATCTCAGAACATGTTAGAATATTAAGAGTAACCAACCATCTAAGAACAATCACAAAATATGATCACACTACAGCTTTACAGTGGAAAACATAAATAAATGCCTGTAGAAGCAGGTTTGACTCCTGCTCCAAGAAGTGTAAAACGAGGGGCAGAATCCCTGATGATTTATGTTGAGTATAATCCAACAGAATCCCTGATGCAAAGATCCCTTGAACTTAATGACATAAGACTATGATGTGTGGTATCATAAGTATAATTGAGCACGCTTGGATCTTGCAAACTTCCTAGTAAGGTTTTGCAAGACTTCGAGATGGACCATGCAACAATTTAACAAACCCAAGGAAGCTCAACTTTCCATCCGTGTGCCTAATCCAGTCGTGAAGAACAGCATGAACAGGGACAGATGGACCAAGCCCAAGCTCCTGATTATTTAGTCAAAACCACACATCAGATATGATATTAATTGATTAGTACCAAAGCAATTGGGAAATCCTCCCTTTAAAGTTAGCAAGGGAGAACCAAAACACTTAAATACTCTACCGAACATCCTACACTACTAGATGTAGGATTTAGACACCCCATAATACCTAAGTCCTTGTCAAGTTGACATAGTAATATTATTACTACAAAAAATTCCAAAGGCATGTATGCATAAACTATTCAAAGTCATAATCAAATCAAACATACCGAAGCTAGTTCCTCAATGACTATAGCCCTATTTCCATCCTTTTCAAAAAGTTCATAGGCACAGCGTGCATGTTGCTCCCACCGCTCAAGTGCTTCAAGTTGATGAACACTAAGTGCAGCTGCACAGAACTCATCAAAAGCCATCCTTCTATATTGCAATGCATTTAGCTGCCACCCAAAATCATTTGCATCGATAACTAGTATATGCACAAAATATCATTTGAATCATATATAGAGACATTCCAAAGTTAAATCAAAGCACTTACTGATGCCAGAAAATCAGGAACGCGTGATTCCTTCATAGCATCCGTTGCATTCTTCATCAAGGCCTGGCAAGCTCAAATATGAGATTTCAAACATCATTCTCTTAATATAGTGTATAAAGAGTTGGAAAGAAACCAACCGCTTTGATATTTTCCAAGCTAATAGTGTTAGTTTTGTTTGGCTCTAAAAGTGCAAACTGCTCCTTCAAATACTGCAGTTCTTCAACAGCTAATGTCTTAGACAAAGCCTGTTTCAATGCCCATGAAATATAATGCTAGTAAGGTATTGGGAAACATACAGAAGTGTGATCAACAAGAGGAATGGAAAACAGTAGCAAACAAAATAAGATGAAAAAAAGCACTTGAAAAACAATGCTCGAGTCACACCTAATGGTTCTAAAGAGAAACTATGCATATGTAGAATTTTTTTACCATCTTTAAGTTCAACCTTCTAAATAGCATTTCATCAGCTCCCTAAATTTGAGCTCATCTAGTTGGAAACGCTAAACAAAATTCTACTGGTTTATTACTCGGATTATTCATGCAACAATCAATGCAGATTGATTTTAAACATTCTGTAAAGTAAACTCATCACAGGTTTTCCATTCAATATTGATATCTTCAAAGCATTTTTTTCTAAATAAATATACAATATAATACCCTTAAAGCTGCTTTTCGTAGAGAGGAGGAACGCATGTAAGTCTTCATGAGTTTGAACACTAGAATATCCAGTGGTACTTTTACATCTTTGTAACTTTTAATCCATGGATGACCTGCAGTATACACCTGTAAGGACTAAGGAACAGAATAGAATATAAGAAAAACCAACACCCTCAAATGATGAATGAGAAACTCACCTAATGCCTGTGCTGCAGTCATTCTTTTCCTTGGATCTTTATTTAGAAGTCTCTTAACAAAATCCTTTGCCTCATCTGATAGAGAAGGCCAGGGAGGTTCATCAAAAATTGGATCGGCTTTCAATACAGCACGAAAGATACCAGATTCAGTCCGTGCCCAAAATGGCCGGCTGCCACATAGCAAAATATATGCAATCACACCAACACTCCACACATCAGCCTCTGTACTGTAAGCTCTATGCAGAACTTCAGGAGCCACGTAGTATGCACTACCAACAATATCATTTAGCCTTTCATCTGTAAAGCACAATGAAAAACCAAAACTGTAACCCAAACCCAAGAGGACTCAAAACATGCTGCATGCATAAAAGGACTCAAAGCATACCTGGTTTCACAAAATCCGACAATCCAAAGTCAATGGCCTTCAGCTCAGAGTTATCATCTTTGGATGTGAACAAGAAATTCTGATGCAGAAATTATTCATTCTTAGAAGTTTTACTTGATAAGAATGATAAGACAAAACCAAGAACTGAACCAAACCAAACATAACCACAACCATTTCATTAAATAGGATATCGAAAACCATCCTAATAGATGATGACATGTAAAAGTGACTCTCAATCTTATTAAAAAAGTAAAATGAAATTGTAAATACACTTCACCTCAGGTTTAAGATCACGATGCACAACACCCTGTAGATGGCAAAACGCAACAACATTCAGTATTTGTATCATGACAGCTTTTGCATCTTCCTCCGGGTATTTCCCACCTCTGCAAAAGGAACCAGACATCTCATACCCACAAATGATCACACATTTCCTCTTTCAATCATTTACATTCACCCCCTTCCCCCCATCAACATTCAAATAGCGTACATCCAAAAAAACAAACATTTAAGGTGTGTTTGATTTCTATTTTTACAATCTGTTTTTAGTTTTCAAAATGTAATTAAACAAAGTTGTTCAGACATCTGGCAAAGGATGGTGCAAAACACAAAGCAAAGTGTGGAATTGAAGGAGAGGTTAAACAAAATGAAAACTAAAGAAGAATATGAGAAAACATCTTCTAGCTGTTTCTGTTTTCTGGTTTTCTAAAACAAAATTGTTTTGACAACAATTTTCAAAACTTGGTTGATTTTGGATCAGAAATCGACTGTGGAGTAGCATGAAAGTGTTTTAGAAAACAAATTTTAAAATTAAAAAGTGATAAGGGAATCAAACATTCCCTTTATAAACAAATACCTCGACAATATTCTGTCCAAAAGCTCCCCTCCTTCGCACAACCTGAGACACACAAGAGAGCAACAAAAAACAGTTACAAAATTCACCACAAAAAGGAAAGCAGCAAAAGATGAAAAATAACACATCAATTAAACCTACTCCATTACTATGTAGACATTGTCATTGTCCTCATATGCATCGTGGAACTGAATCAGATTCTTATGTCCAGTCAAAGCCCTCAATATCTTCACTTCCCTCCTCACATCCTCAACAGCAATTGCAGTAGTCATCTACAATACAATTCAAACCAACTCAATATTCACTTTGAATTTATTTAGATAAATTTCTTGGTAAGTTCTTATAAGAAAATAATAATAATAAAATTTTTAAAAAATTAAAATTAATTTATGCATTAATTAAAAATTAATTTTTAAAAAAGTTTCTTTTTACAAATTAACTTATTATGAAATTTATTTTATTTAAGTGGAGGTGTAGAGGTAAGTATGTTGAGTTAGTGTGAACCCAAGTTCTAACGAGAAATAGAAAATGGTTTTGTGAAGGTTGAAACAAACCTTGGCTTTGGGGATGACCTTGACAGCGACATTTTGGCCTTTGAGTTGACCCTTAAGGAACTTAGCAGCACAAGTGTAACCAAAGTGTCCTCGTCCAACCTCGTCCCCAACCTCAAACTTGTGCTCAAACTGTTTCGAGAATCCGAAGTTCTTGTCAAGAGCAACCACCTCATCTTCCGGGATGGTG
The DNA here is from genome assembly GCA_025330945.1 of Mucuna pruriens. Taxonomy (NCBI): domain Eukaryota; kingdom Viridiplantae; phylum Streptophyta; class Magnoliopsida; order Fabales; family Fabaceae; genus Mucuna; species Mucuna pruriens. Next base: position 1,941,370 of record JAENHJ010000004.1, on the reverse strand, counting down.
GCCTCGTTGGGCTTCACCGACCCGTGTCGCCGAGCCAGCACGGCCCGAATGTGCTTCGCCGGCGACGGCGGCTTGAAGAACCGCCGGGGAGTCGTCGGCGCCGGAGACTTGCCGGAGAAAAAATGGTGGGCCGGGCTGGGAGTGTAGAAGGGGAAAAGAGGAGATTTTTTAGGAGTGGGAATGGGGTTTTGTTCGTTGGCATTGGTTTCTGTGTAGTGGGTGTGGGAATTTGGAGAAGAGAGTGTGGGGTTTGAACGAGGCTTTGAATTGCAGAGACCCATTTTTGGTTATTGTGGGTGTAATGTGATCCCAACTTAAAGTCAAAAACTTGAAGCAGATTTGGAATATGAATGGGTTTTGTGGGAATTAAGTTTGGGTTGGGTTTTTTTTGTTGACAGTGTTTAAGAATAAGAATGGTTTGGGGGAGAAGAAAGGAAAATGAGTGAGTGAGAGAGAGAGAGAGAGAGATCTGTGGAAAGTGATCACAAGGAAACGACGAGAGTTTCACCTTTTTTGTTGCACCCAACGGAAACAACCAAATTAAATTTGTTTCTTATTGTTATTATGGCCAGTGACGTAGTTACATCGATTACTATTCTTTTTAACTTCTTTGGGTACGTATAATAGAAGTACTGGTACTGTTGTTTTTCATTGTAAAAATGCAATAAATAATGTCTCGTATTTTCAGTGATTTTAATGTGGGGAGCGTTTGTTTTTTGTATTTAATTTTAATGAATTTACACAATTAAGATATTTATTAGTGAAATTATTAATGTGGTGAGGACATTTTTAAGACAAACACAATTATTATACTGATAAAATTAAGGAAAGCTTGGATTAATGATGTCGTCGAGTTTATGTTGTAAGAAAGAGAAGGTGTGGGGACTTTGAGTGGTCCTCAGTGTAATAACGTCTATGTGGAAAAGATCCACGAAGCTTACTGCGAGTAATTTAACTAATCAATTTTTTTTTATTTTTCTTCCTTATTTGAATTTGAAATTCGTGAGATATGGTTTTTGTTATATATATATATATATAAATTTAGGTGAGTTGAATTTCAACAACACTTTGAAATATTTTATAGAATCAATTAAATTAACCTTTGTTGATATTTTTTAATTCGTGTGAAATGAGTTAATTCTTATTTTAATTCTTAAAAATTAATTTTTATCCCTTCAAAAATTAAAATTATTATGTTTTATCTTACTTTCATTAAATATTTATATGTTTAATAGAATATTAAATGACTATCATAAGTAGCATATACTAATATCATGTTTGGATGTGATATTTTTATAATTTTTTTATAAATATTTAAAATAAATGTTATTTATTTATTTTAAAATAAATATCGAAGAAAAAAAATAGTGATATCAAATTTTTAAAAAATTATATAAATTAAAACCAAAATTTGTGTATTTAAAAAAAAAACTACTTAAAAAACAGTACTTAGAATATATAAGGAAAAAAAGAATTTTTTTTAATAAAAATCAAAATAAAACTAGTTTATTTTATAAAAAACAAAAACATAATTAAAAACTTTTTATCCACGTAGTATTAGTGTAAATTACTAGAAACAAATGGAAATTATTTTTGAGCTAATAAATTTGTTTATTTCTTATATAAGTTTACTTGCATTTTGACTCAATATTAATAATAAAAAGAAAGTTTAAACAAATTTTTATTTTTTATAAAATATGTGACTTTTCTTTGAAAGAAGTATTTATTTGTGTTTTTATTTAAAAAATATTTTAATTACTAATGTGATACTCAACTCATTCATTTTATTATTTTAGTTTCTTATGAAATTATAATTTTTTTATATAAGTATCTTTTGTACCGGAACATTCTCATTTTAGTCTCTTCTGTTTAAGCAACAACAAATTTATTTTCTAACTTAAGTCAACCTCATTATTACTTACTATGAATCATTACCTCGTTGACTAAATAAAAAAAGTAAAGAGAATACTTCTGTCTTATTTTATTTATTATTTAAGGCAACACCATCTTAATAAAACAATTGAATATACCAATTTCTATGATAAAATAATTGTATTGGACTAAAATACCCTTCAATAAATGACTAACTATACTGTTACTATGCAGCGCATGCGCATCTGTGTATTTCTTGAGGGTATTATAGAAAAAAAAAATAACTAATACTTTCATGATATTTTAAAATGACAAATAATTTAAGACGGGGAAATATTTCAAAGATGATTCTTAAAATGAGCCATAGAGAATATCAGAGGATCAAAACGAAAAATATAATTTTATAAGGACACAAATTTATTTAAGCTTAATATATAATTTAGAAGATTCGAATAAGAGAAATATAATAAGTATATACTAATTTTTTAATGTTTTTATAATATGAAATTCTTCCTATTTAAAGTAAGACACTTAATATACATGGTCATTCTTTTGTTCATTTTATTTATTTAAAGTAAAAATAAAAAAAAATGTTAAATGGTTTTTTATTTAAAGTAAAATTAATAGTTGACACATAATTTTATTATGTATTGTTTGTGTTCTTCGAAACTTAGTCTCATTTTATTGTTTGTTATTAAAATAATTAATGCTACAAATAAAATATGCTACTTAAATTTAGCAAGTACAATAGTTAAACAAGTAATAATTTAGCAAGTACATATACTATTTTTATGGAGATAGTTGTAGTATTCAATTTTAATAATTAATAACTATTTAGTTGAATAATGTAGTATGATAAAATATAATAAAAATAATAGAAAAATAAAAAACAATTAATCCTAAATTTATTGTTTATGAATTTTAGTTTTTAGTTATGACAATGGATGATGAGAATGATTATGGGGTTAAATCTTCTAATGATTCTCCTTCAATAACTTCACCCAATTCAATATAAGATAATCCATAAATATTGAATTTCATATTTACTAAATTAGGTAGGTTCAATTCTTTAATGTGAAACCTTTTTGGAATCAACCCAAAATTTTAATCACTTAAGTTCATTATGATTAATCCATGTTTTAAGTTCAAGAATTCAAAAGAACATATGCATCAAGAACTTCTATTCCTAAACTCATCTTAAAACATGACGATAAATCTCATATTTAACTACATACATAAGATTTTTTATTGTGCATGTAACTTTCAATCATCCATTAATAACCAATTAATAGAAAACATTAAGAAAAGATATGATTAGTCAAGTTCATGATAACTCGCATTGAATATAAAAAGAATTTAATTTCAAAAGAATTTTCATAAAATTCATTTATCCCTAACCAAGGAGAATTTAAAAAATATATATAATAAAAATAGAGTAAAAGAGAATAAGATCATGACGGATGAAAGTAACTCTGTTTAATATTCAAGGTAATTTTCCAAGGATTTGAATCTTTAAAGGTGATGAAGTTAGGGGGGAGGGGGTGTTTCCAATAAGATGAATGAATCAAACAATGTAATATGAAATTTACCTTCTCATGTTCATATTGAAGAAATAAAATATCTAAACTAATGACTATTTAAATCACATATTTTATTACTATCTTGTTTAGATAGTTAATAAATTGGGCATGTTTCACACACATTATGAGATATTAATAACTTTACAAATACATGCAGAAGTCCCTAAAGATATTTTAAATCCTATCAGGGTAGAGGAGATGTAGTCTCTATAAGTGGACAACAATGCTTGGTTACACTAAGCTCCCTTCCATATGTGAAATAGGAATAGTTTGGTGTAGTTCCCTTAGCAAAAAAGAGTCATCCTTTCATGATTAGCATTAAGTGTTAATTTCTTGTCATAATGCACACCACATTTTTTACTTTTCATGTGACTTCGACAATAAAGGTCCCTTTTATGAATTCAAAAATAAGCTTAATTGAGATTATTATTGCAATATTTACTCAGATAAAAAAATTCATGTTACCATCACAAAGAATAAATTGAACTATATTACCAAATAATGAGGTATACCTAAATATGATAATTAAGGAAATCTTTTTGATCCACGTGTAAAAAATTTCAACCACTTTTTACTTCATTATATTGTTGATCTATTCACTTTCATTTGTGTAACAACTCATTATTGTCATAATAACAACTATCAACTAATAACATGCATAGTAAACATTTTGTTTAAAAGAAAACTCTTATATTAGTTTAATTATAAAAATACATGTAACTTTTTTGCGTTTGGAGCTAAAGTAAGACATTCAAATTGATTGTCAAATATAAATAAATATCATGAGAAATGTACTTAAATACATTTCATACATCATGAATGTAGAAAATGTAAATAGTTGTGACTTATGACATTTACAAACCAAGATAATATTAGAGTAGTTCAAAAAGTGGGGTGCAAATATAGACAAGTATATTCATCAATAAAATTACATAAAAAAGAGAGAGGGATACATTAATGCACACCCTAATTATTCATAACACTAAACATTATTACTAAAGATGAGATCCTTGACAAAATAAGTAATAATAGTTTGTAGCATACATGCGACCTCGAGTAGCACGATCAACCTCTCTCAACGTCTCTTGGATGGGTAACCACATTTGTAGAAAAGTATACATGATCATTGAAAAAATTGCAATCTCATTAGGAACATACAAAAATGTGAGCACTCCCTTGTACCACACTTTCTAGAGGTCACAGTCAATCCTTTAAGCCTCAGGTAAGCTTACATAAATATATGTATATTTCTAAAAAAAATAATATCATTACATTTTCACAATAAGGAATATACATAGCAAACCAAGAGAGTAATTACTAGTACAAAATCAAATATAAACATCTCATATGATTCTCATCACATAGACTATACTAATCCTACTCTATTGAGACTTCTACAATTCAAGTGATATTCCTTAACATGGTCACATTGTGTAGAAGATGGATCTCTTAGATCCATTCTACCAATCGCTTGTGGAATCTCTCATCCATATTTTCCTTAGGCCCAATTTTAATTGCCCTACTATTCCCTTCAATAATTGAGGATACTATCACACAACATCTTAGCTTACGTACCTACTTGTGACATTATCCAAAAATGGATCATACAAACATGTTCTTCTCAAACGTGAGTAGTGATCCACAGATTAAATGATGATACTTAGACTCTCTTGCGGGTTGAGATACAACAACTTCGTACTTGCCATTTTACTGTGGTTGGCCTCAAGACACTAAGCATTACTGTTAACAACGTCATAAAGTTTTCTTAACCAATTCTACCAAATAAAGGCTTTATAAGCACACTTTACATTAATTATTTCTTTTCATCTGTCGCTTTACGAATAAGAATTGTTGTTATGTTTTATGAGCATAGATCATTAGAAACTTCACTTTAATTCTTTTACATTTCTTTCACTAAATCATCTTCTAAAGACTTTATAAAATTTTAAGGTTTTTAGATGGTAATTAACTTGTTCATTTTCTTTAGGGCTACTTAGGATAAGATAACCTTAATCATCATCATCATCTTCTTCTTCTTCTCCATCTCCTCTCTCTCTCTCTCTCGCTTAGCATGTTCTAGGGCTCTTAGTGTGTCTCACTATAGCAATCTAACTCTCTCCATCTCTCTCTTTCTCGCTTAGCATGTTCTAGGGCTCTTAGCATGTAAATGTAACAAGCTAACTTATCATTACATTTGTATCTTGCCACTTTGTGATAATACATCCTCTTAGCATACCTACCTTAAAAGGTGTAATTCTAATTCTCTTTTTTGGTGCTTAGCGTGCCTTGGCGAGATTTCTATTATTTTGAAATCATAATGGTGCTTAGCAAGTGTTTTCACTCTTAGCATGCCTTCATAAAGTCCTTTTGAAGTTTAAGATTTGCACTTAGTGAAAACTCCAAGTGCTTAATGGCAATCATCACACTCTTCAATTATGTTGTTTAAGTTTTTAGAGTGCTTAACCATCACACTCTTCAATTATGTTGTTTAAGTTTTTAGAGTGTTTAACCATCACACTCTTCAGTTATGTTGTTTAAGTTTTTAGAGTGCTTAATTTGACTCTTATCATGCTTAGCAAACATTCATTGACTTTATGAGCTTATAATTCATGCTTAGCAAAAATGTGTGACACTTAGAGTGCCTCCAACATTTTTTAGATTTTATGATCATCTACACTTAGCATAAATGCATGACACTCAACACACCTTCAACATTTTTCAGGTTTTATGATATGCATTTAGCACAAATCTTCACTCTTAGCGCACATGTTTAAACCATAAATGCGATTTTTCAAAAATTTCAACATAAATCATAGTTTATAGGTCCCAAATAGTCCTTAATCAATTTATAGTTTATGTTCAACATCATTCCTAGGTGATATACCATGGATTATAAACACAAAAACACATATGGGTAAGCTTCACGTACTTGGTGAGTTAATTTTGCAATAAAAGCTCCAAAGAAAGTGATAGAGATTTATAAATGAAGAGCTTCTCAATTCTGAATGAAAACAACAAGGAAGTGAAGAGAAACTTTGATTTCTACTGAGGCTTGTTATATGGTAAAGAAAGTAATTAGAAGTAGTATGATAAGTTTTTAGCAAAAATGGAAAGTTAGCTGGTAATTAACCTTAGTCAACATGTTAACTATATAGGAAAACATGTCAATGACAATGTGACATTGATTCATAGTATACCTTTGCTTAGTTACTTATTCCCTTAACATATACTTTATAGTGATATATGTGCATTAGATAATTTTGATATAATTTTTAACTTGAAATTCTTATTAAAGGACGTACAAACACCACTATTAATTTTCTTATAAAATTTAATCCAATTCCTCTTATAATTATCTTAAATCACTTAATTAATCATGGAAGAGAAAAACATGACATTACACTTTGCATGAGAAATAATTTCAACTCACATTCAACATTATATGAATAAACCCCTAAGTGTTTCAAGTTTCATTATTAACATTTTAGATATACCTTTTAAGTAGAACAAAATTAGCAAAAAATAGAGCACATGACCAAAAAGTTGGGGATCTAGCCTAAAGGTTGAAAAAAATTAAGTGAGAAGGTCAAGTACATGATAAAGTAATAACAAGTCTTTGGTAAACAAGTCACATGATCAATTAAACTTAAAATAATTATTTGTTACATTTCCTTTCCTTTGTGAAGCAATTAATGTACATATGACTAAGATGTTAGTTTTTACTATATCAAGATGTTGTTAGTGTTCCATCACATGTTTTATATGGTTAAGCAGTGTTTGGAAGCACTTTGAAGCCCATTTAGTGATGTTCTTCTACACAATTTTAGTTTTGCACACATTATCTATTTTTACACTTACCAATTATATTGTATTATTTGAGATAATAAATTACCTAATAGTTTGTTTGCTTTGACTAAGGTTGGTTTCATGAACTTAATTGAAGTGACCAAAATATGTAGTGCCAATCTTTATATTTTCATGCATAATAATGACAATAAGATGTTGTGACTTTTGTAGAAAAAAAAAACAAGGTAAAGGTATTGAACATTCTTAAGTCTTAAGTAGTCAAATAGGCAATGGTATAAACATAAAATAACTAGAACAAACCAATGGAAAGTAAATTTGTAAGAAAATGTCTACTCTTATGTATACATCATTACGTAAATGATGAATGTTACGTATTTAAAAATGAATTCAATGGTTTTGTTATGTGACATTTTTATGTGTAAAAAGGAAACTTTAGCAATTTAGCCACATTTCATGTCAACTTGATTTAGTCCTTCTTAAGCATAATCTTAAATAGAAGTACTTCATTAGGTCTCTTTTGATCTAAAGATAAGTTATAGTATAAAAAATCGACTTAAACAAAATTTAGGGTCGAGTGAAGGACGACATCAACTCATTTTATCTTGTCCTTGTGCACCTTTATTGTGAAGTGTATCCTTCAACATATGAGTTTGAAGTACTTTCAGGCCATAATAAAATTTTATATATTTGTTATTTTTATTCAACTTTTTTACTTTACAAGTTAAATAACTTTGACAACAAATTTACATAAAGATAACCTTTCATATCTATCAAGAAAGTGACTAACAACTTTATTGATGAATGTTCTCAACATATTATGTGTATTAACTTTCAACCTCATATTAATTAATTAAATTTTTATTATATAATTTTTTGGTATTTGTCTTGAATGGTAAACAATTTTTTAGGTGATCATAGATCAATTTTATCTATCTATAAATGACAACTTAATCACCATATATCTAGAGTAGCAAAAAGCACAACACCCTAGATATGGAGACTACAAGTGGAAAGAAAAATGAGTGTGTGTACGAGACATTAGTGTCAACTATACCACCAAAGAGTCTACCACCTTATTCAAGTCTCGATATTCAACCAATAATAGACAACGGTTAGGCCAATTGACAAAGCTCACAAAACTCATAAAGCAAATCAAGTTTGATTGAGTAGATAAAATATGAGCTCAAAAACATTTTGTAAAAGATACAATAAAAGTTGCTCAAAGTGAAACAATAGTCTTTGTCATTGCCATCTCCACTTAATTAGCAGCACAAATCATGTTAGTCTTATTTCACCTCGTCGAACCTATTAATATGATTGTTTAGGTTTATAATTTTTTATTTTAATATATTGTAGGATTGTTATTGCATATACTCTTATTAACTATTTACTATGAAAGTTTTAATATATTTTTAAATTACTAAAAGTGAAATTATATTTATATTTATATTTATATTTAGTGTGTTTTAATTTAATTTTCATAGAATGTATTTATTCAAATATAAAATGAAGAAAAATATACATACAGCAATTAACAATGGCCTAACTATAAGTAATTTCCATTTAAATTGCTAAACCAATTGATAACTTATTTTATTGAATTGTGAATAATTTGTTGACAAATCTGTTGGTAAATACCATTATTTTACATGTTTATTGTAGATGGTTTAACCATTGGCGTTATCAACAACTATTAATTTGACTGTGGTTAATATGTATTGACGAAAAATATTGGAGAATTTTAAATCATTGATAATTAATTTTATTGTTGTGGGACGTAAATAAAAACAAACTTTTCAAAATAGGAAAGTAGAAATTCTCCCCCCACTAACTTTGAAAAAAAATTTATCCTTTAAATTTTTTAAATTATATTTGAGGTAATCTTTTCTTTTAAAATAAAATTGATATTAGACTAAATATTTATACGAGTTGAATTCCAACGAATAAAATACCTTTTATAAAAGAAAAAAGTGTAATAATCGTCTTATTGTATATAACAAGGAGTAGCCCCGCGCGCAAAAAAAAAATGCAAATAAGGCCGAAAATCTACCAAAAGTCAAAATGCATAATTTGCCTTGTTTGTTGGTCAAGCTGTTCTAAAATTTCTTACGTATTAATCGACAACCTCGTAGTTCTTCGTTGTTTACTTTTTCTATTTTATTATCTAAAATATATTTTTTATTTATTTTAAATTAACTATTAATTATAAAAATACATTCATTGAATGGTATTGAATTGATATATAGATATCATAAAATCAAATGATATTAAGTGAAAACAAAAATGATAGTTGTAGTTTTTAAACCACTTTTTTTTTTAATTTGTAGAGTTTCAAAATATAGGTAGATTTCTCCACAAAAACAGTTTAAGATGGATGAGAAATTCCGAAAAAAAAAATTTGGATAAAAATAATTTACTTAACTTTAACTTTATATGATTATTATACTCCAAAATTATAAAAATACTATAAAAAATGATCTAATCAAAATTGAACTATATAAATGTAGAATACTATACATTTGTACTCTCACTTACTACTTGTGTAAATTTACTAATCGCACGTATTATAATTATCTACAAATATAATAATTATTATAATAATAGACTAATTTTACCCATAATTTGGATATAGTGTTGTCTTTTACTTCTTTGATTAGAGTAGAAAAAATACAATGTTATATACCCCCCTATTTGAATACCAGAAGAAGACAAAGTAGTCCTTATTTTCTTAGATGGTATGGTGTAGAGGAGACAAAGAAAACTCATTGTCGTCTTATGTCATTATCGGTTAATCATTTTAATATTTTTTTGTCTTTATGTAAGTTTTAATTATTTATTTTATCAAACCGAAAGTGAGTTAAGTATGCCACAAGATTTGCTCCAATATAAAAAGTTAATTCAAACAATATAAAAATTGATATAGTCGTAATGTTTGTTGAAAATGAATGAAATGCAAGCTAATTAAATGATGCACGTATATGCTTTGTCCATAAGAAATGAAAAGTTAGCTCCATAATATTCACGATGCAATGGATCGGTCTGACACGGTTTGGTTCAGAGCAATCAAAATTAATCATCAGTTCTAATATCACATTATTTTTTATTATATTATATTATTTATTTTATTTTATATTTCTCTCTTCCTTGTAAAAAATTGTATACATTTTTTATGGATACAATTGCTCTTTTCTTAGTAATAATTTGGATAGCTATTTTTCAACCATTAACAAATATTGTCAACATATATAGCAAAAGATATGAAATTTCTCTAATGGAAATCTAATCAAAACATAGAAAGTTTTTCAAAAGCTACATGTCGTTCCGCTCATAATATAACATAACAAGGATTTATTAAACATAATTAATTTTTTTAGCAAAACTTTTTGTCTCTATAAATATGTTTTTATTTAATCTTCACTTTTTTTAAGAAAAAAAATAAATTATGTATAAATAATTTTATACTATATATAATAAGTTTGTTAATATTTTTATAATAATTATTTTAGAATTATAATAATAGTCATTTCTAATTATTTGACCGTTTGTGACTATTAAACTTTTTTTTATTAGTTTTGATTTATGTAATTTTAAATTTTCTTTAAAATAATGCATCACCAATTTAACAATGATGAAACATGCATAAGTCATTGTATGTTTCTTTAAAATAATTGTTGATATGATATGAATAAATTCATGAACTAATATTACTAATTAAATTGTTTTTTATATCTGAGTTTGGTACCAACCACATTTTATATATTTTTTGTGTGATTTAATTTTTTAATTAGCAAAATAAGTAAATAAAAAGGATGATATTAATTTTTAAAACCACGAGAAATTAATGTGAGATTATCCTATTGTGAGTAAGCCACGTGATATGGAAAGTTCCCTTCCCATGAGGCCTCTGGAATTGTCAAATGACAGGTCCCTTCTGTCTCCTCTTCCTCTCTTGCCTTTTCCTTTTCATCCAACTGTAAGCCCCCACCCCACTGTATATATTTCTTCTCTTTCCACTATGTATTCAATCATTTTACTTCACTAGATAACTTATGTTAGTATTTTAATTTTTCATCTTCACTAATTCTATATTATTAATATAACTTTTAACTAAGATCCTAGGTGAAAGATGTTTTGTGACATGTTGGAGGACAGCAGAAATTTGAGCTTACTCTTATAGAAGCGAAGCAAAGCTGAATTTTGATTCTCAATCCAGTATATGAGACATAAATAAACGTACTAAAAATAATAACAAAGCAACTGTTAAAAAAAAGTAAAGAACGAGAAAGCGCTTTCTTTCATGATGGAACTTAACAAACTAATTAAATGAAATTTATTTATACTTTTCTTGTTGTCTGAATGTGATATTATATGAATGGATAACCTTTTTTGATAGGAAATAGGAATTGGCAAACAGAAAATCCATCGTTCCCACTATAACTTTCCGAATTTCAAGATATAAACAATATTCATTCACGAAATAGAAAAGAAGATTGGTATATATTACTTGGATTGATGTAACTGGTTTCCTGAGTATATCTTTATTTATTTGTTGTTTAATTTTTGGTCGTATTGATATTATTATTATTATTATTATTATTATTATTTGTTTCTTTATTTTGAATTGAAACTTGGTCTTGAGACTCAGTTGAGATTTATTGTGTATTCTCTTGCTACCCACTTGCCATGCCATTATAATTCAGCTCCCCACGTAAAAGTGCCTCTGCAATTTCAATTTTACTTTACACTTTGAATATTGATTGTTTAAAAGGATAAGAAACACAGCACACGTATCTGACCCTTATGTTGCAGTACTTGATGACCGACTTAGTCAGAACTTTATCATTTGTGTTTTCGGTCGCTATTTGTTCGTCTTATTACACCATTTGTTTTAGTTTTTTAAATAGACTACATATGGTTGGTTGAATATGAAGCGACACCATTCCATTAAAACAAATGCTCTGCTTCAACTATCTCTAATTAATTTCTTCAATGCTTGTTAGACATGTAATATAGTCAATTAGAGATGTGTCCTTTTTTTCATATATAATTAAAAATAAATATTTTAGTTTATTGGCGATTTTTATTTTTATTTTTCCAGTAAATTGGTTAACATTCTAGTGAGTTATTTCTTACAATTTTTTCATAGACTAATTAAAATTCGAATCCACGACTTAAATCTAGTTCACTCAAAGCAATTACTTGATGTGATGTATCACCTCCTAATTAGCACCTCGTAGTTAAAAGTACATAAGAAATTTAGTACCCAAAAAATAATACATAAGTAGTTAGTAATTGAGATGTTTTAAATATTTTGAATTGCAGAATTAATTAAAATCCAGACGCCCATATTTAGAATGATGTCAAGCATAATTCACTTTAACTAAGCATTATAATCCATTATCACAAGAATAGCTATAAATCGAATCAAAGATGAAAGATGTCAATGTTGTCAGTTGTTGCGTTGATTTGCAAAAATAACTGTCACTGATATCAGAAACCCAAAAAGTCTTTATCCACTAGTAAAGCAGTGATTATTATTACCATACTTAATTGCTAAATTCCTGCACAATATGATTATGTTATTTGCTGCACTTGATTTCTATTTTTTGACTTGGGTTTTATAATGATGATTGATGATGCTGATAATGACTAGCTGAAAGAGCTTTGTCGTATAGTATTTGGAGCCACGTCAGGCATAAATTGCCCTGTATGTATAATATCCTGTCAAATATTGTTTGGAAGTCAATTAGATTGCAAAATTAATAAAATTATATAGACTTTGTAAATGGTCTTCAGAGAAAAATCAATAAACTATTAATATTAGATGAAAACCATTGACTTCAAACATGCTTTTTACTTTTAAATTTAGTTTGGTTGGATTTGCTTAGTATAATTCAATCAATTTCATTTTGGTTAGATTGAATTAGTCTAATTCGGCTAATTTAAATTATTTAGGTAGGGTTTGGTTGTGTTAATTAGGTACGTCTGGGCTGGCTCCAATTTAGTAAAAATTATATATTAATAGACAATCTATTTAATTAAAATTAATGACTAATTAATTTTAAATTTGATAAAAATTTATATATTAAGAAACAACCTATTTTAATAATTAATTAATTTTAAATTTAGTGGAAAATTGATATATTAAAATTTTATTTAGTTAAAATTAATGACTAATTAATTTTTAAGTAAGAGAGCGTGGCATTTGGTTATTATTTTGTTTGATATGAAAATGTGAGAAAAGAAGCAAATTAAGAAGCTTATATCAATTAAAATTGTGAGAGAGCCTACAAGGAAGAATCATGCAAATGCATTAAGACTAAATTCCTCCCCAAAAAGAGCAGAAATAGAAGAAGCAAATTGGATGGAAGAAACTTGTTGCGAAAGATATATATATATTACTGTAAAATAGCAATATTCTTTATTCTTTTTTAAGATTCTCGACATTAAAAAGTCGTATTAATTTCTAATTATTTTTTATTTGAATTGGATGAATCTCTACGGCAAACTCGTGTTCAAAGAAAATAAAATGTATATTTCATAAATGAAGTGAAGACGATAACTATACAATTAATAGGTATGATTTTACGGTCATCAAAATGTGTATTATGAACGCAACTAGTTATTAAGGATTTGTTTGGATAGGTGGCGAGTTTTTGTTTAAAAGCTTTTAAATGCAAATATTTATCTAAAATGAAATTGAATTGATTTGATAATATTGGCTATATAACATTTCAATTCACTTTAGTCCTTAGTTGAGTAGAAAGGTTGACTTTTAAAACCATAATGATGTGAGTATAAACAAAGAAGTTGTGGTAATCATGACACTAAGATCCAACTCAGAAATGTTTGATGAAATTGAAAGGTGACAGGAATTAGGGAACCTAAAGGGAAAACGAGGTGAGTATGAAGCAGACAAAGGCATCCATGAAACACACACGTTTATGCTATGGCCACCTATGTTAAATCGCATGCTTACTCTCCCAGTCCCTAACAACACCGTGAAAGAAACGTAATAATAAATATTTGCACCCACAACCACAACCACCATTTCTTCTCTCTCTTTTCTTCCTCGCTTTATATCCTACGTTTGACAAAATGTATATATGACATGTTAATAGAAAGCATAATCAAGATAATTCTTTGTCGGTATTCATTTTAGATTTCATTTCCTTCCTATGACCAATCACCATCAATAATCCATAACTATATGTACGCTCAAGATTGATTCAAGCAATTAGCGTCCGAAGAGATTTAAATAGATTCTAAATTTAGAATTATCGTTTGATTTCTTAATACACAATATAAATAAATTAAAAGTTGCGTCATAATAATTTTAATATTATAAAATCAATCTTTTCAGGTCTTGGTCTATCCGACTATTTTAGAAAACTGTAGTTAATTAATTAATAAAAAATAAACATTAAACACAAATAAAATAAATAAATTAACTATATAATAAAAACTAATCTATATTGTGTAGTTAATTGACATAAGAAACTGTCAACCTACAATACACAATAAAAAACGAAAATTAGTTTTGGTCAAAAGTATTCTTTTATGTTTTTAAATGGGTGCGAAGAGTAAAAGGGCTGTATAAATAGCATTTCCTTGTTGTTTTCGCTTGAAATCACCATACAGATGGATGGACTTCTCATCGAGCCATAGTTTCGTACATGAAGAGAAAGAAATAGACAATTTTTACAGAACAATGAGTAATGTAAGGGTCTATTTTTCGCTCACCTATAAAAAAAAGGATTATTAATGCATTCCATGAATCACTACGAAAGTAATAGCTTGCAATTCATACTTTAAAACGTAAAACCTTTAGATTTTCATCGATTACAATAGTCATGCCATGGAAGTTTAAAAGACTACTAGTACATAAAAATACTAACATGGGAAGTGTATCATTACATTCATCAGCGCATGTCGAAAAGATTTTTAAAGGTAACAATTCTGCAATGGAGATTGATGCACCACCGCCACAAAATTAAATAGTTTAGGCATATCCATACATGGTGACCAAATATTTGCATGCTAAGATACAAAATAATAAATAGAGTAACCGCTTAATACTCCTTTCCATTCTTCCTCTAATCTTTTAATAACTTTGGATGGGAAACAATCAAACCCTTATTACCTTTAATGGGAAACAATCAACAATGGCCTAACCAGAGTTTCTATCACCCCCAAAACCAGACTCTAGAAACCCAGTTTTGCTCAGATGACTGACATCACCCCACACTTCTAAGGTCCATTTGTCCTCACCAGATAGGTGAAAAACACTAACACATGTATTGAGTACCTTGCCAGGAGGCCTTCCGTCTGGGCAGGCCCACTTGTAAAGTTCTCTAATGAATCCTCCATGAGAGACAACGATTACTCGCTCCCCTGCAATTAATAGGGTTAACATCAGCCTAATGTAGTTGTGAGTGGATTTTGAAAAGGGTTACAATATCTACCAAAAAAGATGTTATTCCAACGTTATCTAAATGAGATTATCCCATTTCAAATCAATCTTGCTAGGTAAAGTTGTGTGTCTCTGGCAACTGGCAAGACAGGGTGCTATGTACTAAAGATTATTTATTAATATCTTATCCATGAGATAGATATGAAGAATTTACTGCCAAAAACAATGACCACCAATCTTCATCAGAGACTTTGAACTCAGCTGAGGATGAATATTTCTCTCTCAACATGTTTTTTTTCATACCTTAGGTCAGGATTTCAACTTCTAACATATTGGTTAAAGGAACCAAGTAGCTACCACTTGTATGAACTAAAAAGATCTCAGATCAAACCAATGATTAATTATGAAAAGCATAACTTTCATGATATGTCATGATCACTAGTAGTCTACCTTTATGCTTTAAGCCAATTCTAAGTAATGCAGATGTGCTGCGATCAAAAAGTTGAACAAGACTTTCTCCACCGCCCTGCACATAATGGTATATGGATCAATGTTATATATATGCAAAATTTAAGGCATTCAATATATTCATAAAGTGCCTGTTTGCATTAGGAGCCATACGGAGTCTGCCCACTGGAGAAAATTTTTGTTTTAGGAAAGATTGACTTGGAAAGTGTGATTCTACCTCAGGAAGTGTGAAAACTCCATTAAGCAAAGAAAACAAACAGGGCCTGAGTCATAAACTGAATGACAAACATCAGGTCATAGGAGAGTTGAAAAAAATAAGTGATTATTTAGAACGTTTCTGCATTGCACAGCAGGTATTAGCCCATGCTTAGTAATGGTAACAGATTAATTTAGAGAAATAATGGCTTATTTTTCAAAAGCTCTCTTGGAGATTTAATAAAAATAAGTGATTATTTCTCCAAAATAAACTGAACCAAACACACACACACACACAATTTTTACTTTTATAATCTCAATTGTCTCTTTAGCCATAACTGAGATCATGACACATAATGAGAATTCAGAAACACTTCTGTGATGAAAGACAATTCTGAGACACAAGCAAGACTACTTGGTAAAGATTAATTACAATATAAAACAAATAAGACAACCAGAACACGGATAAATAAGCAAGTTCTACATCTAAATATAAAGCAGACTTCACAAGATTTGCTAGAGTTATCAAACAGTTTACTCCTAGCATGTCTAGAGCTTTTAAAAGGGATGATGATCTAACCATTCTTTTTTAAACAACCATTGTTTGAGTTCCCTGACCAAGTATCTGTTATTCTTATTTTACTATGCCATATGATATGACATCTTTCGGCTGCTTTTTCAAGTTTCACATGTAACCAAATATACAAAATTTCAGGGAGCCATCAGTTACACTCATCTTTCAAATTCTTTGGACATGCCCAACTGAACTTGAAGAATTTTCCTAGGTAGCCTACTTCAAATTTACACACTATACATTAGTACTTTATTATCAAGGAATTCCATGCTTAAAAGTTGGTTTCTATGAAACTTACTGGTATTTCTTGATCTTCCTTCTTAGACACAAAAGCCTTGTAAGCTGTGGGATTAGTTTTTGCTATTTCATGATAAACATGGCCTTGAAGATCCCCTAAGTGTCTTTCCCGTAGGTCAGAATCCTTGACAACCTAAAATTTCAACCAAAGGAAAATATTGTAAAGAATAGGTGATAGATAGATCACAATTACTAAAAATTAGTAGAATTAAGAAACTGGTTAACACTGAAATCAGTACAATAGAAAAAAGTGGATTTTATTCAAGAACCCAATTGCAGTTCAGAGCAGTATCACAACTTGACAATGAATACAGATATGGCCTTGGGATTTTTGAGAGCCCCAAGATCTCTCCCTTTCACATAATTCTACAAAACGAGATTCTAATTCCCTCTCTCTACCGTCCTATTTAATAGGCATACCCAACTTACTAAGTTCCTGACATGTCAGTTATACCAACTGTAATTAGTTACAAATTACAATATCCCCTGTAACTCCCCTATTTCTTCTCTAATAGACCCTCACAATAGGGGGTTGGTACCTATCAAGAAGGCAGAGAAAGAAACAGAAGTTGTAGAGGAGATATGCTTATACAGTTATACGCAAATATTCAATTGAAGCATGAATTAAGATATTTTTGTTGCTATCAGTTAGAATGTCTACAAAACATCACGAATGTCTTTAGTATATCAAAGAATATTTTAAAATATCTTTAGAGTACACAACATCTTAGTAGATCTTTATTTAAGTTAGTAATCTAATTGACGATGTAACTTTAGGAGTTGTTCCCTATTCATTATGTTTCCCGACTTTTTGGGCCTGTACTAGTAATACTACACTAAGGGTTTATCAAATTATGAGTAAAATAGAATCACTAGAATAGTATTTTATATCATAACACACCATATATCAATCACACATCCTATTATTCAGAATCTTTATTCTCTTGTCCTCCATCCCTATCTAGGATTTAACTCTTCTAAAGTGAGAAAATGTGTAAAGTGAAAATGTAAGGCTGTATTCATCCTTGATTTTTAATCCACGTCAATTAAAGGGTGGATATAGCAGGGTGTAAAAGAAAAATCAGAAATGAACAATTCTAAAACCAAATCGCTCTGAGAAAAAAACAAACTGAACCACTTTATGAAAACAGTTCAATTCGAACCAAACTGTTTTCATAAAGTGGTTCAGCCCAGTTCAATTCTTTAAAAAAAACTGAACCATGCATGGATGTGAAAAAGAAAATTGAACAGAACCACAAAACCTGAACTGTTTTGAGAAATAAATCGAACCAAACCACTTTATGAACAGGCTCGGTTAGGTTTTTTTGTAAAAACTGAACCATGCACAGCCCTCAGTGGATATGCCCTTACTTTCTCACTTTACTCACTCTCACTTTAGAGAAGTCAAATTCCTTTATCCCAACCCAATAATTTCAACAATAAGGAAAAGAATAACTCATCCCTATGTATTTCATAGTTACTCAGAAACAGCAAGATTACTTCAAGAAAAGTCTATATTTATTCCTGATAAAAGGCAAAAATGTTTGAAAACCTATAAACCAGAGCCAATGACTCCAAGCATTGAACATGGTAAAATGGAAATCATTATTATGCTTTTAACTTATTACAATTGAATCAATAATATGCAACACGAAGAAGGCTTTAAGTTCAAACCTCTAGCCCTCCACACCTGGATGCAATTATCTGTGCTGTTTCAAAAGCTCGTTGCAAGTCAGAAGAATATATAATAGATGCTTTAGATTCCCTGGATAGTCTATCACCCACCTCAATTGTAAAATTTACAGGAATTAGGGTCAGAAAGGCATAAATAAATAAAAATTGTAATGTAAGGCTCTGGTCTTGGTTTGTATATAGAAATGAAAGAATGCAAAAAGCACAACTTACTGCAGCTGCTTGCTGTCTTCCATTTTCATTTAATTCAACATCCAGGTGTCCCTGTTTACATATATGAGTGAAATATGAAAATACTCAGGCCATAAAATTCCAAAAAAGCACATATATAAGAAATAATGCACAAGAAAAAAATACTATTAAATATAAACACGTAGAAGGTAGATATTTATATCACTGTAGAAGGATTAGGAGACTTAAGAGAGCATCTTGTGGTATGCACGAAAAGGATAAACAAACTATACTAATTGCCCTTTCCAAGGTTCGTCATTATTGGAAAACTGGCAATCCACAAGTCACTTGCAACATTTGTTCAAAAAGTTACAATCTTATCGTAAAATTAATTTACAAGTACATAACTTTGATTGTCCCCTGCAAATGCAGAAGTTTGTAACTTTTGGATATAAACATTGTATCTTTGTTTTTATATGTGAAACACCAGAAGTTTATAATTGTTTAGGATAATGTTCTAAATAAGCTACCCAATACCCATACACCAACTTCTCAATATTGTACCCTAGTCAGCCCCTATATGAGAACTTAATCATGCAAAACTAAGCCTAGAAGAAACCTTAAAGCTAAGTGATGGCAATTACAGGGAAGAAAAGTATGGGCAATTAGATTACAGCTAAAGATAGTTTTTTGATTCTTTCAATCTGAAGTATTGTTAGTCCATGTGTGCCATAAAAGTGGATGAGCTGTGTTAATGGTGGAGCAAGGAACAGGTTAGTGTGGGAAGATCTCCCCTCCGCCTCAATTTCACCAATGCTTTTAGAGATGGTGCATCATCTTTTTATTGTCCGGAAGTTTACCACAACCCAAATAGTCACCAGAAAATAGTCCCACAGATGGCATCTAATGAATATACTAAATTGCCTTAGTGTAATGGAAAAGACTGCCATAGTGGTTGGAATCTATGAATATTCTATACATTACTTTAATTACATAGAAAGAAAGGTACATAAACTACTAAAACATATACAGAAGAAGGCAAAGAAGAACAATAAAGGTAGAAGACTTTACATCACCAAAATTCATTTTTAAGTAAGAAACATATACTGCAGTTCAAGAAGGATGAACACTCTACACTACCAAAATTCAAAAATAAAAAAATTATATTGTTCGTTTTGTTGAGAATCTACAGTTTTCAGATTTAATTATCTAAATTATGAGCATTACTATTTCATATTGAAGTAAACTCAGGTAGAAAACTTTACATCACCAAAAATTCATATTGAAGTAAGAAACATATACTGCAGTTAAACAAGAAAGAACACTCAACATTACCAAAATTAAAAAAAAATATTATCTATACTGTTCAATTTATTGAGAATCTATAGCTTTCAGATTTAATTGTCTGAATAATGAGCACTACTATTTCTTCGGAATAGGTTATGGCCAAGTATAAAAGAACATCAATTTCAGAACACCACTCTTTATTTGAACCTCATGTACTACTAATTTGTTCAAAGCAACAAAAAATGAGGTTAATTATAAATTACATGTTAATTTTTCTATATTACAAGGATGCCATTACCTTTTATCCCGATTTCATTACACCTAAAAATCATGAATAATCTTTTCCATCCTATATCCATTATTATTGAATCTATCATACCAAAAGTAGAAGTGAAATTGAGTCATCACAAGGAAAAGCTACTTTCCTTAGCAAAGCATTTCTTTGGAAAACCTAACTGTCGTATTTAACTTTAACAAATGCAAATGCAATATTGAAGGAAATCAATTTCGTAGGGTGAGAGTGAAGAGAGAAAAAGCACCTGGATTTTTCCAGTGGCATTCCAAGCTGTTTCGCCATGACGAACCACAACAATCTCAGCATAATCTGGATGGGGACTGTTATAAGCAGCATCATAATGTTACCAATTAGTTTGAGAGGGAATGGTTAAGGAAAAATGAATTAGAAAAGTGGAAAATTCATTCAATTGGGAAATGTTTATATAAATAAGTGTATTTTATTTGTCCGCGTTGTGCGTACAGAATCATAAGCATAGGCATAATATGTAAAATGAAGAAGCAAAAGAAGAAATAAGGGAACCTGGAATAGGAACCGTTGTGGATGGAACACTCCGCCATTCTGAGTAAGGGAGCGAATGAGTCAGAGTCAGAGTCAGTCTGAGAATGAACCAGGGTACGTAAATGTTGTTTCCTTACCTCGTTGCTTCGTTTTCTTGCGTTTCGGATATAACCACTGTTCCTATAGGTCCAAGGTTTTTAGACGGAATAATTGGTACAAAAATTCGCATTACTATTTACTTTATCTCAACCAAGAAAAAAGGGGAATTTTTGTTTTTGCACAATATTATTTGTTATTATTAATAGCGTTGGGAAAATGTTGATGAAGATGAATTATAGTTTTCAGTTTTTTGTTTTTAGAATGTTTAGAAACGCATAGGCATATTATGAAGGGTATTATATTTGGACGAGACAAAAGAAAATATGGATAATAATATATTTCTTTTGTTCATTTCAAGAGAAAAGTAAAAAATACAAAATAAAAAATTGACTTTCAAAAATAAATAAATATTTTTTATTTTTCCTTCTTTCGTATTTTACTTTCTTCCAAAGAAAGTAAAGAGATAAAGAGTTAGGGTTCATTGACTATAGCGAGGTAGTTTTACAAACATTTTACTAAATTAAAATTGTTTTAAAATATATTATCAAAGTAGAGTAGGTAACAGTAAAAAATACTAGTTAAAAAACGTTTAAAGTATCACGTCAATTTTTTTATTTCTTTTAAATTTTGATATAGTCTACGTGGTATGGGTTCAAGAGCAAATCTTGCATACACAGAATCCTAACACGTAGCCTTTGCACAAGTTGTTTCTGTTTGCATAGACCTTCATCACAGAATATGGTTGAAGAAGTATCTTAGGCTATCAATTGAGGTCTTGCTATAGTAAAGATAATATAATGAAAATGACTACTAATATGAGACATCAATTATAATTCGTCCACAATTTAAAACCATAGATTATGGGAACCACGAAATGATAAAGGAATCACGTTGACAAATTGTAAGGCCTCCCCTGAATCTTTCAATCCAAGAGAAATTGACTGCAAAGGAAGAACGTTAATTATAGACAACACTAGATAAAGTTGAATTTCATATTATGTTACCGTATGGAGGAGTATTTAGCGATTTTGGTTCAGTGATTAGTGGTTTAAGTTTACATTTTGTTACTAATATAAATTATGGGTATGCATGACAATGTTTTTACTTATATATCCTAGCCTTACCAAAACTAGATTCCTTAAGGAAAAGCCAAAAAGTGTTTGTGTCATATTCATAACGTAGGACGTTAGAATTTTCGAACTTCTATACTCTGATCTTGATTTATTTGCATCTCTCCCATTCTTTGTGTCCTATTCATAATGCATGACATTAGAATTTTCGTTTCAAAATCCTTCTTGAATTTGCTTTCTATTCTTGATCAGCGTCTTTGTTTAAGCTTACAAAATCAGTGTAGAGGAGTTGATATATCCTCATTCCTTTATATTTATTGTTGGAAAGGAAAATTATATGAAATTCCATATTATTATATTGTACCCAAGACCTTCCTCTGGGTTACAATGACTTAGATGTCCTATTGTCATACCCCAAATCGGTCCGGCCCAGTTAACAGGGGTCAAAACCCCAGAGTCAACTCCGGGTCAACCCAGACGACCACCTTGACCCAATCAAACCAACTCCTGATCCTCGGAGAATCTAAAGGAGGCATCGGAGGTCAACAGGTTCTCTCATCCATATCGTAATCCCAACTAACTCGAATCTTCGGAGAATCTCAAATAGGGACCGAGTCAACGAGTTATCCCATCCATATCGGAATCTCAACCGACCCTGATCCTCGGAGAATCCCAAATGAGACCGAGTCCACGAGCCTCCAATCCCTATCGAATCTCAACCGACTCCGAATCCATATCCTGGATCTCAACTAAGACCGAAATCAATCCTAGCCAAAACCACACCTCAACCACCCACGATATTAGGAACCTCAACCACCCACGATTTCTTATCAAACCCGATAATAACCTCTGGCCCAAGAGAAGTCACGACCCAAGCCTATATAAACCCCCGCCACGGGTGAGAGGGGGAGAAAGGAGGAGAAAAGAAAAAAAGAAGGAAAAAAGCCGACGCATCGCTAAAGAAAGGAAGAAGCGCCTAAGTCCGGGCTGAAAGGCAAGCCGAAATGTCGGTCTACAAGCGAGGCTCGTCCACTCGCTCCGACATCCAGGTTGGTCGACTCCCCTTTCTCCTCTTAAGTAGTTTAATATAATTTGTACTATCAAGCATGATCCTCCCCTGACCCCTACCTAGCCTGATATATGCCGACCCGGAATGGAACCTAAACCCCCATCCAAGGCCGAGTACGTCTCGGCCTGAATCCCCCAACCGAGCACGACTAGGCAAAAATAACCTAACCCTTACCTACCTAGAGACCAGAACTACGTAGACTTTGAACCCTCTGCAGCCGAGGTACGTAGGCCTAGAGGGCACACCTCTATCAAGTCAATCACCCCACACCCCACAACCGCCAGTCCTAAATGTAAGAACCCAAGAATGTCACCCATATACAAACACTATCCCTCTCCCATATGGCTAACCAAGGGTAACTATCGAGTGATAGACATGCTTGGGGGCCCCCATGCCCCCTGCGTGTAACCAACTCCCGAATCCATAACTCGACGAGACCTGCCTTTCCTTAGGTTTCCACAGGTTCCGGAAAACGTAGGTGGCGACTCAGGACATGCAGAGAGGCACTCGGTTGACATAGGTGAAGAGAGGCTACCCAGTCGTGACATCGGGTTGCGACGGATGGCGACTCCAATCGGGGATTTTTCTAAGAGAGTTGAGCCTATTAGGTTAGCCTTGCCCGAGGGAGGGAAGATGCTTGTGATGTTATATCTTACATGATTTTAGCTTTATTAGTCTTTCGTGCGTATTGCATGAAATCATAGGATAGATGACCATATTTACGCTATTATTCTTTTTTTTATTGTGGGGCGGGTGCACATGGGGCGATCTTTCAAAACAAAAAAAGGGGGTAGAGTGCAAATACATCCATGAGTGCGGTCCCTATTCCCGGACACGAGAGTTAGGGAGTGCGGGCGTGTAAGCGGTACCCTCTTGGAGATTTCTGCATGCTGCGGTGACCGTGATAGTTCCACACAGGGGCGATGACTGAGGGAACCAGCAACATTTGGGAAATTGATCCTGATCGTCTTTGGAGACCTCGGGAGTCCATAGACCCGGGGGGCCTTGATGGTGAGAAATTTAGAAATTCATGTGTGAGAACCTTGGGGGATTTTTCTAGAAGCTTATTGAATAAACCTTAGCCCGAGTCATGAGCCTCGGCTCAAACCAACCTTAGTCCGAGCCGCAAACCTTTGTCCGAGTCAACCAAATAGATCTTAGCCCGAGTCGACCAAATAAACCTTAGTCTAAGTCAAACAAATAAACCTTAGTCCGAGTCATAAAGCTTAGCCCAAGTCGACCAAATAAACCTTGGTCCGAGTCATAAACCTTAGTCCAAGTCGGCCAAATAAACCTTAGTCCGAGTCCTAAAGCTTAGCCCAAGCCGGCCAAGTAAACCCTAACCGAGTCTACCTTAACTAGAGTCTACCAAGTAAACCCTAACCGAGTCTACCTTAACTAGAGTCTACCCTAACCGAGTCTACCTTAACTAGAGTCTACCCTAACCGAGTCTACCTTAACTAGAGTCTACCCTAACCGAGTCTACCAACTAGAGTCTATCAAGTAAACCCTAACCAGAGTCCGTTGAATAAACCTAAGGCAAAACCAAACCTACCCAAGTCAAACCTAAGTCCAAACCAGACCTAAGTCCTTAACCCGAGTCCCTGATTGAAAACTTCGTCGGCCATCGGCCATCAAACCCGATCCGAGTCGGACTAAACCTAAGTCAAAAATCAAACCTATGTCCAAGTCAGGACCAGAACCTATATCAAACCAAGCCTAAACCCAAATCTAACCTGAGTCCAAATCTAGTCCGGCCCTAAGCCAACCGCCGAAGTCTACTCGACCGAATCTAAACCAAAGAAAACCGGATCTAAGCCCAAATCTAGCCCTAAATCCGAGTCCGAATCATACCCACCAAAACTTTAAGAACCCAATTATTCCCTCAAACAGAACCTACCTAAACCCTAAGCCCACAAGTCGGCCTGCCTACCTAAACCAAACACACACTGTATGACAACTTGACTAATTACGGGACTTTCGGAAAATGGTAACCGACACATCCTCAACAGCAGAGTAGGATATCCCGTCCAAGTTCGAAAAGCCGGAACTGCACACCCTCCGCAACCTTGGCGACCATCCGAAAGGGCAATGGCGTACGAGCTTCGAGAAGGTACATGGCAATCTCTTACACCTACTGGACATTGAAACCCAAGCCAAAGCCCCAGTGCAAGTACTATGACGCACGGGCCAGATGTTTCACCTTCAAAACTTCCAAATAGCCCCCACAATAGAAGAGTATGAACGCCTCCTTGGCCTACCCCCCCTCGAAGAAGGAACGTTATATTTCCACCAAGAGCAGCCCCCGTCCTGGGGCACCATAGCCCGCCTATTAAAAGTTCCTGAAGCAGATCTGGTCCCAATCATAAAGAAACGCTATGGCACCAAAGGTCTCCCCAGGACCTACCTAGAACAAAGGCTTGAACATCTCCGACTAGTAAAAGATTGGCCCACCTTCATCAACACTCTAGGACTGTTAATTTATGGGATTTTCCTATTCCCCGCAAAACAGAAAAACCATGTGGGCCGTCCGGCCATGGAAGTATTCCTGGCCAGAAGAAACAAGGGGGAAAACCCCACCATGGCAGTCCTGGCAGACACATACTACTCTCTCCATCAATGCGGCGAACAGAGACGAGGAGTCTTAAGGGGCTGCACCCCCTTCTTATACCTTTGGATGACCTCCCATCTCTTCCAATGCAAACACCGCACCACTTTGCCCCATAGAAAATTTCAAATGGTGTTGGGTGCCTCCATGAATAATGAAGAGTGGACTCAAAGGCTCGAAAAAGCAACCGAAAGATCCATCCGTTGGTACCTACCATGGAATGAAAGGCAGCACGTCATCATCAAATGTGAAGGTTACCCAAACGTGCCTTTACTAGGAACACAAGGGGCAATCAATTACAACCCAGAACTGGCAAACCGAGCCAGGCAGGCTACCCAATAATAGTCCCACCATCGAAAAGGCCATGACTCCCCCAGTGCTACACGGGGCCCGAGGCACGGAAGGGGTCCACCATCGGAAAATCGACGTGCTTGGAACAATCCAACCAAGAGGGAACTTGAAAAAACTCCGGCTGCGGAGCCTCGGCCGAGTATCACCGCCAGTGGGTAGAAAAACGAGCCAAAGAACTCAAACTCCCTTGGGACAAGAGTCTATCTCGGATCCCAAAGACCAACGATTTAAGTCCAGAAACCCTCGGTTGAAAAGCTCAAAAGATCCCTAGATCGGACAAAGGCCGAAAAGGGCACACGAAGCGAAAAACTTCGAGGAGGCCTTGAGGAGGTCTACCACGAAGACATGTAAATGATGAAATCACCAAAAGGCCGAGGTGTAGCACGAGGCTCGATTAAGGGTCAAGATTGCCTTAGAGCCGCCGACCAAGCAATGTGCACAAGAAAGGCCGAAGCGTGACCAAGTAACCAAAGACAAGGAACGGCTCGAGAAGACACTTCTAGAGGCACGCGAAAGAAAGAAGCCGAACAGCGAAGCAACTCCACTCGACTCCAAGGGAAATTGTCCATTCTAGAAGAAGAACTCACAAGGGCCAACCTCTCCAAAGAGCTCCCGAAAAGAGCAAGAAAGGAAAATCCTATCTGAAGTAGTCCAAACCCGCTCAAAGGCGGAGGCGGAAGAAGCCCCACTCAAGGAAACGATCCGAGCCTCAAACAAACAAAGCAGAAGGGTGGAAGCAACGATGTAAAGATATAGCCGACAACGCAATGAAGAACAAGTAAATGCGCCACGGCAGAAGCTGCCTCTGGAAAGATAAATTCCTCAAACTAGCAAGCCTAGCCAACTTGGCACTAAAGGACATACCCCGAGGTCTCCAAGCAGAGGGCATGGCCGACTTCATGAAGTTACCAAGGGAAATAACCTGATTCCTAGGTCTTTGTAGGGAATTATATGATCAGCTAAGGGCTCGGACCCCACTGCCTGATTAGATTAGGCCACATACTATTTTGGGAACTGCTTATGTGTTTTGACGATTCCATTTTTGAATAAAACCTTTAATTGGACATCTTTGCATGTATATCTTTGCTTTCCTCTTTTTTCGCTAAAATTTCCTCCCCTTCACTTCGACATCCAGTCAACTACATTACCCACCACCAAAGATGCACTGACTAGAGCCCTACATACATGGAGCAAGCAATAGACGAGCTAGAACAGCAGAATATTCAGACTAGGCGGAGGTCGGCCAAATAAGGGAGAACATGGGAGAGATAAAAGAACAGTGAATAGGGTGTTCGAGCTTCTCACCGGAATGTACCTCCACCCACTCCTGGCGATACTATAGGAACTGCCTCCAACCTTGCCACCCAGGGGAACCCCGCATACCCCCAGGGCTTCACCCTTAATATGGGATGCCCCTAGATGGAACACATCCGCTGAGGCTCGGATTGGAAGAACCCGAACAAAGACGGCCCTCACCATTTCAGTCACGGCGGGCCTCGCACATTACCCCTATTCTCCCAGGCCAGCCAGGGTCACCCTTAGACACTCAGAGGCTACCCCCGTCCGGAGACGAAAATTAGTTCCCCTGGAACAGCGGGTCCGACTCATTGAGGGCACCCGGGGCCACGGCCTAGATGCGGCCATTCCTGTCCTAATGCCCGACGTGGTCCTCCCGGTAGACTTCAAAACCCCCAAGTTTGAGAAATATAAGGGAAGCTCTTGCCCTGGCACATCCGGCCATGTCTTCGTAGAAAGATGGCAAACCTCGTCCCACCACGATAAGATCCTGGTACATTGCTTCCAAGACAGCCTCACCGGCCCCGCCCTAACATGGTACGTTAACCTAGAGAAGGGACAAGTAAAAACCTGGAGGGATCTCGCGGAGGCGTTCATCCGCCAATACAGGTATAACGAGGACATGGCACCGGACCGGTCCCGTCTCCAGAACCTGTCGAAACCTGACTCCGAAGGATTCAAAGACTATGCACAACGATGGCGTGAGCTAGCGGCACAAGTCAAACCCCCTTTAACAGAGAAGGAAATGGTCTCTATGTTCATCGAAACATTGCCGGCCCCCTTCTACGATAAAACTGTGGGAAGTGTCGCCTCCAACTTTGCAGACTTAGTGACCGTAGGGGAGCGAATCGAGATAGGAATCAAGCGGGGGAAATTCACCAACACCCCACCAACTTCGCCAAGAAGATTCTGCTGAAAAAAGAAGAAAGGGGAAGCCAATGCCGTATCGGGCGGAGGACCAAACACTACACCAATAACCCTCAGTCCTTCAGGGATCATCATTTCTCCCAGTACCTCAAACCCCGGTAAGGCCAAGGCCACAAACGCCCAAGATCCCGGGACAAATCGCCTCGGGGAGAAACTTTACCCCATACCAATGTCATACACGGCCCTCCTCCACCAACTACTCCAAAAGCAGATGATCTCAACCGTGCCACTACGGCCTCTAGAACCCCCATACCCTCGGAATTACAACCCAACTGCCAAATGCGAATACCACGAGGGAGGTCCAGGCCACACCCACGGAGAACCTGTTGGGCTTTCAAACACAAAGTACAAGACCTCCTGGAACAAGGGTGGCTCAAGTTAGAAGCAAACAAGCCCAATGTAAGTACCAACCCTCTCCCACCCCACGAGGGGGCATCAATCAACACCTTAGACCACGCGCCCGTCAAGGAGGCAGGGAAGCAGACCATACCCCAAGTCGCAGTGATAGGGCAGGAACCCCCAGGAACCCGTCATCATTTACTACGATCCGATACAAATGACAAGCCCTTCCCTCACTATCAATATCACGCCTCAGCCAACTTATCAGGATAACCATGCTGTACCTTGGTTATATGAGCCAGCACCTCCCGAAATGGAACCCGCAAGGGAAGTCATTAACATAGCCAAGGAAGGAGGCCTCACCAGAAGCGGACGCATCTACACACCGGAAGCTCTCCGAGACCCGAAACCTTCAACTCCCAATGTGCCCGTCCCGACACCAGAAAAAGAGGACGAAGAATTCCTGAGGATCATAAGGCGTAGCGAGCATCAGCTCCTCGACCAAATGAACAAAACCCCGGCACGAATCTCACTCCTGTCCCTGTTACTTCATTCGGAGGCCCACCGTAACCTCCTCCTGAAGGTCCTACAGGAAGCTCACGTGGCTCATAACATAACTACAGAAAGATTCGGCACTTTGGTTAATAACATCACCAACAAAGGCCACCTAACCTTTTCTGAGGATGAGATACCCAAAGAGGGAAAGGGCCACAACCAGCCACTTCACATCTCGGTAAAATGTGGGGGTTACATGATCGCTAGAGTCCTGGTAGATAACGGGTCCTCCCTAAATGTCCTCCCCAAGACAACATTGGACAAACTCGTTTCACTTTGAACGCTCAATTAAAAAGCTAGCTCCATAATAGTACGAGCGTTCGATGGATCAAAGCGAGAAGTCATGGGAGAGATCTCCTTACCCTTCCTCATTGGGCGGTCTTGTTCAACATCGACTTCCAAGTCATGGACATCCGCCTGCCTATAGCTGCCTCCTCGGGCGACCTTGGATACACGCCAGCCGGCGCTGTTCCATCTTCCCTCCACCAACAGGTGAAATTCATCGATGATCATCGCATCATCAGCGTCACGGGGAAAAAAAGAACTCGTTATTACCACTCCCGCCCCCGAAGAATATATCGAAGGAGACGAAGAAGCCCTCGAAACTTCCTTGCAGTCATTAGAGATCGATAGTGGACAGGGACCCAGGGACGCCATATCTCCTCAAGAAAGCGCCGCCTTACAAATCATGATCAAGGAAGGATATCAGCCAGGCAAAGGATTAGGCCCCCAACTGACAGGCACACCCACCCCAATCCAGATAGCGGAAAATCCCGGGCGATATGGAATAGGATACCAGGCAAGCGACACCTATGGGAACACTCGAGGACCCTACTTCATACGGGGAAGCGTGTCGGCAATCGTAGAAGGGCACGAAGACCGAGCGCCTTGGGTGCAGACTCACAGGGCAGAACTCACCAACTGGACCGCAGAAGAACTACTAGATCTAGACTTGATGGAAATGTAATTTGTTTTGATGTCTTTTTGCTTTCTTTTTCATATCATTCTTGTAAAAACCATCCGGACCTTTCCAATTAAATTTTAGCATGCCTTCACTTCTGTCCTCTTCTTCTTCTCTTTCACGCTAAAAATCTTCTCTAAAAACCAAAAAACAGCCCAATAAACAATTCGCGCCTAGGAAATGAAGAACGTGACCTTCCTGACACACCAGGCGAAGGCATTGACATTGAAGCCGAAACCTTGGAAGACATAGAACGGGATAGGAACAGAGAAAAACCAAGATTCGAGGCCCCCCATAGGGACCTCGAAAGCGTGAGCCTCTGAAAGAGATAGGCGGGAGAGAAATCCCGCATAGGCAGGCAAATACCCCCACAGCCAAGACCAAACTCCTCGAACTTCTAGAAGAATACGCAGACATCTTCGCTTGGTCATACCAAGACATGCCCGGCCTAGACCGACAGATCGTTGAGCATCGATTGCCCCTACTCCCAGGAGTTACCCCAATCAGGCAACAATTACGAAGGATGAGACCCGAGGTAGCTCTCAAGATCAAGGACGAAGTAGAAAAACAATGGAATGCAGGGTTCCTCGCGGTAGCCCACTATCCCAAATGGGTGGCCAACATAGTACCAGTGCCTAAAAAAGATGGAAAAGTGCGCATGTGCGTGGATTATAGGGACCTGAACAAAGCCAGTCCTAAAGATAACTTCCCACTACCTCGCATTGACATCCTCGTCGACAATCCGCCCAACACGCCTTCTTCTCATTCATGGGCGGGTTCTCAGGCTACAACCAAATCATGATGCTCCCGAAGACCAAGAAAAGACTACGTTCATCACGCTATGGGGACCTTCTTTACAAGGTAATGCCCTTCGGACTCAAGAACGCGGGCGCAACATACCAACGAGCCATGGTAGCCCTATTTCACGACATGATGCACAAGGAAATTGAAGTTTACGTGGACGATATGATCGCAAAGTCAAAAACAATCGAGCAGCATATAGAGGACTTGCGAAAACTCTTCATCAGACTCCGCAAATACAAACTTCGATTAAACCCCGCCAAATGCACCTTCGGAGTAAAAACGGGCAAGTTGCTCGGTTTCGTAGTCAATGAGGACGGTATCAAGGTAGACCCTTTACAAGGTGAGGGCCATCGGAAATGCCACCCCTAAAAACGGAGGCAGAGGTCGAGGGGCTTCTAGGGCGAGTAAATTTCATATCCCGTTTCATTTCCCAATTAACACCACACATAGCCCTATCTTTAAACTCTTGCGAAAGAAGCAAAGAAGGGAATGGGACACAGAATGCCAGGAAGCTTTCGAGAAAATCAAACGTTACCTAGAAAATCCCCCAGTACTCGTACCACCCACGCAGGGACGACCTCTAATACTGTACCTCACTTTGTATTAGAAGAATCCATGGGCGGTATGCTAGGTCAGCGAGATGCACGGTAAAAAGGACACGCCATCTACTACTTGAGCAAAAAGTTTTACCGATTGTGAGACAAGGTATTCAGCACTCGAACGGACTTGCTGTGCCCTCGTTTGGGCGCTAAAAGACTCGGACCATACATGATCGCCCACACGACTTGGTTAATGGCCAAAACGACCGGTCAAATACATCTTTGAAAAACCCGCCCTCACCGGACGAATCGCACGTTGGCAAATGGCCCTATCCGAATATGACATCCTTTATGTGAACCAAACAGCTGTCAAAGGGAGCGCCCTAGCTGACCAACTTGCCTACCACCCCTCGCTAGACACGGAACCATGGAACCATGAGTTCCCAGACAAGCATCTCATGACCGCCTCGGTAGACCAAGACCAACATAACGGCGAATGGACAATGTGGTTCGGCCAGACCTCCCCAATATCGTTGGGAATGGGATCGGAGGCTGTTCTAATCTCACCAAACAACCAGTGTTTTCCTTTTTTGCTAAGTTAGGCTTTGACTATACCAACAACATGGCCGAATCTGGCCTGCACCATGGGACTCTTAATGGCCTAGACCACCAAGTAAAGAAACTTAGGGTTTTCGAGACTCAAGATGGTTATCTACCATTTCAGGGGAGAATGGGAGGCAAGAGACGCCAAATTGATCCGTACTATGACTACGCAAAAGGAAATCATGACGATTCGAAGCAATCACTTTCAGCCACGTCCACCGCGAAGAGAATCAAATCGGACGCCTTGCCACACTTATCCGCCATGGTGCGGATAAGCGAGGGGCAGGAAACGGTGATCCAAGTCCGACAACAGCCACAAACCGCATATTGCCAATGCCTTTCCCAAGAAACAATGAACGTCGAGTGACACGGAACCGTGGTACTGCCGACATAAAGAGATACCTCGAGAATGGCAAGTATCCCGGGGACGCCCGAGAACAACAAACGAACTCTGCGACGCCCTGGCTTCTAATTTTCGCTAAAGCGGGACCACGCTCTACAAAAAAAACCCGATATGACACTTCTCCACTGTGTAGATGAACAAGAAGCTAAGCAAATTCTCGAGGAAGACGAGGAATGTTCGGCACTCACGGAACGGACATGCCCTAGCTCATGCCCGAATACTCCGGCAGGTTACTCATCTGGACCCAGATAAAGGCGATTGCTACCAAAGCATGTCCGAAAATGCACAAAATGCCAAAAATACGCCAACCGACTCAACGCTGCCCCCTCACACTACACAACCTCACCGCTCCCTGGCCATTCTCCATGTGGGGCATCGACGTGATTGGCCCCATCGAGCCAAAAGCATCCAACGGACACAGGTTCATATTAGTAGCCATCGACTACTTCACTAAATGGGTAGAAGCATCCTCCTATCCCTCTGTCCCGCGTAGGACGGTAATACGGTTTATCAAGAGGGACATCATATGTCGATACGGCCTCCCCGCTCACATCATCACACCAATCTCAACAACAGGATGATGTCAGAACTCTGTGAGCAATTCCACATCACCCACCACAATTCCACACCTTACCGTCCCAAAATGAACGGAGCAGTAGAAGCGGCCAATAAAAATCTGAAAAAGATAATACAAAAGATGGTGGTCAACTTACAAAGATTGGCACGAGATGTTACCTACGCGCTGCATGGATACCGCACCTCCGTGCGAACGTCCACATGAGGGCAACCCCATACTCACTGGTATATGGCACAGAAGCGGTCCTACCAATAGAGGTAGAAATACCCTCCCTAAAGTAATGGCCGGGCCGAGTTGGACGGCCGGAGTGGGTTCAACAACGTTTCGACCAATTAAACCTCATCGAGGAAAAAGCGACTCACCGCTTTGTGCCATGGCCAACTATACCAGCAGCGGATAAAAAGAGCGTTCGATAAGAAGGTAAAACCCCATGTCTTCCAAAAAGGGACATGGTGCTGAAAAAGGTTCTACCCAACATCAAAGACCAAAGGGGGTAAATGGGCACCTAACTATGAGGGCCATACGTGGTGAAACAGGCTTTCTCTGGAGGAGCATTGATTTTAACCAACGCCGAGGGACAAGACCTAGCCCACCCGTCAATGCAGATGCGGTTAGAATGTTCTACCCCCTCAAGTGTCCCCGGAAGATACGGCGGTAGATGAAGACCCTTGCCGGAGACGACGGAAGATCAAGGAAACATAGTCCAAGTAGTTTTTATTTCATTTCCTAATCGGTCAGACAATGATTGTAATCTTTCCAACAAAATAATAACACTCTTTCTTTTCCTTTTTCTCTCTTCTCCTTACCTTCGCTTGAGATATGCTAAAATTATTGTAAACAAAATATATTTCCAAGCATGTCGAAAGACTGGTAGTTTTCAAGTCCAGGAAGAGTCACCATGACAGGTCGGTCCACC
This sequence comes from Mucuna pruriens, assembly GCA_025330945.1. NCBI lineage: Eukaryota > Viridiplantae > Streptophyta > Magnoliopsida > Fabales > Fabaceae > Mucuna > Mucuna pruriens. The sequence goes on along the minus strand of JAENHJ010000004.1, from coordinate 1,907,101 downwards.
GCGGACACAGCCTGTCTCGGATCTCAAAGAACCGAAAACCACTCGCACCGCCTCCCTAACAACCAACGCCCACCCTAACCCGAGAAGAGCGGACCATCCGCCCATCTACAGTTCAAATTGCTACCCCCTCTCATCCTCAAGCCGCCTTCCCTAAGGCCGAAGTCCGAGTCGAATCACCCACTAAACCGAGTTAGAGAACATTAGATTGTTACGACTCCACTAAGCCAAGTCTAGAAGGACGGGCTATCCACCCATCTATAATCCGACAGCTACCCCTCACATCTTCAATCCGCCTTCCCCAAACCCTTATCATACCATTACCTTACCACAAAGCCGACTCTGAGTCAAAACCACCTACCAACCCATACCAACTCTTTACTCCCAGCTGAGTGCGAGAGTCAATAGGTGCTGGTCCCCACACATCGGATCCAGAAACCGCCTTCCTCTTAGTCCCAAGTCACCACCCCTTAACACAAACCATTCACTAAGCCAAGTTCAGAAGTCACCATTCCCTGTAGGAGTCAATCCCATTAGCCCATAACTTTCCCTAAATACTAATTAAGATTAAGCCGAGTACAGAGGTTGTTTGTTTTCCCAAATCGTAACACATTCCCAATGTATCGAACCCATTAACCCACCTTTCCATTGCCCCAAAAGGTTGTATACTATAACTAAACCCCGAGTCAAAACTAATACCCCAATCCAACTGATGCCATTAATAAACAATCAAAAAAAAAAAACAAACACACAAAGAAAAGTGCCAAAAAATCATTTCATTAATAAATAAGTTTTTTTTACAATACAAGTTCAGTCCAAGAGGGAAATCAATCTCCCATCTTGAACGTCCTTGGCCATATCATATGGACTGAGGTCGAAATCCGGGGCCAGCAGAGCTATCTGCCTAAGGGCTTTGTTGAAGCCATCTTCATGTTGTTCCACAATAGCTCCCTCCAAGCAAGCCACCCTCTCGGCAAGACTAGCATTCTCCTCCTTGACTTGGCCGCCTCGACTCTTCCGTGCTTTAGCCTCTGCCGCCCTCAAAGCCTCCCCATTCGAAGCAAGAGAAGCCTCCACCTCCACTACCCTTGACTTAGAATCAGCAAGTGTAGACTTCAGCGAAGCCACTTCAGCCTCTGACGAGGAGACCTTTGTCTTCAGCAAGGAGGACTCGGCCTGAGAAGCAGCAAGTTGGGCCTTCAAACCTTCGACTTCAGCACAGGCTTTCTGACTAGCCTCCTTCATCTTCTCAACCTCAGCCAACGACTCGGCTCTGGCTTTCTGAGCCTGCTCCAACTCCTTCTTCGAAATGGCCTCTTTGGCCACTATCTGCTCAGCTTTCCGCAGCATACCTCGCCAAACCTCCAAAGAGGCCATGGAGCGGGCCATATAAGCAGTCACCATGTCGACTGTATTGTCCACCCCAGCCGACACCAACAACCCGCGGTCATGGGAAGGTATCTTGTTAACAGGAAGCAGGCTGCGCATATCAAACCCAGGCCCCCACATAGAGCCAATGGAAGGAGGGGCCACATAACAAGGCAGGCCTCCAAGAGGCATACCAGGCCCTGCCGTTACCACCACCTTGCCCTGAGATTGTGAAGACACAGGTGGAGGAGAAAGGGCAACAGCCTTCCCCTTCTTAGCGGCCGCCTCCTCAGCTGAGGCAGAGTTAGCCTTTCGCTTCGCCGCCTCCTTGCCCTGCGCAGCTGGGGCCGTTCGCTTCTCGGTCAATGGGGCCGCCGAGTCCTTCTCGGCCAATCTGGCGGCCGGCCTTTTCTCAGCAGTAGCCGCAACAGTCTCGGCCCGGCCAGAACTCCTGGCATCGTTGGTCAGACGGGCCTTCTTGATCAGCTCGGCCATGTCAATACCCTGTTTCTTCAACATACCTGCAAACCAAAACACAGGACATCAGCACATTCGGCGCAAGGCCGACTCTGTAAATGACTCAAAAAAAAAAAGAAGACTCACTCTTCAGATGGAGAGTAGCATTGTTGGAAGACATCCAAGAGACGATGTCGGCGGCTCATCCCCTCGGCGATTGTCCAGGCAGCTCAGATCAACCTTAGCTTCCAGGGGAGTTGACTCCGCCAACCCCTTAAACTTAGGGGTTCCCGCCAATATAAGCAAGAACGGCCGAGGGTCAATGCGTATGACCTCACGGCCCATGTTGATCTTCACGAACCGGCTCTTGAAGCCCTTGTAGGAGGCGGTGTAGGAAGTGAAGAGACCCGAGTTGGGCGTGGAGTCATGAGACCCACCCTACAGCCGGCCGCGCAAATGCGGTGTAGTGACTCAGGAAGACGGGGGCCGTGGGCAGAACCCCTAATGCCAAACAGACTACCCTAAACGCCTGAATGGCCGCCCAGCCGTTGGGATGCAGTTGAGAGGGGGCTATCCCCAGCATCCTCAAGACGTCCGCGTCAAAATATTCAAAGGGGAGAATCACCCCCAAATCCGCCAACACCGTCTCGTACATAAAAACGAACGGTGCCTTCCCTTCCCCGGCGGCATCACACACGCGCTCCCGCCTCCCACAGCGCACCATCTCCAGCAAACCAACATGGGAATCACGAACCCATTTCCCATCCATCGCCAGAGACTCCACCTCAGAACGGGACATCTCTGACGCATTCTCCAGCACATCCTTATGGACCCACACTGGAGGACTTGCCTTGGGCCCCAAGGGCCTAGGGGTTGATGAAACCCCTCCCTCAGCCACAGCCACGGGCATGGCTTCCAAAGCCTCACCCGACGAAGACGAGGAAGACGAAGAAAAAGAAGAGGAGGAAGAAGAACATGACTCAGAACTCGAAGTACCTGACATGGTGCTCGAGGAAGCAAAGTTGAGGGAGGAAGACGAAGAGTCAGGAAGAACAGGGTGCAGAGCGAAGAGCGAAGAAATGAAAGAAGGAAAAGCAGAAGATTCAGAAGCAAATGAGGAAAGTGAACGCGCCTCCAGCACTAAAACCCCCCTCTCGAAACCCCGCGACCAATAATTATGGGTCGCGCTTCTCCATAACGGCGCAATCATGGCGCCATCCTGCCATCAATGCAGCCCAAAACACGAAGAGGCGTGTCCGAAGGGCGGCCAGGCGCGTCCTCCCACGCGCACCCCTTCAGTTGCCCCAAATTCAAATATTGGAGCCCAAAAAAAAAAAAAAAAAAAAAAAAAAAAAACAGCCCAAAAATCTTCGAATCTAACCCAAACATACTTCCAGAACCGATCCATCCCAGCCATCCCCACGTAGGCTGTCTCCTTTTCACCATCCCCACGCAGGCCGCCTCCATCCCAGTAGCCCCCATCGCAGGTCGCCTCTATCCCAAACATCCCCACGAGGTCGTCTCCATTTCACCCATCCCCACGTAGGGTCGTCCCAATCCCAGCCAACCCCACGTAGGTCGGCCTCCATCCCATCGTCGCATCCCGGGCCAAATTTCCCACGCAGGCTGTCCCAATCCCAACCCAATTTCCACGTGCAGTCGTCTCCATCCCAGCCACCCCCACGAGGCTGTCGCCCACCAAATTTCCATCGTGAGGGTGTTTCTATCCCAAATTTATCCCCACGTAGGTCGTCTCCATTTCAAACCATCCCCACGTAGGTTGTCCCAATCCCAGCCAGCCCCACGTAGGCCGTCTCTATCCCAGCCATCCCCACGTAGGCTGTCTCCATTTCAGCCATCCCCACGTAGGTCGGTCCTAATCCCCAAATTTCACGTAGGCCGTCTCCATCCCAACCATTGCGTAGGCCGCCTCTATCCCAACCATCCCCACGTAGGCCGCCTCCATCCCAAATGATCTCCCGTCCATCCTCATCTCTACCATCCTCACAGTAGGCCAGATCCATGGGAGCCTCCCCACGCATAAGTTCTGCCTACCATAACCCCATATCCCATTCACCTCGCCAAAGCCTAAAAATTGCCACCATCACAAAAATATAATAACAAACTCAAAAACACTTTGTGAAACTTGGAGGGTTTGAGCACCGCCTAGTGTGTGCCTTGCCTCACGCCAAGTACTTTGTGAAACTTGGAGGGTTTGAGCACCCCAAAGGCCGTGCCTGCTGCACGCCAAGTACTTTGTGAAACTTGGAGGGTTTGAGCACCAGCCAGTGTGCCCTTGCCTGCTGCCAAGTACTTTGTGAAACTTGGAGGTTTGAGCACCGGCCCGGTGTGTGCCTTGCCTGCTGCCAAGTACTTTGTGAAACTTGGAGGGTTTGAGCACCAAGTGTGTGCCTTGCCTGCTGCCAAGTACTCTGTGAAACTTGGAGGGTTTGAGCACCAGCCAGTGTGTGCCTTGCCTGCTGCCAAGTACTTTGTGAAACTTGGAGGGTTCGAGCACCAGCCAGTGTGTGTGCCTTGCCCTGCTGCCAAGTACTTTGTGAAACTTGGAGGTTTGAGCACCAGCCAGTGTGTGTGCCTTGCCTGCTTCCAAGTACTTTGTGAAACTTGGAGGTTTGAGCACCAGCCAGTGTGTGCCTTGCCTGCTGCCAAGTACTCTGTGAAACTTGGAGGTTTGAGCACCAGCCAGTGTGTGCCTTGCCTGCTGCCAAGTACTTTGAAACTTGGAGGGTTTGAGCACCAGCCGGTGTGTGCCTTGCCTGCTGCCAAGTACTTTGTGAAACTTGGAGGTTCGAGCACCAGCCAAAGTGTGCCTTGCCTGCTTTGCCAAGTACTTTGTGAAACTTGGAGGTTTGAGCACCAGCCAGTGTGTGTGCCTTGCCTTGCCAAGTACTCTGTGAAACTTGGAGGGTTTGAGCACCAGCCAGTGTGTGCCTTGCCTGCTGCCAAGTACTTTGTGAAACTTGGAGGTTTGAGCACCAGCCAGTGTGTGCCTTGCCTGCTGCCAAGTACTTTGTGAAACTTGGAGGTTTGAGCACCAGCCGTGTGTGCCCTGCCTGCTGCCAAGTACTCTGTGAAACTTGGAGGTTTGAGCACCAGCCAGTGTGTGCCACACTGCCCCACGCCAAGTACTTTGTGAAACTTGGAGGGTTTGAGCACCAGCCAGTGTGTGCCTTGCCTGCTGCCAAGTACTTTGTGAAACTTGGAGGGTTTGAGCACCAGCCAGTGTGTGCCTTGCCTGCTGCCAAGTACTTTGTGAAACTTGGAGGTTTGAGCACCAGCCAGGTGTGTGCCCTGCCTGCTTTGCCAAGTACTCTGTGAAACTTGGAGGGTTTGAGCACCACCAGCCAGTGTGTGCCACCTGCTGCCAAGTACTCTGTGAAACTTGGAGGTTTGAGCACCCGGCCAGTGTGCCACACTGCTGCCAAGTACTCTGTGAAACTTGGAGGTTTTGAGCACCAGCCAGTGTGTGCCCTGGCCTGCTGCCAAGTACTCTGTGAAACTTGGAGGGTTTGAGCACCGGCCAGTGTGTGCCTTGCCTGCCGCCAAGTACTCTGTGAAACTTGGAGGTTTGAGCACCAGCCAGTGTGTGCCTTGCCTGCTGCCCAAGTACTCATGTGAAACTTGGAGGTTTGAGCACCAGCCAGTGTGTGCCCTGCCTGCTTTGCCAAGTACTCTGTGAAACTTGGAGGGTTTGAGCACCAGCCGTGTGTGTGCCCCCTGCTTTGCCAAGTACTTTGTGAAACTTGGAGGGTTTGAGCACCAGCCAGTGTGTGCCTTGCCTGCTGCCAAGTACTTTGTGAAACTTGGAGGGTTTGAGCACCAGCCAGTGTGTGCCTTGCCTGCTGCCAAGTACTCTGTGAAACTTGGAGGGTTTGAGCACCAGCCAGTGTGTGCCCTGCCTGCTGCCAAGTACTCTGTGAAACTTGGAGGGTTTGAGCACCAGCCAGTGTGTGCCCTGCCTGCTGCCAAGTACTCTGTGAAACTTGGAGGGTTTGAGCACCAGCCAGTGTGTGCCCTGCCTGCTGCCAAGTACTCTGTGAAACTTGGAGGGTTTGAGCACCAGCCAGTGTGTGCCCTGCCTGCTGCCAAGTACTTTGTGAAACTTGGAGGGTTTGAGCACCAGCCAGTGTGTGCCTTGCCTGCTACCAAGTACTTTGTGAAACTTGGAGGGTTTGAGCACCAGCCAGTGTGTGCCTTGCCTGCTGCCAAGTACTTTTTGAAATTCGAAGGGCTTGAGTACCAACTAGTGATACCTTGCCCACTACCAAATGTTCATTGAAACATCAACCAACCCCCCTTCTACCACCCTCAGGGCCCAGTCCCCATCCTCACCTCTATCTTTATTTACGCTTATCCAAGAAAAGAATTACATCCTTTTCAGGAAAAACCTAAATAAAGAGGGGGCCACTGTCATACCCCAAATCGGTCCGGCCTAGTTAACAGGGGTCAAAACCCCAGAGTCAACTCCGGGTCAACCCAGACGACCACCTTGACCCAATCAAACCAACTCGGATCCTCAGGAGAATCTAAGCCGAGACCGAGTCAACGAGTTCTCTCATCCATATCAGAATCCCAACTAACTCGGATCTTCAGGAGAATCTCAAATAGAGACCGAGTCAACGAGTTATCCCATCCATATCGGAATCTCAACCGACCCGGATCCTCGGGGAGAATCCCAAATGAGGCCGAGTCCACGAGCCCTCCAATCCCTATCGAGAATCTCAACCGGCTCGAATCCATATCCGGATCTCAACTAAGACCGAGTCAATCCTAGCCAAAACCACACCTCAACCACCCACGATATTAGGAACCTCAACCACCCACGATTTCGGTTATCAAACCTGATAATAACCTCTGGCCCAAGAGAAGTCACGACCCAAGCCTATATAAACCCCTGCCACGAAGTGAGAGGGGGAGAAAGGAGGAGAAAAGAAAAAAGAAGGAAAAACTGACGACTGCTAAAGAAAGGAAGAAGCGCCCTAAGTCCAGACTGAAAGGCAAGCCGAAGTATCGGTCTACAAACGAGGCTCGTCCACTCGCTCCGACATCCAGGTTGGTCGACTCCCCTTTCTCCTCTTAAGTAGTTTAATATAATTTGTACTATCAAGCATGATCCTCCCCTGACCCCTACCTAGCCTGATATATGCCGGGGCAGAATGGAACCTAAACCCCCATCCAAGTAGAGTGCGTCTCGGCCCGAATCCCCCAACCGAAAGCACGACTAGGCAAAAAATAACCTAACCCTTTACCTACCTGGGAGACCCAGGAACTACGTGACTTTGAACCCTCTGCAAATGGTAGAATACGTGGGCCTAAGGGCACACCTCTATCAAGTCAATCACCCCACACCCCACAACCGCCAGTCCTAAATGTAAGAACCCAAGAATGTCACCCATATACAAACACTATCCCTCTCCCATATGGCTAACCAAGCAAACTATCGAGTGATAGACATGCTTGGGGGCCTGCACTTCCCTTTTCGCGTGTAACCAACTCCCGAATCCATAACTCGACGACGGACACTGCCTTCCTTAGGTTTCCCTAGGTTCCAGAAAAACGTAGGTGGCGACTCCAGACAGCCGAGAGGCACTCGGTTGACATAGGTGAAGAGAGTCGGCTACCCGTCGTGACATCAGGTTGCGACACCTATTAAAGCATAATTTTAGCTCATTCTTTTATTCTGCAATTTTACTTTACCACAGGCTCCAAATCACTCATATATTACACACAACCAAAGGATGTTGCCTTCTTTACTCCATCAACCTATAAATTGGCACATGAGAAATCTCTCCAACCTCGGTGGACAAATCCTTCAATTTTGCCCCAAAATAATGACAAGCATGCACCATAAATATCTTGTTGGAGGAAAATGTAACAATAAATGACTACTAGCTGAGAGTCAGACACAGCCTTAGTCCAATATGTTTCTATTCTTTTTGTTTAAACTTAATTTTAGTATGCATTTCTCTATATAACCATTGGTATCACAGACCATTCTAATCTAATAGGTGATTTTCCAGGTAACTGCATCAAGGACACACATTAATTTAAATTAATGGTTTATGACAAGGATCTCCAACCTAAATTTCCATTATTAAAATTCCTATAGAGCTTAGCTCTTGTCCACTTCATAATATTTTCTCTATATATATAATTTTCTTTCAGCCACAATTCAATTATAACTGAATACATATAAAAAATATGCATTTCAAACTTTAAGACAGTAGATTTGTTAGCACTGTAGGCACACTCCACAAATCAGCCACTCTACCAAAGAACTAATGGTGTTTCAACTACATCCTTTCAGAAGTTCAACTCGTCGTTAATTATTTAATAATAAATAAGTTACTTATTACAATTAACTTAAATACACGAATTTATTTACTATAATTAATCAATTTAAATATTATAATAGAATAAATATATACTAAATCAAACAAAAGTTTAATATAAAATAGATATACTAATTAGTATACCTAATTTACTATATAATAGATATAATTTAACGTGATTCGACAAGGAAGTGAAGAAAATATTTCTTCATTTGACATTTTTCGTTGATAAAATAATAATAAAAAAAAGGCAAGTTGACGTGATTGTTCTGGAAAACCACATAGCCATAGGCATTTTTGCTGGCATAAGTGTGGCAGACTACGCACTAAAAAATGTCAGTAGCAATGGCATTTTCCTGAGGCATTGTCATGTGGCTACAGTTTTTGTACGTCTCCAATCAATGCAACTTTTTTTTTAAAAAAAATAATGAAATAAAAATGATATAGTTAAATAAATGAAATCTACTTTGGTAACATTTTCAAAAAAGTTCTAATTTGATCAATTGTTTGTAAAACTACCTACTATTGTTAATTGCATCCAAAGAGTTAAGAGTAATAGGATAATACGTGCATCTAATTAATATCTTTTATTTTTCTATATCATTTAGCTTATCTAAAAAATTTATTATAATTTATGCATAAAGTATTTTTAATTTATATAAGAAACTTATTTTTTATATAAATAAAAATTTATCCAAGACCTCATATCCCATATCACATTTACGCTAATCTTTGTTCTTTATAAGTATGTATAGCCACATGATGAACTATTTCTCAAACAATTATTGGGAACCCAAAGAGAATTGTGTGAGTCAATACAAGTACGCATCAGCCCAAATAACAAAGTTTTTGCATAACTACATTTTTGTTACAATTAATTTTAAAATGTAATATTTATTTTTATAAAAATTTGGCAAAAATAAATTATTCTTTTATAAAATAAATTAAACTAAAATAGGCTAAATGTTTTTCTTCATTGCTTTTTTTTCACGTTTAATATATCAAAGAGTAAGACTAATGTACTTTTTAATGTATTTTGTGTTTTTTTTAACATTTTTAATACTAAAATTTAATAATTATCTTAAAGTCTTCTCTATCTCTTCCTTTCTCAGCAAATCACACATTAGATCTACTACTTATTCTTTCTTTTCTTTTTAAATTGTCTTTCTTCTAATAAGTATATACCATTTATGATTATGATTGATTTGTACAAGCTGATAATATTGACTAACCAAGTATATAACCACATAGGAATTACTACATGACTCGTCACTAGGGATTGTGATTTGTACCAACGAATAATGTTCACTTGACCAAGCATAGTAATAAACGACCTACCTAGCACTATTGATGTTCATTTATTATATAACTCCTCCTTGATGATGGCAACCATAAATATTATTAACGAAGCTCAACAGGGTGTCCAATCACCGATCAAGAATGGCTATAATTAAAGAGACTAAAGAAACACAAGGAAGGACGATTCACACACAGACATTGGTCTTTTGCTTCCAAAACATAGACATTATTTTTTTGCCTCCACAAGAACATCAAGCACCCATCATAGAACAATATGGTAAATTAGATCATCCAATAAGATAGGGAACATTCAAATCAATCAAAACAATAGAAATATAGCATCTAACGAGAATAAGGATGATCAAATCCTTCTTGCCAAGATGGATTGGCGACGTTGCGTCTAGAATTTTGTGAAATTGAAGTATGCTTTCTTTTTCTCCTATTCACGGCATCAAATTTGGCACTATGGAATTGATTTCACAACTCTTGGTGTTGGTTGAATTTTACACTTAGGACTGTTTTTAACTTATTTTTACATCCCTATGGACTGTTAACTTAGGACTGTTATTAAATGATATAACGAAACCGTTAAAGGGTCCAATTCCCAATCAGGCTGCTTCAATCGACCGATAAGAAATCAGTATTTAAAACACGTACGGGTTTAGCTACACAATTTTCGTTCAAAATATTATGTCATCCTAATTTTTGTTAATATAATAAGTATTACTTGAAATTATTATAAATCATATTCTTATCTTTTAGATTTAATAAAATTTTATTCAATATTTTTAACATTATAGAGATTTCTTTCAATATAGTAACACGCAAAAAATTAGAAGAATTTTGTATTAATATAAATAATATATAATATTATATGAGAAAATAATGTAGGTAATGAAAATAATAAAAAAGAAAATACAGTGACATCTAATTACATGTTACATGATATGATAAGGTTATTGACTTATATAATAATTATCTTAATGAGTTTTGATTTTTTTTAAAGATGATATATAAAAATTAAATTTATATTAAATTATTATATAAATAAAAAATATGTATGTAAGTGTTTTGTAAAACAAATAGCAGATATAATTTTTTAAAAAAACTCCAAAATGGTGGAAAAAATAGTTTAAGAGTTTATTTAAAAATATGTGAAAATTATTTTGGGTTGTCAAAATTTATTGATAATTTATTAAATAGTTAATAAATGTGTGTATGCATAAATTTTAGATGTTAAACAAACCTGAAAGTGAATTTCTTTCTTGGTATTTCCGTAATTCTACGTGTAACATTACTTGATCGCAATTAATTCCGATTAATAATATGTTTAACCTACAATAATTTTATTATATTATTTATTGGAGTTTATAAATTTGATTAACTAAATAAATATATTCTAAAGTGTTTCAATTATTAATTTCTACATGGCCTACTATGTGATGAGTTTTTTTTTCAATTGTTAATTAAAAAAATGACTTTAGAGTTTATTGAATTGAGATTTTAAAAGATTATTTTAGTATAAAAAAATGTTATAGATTATAAAAGAAAAGTAATGACTTATAAAACTTTTTTTTTAGATTTTTTTTAAAATTTATAAGATTTGTAATTTAGATTTTAATAAATTTATATCGTAAAAATTTATAAGAGTTTAAAAGTTCGTATATCTATAAGATTTTAAAAAATTATCTAAATTTACAAAATTAATCATTCTAATTTAAAATTTATCTAATACTAGCATTTTTCTTATATCCCCAAGAATAAATTCTTATTTGCTTTATTACTATTATATTAAGCAAATTAATATATATAATGAGTTTTGTCATCTAAATTTAATATTTCTTTTATAACCTTTAAAGTATTATTATTTTTCTCGTTATTTTTTATTTTTTTCTATTAAATTAAATATTATTTTAAAAATTGACAAAAATATTTTTTAAAACTTTAATTTTATAGTTAATTTCATTGTAAATAGAATTTCTTTTATTTTCATATTTATTTCTCTTATAATTACATAGTTAGCCTTCAAATATAAAGAAAAATGAAACGGTGCTAATTTCTTAATTTATTTCTCTTCTCTCTCGGTAACAAAAATGCAAAAAATGAGGAGAAAGGGTTGTGCACCACATGTTCTATTTTGTTAATTGTGTGTTTCTGATAGCATAAAAGTAGAGGAATAGTTCCCAAAGGAGGGTCTTGGATATGGGTTTTGTCTTTAATGAGCCAATATTGTTGTTATCAGAGGTGGCTTCTCAGCTTCCTTTGCCCACCACGGCCCGACCACTTCTCAGCTTCTTTTGGCAACTGAGGTGTCTGGTGTGTGCGAATGGAGAAAGAATACAACTTATTTCTAATTGATTGACACCTGATTTTGTCAGCATCCTTAAAATAAAAATAAAAATAAAAATAAAAATATATAAGAAAAAAAAATAAAAATAAAAAGGAAAAGAAAAAAAAAATTAGAGAATGATGGCAGAGGCAGGCTAGTGAAGTGTGTCCCAATGGGTTCACGCTCTCTAACTTCAAGCGGATGGTAGTAGTAATAAGTAGTTACCTGTTGTTCTCTTACTATTCAAAAATGTCACATTTGTCTTGACACCTCTTGAGAAACTGAGGTCATAAAAGACACTTTTTGTCATGATGGCCAGAGGAGAAGTTTGAAAGGTCACCACTGTATTAAATAAGGACATCGTTGCATTTATTAGAAGATGGGGCACCACAACATTAATGAAGTCTTGCGATGAGCCACCGCATTAATGGTGGAAGAAGGGAGGAGAAATTGACCTTAAAAAGGGTAAGTGGCGAAAAAGAAAAGTGTTGGCTTTTGAAAACAGAAGATAATAGAGAGAAATAGTGGTAATACAAGGGAAGAAGAGGGTGAAGTTGGTTCTATGTGTGATAATGACGACACGCTTCGAAACTAGGTGAAAATTCTGAAAGTTCCTTTAAGTTTGAATATACAATCTAAATTGCATCTTGCCTTGATCAAATCCATAACGAAACACTTAGTCAAACACTTGAAAGAACCCACCAGGACCCCCAATCGACTAGTTGGCATCGGAAACGGTCTCACCTCTATCTGGCACCCCATTTTGAAACCAATCACATAGTCAACATATCCTAGACTACTAGACACATAGTCGGACCATGGGTCTCACCCCTATTGACTCCTAGTGAGCATCTTATCCCCACTAACACCTAGTCGACATCTCCTTGCAGCCGACTCGGTGTCGGCATTCCTATTTAGCTCATAAGCTTTAGTCAGAACTATGTAGACTTTCCCCTCCCCAGTAAATATGTCCATCCTTGTCTACGCTTGAAAGGTGAAAAACCAAAATTTAGAAGTCATATCCCGTTTCATGTATCTAGTTTAGGTTAAGACAGACGTGGTAGAGTGATAATATCTTCCCTACGCGTAATGGATTCCCGAACTTGAAATCTGATTCCAAGACCAGCCTTACCCAACATTAGGTTTTCCAACATTTCCCTCGAAAATGTAGGTGGCAACTCCTATCATCCCGTATCTCTCCCCCAAAAAGAACTCGGATGATAGATACACTCTCTCGCTGACCCTATTGCGACTTAAATAATAACAAAGAGAGAAATTGAGTAATTACCAAAAAAGAAGGAAGAAAACAAATTTTTATCTACAAGTTAAGAGAGAAATTCAGAAATTAAAAGAAGAGAGAATAGAGAATTAAACTGTTAGCAAAGAATGAGAGATAAATTAAGAAATTAATACAAGAGAGAAGAGAAATACAATTTTTTATTTTTTTATTATGAATAAATTACTTAAATTATATGATATAGTTGGATTTTTTTGTCTAAACTTTTTTTTATGTAGAATACTGATGCACACCAACTAAAAAAAGGAAGTACGAGTACATGCATTAGTATTTTTCTTCAAATAATTATTTATTAGAAGTTAGATATTTAAAAAAATTTAAAAGAAGAAAAAAAAAATTGACCCCCTCTCATGAGTTTCTGTATCCGTCCTTGATTATTCATCAATACATTAAACAGTTGAATAGAATAAAAAGGAAACAATTCCATGTTGATTAATGAACCATTTGCACAAAAGTAATATAGTTTTAGGCATCTTTATCCTTCCTTAAACGGTGATGATACATTTGCATACCAAGATACAAAATATAAATAATTTCACATGATAGGGGCCAAGACCATATGTGGTAACACCTGATTTTCCTTTCTTCTTCTTCTTCTGAATCTTAACTGTGGATGGGAAACAACACAGATTATAACCTAAGCAGAAGTTGTATGTCTCAGATGGCTAACATCACCCGACATTTTTAAGGTCCATTTAGCCTCACCATGCAAGTGAAAAACAGCAATGGATGCGTTGTCTATTTTCCCTACATACTTTCCGTTTGCATTGGCCCACTTGTAAAGTGTTTCGATGGATGCCCCATGAGTGACAACAACAACTCGCTCCCCTGCAATTAAGACTTATAGCATCAGCATCTACAAAAGTGTACTTCAGTTGTTTTTCAACATCGTTGCATAGTACCCACATAGAGACACAATACTAAAAGGATCTCAGATCAAATGAATAAAGAATCGCGAAAAACATAATTTCCATGATATGTCATATGGAAGAACTAGTAGCCCACCTTTATGTTTTCTTCCAATTCTCAGCAATGCAGATTTGCAGCGTTGGAACAGTTGAGCTAAACTTTCTCCACCACCCTGCACGTAATGGTATATGCATCAATGTCATGCATATGCAAAATTTACGACATTCACCATTAGAATTTTACATTCATAGAAGCATACATGATTTGAATTTTGTAATTACTCTGCACACAATTATAAAGATATATTTATTATTTACAATGTGCAACGTGTATAGGATAATTAGAACCGATATAAATAAGAAAGGTTCTACGTGACATATAAAAAACTCAAGAAGATTTGTAGGATTTGTTCAACAGTTCATTCTTGGCATTTTAATCTAGAGTTCTCCAAATGGTTGATGATTTAATTGATCTTAAAACAACCATAGTTTTGAGTTCCCTAATCGAGCAACTCTCATTTCATATTTCTGTCAAATAATTTTTTATTTGTAGGTAGCCTAATCCAAAGTATTCTCTTCAGCTCTTACTAGAAATCTCATTACATATAAACAAGGGATTTTATGCTAACCATTTGACTTCTACTGTACTTACAGGGAGTTCTTGATCATCATTATTAGACACCAAAGCCTCGTAACCAATGGGATTAGCCTTTGCTAATTCACCATAGACAAGACCTTGAAGATCCCCCATGTGTCTTTCCCGTAGGTCTAAATCCTTGACAACCTACAGTTTCAATCAAAGGTAAATATTGTTAAAACATTGATGGCTGCTAGCTAGATCACTCTTTCATTTTTAAAAATCATTAGAATAGAATTAACATTATTGTAAACATAACTTTAACTAAGAAGGGATATGCTTATAATTTTGTAAAATATATGGCCCCAACTATTCTTTTAGAGAAATTGACATGCTTTTGTTACCGTCTACGGAAAAAAGACTCATCACTCTCTATGTTACAAATACTTAGAAACAATAAGATTACTTCATCCATAAAGGCAGTGCAAAATTGTTGGAACATCAATAAACCAAATGAATCGAATAACTCAAAAGTTATCAATATGGTAACTGAATCCATAAAACGAAACATTTGAAGAAAATCAAGTATGTTTTCAAACCTCTAGCCCTCCACATTTGACTGCAATTATCTGTGCTGTTTCAAAAGCACGCTGCAAGTCAGAAGAATATATAGCAAATATCTTTGGTTCCTTGAATAGTCTATCAGCCACCTATAGTAAATTTACAGGAAATCGGATCATTAATGCATAAAAAAAAGTTATATATTAAGGCTCCAGTTTTGGTTTTGTATAGAGAAATAAGAGAGTGATTAATCCAATAAACACGACTTACTGCAACTGCCTGTTGTCTTCCAGTTTCATTTAATTCAATGTCCACTTGTCCCTGTTTGCATATAAGAGTATTAATGTAAAAATTGAACATGGTCAAGGCAAGAAAACTCAAAGGAACCCCATATATAAGAAAGAATGAATAGGAAGAGAAATGTTATTAAATGCAAGGTCGTAGATTTCATATTGTAGTACGAGGATAAGGAGAAATAATTAAGACATAAAAAGCATTTTGGTATAAGCAATACTACCGATCCTTTCTAATATTAAGCAATGGAATATTGATATGTCGGTACGTCACACTCAAAATTCGTCAAAAAACTTATAAAATATTGATGTTTTTATTAAACTATTTGTAAAAATATTTTCAGAAGTGCATAACTTCCTCTGTTACTTAGTAAAAATAGTTTGTTGTGCATAAAGATAACAATGTCGGAGTCTTTTGGGTCCAAGGTAAACTAGGAGGGAGGGGGAACATCAATGACAATAAACAATCAATTTGAATACTTATCACTGAAGTTTCTCTTAACTTTTGCCACCATTCAACTTCAATCCCTTGTTATTGAACTTTCTTTTATTTTTCAGGTTATATTGAAGTTTGTCACAGGTAGCCACCAAAATAGACTTCAATCCGTATCTTTTATTTGAATCCTGAGTAAGAAATGGTTCTCCATAATTCAATCAAGTAAATGTTTAAGCTTTTTAAATTTGGTGTTTGAAGATTTATGTACTATTCGATCAAATAATTCAGCTGAGGATTAGACCATATATGGCAATTAAGTAGAGAATCCTCTATTAAGCCCAATTTTTCTTAGTTCAACTTATCCCTATAAGACTTCCTACACTTATAAGGTTAGTCTAATGTCACAATCCACACTTAAAAGACCAATTTAATACCACGACTAATCAACCTTCACGTATCGATGGTTGGGAAAGGTCATTCACCTAAGGAGCTTCTTGACCTCATGTCCAATATAATGGATTCTAGACTCTTCCCTTAAAACTAGCAAAATTATTAAAATAAGTAAGAAAATGTTTAGAAGAATTTTTATGGAACTTATGATTTTATAAGTTTTTTTAACATATGTCAATAAAGAATTTAATGTTTATATGTTCTTAATATAAAGATTTTTAAACTATATGGACAAGTTATAAATTATTTTAGATATGATTTTTATAAAAATTATTTAAAAATCAATGATTTTATCGTATGTAATAATCAATAATGAGATGAAAGTGTAAAAGACTGTGTAAATAAATTTAAATACTTAAGTTATTTCACACTTGATTTGATTTTTGAAGAACACCATGCTTAAAACCAAGAAGGAATGACACACTACATCATTAAATTCAACAAGTCAGTTTAATTTATCCAGAACCTGCAATTTTGGCTTTTATTTAAAAAAAAAACAAATAATAAACATTACTATTTTCTGAAACGGTTTTGATAATTTTACAAAAGAAGACCAATTTCAGAACAATCTTTATTTGAACTCCTGAAACAACGATCATGTATAATTTTGTTCAAAGCAACAAACAAAATGATGTTAATTGTATTGAGTAAATTCGGGCATAAAGAGAATTTTAAAATATTTTAAAAATTAATTAAGAATATTATATTTTTTTAAAATTTTTGTTCAAATTTTTAGAGATATAAAATCATTTATTAAAGCATATAACAGTTAATTTTAGTTAATATTTATGTTTTAATTGATAATAAAACTAGCTTGTTTCATTTTGTTAAAAGATTGTTAATTTTAGGTAAGATTTTATTAATTTTAATTTTAAAAAACTAATTTATTTGAAGTAATGGTTACTGAAATTGCTGACATTGTTGTATAAGTACTATATATATATATATATATATATATATATATATATATATAAACTAAGATTAATAAGATAATAAAAAACTCAATTAACATATAAAATAAATAAAATACTTATTAATTAAGAGTAAATGAGTCATATTAAGATAAGAGCTATTTAAAAAAATACTTTTAATATTATTAGTTGACTAATTAATAATTTTATTTTACTTTTTTATGAAAATATTAAAAAATTAATAGTATTTTACTTTTATTTTACTATTTAATATTAAATAATTATATATATTTATAACTAAGATTAATAAGATAAAAAACTTAATTAATATATAAAATAAATAAAATAGTTATTAATTAAGAATGAATGAGTCATACTAAGATAGGAGCTATTTTTAAAAAAACAATTTTAATATTATTAGTTGACTAATTAATAATTTTATTTGATTTTTATGAAAATATTAAAAATTAATAATATTTTACTTTTTATTTTACTAGAAATTAGAATTTTATAAAACTCTAGTTGAAGTAACGTTTCAAAAAGTATTACAATTTTTTTAAAAATAATTTGTTTATCAAATACAACTCATAATATTAAACAAGTTTTTCTACTAATAAAAAAAATTAGAGATTTCCTTAAATGACATCATTCGTTACCTTGGGTGTTTTAGCTTTTAATTCCCAAAACTTTAGTTATTTTAGAAAACCATGATAAAAATTAAGTACTGTATTTTTTACAATTATATCCTTAAATATAAATTATTTTTATTTTGATTTTTTCTAGATATCTCCTATTAGAGTATGGATTCTTAATTGTATATTTGTGTTGTAAATAAACAACATCATTATTAAAGGGACACCTATAGTAATGATACCCCCCAAATACACACCAGCCCATGAAAGGGTGTGTGCACATGCAGCAAAGGATGAATTATTGCAGCGGAAGTAATTCAGAATATAATAAAGAGTATGGGAACTTATGGAATAATTCAGGACAAATGAAAATCAACAATTAAGGCTATTGTAGTGTAAATTTATCTTGATTAATTATTTCTAACTTGTGTGTCAAAAACAAATCAAAGTTTTGGAATGGAAAAACTATATCTACTTCTGTACAAAATAAGTATCTATCTAAACAACTATTACTGTTAAAAAAATAGTTTGATAACATGATTTTATCATGAAAACCGATACAATTATATATTTTTTAAATACGTCTATAAAAAAAAAAGTTATACATTCCTAGTATAAAATAATTTTATATAGTCATTTAATTATAAATTATCATATATAAAATATTTATTAATTTTTATAATAATTATTTTAAAGTGATATTAATTATAATAAAACTTTTCCATTACTAATGCATCATATTTTTATTTTAAACAACAAATAAAATGATTGTGAAAAAACTTTTTTTTCCAATAACACCCTAAAGAAATAATTGCACTAGTAGTTATATATAGTTATGATTATACAATACAGTTAATAAGGTCATTTTAGTCAGATAAAGTTATTTTATAATGAAAAATGGTATAATTCTTTTTTTTTAAATGTGTTCATTATCTTCAACAATAAATAAAACAAGTCATCGATAGTATATAACATTGCTACAGTTGTAGGTCGGGTGCGAGCTTCTTTTCCCTCATTCTAAAAGGAAAATAACTTCAAAACAATTATTTAAACATCTTTTATGTTGTTTTACAATTAAAATTGAATTTTTACTTCCATGTCTTAAAAAAAATAACTAAGTCTTGATTTTAACTTTTAAGAGTAATAAAGACTTCTTTCAATATACTCTTTTTTTTTTTTTTTATCAATGTATGGACTTATCATATATCAAGCATCTCACTTTTTTATTTTCTGGAATACTATTTATTAAATTTTGTCAATCCTAATTTATCTAACTGATAATACTAAAAAATTTCTGTACCTAAAAATTTACAATTCATAAATTTAAATTTTGACATATATTAAATTACTAGTTAATTGAGTACATAATTTATTTTCAAAAATTATTCTTCAGTTTTAAATTTTTATTTTTACACAAGAAAATAAAATATTCATTATTAACAATGAGAAAATCTTTTATTATAGTTTATGCTTTGACGATTTAAAAATGGTATTTTTTTTATATTTTTAATCTATATTTTCTATAAGTCAATTCTTCTCTTATCTTTGTAATTTGTTGATATTTTCTACTATGAAAATGTGAGTTCAAACACGAAATCAAATAAAAAAATTTGACCAAACTTGGCACAAACTATGCTAGAGTTTAGGAACGAGAAGGCACAGATAAAAAAATTAATTTTATATTTAAAATACGTAATTTGTTAATTTTTTTCTCTAGGTGTCTACTGATGGAGTATTAATTCTTCATGGTATATTTGTATTGTAAATACACACCACCATTATTAAAGGACACCTATTGTAATGGATGCTCCCAATACACACTAGAAGGAGAAATCATTAAGTGGTTTAATTTTTTATGATGCGTATTTAAATTTTTTTAATTTATGAAAAAATTAATAATACTTAATTACATATTATATAAATATTAATTTAGGTGGTGGTTTAAGATCACTTAATAATTTTTTTTATAAAAGAGTGTGAAGGACAACAAAAGAGGAAGTATTATAGTACCAGTAATTTTTTAGAATAATAAAGACTAAGAGTGTACAGTAAAACTAGCTTATAAATTAGGTGAAAGGTTATAAGTTATAAATTAGAAGAAATGTTAAGTTTTTAAGTTAATAGATTGAATTGAAAGTGTTTGATAATATTAACTAATAAATTAGTTGATAAATGTAAAATAATATAAAAAAATATATTTAATTATTTAATTTTTAAATTGATAAAAAGATATTTTAAAAAAATTAATAAGAATAAAAATGAAATAAAAACCTATTAACTTACAAGTTATCTTATTTTTATAAGTTATATGAAGTAATTTATAAAAATAAACTATAAACTAATAAATAAGTGTGTACTAAATAAATTTATTTTGATTAAAATAGTTTATAAATTAGTAAAAATAACTCATAAGATATTAGATAAGATATTATAGTAGCCTATTAAAACAATAAAAAAATACAACAGATGAGGATATTTTACTATAAATTTATCTCTATTAATTTCAGAAGGAGTATTTCTTAACTTGACAAAACCTTAAACAAATCAAAGTTTTGGAGTGGAAAGAGTATCTATCTAGCTACTACAGTAAAAAAATATCTATCTAAACAGCTACTACTGTTTGATAACATTATTTTATCATGAAAATTGATACAATCAATTACTTTTTTTTTAAAATGTGTGCATTACCTTAAACAATAAATAAAATATACAAAAGAAACTTTTTTCCAATAATACCCGTAAAAAATAACAGTATATATATATAAATAACCGTATACAACATAGTTAATAACAGTATTTTAGTCAAATAACATTATTTTTTAATGAGAATTGGTATAATTTATTATTTTCTTAATATGTGTGCATTACCTTTAACATGTAAAATGAGACATCGAGGGTATGCATAAGATTATAATGGTGTCAAGTCAAGGTGTGAGTTTCGTTTCCCTCACTAAGAAAAATAACTTAGATACACTTTTTTTTAAATACTTTTATGTTTTTCTATAATTAAAACTAAAGTTTTAGTTCGATAACGTACAAGTTTCGATCTTTAATGCAAATTTGTATTGGACAAATTGTCAAAGTAAATTTTTTTAATTTTGATTAGAGAATAATATTAAAATCACCTGCAGTAAGGAACTACATTTAAGTTTTTTGTTAAATCCTAAAATTCTTTTAGAACTTATATATAGAATGATTTAAATTTTTATGTGAAAATATAATTTTATAAATTATTAATTTTTATATATTAAATTTAAGTCTCTTAACTTTTAAGAGTAAAGACGTCTCTCAATATACTTTTTTCTTCAGTGTATAGACTTATCATATATCAAACATCTAACATTTGTTGTTGTTTTTATTATTTTCTTGAATACTATTTATTAAATTTGGTCGATACTAATTTATCTAATTGTTAATACTAAAAATTTTCTATACATATAAATTTACTATTCTTAAATTTAAATTTTGACTCATTATATTAAATTACTAGTTAATTAACATAATTTGTTTTCAAAAATTGTTCTTCAACTTTAAAAGTTTTTTATTTTTTAACTTATTTTTACTTGATAAATTAAAAGATTCATCATTAACAATGAGAAAACAACTTATTATATTTTATTGTTTAATAATTTAAAAATGAAAATTTTTAATCTAATTTTTTTATAAGCCAATTCTTCTCTTAACCTTGTAATTTGATGGTACTTCTCAAATAATCAAAGCGTGAGTTCGAGCATGACATTGTTAAAAAATAAATTGGGAGAAAACTTAACACTTCAGAGTTTAGTGACAGAGGGAGGATGTAGATTAAAAAAAAATATATTTTAAATTTTAATTTAAAAATACCTAAACAATACACGCACAAAAAATGTTCATGTATATTAAAATTTATTTAATTTTTTACTCCTTTCTTTTAACTTGGCATTTCATATTGATTCCAAGCCCAAAAGATTGTGTTAGAGTCTTCAAAGTGAAATTAAACTTTGGAGAATGAGAGAATAGATTTTGTAAGAAGAGATTCGTATGAAAAATGCAATAATGATTCAATCAAAAGAGTACAAATTCATATGCCGACGAAGGGGAAAAAGAAATAAGTACCTGAACTCTTCGCTCAGAATTCCATGCTGTTTCACCATGACGCACCACAACAATCTCGGCATAATCATGGCTATAACCATCAACAGCATTGTTTGAGAATGATGAATTAAGGAAATATTTAATTAGAAATAGCACAAGAAAACTTGCCATTATCTTCATAGAGTTTCATTCGATTGTACAAAATTGTAATGGACAAATGAATTTCCAACTTTGATTTTAATTTTTGAAACGCACAGAAATGAAAAATTGAGGAAAGAAAGAGAAAGGGAAGGAACCTGGAAAGGGAATCGGTGGTGGAAGACTCGGCCATTTGAGTGAGGAATATGGAGCACAAAAATGAAGGAAGAGAGAATGGTAGTGCACAAGAGGAACATGAATGAGGTATATATGTAAACGTTAATTAACGACGTCGTTTTGTTTATACTCAATACTTCCGTTTCCTCGTTGCTTCGCATCCGTGGTTTCTAATTATATCCCACGTGTGTTTCCCTATTATATACTTTTCTGGGTTGACGCTTATATCAACTATTCACGGGCTTAGTTGTTTCGGTAGGTATATTTTCATAGTTCAGTTCCTCGTTGCTTCGCTTCTCTTTTTGCCTTGTGTTCCACTCGTTTCTCTATAATATACTTTTGGGGTTGACAACTATAATCGATGTTAGTTAGAAATTGGAGCAGTTCGAGAATATTATTTCTTGATTGACCATTGTATAAAAACAATCATTATTTCTTCGTATACTTGTGTCATACTCTACGGCACCAGTGTTATGCTGATTTTTATGCGAAGTAAGACAGTAAAGGACTTCCATTGTGTTTGTGGACGGAGGAAATGTAGCAAATTAATGTGTTGAGGAGCTCTCTCTAAGTATTCACAGGAGATAATCTTGATCAAGCTTATAATAATAAAAATTTTCAATACTCAAATTCATGGTTATTAGTTAAATTATAATTAACTTGTATTAGTTAATCCATTCTTAAGATATATATATATGACAAAAAAAATTCACTTCAAAATTTATAGGGCATTTTCCCTTCCTTTTTACCTTATATATCAAGGTGAAAAGATTAAATAATTATTTGAAGAAAAAATATATCAAACACTTAATATTTATTTTCAAATCACGTAAAAATAACACATTATAAAATGAAAAAATAGATCATAATGGACGATGTAAAAATTATATTATCATCCAATCATAAATCATTATAATAAATTTGTTGACTTTTATATTAATTACTTTAAATAATATTTATAATGATTTATGACAGGATAACACACCTTCTGTATATGAAAATTAAACTCTTATAAAATATCAAAAGTGTGTGATTGATTATGTTTTTGTTGACTTTACTGATCATTCATAATGTAAATTATAAATCATTATTGTTATAATTTTTTAAATTCTTATTATAAAAGTTAACAAATTTACTATATGATAAATTGTATTGAATGATCATATAAAATATTGTTGATGCATAACCTATTTTCTCTTTTGTTTTTTAGTTTCTAATTTAGTTTTTTATTTTATTTTAAAAATTGAAAAGATATGTTTGTTTTTAAATCAGTTTTCCAAAACTACTCTTATCAACAAGTTTTGAAAATAGTTTTCAAAAAGACGAAACATACAAACCTTAATCATTTTTTATAGTAAGAAGAAAATTACTTGTCAAATTCTTTGAAGTTATTTCGAACTAGATCTTAAGGAAGTCCCAATTCAATCAGTTTGACCAAAGATAAGCCTCAATGCAGTGCACAAGAAATCTTATGTGCATCGTAAGGGAGTTGCAAACTTTGAATTTCCAAGGTCACCTTCCCTGCCTCGGCCTAAGGTCATTATTAGGTATGAAAATGAGACTAGGCGAACACAAGTAGTGACCCTTCATCACTTGCTCGGTAGGATAAAAATTTACCCCATACATACCTACTAATCACACAGGTTGTTAGGCAAGTATACAAGAATTTTATGAATATTCACATGTATTATAAGTATTTATATAAAATTATATACAAAAAGTAAAAAATAAAATTTAAAATAAACAATTTTGAAAGAAAACATATATTTATAATAAAAATAAGATTTAAATATTTTTTAATCAACATAAAACACACGAGTTTTGATTTTAGTTTTTATAATTTTTATTTTTGCATTCCTAAAAAAAGTTGAAATCATTATTTTTTGTCTTTACTTTTATGTAACATTCCATAACTACTTATATGTTTAATGAAATTTCAAATAATCATTCCAAATTGTATCCACTAATATTTATGGTACCGTGTTAGTGTGTAATACCTTTAAATAAAATTATTTTCTTAAAATAAATGTTATTTATTTATCTTAAAATGAACATTGGAGATTAAAAATATTGATTTTAAATTTTACAGAGATGAAAATTAAAGAAAAATGTTATACAAAGACTAAAATTAAAGTTTATTCATTTTATATATACCAAAATCAGTTGTTTCAAATTTTTAGAGAAATATGAAAAAATTAAAGAAATTTAATTAGGATAAAAATCAAAATTCATTTATTTTAGAAAAACTAAAAATATATTTAAATCTAAAAATAAATTAAAATAGTTTAATATATAATTATAGACATTTTAGTCATTTTAAATTGCAAATACCTAGGACACAAGTCACTTGCTACTAACCTTATTAATAAGCAGGTAGAAAAATGTTCAATTATTTATTATCAATATGTAGCGAAATTTGTTCATTGGTACAATTTTTTTGTCATTCTTAGTCATTAGTCGAGCTAGACAGCCTAAGAAATGCCTATTATGTCATAATGATTGTGCTTTTACTTAATAAATACCACAAATCTCATTAATCACGTGTTTTTATTAGAATGGTTAATTACCTATTTTATGAATTTCAATTTTACTCAAAGATTATGATCATTCAAAGACTTTCTGATTCCCCTCTAAAACCTACCATAAAGTATATTAATTCACTTTTAACCTGCCTTAAAAAATAACAATAGTTTGATTTGTAGATAAAATTAGGTTGAAAAATACAAGTCATTTTATTTAGAGGTGGATTGACAAGTCAATCAGCTAAAACATGTCTAAAAAATAAAAAATAAATAAAAAAATTAAAAAATATCAATTCATTTAATTTAAACATATCATTTTTATGTTTTATTTATATATATATAATATTTTTTTAGTTATATAAAAATATAAATTTATTAGTCATATTAAACAGTGGTGAGTTAAGTAGACGAGTTGGTGAATAGGGGCACCTAACTCGTGATTTTTAAAAGTTTACCCAACAAATCTAACTCGTTTTGTTACCGTTGCTTGTAGGAAACCATCTAGTCAAAGGTATTCAACTCAAACTAAATATAAAGACTATCCATGTCATTGGGTATGAGCTCCGATCCATATACTTATATTTCTTTCGCCTGAAGCTCTCATCAACTTACACATTAAACTTCTTATAAGGAGACTTCCACCGCTCTCCAAATAGTCCTCGGAACAACAACGGCCTAAATTACAAATATACCACTTAGGATTAGAAATTATGCAAATTATCAATTAGGATCTGTATAAACATTTATCTACATTCTTTTTATCTTATTTCTCATCTTTTCTCATTTTTTCCCCATCTCTTTTCATTTTTCATCGCATCACTTCTATCCCTTTCTCTTTCTATTTTTTTTTTCTTCGTATCTCTTACACTCCTTCACTCCAATCCATCCCATGATTGAGTGGGCGTGTATTATTTTTCTTATCACCTAATATTTAAAGTTTATACAAAAAAAAAAAAACCAACTCCGTTAATAAAATTTTGTTGGAAATTTTACCAAAATAATTTCTAACAATGAGATCCAAAACTAATCATTGTTAAGGTCAACCTAAAGCCTAATCATGACTTTCTAACAACACCCATCCTATCCTTTCACCCAAAAATCGCCGTCACCGCCTTCACCATAAGGAAACCCAGCATCGAATCTTGTACCTGATCCAAAACAGGAATGATGATCTCGATGCTTCCCTGTTTCAAAACAGCATTAGAGATGGTAAATTACTTCTTTCTCTACTGCTTTAGATGCACATCCACCAAAGACTGAAATATGACCTACTTTCCAAGTGCATTTCTTTATACTTTTCCATTTAAACGATAATGTTAGTATGTTTTAAGATTTTAAAGAAAAAAATACAGAACTTAAATTTTAAATTATTAGCGTATAGAATTTATAAAAATAAAATATTCTGACATTAAATTTATAAAAACACTATTACGCAACGTAACTACTACAAGCCTACAACCATCCTTGAACTAAGTTAAAAAAAAAAAGCATCTTTTTCTGTGCAAAACTGCTCTCAGCTAGGGTTGCTCGCACGCTGGACTCATTAAGCCAGCATAATATATAACCAAGCATTTACAAACATACAGGACAAAGGGAACCGTCATAAACAATATGTTTCATAGGTATTTCACATGAACATGCAACGTACCAACAATCGTCTTAGGAAATCCCAAATGACAGTGCGGTTTCAGCAGGTAATTGCCGCCACATTTAATCTAACCGCTCATCACAACCCCATAAAAGAATCACTCCACAGATGAGGTACCAACTTAAATGGATAAGGCAAAAGGTTTGAATATCGTGCCTATCCAAGGCTTCATCAAGTCAAACATGGAAACATCAGAGAGAGTCATGTACCAAGAACCAGAAGTGAAAGGGGACAACAGAATTACTGTCGAAGCTGCAATGGCAGAACTTGCCAAGGCAAAGGAAGAGCTCAATAAGGCAAAAGAGAGTTCCATGCAATCCTGGCTTGACTCCAATCCTCTCATAGATGAACTTGAAAAACAGAAATTCAATCTTTCTAGTGCTCAACAAAGTTCAAATGCATCAAATACTGCCATTGCGGAGTTGGAGTCCCAGCTAGAGATCATACACAAGAGCATCAAATCCAAAAGAGAGGATCAACTCAAGACAGAATCGATGATCCAAGAAATCCATCAAGATTTGGAACAAACACGTAACGACATGGAAAGGCTCAAACTTGAGAGAAAGAATGAAAAGCAGACTCTGGCAAAACTGAGGCAGACCCTGCATCTAAAAAAAATGACAGTTCAAACCTTGCAGCTCACTCTACAAGCTGTACTACTGGAGTCAGATGCTGTGGAAGAATCTTTTACCAATGCTCTTCAACAGATCAAGCTTTCAGAAAATCAGAGAGATGTTGTGCAGCTTACTCTTGAAAACTACCATGTCCTAGCAAGAAGGGCCAAAGAAAAGATTTCCCGGGCAAATTCACGTGTTTCTGTTTCAATGGAGCAAAAGCTTGCAGCTGAGGCTACCCGTGAGTTAGTGTTATCAAGATTGAACAAGATTTACTCCAGTGGATCATGGAGTATGAACAAAAGAAATATAATGGGGCAACGGTACACAGAAAGGAATGCAAAAGGTGAAGACACAATTGTTGAAGAGTTAGTAACAACTAAAGTAACAAGTGCTTCACCCAAATCCTCTGCTGAAGAATCATTAACCAAGCCCAAAGGGGGAAAACTACAACAGTCCAGAAAATCAGGAAGTAATAATGTGAAAACAAAAAAGAAAAGGTCATCTATTTTGTATAAAATGAAAAAATGTCTTTATGGAAGTTAAGGAAATCAGGCGGATGACTCCACATATTCTTAAATGAATCGGTAAGGCAACAATCAAGTTACATACAGCGAGATGCAATGTTTAAATTTTAATAAAGCAGATATCACTTAAATTCAGATCAACAAAAGTTTAGTTTTACTGATTTGTTCTGTCTTGAGATTAACTTGCTGTCAGAAACACTTCGGATTGACCATATACCATTGGAGGATAAAAGCAAAGAAAATCGGGGCAAGCGAGTTGGGAAGTCTCATTCTGAAATGTCTCAATCTGCCTATCTCTTTTACAAAAAATCACCGGTTAACGGTTGATGCTCAAAGAGTTTGACAGAAGGAAAATGTATGATATGAATAGCTCTATCACAACTTCACAATCTAGAAAAGCATAGATTTCAAAACATTATATCTGATGTTTTCAGAGATCACCGACAAAGAAAAATCAGAAATTGTTGACTGTTGTAATTGGCATGGCCCCCACAAATATCTGATTTTTCAGCCACATGCACCTTTACTGCACGAACTCTATTTGAACATTTTAGAATAAGCTTTTTTCTCTTGATCACGTCTATCAGCAACCTGTATCCAAAAGGCAAAAACAGCAATCAGAATAAATTTATTGTCAAAATGAAATAAATGGCATGTAAAATGATAGGAGAAAACAAAAGGTGAAATGACTGACCTTCCTCCTGGCAGTGGCATACTCTTTTTTAATCCCTCCTGAAAAACAGTGCAGTGAGTGGGTTAAGCTTTATTAGAAATACCACAGGTTAACTTGGCAATACCGGTAAAATTTAAATATCAGAGTCATGGTCAATGAATGGTTGGATCTCTACGTATTTACTTCTGTCATACTGTAATACACCATGGAAAATCATTTTTTTTAAAGAAAACATTAATTACAACCACACCAATTAAGTTATTAATACTTTCCTTTCAAGAGATTCCGGAATTCAGACTCAAGTCATTGCAGAAAACATGTAATTTAGAGGATTCATTTGCCCAAACAGGACGATTTTATAATACTGAAAACTGAAAGGGATTAAAAACAAACATAATGAAATGAAAAGTGTAATTTATTAGCCATGATCTCATTTCTGCATTGTGTCTTATAAGGACTACTTCAACCCTGGTAAGACAAAACTATGGTCCTATTCCTATATGAGAA
Organism: Mucuna pruriens; assembly: GCA_025330945.1. Classification (NCBI taxonomy): domain Eukaryota; kingdom Viridiplantae; phylum Streptophyta; class Magnoliopsida; order Fabales; family Fabaceae; genus Mucuna; species Mucuna pruriens. The sequence goes on along the minus strand of JAENHJ010000004.1, from coordinate 1,878,354 downwards.
AAATCTCCTCAGTCCTCACAACTTCATCAAGAACCCAGGATGTTTATTCCTCAACAACACCTTCCCACATGAAGAAAAATAAAGCCATTGATTTAAGAAAGGCAATTTCTACAAAGCATGCAAGACATGAGCTCAAGCCAGGAATGAAATTAAAACTCAAGAATTAAATAGCCAACTACCATCATTTGGCTCCAACTCTAATGCTCTCTTGAAGCTTTCAACAGCAGAATCTAGGTCGTTGAGTAACATATATGCCTGTGATTAAGCAGACCAAAACATAAACAACAAATTAGCAGATATGATACACCACAATGGTTCAGTTTGCAAAAGACATGAATAATGATAGGTTATCCACTATGTAGTTGGCAGTTAAATGTATAATAACAATCACATAAGCAGACAGAACAAGGACACAAAAATAGTCCAGACACCTACTGACATAGGTCTAGTCCAAATTAGCATAAAACAAAATAGAATTATGCAAAATGGGAAGCAGTATCTTAAATTCAAAAGCACAATGACAGATTAAAACGGCTCACAGAGCACACAGTTTACTAGCCAGTATCAAGCACTTTCATCATCATGCCACTTTGTTCATTGGAAGATATTAACCTGGCCTTTGCGAAACAGAGCTTTTGCATTATCTCCATCATGCATTGCAAAGTCTGAATCCAATAACGCTCCTTGTAGATCGCCTAATTTCAATTTACAAGACTAAAAATTCAAACATGACTCAGGTCATTAGTGTATGATAGCTGATCGAAGAAAATTAGATCAATGCAAAATATAAGTATATGACAAAAACAGCCAAAAAAAAAAGCTGAAAAGCTTCCACGTTAATACTAGCAGACCCATAATAGGACGCCAATAATTAAGACGTAGTTTCATAGTTACATCTATTATCTCATTCCCTTATCCTCCTCACTCTGAATGCCTTAATAAAATGATCATTCACAAGGTGATGACCTGATACTCAAGTTAACAATCAATTATGAAATCAGCTTGTCATAATGGAATATACATCATCAATAATTCCCTAAATAAAATTACGCAACTGCTAGAGGCCCCTACCTAAACAACTCAAGCTTTCAGCAGAGCTACTTTTTGACAACAAATAATAATGTTTACTCTTAGTAACTAATGGCAGAAGCATGCACTAGTACTACTCAAAAAAATAATGGCAAGGCACTTACAGAACTGTTGGTAAAGATTTGAGATTTCGTCTTCCTTAAAGCAGCACTCTTCTCTGCTAAGCCAGGAAAAAAATGATATGAGATACTAAAGAAGAAGCAAAGCAGTAATGAACAAGATAGAAAGTATAGAGGTTATAACCTTGGTCAATGTCGTCCTTCTCCCAACAAACATCCAAATATCGTAACGCTTTGCGATACTTTCTGAGAGCCATCTTATAATCTTGCTTCTGTTTTATGAAAAACAAGCAAATAAGAGTAAAACATTATAATTTAATTTCTATGCACATATAAAAGGCAATCGTCTTATCATACCTGTTCAATTAGTGATGTGATACATAGACTATTTGATAGACTGGGCCTAAAGAGGCTCAATAAGTGGTTTAAGGATTTTACAAGATGGTCTTAGAATATTAAAACATTATTGTATTAATTATTGGCGATTGTTATGGTGTATTTTTAAATGACAAGTTTCGATGCCATTTAGTTATATTTAAATTTAAATAAAATATTAAAATAAAAATTATTATTATACATACATAACAGCATGTTATTAGTTTATTAAGCAAAGAAATCGAAATCCCTCAAATTGTAACGGTACAGTAGAATATACCTTTATTATTTAATGTTATTTCATTTTAATTTTCCTAAACTAGGATGATGACACTTGTAGGATCATCATTAGCAGCAGATAGGTTACAAAATTGTATTTCTCCTAGCCTATCAATTGAAAAATCTGAAATGTTCATGTTTGCATTTTCTCATCTTTAACTCTTTTAGTGGTAATAAATATTTTAATATTCTAAGACAATCCTATAAAATTTTAAACCATTTTGGGGCCAGCCAATAACTATTTCATCAAAACATGATGCCATAATACCACGTACCACAAAAATTACAAGCACAATACCTTATACTGTTCATTCCCAAGAGCTTTGATAGCGTCCACAGCACTCATCCACCAGGGAAGTTCATCGGGTTTGACATCAAGATCGGCGGGCCAATCGGGATAAGTGTCACCATCCTTAAAGAAGTTAACAACACCATCGTCTTCCCCTTCGGGAATTTCCCCGCAGTCCACAACGACGACGTCTTGAATAGGACGGTCGTTCTCGCCGGTGACGACGTGCTCGGCGGAGCGAACGACGCCCATTCCCTTGAGGACCCGTCCGAAAACGACGTGCTTTCCGTCCAAGTGAGGGGTGCGCGTGGTGGTGATAAAGAACTGAGAACCGTTAGTGTTGGGCCCCGCGTTGGCCATGGAGAGCATCCCTTTCCTCTCGTGCTTCAGCTCCAAGTTCTCGTCTTCAAACTTGGAGCCATAGATTGACTCCCCGCCGGTGCCGTCGCCGGCGGAGATATCGCCGCCTTGGATCATGAATCCTTTGATCACGCGGTGAAAACGCATACCCTGCATTATTACATAAAGAAGAAAAGAAAAGAAAAGAAAAGAACCTTCAGATTTCGGAAGTGGAAGGGAGAAAAGAACGTGAGAGAAGGAGGAGGAGGACCTTGTAGTGGAGGGGGACGCCGGTGTTGGGACCGAGGCCCTTTTCGCCGGTGCAGAGGGCTCGGAAATTCTCGGCGGTCTTTGGAACGACGTCGTGGAAGAGGTCAACCACAATCCTTCCTTCTAACTCGCCGCCTATGCTGACGTCCAAGAAGCATTTTGGGTTAACCATTTTGGAAAACGGAGAAAGAGTGAGAGAGGTCAAGAAGCAGGTAAGTTGTTCAGTGCAAAACCCTAATCCCGCTTTCTGATTTCAAACTCCTTTGTTTTCGTGCCGCGACAGAACTTCTACGGTTAACCCTTCACACGCGTCACTGATCGCGCCTTTTCTTTTTCTTTTGTCTGCAAAACTATACCGAATATTAAATATTTATAATGTTTATTTCAATGAATTTATTTGTTAAATTAGTTACGTTGTATTGTATTGTAGGTAAGAAGAAAAAAACACACTAGAGAGAGACAATGGATTCGCATCTCCTGATTAAAATTTTGAATTTAATTTTTTGTAAATAAACAAATATAATTAAAAAGAATTTCTTTACTAAAAGTCAATCATATTATTTATCAAACATGAATCATCGAAAAAAAATAGGAAATATTTTGTACTTATTCGTAAAAAATATATATAAAAAGAAGAAAAATAATATCTTTATATTTCTTTTTCTAGTTTATCTTTTTTTCACTTCAATAATACAACTCAAAATTTTTAACTTAGTTTTAATAGGTTTTGTTTGATCTTCTCACTTACAAAAAAAAAAAAAAAAAGTTAAACAATCTTGCTTTGAGTTTGTTTATATATGTAATATAAGAGCATTTTTAATATTTTTTCTTACGAGTTGCTTAACTTTAAGCAATATTACTTAACATTTTTTTCAAAGCAAATGACCTCTTCCATATATAAACATGGTTGCTTGGATAAGAAACACTCCTCAACCAATTTTTTATACTAGAAAATATATTTCCCACCCAAAATTAACAAAAAAAAGGGGGAAATTAACTATTCTTGTCCAAAATGAAGCATAGAATCAGTGTTCATATTTTACAATTATTGATTACAAAATCGAGCACAAAATGAAATGTACACAACTAGAAATAAAACACAGAAAGATGCCAAACAAGTTAGAAACTACCAACTTAATAAAAAAACATAAATAAACATAATCATAATTAAAAATATATTATTGTGGACATGCTGCAAAGCTAGACCATTGAGAGAAAGAGGTGGAGGAAGAGAGAGAGGGGAGAGAGAATCAACGGACATAAAATAAATAATTTCAATAGTAGGACTCATTTAAGTAACTAGTTGGAGAAAAAAAAGTAGGAAATGTTCTTAAGTCTAACCTGGGGTGTAAGACCTACCAAAAAGTCACTTAAGCAACTCTACAAGGACCTATCCAATGCTAAAATTTTAAGAACATCCTTTACTAACCTTTTCTTTCTTTCTTCATCTTCTTTTGGTTCCATTATTTTTCTTATGATGGAGGCTAAAACATCGTTTTATGACGGCGATTAGGAGTGGTGCGACTCTGATATGTACGGATGTCATGGCTACGAAGTGAAGATTGCGATTCTTGGTGGATCTGAGGTGTGGGGTCTGTAACAGAGATGATTTTCATTTGTTTGGGTTTGGTAATAATTATGAAGTTGTTGGATTTGGTAATAATTATTTTCCCGCATCATTTTGCTATTGTTGAAATTATTTTTTTATTTTTGTAGATTAGAAGCGATAATGTCACCCACATCTTACTGTGTCATTTCTTCCACTTCATCATGCAGGGAAATCCTCCCCAACTCCCTTAACTATTAACATATAAAAAATTTTAATAGTATATAAAAGAAAGTACTAGCAATATATAAAAATATAAATTTATTTAATTAAATTATATTTTATAGTAAAAAAATAAAATATATAAAAAACAAAATTTATTAATAAAAAATAATCATAATTTATTTTATTTATATTAATTTAGATGAATAAATATAAAAATAAAATATTTAATTTAAAAAAAAAATAAATAAATAAAATACATACACTCTATATATTTAGTCATTTAATATTTGAATGTGAGTCTTTTCATAGACTTCATATATGCTATTCCTATAAGTTATACAATAAACTTATAAAAATAAGCTAAAAAAAATTTATGAATTAATTATAAAATATTTTTATAAATTCTTCTAAACATTTTAAGATTAGTCCAAATGAGAGAATTTATAAAAATAAACTAAAAATATTTTATAAATCAATCATAAGATATTTTCATAAACTCTTTATTTTTTTACGTTAAAATCAATCATAAATACTTTAGTTTTCTGGAAAACTGAATAAAATTATGTTTTCATTTGATTGTTAAGAAATACAAAGAAGAGTAATTTGGAAGCGAATAAATAAAAAATAAATACAGAAGAAATTCATATTCCAATTGATTAAATATATTTCTTGAGTGATTATATATATATATAATTGGTTAAAAAATTATATAATCAATTATATATATAATTAATTATTTTAATATATTAAATATATAAAATATAAATCAAAATATTATATGTAATTAATTAAATATACATTAATATGATATATATATATATATATATATATATATATATATATATATATAAAATTTTAATTCTCATTTATTTCTTTTCTATTCCTCTTTTATCACATTCTTAACAAATAACTTGATAACATTTTCTCTTATCTATTTCTCTCGTCTATTTCTTTGCACTTCATATGCTTTTATCGTCTCTGCCAAACACAACATAAATTTAATATTAAAAGATGATTCAAGGAGGTGGAGTGAGATAGTTAGCCATTTAAGGATAAGATCAAAATTTAGTAAAATTCGTGAGTGATCAAGTCAATTTATTCTGCAAAATACAAACTCCCAGATTCATCAGTTTAAACTGTAGGCCCAATTTTACAGAAGTGCAAACTCATGCCCCTATCTAATTCTTTTACAAACTTAAGTGTTTTTTTATATTATCATGTATGAACTCTACGGGAATTTCTCTTCTGGCCGATGATGATATAAATATCTCTGACTATCTATATTGCATTCACACGGGTCTTTATACTATTTGATAACAGACTAGATTTCAACTCTTTAAAGTAAAGATGTGTACTCTCCTTTGTTTTTCATAAAAAAATAAAATAAAGATGTATACTTTAGAGATAAAATGTACTCTTAATTATTAATTAAAAAATCTATAATTAAAAATTATAATAAAATTAAATATATTAATAAAATTTAAAATTAATTATATTTTAATTTTTAATTAATAATAATTATTATACTTTATCTTTTAAAAGGAATGCTCATCAAAAATCCATAAAAAAATAGAGCACATGCAAATAAATTTTAGTAAACCGAAAATAGATTTAATAATAATTATTAAGAAAAACTCTAATATCATTTTAGAAATATAAATTTTGAACTAAAATATAAATTTCAACCTTTCATAATCTTACAAAACTAAAATAAAAATACTTGTCACTCATCTTAACTAATGTAAATTTTGTAGAAGTGAAGCTTAGAGTGATGGATGGGGTAAGGCAGGGCGATTATAGTTGAAGAGCCTTTGCTTAAATCAAAGGCACTGAGCAAATGGAATGGTGTGGGCTCCTGCGTTGATCACATAGACATAGTAACGTGAGTGTTGTACACTTGATTTGATGGCTGGCAAGTACATGATAACTTAGGACTCGTGATACATATTTTATTTGCTTTGAATAAAATTATGTTCGTCTTTTCCTATTCAAGTTTGAGTGGGGGAAAGGAAGGAGAGGATACATTAAATCTCTGAGTTGCTATTGCTTTACAACATATTATTGTACCATGATTTGACCTTAAGAAACATCAACCCTCCCTCAGAACAAAGCTGTTGTACCATCTCTCCATTTAAATCAAATGGTTACTTCAATAATTGTATACATTTCACCAGGGTTATTATTTGTTATTTTACAATTCTTTATATATATCAAATAAAATTAGCTTTGGAAATTATTTCTAGTCGTTATTTTTTAACAAAAATATTTTTAATTATCTTTTAATAAAATATTTTTATTTTTAAAATAAAATTTAATATTTAAAAAAATTATTAATAATTAAAATAATGTTATATCACAATATAGATTATTTATTATAAACTTAAAAATATAAATTATATGTTAAGAAATATTTATTTATTAAAAAATTTAATTATAATATATTTTACATATTTAAATTTGTTTATTTGTTATAAATTTTAATTATATAAAATAAATATTTATTTTCTGCCTGGTTATTATAACTGAGTTGGAAAATAGAAATACATGAAGTGGTTAATATTAGTAAAAAATGTACGAATATATAGAACTAGCAATAACTTGTTAACGTTGTGAAGTACAAAATGTACTTTCTCTACTCTTCAAGGGAAGCAAGTTACCAGCTGAGAAATTGAGAACTCCAAAATGATAAAAACTGATAAGTGAAGGAAGCAAACCTGAGAGCACTACCACATCCTTAATTTCAAGACCCTTGGAAATGAACTTGTTGGCAATGTTTTGTATGGATTCAAAGGGTGAAGGCAACTTATTAGCCTCGCTCTCGCTTGCTGTTGTGCCATCTCTACGACCAAGAAGTGCTGGTCGCCAGTATGGTCCTATACTCTGGTTAACACTATGTTGGGTACTTTAGTCCCTATATTGCTGATTAATATTTTAAGAGAAATTGTAAACTTTTACCCTTTTTTGGGGGTGGAGGAAGAAAATGTAATAGATATGATGTGTAATGTGATAAAAAATGTGAAGAGAGCCGGGAAGAAAAATAAGGTGAAAAATTGTAAGAGAATACTCGTTTATAAGGACTTTATTATTAATAACAAGGTAATTAAGGGGTTTCTTACAAGATTAACAGCTTCTCTTGCTGCTAGAGCTAGTATATCAGCACATGACACGGTGGATGGACATGCACACTCAATTTCATACTTAACTGTGTCAATGAGCTCAAATCCTCTGATTGAATTTTGATTAGGCAATCCATTTTTCTCCCCTTTGAAACTGCCGGTATCATCAAGTAGCACAGGTCCATGAAATCCCTGTGTAAACAAAAAACAAAAGAAAGAAGAAAACAGAAACTCATGCAGTTAGTCTTGTTTTTGATAAAATTCAAAGCATAGTGTTCAACATTATACATATATAGAGAAAAAACAATTCACCAAAGTTCAAATAATGACTAACAACGAGAATGGTTACTAATTTACATTGGCGAAAGAATCATGGAAATGAAGGCACAAGATAGAATTGAAGCTGCAAGCAATCCTTGGTTCATATGGGCCATAGCTAACAAGAGTGAGCTTCGAACAATAAAATTCAGGCTTGGACAAGTTGCATTATAAAAGTCATATCTAAGTTGGCGGCGTATAAGGAGTATGAGCAAAATCAAGAGAACATAAGAATGCTTATTGAAAGTGCACTCCATAACATAAGTTGAAAACTTGAAAGCCAACAACAGGTAACAACATGGTTACAATTGCTGTGAGACAATACGTTGTAAAATGGAGCATTTTATAGAAGAAAAAGACACCTGTTTGTTTTGCTTTTGTAGAGCTACGTGATGATAATATATTTCTAATAAAGAACATTTCTATGTATCAGTGTATTTAATTATTTCAATATTTTTAATTATTAAATAATATTGATTATAGAAATTAGTATTATGCTATACTTTAATTATAATAATATATATTTGTAATTGAACTTTTTGATGTGAATCATATATAATGAATTGGACTGTTCATATACAAAATGTTTGATTTTATATGTATTGGCGTTTGGCGTGTTAAGCACGTCTCTTGAAAAGCTATTAGTGTTGTTTTTTATATATATATATATATATTTATTTTAATGTGGATGTGAATTTCTGTGATCGGTGTCTCATGAGAGATCCCTTCTCTCATTAGATAATAAGTGTGTGAAAGTCCGAAAAAAAACATTATTAAGATGACACACGAATTCAAGTTTGTACACACACTATAGTAGAATTTTTTAAATAATTGTATTGACATGCAAGAAAATGCTATAACTTGCGTTGTAATTAGATCAAGGATTTTATTATGTAACTTTTAGCATAAAACCCGAGAGTGTAACATACACTCTCAATTTGACTCAGATTCCTCTTAGTGAAGAGCAGGTGCACTTGAAAGAGTGGTGTAATCAATATCAGAGTTTTTTTTTTCCTTTTTTTTTTCTACCTGTTCTACAAAGATAGTAAAACACTTTCACTTTGACGAGAGGTCAGAGTAGAAAAATTCTAAAAGTGAGTGCAGTGCCATTTGAATCAGTTCTGTGGATATATCGTATGGTTGAGATGCATTACATTAATGTACACTACTTTTGATGACATTTAAAAATATTATCTATTAATTTTATAATATGTTAATAAATATTATATCTGTTGTAAATTATTATCAATAACATTTTATATTTATAAAAAAATTTACTAATGACTAGAAAAGAAAGAAAAGATTAATAAGCATCGCATTTTGCGGGAGAAGATCTAGCGAATGGAGAAGTGGAACCGGAAGAAGATAAATTTAAAATTAAATTAAACCGAATTAATAGACTTTTGGGGCTTCCACGCAATGAAAGTAATATATTAATTAATTTCGTTTTTTTTTTTAATTCCATCATAGAATGGCTTATAATGGCTTCATTGGCTTGAATCTGAATATTATTTAGTTCAGACAATTATGCTCTTTGCCATGGAATAACTACTATCCGACTCTAGCCTTCGGCCCTTGATTGTCCTGTAATCCAACCGTATCATAACTTGTGATCACATTACACATATATATCATTCAAGAGTCTTATATTATATTATTATCAGTAAACAAGTACAAATAGCATAAACCAAATGTGCATCATCTTGTGATGAATCATCCCTAGTTTGACAGCTCGTGCTGGACAATTCCATCGTTAGTTCATTCAGTGAGTTTTTTTTCTCTCTGGAGGATTGTGACAGCGAAGGTAGGCACCTAAGTGAAAAGGAATAGAGGAAAATGACATCATTAATTTCTGATGCCAAAAGGCATTCATCATCATTTTTGATAGCTCAAATATAGAATCATGTTTTTACTACATAATGAAACGAGTGCTAGTTATTACTATTAGTATGACTTTGATTTTAACATACACAATCAGCTGAACAAGTAGCACATCCATTAGCCAACTCAAATTGACTCAGAATCCGAGAGGATCATCAATCAAGCGTTACTTTATTCGTGTTTACGGGCTGGACCAATTATTACATTTCGGACCTTGTGTTATGATTTTACTACTAGGTTGACCAGTGCACTCACATGGTCCCTTTGGTCTTTGTTTATGCATCAAAATGTCTTGTATACATAATTATTATGTAAAAAAAAAAGTTTATATGTACTAAATCTATTATATAGTTCATGACTATTATTTAATAAGTTAATACTGTTTGGGATGTGTTGATAAGGAGAGTGGTTTGCGCAACTGAAGAGTTGAAAAGTCAACTAATAGTATTATGATAATAATAATAATGTAATCATATCATTAATTAAAAAATAAGGAAAATCAATAAAAAAAAAGTGAGGGCAAATGGGCGGAAGAAAAATGATGTAAAGTCTATATAATTGTTTTTTACAATGGAAACACTTAGATTTTGATCCAGTAATTTAATTTTTCTTAAAATGCGTTTAAACTAAGTTTAACTTCACAATACTAAATTAGATTCAACTCTACATTTTAATATATAACTATTATCAAATCTTTCACAAATATCCAGTCTTACAAGTTTTTAGCTCCACTAGAGAATATAAATAAGAAATAATTTTTATTTTACAAACTAATTATGTAGAATTAAGTTAGAACCAAATTCATGTTATAAAATTTATAAAATTATTTGAAGTTTTGAACCCCTCACCAATAGTTAAATTCCGACTGCTTAAGTAGATTTCTTTTGCATTCTACGTTTCCGTTTTACGTTAACAAAGCTGTATTTAATTCCATAAGACAGAAGGAAAGAGAAAATATTATGAATTTTTCACCTATATTTGTGTGATAGTTTGGACTTGGATATTTGGAGGTACGAAATTTGAAGACTAAATTAAAACCTGATTCAATTCTGGTTACCTGAAGTTTTTATAATGAGTAGTTTTGTTACTTTTAGCCCGTTGTCATTCTGGTATCTCGACAAAAATCACCCAATTTATTTTTGGGGTGAACATTTCAAGCATAAAACTTATCCTACCAACAAAAAGGTAAACAAAAGAAGAAAACCTTATTTACTCTTGTATCAGCATAGGCCTGGCCTTCTACACCTGAGGTGGCAGGAAAGAGGATCATCAGATACACTTCTGAATCGGTATCAATAATTTATTCTTCCATCCTAAGGATTAACATGGGGCACTGTGGGAGTATAATTTTTCATAATCCAAAACTGAAGATTTTGAGAGTCTTTATTACAATTACAACACATCTGGAGTGGACTGACACATCTAACATAAGCAACCAAATCAGAATCCCCATGAAACCGAGAGGAATGCACACTAATATCTACATAATATTGACTTCATCCTAATATAGATGGAGGTAGAAATATGCACTGTAGAAGGTTAATTGCTTCAGCGCTCTAAGTTAGTATAACAATATTATTCTACAACTGCTGCTATATTCTCATGCAGCATAACTTACAGATGGAAGAAGCTCTTCACTTTAACCAATGATAAACTAAGCAAAAGAACCTATGATGGCAACAGCTGCAAGTTACTACATGAGCGTCCTTGTAAACTATAGTACCACAATGGGATCCTGTCATTGGCATAAATTATGAAAATTTCCCTCAGTGCAGTCATTTGAAAAGATCAATATACAGCGTGTGTTGTACCTTGCAAGCCAATATAGAGCGTAGGACTGCTTCAAGAGTAGAGGGAAGAAAAAAAACAGACACCACTGGTATGTGGACGTTATTTTGAGATGATTCCCATTTTCCCAAATTCAGCAGAGAAAAAGAATGACGCATAAGGTTGGGCAACAGATCATGCCAGGCTAGAAAGATAGACTGAGAACAGGATTACGTTATTGGTCCCAATGTGCAGGGAGAATATCTAATGAATGAATGAGAAATCCTCGCCTCTCAGCTGCTTTCCCCTTCGTAATCTTTGCACTGGGGATAGACAACTGATCATAGTTATTTTCAAATTGTCTACTGGGACTATGTGGTTTATCCTGCCAACGAAAGAAAAATTTAATACCAAATAGCATGATTTGACAAATAAAAAAGTGGCACAAGTGCACAACGATTGTATTTACCATGAAGCTTGTTCCATTATACAGCTGGGTGGAAGATAAATCTGGCTGTTGTGAGTTTTTCAAAAATCGATGTTCTAGTAAAGCTGCAGCTGTTTGCCGCTCTGCTGGATTTCTTTTAAAGCAGCACCTCAAGAAATCTTTACCCTCAGATGACAATGTTTCTGGTATAGGAGGGGTCTCTTTCATAACCTTAAACAGTGCTGCAGCCTGCATAATTAGATAAGAAATTTATTAGCAAGATAAAAAATAAAGGACCTGTATACATATAGCATCTCTGCCAAATTCACAAGCAGCAAACAGAAAAAGTTGGCTCAAGGATGCCTTATCTGGTTGTTAAATTGAGGTTTACCAAAAATAAGTAAGTTAATGCATTATCCTCCATTATCAAAACTTCAGAATCTCATATATACAGATATAATAAAACCATGTCTAAATAAGAAGTTCTGGAAACTGTTGGGACTCTATTACCAATTAGAGATTTTTATTCTATATATATGATTACTGAAATGGCCTGAGAATGAAGTTGAAAAGAGACAAACAAGAATTTCTTCAGGTGCTTACTCCTTCATACTCGCTCCAAGGAGGTTTCCCTGTGAACATTTCAATGATGGTACAACCCAAACTCCAAATATCAATAGCAAAAGCGAGATCAGGGGTGTTATCCTTTTGCATCACAGCCTGCAAAAGCTGTATGAGAATTGTGTTAGTAAGGAATATATGAGACATTACAGGGTAATTACAGGGTAATGTAGAGTAAGAATATACCTCTGGAGCCATCCAGTATGGACTTCCCCTCAAAGAAAGATTAGCTTCGAACCCAGTTAGCTGTGCAACATAAAGATCCCAAGTTATAAACTTTTAATAAAACACCTCAATTCAACATCAAAGAATAAGCACCAAAGCCCGAAGATACATATTCAAGCAAAGAAATTCAAAAAGAATGCATGAAGCACCTGATTATTATGCAAGAAGTTTATTCAGAAACAACTGAATCTGCTTTAAGGGGTGATAAAATTGCTGATCTCAATCAAGAGAAATGAATTTTGAAAGAAATAACTTTGAGCTTTTTAACTTAAGGTCTGTGTTTATAATGCCAATTTCTTCTTCGGGAAATTTTCAACAATAAATACATAATCATATTAACAAGTAGAAATACAAAGAGTAATGAAACAAGAGAACCATTCTCTGCATGACAAAAGGACTGAGACCAGAAAAAGTAAAACAAAGAGAGGGGGAGACTTGGAACTCACATGCTTAGCCATCCCAAAATCAGCAAGCTTAACAACTCCAGCAGAGTCAACAAGCAAATTAGCCCCTTTGATGTCCCTATATGCATACATGAAAATAAAATATCAATAAACGTGTGACCAGAAGGTCCAAATCTAAAATGAATTAAAAATCCTGGAAACATAATCATTTTTCTACCAAAACAAAGTAGTTGTATATGTGTCAATCTAAAGGTTTGAGTTGTTTAAGTTAGTATGAAGCACTTCAAGTTTGTGAATGTACCTATGAATTGTTTTTTTGCTATGTAAATAAGCCAACCCTGAAAGTATATGGCGAGTGAAATTCCGAATAACAGATTCTGTTATGGCACCACAATGTTCACGGACATATTTATTAATTGAACCAGGATGAATATATTCCAGATAAATATAAAATCGGTCCTCAACCTGCAAACACAAAACCGAAAGATGTTAGAAGGTTTTAAGGCCATTACAAAATAATAATTAATCTTGAGCACCTAAATATGAAGTAGGAATTGCTTACTATTTCACTGCCATAATACTGCACAATGTTTAAATGTTTTAGATGGCTAAGAACTTTAATTTCCTGGAGAAAAATAATAAATTAGTAAGAAATATAAAGATGATATAGGAAATAACAAATGTTCATAATTAATTAGGACAAGAGAAAATATATGGCCAAGCCATTAAAAGTACAAAGCAACCTCATCAAGTATAATTGGACACCACAACGAAATTTAGGGGTTGTCACTGCAAAATGTATGATAACAGCCAAGGCATAGAAGAAACTATAAAGGTAAAATGCTAGACTAGTTTATCTGAGCTGAGATTCTTAACTGTTTAACAAGAAAAATTATTTTCAATTACAGTTATAAATATAAAGCATTTCAAAAACAAACTTGCTAAGCAGAATTATAAGATATTCTTAATCACACAACACTCTATGCAGTTTGTACTTCTTACACAGTTGAACAATAAACAGAGTAATGCACAACCAACCTGCTGTAACTGTTTTATACACTCAGCAGATTTTGGATCATCAGGAAATAGTTCTACTTCCTTCATTGCACATAATGCTCCGGTTTCCCTGTCAGGAAGCAACATCTGTTTCAGAGCCTTTGAAAAGAGACAATAGAAGAGCTCAAAATACTTATGGAACATCATGTACCTATTGGTTGCAACATAAACACTTCCAAACGTGCCACGCCCAATAAGTTTCCCTTTTTTCCATTGGCTTTTCATTGGCAATGATTCTGACCTAGCCACAGCATGGGAAAAAGTACCAGCAGCAGATGGTGAAGGCAAGGCAGCCCCAGGAGGCAGGGGCAAGGGGTGAACACTGACAGTAGAAGCATTACTTTCGCGGCGCCCCATTGAGATATCGAGCGACGACATGGTATGTAAGGGGGATGGAGGTCCACTCAATGTTCTGGTGTGTTGCCGGGGACTTCTTCTCTGTGGGCTTAGATGGGAGGTGGGAGAGGGAAAAGCTTCTGTGCCAAACGCAGATAAATCAAAGAAGGCAGGAGGTGGCAACCCTGCTTCACAGGTAGGCATTTCTGGTGCAGACCAGAATTGATTTCCTCTGGGACTCGCATAATAATATGACACGAAATCACCATTCCTTGTATTCTGTGGACTCATTGAAGGACTTGCAAAAGGACTACCTGAAATACTCCTCCTACCGGGGACACTCACAAAGTTATTATTATCTCGAGCACTCTCACAACCACCACTCACATCTTGGTTCACCATTCTTGATGACCTAGTTTCACCCTGCTCCACATTCCTTCTTGTCTCTTGGCTAGCAAAAACACTGTTACAATACAAGATTCACCCGAACAAACTCACCATTAGAGTTATTAAACTTAATTGAAATCTGTTCCTCAAAAACATGGCAAGGTACTGTACAAAACCACAAATGCATAATCAATATAGGTTTTGGTTACCTAAATTTCACTATAAACGCTTGTAAGAGAAAATAAAAATATAAAATGAATTAAACTTTTTCTACAAATTAAAATACTTATTTTTACATAAGCTCTCTTTATCTAACTTATGTAAATAAGCTGATTTTAACTAATTTATTTTATCTTTTTATTTTCTTTTCCTACCCGTATTTGTGAAAAAGTTTACCAGGATAAAACATTCATTTTACAAACACAATATATGTATCTCATGATCCAATCTGAGACAACAATAAAAATGAAAAAAAAAAATAAGGAATGATGATAACTAGTGATAATTAAATTGATTAAGCAACTTGCCAAACATAATTGGGAAGCATTAAAAAAAAATTGATGGAAGAAAATAAAGAAAAAAATAAAAAATCGACCTCTGCATCCGAAAACCGGTGGTGACGGTGGTGGTGGGTGCAGCATCCTTGGGCGAGGGAAGACGGCACTCGCCGTCTCTGTGACGGAGCACAGCGGCGGAGGCGAGCTCCGGAAGGGGCAACGGCTGAGGCGTGGCGAGGGAAGGAACGGGAGCGTCTTCGTCATGCCACCTGGTATCGTGATCGCCGCCGACGTGGCAGGCGCGCTTCTTCGACGAATTTCCGAAGAGCCACGCCTTTTTGCGGTGGTCGGCGGCGGCGGCGGAGGAAGATGACGAGGAATTCGAAGGCGAGAAGGAAAGCGTAGGTAACCACCGCATGGCGCGTCTGTCGACGGAATCAAACAAACCCTTACAATGCGGTTCGCGAAGACGACGTCGTATTGGGAGCGCAATGTAAATCGTTAACTATAGCCATGTTTGCGTTTCGCGGTTCTAGAAAGGAACAAAAACGACTCGTATATTTCCCTTTGGTTTTTCAATTGTTTTTACTTGGCAACGTTGATGATGGCTTTAGAGACGAAGAGGAAGACTTAAAAACGAAAGCCCCTTTCACATAAAGTCAATATGTTGCACCCTTTTCTTTCCTCTAACTAAGTCAAGGTCTCTCTCTCATCTCTCTCCCTGTTGGCACAGAGAAAAAGAGAGAATATAAAGTTCTAGCTCCTTTTGTTTTTTCTACCTTTTCCAAATAAAACAGTTATTTTACCAACAGAATCAGTGTGAAATATGGTAGTTCTGCTATTTTAGATACGGTAGTTATGTGCTTAGTTAGGTTCCCGCCAGATAATAAGCCAACGCCACCCTTAATTAACACTTATGTTTTCAGTTTCGTTTCTTACCCAGTATAATTTGTATTATCATCTATTCTATCATCTAATTCATTATATTCTACCACACTAGATTAATTGACAAGAGGATTAGTTTATCTGTACTTTCGAATTTGAGTTTTATATTTATAATTACATTAAATATAAAGCTGTTATATAAAAAAAAAATCAAACTAAATAAGTTTAGTAGCATTTGGATCTACTTTCACCGGCTCATATTCATGTGCTGAGTCAAATTAATTCATTTTTGTAGTTTTTTTATGTTTAAAAATTTCACCCAATTTATGGACCACCAAATTAGGTCAATTTTCTGGAGCCTAGTTAAATATTAAAAAACAAAATTTTAGTGAAGGAGGATTGGTTTTCGTAAAAATACTGGTCATGTATAAAAAAGCATTCACTATGTTCATCTGCCTATGTTGTAGTTCATAAAAATAATATTATTGTATGTGGTTGTGTATGACTTTGTGGATATTTGAATGGCGAATTGTGTGGAATTGTGGAGATTGACATTGGCGACGGAGTCAGAAGACTGTTACTGTAAAATGATGGTCAATATCATCATCATTATAGTGATCGGATTGCAAGTGCTGAAGCCAGGTTGATTTCAATTCTTTATTAATTAGTATAGTTCATTGCGCGTTTTTCTATTTGATAAATAATTCCCTTCTAGATAAATTGACATTAATATTTTTTTAATATTTGATTCTCATTCCCTGTTCTTGCTTTGAGTCATTGACTCCAGGCAAGAATGTTTAATAAATCAAATTACATTAGATACGTCCTGTCATAACATGTAATTTAGCAAAAGGAAACTAATTGCATGTATTATTAAAGTGCTTGTACTATTGTATATTAGATTATATCAGATCCATTTTGATTAAAATAATTATTTAATTCAATTTGATTATTTTTCTTAATTGTACTATGATTTAATTTTAATATTTAAGTTAATGTAAAGATTCTTAGGCAGTTAATTAATTAAAGATTATTTTAAATATAATTTTTAAATAATTATTATAAAATTCAACTATTTTTAGTTATATGACAATTTATTATTTTTTCAATGAAAGCAAAGTATTATATGAGATGAAAATTATAAGATTTAATTTTCGAAAAAATAGAATATCAATCAAGAAATAATTCATCTTTCTACGTGAATTATTCTATTCGTATAATTATAAATCAAACCTTTATTATAAATTTAAAAGGCTCAAGTTACAGGTCATTTGTCTCATATCTTAAAGTCCTTATTATATGACAATTTGTTATTGGATGACAAGATAAACAAAAATTTAGACTTAATATGTTTCATTTAAATTTTTAGGTTTTACAAAAAAAAAATTAATTTTAAATTTAAATTTAAAATATAATTCAGTCTAATTTAAGTAGAATTAGGTCGAATAATTTCTTTAGTTTGTCTAGGACATGTTCAAGGATGTAGCAAGTTTTTAGTTTTTAATTTTTATATATAAATTTCAAAACAAAACATGATCAACTAATATGAAATTAAATTAGTTTTTAACTCAATTTTAAAATATTTTTAGGTCATTTGTTTAAAGTATTTTAATTTTTCAATTTTTAATCATAAAAATAAATTATTTTATTATTATCTCATATCTCCCGAAAAAATCACAATTATCACCACAACCATCATTTGGTTTCCTTTATTAAAATAAGAATCTTATAATATCTAATTATTTTGAGATCTTATCTTTCTAAAGGGATTTGTTTAAGATTTGCTTACAAATTGTTTAATATTTGTTTAGATTTTGATTTAAATTTGCTTAGGATTTGTTCTTTATTACGTATTTTGAGTCATATAATTGAGAAATACACATTTTGAGAATTTAAGAAATAACATTAGTTTTTTTTTCTACACCATTCTCTATTTTCTTTAATCTTTTTCATAGTAATGTCTATGAAAGGCCAAATATTCTAATCAATCGAAGGACTTTAGTGAATATGATTAGAATTTGAGTCCTTGTGTAATTATAAATTTATTCTACTTCACAATTGTGGGTTGCATATCTATAGTTGAAGGAAAATTATATTGAAGTTGATTAATTCTAATTTAATTAGGGTTAGATAATCAATTGATCTAATTTGTGTATAAATTAACATTACTTTCAAATTGCAATCATGATTCAAGTTTTGTTAATGAATATTAGTCCATTGTCTAATTTAATTTGACCTGATGTATATAAACTTTATATCTATTAAATTGTGATAATTCTGTTATATTAGTGGTACCCTTGAAATTGATTTTTTTATATAAATTTAATCTCTTACCTTACTTTTTATATAAATTTAATCTCTTACCTTACTTTTTTATATAATAGCATGACATTGTTATCAATAGTCAAGGACATTGACACCATTGATTTCATCATAGTTATTGTCACTATCACTACTACCATCGTTGTCATTAGAAACAAAGTTAGACTTACATGATAAGAGGGTAACTATAAAAAAAGTCCATCCAATAAATATATATACATAAAATTTCATATGTTTCACAATGTTAATTACATTAGTAATCTATCAAAACATGTAAACAAAATGTCTCTATTATATATCACAAAAATCATTTATAATTAAATCTATCAAAACTTTTCAACAATTCTTTTTTTATTGTATACTAATAGGAAATCAGAAAAAAAAATTTCATCTTATATCTTGTAGCAAAGTGTGTCTTGAATATATTCATAACAAAAAAATATCGATGAGTAACCATAGAAATAGGTAGTGTTGGAATAAAAGTTATCACCCTATACACAAAAGGATAAACATGTGTTTTCTAGTTTATAGCAACCAATGACATAGATCATAAATAGTTTTCAATGCTTCAAAATCAAGAAGTTGTGTCACATGATCAAAGTGCTCAAATTACACCATTAGTTACATATTCTCATATTCTTTAAAGTCTTATGAATAAAATTTGGTTACAATATGATAAATTTCATCAATTTTGAATTGATATATGCATATCTCTTAAATGTAAAATCAAATAGAGAATGATGAGTTCTATATTGTTTTTCATGTTGTTATTAAGGATAATTACAAAAAGAACATGAAAAGATTTAATAATTAGTGTTTGCACTTTTTTTTTTTTGCAAGAATTTCAATTTATAAATCCTACCATAATTGTCTAATTTGCTCTTGAAGGTATAAGTGTACATTGAGGGAGTAAGTGACCAACTAGAGGTGTACCACAAGCCAATACCAAAATGCCATCAATAATTTTTTTTATCGAATTAGCATGTTAATCGAGATTAATTACCTATTAACTTACCATTTTGGCAAAAGAAAATATAACTTATTAGTTAGAGTTAATTATCTAACCATTTATGGAAGGAAATTCAAAAGTAAAACAATTCAATTATGGCAAAAAAAAAAATAATAAGCTAAAACCCCACTTGATTTCCTCTTTTATGGTAAAACCATCATTTCCATTTTGGCTACCCCACAAAACCACCATGTTCAGGCCATGGGTTTTCCCTTTAACCCACCTCTAGAAGCCTTAGCTAAAAGTTAGAGCTTTTACTCTTTCTACTATTGATAATATTTGTCCAACCTAAATTGTCCTCCATTGTTGGAGCTTGTGCATAATCTGTTTTTAGTTTTCTTGCAAAAATACTCACTGAGTACAAAAGTTTACCCCCTCTACGTTTTCATGTTTATAATCTGTATATAAATGATTTTGGATATGATATATAAATAAATAAGTTGTTGACTGAGTTTGTTCTATGGTTATGTTTTTAAAGTTATGTGTATTAAGAAATGTGGACAAAAACAAATTGTGGCAGAAACTTTTCATTCTAGGAATTAGGCAAAAATACACATAAAATTGTAATAAATAGGTTTACCTCTTATAGCTTGACAAACTTTTTCGCAGACAGGATAGTCCAACAAGGAAGCCAAACCTTTACGTAATTCACATGAATAAACTCTAATCGTCTCAAGATCGAGGGAGGAAGAAGCAATGCTAGTTGCACTCAAAGGATGGAGGCTAAGGTTTTTGTGGCTAGGTTTTATGCACACCAATGTAGTATGCAATATGCGATTGCTCGCTGTGTGTATTTCAACATTTTAGAAGGGTTCCCTTATATAAGAATTCCTTAGCATTTTAACCTAGTAGTAGTAGACTCATGCATTAACCCAACTTATGAGTGACGTGATTGTCTCTCATTATTAACCTTCGCTAACATGGGCTTATTATAAACTTAGCCCAATAAATATATTACAATCAGACTTTAATATTTATTTTCTCCTTTAATTTATTTTATCCATGTGACTTTATAGATTCTTATTACATTAACAATAACAATAAATATTTATTTAATATTATAAACAATAAGTAGTATCCAGTAACACATCATTGTTACCCAAGTAATAAGAATATCTTGCGATCATAACCTTTTTGTGACATATGTTATTGTGCTTAGTCTTTTTGTCTAAATATCATAATTGAATACAATGCATAGATTATGTCATGCTTGTATGGTTTAATTTTCTTTATCTCTTGGTACTTGAGTAAAGTTAAGAATAAATAAGATCAACATCCATATTGACTTATTCTAGCATGGTAATGTGTTTTTGTCTCACTCTATCAAGATGACCCATAAATATTTCTCTTATGACAAAAGAGACAAATCTCATCTAGATCGCTTATATCCCTCTTCATGTCTTGTTCTATGTCCAATTATCAACTTTATAATCACCATATTTCGCGTGATTTTTGATGACATTAAAACATATAACTCTTCATGTTAGGAATCATACTGACTTCAAGTCTAAGGACTATATACACCATAGTCACCTTAAAAATTATTTATAACACTTTTATAATTTTTCTATGTAGCATTCTCATAACAGGTCAATCCAATACATTATTTCACCAATCATGTACCATGCAAAGACTTCATATCTCGTATCCATGACCCATAGTACATGGTCACCAGTATGCTCACATGTTAGTCTTAATGTACTATTGTTGTCTTTATTAATAATAGTACTTGAATGAAGACGTATTAAGAATAGTATCGAAAAAATTAGTTTATGAACTTTATTATTATGTTCAAACACATACAATAAATAAAATGTCATATTATCATTAAACAAAATACAAAGTAAATCATAAATTATTGATTACTAGGACTTACACTAGTAATGTGAAAGTTGAATGAGAAATGAATGAAATCATGATTATCTATTGATAAGTTACTTTTAGTGATCAAAATGAGTTTATATGTTTATATAATGATGATATGGAATATTTAGGACCAATAGAACACAATTTATGTTGAAAAATATGAAAACACAAAGTATAGTTCAAATTATTTGAATGTTCTTGTCTCACTTAGCGCATAGTTAAATTTGGGAAAAATCTGTAGAACTTTGAAGGCACATTATGCACTATGCGTTCATGCTAAGTGCGAATGATGAAACACATGAACTTGTTGAGGTGGGCTAAGAATTATGAAGATTTGAAAAATGTAAACCTGTTAACTATGGTTGTCGCTGAGCGCAAATCTTGAACCTAAGAACCCTATGAATCTATGCTAAGCACGAGGAAGTACTCTTTGAGTGCTATGACTAGATTTAAAATAGTAGAACTCCCACCAAGGTACACTAAGTGCAAAGGATTCACATTAAGCATTTAGGAAAAATAAAATGTTAGTTTTGACCATGATTCACTAAGTGTGACTATTGTCTAACTAAGCACAAATACGAGATTAATAGGTTATTATCTATTAGTGATAATTTAAGAGCGAGAAAAACCTTAATGACTAAGCTTTATATAAACTTAGAAAATAATTATGTTTCTTTTAGTTGATAGAATACCTTTCCCTGATACCCTAAAAAGTAAAATTGATTTATGTTAATTTTTCCTAAAATCCTAAAACACTCTTTAAGTCATTAGAAATGATTAGTCTAAGGAAAAAGCAAAAGATTTAAAGTGGAAATCTCAAAGGCCTAATTTGATAAAAATTAATAACATATGTGATATGTGTCAATCAACGAATAATGAGGATTGTTGTGGAAAGCAAGGTACACCTTATATAGTCCTCACTTAAAGGATATGTTATTGGTACTCTATCTTGGTAGAGGTTGCTTGGTAAGACTTTTACATGCTACATAGTATGATACAAACATGTTGTGCTCTATGTTGTGTTGATTCTTTGAATTATTGTTTATGTGTATTTGTTGTGGACGGTGTCACAAGTAAGCACATAAATTGGAAAATCGTATGATAGTACTCTCAACCTAGTGTTGGAAGAAAGAGCGAGGTGATGATTTTAAACCTTGAGGACATTTAGACGAGCAAACTCCACAATAAGGTTGAAGTTATTGCAAATCTTGTGTCATGATAAGTTACTAGCCATATTTGTCTATCTTGACCACCATTATTCACTTCCATAGATTAGTTTGCAATGTCTCAATGTTTCTTAATGGACTGAGTGTACAAGTGCATCTTAATAGATAGGTATGCACTGATCACTCGAATTGTAAAAATCTCTATGGAAGTTTGTATAATTTACATTAAAGTTATATTTAGTTATTATGTTAGATTATACAAAAAATTGTGCGTTATTTAGTTATGTGTAATTATCATTGAAAAATATAACTAGTATACTATTTGGAATTGTGCATATATCTTTATTCTCATAAGCTTACCCTTGCATTGCATGCATATGTGGATGTGATTGTGATAATCTTGAACATCATGTTTCTAGGAGCAAATATTGAGACCATCAAGAGTGTCAAGACCAATGTAGATGTGTCAAGGGAAAATGCACACATGCTCTTACCATATTAATTTTAGGGAGATTATTGTGGGAGACAATAAAACATGAAGGATTGACTACAAACTCTAAATAGGATAATATTCTTTTATCTAATTATGTATATTTTATTACAATTTTATACTTTAGTTGCCTATCTAGGAGATGTGGACAAAGCATAATCATGTTGCCCAACCTCATGTATGTGCTATTGAGTATCATCACCTATTCTATTAGGGACCTAGTCCCCATAGAGGTGTTGCTCATGCTGAAGAGTGACTTAAGGAGGCCCGTTGTTCCTCCTTCTTAGGCGTAGTGTTTAGTATTACTACAACTAAGGTGTGTGTGATGTATCCATTTTCTTTTTATGTATTTTTTTATAGATGGGTATACATGACCTTATTTGATGTATACCATCCTTTTAAGTGACTCTAATTTCATTGTTTATTGTAATGCCACAAGATACTATATATACTTTTGGTGCATAATATATTATATGTTTATTTTTATTTCTTGGATGTAAATTTATATTTGATGAATGTTATGACGAACATGGAAAATTTATATGCATTTCTATAATCAATTATTGAAAGAGTTTTCTCTAAAATTGAATCTTTCTACACTTTATTAGTTGATAGTTGTCCTTATAATTATAGATGGTTGTTACATTTATTGTGTTATCATTAAATTTATCACTTAATTTATGCAATTAAGTCTATCATAATATTGAAAATATTAAATTTTAATGATGTTTCATTCTTTTTTTTTTATGACAAAGCCTTCTATAAGGAGCATTAAAATCTTGTATGTGTATGTTGACTAATTCACAAAGAGATTTGACAATTGCAACCAAATTATTTTATCTATCATCTTTTAACTTTTGAATGAGCGACTTATTGGATGAAGTCAAATGTATTGTATTTAAAATATCTTGAGATTGATCTTGCAAACTTGACAAAAGAAATTAAAAATATCCAAAATACTTCTCATAAGATGTAGAATAAAAATAAACTAAAAAGAAGGTAATACCTTATAAGTTGCATCTGCATCATCTCGTTGAGTAATTGTAGTTCCAATTTTAGTAATATTTAACAAAACCTTACACATTACATTGAACATGTTCTTCAAGCTAGGAATAGATCTCAAGTGGGAACTCTAACATGTATCACCTACTCTTGTAAAAAATTAATTTGATTACATCATTTCAACTTTTAAATTTATCATTCTAAAGTAAATGAAAAATATTTGTAATATGGGAAAATTTTAATTGGTCATTACGTTCATATGATGCATAGAAAAATACTGACAATAAAATTCAATTTGATAAAAAAAATTGATGAATGAGAATAACTTCTTTAGATGCATCAACTAATGTCAATTGTAAATGAAGAGGAAAATGATGAACATAATAACCATAAAGACATTCATTTAAAATCAAATCTTACAAACAATTCTATTTTCCATATATGTTACCTGAATTGTCATAACCTTGCCTAAGATAGAACATTTTTTTCAATGTTAATGTAGTGATGCCTTTGACATGAATTAAACTAAAAAAAAATTCTTGCACATAGTCATCTTTGTAAGAAATATTTAAATAATTTACATTTAGTATATATTATATATGTCTTGAGTTTTATAAATTACTATATAATTTTTTGTATCAATAATTTCTTTATATATGACTTTTCACATCATATTTGCCAATAAATGTAAATTTATTTTTGTATTGTTAGTGATGAATATGAGATATTTCATGGAGTTTTATACAACACTTATCACTTTATCATTTATAAGATGCTAAGGAACTCAATAACTCAAAAAACTTTCCATGATTATTTGATGTCTTTGACTTATCATGACATTTAAAAGAACAATCTTGAAATGTAAGCTACCTAATTACCTCAATTGAATTTTTTAGACGAAATCTATTTTATGCAATTTTTTTAGTATGAAGTTCTTAAACTTTCTTACAATATGTGATGAATGGTTCCTATGATCTACACATGTTCTATTAGCATTTATGTGAATTGACGAGTTAGCTTCATATTCAAGACTTTGATGTCATGTACAAATATTTATGATTACATGTTCATGCATCTAGGCCACTAGGTGAATATAAAGTTTTATTTATGGACATTTCTTTATCGCTATCTTGCCTTTACTCAGATTTATTCCCAATAAAAAATATGTATGTGATATCTATTAATTTTGGAGATAAGTTTAATTCTTCAAAAATTTCAATAAAGTATCGATGATAAAAAGTAGATAATTATATGAAAACGTATGAAATTTTAAAAATATTTAAATAATAATTTCATTGAGACATTAATTTAATATCAGATTTGAAACAAATTGAGATGGTAGAATCTTTCGAAGATTAATTTCATTATTATATGGGTTTAGATGTAATTTAAAAAGTGTTGGAATTGATATGGAATAATTTGTAAATTATTTGATTATAAGTTCAAGTTTTTTGGTTGCAAATAATATTATTTGCATTGAATAATTTATTTTCATTCCAAAGATTTTTAAGGAGATTATGTTATTACAAATATTTAATAATTTATTTTTATTCCAAAGATTTTTAAGTGCGTTATGTTATTACAAACAATCTATATTGGAATGGAATAGGTAATTGTTTAGGTGAATAAAATATTCAATTGTTGAAATAATCTTTTATTAGTTCTTGGTAATCTATTTTGTTCTTTAAAAATTCAAACAAATTAATAGATTATTTATTTCGAATACTTGATTTTTAGGATTAATTATTACTACCTCTATTCGTATATAAGAGTCTTTTATTTAATTCACAAAAAATTAAAAATAATTAATTTAATTAATAACATTATATTTGTTAAAAATATATATATATATATATATATATATATATATATATATATATATATATATATATATATATATATATATATATATATATATATATATTTCTAAAAATGTCCTTACAATTATTCAAACTCATAATTTCATTTTTTTCTAATTACTTTTTATTTAATTAATTAATGTACGACTAATTATTTTTTCGATTCTTATAAGACAAAAATTAACTTATTAATTTATAATACTTATTAATTATTAATATTTATTATTGACTAAAAATTTATAAAAAGTAATTATGATATTTTAATAAAAATAATTAATACAAGAGATAATTAAAAAATCTTGTAAAAATGGATAAACAAATTTTTTTCAAAAAAGTTGATATATAAAACTACCAAGGTAGTATATGTTTTAGTTATTTATTTCTTTTTAAAGTTATAAAACATTGGTTTTGACTATAATTTTGCCATGATGTCAACGAAATCGGTCAAAAGACATGATTGCTAGAACAACACTCCATAAAGTTAGCCTACTAGCTTTTTCATAATTCAAGCACAATAATAGAGGGGATTAAAGTAGTATAAGTAAAGCACAAACGATTAACATCTCAATACACTCCAAGTAGAAACGTGTCTAAGCTAGACTTGGTCAAAAGTCACCCAGCTTGACCAATACAGTACCACACTTCTCCCCTTAATTGAGTTAATTCACTCAATTTCTCCAACCTATTAATTGTCATCTATCCACCTTTTCATCATTTGACATTGGGCGTTTGGATCGATTGACCAAAAGAATGAAACAGAGGAAGATAAAATGAAAACGGTCACGCTCACGCTCACGCTCACAAATATTTTACTAATGCTGAAAAATCTTTATTATAGATCGTGATAAAGATTTACTAAAAATTACTATAAAATATATTAATAATATTGTTTTACAATAAATTCTATTTATAACTAATACTTCAAATATATTTAATATTTTCTAAATGATATAAAATTTTATTGTCTATCTTATCTAAAGTAAAATAGAACATAATAATATATATATATTGACAATAAAAGTTTCATACGTTATTATCCAATTATTTATATTTAACATATTCTTTTAAACATATAAAATACATTTTTAGTCATAAAAAATTATAAAATCATAATAAAGACTAATTAAATAAATAGTGAAATTTCTAAAAATTTGTAAATTTAAATCAATAATAAAACGAATATTTCCAAATCTGTTTCAAAATATATTACCAATCTTTTTCTTCTGTGCAGTCAAACAAGATAAAAAAAAAAAAACTTTCTTTCCTTTTCTTTTTTCCTGTAAAATAAGCAAAAAATTTATCTCACTCTCAATTCATTTTCTTTTCTTTCCAAATCCAAACATCACCGAAAAGACTTTGTCAATTTTGTTTTGCAGCTTGTTATCAATGACTAGTGGCGAAGCCAAGCGCCAACTGTGACTGACATCAGCCAAAGAGAAATGCAGCTGACCGTAAGAATTGTTATTGCTGACTAGAAGGTGGAAAGGAAAGGAAAAAAAAAACAAAACATGATCAAGTCTTGCAGAACACAAATGGATCCTCAACGAACGGATACCCAAGAGACATGTCCGAATTTAACGAGACCAATTCTTATGCAGACCGTATATTATAACTATAAGCTGTTACAATCATTAATATTCAAGGATTCATCCTTTAGCTAAACCGCGTCGGCAGAGTCTGATATCTTCCTTGTCAAAGTAAATTCTAGGCTTATTTAAGAAAGAAATACTATAAAACAGTGAATCTAAGTTTGTCCTAAAATATTATCCCAAGAGACATACCACTTACAAACGGTGCCTTCGATGCGTGTATATATTACTATATCCTTAGTCATGTTCAAGAACTTGAATATCTAACTCGTACATGCAGGAAATCAATAATCCATTAAAAATCAAGTCACCTATATAGAAACATCAATTAAGTCTAACACAAAAAACAGTTGTAACATCTTAGGTGCTTGTATTCATCACTGCTACAAAAATCACCAAATTAAAGTGTTAGCCCTGTTTATTTGGAAATTGCATATTGCTTCAGTGATCACTCCCCAATAGGTTCTTTGTTTCCCAAACTTGTTGGAACTATTTTACATATGGGCATGTTTTCATTCTTACTGAGAAGCTCCAAGGATGGATGAACCTCAATATCACGCATGAATATCCTATCTTCAATATCTAGATTGCTGACATCCACAACAATTTTTGAAGGAATGTGCTCAGATGGACAAAGATATTTTAGACTAGGTCTGATCTTATTCAAAATCCCCCTGCAATGGCATAAAAAGTTCAACCATATTAGCATTAGAACCAACCACATAAATTCCTTGTGTTATTAAATTTGCAAAACCAACAACTACCCCTCCCCAGAAAAATGATATCCAAAGCATCTGACATAAATTATGAACGTTGATTTTTGAAAATAGACAGCGGCATACTTTAGCAAATCATAGAATGTAAGTAATGTAAGTCAATTGACCAACATAACAGCAGTCTTCCAAAGGCATAACAAGCAAAAGCCATGGACCATTGAGAGTTAGAAGGATGAACACTGATATTCAATATATACTGCCAAAATAGTACTTTACAAAAAGGTGTAACTAATAAAAAGTTTGCTTAGTCACTATTCTTCCTCCCATTTTTCCTTGTTTTCTAAATTGAAATCCAGGATTTCTTTAATCTTTCACAGTTCTCTGGAAAGATTGACTATTCAAAGAAGAAACAATTAATGATGATGAAACAGCAAGTCTTCCAAAGGCATAACAGGCAAAAGTCATGGACCATAGTTGGAAGGCTGAACACTGATCTTCAATATATACTGTCAAAATAACACTTCACAAAAAGTTGTAATTAATAATAAGTTTGCATAGTCACTATTCTTCCTCCCATTTTTTCCTTGTTTTCTAAATTGAAATCCAGCATTGCTTTTGCTTCCACAGTTCTCTGGAAAGATTGACTATTCAAAGAAGAAACAATAAATGCTGATGGAACAGCATGTTTAACCTATAGCAGTTACAAAGCCTCTGGGTTATTACTTTTCTCAGCTCACCACAGGCAAGCCAGAATAGCATGAGAACAGAAGGAAAAAGAAAACTTATACACACTTCATTCTTCGGACAGCCAACTACTGTAATTTAATTGCAAAAGTTTGAGTATGATGAATGATCTCCAATAACAATATTTGAGATAGAAATGTCCACAAACATAAAAAACAATAAGCAATATATAATTGCCCTGTATTAACTGCAAGAGAGTAGAAGCAATGAAAGTCTATAGACAAAAACATTTCATATAATCTTAAAAATTATAACAAACCAGCATCATGCTTGGTTATAGATGTCAGAATTATTAAGCAATCTCAAACCGGTTACAAGTGTTTCGAGTTTGGACACATGTTTCAGACACAAAACCACATCCATATCTTACAATATATTGCTTCCAGAAAGGCATACATCTCCAAGGATTTGACACTATACCAAACATGCTATATGTCTATTTTGCCTTTATTTTTAGTTGGAAGTAAGCCAACACAAAGTCTTCAAAATAATTGACTTTGAAAGTAAATTCCTAAATGCAAGCATTTGGAATTTCTGGATGAGGAAAATCCACAAAGATCCCTAGTTGTCTTTTTGCTTTTATTGATATATCCAATTTTCAAAGAAAGAAAAGGTTATAGTGTTTTGGAGCTACCAAACCAATCTCTCTGTTGTTTTGTTTATTGCATAATAACTTGCAAAATAGTATTTTATTTGATGATTTGATACATATGAGCACCAGATTTCCAGCTATAGTACCTCAAACAGAATCAGTTCGTTACAATAGAGTAACTGCAAACAACAGCATAAATTCACATTGACCAACAGTTTCATGTTTGGCAATATTTTATCCCTTAATTGCTATTTTTTGTGTGTGGAAAAACAAAAATTTTAGCAAAGACTGAGTCTCTCTGCAAAGAAATCTCTAAATAAGGCATAAAAAGGATTACTAATACTGATGGTTAGAGAGCTCCGCATAAGGACCATTTCTTCATGCATTGCATATTTCATTTCATTCATTCCTAAACCCAAACACCTAATGAACCAAGCCTAAACTAAGAATTCCAGAACAATCAAATGAATAGAGTTACCTTTCTGAAGACCAGGACATGCATCTTCGCCTTTGAAAACAACAGGCACATCCACCTTCAATTTTATTCCGTCCTCAGCCCAAACAAACACCAAATTCAGAATCTGCCCACTCTCTTTGTCCCTATGAATCTACATAACCAAAAACCACAACTCAAAAACTCGAACCAAATATACAAATTATAATAAAAAAAGAAAGAAAGAAAACCTTGATAGGTAACACGCTTCCGGATTCGAGCAAATGAGAGGATCCGGATCCGGCACGGATCTGGAGCGGGAAGCGCGTGGAGCAGAAGAAAGGATCGTTAACGGAGTTGAGAATGGCCTTCATCTGCTTCTTCTCGACAGTGAGTAAGTGCTTCTTCGACGCCGATCGAGCGTCAGGGGATTTTTCTAGAAGGTTCTGGAAGAAAACGACGGCGGGTATTCGACCTTGCATTCGGTCTCTGGCTGAGACTTTGTTGCCACTGCTCTCCCTTGGGATGGCTTGGATCGTGTGGTAATGGCCGCGCTGGAATCCCGACGAGGATCCACTGCTCGCCGCCACCGTTCGAAGGTGGCCGGCGGCGGAGCGCCACCACTGCACCGCCATGATTGTTTTATGTGTCACTCCCCTGCGACGCGAAATGGGTTTTGAGATTAGGGGTTTTAGCTTATGGGCCTGTTTGGGCTTTTTGATCTTCTGGGTTAAATGGCTCTCGGCCTTAGTTGCTTGGACCTTGGTAACGAGTGAGAGTGAGCTTATGAAAGACATTCAGTTGGAGTTGCTATTTGCACTCTTCTTATTAGTAATATTCTCACTAAGAGAACTATATTATATGTATATGAATAAAAAATAAATTAATATAATTGGAAAATAGATTTTCCTAATACTGTAAAAAGAATAAAATAAATTATCCTTTTAATAAACAAATCATTACAGTAGAAAAAGTAGACAATACTTGGAAAAGTGTAGATAATAAAATTGTAAAGTCAAAATATCCACCTCAACAATGAATAATAATACAATTATCTAATAATTTAGAAATAAAGGCTAGTCCTTATAAAGATAATAAAAAAAATATTAATAAATCCATAGAAAAATTAGATATTAAAAAGGTGCATACACAATTAAACTATTCTAATATTGTATTAGAAATAATGACAAAACAATTAGGAAGAATAGAAAACCTAGCACAAATGGAACAACATTCTAGTAGTTCAACATTTACTAATAGAATTAAATCTCCATTAAAACTCATATATAAATTAATAAATCTTCCCCCAAAACAACTAGAATATATAAGATTAGATAATAATAGTGATTTTAAAAATAGAGGAGATTAGACAAATATTAGAAAAATTAGGAATGGATAAACCATCTATCAATACAATAGAAATTAATAAACTAAAAACTTATCCAAAAATTAGGAACTATTATCCAAGGTCATATCTAGCAGACGTTTAATATGAAGAATGAGGAGACCTAGTTCAAAACTTCTTTTCAAGGAATGAAATCTTTGAATGAAATCTTGATGGTATGGTTGAATTTGTCTGGCCCAATATAAATAATTTTTAGAATTTATTATAAAGTTACAAAAATTAATTATAATTTTAAAGCATTAAGATCTTCTCTAAAAGAAGAAACTATATTAGTTGAAGCAAATCTTAGAAAATTCTCAATACAAGTATCAAAGAGATTGAGTCATAATGAGGCTATTAGCAAAATACCAGAAGAATGGTTATTAGAAGAAGTAGTGAGTAAAAATTTACAATAATCAAATAAGAGATATAATACAAGAAGATTTTAATATTAGGTTAAGAATGAACATATCAAATTCGTTAAAAATTAATGAGCGACATATGATCTTTAGAGGACAACCTTCAAGACACTCAATAGATAGCGCCTAGACATAAGAGGAATAAATACAGATGATTCAAAAATAGCAAGACCTGTATATTTTGAAAAATCAAAATCACCACAATATTTGCCTACAACTTCATAAATACTAAATACTTTAACCCAAGAAACCCTTTTTGAAATAGACAAAAATAGATTAGGAAAGACATTAATATAGAATATAATAAAGAACAAAGAGATTGGTATTTTATGACGTTTAGTAAAGAACAAACTGAAAAATTTAGATAAATATATTATGCTTATATGAATAAGAAAGAATTTAATGTATATTTCTTTGACTGGTTTTCTAAATATTGTAGAAAGAATACAATATATTATCCTTTTAATAAACAAATTAATACAATAGGAAGAATAGATAACAATTGGAGAACATTAGACAATAAAGTTATAAAGTCAGAATATCCACTTCAACAAGGAATAAAAATAGAACTAACAAATTTAGAAATAGAAGCTAGTCCATATAAGACATTAAAAAAGATCTAGATAAGTCTGTCTGATATTAAAAAATTACATTTACAAATGAATTACTCAAATACTGTATTAGAAGTAATAACAAAACAATAGAGAATTGAAAACCTAAAACAAGTAGAAAATGATAGTAGTTCAACATTGACTAAGGGTAAACCTTCGATAAAACTCATATATAAACTAATAAATGTTCCACAAAAGAATTAGATGCTATAAGATTAGATAACGATATTGATTTAAAAATAGAAGAAATTAGACAAAGATTAGAAAAATTAGGAATGGATAAACCTTCCATCAATACTATAGAAATTAATAAATTAAAAGCTTATCCAAAGCTTAGAAATTATTACCCAAGACCATCCTTAGCAAACGTTCAATATGAAGAAAGAAGAGATTTAGTTCAAAATTCCTTTTCAGGAAACAAAATTTTTGAGTGGAATTTAGATGGTACGAGTGAACAAGCACTATTAGATTTAACCTGCCAAATGACAATGGTAGCAACAACACATAAAATCAAAGGTTGTTTGGAAAATTCAGCTGCATTAGTCATTATACAAGGATTTACTAGCCAATTAAAAGGTTGGTGGGATAATCTTTGTACAGAAAATGAAAGATTGATTATATTAAATAGCGTTAAGAATGAAACCAATTAGGAAGACGTTGTTTCAACCCTTATCTACATAATTATTCAAAATTTTATAGGGTATCCCAATATATTTAAGAATAGAGCTGCAAACCAATTAACGAACCTATATTGCCCAACCATGTTAGATTATTGATGGTATAAAGATACTTTCCTATCAAAGGTAACATTAAGAGAAGATGGCTTTGTCAACTTTTGGAAAGAAAAATTTATAACAGGAATGCCAAAATTATTCTCAGAAAAAGTTAGAATGACTTTAAAAAGACATTATGGCCAACCTATAGGATATGAATCCATGACTTATGGTCAATTACACAATATTATAGTAGAAGCTGGTATACAAGTATGTATTGACTTTAAATTACAAAATAAAATAAGAAAGGAAAGTGCTTCGAGCAAAAAAGAGTTAAGAACCTTTTGCCATCAATTTGGTATAGAACTAATAAGAGCTCCTAGTACTCATCATAAGAAAAAACAAAAACAAAAAGGTCCTATAATAAATCTTATAAGGAAATGGAAAGTCAATCTATAAAAATAAAAGAATCAGCAATAAAAATCAAAATCCTATTGCAGAAAATAAGCAAAGATTTAATAAAAAACAAAAATATAAAAGTATAAAAAGAGAAGTTAAGTGTTGAAAATGTGGAAAAGTAGGACATTACACAAACAAATGTAAGGTTATGCATAAAATTAATCAGTTAGAAGATGAAACCTTAAAAAAGAATTTATTAAATATCCTAATAAAGTCAGAAAATGAGGAAACTTCTAGTCAAGAACTAGAAGAATCTAAAGACAATTTAGAGTTAAAACAAATAGAAGTTCTAAGTACATCTTTGTCTTCCTTTGAAGAAGAAAAATGTTACTGCCTTGGGGAAGGAATATGTAATTGCAATGATTATAAAACTATTAATACATTAACTAAAGATCAAACCTCTATACTTATTAATATTATAGATAAATTAGAAGAATCCTCATTAAAAGATGAATTTATAAGACAACTGAACGATTTAATTATAAAAGATGAAAATTCTAGAAAAGAAATTAGTAATATAAGTATGAAAGAAATAATGAACATGTTTAAACCTACAAATCAACAAGTTATTGTAAAAGACTTACAAGAGGAAATCAAGATACTAAAACAAGAAATACAATAGTTAAAAACTAATGACAGTCCTAGAATATAGAATGCTAGAATTAGAGGGAAAATAATTAGTTAAAAACAAAAAGGAAAAGAAAAAAGTAATTTATGAAGAAACTGAGATGGATGAAGAGGATAAAGAAAACCCTTATATTAATATATTAAATTTAATAACAATCCACAAATGACATACAAAAATAACATTAGTTATTAAAGAAGAAATATTTAAAATAACAACATTAATAAACTTAAGAGTTGATGTAAATTGTATTCAAGAATGATTAATACCAACACAATATTATGAAAAAACTTTAGAAGGAGTAACTAGTGCAAATGAATCTAATATGAATATCCAATACAAATTGTCAAAGGAAAAAATGTGTAAAGGCCAAATGTGTTATAACACATCATTTGTATTAGTTAAAAATATTAACACACTAATGATATTAGGAACATCATTCCTCACATTATTATATCACTTTCAGGTAACTAAGAAAGGGTTAATAACAAAGGCATTAAATAAAGAAATTTATTTTGAATTTATAAAACCTCCTAAGACAAGAGAATTAAATATATTAAAAGAATCCTTAATTTCAAAAATTAATATCATAAAAATAAAGAAGAAACATATTAATATGTTAAATAAAGAAATAAAATTTAAAAGAATAGAAGATCAATTAAAATCCAATAATATACAAAAAATTACTAAGGAATTAGAAAATAAAATTATTTATAAAATTTTTGTGATGTTTTAAGATTATAATTATTATATTTTATGTATAAAAAATTTAATAAGACTTTAATTTAATTGCAGTCATATATTTTTTTCTTTTTTCTTTTTATCAATTTTTATAGATAATAAATGTATATATATGAATATTTAGGTGTCTAATAAAAAAGAATATAAGTATTAAAGTTATTGTCCATAAGATATGGATGGGTCTGGGTGTGAAGACCATAGTACCCAACTTAGACCTTACCCATTATCTCTTCAACTATTATTGATTGGATGAATGAAGGTAATACATCCACTTTAATAACTTATATTAATTATAGTTTCTTAGTTCATGGGCTATTATTTTAATTCTTCTTATTTTAACTTTCAAATATTCAACAATAATACACTATCATTATCTGACAATGAGATTGATGACATTAGGAAATATTGGACAAAATTTTTCCTCCACCATCAATTTTGAGTTCCATGATTATATTTATTTTAGATAGTTTAGAATATATACTATAATTTCATGTTTTGAATGTTAATTGTTTAGATAATTTATAGTTTAGAGTATTTATGGTTTATATTTATTCTAAATTTATTGTTTTAAATATATAAATTTGTTTTCGATTGAATTTTTTTTTCTATTTGTGATTTTTTTTGGTCTAGAACTAATTTTACATGAATAGATGTAAAAAAAACAACAAAATGTTAAAAAAACTTCACTATATTGGTTATGCATTTTAATTGATGTAAAAAAAATCTACTACCGTTTACATCAACAATAGATTTATAACTTATGTAAAAATTCAATTATAAAATGCTTTATGCAATCGTGAATGATGGAAATTTGATTTCATCACAATACCTTTAATGCATTTTCCTTGAGGCAGTAATTAACCTTACAATTGACTGTGTAATTATTGATAACTTTTAAAATAATTGTTTCACCATTTTTAAAATAAAATAAACCAAATGAAAGACAAAAAAAATTAATTTCTTGTTTTTGGTGTAATAGGAAATTCAAAATTATGTTATTCTTTTAAAAAATTAGACGTGGATTAATTAATTTTAATTATAGAAATACTTTTTAAAAGGATTTTATTTTAAAAATAAATCTATTGATGATGTCAAGTTAGCATGAAATTAATCACTAATATTTTACAATCCAAGTTAATAAAACATGCAAAAGAGATGTTGACTACCTTGAGTTAGAGATTTAAGCGTAGTAAATTATTAATAACCTTTAATCTATTTATTTAGCTCATTTTGTTTGTCTCAATTGATTTACCCTTAGTAATGTCTTGTGTTTGGTTTTATCTTGCATTTTGGGAAGTTTTAAGTTTTAAACAATTTTGTAGAAAGCAAAAATGCAATCATTATTACTTCATATAATTTTTGGATTCAATATTCAAAATTTACTTGAAAGATATTTTTTTACATGATTTTTATTATATATATGATTTTTTTCGAAAATTAATTAAATTCTATAATTTTTATATAAATGAATATAATTGAAAAAGTTTTATGTATTAAATTAATAAAAATATTCAAATTTAGTTCCAAAGTAAAAAAAAAAATATATATATATATATAATGTTCCTAAAGATGTTTTCGTGAAATTGACATAGGGCGCCATGTGCACTACATGTTCGGCGCCAGCAAGTGTGGCGAGCGAAGCTGCTGAACGAGCTGAGCATGCAGCTGCAGCAGCAGCTTTGTGAAATCCACACGGAGCTTCACAGGGCGGGGAAAGAGCTATCCACCTTCGTATGTAGGTTCTCTTGGCCAATTCTGGAATGTCAGCTCCCACCTATTTTCATCAATGTCCCTCCCTGCCAGGTTATAGTTGGCCAGGACCATTCAGCAGCAATAAGAGTTTCTAAAGTTAAATATAGAGTTGGAAGATAATGATTTTGACTTGGAATTCTGATGCATTTGTTGTCTCCTTTTTGCCATGGTAGGTTTTGAGAATGTTGAATCTTACCAAATGCAGCAGCAAGGGGAGCAACAACATCCCATCCATGGTTTTTAATGAAAGTCTCTCTCTCCCTATCTTTTTTAGTATATTTCAACTTATTCAACTGAAAATTTCTTAGATTTTTCTGGTACTTTAATCATTCTTGTATTTTAAATCCTAGTTTTTTTTATACTCTAGTAACATAAACACTCAATTAATACTCTTAATTTTTTATATTTTCATCATATTATATTATAAATTATAAATGATTAATTATTTATTTTCTTATTTTTAATTTTTTATCCTAGAACCTAGGCTGTACATAATTTTTTTTAATATTCACATTTTCTTTGGCTGCACTTTCCTTTCAAACCTCACCTTTTCAAGACATTTTTAATAGATTATTAATTAATTAATTAATTAATTAATTAAAATTTATTAAAACTTATGAATTTGTCTTCTATTATAAATTATGTAACAATTTATATTTTCTAGTAACTGAATTATGTAGTACTTTCAAAGTCCTACGCATTAAATATATGTATTAAGTATTTTTTTGTGTTAGCCATTCCTATTATTTTATTTGACTTATATATTTTATCTTCATAGATTACTAAGTGATGATTTGAATATGAATGATTAAAGTCCAAACATAAGTTTAAGGCACTCCACTTGGACTATTCTTCTTTTGCTCACCCTTGTAATGAATTACCAAAGTTAAGTAAAGTAAATACTTAATGAAGAGAAAACTCAAATCTTCAAGTTAAGTATAAGCACTAACCTTTAAGTTTGATTTACTTTCCCTAATTTATAGAATTTGGTTGCAATATGCTTATTGTTAATGACAATTTACATAATAATAGTTTATTTTATTCTTTTTGCACACAAGGGAAGAAAGAAAATGATGATTTGGATAAAAAAATGTGGTGGTGATTTCTTTATTTATGTTTTTTTTTTATGGGTGTAGGTTGATCT
Source organism: Mucuna pruriens (assembly GCA_025330945.1). Taxonomy (NCBI): domain Eukaryota; kingdom Viridiplantae; phylum Streptophyta; class Magnoliopsida; order Fabales; family Fabaceae; genus Mucuna; species Mucuna pruriens. The sequence continues at coordinate 1,840,327 of JAENHJ010000004.1, read as the reverse complement.
TTTAATTTATAGATATTTTTATGCTATTTTATTTCATAAAAATACATTTCATAAAAATACATTTCATGATTCTTGGTTAAAAAATTACATATATTTTTCATGAAAGGATACAATATTTTATTAATTTAAAAATTTCTTACAAAGTATTTTATGAGTCCTCGGTTTAAGGCCCCCTCCGCTTGAAACATTGTTTCTCCACTCACGCTAATAATGATTTAGCACAGCTAAGTAAATTATTGTTCCTTGAGTATCATATAGGATTGAATACCTCAATCTCCCAAAGGCTTGTGAGAAAGCTATTTTAGTGCCTTTTAGATAGTTAAGGTCATTCTTATGACCCTCATTGATATGGGTTCAGTTAAGGGGACGAAAATATTCTTTAAAAAAAAAAGTTTTGGAAAATGTTTTATATATTCTTTGTGAACCAGACAAATGAAAATATCTAAATCTTATGCTGGTGGATTTCATGGATCCATACATTAGTTTATAAACAATTTACCATAAATGTGAATAACTAAGTCAATTTTAAATTCTAAATTTACACATAATTACCAGGGAGGCATTTGGTAGAGGTGTTTTTTTTTTTTTAGATTCGGCAAGCATCATTTTTAAGAATTATGAATTTCAGAGATTCCTAAAAAGGATTAAAATTTATTTAATTAGTTATAAATATTTTTGAGAATGTTTCTTTATGCTTAATAGAAATTAAAGTTTTTTATATTTGATTTTTTTTAAATAGAACTTTTCTAGATTTGTAAGTGATTTTTTTTTTCAAAATATTCTCTTAGAGAAATAACTTCACTAGATAAATTTATATAAAATTTTATTATAAAAATATTTTTTATAAATTTTAAAATTGTAAGTTTGGATAAGTTTTGTAAAAAAATGTTTTTTTTTATAAATTTTAAAATTCTAAATATGTTAGTATAATTTTTAGTATCTTTTATTTAACTTTTAACATGAACAAATTTTCATTCTCTCTATTTTAAATATTTTTTTAATGTTTCTACTAAAAAATTTTTTGTATGTTGTAGAAATAATATTATTAAATAATTTTTTTACTAATACCTAGACAATTTTTAAAGAATTAAAAATATTTAAAAGTATAATGTTTATTATATTAAAAAATTAAAATAATATATTTTAGAAAATAAATTTATTTTTAAAATTGTATCAAGTATACTAAAAATAATTATTATTTTTAAATATAATTATTTATCACATTTAATAAGAGGTTATTTTTAAAGTTATAATTATATTAAATAATTTAATAAAAATATTGTATTTTATCATTAAAATAATTTTCTGGACTCGAGAAAGACTTTACACTTGAAAAATGATTTTTTAGAAACTTATAAAAACTATTTGTGAGATACAATATATTTTTTTTAAGAATTTTTATTTTAGATAATATACGAAACTAGGAAACTGGTATTTCCCATCTTATATTCTTGATAAACTAAATTTTTTTTCCCCTTCAAAATACAAACAGTCTGTCTCAATTGTTACGTTTAAAATCTTCAATCTTCAAAGTAATAGGTCTAAGTGTGGTATGTTTTGAAGCTTAAGTCAGTATTCCTGAAAGATGATGAAGTGGGAAGAATTGAAGTGTTTCTTTACTTGAAGCTCACTAGGCTTACTTACAAAGTTGTTAGTGTGCCAAGGTTGTGTTTCTCACGTGATCCAGTCAGAGCTGAATTCCCTTATTTATCGTGTCTGTTACTAACGGATTATAATCATGATCTAGAGCTTGCCCGGTGCTAATATATGGTTAGGAAACTTCTCGAACTGTAAGGAGCATTCAGCTGCATAACAGACCAACTTACTAAGTTTGTTTATTCAACCCAACTTACTAAATTTGTTTACTTGAGAGGTTGAAGTCACCATGATAAAGTACACAACAATTTTATTTATATTCCCTTTAAATTAATAAATTATGAATCAAGCCAATGCGCTGGTCCAATACAAAAAATTAATAACAAACTGATAACAGCACCTTGAAAATCTTCTGGTGCAACACCAATCCCAATACAACTGCTATAATTCACACGTCAGAATTCGTTAGTAGACCCAGCAAATTTCTCGGGATTCAGGCATTTATTTTTCTGACATGTATCAAATTAATAAAAAGTATTGATAATTTTGAACTCGTCTTTTACACAATAGTTTTGAAAAATAATTACATACCATTTTACCATATATTCGATCATTTTTTTTTTTTTATACATGAGAAATCTTCTGATAACATTATATAAATTGATACAAGAAGAATAATATAGCAACATTGAAGAAGGATTGCTCGTGTCAGTTGCGCTGAAATTTTAAGAAACTAGAATCGGTTCCTCCTCTCTCATTTTCACCCCGCATTTCCCCTTCTCAGCCTCAACCAACGATGTCCTGAAAATTCTATTCCACGTACTGTAGCCTCCATTTCACGCCTCGATAAGCTTCCTCTCAGCTCCATTCTCCTTTCTCGATCGCCTTCGTCATTCATCACTGCGCAAACGGTGTCGTATCCAGATCCCCTGCTGCAACTTTCCATAAAAAAAGAAAAAGCAGGAAAGAGAATTTTTTAAACCTAGATATCAAGATTAAAAAACGAGATATTTTATTTTGATGACCTAGATTATTTTAATCACTCCTTTCATTTCTTAAATCCGAAATCCTGAATCGGTACGTGAACCTCCATTGAACTAATAATCATCAACATTGTTTATAGTCGTGGTTCCTCAATTTACATGCTTTCTCATTAATTTAATAACTTAAAAATTTCTGTAATCAATTAATCATTTTCATAGTCATTTGTGTGATTTGATCTTTCCGCAGTAAATAATCTAATTATTATTATCATCATTGTTTTGTGCTAATGAATGAATTGACTTAATTGATTCAGGTGAACGTGAAGAAAGGAAGAGGAAGGGAGGTTTCGGATGTCGTCATCAAATTCACCATGCGCGGCGTGCAAGCTCCTGCGGCGAAAGTGCACGCAGGAGTGTGTGTTTGCGCCGTACTTTCCACCGGACAACCCGCAGCGGTTCGCGTGCGTGCACCGCGTGTTCGGCGCGAGCAATGTGGCGAAGCTGCTGAATGAGTTGAACGTGCCGCAGCGCGACGACGCCGTCAAGTCGCTGGCGTACGAGGCAGAGGCACGTTTGAGAGATCCTGTGTACGGATGCGTGGGCTTCATCTCGCTGTTGCAGCAACGGCTCCGTCAAATCCAGACGGAACTCCATGGAGCGAAGAAGGAGTTGTCCAGCTACGTCAGTCCCCAGGCAATGCAGGTTCTCCTGGCCAACCCTGGGATGATGCCGTCCGCGGGAGTTGTTGTGCCACATTTGCATCAATCTGTGTTCAATAACTGTGGCGGCAACAACGTGACACCGTCGCAGATTTTGGCTGGCCACTGTGGTGGCGGACAGATGGTGGTTCGCGATCCTCAGCAACAAGAGTTTCTAGAAACTCAGCAGATGGTGATTCGTGACCCTCAGCAGCATTATCAGCAGCAGCAGGAGGTTATGCTTCGGAACTATGAGCAGCAGCAAGAGTTTATGAAGTTCAACAGTGGGTTGGAACAGAGTGGTGATGGGTTTGGGAATCAGATGGATCTGTTGTCTCCTTCTTTGGCTCTTGGAGGTTTTGAGAACGTTGGATCTTACCAGATGCAGCAACAAGGGGAACAACACCATCCCATTGAGGCACAGTTGTTGTTCTCGCCTCCGCATCAGTCACAGGAACAGTCCCATCAGCACCTGTGTGAAAGTGAAGATGGGAGGAGCATAGTTCCTGCTTGATTTCTCTGAATCAAGTAGTTCTTATGCTCATTTTTCACTTTCTCGCGTTTAACACTTCAGACAAGGTACATGTTCATCCTTTTTTGGGTTTATACTCTCACATAACACATTCACTAGAGGTTTTTTTTTTTTTTTTTAATGAAGCTCTCTTTCTCTCCCTGTATTCTGTACTACAACATGAGATTATGTTATACTTATTCAACTATGGATTAAACTCTTAGATTTTTCTGGTACTTGCCGTAACAAATTATCATATTTTAAACTCTAATTTTTCTGCACTCAAACGATATAATAATCAATTGATACTCTTTATTTTTTAACATGTTTATCTTCTTATTGTACTAGGCAGTAATCATATTAATTATTTGTTTTTTTATTTTCTTATCCTACAACCCTAAGATGGTCATAGTACATTAATCATTTCTTTAATAATTTTTGATTTTCTTTAGCTGCACTTTCCTTTCACACCTCACTTTTGCGCTAGGAAGAATTATGGCAAAGCTAGGTAGACATTATTTTAGTAAGTTCCAATACATTTTAGGCAACACTAACATTTTAGGCAACACTAACCTCAATTGTGATTGTCCTCTTCACCTAATGAAATTATATATTTTTGGATTGTATGAAACTAGAGAGAGAAATTGAAAAAATCCACGTGCCAATGAAAATTGGGATAAAATACAAAATACAATATCCGATCAATAGATTTTGTCGGACTCCCAACATACACTCCTTTTCTATGTATAATAATGACACTCATACATTTATAGGACACTGTAATCTTGGTCTGTCATACATATTTCCTCTTTCAAATAAGTTTAAGTTTATGTTTTGTCTCATTGGAAAAGGCTTTGGCCAGTAGAAGAATGTTTGTTGATGCCAGAAGTGCACATTTTTTCAGTGGATTCGAATTTTTTTATTGCATTCAAATTATATTAAATAAGACACGTGGATTGCATATATTTCAGCTGTTATTTAATTTCTTTATATTGAAATTGCAAGGTGATCAATGCCATTATGTTTGGCCATCTTTTGCAGTTCTTGCTTTTGGCCGCAGATTTCTGAATGTTGCTGGCAGATTAATTTAGATGATAGACAGATAGAGTCTGAGCAGTGGAGTGTATTCGTGAGATTCATAATCTTTCGTTTCATTTTTTACTTTTTGCTATAAAGGTTTTCGAGGTGCTCACATTTTAAAAAGTGAGATCTTTACCGGAAAGCTTGTTTTTTTTTTCTTCTTTATCCTTTCTAGAAGCAGCAATATGTTTTAATCTCTGTTTCCTTGCTAAAACAGAATTGTAAATCAGAATTCAGATAGCTTTCAATTAAGGTTTTATTGTGTTTATCTTATTCATCTTATTCGTTCTATTATGTTCATCTCCTGTAATTGTAAATCATGTTGACAAGATACAAAATTTGACTGGCAATTTATTAGAATGGACAAATCCAGGACATAACTAGAAAGAAATTTAATTTAAGATGACCAAGGCAAAAAAAGAAAAACAGAATTTAGTAATAAAAACATACATAAAATATATATATATAATTTATCATATTTTTTACGAGTGAAAAATATATAATTCGACTGAGTACAAAGCCACTGACACTGTTATCAAAGTACATCATTTAAATTTATCATTATGTCTCCACTATGTTAAAGTTTTTAAACCAACTAGTACAATTTCTCTGTAATTTCTTCTTTCTTGAATTTATTTATTTTGAGTTTGTACTTTTATTTCCTAAACTTAAAAAGAATAGAGTATGGTCTTTATTTTAGATTTTATTTCCGTTCATGGGAAGTAACTCAATATAATCATTAGTTAATGATAAAGTTATAATTTAGCAGCACATAAGATTCATACAATGCAAAATAGAGAGGAAAAGTCAAACTATCAAAGAAGAGAATGGATAAAATAGATAAAATGGCAATATTAGTAACAGTGTAGAGATTTTTTATATTATTATTTAAATACAATTCTCTTACGTAATTTGTTAAATTTTTTTATATTATCTACTTTAAAAGTTATATATAAGATATTTTTTTCTCAATTGACTATGTCAAAGGGGACATTAAACTTTTATTTTAGAATTCGTTTGAGGTAGTGTGAGATGTTTTAAAATTTTTAAAAATTAAAATTAGTTTTTAGTTTTAGTAGTTTTAGTTTTTTATCTTCTAAAAATTAATTTTTAGTTTGAAAATAAACTCAATTTAAAATTTTGAAAATTTTCTATCTTCTTAAAATTACTTTAAGATATATTTTCCTATTACTAGATAGAGTTTATAAAATAAGATTGGTCAGTTAGTCAAATTAGTTAGGTAGTTCTAGGTTCTAGACAAATCTAGTAGGTTAGATTGAGTTCAAAAATTATTAATTCAAAATGTATCAACTCTATTTAGACTTGCACTTTTTCTTAAAAATTATATAAAAAATAGAACAAAAAAAAGTAATAAATCAATTTGTCTTGATCTGATGAAATATAAAAAATGCAGTGAAATTGATGGTGATAACGACAACAGCAAAATCATCATTATCAAATATAATGAGAGTATATTTTTTAAATCTAAAAATCAAAATTATAATTTTTTTTTAAAAGAATGTAAAATTAATTTTAAGATTATCTCAACTCCATTTTATCCCTACCAAAATTTGTTTTAAAATACATTAAAAAAAAACTAAAAATAAAAAACTCACCACCACCTCCCAACAGATTCTTAGTATTTAATTTTTAAAATAGGATAGCTAAGGCTTAGTATTTAATTTTTACAATAGAATAGCTAAGGCTAAAGACAAAAAATAAAAATAAATAAATCTTAACCATAAAAAATATGTTTGGTCCCTACTCTCCGTAAACGGACAAATATGGCTCATCCTTTCTATCTGCCATTGTACAAATATATAACGACACAGGCTAAGATGACAAAAAAATGAATAATGGATATGATTTTGCCAAATTTTAAAATAATTATGATAATATAATTTTTTTTATCACACAAATGTCTAAAAGGATGGTAGCCTAAAGTACCTACGAGTTGGCTGCTTAAACTAGATACAAATACAATCATCTAATTGAATCATAAGTTTACAAAGAGAATTAAAAAGAAAGTTACTTGATTCAAGGCTTCTATACTTCTACCCATATATTTTTTTAATTAAGAATAGAATTTGCTTTGCACCCATAAGATATAGAATTTGAATCCTCTCTAACTTCCGCCTCTTTTTACTTTCTCTTTATTTTTTCATCATTTGGCTTCTTTTCTTCCCTCTTTATGTACTTCTGCTTTTAATTTTTTGGGTTGCAAAAGTTGGAGGACAAGGGTGAATCAAATTTCTAGGATGTATGCATTCTTGACTCGTTTATTAAATATATCAATAATAAAAATAAATAAATATGAGTTTGGTATCATGAGTATTAAATGCAACTAAGAACAATTTCACCAAATTAATATAAACTAGACTAATTAAAATAGATTGAAGGAATCATTTTAAAAAAATAAAATACTAAATCAATAAATTTAAAAAAATTGATGAATGAAATATGCAACAACAATTTTCATGTTGATTATTCTATAACAATTTCATTTAATTTTAATTCATTCTTATAGATTTGATAGCAATTTACAATGGCTAATTTTCAATTTCTCAAGTAATTAAAATTTCTATTATTAATTCAAATGACTAGTTCCTTGATAAATTCAAATGTGAAACAATGACTTCCCAAGTATTGTTAGGGTCAAGACGATCCAATTTTACTATTTTTATGAAATATAAACAAAGTAAATAAATGAAGAAAATTGTTAATGCTAATTTGTTTATTCTAAGTGTACATGAATTAAATAAAATGATAATCACCTAACTTGAAAGGTATATAAACTCATGAGGATCATCATCAAACTATGTGGCTATATATAGTCTAAAGACATACTCGTCTTATGACAACTTACCAAGAAGTTTGAAGACTCTTTCATCTTAATATCACGACAAAGTATTAGAATAAACTTTGAAGTGACAATAATATCAACTGACATGCCTAATACAAAAGTAGATATGATATTATAACATTTCAACTAAAATTAACATATTACATACAAAAATGGAAAATTCTACCCACTACGATCTTTTGTTAACTTTGAAGGAACAAAGGTAAGTCTTGCAATCTATAGATATGGTAACACAATTTAAGATTATTAAATGTGAAATTAATGCATCAAATAATTTTTAGGAGAAGCTCCCTTCAAACTAAGGTCTCAAACATCTCTCAAGAAGGACAAGTATAAATAGAAAGAATGAAACATTTAATATTGTTGGTTACTTCGAAATGGGATTAACTCAAATCACAACGAGTCATGTTATATTCTTTCTAAGTGCATTTATTGTATATTTTTTAGTGAAATACTTAAAACAATTATCTCTACTATTCTTTAGTGAATTACTTAAAACAACTATCTCAACTATGTTCATATAAATTATCTAATTACGATAGTTGTAATTTCTCCCTCTTTTCAAAGAAAAAGGTGTGAAGATCTTGTAATGGTTTGATTAAAAGAATACTTAAGTTTGAGTTTAGAGGCATGTAAAAGAATACTTGGGAGGAAAGTGAAGCTTAGAAATATCCTAGTATAATTTCATAATGTTATTGAACATCTTAATTGTGTGTCTAGCATTGAAAATATTTTTAAATTGTAAAATGAATCAATATAAATCTTATTTTGTTGATTTTCTTCTCTCTTATATCTCTTTATTTATTTTCTTATTGAATGAAGGATTACACTGTGAAGTATTTTTTAAAAGCAAAAGTTTTCTTCAAAAATCTATGTTGTATCATCATAATTGAAGACAATATCTATTCGTCCTAAGATTGACTAACTTTTTCTATATATCATCTTTTTTTTAGTTTTTTTAAATCTTTTGACATGTTAAATAGTTTTAAAGGTAGTAAAACACAATTCAACATTCCACTCAAGGTAAACACTTAATTTATGTTAAGGAAAAAATCTACAAGAAGTTATGATAGATTTAAACAATCACCTTACCGTTGAAGGAGCTTCTATCATTTATCTAACAGATTTATATGTTGAGAATTATCCCTACTAAAGGGATATAACATAAATCTTCACCAAATCTACATAATACAATCTTGAATTGTTATTGTGAATGAGAATGATAATATTCCAAATCTTTTCTTGAAACTCCTATCCCTATATAAGAGTGAACACTTGAAGAAATCAACAAGATACAACTAAATGCAAAAGTCGAATATCTCATCACGTGTGTCTTGTGTATATTAGATATAACGAAATCTTTGGTTGTTAGATGACCAAAGAAATATGGAACACTCTTGCTCTTACTCATGAAGGCATAAATGATGTCAAAATATCCAAGACATGCATGCTTATGAGAGATTATAAGTTGATTAAAATGAAACACTATAAGAATATTAGTGGAATGTTTAGCAGATTCTAAATAAACCTCAATGGTCTTAGAACTCTCAAAACGGAGTACACCATTAAGGAAAACAACATGAAATTGTTAGATAATGATAAGTTCTCATTTGGATCACCCATAAATATAAAAAACACATGAATTAGGGTTCATAGGATTTGCAAAAATAATAAGAACAAGGAAGAAAAGAATAAAATGTATAGAATAGAAATGAAGACAAGAATTTATGAATTCTTGATAAGGTAAGTCGTTAATTCGCCACAAGATACCAATGTTCTTAATAAGAATTTGTTTTTAAGTAAGAACTTAAAAGAAGTGATCTCCAAAACTGTTCTTTATTCCAAATGTCAAAAGTGATTAACCTAATTACAAAATACACTTATATAAGAGCCCTTAATGACCTAGATTAGGCTAATGCTAAGTTAAGCTAATTAACATAAGGCTTACGTCCAATAAAGGTCAAAGGAAGGGAAGGAAAAGTTAACACTCTCCAAATCCTCTTGAGTCTTTGAACTTGGCCAAAAACAAAAACAAGACAAATACAAGCCCAATTTAACTAAAACAACTAGGTTCACCCATTAGCTTTCTCTTCCAAGCTCCTAGTTCCTCTGCTCTCTTCCATGGGACCTTTGACCTTCTTTCTTTCTCATCTAGGATCATATCAAATAGTTTTCCAAAGATTTGGGAATCTAAGATCCCAACAATACAAGAAACTAGAAACCTGAGTAGTCTCAAGATGGATGAGATCTTAAGCTCTTTAAGAATTGATGAACTATATCTGAACTAGAGAAACTCAAACAAAAAGTGAAACTTCATTACTCTCAAAGCAAGCAATGCCAAAAAAGATAAGTCCACCTTATCCAAATCATAAAGGATGCCTTTATCCAAAGTTTTTAAAGCTCACTAAAAGAGTGAAAGCTTAAGAGTTTAAAATGAACAATAGATATAAGATTGAAAATGAGACCTTCTTCATCTTTAGAAGCATAAAAACAATCATGAAAAGAAAATGCAAAGGTTAACAATCTAGTAGAAAAACATAGAAGGAAAGAAAAGTTGTAAAAGAAGAAAAAGACATCAATTTTCTATTTTTGAGTTTAAATATTCCAAACTCATGAAAGTAGAGTGCCCCAATCCTCAAAAAAGAAAAAACCCAAAAAGATTCTTCAAGAGAAAGAGAAATGATTGATGACCACTCAAGAAGATTGTTAAATGAGTTAATACTTGACAAGTGTATTGGTCATGCAAGTAATAAAGTGGTTAATAAGGATATTATTCCCATGAGAACTACTAGAAATTCTCATTCTATGCAACTTGTTACTCTTTTGGTTAACAAGATAAATTAATATGAATATAAAAAGCTTTAATTAAAACTACTAATAAACAAATACTAATTACTTTTATGATTTTCTATTTGAGTGATGAATAGTAAATAGAAGTGATCTATGAATCCCTTCATATTCCCCTCAATAATTTTACCTAATTCAATACAAGTTCATTCATAAAATTTAAAGATCAATATAACTAAAATAAACCAAGTTCAATTTCTTAGCTTAAATCCCCTTCAATCAAATTCAATGTTCTAATCTTTTAAATACACCTAAATTAAATCAAACATTAACTACATATATTAATAAGAACACAAGAACACTTGCTCAAGAAATTTTATCTCTAACCAAACAATTAAATCTTAAGTTTAATTACAATTTCTCAATCATAAATACATCTTGAAATCATTTCACCAATAGTGAATTAGCAAAATGCATTAAACAAAGAAAAAGATTACTCAAACTCTCAAAGGCAACTTATATTGAATCAACAAGTTAAATTAAAAAAAAAAAAAACTCATGAAATACATCTACCCCGAAGACCTGTTTAATCCGAACTCCCATATTCGCATACAAACCTATAATGTAAACACTTTTTTTATTACTAATTTATATAAAAAATTTTGTATAAAAAAATTGACTAGTTAATTAAAGAAAGCATTTCTTTCTAATTACGTTTTTTTATTTATCAAGTTGGAAACATGATATTTTAATTAAAAAAATTTGAGTCTAGAATAGCTAGGATCAAATAAATATTAATACATAATCACTTGTTTATGAAAAAATAATGTGATTTCTCATAAAAAAAAATTAAGAAATACGATTCAACTCACGTAATATTTTCATTTGTGATCTACACACTTAATTAATACAATTCTTTTCTATATTTTGTTGTACGAAAATAGTTATTGCAAAATAAAATATTATATTTTTTTACATAATAAATTATTAGAAAATTGTTCTTCGTACATTTGTCTTTAAATATTTAAACACAATAAGATTTTTTTTTTTCAGCAAAAAGGGTATTAAGAATTTTTTTTATATTTTCTTTAAATTGTTGATGATTATTATTTTTTAAATGTAAGTTAGATATATGATATTTTTAAAAATAAAAATATGATATATACAACTTACATTTTATATTATTTTTTAAATGCAAGTGATATAAGATATATGATGCGTCTTTTTTTTCTTACATGTATATTCTTTTAGAAATTATCTTATTTGAGACACATGGGTATTTCTTTCAACGAAAATTTAAACTTTGATTCAATAGGTCATGGGAGATTGACCCATTCTTCTAGACCAACCTCCATTGGTAGATATGTGATTTACTTTCTATTGTTTTTTTTTAAATCAGAATAAAAAATACATGAGTATGAGACATATAAATAGAGAGAGAAAGAGAGAGGAAACATATGAAGTGACAAGAATATTTATATGAAAGAGTGAGAGAAAGGAATCTAGACCATAATGTAAGCATTTAATAACTTTCAGAGAGAGAGAGAAAGAGAGAGAGGAAACATGTCAAGTGACAAGAATATTTATATGAAAGGGTGAGGGAAAGAAATCTAGATCATATAACCATTTTTCTTAAGTTATCATATAAGTATTTAATCACTTTTCATTATAACATTTTGTTTCAAACAAGAACACATCTTATAATAAAAATGAGAACAATCAATTTAGTCTTTATATCACAATTAAAAATTTCTAATTGGTGATATTAAAACTAATTAAAAAAGTGGTGTGCCTATTTTCTGTTGTTGTGATGTCCAATCTTGGTGGATGTAGAGACATAGTGGATTTGACAACTTTGTTGCTTTGGTTGTATGAGTTTTGATGATAGGATTTAGAGCGATGGAGGAGCGGAGGTGATGATGGTAGTGATAAATAAAGTGGGTTTGTGTTTGAGTGGGAAGTGTTTGGTTTAGAGAGGTTTGGAAAGGTATGCAATACATGCAGTCATAGTGTTCTCATTTTGTTGATTTTGAGTTTTGCATGGTTGGTGTGTATGCAGTGGAGAAAGAAGGGGAAGGGAGAAGAGACATGTGACATTTTTTTAATTACCTTTTAATTTCCTCCATTGGAAAATTTTAATTATTACTTAAGGAATGGAATTGATAGTTCCTATTTCTCATTATAAAAGTGTTCCCATTTAAAATACTACACATATATACTAAAAATAACTTTAAGATAGGTATTTCTTGTCATCTTTTTTTGTTTTTTTAATCTAATAATTCTAATGTGTGATGTATTGTTAATCGTTAAATTAAAAAATATATATAAAATGTGTGACATCCTTTACCTCGTGATCAAGCTACTATGTATAAGCAATTATTTAAATATAAGTAACATCGAACTCTTTTAAAAATGTGATGTCATACAACTCTTTCTCAATAAAATAAAAACTTCATAAACATAGACTCAAAGGATAAAGAATCCACATGTCTTAAACTCAACATTCGTAATATCAACATAGAAACTTATCAAATATAACCTGCTGACACTCTAAAGGTCAATCCAAACTACTCAATTTTCAGCAAAATATAAAATTTAATTAAACCAAACAACATGTTCAACTTCAATGTCACAATCTTATCAAAGCTGACAACATCCAAACATAAAACAATATAAAAGGTAGCAACATAAAGGAAACACTCGTCATCCTGTGTCTGTGTCTGCTCCTCTTCACTTACAAATGGTGTTTAGCCCAAACAAAACAAAACAAACAACGCAAGAGGAGTAAGAATATGTCTCACTACTATTAGGGCAACCTAGACAAGGCCAGGTAACACACATACCACCACAACACATAAGATATAACACACATCCACAACAAATACTATGCAATTGCTATGATAATATGTGATGGAAATCTGGATGAATCCAACAATCTCCACGATCCTTTGCAAGGAACAAAAGACCTAATGATTAGAGTAAGAGCAAAAAGAATTAAAGAGACTTTGCAATGCTTAGTCAAGGATGTGCAAGTTAAAGAAGATTTAGCTCAATTAGACCCCAATCTGAACATTGTCACATTTTTGCACCTTCAAGATAATTTTGACCCAACTTAAAGATAATAATTTGGAGCAAAATAATTTTTAACACATAATATTTATCAAATCTTTATGGGTTAGAGTGTATTTGGTAGCTTTTGGGATAAAGAAACAATTGAGGCTCATTTTCTTATTTTCAATGTAATTTTTGCAGTTAATTTTGTTGGAATAAGTTCATATGTCTTTTCATATTTTCAGGTCAATTTTTAGTGTTTGGGTTTTCCAAATAATTATGTGTTTAGTGTGAAGTTTAAAGGACATGAGTCTATTAAAAGGCAAAATATTGTAATTCATAGACAAATGGTTTATCAAGAGCTTAGTGGGAATTTGAATGGAAAAATTGAGTTTTCTTCCTTTATGAGAGCTTCCCTTTTGTTATTGGACAAAGAACTAAATCTCGTCTTATCAAGATAATTTGTAGCAATCAATCTTATGACTTATCACTCTCATTTTCATATTTCTTTTAAGTGTGGCGTTAATACCTTTCTCTAAATAAAAAAATCCAAAAACAAAAATATGAATCCTACAAGGCAACCATTTGCTTCTAGGTTCATATCAATATGCATCCTATGCACTATTCTATATGAATGTGGTACCAACTCAACTTAGACAAGTAGGTTAGGGTAACACTGCTAATCTTTACCTCTACGATTAACCATACCATGCTAACATGATATCCTTGGGTAGCACATCAAGATCTACTCAGCTTTAATCATCTGCCCCAACTCGTGGGATCAATAATGATCATTGGAGTTTCTGTACTGAGTAAACCCTAGTAAGTTTAGTGACCTTACCACTGGATCATGTCTACTTTCACTTAGATCAACTCCATTATATGATAAATGTCACACAATTCATAATCTTATTAGTTTCTTTGTAAACTAGGTCGATGAGGACCATCCTCAACTGCCATAGATTAGGTACCTTATCTTACAACCACATAATAAGCATCATTCTTGTCCACACATAGGCCTAGGTTGCTCACTTGACAAGGGTCATCCAAGTTCCTTTCCTACCAATTCTTGGCCTAGAAAACTCGTATGATAACCACTCATTTTCTCATAATGTTTCTCGTGCTCGTCCCTTAATGCAATGACAATATTTCTCAATCAGTTCACAGCACAACTCAAAAGTATAACATGCACAAGCTATCAACACATACTTCTCTTAGGCTCACGCACAAAGGGATCTAGTCACTATGTTCAGCTTTCGCTAAGCAAGTGTACTCTCTTGCTTTGGGAATCGAAGTCGCAACGAGCTCTATACACATTCTTGCCTAACGAGACTCCTCTCTTACTCGGCAAATCAAGACTCTGGGGGTCTTATAGTCACCTTCGCTCAACGAAGCACAACACTCGCCCAACGAACACTTAAGTCAAAGGGTACACACAACTCTTTATTTTTCTTGCTCAACAAGGACACTTCTCCAAGACTTTCCTTCGCTCATCAAGACACCAACTCGCTTAACAAAACCCTTAACAGAGAGTTTCAACTCTCTTTATCTCACTTGCTTGGCGAGCTCCACTACTAACCCAATGAGCAGGATCAAAGAGAGCCTTAATTTCAAGTCTTAACACTCTTGCTTAGCAAGTCTCATTATTCACTCAACGAGGGAAGTTGCCATGATTCCAAGTCTTATACTCGCTTAGTGAGTGTAGTGCTTCCCTAGTGAATAAACCCAATAGAGGAAAACTTCTTTATTCAACGTGCTCTCGTTTAGTGAGGAGCGACAAACAACACTTCACTCACGATTTCGCATTTTTCTACATAATTTGCCCTAATTCTCCAAAATTAAACAAGGAAATCCTAATCAAACCGTTCTTCTACACACATGAGTTCAACACATAGAAACACAATTCAATTTCATCCCATTTCATCATTCCACACAAAAACCCCAAATTGAACCCAAATCCTCAAACCATGAATAGTCATGAAAATAAAGTAACTACTAACCACGCAATTACACATGAAAACCACATCAAGACACAAAACTAATTTAGAGATATAATCCCCCTTAGATACCACAAAGTACATACAAGAACAAATATTAATAAGGATCTTAGGGATGACCCTACTACCCGTCTTACGTAAAGAAAACCAAATAACGAGATAGAACTCACTCCTCTCCTACCTGGAAAAACATAGATGTAGAAAACACGTTTCTTAAGGTCATTCTTCTTGTTCCTTGGGAGTTCCTATAGAGGTTCTCCTTCCTCCGCTCTTTGGTTTGAAATCACGTGTTTAGGAAAATTAGCTTAGCAGTAGAAGGGTCCTCATAGTTTCTCTTATCAATCATTTATATAGCCCTAAAATGGACATCACAACTTCCTCTGACAGTTCACGATGAACATGAGGGTACTTCTATAGCGCTTGGCTAGCACAGGCATGCTACTTTAAACATGGTTGTGCTCAACAACTTGAGTGTGACTTGCTCAAAATTTGTTGTGAGCATAAAATCCAAACAAACGATCCCTATGTCTCTAGAGGAAGCTCCAAGATATGAGAAAGATTAAATCATCATGGTTCAATGTTTTACATCAAATACAACTTGTTTATAGGCTCTCTTGCCTTCCCTATTGCTTGATATCCTACTCCTGATAAAGAAGAAGGAGATGATGCATGCACTTATATTATTCGATGTAAAACTTGAGCTATCATACTTCTTATATAAGAGAAGGAAATGATACATGTATTTATGTTGTCCGATGTGAAATTTAAACTTTTACTATATTTAAATGGTCTATTTTTATTAATTTAATTAATTAAAACTCAATTTAAAATTTCTAAAATATTATTTATTTAATTATAAAATAATTAAACAACTTATTATTAATAATAATTAATAAAACATATTATTTATAGATAATAAAATAAATTAAAAACTGGAATGTTATAAAAGGTGAAGATAAAAAATAATTTTTTTAAAAGAGAAAAAATTAGTTCTCACAGAAAAATAATCTACCCAAATTGGACACTAAGAAATGACTTAAAAATGTTGCACTAATTATGAAGCGTAAATAATGAGAAAAATCACGTTATTTAATATTTAAATAATAAAATTTTGAATAAAAAAGTATTTATTAATCTAAAAGTATAGCAATTATTTTTCTTTCTTCTCATTTTCTTTTTTTTTTATCAAATAACCTAAAAAAAAATTATCATTTTCTATATTTTTTCCTATTTCTTTCCTTTTCTTTCCTTCTTCAACCTAACAAAGACTTAACGACATGTTTTTGTTAGATCAAATTAATCATTTGGTTAGTTTTTTTAACTTTGGTTGATGTAAAAAACTTATGATGTGTGATCTCTCATATTTTGCCAAGTGTTACCAAATCGATTAAATTTGTGTAAGAAATTAATGAAAAAAATTAACTTGATTTAATAGATACTTTAAGAATCAAAATAAAAATTTTTAAAATTAAGAAACCCTTGAAGAAAAAAAAAAGTATTTTAACCTATACTCTAATAACTCGTAAATAAATAATATAAGCTTTGCCCTTTTTTTACCATATTCTCCAAATACAATTTACCCTATTGATTTCTATGCCTTTTTAAAAACTTATAGCAATTAATTCCATAAGTATCATAAAAAACTGCAAAATATTTATGAAAATAGTCATCGAGATTGTTAACATTTGAATACGATATCGATTTGCGCTCACTGAATTAATACATTAATTCTTTTGAATATTTTGTCGTACTAAAAATTTATTACATAATAAATTTTTATTATTATATGATTAATTTATTATTTGATCGAGCAATTGTCTTTAAATATTTAAATACAGAATAAAATGTTTTACCAAATAAAGAATAAGATGTATTGTTTTATTATTTTCTTCAAATTATTAATAATTATTTTTACCAGCACTAAATGGAACAGACGTTAGTACTTTCGGAAAATAAAATTACATATCATTTTTAGAAATATGTGTAATTAAATGTTTATTTTGTTTATATTTGATGTAAATTATAAAATAATTATTTTTCATTTGCATTAAAGTTAGATACCGTATTTATTAAATACATGTCACTAAATTTGATATAAATTTGTAGGTTAATTAAATAAATTATAAGTGATTGAAATTACTTGTCAAGAGGCGAGACTCTCTAATGGGAGTCAATGATCTAACCTATATTAAGTCTGGTTAGCTTTACCGGAAAATAAATTGGATTATTTTTTTTATAAAAGTCTATTTAATTAAAAAGTATGATTTTATGTTATTCAAAAAATCTTTTGGAGATCGACCTACCTATTTAAGTAAATATAAATATTAATTATTAATATTATATAAATTTTTTATAATATATTAAAATTATATATTTATTTATTTATTTAAATATTAAGTAGGTTGATACACATAAAAATTTAAAAATATAAGTTTATTGAAAGATAATCTTGTATTTTACAAGTCTTTATTGTAAAAAAAACTTTTGGAATAAATTATCATAAAAGTCATACTAGACCTTAAAAAAAATATTATATCATACGAACAAGATAGACTCGATTATTATAAAGTTTAACTTACCTATTTTCATTCATATCTCCTATCTTGAGTAGTAGTAATTTTAATTTCATAATTTTTAGTTTCAAGTTTTTCTCATTGTCCTATTATTCAATTAGCCTATTTGGAGATGCATTATACTTATCTAAAATTTTTATATGAAATAGGGCTTTAAGTTGGTTAATAGGTTAAGTCATGCTTTTAGAAAGGTGAAGCTAGCCTTACGAAAAAAAAATTTATGACATTTACCAAGCTAAACATTTTGATTTTTTTTTTAAATATGTCAAACTCATTTAAGCAAAACCTTGTTCGACTTATCCTATTTTTATCCTTAGTCAATATATGTTTTGAGTGTACAAAACTTGTAAGAATTTCAAGTAAAAGAAAATTGGCAACAAAATTATACTATTTTAATTTTAAAAATAAAAAAACTTAACTAATTAACTCAAAAGAATAAATAACTATATTTACATATAATTCAAACTAAATAAGTGAAAATTAGAAATATTGTTTTAGGAATTTGTTTGGAATTGTTTTTAGTCGTAAGTTTCAAAAATTTCTAAAACCACAGTTAGGTTTCAAAAATAGTGTTAACTTTTTTAGTCTCAAAATAAATTTAATTTGAAAGTTCTCTATCATGTTAAAATTATTTTAAGAGAGTGTTTGTGTAATGACGATGATAATGAGGGTGGTAACGTAATACTAATAGTTATAATAGTGATAGTAATGATAATGATGCTAAACATATTTTACTTTAAAAAATTTATATTTCAAAATAAAAACTAAAAAACTTGTGAGCATGTACATACGATCTATTAATTTTTTAAATATGAATTTTTATATTTGTAAGTTTGACTATAAATTAAAAATAAATCACCTATTTCGTCCTTGAAAATGCAAGACATTGTCATCTAAGTCCCTAAAAACTACAAAAATTAAAAAGTGTTACTAAAATTACCATCTGTCAATCACGTTAGTTCATTATTATATGTAATATATATGATACTATTAATATATATTTAGATACTAAAACAATGATAAATGATTAAAATTAAAAACACAGATAAAATAACCGATAGTTATAAAAATTTATTTAAATTTTTCTTAGTTTTAGAATTCCTGTAATCACGCTTAACACGTTGAGAATAAAAAAAAGGTGATTTACCCCTGAATTAAAGCAATTCATTGTCCGATAAACATATGATTTTTTAACTTTCTGGACTAAAATATTTGGTTTCTTTGTCGTGTAAGTAAGCTAAGTCGTGTTTGCGGAATACAATAAAGATTGTAAAATGGTATTTCCTGTGTATGAGTTATTAAAATATATTGTTAAGATATATTATATCTTATGCAAGTTGTGCTGTCGTGACGTACAAATTTTTTCAAACAAATGCAAGTCATATATATCTCCCATATCTATTTAATCTTGTCTCTTTAATCACAAAATCCAATGATAAATATGATACTAGTCAGATGAATTAACTAGACTCTGGTAAATATGATACTGTTTCATGGCATTGATAGTTGCTCCATTTAGTTCAAATTGCATGCCAATTGAAGAGTTATTATCAACATTATTTACCACATGCTACTTCTGTTTTAAATCAAGAATATTCAAGTATTTCATGATTATATATTTCCCAAAAATATATTTTAGTAAAAAATAAAGATGCGAAATCATAAGACGGTGAAACTATGAATTTAGGAGAATTATTATTTTTACTTGTATTAAATGTAATTAATTTTAGTATTTTTGAAAAACAAAAGTTAGATATCATACGAAGAAATTAATATTTGTAATTAATTTTTACTTTGTTTATATTTTCTTTGAATTATTAATGATTATTTTCACCTGCACTAAATGAGGGATTAATACCAATACTTTGAAAATAAATATGGATATAATGTGGAGAGACCAAATCCACTTGGTGATTTCCACCTCTAGAAAAGAATTAGTCTCTGATTATCTCTCGAGAGACATCTTTGATACAAATAAATAAAAATATAGATTCTTTTAAGGTGAGGATCTAATTGTTTTTTAATAAATCATACTACATTTATTTTGTTAAATTGGCTTTGTAAATTTTAAATTTTATCAATAATGAAAATGAAAATGAAAGTTTTATTCCAATTGAAAGTTTATAACATTTTATAATTTAAATTTTATTTGATACTTTATCAATTAATTTATTTTAATATGTAATATTATTGTAAAATATAAATAAATATTTTCGATTGTAAATAATTATAAATGTCGAATTTATTTAAAATTTTAATATATATGATTATAAAAATATTACAAAATTAAATAGTTAAATTTATTTTTAATTACATATTTATTGAATAATCCTGTTTAAAACACTTTCGGACACTAAATATTAATAATTCTCTTAGTAAATTTTCAAATCTTTTTTCGACATGTTGTAAGGATTAATCCCTTTTGCTATGCTTGGTCCTTGTTGGTTCTTTAAATATTTATGACAAATACTTATCATCTTTATTAAGTGAATAATTGTTATTAATAAGTTTGAAACTAAAATTAGATATACCATATGGAGAAATATTATATAGAATTTAATTTAAATATATTAACTAAGTACAGATTTTTTATAATTTCAATCGATAATAAATTGTGATGTGTAAATTTTTATAATAAATATTTTAAAAATTATATATAAAATATATTCTAATTCGTCT
The DNA here is from genome assembly GCA_025330945.1 of Mucuna pruriens. NCBI lineage: Eukaryota > Viridiplantae > Streptophyta > Magnoliopsida > Fabales > Fabaceae > Mucuna > Mucuna pruriens. Next base: position 1,819,509 of record JAENHJ010000004.1, on the reverse strand, counting down.
ACCATGTAAAAATCTTTATACTTATCAAGCATAGAAATTAAATTCATATTTTATATTTAAAATTTAAAATAAAGAATATATTAACTCTTTACACAATCACTCAATTGTAAAAATTGAATTGTATAATAAATTTGTTAATTTTTATAATAATTAACTTAAAAGTTATATTAATAATAATTTTTAATTAATTAATTGGATATAATTTTACACTAAAAATACATTAAAAATTAAATTCAAATATTTATTTTGTTTATATTTATTGAATTATTAAATGTTTATTTTCTATTCATCTGTATCTAATTAATATATAATAATTTTAGTTTCGTATCATGACAGTCTATAAATTCATGTTAAGAGAAGAATAATAACATTGGCTGGGTTGCTAGCGGCACGGGCAGTAGTCTCTCACACCACAGTAAGCTCTCTCTCTTGCTTCGCCGTTCATCGTTGCGCAAACATCAACCATGTTCTATACACATCCACCAAACCAATTTTTCACTAAATGAAAAAGAGCAAAGAAACAAAGACAGACAATTTTCGTTTCAATTTTCAATTTTTCTTAGATTAGACAATGGAATGATGTTTTTGACTCGTTTTGTTGCTTAGTTTCACAACAGGAACGTCGTATTGGCCGATGACTATAATTTGAGGCTCTTTCACTAACATCCTTTATTATCATCACTCTCATTAGTTCGGTTCAAAATTATATTTATTTTGTTTATATTCATATTTTTCGGGATTAACTATTATTATTATTATTATTATTTGTAGTAATCGATTTAGGTTCAGCGAAGGAGCAAAGTAAGCTATGGAGATTCCCTTGTTGCAGAGCACACCATGTGGCGCGTGCAAGTACCAGCGGCGGAAGTGCGGGCCAAAGTGCGTGTTCGCGCCATACTTCTCGGCGGAGAACATTCAAAAGTTCGCGTGCGTGCACCACGTGTTCGGTGGGAGCAATGCACGGAACATTCTCAAGTCCATTCAACCAGAGTGGCGATTATCGGCGGCGAAGACGCTGGCCTACCAGGCAGAGGCGCGGGTGCGGGACCCCGTTCACGGCTGCACAGGCCTTCTCTCGGAGCTGGAGGAGAGGCACCGTCGGGTCAAGGAGGACCTCCTAAAGGCCCAAAATGAGCTGGCCCAATACATGAGCCCAGAGGCCATGCTAGAGTTGTGTCCCCGTTTCCAAGGGTCTTCCAAGGGAAAATCTATGACGGATCCGTCACAGGTTGTGGTGGATGTGCCTAATCCTCTGGAAACTCCTTGTTGTGTTCCGACGGGGCATGTTGATTTTGAGACATGGGACCCTTTTCCACCATGGGGAACTTTTGAGAAGATTGTGTTTCATGAAGTGAGTGGTGGTACTAAAAATAAGAACCCTTCCTTAACTCAAGGTGGGAAGGGTAAGGGTGTTGCTACTTCTTGAACTGCTGCCCAAGAAAATATTAGGCTCGTTACTCTTATTTGAATTATGTCATTTCCAGTGGATTTTAGATTTATCATGTATCAACTTATATAATATGATTGAATAATATAGAGACGGATTTTTCTTTTGTTTTATATATTTGGTTATAATTACATGTCTAATATTTATCGCAATAGGATGTTAATATGAGATTTAGATTTGAATGATTAATTATGCATTTTAAAAGAGTTAACTATACATGTTAATATGAGATTTAGATTTGAATGGTTAATTATGCATTTGAAAAGAGTTAACTACACATAATAATTGGTTAAAGTTCTTATTCTTAGCAAATTAAAATCATTCATAAGTGATGCAAATTATGTATGAGAAATATTTTTTTTGCAGAACAAATATTACTTGTCTGTCTTACGAACTTATCCTCACATATCAAACTACAAGACATCCACATGTGGTTATTTAAGTGTTTAGTTAAAAAGATAGTTATATAAATGTAAATATGTAGTTAATGTTGTACTTTGTTTGGTTTAATTAAGTCTTTATGTCAAGGCTAGTATTTAGACCAATAAAAATGACATTAAAAACTGGTTGCTTGTTGAATGACCTGAGAATTGTCTAAGACAATAAATATTACTTACAAACCTGTTGAAATTATGATTTTACGAGAATGATTATTTGTACTTGTATTAAATGGAATTAATTTTAGTATTTTAAAAAAATAAAGTTGGATATCATACGAAGAAATTAATATTTGTAATTAATTTTTACTTTAATTATATTTTCTTTGAATTATTAATGATTATTTTCACCAACATTAAATGAGGAATTAATATCAATACCTTGAAACGAAATACAAATATCACAAGGAGAGACAAAATCCACTTGGTGATTTCTATCCTAAGAAAATAATTAGTGTATAATTATCTATGGAGGAACATCTTTGGTGCAAATCAATAAAAATATAGAGGTTTTTTTTTTAAGGTGAGGATCTAATTTTTTTTAGAATAAATCATATCACATTTATTTTGTTTAATTGGCTTTGTAAATTTTAAATTTTATCAATTATTAAGATGAAAGTTTTATTCCAATTGAAAGTTTATAATATTTTATAATATAAATTTTATTTGATACTTTATAAATTAATTTATTTAATGTAAAGTATAAATAGATATTTACTACTATAAGATTACATAATTATAATTATCTAATTTATTTAAAATTTTAATATATATGATTATAAAAATATTACAAAATTAAATAGTTAAATTTATTTTTAATAAAAGATTTATTAAATAAAATAAGCATTCATAACTTATTTTTAGAGTAATTCTTTTTATATATCCCCTTTAAAAAAATTGTTTTTCCACTACTATTTTTCTTTAGAGATAATTCTGTTTAAAACATTGTTCGACACTAAATGTAAACAATTCTCTCATTAAAATTTTAAATCTTTATTCATCATGCTGTGAGGATTAGTCCCTTTCGCTGGACTTGGTACTCATTTCTTCTTTAAATATTTAATGACAAATACTTATCATCTTTATTAAATGAATAATAATTATTTATAAGTTTCAAACTAAAATTAGATATACCATATGGAGAAATATTCTATAGAATTTAATTTAAATATGTTGATTAAGTAAAGAATTTTTATATTTTTCATCCAATAATAAATTATCATGTGTGGATTTTTGTAATAAATGTCTTAAAAATTATATATATATATATATAAAAGATAAATTCTAATTGGTCAATGGTGTAAAATCTTTACCAAGCATTGAAATTAAATTCATATTTTATATTTAATTTTTTAAATAAAGAATATATAAACTCTGTGCACAAGAATTCAATCGTAAAAATGAATTGTATAATAAATTTATTAACATGTATAATAATTGATTTAAAAGTCATATTAATGATATTTTTAATTAATTGATTAGGTATAATTTTACATTGAGAATACATTAAAACTTCAATTCAAATATTTATTTTGTTTACATTTATTGAATTATTAAATATTTATTTTCTATTCATATGTATCTAATTGATATTTAATAATTTTAGTTTTTTTTTTTTTACCTCAATGGGGCATTTTGATTTTGACCCTTTTCTGCCTTGGGAAACTTTTGAGAAGATTTGGTTTCATGAAATGGGTGGTGGTGTTAAGAATAAGAACCCTTCCTCGACTCAAGGTGAGAAGGGTAAAGGTGTTGCTCTTCCTTCTTGAACTACTACCTAAGGAAATATTACTCTTACTGCTCTTATTTGGATTTCAAACTATGTATGCCATTTCTCATAGATTTTGGATTTATCATGTTTGAACCATATAAAATGTCTGAAACATATATGGATGAACTTTCCTTTTGTTTTATATGTGATGTGATGTCCTTTTTATCTATTCATATAAAGTTTAATATGTGTTTGATACAAGGTAGTTAGTTATTTGTTTTCATTTTTTTCATTGAAAATCTTCCTCCATGTTATGAAAACAAAAATAATTTTTGGATACCCATAAATTTATTTGACAATAAAGAAAAAGTTAAAAAGTATAAATATAATAAGTGATATAATACAATTAAAACAAATAAAAAATAAAAATAAATATTTTTAAAAAAATTGAGTACAAGCAATCATCCAATCTATGTACATAAAAAGAAGAGGTAAAGTCAAAGAAAAATGAGGCAAAGACATAAAAAATACAAGAGAAAGATCAAAACACCAATTTGAGAAAAGGATGTGGTTTGTGCCTATATATTTGTTTTGAAAAAAATTCATGACAAAACATTAAGAGCATTTCATGTGCTTTAGTAGTTTTAATTCATTTTTTTATTATTTATTTATTTATTTTTATTATTTAATAATATAATTTGAAACAAAGAAAAAATAAAATTGAAAACAGAAACGCAAAAGGAAAAAAAAACTGTTACTATCTTCGTCTCCTTTGCCATCCATCATTATCATGATTGTAAGAAGAGGATTAAGGTTCCATTTCTAGGTTTTTCTTTTATTTTTTCTTTGTCTTTCTTTTGCGTTTGCATTTGTTAATTATATTATTCAATGATTTGGTTGTCCTCATTCGTATTTCTTTATTTTTTTTTATAGAGTGTGGTTTAAGAACTATTTTGGTGAGAAGAGTTGTAGTAAGAAACGATTGACCATGTTTAAGAACTGTTTTGGTGAAAAGAGTTACCTAACCTTATTGGAACTCTAGTTTTTGAAATAACCCCTTATCCATCTTGCTTATCATATATTTGATAAAATTCTCAACTAGATATGATCTAGTTGAAGAGTATATGTATATTGTATATCTTTGTGCAAAAAGCAACCCGCTTTGAATTCTTATAACCACCTACAATGACTACTGAACTTGACTTGAAATGCTAATATGAGATTTTGGCTTGAATGATTATTTCTGCATAAAAAAAGAGTTAATTGAACAAATAATTGGTTAAGGTTTTTATTCTAAGACAATTGACATAATTCATAAATGTGATACAAATTTTGAATGATAAATGTTTTCCAAAACTAATGTTACTTGTTTGTCCTACAAATTCATCCTCACATGTCATACTACAAGTGGTCCATAGTTGGTTATTTAAGTGTTTGATAGACAATACGATTAAATACTTGGTCAATTAATTAAGTCTTCGTCCAAAATCAATGTCATTCATAATTATATTGTTAAAGTTGTACCACTTGAAGTATTATTTGGTTATAATTACATGTGTAATATTTGTCATAAAGCATTTGCAATGATTGATCGACTTGACATGGGATGCTAAGATTTAGGCTTGAATGGTTAATTTTGCATATGAAAATGATTAATTGCACATAATAATTAGTTAAGGTTCTTATTTTGAGACAATTGAAATCATTCATAAATGTGATGCAAATTATGTATGAGATATGTTATTTTTCCAAAATTCATGTTACTTGTTTCCCCGACAAATTTATCCTCACATGTGAGACTACAAGCGGTCCATAGGTGGTTATTTAAGTATTTAATGAAAAATACAGTCAAGTGAATGTAAATATGTGGTTAATCCAGTACTTTGGTTGGTTAATTAAGTCTTTATCCTAAGGCTAGTATCCAAACCAATAAAAATGGAATTCAAAGCTAGTTGCTTCTTAAATGGCTTGAGAATCACTTAAGATAACGAATGTTGCTTGGAGGAATTGTCTTTTTCAACCTTCAATCTCTGCTAATTAGAATTCAAAACCTTGTAATTAGTCTTGGGGTGTATCTCTTGGTGCAAATAGTTACAAGATTTTGAATTCTAATTAAGAGATATTAAAGGCTAAAAATGACAATCCTTTTTAGTAGCCTTCATTCGCTTGAGCAATTCTCAAGTCATTCAACAAGCAATCAACATTGAGTGTCATTTTTGCTGGTCTGAATACTAGTCTTGGGAGTAAAGACTTAATTAACCAACCAAAGTACTGAATTAACCACATATTTACATTCACTTGACTGTATTTTTCATTAAATACTTAAATAACCACCTATGGACCGCTTGTAGTCTCACATGTGAGGATAAATTTGTAGGAAAAACAAGTAACATTAATTTTAGAAGAAAACATTTCCTGTACATAATTTGCACCATATTTATGAATGATGTCAATTGTCTCAAAACAAGAACCTTAATAAATTATTATGTGTAATTAAACATTTTCTTATGAAAATTTAATCATTCAAGCCTAAATCTTAGATTGGCATTCCATGTCAAGTCAATCAATTATTACAAATGCTTTAGAGTAAGTATTACACATATAATTATAACCAAATAATACTTCAAGTTGCGCAACATTAACAATATAATATGAATGACGTTGATTTTGGATGAAGACTTAATTAACTAGTCAAAATATTTGATTAACCACATATATACATTCACGTAACCATGTTGCTTATTAAACACTTAAATAACCACCTATGAACCACTTGTAGTTTGACATGTGAAGATAAGTTTGTAGGATAACCACCTACTCACATTAGTTTTGAAAAAAAAAACATTTCTCATCCATAATTTGCATTACATTTATAAATGATGTTAATTGTCTCAGAATAATAATCTTAATCAATTATTTTGTGTAGCTAACTCTTTTTATATGCAGAATTAACCATTCAAGCCTAATCTCATATTAGCATTCCATGTCAAGTCAATAAGTCATTGCAAGTGGTTAGAGGGATTTAGAGCTGGTTGCTTGTTGCACCAAGATATACCATACATAGATACTCTTCAACTATATTATATCTAGTTGAGAAATTTTTATCAAACATCTAATGGGAAAGGGGGATAAGGGGAGTATTTCAAAAATTAGGGTTTTAAAAACTAGGGTTAGGTAATTGTTCTCACCAACATAGTTTTTAAACCACATTCTATCAAAACATAAAGAAACGTGAATGAGGAAAAACAAACCACCGAATAATACAATCAACAAATGCAAATACAAAAAAAAAATACGTAGAGGGAAGAAAGACATAGAGGAAACAACAAGAAAACAAACTTGGAAATACAATCTTGATCCTCTTCATGTAGTCTTGACAATTATGGATATGTTGAAGGAGATTATGACAATAACTATTCTTTCTCCTAATTTTGTGTTTTTGTTTTCAATTTTATTTCTTTACCTCAAATTATGTTTTCAAATAATAATAAATGAATAATAAAAAATGAATTAAAATGGCCACATAAGTGGATGTTTCTTAGGTGAGTTACTATTCAGGTTTTGAATATCATTGCTCTTTAAAAAATAAGTGTCTTTTTTTTTGTGTGAGAGCTAAAAAAGCTTAAAGAAAGCCTATATAAGAGGAGCTACCCTTAGACAAATGTCATGCCAAAACTTATTACTAACCCCACTTCTAACTTTCCTCACCAAATTATTAGAACAACAACCAAGTAAAAGGCTTCAACTACTTTCAACCTTATTTAGATCTTACCATTAAATAGGTGCACATTTATAATTCCACCTTCCATTGGAACACACCAAATTCAATGGACTATACCTTTGTTCTAGAATGCTAAACCAAACTATCTTTCTATCAACAAGGCAATACTATTTCCACTTAGCCAGTAGGCTTAAATTGAAAAGCTTCAAGGACTCTTAAACCACAACATTCTTTAAGTTGGCATATCTTTTCCCACTTAACCGTTCTATCTTGTTAAAATCATCAATTGCACTCCATAGAAATGATCGTTGAACACTAGTCAGAGTCTTGAGCACTTTCTTTGGCATTTGAAAAATTTAATTATTGTCATCGTGCAACCAAACAAAAATGAGAATAATACTTTAAATTGAAAATTTGTGAAGTTGGGTAGAAATTAACAAGAAACAGATGTAATTCTAAATTCTTTGTTTCCTTGTTTGAAGTTTCAATTCCATAAAGGTTACTATAAACATATATTAGCATTTTCTTTTTAACTTTTTATTTTTTATTTTTTCTTTTCTATCACATTAATCATCCTATTTATCATTTTTTCTATCTACCTTTTTTTCTTCCTATATTTATTTTCCTACCCACCCAAATCCACCATAAAATGGGGTGGATGTTGATAGTTTTCTATCACATAATCCCAAAGAAATGTGTGGTTTCATCACTACGTTTTGTTTCACATAATTCCTTACGTATTGAAAGGTAAATTCCTTTCTTTCAAACTATGCGGTTTTGGTTCTACAATTTATCTTTAATAGTAATTATGCACAAGATATAAATAATATTAACATAAAATATAAAAATGATGAAGTAAAATCAAAATCAAATTAAATTTGAAACCTAAATACCTTCGAAAAGTCTAAACCTAAACCAAAATGACATCAAACAAATGGAGGAAAGTTCTCTATGGTAGATAAGTAGTTGAAAGCTTAAGAGATTTTAAAATACAAATTGCTTTTAAACATGTGTACTATATTATGAAGTTCCAATGACACTTTAAGAATTTCGTGTTAATTTTGAGATACTCATTTATTTGTGGTTTATTAGTCTAAAGAGAATAATGTTATTATGTTTGATTTTGTGAACATTTCTTTAAACACTAGTAACATTGATAACTAATATTGTGTAGTTTCTTCTTATTCTATATTTCACTTAAGTATTATCTCAACAATAATTTTATATATAACTTTGAAAAGTTAAAAGTAATTTATTTGTTTCTAGACAACCCAAAGATTATTCACAAAGATATTAAATCAACAAATATACTTTTCGATGATGCTTAAAAGGCATATATATGCACTTACTTTTGTTCAGGTTACGTTTTGCCTCCTAATTTAAATTTGAAGTCTTCGATCCTAACTTAGCCTTGTTTAAACACATTGCATACTTTGGACTTGTCAAATTAACTATGGATGTTAATAATACGCACGTATATATAAACTTTTCATAGGGACTTTCGAGTATGTTTTCTCTGTCTAAAACATAAAACAATACATTCTAATATATATGGACTTTCGCAAAGGTTGTCACTTACAAACAATGAGAAACAAACACCCTTTTTAGTTGGAAAAAGAAAAGAAAACAGAACTTTATGTGATGATATAGAATAAAAATGAAAGAACTATAATTGGTTGTTTGTTGTAGAATGTTATAACTTTTATTCATGATAAAATGCAAGGCCTAATATGTTATAAAATTTGTAATTTCTTTTTCATTTTTACAAGACTTTTAGACTACTAAATTTATCTTTTTTTTCCCCATTTTTTTCATTTTCGCTCCATCCTCCTTTTTAATAATTTTAAATCTCGTGACACTTTGATGAGAAATTTCCTTTAAACCTAAATAAATCTAAAAAATTAGATGAATACATTAAAAAAAATCATAGATCCATGGTACAACTAATTCACTATTTAGAGACTGAGCTTTTAGAAACAAAATTGACCACTAAATCAATTACTAAAAATAGTCACCAAATCAGTTACTAGATTGATATCTACATATGTCACTAAATTCTTTTCAATAATTATATCTAAAATCAATCTCTAACATTGGCCACCAACAGTTTAGGGTTTATTAAAATTAGCCTATCTAGTTACTAATTGATTTAACGACTAAATTTCTCAATTTAAAAACTGAGTTTGCGGTCTCTACAATCAATTCTTGCAGTAAATTAGAAAGATATGATAGGTTTGACTTACATAATTTTTTAATTTTAGAAATATAACTTTTATTAAAAATGTGAGTACTGTTTGATGGACAGTCATGTGTCCATTAAAATCTTGAGAGAGAATGAAATAAAAAGAGAAAGAAATAATAATGTGATATGTAATATTATGTAAAAAGAAAAAAAATTAAATAAGTATATAATAAAGGATGTTCATATATAATTTCCCTTTTATATACTTTATTAACTCATACATAGATAGTGCAGTTTTGTCTTCTTATTATATATATTCGATATATGGCTTAAGTATATTTTTATAACAATTTTCAAACTTAAACTGATTTTGTATTTATCATATAAAATTACACTGTACCTAGGGAAAAGTTGTGCTCAGGTTTTTCCAATTAGACATGTCAGGTATAACCTTGCGCCACATTATTATTAATACAATTCTTTTATATATTTTGCTGCATAAAAATGTTCATATTCAATAAACTTTTATAATTTATTTGTATATTATTTTTAAATATTTAAATACATGGCAAGATGTTCTACCAAAGAAAGGTAATAAGAAGTGTTTTCTTAATTGTTTTTAATATTTTCTTCAAATTATGAATGATACTTGAATTAAATGGGATTCATTGTAGTATTTTTGAAAAATAAAGTTATACCCTATAGAGAAATATTTTGTAGTTAAATTTTTATTTTGTTTATTTCTTTAAATAATTAATGTTTTTTTCTTCTGCATTAAATGAATGGTTAATATTAATATTTTTGAAAATAAAGTGAAATACTATTTTGAGAATTTTTTATAGTAAATATACTTACGAATTTAATGGTCATACATTGATAATGTAATCTTTTTTATATTGTCATTCAATAAAAAATAATCGTTATTATGATTTTAATATAATTATTATAAAATTCAACAAACCGATTATACATTGTGATATGTAATTGAATAACTATACAAAATTATTTTATATTATCAATGCATAAATTGTTAAATATTTTATTGATGTGACATTAATGAATGAAGTGACATTAATAAATGAAGTGACATTAATGAATGAAGTGATAATTGACATGATAATCATATATATATATATATATAATCATATATATATATGCGAAGGTGTCATTGAATATTGACATTGCATTGATATGACAAACAAAAATTATAGATGAAATTTTCAAAGAAATGGTGGAATTTGAACCCACCTCTTCCTTCCAACAACTTTGCTATTATCAATAAGTAAAGTGTTTGATGTATGAATGAAAAATATATTTTATATAACTTAAATGGGGATAAAAAAATATACATATATTTATTACTATTAAATAAATAATATAAATATAAATTATTCTCCCAAATCTTTTATAAGATCCCATTAACTAATTCATAAGAATTAAAAAATTAGTTAATTTTATTAGTAACATTAAATTTATTCTAATACTAATTAACTAATATTAATAAATATATATTAGTATATATTTATTGATATCCAATATATTAATATCTAATAAAATAATAATTTTTATATATTTATTAATATACACTAATAATATTAAAATTAATAAATATATACTAATAATATTAAAAATGTGACACCCTTCTGCCCCGAATACTTAAATTAAAATAATAAAATAAATAAAAAGGAAGACAAGGTAATAGTTAAAAGCAAAGAAACACAAATCGTATTAAGGATAAAAGGTTCACATGGTCATTAAGTAAGTAGGTACAAAGTTTCCGAAAATATTTTAAATCTAAATATTATAATTAAAAAATAAAGTCATTATCATCTTCAAAATAACTTCTTCAAAATAAGTTCTTCAAACAAAAAAAGACATAGCGCTATTCTAAATTCCAAAGCCCGATGTCACACTAATCAGAGCAAGATCTCGCCTCTTCAAAATTCGACACCACGAGTGCTCTCAACATTACCTAAAAGAAAACCACAAGATAATACGGTGAGAAATAACATTCAACCATACATAAATGCAGATAGTTCCCCGAATCTCACTCATTATCGTACTCAGTTACTAACAGTTCGCAAATACCCATATATCAATCACAAGTTCCATCACATGCATAATCAATCACATTTTATTCATGTTTACAAAATGCACATGCTCACACAATGCATATGTCAATCACCACTCCTAAGAGTCTCGATTCGGAACTCCACACCACGGGCGAACCTCCTCAATCCCCTTAGCTATCACTAATGATGGCCACGCCATTAAACACCACCTATGACCCGTGCGAAGACATTCTACACAACCGTTAAACACCACCTATGGTCGGCGTGTAACATGATTAAACACCACCTATGGCCCATGCATATGAATGTCCCTCATCATTAGTCCACCCTGTTAAGCACCACTTTTGGCCAGGTCCCCTGTTAAACACTACATATGGTTAGGGTATTATAGTCACGTCTAGTTTCTCATGCATCTCATGTTCATGCTCAATGTATTCTCATCCACATTCTCATTCTGATGATTCGTACATTATTCACACAGTCCATAATCATACCAAAATCATATCAATTTAGTCATCATTATCATAAATCATTTATAAGAACACATAGTTAATATTCTTCAATCAATCATGGCAACATCAAATACATTTACAATTCATAACCGCATGATAGATACATCTGAATAATCACATATTTCCATACTTCAATAATTATATCTACTCCATGTATGGTTATAGAGTAACACCTTTCACTAATTAGTCATGTCAAATTACCTTACATGTTCCATTTAAATTATAACATATGACACATGTTTCATACACATAACCAAGACTTACTTAAAAGAACATAATCATGCATAATTGAGTCCCAAAATAAATTATATAAATCAAATAATCATGAACCAGCATTATGAAACAGAGGCTCCAGTGCTAGGCGCTGAGATTCCAGCGCTAAGCGCTCAACTTGCAGCCCCGAATTGTTTTTGCTGCCAAAAACACCCGCGTCTTTGATCCCAATTACGATTTCTCTCTATTTGAAGTCCTATAAGCAGTTTTTTTTACTCAAATCAAATCAAATATCATTACGCTTCAGAATATATAAAAATCAATCTTTAAGAACAAAATTCATCGATTGAAACATCATATACTCATATTCATACGTGTAGATGATCCTTTCACAAAATGCAACCAATTATCAATTAAATCAACCAAAACGACAGAATACATTGATAAATCTTTTCTACCGATTAAAGTGTTTTTAAAACATAATAACCATACGAATTTGAGAATTTAGGTCCTAGAGGGACTTAGGGATTGTCCTCACTACCCGTACACTCTCACATTCACACATGACCGAACCCATCTCCCCCGTACCTTAGATGCAAAGAACAATCTAATGCAGCTCTAGGACAATCTGAACACCCTAGCTCCTTCTCCTTGCAGATCTGCGTTCTCTCCTCTAGGTATGGCTGTCTGATGCGCAAAACACAAAATTAGGGTAAACTAATTACCCATTGTCTAAAATTCTAACTGGTTCGGGTCAACCCCCATTAATTCAATTAATTAAATTAATAAATGAAAATAATTCAAATTAATGTCTCATTAGTTTATAAAATCATTAACTCGTCTATTAAAATAAAATTAAATGTAAATATTTAAGTATTAAACTAATTTTCTGTCATCATTAAGAATAATAATAATAATAATAACATTTCAGTTTCAAAATACAATTAATTAATAAAATAATTTCCTGCAGGAATTAATAATTAAAATAAAATTGATAATAATAATATAATAATAATGTAATTTATTTCCTAAAAATAATTAAATAAATTTTAGGATGTTACAAAAAAATAATAATTTCATATTAATAAATATGAAATAATATATATATTAATATTGTTCTACAAAAATATAAATATATTGGATATTTGAACATACCCTTCACTCCAACAACATCACTATTATCATTGGGCAAAACTAAATGGAAAAGACTTTGTTAAGTGAAGAGAAATTCATTTCGATAATCTCTCTCTAAGGAACTAGTATCTGACTATCTGTTAAGGGATATTTTTTGTACAAACCAAAAATATTATTAGGCAAAAATGTCTTTTTTTTTTCTAGATCACATATATCTTCCTTTCAAGACAATTTTATTCGAGTCAGCTAGGACCACTATGGGCAACCTAGCTCTCCCCTACATATTTAATGCACTACATATCCAGGACTCAAATTCGAGACTATTGCAAAAATGTTTGTTTGATATATGAATAAAAATTATATTTTATATAATTTAAATGAGATCAAAATTGCAATTATATATATTACTACTAAATAAAGGATATAATTAATCTTTGAGGTACTTTTATAATATCTCATTAACTAATTCACAATATTAAAGAAATTAGTTAATTTAATTAATAGCATTACATTTGTTCTAATACTAATTAATTAATATTAATAATATAAATTAGTTTATAATAATATATATTAGTATATATTTATTAATATCCAATATATTAGTATTTAATAAATATATACTAACTTATAATTATTATGAATATATATTAATAATATTAAACATTAATAAATATATGTCGCAACCTAAATCGCGATGCAAAGTCACAGAATTGACTTTGGATTTTGGAATCGAATCCCTTCCAGGGAAGAAACTAGTTATGTAAAGCTGGAAGGCCAACCGAATAGGTGACCGAGGTCGACTCGGCTCTAATTGGAGTCGTCATTGGTATTTTCAAGGGAAACATTGGGAAACCTTTACATGGATAAGACTGGTCATGAATCAGAATCTAAGTTCAGAGTCGATTACATGTAGGGATCACAAGGTATTCCCGCACGCCTATCACATGATAGTTACCCAAATTAGTTATATGAGTGAACAAGACTCTTACATTGTGTTAATACTTTTCTGCAAATGGAGTACATACAAAGAACATACATACATATTTTTGGGATTTTTAGGATGATTAACTTGAAAAGAGTGTGTCTCTTACTCCTACGTATCCCCTTTGAATTGGAGAAATCAAAGTTCACGTAGTTCTGGACATGCCGTTATGTGGGAAGAAATGAATTATCCATTAGGCGTCCAGAGGTTAAGTGACATTGGAAAAGGATGGACTATCCATTAGGCGTCCATAATCTAAATGACAATGATAATGACCGAACTATCCATTAGGCATCCATAGGCTAAATGACAATGATAATGATCAGACTATCCATTAAGCGTCCATAGGCTAACTAACAATGATAACGACCAGACTATCCATTAGGCATCCATAGGTTAATTGGGAATGAACTTTCCATTGGCTTCCAATGGAGTTAAATGACATGTAATTGGAGAACTCAAGGATAGGTGATGGAATATTTTAAGGATAAATGCAGTGGAGAGGCCGAGACCAACTCGACTTTTTGTAGTGTTCGGAGGCCGAGACCGACTCGGCCAACCAAATCGGAAATGACGTAGTCCTCAGTTATATGGAGTCGGGACTAGTCAGGAGTTTATCTAATGGAGGGATGCATTGAATTTAGAGGTGATAGTTCAAAATGAAGACCGAGACCGACTCGGTCCTTTCGGGTGCCAGCTACATGTTGGCTAGCCTACGTCCATAATTGGTGCTTGGAGTGACAGTTTAGTGCTTAACTATAGATAGGAACTTACAATATGCCAAGCTATCTATATTGACCTATGGAATCTATGGAGTTTCAGCGACTAACCTAGTATCTGAGAGTTTGATGTGATTCTGTTTCTTCGACTTCCATCGATGGCCTCCGCTCAGGTTGTGCTTCGAATGCTCTTCACAACTTGATGGTAACTCAACACTCAAGGAAGTCTCTCTTCTCTCTCAGTACCAACTTTCGCTCTAATTCCCTTTCCTTTCAAAATTTTTCTGATCCCGTTCTCTTTGTGCTTGAGCCTTTTATAGGCCACGCATGAGGTCATTAGTGCGTCAGATTTGGTCACGTGTATTAACCTCAACTCTCTAATTCTTCCCTTTTTCCCATGTCAAGGGTTCCTAAATCGTGGCTTAAAACCGTATCAGGTCGTGGTGCGTCCACTTCAGGTCATGGTGCGTCCACTCCCTTGTTTTCTTTTTTTCACTATAACCATGTTTCCTCCTTCTTTGGCCACATTTTGGTCATCCCTGGGTAGATAGCAAATCTAGGGCCAAAAAAGGCATAATACTTATGGGATTTTTGGCCCCTCCTACTTACGGGACCAGAAATCGGACCCCACAACGTGATATGTATGAGATTCTTGTCCCCTAATATTCACCTGGACAAATTTAGGGTCCCACAATATATAATAATAATATTAAAATTAATATTAATAAATATAAAATATATATACTAATATTATTCTACAGAAATATAAATATATTGGATATGATATAAATATATTAAAAGAATATTATTTTTAAATATATGATATAAATATATTTTTTTTAGTGAAATATAGAAAGTTGTTACATCGAGAATAATATCTTATTTTAATTGCTGAAATATGTAAAGAAAAATATAAAAATATATAAATAACATAATTTTATAAAATAAAAATATTAAAACAAAGGTTAAATTATAACTAAGATATATAATATTAAAAAATAAAAATTATTTTTTTTAGTTTTATAACATTATATTGTTTGTTTAATAGTAGTAATATGTACAATTTGTAACAACATAAAAATTCTAATATAATTAATTTATTAAAAATATTAATTTGTTATGAAGCTTCGTATATAAACTTGTTAATATAAAACTTTGTTTTAATTGTTAGTATTTTGAAAAAGGTCTATGTTGCAAGATTTGTCTTTAGTTAAATCTTAGTGCTATAGTACAACACGTGACAACAAACGTTAATGAGGTTTATGAAAGTTATTAATTATATTCTATTTTCAAATCTTAAATAATTTAAATTTATGTCATTGTCCCTGAAATAATATTTTTAAACATTAAAATTAGATTACTCATAAAATTATAAAAATGTCCTTAGTTATAAAATTCATTAAACTTTAAAAACTCATAATTAATTTAAATGATCTTATTTTAACTTGAAAATCTTATGGTAGTCTATTGTTTCATATATAACCTCAAAGAATTTTATAAATTTGTTTTAAGTAAAAAAAAAAACCATTTTACACTCAATGTTAAATAAAATAAGTAAACTATTATTTTAGCATGTGAAAATGTATAACATTTTCTTATTAATCTATTAAAATAAAGAAGTTCCAAATAAATTCTTAAAATTTTTAGTTATTTAATTTAAATTTCTAAACTTAATCACTTAGTAATATTTTGTTTCTTAAATAAACATAAAATCATTATTTAAGTCATATCTTTTTTTTTTATATTTTAGACTAATGTGATTGATAGATTATACTTTTAGATACTAGTATTAATTTTTTTAGTTTTTAATTTTTTTAGTTTCGAAAACTAATGTGACGGTGCTATACACATTCAAAGATTAAAATGATATTTTACTCTAAATAAAATATTAGAATGGAAATAATTAATTCAAATAATTTTGATAAATTATAATTCTTAAAATTATTGATAAATATTATGAAAATATATTATTTTAAGTCATAAATAAATTTTTTTCTCAGTATAACCAGAAATTTTTGCCCTTAATTTAAATATTTCCACAAAAATAGTCTTATTTAACTAGTTTTACTTCCAAATTTATTAACAATAGAAAAATTAGTCCCAAAAAATAATTTCTATCGAAATTACTCAAAAATATATAATTTAAAAAATGTGAAATTACAAAAATATCTTTTTTAAAATTTATGTAGAAATTTTTTAGTTAAAAATAATCTAGTTTGACTTACTTTTTCACATTTTTTTTAGTGAAATTTATTTTAATTCCTTCTAAATATTTTTTAATCACAAAACCAATTTTAACCCACTGTAATTAAGTGAAACATTAGTGATTATCTTATGTTTTAGTTTTTACTTGCCTAAATTTAGTCTTTTGGGATTTAAATTACTAGTTTAGTCTTGAATTAATCTTTAAGAATGAGCCCCTTCCTTCACCTTTCTTCAAGTCTCATGGTTTGCGACACGCCTTAGATCATGAATTAAGCCTAGCAAGTAAGAATTTTCAAGAACCAAAAAGAATGCAAGAACCTACGGGAAAGACCAATAAGAAAGAAAGGAAAAAGATGGTGAAGGTAGGAATAGATTCGTCACTAGCTCAAAGAGAAATAGATAAGTGTAGTGAAATTCACCACAAGCATTATGGATACTTGATGAGAATAAGGGTTCTTGGGCAATCCAAGAATAGAGAGAAAGCTCTCACAAGTGCAAAACACATTTTATTTCACAAGTGAAAAAATAACCAAAAGTTCTCCTAGCATAAGTATAAAGGGTCATTTTATAACATTATTAGTGGTTGGATTAAGCTCTACCAATCATGCTTAAGACCCCACCAAAAGGCCCAAGCAACAAGGTCCAAAATGCAAGTCATCCTAGTCATAGTCTTAGCAACCGAAAAATTGGTTATTTTAGCGACCAAATTGGAGATGGATTGGCTACATGGATTTTGGCATCCGAAAAGGACCTTAACTTAAGGATATCCTATCTTATATGGAATGTACTAAAAATGCAAGAAAAGTACAAATAAAACAAAGATGTTTTCAACCTTATACATTGCCTACAAGGCATTTTGGTACAAAGTATGACCTCCTTGTTCTTCTCCTTAATTCTTGAGGGTGGCCAAATTATGTTGTACTTTCCTCTTGGATCCTCTTAAGTCTTCCCCTAGTGATAGGTCCTTCAAGTACAGGGGTTTCCTCTTCCATATATGCATCATCTTCCCCTTCTTGAAGAGAATTTGTCCTTAAATTTGGAGCCTCTATACTTGCATCACAAGGAATCAAATCAATGACATTAAAAGTAGTACTTCCCCCCAAAGTCTTGGAGCATATCAACTTGATAAGCACTGTCATTTATTTTCTTTAACATTTTAAATGGGTCATCTCTTGGAAGGAGTTTAGATCCCCTTAGGTGCGAAAATCTCTCTTTCCTCTAATGCACCTACACAAGGTCTCTTTCCTTGAAGATAACTTCCTTTCTCCTCTTGTTGGCACTCCTAGCATATTGTTCTCCTTTCTTTTCCATGTGTAACCTTGCCTTATCATATAGGCTTTGGACGAACTGGACTTTAGACAAACCTTCATCATTCGCACAATTAGGTAAAACAAGTAAAGGAAACAAGTCAAGTGGGGAGAGAGGATTAAAACCATTAGTCAACTCAAATGGTGAATAAGAAGTGGTAGAATTGAACACCATGTTATAAGCAAATTCCACATGAGGTATCCAATCTTCCTAGTCTTTTAAACTCTTTTTGACAAAACATCTCAAAAGTTGACATACAATTTTATTCACCACTTCCGTTTGTCCATCCATTTGGGGATGACAAGTGGTGTAGTAGAGTAGCTTAGCACTGAGCCTACTCCCTATAGACCTCTAAAAGTGATCCTCCCTTTGGAGCCTATACAACCTTAGGTGAATAATGGCGGGTAGAGTTAGCTTCTTCACAAGCCTCTCACTAGCTACATTTACACAATTCCCCCCATCTATAATCATAGAGCACAAGTTACCCAAGATGAGACATCCAGAATGAAAAACGTTTTCTCTTTGTGTCTCGGCCTCCTCTCTTATTTGGCTATTTGCACTCGGCCTCACTAGAGGTGTTGACCTCTACAATGGAACTTTCACTTTCTACCTCCCCATCATTCTTCACTATCATCACTCTCCTATTGGAACATTGATGGGATATATGTCATTTCCCTAGGCACTTGAAATACTTAATGTTACTAGTCATAGGGGCCATAGAAGTAAGGGTAGAGATGCTTTCCTTTCGGCCCAATAGGGATTCACTCCCTTTCTTATAACTTTTCTCCCTTCCAACCCTTTCCTTCTCTCTCTCCTTTCCCTTCCAACCACTAGTACCAATATAGGTCTTCCTAGATGCATTCCTTCTCCTAATTTGCATCTCTTCCTTGATGGTTTGATGGATTAACTCACCTAAGATTCTATAGCGTTACAACTCCACAACATTTTGTATCTTTCTATTTAGACCATGAAGAAATTGAGTCAAGTTGTGTAAATGTAGCTAGTGAGAGGCTTGTGAAGAAGTTAACTCTACCTGCTATTGTTCACCTAAGGCTGTATAGGCTCCAAGGGAAGTTATCCTAGCCATAGTCTTAGCAACAAAAAAATTGGTCATTTTAGCGACTAAATTGGAGGCAAATTGGCTAGGTGGATATTGGCATCCAAAAAGGACCTTGACTTAAAGCTATCTTATCCTATATGGAATGTACTGAAAATACTAGGAAACTATAAAGAAAACAAAGGTGTTTCTAGCCCTATACATTGCCTACAAGGAAACTGGACACATGGTACAAAGTATGACCTCCTTGGTCCTTGAGGGTGACCAAATTGTGTTATACTTCCTCTTGGATCCTCTTAAGTCTTCCCCTAGTGATAGGTCCTTCAAGTATAGGGGTTGTCCCTTCCGTATATGCATCAGTTTGTCCAGTAAACAAGCAAAGTTATCAAATCCCATGGTTTAATGGTAATCTCTCCAAAATTTTATTCAAATTTTCTTAAGTGTTTTTTTTTTATTTTAAGGCATTTTATGCTCCAAAAAATCCCAAAAATTATCAAAATAAATATTTGGACAGGAAGATTACCATTTGAACATACCTGAAATATAAACACATCCAACCATAACTTGGAAAATTTTTGTGGCTCATAAAATGGTCTCAAACAACACCACAACAAACTACTTTCTTCATACAATATATTCAAAAACTCAAATAATTATTTTGGATTATAAAAGTCATGTAAAGTCACATTAAAGTATATTTTTCACCAATTCATACATAGAAAAATAATATTTTTTTTTATGATTTAAAACAAGAAAAAAAAATAAAGATTGAAACTTTACAAAAGATAAATCAAATATATGGTCATTTAACCATGAGCAAATCATTAATAGATCACACCAAATCAAGCAAAAACAATGAGCACGTATCTTTAAGTAATATTATTTTGTTATTACGAGGGAAAGGAAGGTAAGCTCCCTTACCCTTAAAGATACTTTTGTTTTTTGGAAGGTTGGAGAGGTTTGAAAAAGATAGAAAAGTTGAAGCTTTTGGTTAGCTCCTTCCACGACTAAAGATCGTGCCAACAAAAATGATTCTTCATGAAACAAAATCAAAGAAAGGGGTTATAAAAATGGAAAAAAAAAATTTGTGTGTACATCAAGGGGAAGAGATGGAAGTAAGCTCACCAAAGTGGTATGTGAGAACTACAGAAGAAATGGATGCTTTAATGGATGAACTACTTAGCTAACATTGGTTGATACAAGTGATAACTACTTCTGTCACTTAATTTTTAACCACTTTAAAACCTTTTTGTAAGAAATATATGTTTACATACATGCACTAAGTGCTAAACATCCAAATACATGCATGCTGAAAGGATATCAAAGAGAGATAACAAGAATCACGCTAAGTATTTGTCCTAATTCACTTTACCCAATTAGAATATGTAAGTTTTCCTAATTCAAAATACTTAAACCAAACAAACTTCTTATCAAATTGAACAACAACCCTAATTTAAAATTTCATAAAATGTTAATATTGTTTTCTTTAAATTTTCTTTTTCAAAATGAAATATAAACAAGGAAGAATCCACTTACTCCAAAAGTAACACTAAGAAAGCTACTTCTCATTCTCACTCTTTCTTTTCTTGCAATATAATCGATAGAGATGTGTTATTATTATATCTGATAGATTGATAAAATTAAAGATAAGGATAAGGAGTATCCCTCTTAAAGTTACTCTTAGAGTAAAAAGTTGCTTTTTAGTCTCCTAGGGTTTCCCCCAACCCACTAGACTAAAAACTAATCATGTTTTGTATATCTCGGACTGCCACTAGCTCAAGAAATTTTTTGCATACTCCACGTATCAAACATGAATACTCTTGTTAGAATTTCTTTACAATTTAATAATTCTAACAAGTGAAATATATTTATCTTAGAGTAACTTTATATATATATATAATACTATTATTTGATGCAGTAAAAATAACATAAATATAACATATAGAATACTAAAAATTAAAATAAAACATTATGTTATATATGAATTTTTATTTATCTTAGAAATATTTTAAATTAAATTTTAAAAAGAAAAAAATTACTTGTTCCTACTAGTACTGTACATCTATTTTCATCATTTTTTAATCAATTTTCATCAATTCTAAAATGTTTTAATTTTTTGAAGCTAACAGAGCCACCAGATTGATTTTCAGCTGAACTAGCCAGTTCAATTCAATTTTCCAAATTATGTCAAGGACTTACTAGAATCAAAACATTATTTCCGATTTAATAAATACTTGAAAATTCCTTATTAATATAATTCTAACATCGATAATAAAATTCATTCACTTCGTTACCAAAAGGACGTGACTTCTGAGTCAACCTTATTATCTTTATCAGATCCAGCCAAATGCTGAAAAGCACTCCTACCAATGATTTTGTGGTTTGTGTCCGTCGATAATAAGTCGTTAATTAATTGTTATTATTCCAATACAGGACGACGGAAATAGATTTTTAACACTCTGATTAATCAAACAGAAACAGAAAATCTTGCACTTTGGGTTACGATTGTCTTGAACAAATTAAGACGGAACAAGCATGGCTCAACACCTGGAAATTTTTCTCGTGGGTTTCTATATATGTAATCATGTTCATATTCCATGAAAGAATTAGATATATTTTATTAAATATTTTAAATTACTTAAAATTATAAATATTGAATATTTTTATTTTTTAATATAAATATTTGTATTTTAATAAGAATTTTTAAATTTTTTTTATAATGTGTTTATAATATAGAATGGAAATTATCTTTTTTTTTTTATTATTAAACTAGATCTAACGAGTACCGAATGTATTGTCCAAATCCAGGATTGGTTGGCAGTATGAACCTTACGGAAAGAGTATTATTATTAACCTCAACAAGCCAAATGGATATTTCAAAGGTGAATTCAATTGTATTTGTCACTTCACATTTTTGTGGCTTTTTTATAATAAAAGAAATATGAGACAAGATGAGTAATATAATAAAAATAAAAAATATATTATAAAAAAATCTGGTAAAAATGTTTAAAAAAAAAAACTCTTAGATTAAATTCATGTAAAATTCAACAAAGAAAACCGCCAACAAATAAAGGCAGAGAGAAAAAGGCCCAGCCGTCCAGCTGCCAGAATAGGACTTAGCCCTATTGCTTTTCAAGACATTTATGTAGTCATTGATTGCATTTGTAACTTTTATCTAAGATCACATGTTTTGTTTTAAAATTAATCTATCCAAATAAAATATAAGTTGTTAAATGTTTATCCAACAATTCTGAGTTTTTATTTTGGCGTATAGAATTAAAAAAAATATATCTCTGACCATCAACACTGAAATTTTTAATCATGTTCAAAGAACTATTAACATTCACAAATAGATCATCTATTCTCAACAAAAAAAAAATTATATACACCGAGAAGTTCTAATCATATACTTAAAAAGAACCTGAATTTTGCACCACTCAAATAAATCACTTGTTATTTGACAATTTTGAGTTATTAACCTGTTTGGTTTCACATTTTCAACGCAATTTTTAAAGTTTACTAAAAAGCTAATGTATAAGTACTTTAATAAGTGAATAAATGCATGGAAAAAGCAATTATTGTTGAATAAAATTACAGCTACCTACAATATATACTGATTATAACAAAATCCTCATAAAAACAGAGGGCAGTCTGAAGCACTGTAAAATCTCCACCGCTCACTCTACAAGTATCTCATATAATTCTAACATAGATTGGATTGGGTCCCTTCTATGTGTTAGATCTATTATTTTTATGCTATCAGATTTTGAGTCTTCATATATATGCTTTATTCTTCTGTATCCGAAAATTGTAAAAGAAGCTCATAAAACGTCAGGTTCTGGTTGGTGGTGAAGGCCACCTTTCCAATTGCGGCAATCTGATTGCTCATCTTCTTCTGTGTCTGTGCTGTTGCTGCGTCCAGAGCTTGAAAAACCCTTGCCAGACCCTCCTAGGAAGAGAGGACCTTGTGGAGAGCCAGACTGTGTTAAATTTCCCTTTGATTTATTATCTCCACATTTTTCTTGTACCTTCATGCATAAGCCACTATTAGCTTGCCCAACTGAAGAAACTTGAGGCCTTCTAAAATGAAGCCTGTACTTCTGAATATATCACAAATTTGCATGAGTCATTCAGAATAATATAGGATGAAAAATATGTTAATAATTATTAAATCAAAATAAAACTTCAGATACAATTTCTTAAATATTTTTACTAATGGTTTTCATTCCGAATTAGAGTTTTGTGAATAATTTTAATTAACAAACAACAAAAAAACAAAAACAACTATATCTAAGTATTGTAGATTATATAAACACTAACCTGCAAATGGCTTTTCACTTCATCATTTGTCAAGCCTACCACTTGCATCAGTTCTCTAATCTGCTTCGGAGTAGCGACTACAGAAAACAAATCAATTAGAAATAAGAACCAGTTTTTCAATTCTAGATGGAAGAATCTGAATTCAAAACAAAAGGAAAGATAAGATAAGATAAGAAAAGAAAAGAAAAAATCATCCACCATTGATTATGCAGATAATGTCAAGAATTTGGAGCCAGCCCCAATTTCCAAAAGAAGGAATCATTCAGTTATAAACCTTCTCCCTCCTAATTAAGCAAGTTTAAATGTTAGCTTTAATTTACCTTGTGGTCCTCCTAATTGTTGAAGCGCGTCAACAAATCGCCGATGAAGCTCTGGTGACCAGCACCGCCTTTGTTTCCTGTGATTCTGCTGAGGTTGTGATTGACCCTTAAAATCAACTGAACTTAAAGACGAACCATGTCCATAACCACTTTCTGTTTTTCTATGATTCAATTCAAACACTGGACTCATCAAACCAAGCCTAGGAACCTGTGGCACCTTCTTCTCATCCCTCATCACTGTCTTCGAGACACACTTGTTGTTTCCATTGAATGCTCCTGCACTCTCGTTGCTCTCGTTCTGCGGTTCAATTGGATTGTTGGGCACACACCGATCTTCCTCTTCGTTCCCCTGCCATTACAAAAACAAAAATCTTAATTCTATAAACAAAATACAATTCTTTTTCTGAATAAATTATTATATAGTCTAGAAACTTATGAATCTATTTAATCTCCACGTAGCCTATAATTAAAAATTCTATTTACTTTTTTTTTTATAAATTAAAAAATTCAATTACATGTCGGATAAAAATTCTTAGACCATGTAATAATTTGTAATTGTAACCCTCCAAAACAACTATGCTATTAAATTTACCAGTTTGGTTTCAGCGTTCCATAGATGAACAGAGTTCATCCAATTCTTCATGTCACTGCTTTCCTTGTCCACAGTCAAAGATCCATTTTCTTGAGAAACGGTTTTCACAAGTGGCATCAATTCTTCAACCACAGATTCATCTTGCATTCTCACACTCCCGTTTATTTCCTCTTTCAATCTAGTCATAGCTGCAAGCAAACCTCACCAAAAATATATTAATCATCAACATAACTATAACATGCGCAATAATTACACTAAAAATGTTTAATTTAAAATTTCTATAAAAAGAAAATCAGTAGTTAACCGACCATCCTTTACGAGGAACATGCAAAGAGGAAGCTCGCGTTTGAAGGCCTCGATCTTCCTCATCTCATCCTCCAACCTTTTGACAAAATCCTCAAGCTTGGCCATTCTCTGAGACTCATCTTTGCTCTGAGAAACCTCGCCAAGAATCTCAGAAACGGTTATTGGGACAAAGGCCAAACTCAAATCCAAGCTCAGTTCCATCTTTGGGTAACAAACTCACAAGTGGGAACAAAGAAAAGGTTAATTTCAGAGTTTCAGTGTCGTGTCACGCGCATACCATAATTTCATTACATTACCCAGATAGAGGGAGGGAGAGGGAGAGGGAGAGGGGGATAGAGATTCGTTTATATATATTAGGAAATTTCTGATTCGGGACAGAAAGATTCAGTGACCGCATTCGGGTCGTCGCGTAACCCCATTAGTGTAATGTGACTCGAAACAAAGCCCAACTATTGTTAGCAAGTTGCAAGCAAGCAATATTTCCTTTTCTTTTTTGTTTAGGAAAAAAACAAACAAATGGTTTGTGGTTGATATGAGAATCTTTTGATTCCGCAATATCGCGGCGTATATAATGTGGCTGTATTAATTGGTTGGATGAAATTAAATAGTTTTGGATTGGTGTGGTTTCTGGGAGATTCTTTGCTTGGTAGGCTCGAGCCTCGAGTCACCTATAACCCGAGGCAACGTTGACCCACACATGAAGAATGTAGTTGCATAATAATTAAGAATTTAAGACATGGTAGTTCACTAGTTTGCTCATTCCGGACAATACTCCACTAGTGTAATGTTATTTTTATAATATTTTTAATTTCTGTTTATCTTCAAGTTTATTTTTTCTCATTTTTTTTATCACATTATTATAAAAATTTAATTTTCAAAGATTATCAACATTTTTATATATTATTAATTAATTAAAATTATTTTTATATATAATTTTTAAAATAATTATTGTAAAAATCAATAATTTTATCATACATAATATATTACTAAATAATAGTATAACAAAACTTTACATTATTACTGTATTTAAGTTGAATTTAGTGACAAAGTGTTTAAAAAATGCATTACTCAACCTCAATCAAGAACAACTTATTACTACTCTGCTCTCGTGTTTGGCATGCTTCTTTTTTTTGCCTAGTTTTTTTTTTTTTTTAACAATACGTCAATTTTGGGATATTTCGAGAACCGATCACCACGTTTTTCTTCACCCTATTTTATATAACGAGAACGAATCAAATATACATGAGAAATGTTAGGAAGGTATTTTTAATTACGATTTAAATATTTTTTTCTTCTTGAAAATATGTTTTTGTTTTTATTTTAACAAAAAATCATTTTTTTATAATTAATAAAATATAATTTTAGTCCTTCATTCAGAACTATATTTTGAGGAATTAAATATATTTTGAATTTAATTTTCATGTATTATTAGTATTAAAAAATTTAAACTATCAATCAATAAAAATTATTTTAAATATGAATTTTAAAATAATTATTGTGAAAATTAATAAGCTTATTACATATGATCATTCATAATTAAATAAAAATATAAAAAATATTTATACTGTCAGTGAATTTTAATTAAATTTATATATTTTAACATTGTTATTAATTATGTGTCACATTCCTTATTAAGAGAATGTTTGTTTTAGATGGCCATCAAACATATTTGGCTTTCCAAACATTAATTTATCAAAGCAACTATGAAGTAGTGATTAAATTACTTGTGTGGTGTTGGATATTATCTAATATAAATAGGTATTAAGTAAGTTTCATTTGTAATGGTAAACATTAAATATGATAGATTTGGTGGATGATGTTTTCTCTTAAAGCTTTAGATATATGATTTATTAGAATGTTAAGTTTTGATGACTTTACTTTTTATATTTCTATTTTTTTATAGTTTAATTTGTTTATTTATTTTTATTTTTACTTTTAAATAGTTAGTGTTCTTGAATTTTTATTTTGGATAATTGAGCTTTATTTTGAATTATCTTTAATGATTTTGGCAATGATTCTTATAAATATGAGTTTTCATATTATATTGTCTGTGAAAATTGATTTTGAAACTCATAATTTCTTTTATATTAATCATTTGAACCAAGTAATTGATGAATTATCTGTAAGTAATATTTGAGTATCACATCATGTATAGATTATCTTTCAGTTACTTCTTTGGTTGAAATAATCGATTACATGATTGAATAATCAATTACTTTAGAAAATAAAAAAATGCTTTTTTAATACGGGCAATTGATTACATTGGATGAAATAATCAATTACTCTAATCAAAAGCCTATTTTAAAACCCATTTGATTTTTAAGCACAAAATATTAGTTTTAGCATTGAGAAAACTTTATCAAAATTATTATTAATTTCTCTCGTTGATTTTTGAGGATTGAATTCAAGTTTTCACAGTAGAGTTTATGTCTTATACGTTCTTACTATGATTTATGAAAGATTCAAATCATAAAGAATGTTTTGAGCATGTCTAGGGTATGGTAATCTTAAAAGGAGTTGGGTTATTGGATGTAGTATCCTAAGAATGGTCAAGGGAAATATCTTGATTGTACAATTAATTGAAATAGTGAAAATCTCAATTCAATTAACTGGAAACTAGATGTATCTTTTAGTGGTAAAGAGTGAATTAGTATAAAATTGTTTACGCAATCTTTGCTAACTCTAGACTCTTTTAGTTCGATTCATTATTATTGATTCAATTGAATAGTTTCTTGAATATATTTGCTTGTATTGATCAAGTTTGATTGAATCTTGATATTGGTTATCACAATTAATTATCTTGACATTATATATTGACAATTGACTGTTATATTATCATTACATTGATTGTGTTGCTATCAAATTCATTTGATATCATCATTAAGATATACACATACTTTAGAATTGAGTCACCATTTAATAGGATTGTATTATAACATTGTATAGGTTAGGTGTATTCTTTTGAATAACCTATTATAAACTCAAAGAGAAATTTGTTTAACAATCCATGTTGAAAAGAAAGATAGTTTTGAAAAGTTTCAAAGGGAAATTAAATTATTTTTTAAGTATTCTTGATTACATATACTTCCTATTTTCACCTGCATTTTGAGAGCTTTGATTTTATTTTTAAAGCATATAATTTTAGAAAAATAGGTTTAACTTCTAATGGAAATGGTGAATGTCTCTACCACTAGGTCTCCCATTTTCAATATTGATGGTTATGCTTATTGGAAAGTAAAAATATTTTTTTATTGGGGATATAAATATGGATATTTAGGAAGTTGTAGTCAATGTTCCTTACATTCCAAAGCATGTAGTTAACAATGAGGGAAAAAAAACTAAACTTAGGAGTCTTCGACAGATGATAAAAAATAAAGGATGGTACAACTACATCTTAAGGCTAACATCATTACTATTGGTGTAGACATGGATAAGTTCTTTAGGGTCTCTACTTGCACATTCGGGAAAGGAGATGTGTAATGAATTGCAAATAACTTGTGAAGGGATTGGTGAAGTCAAAGGAGATGGAATAAACACCTTCACTCACAAATATGAGCATTTTTCGATGCTTCATGCAAAGTCCATTCAAGACATGCAAAAATATTTTACTCATACTGTAAATTATCTCATTTCATTAAGGAATGATATTAATATTGAGGATCTTATTAATAAGGTGTTAAGATGACTTAGTTGGGAATGACAACCCAAGTTGACAGCCATTGTAAAATCTAAAAACATATCCTCTATGTCTTTGGCTAAACTTTTTGGAAAGTTTCAAGACCATGAGTTGGAATTATCAAGACTACTTGAAAGTGAAAAAGTATACAAGAAGAAGATACTTGCACTTGTGCCATCTTCAAAGGTAGAAGTTAAGAAAACATGGTTCAATCCTAGAATAGAAGGAAGAATTGAGAAAATTGTAATAAACTGAAAATAAAATATATTGATAATGAGAAATGTGAGTACAAAGGGATCACATCGAGCCTTTATATAGGCTAACAAACTAGTAAACATATACTAAAAAACACCTAACTAGTTACATCTTTAATAGTCCCCTGCAAGTTGGAAGGTGTTCATAACACTTCCAACTTAGGATGAACAATACAAGTATCAAATTAAAATAAAATATAATGCAAAGTGTTGAAAATACATCAATTAAAAGGTATAAAATCATCAAATGCTTAACCAACTAATAAAGACAGAAGCTATTAAAACTTAACCATAAAGAATAGAAGTTAAATGTAGTACTTAACCACTCAAAATAGAAGCTAAAAACATAATCTCAATGCTTAACCACCATACAAGGTAGAAGTGAAAACATCAAAGTTAAACAAGCAAAAGCTTAATCATTAAGTAGAAATCACAACTCAAGGATTAACTACTTATCAGAAGCACATATGCATAACCACTTAAGAAAGGTAAAAGCTAAAATCAAGCCAAATGAGACTAAAAAATAACAAAAAACATCATCAAGCACTTGGTGTGCATAAAAAGTTGCAAGCATAAGGGCAAGTGTTGGAACATAAGTCTGTGTGTCCAAAATGAGCCAAGTGTTTTGATAATAACAAATATTATGAAAATGAATAATATATTATGCTTAACCAGTGTGCTCTATATTTCAGAAGAATTACAAGTTATTGGAATTAAATATTAGAACGCATCTATTTAAAGGAAACTTATTTAAAATAGAAGTTCATCCATTGCGTCTATAAAGAGCTCGTCGTCCATAAACGTACTCATTGTCCAAAAGAAACCTCACTATCCAAAGGACGTATTCAGCATCCATAGAGAGACTAACCTTCCAAATGGCATTTTTAGCATCCATAAAGAGACTCGACATTCAAAGGCATAGTCAACGTCCATAAAGAGACTCGACATCCAAAGACATAGTCAACGTCCATAGATGAGTTCGCTGTCCATAAGCAAACTCAACATACATAGAGAAACATGTCGTCTAAAGAAGAGATCGTCCAAAATGAACGACTGCATTGTTCCATTCAGAAAGTATCTCTCGAAAGGGTAAAGAGTTGTTTATGTTAGCTAACTTACCATGTGAATCATTTATTTCATATAAAGAGCTTGTTATCATAATCCAATGTTCAAATTTCTACCTAATGCACTACTTTGAGAACGTGTTTCAAAATGACTAAGTATTGCATCAAATATTTTATATTGCAAGTCAAGTCTGATAAAAGGAAGCCCAGATCATGACTCCTCTCAAAAGGAACCAACATAAACTTCTCCCCTTATCAAATAGTAGTCAGCATGTCAAATTGAAAGAAAGATAGTTTTTCTCTAACACAACTTTTCTCTATCTTTAGAAAAATAGGAGCCTCTGCAGAAGTACAATGTAAAGCAATCAAGTAGCATTTAATGCTAACTCAATCACTTCTCATGTACAAGCAACATTCAAATATTTATATGCTATAAAAAGAAAATTGATCAAGCTCGAAAAAAAAAAAGAAATAAAAAAGCACAACAACATGAACAAGAAAGATAAAGTGATATACTCAAATATTCTCTTACACTCTAAAAGTAGCTTTGGACGACACTCTCATTCATTCTTTATAAAATCTTACTTTGCTCAACAAAGTTAAGTGTTTATGAATAATACGTTCATTGTGTAAGTAGAGTTTCTTGTAAAAAAACTCATTGAGTAAATATGATAGCCTGAAGAAGCTAAGTGACAAAGAATACTTGATTTTCTTGCAATCAAGTAAATTATAAGGGTTGTAACACCTGGAGTGGTAGAAAATACTTGTTTTTAAGTTAGGTAGACTTAGTGAAAATCCTTCGTGTTGTAGGGACTGGACGTAACTTCGTTGGAAGAGTGAACCAACATAAAATATATGTGTCTTCTCTCTTATCCTACTACTTTTATATTATGTACTTCTTTAGACGTTCACTTTGGACAACCATCTTAAATTGTGTTTAAATCCTTTATATTTGCGAAAAACTTTTTAAAAATCACACACACACAATTCAACCCCCCTTCTTGTATGTTACATGTACCTTCAGGAACATCAACAATAACGTAATAGAATGCCCATGCTATATCCCAATGACAACAAAAACTAACTAGCAACAAGAAACAAAACCAATTCAAATTTTTTGTTCAAAAATGCAACAATTTAACACATCTTTCATCAAATAGCCTAATTATAATCTCCAAATCACCAAACCTTATAGCCATATAAGCATCTTAGGAATCACAATAATGAGTACACAAAATAAAAGATGCAATATAACATGGTGAAAGTCATAAACATCCTTTCAAATGAAATGGTAAATAAGAATGATAGTCGATGATAGTAATATTATCATAATTGAAACAACCCCAAAGAGAATAGTCTTATATTTCAATTGGTATATAAAGTTCATCAACATTTCTTCTCCAACAAAATAGTGAAATGACACTATTATATTTAAGACATCGAAGATTGATCTTGCATTCTCTAAACAATACTTAGTTGAAATGGCACATACGCCAAAATTGATACAGTCAAATAATGCACATAAAGAAGTTCATCACACCATCCATGAAAATAGAAAAATGGGAATCAAGATTCAGAGCAAAAGAATTGGTCAACAAGGAGGGGTTTCAAATCGATGAAATTATGTAGATCAAAATTTTGAACAAAAGAAAAAAAATGGATAAGAAAAGAAAAAAAAGATGCAACAAGAAATATCCCTCATGGTAGATGGTATCTCTATAATGCCATGTTAGAATACATGGTTCAATCCTAGAAGAGAATAGAGAATTGAGAAAAATGTAATAAACTAAAAATAGAATATATTGATAATGAGAAAAGTGAGTACAAAGGGATTACATCAAGTCTTTTATATAGATTAACAAATGAAAAACTTCAAATAAAAAATAAAAGAAGGAAAACTTCTCTACTCCAACATGTTATGAATGTGGAAAGCTTGATTGTATCAAGCTTCATTGAGTGCCCTAGCTATAAGAAAAAGAATAAGAAAGATGAAAATAAGAGTTTAAAGTCTAAAGCTAAGAGAGCTTATATAGCATGGGATGACAATGATGAAAGTTCTTTAAGTGAATATGAGAAGAGTTAGGAAGCTAACTTATGTTTAATGGTTGATCATCTTAGTGATAATGATATGTTAATGATTATGCATTTAAGGATGCTCTACATATAAATACCAACACTAATCTTCTTGGCTTTAAACTTGTTTTTTACTCCTTTTAAGCGGATCCACCACTTAGCTCTTGTTACTTTAGAGGTTCTTGTTGCACCTAAAAAATATCAACACTTAGTTGGTCATCTCATCCACCTATGCTTCACAAGATCGGAGCTTTCATATAATGTTCACGTTCTCTCTTAGTTCAAGCAACAACCAAAGCAAGAACATTGGGAGGATACTTATGTGTAGTGCGTTATCTGAAAGGGAATCTTGGGAAAGGCACTTTATAACACCATGATAGCCTTTTGCAGTTGAATAACAAGTATGATTTTGACAAAGCTAGTTGTCCTTTGATTTGACGTTCACTTACAAGGTGGTTTATTCTTCATGGTGACTCACCCATCTCTTGGAAAACCAAAAAGCAACTTATTGTTTCTCAATCTTCCGTTGAAGCTTAGTATTGGCTTATGACTATCGCCAATTATGAGATAAAATGGCTCAAAGGTCTTCTGTCCTAGGTATTTCTCATACTCAATCAATGCAACTTCATGGTGATAGCCAAACTACTATTCACATTACTAATCCAGTGTCTCACAAATAAGACCAAATATATTGAAATTGATTATCATTTCATTTGCGATAAGATCCTTAAAAATCATATTTGTCCTACATATGTGCCTACTACTACATAATTAGGCATCAGATACCAAGGACCGAACCAAGATAAGATGGTTAGGGGGGCAACTACAAACTATAAAGTTCATCTAATAAATATATACACATCAAATTTATAGAGAAAAAATATGATCATCTATTTTTCAAAATGACCCTAAAATATATACTAGTAAATATGTTTGCATGGAAGACAAATTAAACATATTTTTTTAAACAATATTACAAATATCAATTATTGGTTTCACATACCATAAAGAATTCTTATGAATTTATAATAAAAATTAATATCTACATTAATTGTATATTTCTTTTATAAAAAATCCTATTAATTATGTTATAAAAATCCACTAAATTAGAATAACTTATAGATTGCTTGCCAAATTATCTTTTAGAATAATAATACTCAACAACTATTGAAAAAATAATTTACTTTCATATTGCTAAAAAAATAAAATTAGAAGAAGAATGTTATATTGTAGCAAACATTAACACTCTGAAAGCAAAATCTAGAAGACTTTTTATACAAATCAATATCCAATTTCTTTTTTCAAAGTTTGCATAACCGAGCATTTGGATTTCTACACTCGAGACCACCAAAAGCACAATGAAACCTCACAAACTATAGCAAAAAGAACAAAGATGAAAGGAGAAAACAGAAAAAAAATACAAGAGTAATAATAATAGAAAGTGAGAATTTTGGTTTATGTCTCGATGTCGAAGTTGTCAATAGTGTCTCATTGACAAAAATTAATAAATAGCTTTTAATTATTAAATTAATTATAATCAAATCAATATAAAAAATGCTAAAAAATTATTTGATTATAAATATAATTACTTATAATTTTAAAGTAAAAAATAAAGTCTATTTAAATATTTTATCTAAAAATATAAAAAAGAAATACTATCTCTACAATAAAGACTATAAAAATATAAACAACACTTTAAGTATAATTATTTTTAGAGTTAACCTGAAAAAAAAATTATTTAATAGACATATGAAAAACATTGTAATTGAAAAAGTTAGGGGGTCAAGGCCCCCAAAGCTCCAAATAAATCCGTTCGTGACTGGTACTTTCATTGAGGCTCTTGAGCGGCTTCAATTTCTCTCACTGTTAGACAAGTTGAAACATTCACAACCTTCATAAACTAACTTGAGGGAATAATAAATATTAGAATACGAGATTAATTGTTGCATATATTTATCAATAAATATTAGAATCTGAGTTTAATTGTTGCATATATAGATCAAGTTTTATTTGCTACATATTTGGATCAGATTATGTAACCAGTTATAGTAATTAGTCATTTAATCAATTTTGTAATTAATTACTGTTGTTAGCTATATCTATAATTAGTTGCAAAAGATCTGTATTTATTTTCCACCGCAATCCTAATGTATTTATTGAATTCATCGTCTAATGGAGAAACGTCATTTTCCTTTGCCAAATCGTATTAATCTCTTTTG
This sequence comes from Mucuna pruriens, assembly GCA_025330945.1. Lineage (NCBI taxonomy): Eukaryota > Viridiplantae > Streptophyta > Magnoliopsida > Fabales > Fabaceae > Mucuna > Mucuna pruriens. The sequence goes on along the minus strand of JAENHJ010000004.1, from coordinate 1,784,985 downwards.
AATTGACGTAAGAATAACAATACATAAGTTAATAACGGTTAATGTCATTTCTTTTTTTAAATTATTCAAAAATATATATTCTTAGTTCACTTTATGTTTTTATATTATATGAATAATATGCAACTTTTTTTAGATTTTATAATTTAAAAAAAAAATAGGTGTTTTACAATTATGTATCGGGGAACTATCTAAAAAATATAAGTATTAGATACATATAATATAATGTGAAAGAAATAAAAATATCGTAGTAAATATATCTGTGAAGGATGTCACTGTAATTTTCCGCTAAGGCCAAAGGGCAGCGTGACATGGTTGTCATGTGAGGATTCTTTTGACGTTATTCATGACCTTTAACCAATTAATGACGATGATAATGGCCTATTGCTTTGTAGTTTCTCCATTTTCTTTGTTGATTTTGTTCTCTCTGGCCTAGACCCATTATTGTGGTCCTCCTTCAACAGAGTGCATCTCCGGTTTCCAAATAAAATAAGATTATGGAAAGCTACAAAAACGCTGTCACTGGAACGCCATAACAACACGTGGCTAACGAGAACTTGTTTGACGAACGGTGAGATTGTTCTATGCCTCTGGGGTCCTCCTTGTTTGCTACCGCTACCAGCGAATCGTTCCTCTAGAATTAATTTCTCAATTACCATGATGAAACCATACACTTGACACAAGACTAACTTTTTATATCGCACGGGTAGCACTTGTTGCTTGGATTCTATTCGTCTTGTTTTTTATGTTTGCCTTTTCACAAAAATTAGTGGATGACAAGTTGTTTAAACAAAAGAAATAAAATATCATTCGATTCCTTCATGGCAAAGGCTGCGAAGTATTAAATTTTTTGAACAGTTAAATTTAACTCTACATATTTTAATAATTTAATAATTCATTATACATTATCATAATTTTAATTATTAATTTTTAATTAGTAATTGTTACTACGTTTTATCTTATTAGAAGAATTAAAATTTTAAAGATAAAAAATACAAAAGGTGAAAATTATTTATTAGAAAAATAAAAAATAAAAAACGTTTATATGCTTAATGCAATATTTTTTAATAAAAATAATATTTTAACGTGTATATTTATGAAATAAATGTCAAATTTAGAGAAAATCAGACTCAAAATTGTCAGTTCACTAAATTAGATAAACTGTAATATATATATATACATTTAAGTGATATAAATTAGTATTGTCATATATACATTTAAGCGACTCTTAATCCAAATTAAGAGAATAATAGTTACAAATAAATGTAATTACATTGACATCCCCTCAAATTGATGATAGAATATCGACAAACATCAATTTATTAAGTAGAAATTTGTGTCGCTAACGTGTCAAACGTTTAATGAAAATATCAATTGTTTAAATAGATGTTAAGACATGTGGTAGGCTAATGACTCTACGAGCATGTGCTTATCTGATTTAGTGGCAATCAACTTCAATGCATTTCATTCATTCATAGTAAATTGGATTTGTTTCAATCTGTATAGGACTAGTGTTGTTAACATGTAGCAGAGTTATCATTAACATGACCCCACAATTATTTTCCTTTGTCAAATATCTGGATTTCGGAATGCCCAAATTAACTACTTTTTTTCATTAATGCGAACAAATAAGACATCATATTTTTCAGCAGACATAAGGCTAGGACAAATTCGAAGAAAATAAGAGATTAATCTAGCCCGGGAAGTGAAACAAAATTGTGAAACTTGGATGAGTCTAAAATAAAAAATAAACGAGGTTTTGAGTTGTAACCTAAATTGATATTATGTCAACCTACTAAATTAGCTAAACTGTCGTACATATATTTACGTGACAGTTAATTCTATTTAAGATAATAATAATTACAAATAACTGTAATTACATTGATAATAAATTTATATTTTTATATAATTAAAATATATAATAAAATAAATATTTTTATAATTATATTTAATTAAAATTTATAATAAATAAATATTTAAATATATAAATTATATTTTATATATAATTTAAATTGTGATATTATATTATTTTAACTATTAATATTTTAATAATATTAAGATTTAATTTAGAGATAGATAAAATAGACAAAAACAAATATCTAACTGAAAAAGAAAAAAATTATTGACAATGTTAAATTGAAAAAGTAAGAAAAGTGGGAACATTATTCTCTAAATTATGTATTTTAATTTATAATATATAAATAAATTTTCTTTATTTATATCTTAAATAAAAAAAATAGTTCATGGACACCTTATGCTATAGTAGAAACTAGAAAGAGAAAGAAATAAAAAAGAAAATTGTAAATATAATAAGTGAGACAATGTAATAAAAAAACTTTAAAATATCAATAAGGTATTTGCATGATCTAAGTTACCAAAAATTAGAAGGCAGTTGCTAAATGTACCCCTATTGTTATTAAATGTACTTCTTTCTCTTTTTTTAATTAATGATTTTCCGTAAATGTCTTTTTCTCTTTTCTCTTTCTTTTCACGTATTCAAATACTTCTCACCTTCCTTTTTTCTAGTATTGACACCTTCTTTCTTTTCCTATTTTATAGTGACGCTCTTCGTTTCATTTTCCTATTCCCTTTATAATTTGATTCTTCCTTCTTTGACAAGGTTTTCTCTGCAAAAAAATAATTTGTATTATCTTTAATCAACATAACTTGCATACACAGAAGAACTTTTTCACAATTTTTTTCTTGTTAACCTAGCACCACAAGCCCCTTGTTTGTCTCTATTTTCTCAGAGAACTTGTTTGGTTGGAGGGAGGGAAGAAGATTTGTAAAACTTTTTTTGTTTGGTGTAATTTTTAGGATGAGGGAAATGAGGAGAACAAAGCATATTTTCATCTAATTTTTACTCTTCTCCAATATTGGAAAGATTTAAGGAGAGTACGAAGAGATTTAAAACATTTCATATGTAAAGATTCATATGTCTATGTAAGTGTCCAAAGTTAGACATGAGTCTAGTGTATATTTAATCTCAAATATCATAACTACTTACGATGTGTGACTAGTGTACCGAAAAAAAAATATACACATAATGGTGAGAATCATTTGAATAATTTGTCATCGTGAGTCTTCATATCATATATTATGCAATTGGAAGAATATATTTACTAATTAGAAGGATATTTAAAAAAAATGAATTTAACTTATCATTTGAATAATTTGTCGTCATGAGTCTTCATATCATATATTATACAATTGGAAGAATATATTTACTACTTAGAAAGATATTTAAAAAAATGAATTTAATTTTTATATACCATTTATAAGATAATTATTGTAAAATAAATAAATATATCATATATAATAATTTATAATTAGATGATAATATATAAATTTTGTATACTATAAGTATATCCATTATTTATTCCTAAAATATATTAAAAAATTCAGTTAACAATTGCCAAATTAAAACCCATTTTAAAGAAGTGCTAAAAATTTAGGATGCCTTAAGAACATACCAATTTCGTAGAGAACTTAAGTGTATTTTATTTATATTAAAAATTTTCAATAGAAAAAAATACACAAAAAAGTTAATTAATTAAAAAATTATACACTTATGATTTTTTAGTATGTCTTTTAATGTTAAGACTTTCTAATATTTCACACTCGAACTTAACGCAAAAAACTAGTAAGTAGAAATGATAACTTATACTAATAGAGATAGATTTAACGAAAAAGAGTTTATTATTATTTCGGTTGGTCTGTCATTTTTGTGACTCAACATCATGAAGAGTCAATTAGACAGGAGAATTGATAAAATTACACTGAGATAATTAATTATCGTAGACAATGTTGCCTAATAGGAACAGATGATATAATATATTTCTTGAGGCCTGGAGACCACCATCTATCCCTTCCTAAGGGTAGGGTCAAAGGTTTAGGGACTGGGCTTTAGGAAGGGGCAGCACGTCCCATCAGTAGGGGTATTCCAGCCCTTGAGGATTAGAATCCAAGGAGAGAAAGGGGATAAAAGAGACCGGTCTTGCAGATTAAGACAAGTAAGAAAGAAAGGAGAGAAAAAAGATATTGTGTGTTTATAATTATTTCTACGAGGGATTTCCACATGAACAATTATATTATGATAAATTAATATTCAAATTTTATTAAAAATATATTTAATATTTTATCTTATTTTAAATATGATTATTTTGATAGGAAAATGTTTTTTTTTTAAGAAAAGAAACTATAACTTATGAGCATGAATGTAGCTCTACGATTTGCCTAAGATGTCATTCATTTAAAGGTTTGGATTTCATTATTTAAGTATCATCGACACGTGTGAGTAGTATCCCATCAAATCCTAACATGGGATATTTTATATATAATCTGGGCCCATGTACTCTATTCCATCGTGTTTGTGTTAGGGATAAGGATTCGAGAGGGATAAGACTTTTGGCAGGTTATGTTTATTTTTGTACTACGACAAATCGCCATGAATATATGAAGATGCCTCTTCTTTTAATAAATTTCCTGTACATTCATTTATAAAGGAGAAGAAAGGACAACCATTGGGAGCCATTGGTTCTGCCTTTACTTTTGGTTGTATATAATATATTATATATTATATTTATATAGGACAAAATACTTCATTCGATATTTATACTTTTATTTTGTATAACTTTTTCTCGAATCTATTTTATAACTTTTTTCTCAATTTATATAACAATATTATATTGATATTCTTATCAATAAAGACCTATTTTATTTTTTATACATTTATATAAGTTGAGAGAAATTAAAACAATGTTTAGAATATGAATATAATTTGTCCTATTATGTAATGCTTTCAATTGTTTGATGATGGGTTCGGAAGGAACTCGAACATTTCCTTTTCCCATCTAACATATGGTACATGAATGTAAGTCAAATTATTAACGGTGGAAAATATATGTCGATAAATACGATGCTAAACCAGATTTCATGAGGAGAAACTAGGGAAAATACATTCATTTTATTAATTAATCCCTTTATTTGGAAATTAAAATATGTGGATGAAAAGTTAATATATTTTTTGGTACAGGAAAAGTTAATATCTGATTATATTTGAAATAAATAACTAATTAATTCAATAAAAGTTGAAAAGTTAATTTTTAAGTGGAATTATTAAATTAGAAGTATTTTATAAAACTTACTATTAAAGTATTTGTTAAAATATGGAATCATAAGTTATATAATTTTTTATTTTGTAAGAAAAATATTTTTTAAGGTAGTTAATTATATTTTTTTAATTTTAATTAATTTAAACTATCATTACTTTTTGTTTAAAGATCAAATATTTTATAAAAAAATAAGAAGTATAATATTAAATTAGTTTTTTATTAAAATAGTGTAATATTAAAAGAAGTTATAAATGAAGAATTTATTAAAATATTGAAAATAAAAAAATAACAACAAATTATAAACGTATGTGTTATTCTAAACTATGTCTGAAAATCTAATATAAGATAATAAAATAAATATATTTACTAAATACTTTTATATATGTTGATTAAACAAATTTATAAGTTAGTTAAATAAAATAAACTAATATAAGAAATGAAATACTCTATATCTGTAAGTAGTAGGTGATGCAAATAGGCGAATATTCTGAGTTTTCTCTTCTAATCTATAACTAATCTAATCATTTATTTGGTCTATGATTGTAAAATTGTTGGGTTGGAAATTTATAGTTTACTGGGTTTTTTTTTCGTCATATTTACTTTTTTATTTTATTAAGTTGATCAATGACTGATCGAATTAAATTTAACCTAACTTATCAATTTCTATATTGTATACTTAAATATTTACTAATCATCTGTAAAGTAATCTCTTATTAATTAAATTTAAAATTTTGAAAGGAGGATATATTTTTATATTTTAATTTATAATTTATAATAAAATTGGTTAAGACAAGTTAAAAATAAATTGATATATCTTTGACTTAATAACTGTTCAGTATTCACTTCAATAGAGCACGAGATACTCTATGGGAATCCTATAATTTGAATATTTTTAATCAGAGTTCTATTTCTTTTTCTTGTGAAAATACTTGATTCTGATACCTTCCATGAGACCTGTTAGTCCTTTTCATCGTCAACATTTGCATTAAATGTAAAGTTGAGTGCAAATTTTATAAATTGAAAAATAATTAGTTAAATTTTTATCTTTTTAAATTAATTTATTCTGTTCCTCTTATATTAACAGCAATTTAATGTCTTCCTAATATTGAATAAAAGGCAGAGAATTAAGCTAAAAAGAAATTATATGTGTTGTTTTGTATTTATTACAAATTTAACCATTGTTTTTCTTGGGCTCTTATGCACCTGGAGACAAATGAAATAGGTTTTTCTTCTCCCCTTCGGCCTTATCTTTCTTTTCATTTTTCTTTCGGCTTTTTCATGATTTCAACATTTTCCTGTTTTCAATCTAAGAGTAATACTGTGTTTATTTTCCCATAATAAAATCTTCTTAATGCTCTACAAAATATTATATCTACTTTTCACTGTTACTTTTTAAAAAATTAATTTTATTTAAGTGTTATTTTAAAAGTTTAAAATAACAGTAGCATTAATTATGTATTTTATAATTAATAAAAGTGCTAATTGCGAAGAGTCTAAAGAAAATAAATTAAAAAATGTAGAAAATTTTTAAAAAATTCTAACGTATTAATTACTTTTTTTACCAGATGTATAAAATTTTTAAATGATAAACCAAAAATTAAAATAATAAATATTAAATAAAAAAGAATCTACTAAATATCTTAAAAGTAAAATATATTTAACTTTTCTTCATTTAATACCAACATTATTTTAGTTTAATATAATTGAGCTTAATTTTTTAAGTAAAATTTTCAATTGAATATTATGAATGAAAAATATAATTAAAAAATTATTATAAATTATTAGCTAATTTTTTAATAAAAATTAATTATAAAATATAATAAATATATCGTAATTATAAAATTATAATAATACAAATTATTTTAATAATATGAATGTCCTGCTGTCAGGTTTCATTAAATTGAATAGGTGGTCCTTCCTCTGGTCTATTATTTTTGTACATGTATCGAAGCTTTCAATTTCATACACCTAATCCATTATGGGAAGAGATTTTTCAAATAAAAAAATTGAAATTGCCAAGTGTTAAAGATTTCACCAATGATTTTTTAATCTTTATTTTATAATAAAAATATATTATACTAATAAAATTAATAAAATATTAAAATCTTATCCTATAATAATATTATAAAGAATCTATTCTCATCAATTATACAGTCTCTGGTTTTTCATCCAAGGTTATCTTAATTACCACCATTTTACGTGAAAATTAATAGAAACAGATACGTATTTGTTTTTGTAACCAAAAAAAAAATACGTATTTCTTGTTGTAACAAAAGAAAAACTATACATGTTTGTTGTGATACAAAACACGTTTGTAATTTTAAATAAATGTAATTAAGATGCGTATTACTAAAGAAAAATATTTGTTCATAAATATATATTGATAAAATATTTTTAAATCATTAAACTTTTATTTCAAAAGAAAATAATCTTAATATTGTAAATTTTAATAAAAATATTAAATAATTTTTTTTCCTTAAATGTGTATATTTATTGTAAAAATACTGTAGTTTTATTTACTAGTAATAATACACAGAGAGACTATTATGTAAGAAATAAAAATATAAGAAAAATAATTCTTAAGATAGTGAAATTTTAAATTTGTATGTTTTATTTTTCAGATATTGTAATTTTATTTACCAATAATATTACCATAACATGCATCAATATATAGAGTGAGAAATAAAAATATCACAAGAGTAAATTTTAGTTATATAATTAAAATGAATAGTCAAAGTTAATTATATTTTAACTTAAATATACTAACCACAAAATATGAAAACTAAACAAAATTAATTATTTAAAAGAAGAAAAATATAATTCTCCAAAAATATACACACACAGCAGTTTATTAAATATACAGAGATCATGCATGTTTAATACAATAGATATGAACTTTAATATAAATGATAAATTTTCAATAAAACTGACAAAAGAGTAAAAATTCAGTGTTAAAAACTAAATAAACAGTCATAATATTTTTTCGTGAATAATAAAGCGTAATTTGACGATAATTTTTTAGTCTATCTAATAATTACTAAGTTTGAAAAATGACTATACATGTAATGTTTCTTAAATCATAATAAGTCAAATAAAATGTAATTAAAATAATATTGATTTTGTACTAATTGAAAATTATAGTCCGTTGTGAATTAATATATATCACAATAAAAGTGGCTTGGTAGTGATCATTCAATTAGTGAGTTGATTTTAATAAATGTAATTAATAATTATTTCAATAATCAATATATACATTAATATATACTTTAGTTTAATAAATACCATTGATTACTTTTATGTAGTATGGTTTGTAAATTTGATTAAAAAGTAAATGTGTCACTTAACTCTTGAATAATATATTATTATTTTTAATTTAAAAATAGTTGTCACATAAATTATGACAACTAATGATTACCTTAAAATCTTTAAAAAAATGGAACAATTATGGGATTAAATTACCCTTTTCTTGAAATAATGTATTATTAATAATTATTTTTAAAATAAAACAAGAAACTAACCTAATTTTACTATTATCAAGATAATAATTAAAGAATATTTATGCAGAAAGAGAAGGACAAAATTGAAAATGCTGATAAGCATTTTTTAAATATAAAATGAAAAAATTTGGGAATTTTTTAATTGAAAATTTATTTTAAAAATGGAGGGAGTATTCATATGGTTGAGAGGTAACAAATGGTGGAAGGGGATCAGTTGAATGGAAAAAATAAGTTCTAGATATCCCCTACCTTAAAAAAGAAAGATAAAAAATGGTATATTAGTTACTTTAATTCTACAATTATAATATTTATTTAAATAAAATTATTAGTGTATAGAAGAATAATTGATAAAAAAAAAATTAATATTTTTTTTTTACTTAAAATATTAAAAATATGTTAAATATAGAATTTAGAATTTAAGAAAAGGAGATGAATGAGATTTTTTCTTTAAACATCTCTGCATTTGTTAGGTGGAGTTGAAGTTATAAATAATTTTAGGCTTAATCAAAATTTTGGTCTTTATAAAATTTTTTTTTTTTTCAATTTAGTGAATGTAATATTTATTTTTATTTTTATTTTAATACTTATCGTAAATTATTAAAATGGTTGATGAAATGTCATATTGACATATCATGTAGAATTATACATCTACATTTAACTGTAACATACTAATTAACATTAGAGATTAAAATAAATATATATATTATAAAAACTATTTTAAAAAATATATAGAGATAAAGAAAAAGAGAGGTTTTGTTACTATAAAAGTAACTTTAAAAGAGTTATTCTTGATTCACACTTTTCTTTTTTTTTTATTTAAGTTAATGATGAGTTACTAGTTAAAACCATTATATTAAAAAAATAAAAATAAAGAGTAACTCCAAGAGTAATTTTAAAAATTTATTCTTCATTTTCACCTTTTAATCTAATAATTTTAATGAGTATATATATATATATATATATATACTACAAGGTCTCCTTTAACCTTTAGCGGTCTCAATTCAACCAAGAGGAACTATTTATCCTTGCCAACAAAGTACCTAGATAAACTTATATATTACAAGGTCTCTTTTAACCTTTAGCAATCTCAATTCAACAAAAAGGAACCATTTGTCCTTGCTAACAAAGTATCTTGTTAAACTTCTTAGAGAACTCAACTTTCTTATGCGAGGAGGCAGACTTGATAGTGAGTTGTAGAGCTTTTAAGCATGTTAAACTATTAGGTGACTTTTGAAAATGTTCACAATAGTCTAAGTTTAATACCTACAAATTTCAAATTTACATAGCGATTTTAGAAGAGTTTTGAAGTATTTTTTTAATGAATGTTTTTATTATGGGCCAAACAAGTTCAATGTCTTGGGTTTGCATGAATTTGATAATGATTGGAAGAGAATGTTGGGTTGATGGTTATATTAAGGTACAATAATAATTTTGCGAAACTTTTGGTTGAGGGAGTGAATGCATCCATGCCTTTCATGATAGACAAATCATTGACTATGTACACAATACAAGTAACTAAAAACCATTTTCATTGTTATTTTTTATGGGTTTAAGGACACTTATTATTAGAATGCGAGACTTGAATGTTTCAGAATTTGAGCAATGTCACTCTACCTTTAAGGTTGCAAGTATTGCTTTGATTGGAAGGGTTGTTATGCTTCGCAAGGTAGGTACCAATGTAAAGAAAAATCTCTAAATACTCGGTGCAACTACTATTGAAGATAAACTCTAGTAAGGTGTGTCAAAATTTAGTAAGTTTATAAGGACTACAAGTATTCAAGTATAGGTCTTAACTAGGGACAAACAAAAAAGTGTCATATAAATTTGATACTCCTCGACACTCCTAACGAGCAACATGACTTAAATTAAGAGGTATATGCCACTAAATTTCAAATAAGGTTTACAATGTATTTCATGTTGATCCCTCATGTGTTGATTTAGCTCCATGTTGTTGACTCTAACTCTTTCAACTCGTGAGTAGATGTTGTGTTGTTATCTATTGTTGAGTGGCTCTACTACATAGCAATTTTAATATAGTTTTGAAGTATTCCTTATCTTGGAATTTTTCTCAAGCCATAAGTATTCCATGTAATTTTGTTCAACAAATCCTTATAATATATTTTTCAAAATGGTCCATGTAATGTGTGTTGAAATGGTCATTGTAATATTTTTTCATTTTAATTCTTGATGTAATAATTTTACTTCTTATGTTTAATATTATGCACGTTAAAATAGCCCATGTAATATTTTTTTCATTTTAGTTCTTGATGTAGCAATGTTATTTCTTACGTGTAATCCTGCACACGTGTGTGTACGTGCAATCCTTGTGTGTTGAAGTGGCCCTTATGTGTGTGTTAAAATGGTCCTTGTGTGTGTTGAAATGGTCCTTGTAATATATTTTTGTCATTTTAGTTCTTAACTTAGCAATGCTACTTCTTATATATAATCATACTTGTGTGTATTGAAATGGTCCTTGTAATATTTTTTTATTTTAGTTCCTAGAAATGCTACTTCTTATCTGTAATCTTATATGGCATGTTATTGTGGCATTTTGTGATCCATGTCAACACTTAACTAAAGGTATGTAACAATAGGTGCCAAAATTAAAAAATATATATATTTGATATTACAAGGGTTAAATCAAACAAAAAAATTATAATGACTAAAAATATGTATTTTACAGAGACAAAAATGTTAATTAAGTCATATTTTATGAGGTTAAATATTTTTTTTAGTCTTATGAAGAAGAGAAAAATAAGATAAAAGGATTTTAAAAGATGTTATCAAGAGATATATCATAATAAATAATATACTTAAAATTTTAGTTTTTAACCAAGTCAAATATTGTATAATTATTTAGTTGACCTCACATAATATGATAAGAATTTGTTATTGTTCTTGTTGATTTTTTTTTTTTGCTAAATGTTAGCAAAAAATAAAAATAAAACTTCAAAATTGTTTTTGAATATATTTTTAAAATTTTAAGAACACATTTGTCAAAAATAAAGTGTCATGAGATCCTTAAAAAATATTACCTTAAGTCAAAATCTTTTTTTTTTTCTTTTCATCATGACTTTGTTATATTTAACATATTTATATTTTAGACATGTTCATTATCTAAAATTATCTATGTTGGTGTAACCATAACTATTATGTCATGAAAATAATGTCATTTTAGCATGTAGGGTTCTAACTCCTTTTTCCATCCATTCATAATACATATGTATATGTTTGAAGGAAAAAAAAAAATAGTTAGTCTTTAAGTTGAATAGCTAAAATGTCTTGAGAAAAAAATTAGTCACATTCAAAAAGTGTAGCCACCTAAATAAAAAGATAGAACGAGAAGTGATTGATAAGATTAATTATATAATATAACAAGAAGAAAGAAATAGGGAGATAAGAAAATGTTAAGTGAATATGACCGTATTTGGAATGTCAAATAATGAATACCCTTATCTTAGTTGTTGGAGTAAACAAGTTATTTGGGTCAAAATTCACCTTAATCAATTTATACTATAAAAAATTAACAATCACCAATATTATTTAGTCTGTGTTTGATTTCATGTTGGATTTCTAAAATCACGTTGAAATACTAATTAATTAAAATAATTTTAGATAAATATTCACATATTTAGTTTTATGTTAAAAAATAGATTATGAATTAAAATAATTTTAAGTAGTTTTTGTATTAGATAAAAAAAATATACTAAGTCTTACTACTAACTTGTTTTTAGAATAAAAATATCTAACCATAAAAAACATGGCTTTAAAATCAATTTTAGCAAAAATTATTTTTAAAAAAACAATTACATTCAAAATTAATTTATCAACCTTCACCCTCAAATGTATAATTATACAGTAATGACCTAAAATACATTGATAATTTCATTATTAGTGAATATTGCCTATATCTGAAAAAAGAGTCAAAAGCTAAATTTTTGGTAAAAAAAAATGTGAGAAATAACCATGTTTTAGGTTTTTTTTTTGAATTATATTTTTATCATATTAAACCTGGCTGGAAAAATGTTTGAGATATATTGAATATTTATTCAAAAATAGGATAGATTGGGGGAGGAAGAGAAATTTCAAAAATAGAAATAGAGTAATAAAAATGTGAAAAATAATGTGATAGAAAAAAATAAAAAGAAATGAGATGGAAGAAATTATAAATATTCGATTCTAATAACCCAAAATGTGGCAAGGAATTCATCCTTTGGTGACTTTCAAATTAATCATCTAATGGATAATCACAAAACTGGAACTCTGAAAAGTTTAAACTCACATAATTTATATGTCATAAATGGAGTAATCAACATGTCACACTTTGTTGTTTGTGAGTGTTGATTTGTATGGGCCTTTTCCTTTTTTTGGGCCATGTTCGTGGTCTTCGGGTGTCGTAAAAAATGTGGGTGATATATATATGGTGATTGAAGGCATAATAATGTATATACATTTTACAACGTCTAGCTGCCACATTAAAGAGAAAATGAATCATGTTCATTATAAAATGTCAAAGTTTAAAATAATCTTTAGTAGTTTGTTTATATGACAAATTTATTCGTATATTTGAATGTGCTTTGGTTCGTCTATCTCAGAACCTATACATATGTGTGACACAGCTGGAAGATAAATATGAAGTTAATGTCTAGACTGGAGTTTCTTTGTAAACTTTATATGCATTCTAGTAAGGAATTTAATTAAAAGCAAAATATATATTCTATGAGTTACTGAATTCTCTTGGATTTCATATATAGATGTTAGGTGTCATTTTTTAAACAAAAATAAAAATAAAAATAAGTTAGGTGAACAGAGATTTTCTCATTTAAAGATTATAACATCTCAAAAAGATGAAAGAAATAGAATGTAAAACCTTAGACCTTGAAACAGGAGAGTTTAATTTGCTCCTTTTATTAATCTCAGTTTTTCGTTTCTTTTCTTTTTCCTTTCTTGCTAATAGAAATCACATTTTAAAGGTGTATTTATTTTCAAGAATTGTCACGTTATTCCTAGAAAAGCAAACTTGACATATTGCATTTTTATATTTACATATTTCAAAAGAAAAATATTCCTAAGCATCAGTAGTTCCTAACAAAGTGATATTCTTATATTTTATTTTATTTTTATTTCACAAAGAATATATGCTATTTTTTTTGGGGGGAATGAGTATGCTATTTTCTTACTATATAGAAATGGAAGTTACGTTGTCATTTAATAATTAATCATACTCATTAAAAAATCATAGTTTCTCTCTCCCATCACTTTTTTCAAATTCAGAAACGAAAATTACATTTAATATAGAAATGGTACATTGTAATTTAATATTTAACTAAGATAAATGCTTATTTTATATATTTAAAATTTATAATAAATAAATATTTTTAAATATATAAGTTAAATTATAATTAAAATATTTAATTGCACTTTTGGTCTCTCTAAATATTATTATTGTACTATTTTAGACTTCTAGGTTTTAATTATATAAATTAAATCTTTCAAGTATCACAATTGTGTAATTTTAATTATTTTGTCAAATTTTCACTAAATATTTATCATACTTTACTTATTTAATATTAGATGATGACATGATAACTTACATGTTACTTAATTTATGTTCACATTACTTAATTATATTTTTTATCCTTCATTGTTACAATACTTGAGGGACTAAACTAGTAATAAAACTACTTGAGCAAATGCGATGGACAACCATCATTGACATGTCATCATCAAGAATCAAGCCAGTTATATATGTTAAATATTTAATAAAAAAATCACTCATGAAAAATCAAAATTGAATAATTAAAAAATATTTTTTAATATATACATTGTTTTGAAAAAATAAATTATGCACTAATATATAATAACTATTTTAAAAATTATATTAACCATGATTTATGATTAGATAAAAGTTTAAAATTATTTCTATTCTCAATACATGATCGTTAAATTCTTATATAAATTAGAATAATTATAATTATTTTGATTGGGAGTATTTTTAAAATTTATTCTTCGATAAGAAGTGGAGAACGATGTTAAGAGTTCTTGTTCAAAGAAAGTATTTTTAGGAAGGGGTTTAACCTCTCATCTATTTTAAAAAATCATTTTTATATTTATTTTTAAATTAAATTTTATAATATTTTACCAAAAAATCAATAATCAAAAGTAATATTTTATTACAATATAAATTTTTATCATAAATTTAAAATATAATTTATATGTTAAGAAATATTTATTTATCAAAAATTTTAATTAAAAAATAATTTATATATTCAAAAATATTAAATTTTAGTTATATAAAATAAACATTTACTTTATGTATTACATGGGTTGAGATACTAGTTACATATAAAATAAAATAAATATATTAAATGATAATATTTTTAGGAGTTATTTTTGAATAAGTATTTTTAGGAGTTTTTCTTCAACCAAAAACATCTTTAAGAATTTTTTTTTAATTTTTTATTTTTTTCAATCTATCATTTTCATCATTATTTTTAAATTAACATTTAATACTTTAAAAAAAACTTTACCAATAATTAAAAATACCTTCTGTCACGGTATAAATCATTTCATAAATCTAAAATATAATTGAGTTTAATAATCGTACATCGATAATAAAAAATAATTTTACATTATTATCAAATTATACATCATTATATATAAAGTAAACACAATATTTAGTGTATATACTTTTTTTTACCCTATTTAACCTCAATAACTACTTTTATAAACCATTATTTTTCTTTCATTATCTTATATTTTATTTAATTTTTGTTTTCCCTTACTCTTTTTCTCACGCTCTCCAACAATTACACTCTACAAATCATTTACTATTATTTATCTTCTATTATTTTTTATTTTACTTAAAAAAAATATAGAAAGGCACTGAGCATCTTTTTTTCCCTCGTATAAACTATTTGATACCCACTTTTAGTCCCCTCATTGCATCATTATTATGTCTTAACTCCATATAAAAAATTACTTCACTAAATGTATATATAATTCAATTTCAAAAATAATTGTACACTCATTTTCTATTTAGTTTATATTTAGCAAGTTATTCTATAACCTTCTTTAAAACGTTAACTTCCAGCTTATACTTTTTATGTTTATTTCTCTTTTCGTTTTATCTTTTTAAATAAAATAAGATTTTATTTTTAAATAAGGTTTTACTTTATTTTTAAATAAGATCCGATTTTATTTTAAAATAAGATATAATTTTATTATATTATTTAATTTAATCATTGTAATATTTATTTTAATATTTTATCATTATATTTCAAGATATTAATAACGATAGATAATAAATTTATTTTATTTTATTTATGTTATTATATTTTAGATATATTTTACATTACATAGTTTATTTTCACCGTTATATTATTTAAAATATTTATTTTATTAATTCAATATTATACTTCAAGATATTAATTTTCTATTTTTTTAGAATATTTTTTATATTATATTATTTATTTTAACTATTATACTATCTACATCACTTATTCTATTATTTTTAATATTATACTTCAAGAAGTTTTAACAATTACACTAATTAATATAATAAAAATATTATATTTACTTCAGTGTATGTTATTTTTACTTTATTTTAAATTTGATTAAAAATATTTTAAGATATAATACAAGATTAATAATAAAATACACAATATAAAAAAATTGAAACTAAAAAATATACTTAAAATAATTTATCTATAAATATAAATTATAAAAATTTAAAATTAATTAAAAATTTAAGATTATAAATACCTAAAATATATTTTTTATCGATAAAATAAATTAATATTTACAAACAAATATTATATAAACATGTTTATTTATGTTATTTTATATTTATCAAGTAATTCAACCTATAATTTTATAAAACACTTCAAATACATTAAATTTGTTTAACCAACTACCAGCTAATAGTTAGTTTTTTAATTTCTTGCTAACTTTTCAACTATTCTTATAGATCATAGCCTTATTCTTATAGATCATAGCCTTAATCTCATCATGAGCTCTTTTTATGTTATTTTTATTTTAAAAAATAGAGAGACACAAAGTGTCTTTTTTTTCCTCGTATCATTTCTTGTTATTGTATTTTTTTTCTCCCATAGTTTTCTCAAATTAAATATCTTTTAAAAATATTAAATGTTAAACGTAATTTTAAATTTATTCGTAAATAAATTTCATACTTATAATGTTTATGAGAATGCAACCTAAACCCTAAAATTTCTAGGTTCCCTGTAGCACAATGCGAAACCTTTGTTTTCACTGTTTCGTCGCATTCAAGTTGGTTGCTTCAAATTACAATTTGGGAACATTTTACACCGTCAGCCACAAAAAATATGAATCGTGTTCATCATAAAATGTCAAAAGTTGAATAATATTTTCGCTATTTGAATGTGACCTGATTTTTATTTGTATGTTTAAATGTGACCTAAATATGTGATCCAGCTGGAAGAAAACAAATATGAAAACTTCGGATGCATTCTAAAGAATGACAGAAAGCAAATGCTCCACTCTCCGTTACTAGAATTTCCTTGGATCTCTTCTATTAGGTGTCCCTTTCTAAAGTAAAAAATGGAAATAAAAATGATCACCATGAAAAGAGAGATGTTTTCTATTGTTTTAATATATTGAAAAAAAAAATACAAGTTTCACGTTAGTTAAAAATAAAATCTGAAAAGAGTTTATAAGTAGGGAGCAATTTTTACCTCTTCAACTAACTTTTATGATTGAATTAGATTCAAATCCACTTTCTAAAATGACATAAGAGTCTATCTTAGACTCATTAAAAGATCACTCACCATGTTATTCACGCAATGAAAAAAAATTCAAGTTTCAGGTAAATAGAGCATGACAAATTATGACAACTCATTGGTCCAGTCTCTTATTTAAATAAAAAACTAATTTTTATGCCCCCCTATTTTTTCCTTCGTCCTTGTTGAGTTTAAAAGAATTCATGTTGTAAGAAGTTGGATTGAGTCATACAATTTTTTCCGCAATACTATACACAACCTCTTCTTATGCATAAATAACACCATAAAACATATAACGTAAATATAAACAACATGCATGTCATCATAGTTTAGTTACATATGTAGGTTATGAAGATATTTGTGTCATTTGACACTTACATTAGATTATTCAGACGTACATAAAAAAGATGGGGATATAACACTCACATACCCGAGTTGGTTAACACAACTACCGATAATTATAAAAATCATGTGCAACTACTATGACGGAAGTCTAGAGGAGGAAGCCCCAAGAAAACTTGAACTACCAACATGACGTGCATCTTCTTGGAAGCCTCAATATTTGCTCTCACTAACACGTAATTTGAGATCATCACAATCATATACATACAATACAAAGATATAAGGGTAAGCTACTATAAGGTTATCCTTGCATCTAAGCAACAAGGCACTTATATGAGAAAAATCACCATATCAACATCATTGCAATTCAACAACCAATCGTGATTATTTAATAATGATATTAGTCGTGTAATGCTATGTTAACACAACTCTATAGAAACTTTCACCAACTAAGTTATCAATATTGATGTATTTCATAACATAACCATGAACTTTCATAGCAGACTCTCTTGGTCTCTATTACTAGTTATTGGGAAACTTATACCCTGATGAACAGATAAGATAAATGGTTAGTCATTATAAGTATACATGTGGACAATGGCTCATCATGACACAAGATTTGTAAGGACATTGGACTCTTGTTGAATTGCTTGTCTCCCTATCCCAAGACCTCGCTATCGCCCATCTCTTATCCAACACCAGGCTAGAAGACCCAATCCAAATAGCCAACCAAGCATACATGTTTGCTCACAACACAACTACTACCGGCAAACTTATGCACAATATATGCATGTCACGTTGTCATCAACAACAACCTATTATGCTCAACCTTAGAGTGCTAAATATCAATAACACAACAAAGTAGAGGTTTAACAACCAACTATACAAGTAGGGGTCATAGAAACACCATACTTTAAACATCATGCATCATATGTTATTACCTGGATAAGAGACATTTTCAAGTCTTATGAATTTCATCTTAATTAGTATTTCATTTTAGTCTTTTATACCCATCATACCCATAATTCATCTTTTTCAGCATCTCAATCAAGCCTTTAATATATAGATTAAATCAAATATTTCAATTCTCCAACCTAACAAGTTTTTCCACTATAAGTGGATTTGCCTAATGAGAGGGATCATTCGCCCAACGAATCCTACCCTAATAAGGTGCTTTCTCAAGTATACGCATTCATTCAATGAGAGCCTAGCCTAACCCAAGGGATGAAGTCACAAAGAGCTCTTATTATGTTTATCACCTTGTGATTGTGCTACTTAGCTAGCAAGCTAAGCCACAATAGCTTAACTCCTAAAACCTCGTAATTCTCGCTCAGTAAGAACACCTTCTCACTCAACTAGAGGGTCATAAAGAGCTTCCTTTAAAAACCCTCACTTATTTGCTCAACGAGTGATAGGTCTCGCCAAACAAATGAAGTCGTAGTGATTCCACACTCTTCTATATCTATAATCCACTCAGCAAAATGCTAGACTCGCTCAACCAAATACTAGACTCGCTCAATGAGTCTTCATTGTGTTGATATGTTCTTGAGTTTTCACCCAATGAAAGAGACTCTAGCCCAACAAAAACTCACGTTTTCCAGAATCTACCTAAAAATTGCAAGGTTGCTCAACGAAAGTCTCCTCTCACTCAACAAACCTTCAACAAAAACCCATAAAGAGAATGACTTCATCTGTATCAACCATCAAAGGCATGGGTTAGCACATATGCGGCAATGAAAGAGGCTCATGGTGGCTTTAGCAACCCTGAATGTAGTGGTGTTATGGTTTCAAGCAATGCGCGTGATGAGTTTTGACGACTTTGAACATGGTGGCACAATGATCGTCCGGTGCAAGCTTGATCAAAGACAAGGAAGAAAAAAGGGAAAAATGAAAGAAAAATAAAATGGGAAGAGGAAAGGAAAAAGAAAAATAGGGGTAGCATCATTGTCGGTAATTACTTTTGATAGTGGCCTTCACAACAACCACCTAAGATGGTTTTCCTTTTCTTTCTTCCTTTTTATTTTTCTAATTAGTCTTCTTCCTTTCTTTTTATAATTGTAGGTTATGGTGTTTGTGACACCCTTCTACCCCAAATACTTAAATTAAAATAATCAAGTAAATAAAATGAAGACAGGGTAATAGTTAAAACCAAAAAGCACAATTTGTATTAAAGATAAAAGATTCACATGATAATTAAAAGGTAGGCACAAAGTTTTCGAGGAGGTTTTAGATCTAAACATTATAATTGAGAAAACTAAAGTCATCATAATCTTTAAAATAGGTCATTCAAACATCAAGGCATAGAGCAACTATTCTAACTTCTAGAACCCCGTTATCACACTAATCAGAGCAAGACACCGTCTTTTCAAAACTTGGCACCATGAGTATTCTCAACGTTACCTAAAAGAAAACAACAAGAGAAAGTACGGTGAGAAATCGCATTCAATCATATATAAAGGCAGATAACCCCAAATCTCACTCATTACCGTACTCAATTACTAATAGTTAATAGATGCTCATATATCAATCACATTTCATTCATTCAAAATCAATCACAGTTCATTCATGTTTACAAAATGCACATGCTCGCACAATGCATATGCTCATCATCACAACTAGGAGTCTCGAGTCGAAATTCCACACCATGGGCAAACCTCCTCAATCCCCTTAGTTATCACTAATGATGACCACCACACCGTTAAACACCCTGTATGGGCCGGTGTGTCGCATAGTTAAACACCACCTATGGCCCGTGCGAAGACATTCCACACAACCGTTAAACACCACCTATGACCTGTGTGCAGTATGGTTAAACACCACCTGTGGCCCATGCATATGATTGTCCCCATCATTAGTCCCCCTGTTAAGCACCACATATGGCCAGGGTATTATAGCCACGTTTGGCTTCTCATGCATCTCATGCACATGCTCAATGCATTCTCATTCATACTCTTATTCTCATGATTTATTTATACATCATTCGCACAGTCTACAATCATACCCAGCCATATTAATTTAACCATCATTATTATAAATCATTCATCAGAAAGCACAGAAATGCACATAAAACACTATTGAAATGCACATAAACAACACAAGAATCAAGTAATTAGGGCAATTAATCATACAGTTTCCCAACAAAAATCACGTTAGGACAAGACGTTAATCAGACCACAGAGCATATTGACAAATTTTTTCTACCAATTAAAATATTTTTAAAACATAATAATCAAACGAAATTGAGAATTTAGATCCTAGAGGGACTTAGGGATTGCCCTCACTACCCGTACACTCCCGCATTCATATATGATCAAACCCATCTCCCTCGTACCTTAGATGAGAAGAATAGTGATGATCTGATGCGGCTCTAGGACGGTCTGAACACCCTAGCTCCTCTTCCTTGCAGGTCGGCGTTCTCTCTCCTCTAGGTCTGACTGTTTGACGCGTAAAACACCAATTAGGGTAAACTGATTAATTCAATTAATATTCTAGCTGGGTCGGGTCAACCCCGACCCGCCCGTCAGCCTCCCCCGTTAATTCAATTAATTAAATTAATAAATGAAAATAATTTAGATAACGCCTCATCAGTTTATAAAATCATTAACCCCTCTATTAAAATAAAATTGATAATAATAATAATGTAATTAATTTCTAAAAATAATTAAATAAATTTTAGGATGTTACAATGTTCCTTTGGTTATGGAAGCTTGAACTTAGAAACATAGTGCCTAAAAGAGACTTGTTGCAAAAGGAGGTGCAGCTCACCAAATCATGGCTCACTTAAGTATTTTTTTTGTTATATTTTCTTTATTTCATCTCTTTATTTATCATGATAATGAACAAATGAAATGGATGTTGCCCGAGAGTATGTTTCATTTATAGATTGAGGGATATTATATATTTATGTCTAGAAAAAAGTTGGGAAACATTTGTCTCATGCGTGTATGAATCATGTTTGAAAGCATCACATTTCTTGTTTTTAGTAGTTGTATCTGTAACAACATTTGAAGCAAGTTCAGATAAATGACATGAGAACAAGTATTCGAGGGACATACAAACAAATTTCCAACCAATATCATGTGAACAATAATTTGGGACACACACACTTCAAACTAGTATCACATGAACCAACATTTGGGACATATTTAATTGAATCAAAATAGCAAGAATGTCCAAAGAATTGAATACTAGATTGTGGCTTTAGCTTTTAGCTTTGATCATTTTTCTACCTTTCTCAATTATCTCTTTCTTTCCTCTTTGATGATCACTTGAGGTTTTAGTGTGATTTTTTTTCTAGAAAAATTTCAATAGAAAACCTTATCATTCATTAGTTCCATTATTTATAGGGCAACAAATTTTATTTCTCTCATTGTTTTAATTGATGGACTAAAGGCTTTTTGGTTCATTTTCTTTGGCTATTCGATCCTCAATTAAATTAAATATTGTTTGCATGTTAACATTGTTTAGGAGGTGCCAACCTGCCTATGTCACTAATCCCACTTTTCAATCAAATTCAATCATATGCAATGTTTTGTTTGTATTTGTTCGCATTTGTTCTTTTCTTTTTTTAATAAGTTAATATTTGATTTATCTTATTATCATTATTTTTTTTTTTTTTGCAATTTGGATTGCTGGACTCACTCATTAAATGATACTAATATGTTGAGAAACAACTTTGGACTTTGCCAGCCTAATTCATAAGGACTTAAAACTTACAAGGAAAGGAAATGAATAAATACAATAATAAAAATCACAAAGGATTTGATTATATTTGATTTTACATTAAATGTAATGAAAGAACAAATATAGAAATAGTAATTTAAAGGTAAAAAAAAGATGATAATAAGAGATAAGGTAAATTTCAGTATTTAATTTGGATTAGAGGAAAAGAAAATAATGAGTAAATTAAAATATGGTGTACACAATTTGTTTTTATAATTTTACAAATTGAATAAATAAAAAAGGAAAGTTGACAAAATATGGTGTTCACAAATGTTCTTCTTTATTTAGATTTTACTAAATGATATGAACAATTAACAATTTTTATATTATTGTTGTAAAATATAAGTATGTGAGTTTCAATTTTGCTTAAAAGACTCCAAGTGTAAAAGTAATGGATGCAAATACCCAAATTATAAAAGTAGTGGATACAAGGAGTCAAAACACAAAAGTAATGAGTGTAGGGACCAAAAAAACTTAAAAACAATAGGTGTGAAGATCTAGAAATATAAAAGCAATGGGTGTGATAAGTAATAGATGCAAGAACTCAAAAACTCAAAAGCAATAGACACGTGGACACATAAAGTTAAAAGCAATGGGTGTGTGAACTCCTATAAATATTGAAGTAGCGGGTATAAGGACCTGAGAACTTAAAAGTAACAGACGTAAAGACCTAGAAATATAAAAGTAGTAGGTGTGATGAACC
This sequence comes from Mucuna pruriens, assembly GCA_025330945.1. Classification (NCBI taxonomy): domain Eukaryota; kingdom Viridiplantae; phylum Streptophyta; class Magnoliopsida; order Fabales; family Fabaceae; genus Mucuna; species Mucuna pruriens. Next base: position 1,761,851 of record JAENHJ010000004.1, on the reverse strand, counting down.
TAAAATATAAAACAATGAGTGTAATTGGATATATGGCTTTGGCAAGAAAATAAAAATTGACAACAAGCAATGCAAGATTATGTTGGAATGTATGTGTGGTATGTGATATGAAATACTTTTAACTAAATGATGCATTTTTTTTTATGTACATCTCTCTTTCCTACTCTCGACCCCTTAAGGTTTCAATTGCCCCAAGATTCAAAGAGTTAGATACTTTTTCATGCCCACTATGTTTTAAAACATGTTAGATACTTTTCATGGCAGACAATTACTACACTATTCAAAGTTTTTAATGGTCAATGGGTTGTTACCCTTGTCAAAACCAATTAAGGATCCACCATATTCATGTGACTTATAAGAATATTAATTGTAACTCTAATGCCTTTAAAATGTTATTGCATATTTCATTTTTAGTATATGATATGATGAAATAAATGGGATGAATCAATGAGTTGTAGGTGGGGAAGAAATTATTTTATTGCTTCAAGAAAAAAATTATGAATATAGGAGAAAGATTCACATGAATGCAAAATGTTATATACAATGATATCATAATGAAAGTAACCAAAAGAAGGGGTGACAAATAAAAGATTTTAGTATAACTTGTCAATTCCTCATGTCTACAACTTTGAGAGATTCATCTGCTAAATTTCAAGGACGTAAGATGCTTCAATAAATTTATTAACCATTTTCCTAAAATATAAATTTACCCTAATTTTGAGCCTTTGCAGCAAATTTCTTCTACCCACCTCGCTTGTGTTAGTCATTTTAGCGAGTCATTCTAACTTTTACTTATATGGTATTTTCAAGTTTTCATCCTAGCAATTTTTTTTTCATATGACCCTAACTTTTTTCTAAACTTCTTTTTTTGAGTTTTCAACTTACTAAGTCATTATAAATTTTGCCTAGATAGGTTTTTAGGGACAAAATATAGTGTACACAATTTTTTTTACAAGTAAACAAATTGAAGAAAATAAAAAGAAAAGGAGACAAACTGTCATGCTTATAATCTTTATATCTAAATTGAATTTTAATATTTTTTAAAAAAACTTGTAAATATTTAAAAAAAACTTATATTACTAATTAAACTATTTACTATAAATGCAAAATATATATTTTATACTAAAAAAAATTTATATAGAAAAAATAGTATATACACAGATAGTGTAAGAAGTTTTTGCATATCATCTATTCATAAACAACTATGTATAGTAAGTTTATTGATTTTTATAATAATTATTTTCAAATTATAACAACAATAATTTCTGATTGGTTGACGATATAAATTTCTTTACATTGACAACATATAAAAATTAAACTCATTTATTTATTATGAATTTAAATGATATAAAAAATCAGTTATTTTGTATAAAATACTAGTATTGTGATTTTAAGTACTTATTTTAGATAATGAGACTCTCACTATAATCACTCGCTCAATTAACTCATTTTTTGTATTATCTCACTCTATAGTAAATCTTTACTCATAATTCATGAGTGTGATTTTTTTATTTTATTTTTTATAACTTTTTAATTTTAAATTATTTTTATTATGATTATATTATTATCTTTTAATTTAAATAAAATATTTTATTTAAATTATAACAATTACTATTTTAATTTTAAATTAATTAAACTATTATTTTAGTTTATGCAATGTACAAGATAAATTATTAATCATATTATAATTAAAATTTTTAATAAATAAATATTTTAAACATATAAATTATATTTTTAGTTTATGATAAATAGTTTATAAAAAAATAGGATACATTGACAATGTAAAATATTTTTATACTATAAAACAACATGTATAGTAAGTTTATTAATTGTTATAATAATAATCTTAAAAGTCATGTCAAACATGATTTTTAATTATTGATGGTGTAAAATTTTTTATTCTCATAGTACATATTTATTAAATTTTAATTTATATCATGATACAAAATTATTTTAATTATTGATAATTTATTTTTAAAAATTAATGAAAATTTAATTTAGAAATATAGATGAAAAAGATAGATTAAAAAATCAAATGTATTGATAAAGTTAAAAGAAGAGTAATTTGAGATGGTATCGGAAAAAAAAATTAGGCTAATTATTAAATCAAATTAAGTTTAAAATCAAAATAAAAAAATAAACAAATATTGAAAAGAATAAAAATTAAAAGATTAAAATAAAATTCTCAACATATAAAATTAGGATAAAACATGTAGCTCGATAACAATGAGAATTTCATAAAAATGTTAATATTCAATTATAACTCTTAAAAATACTCTTATTCATGATGAGTTCAAATCTATAATATAGAGATAGATTGTATTAATTATTTTTATTGTGTGTATTATTATCTTTAAAATTAAATTAAACCTTTTTTATTTTAAATTTCAACAAATCCTATTGTCTTCAAAATATTTTTGTTATTATAATATACTTATATGCTATCTATTAAAAAAAAACACAACTTTGAGAATGAGACTCTTACTCTCTTCACTCTCTTCGTTAAACATTTTCAACCTTCTGTCTTCTAAATATGTATTTTCATATATTAATTTTAAAATTAATAAAAAAATCTCTTTCAAACTATCATAATATTATCTTTATCTATCTATCTAATTTTATTAACCTTATATTCTATACAAAATACTCTCTTTCATTTTTTTTTTCTCTAAATGGAATTTTATTAAGTTTTAAAATTGTGAGTAATAGTTAAAAATAACTTATATCAAAATTTAAGTTATTCATTGTAAATGTAAATAATGTATATATTGAAAAATATTTATTTATTATGAATCTTATCAATCATATAATTTATATATTTAAAATATTTATTTATTATAGATTTTAATTATATAAAAATAAATATTTTTCTTATGTAATAATAATAAGTTAAAATGTTAGTTATACTATTATTTTTAAATTTAAATCAAATTAAATATTATTTTTATATTAATTTAATTTATTAAAATAATATAATAAAATAATTTTAATTTATATAATTAAATAATTATATATAAGAATATTTATCTAGTAGTTAAAAGAGTAATATACTTTAAAGACAAAGGTGGTGAGTTTTTATATTTTTCTTTTTAAATATAACTTTTAAGATAAATATGTTTGTCTAAAGTTAAATTAAAGGCTCATTATTTATGTATTTAAGAAACTTTATTTTTTTGGATAGAAAAATGATTTTAAGAATATATATATATATATAAGTGATTTTTACAGATTTTATGAAAATAAAGTAGAAATTTTTTTATCATTTGGCTATAATTAAAGAAAATACAAAGTTGGATATAATCATAATATTGTCGTTAGAAAAGTTACTCAAGAGATTTTTTAAAATAATCAGAACTTTAATTTTTTTTTATAATTCTTATTTTCTTAAAAGGTTAGACATACACATTAAAAATTTAATATTAAAAAATAAGTATTTTTTTAATGAAAAAATCTTTAAAAAAGACTAAATTAGTTTTAATTCAATTTCAAAATTCTTTTAAGCTCAAAATTTAAAATCTCATAAGTAGTTTTAATTTTTAGTTGTAAAAATAAATTATTTATTTTTCTCAAAAGATTCACATATTACTATTTCTTTTAAGAATCACATTACCATTTTTTACTGCCACTCATTACTGCCATTTTTTACTGCCACTCATTACTGCTATTTTTTTTTATTATTGTTATCACCCTAACTACTTTGATTATTGTCATTCCTTAGTTGACTAGAAAATTTTGTTTTCATCTTTAATTTGGTATTAAAATATAATTAAATGGTTGAAAATTACAATATTAATTAAAAGAGAAGAATAATTATGTATTAACCAGTACAATAAATATGTATTCTCTAATCATAAATTACGTATAATTTTAAAGATAATTATGATTAAAAATAACAAATTTATTATACATAATAACATATAATTGAATTGAATGATATTATAAAATTGTCTTAAATGATTAGTGTTAAGTTTATTTTTTTAATTAAATGAACGATTAAATTAAAAATTGATTTTAATTTTTATAAAATTTAAAATGTAAATCTGATAACTAAATCAAATTGACCTTCTTTACAAAATAAATCAATCAATCAAATAGACCTAAGAGTTTCATAAAATATAATACTTCTAAAATTAAACCGATTATTAAATTAGTGACGATACTAGTAATCGAATACATACTTCACAATTTAATATAATATATAAATAGTATGAAAAATTAAGAGTATATAACTCGTACCTTGTTAACATGTTCGGTGACAACTCCTTCGACCATGGATGCAGATCCTCTTCAAATTAAAATAGAACGGGTGCAGTTACATTCAATGGCTCTTTAAGAGTTCGACCACATAGTCACAAAAGGAACGTAACTGATTAAAGGTGTATTTGTATTCAAGTTTGCTTCCATTTAACATTAATTTTTTGTGAGAGGAAGATTTTGGTTCAACCTGCATTGAAAAGTGGGAAATCCATATACCAAACACACTAACTGTATCATCTACAGTTCAACATTGAACTGCACTCTCTGTAGTTTTCCATCTAATTGTCAGTAATTTTTTAAAGTAAATTTCAGGTTTTATTTTAATATAGAATAAAATAATTTTAAGATTTTAGATTTGTACAGTCAGAAAATTACCAGAATATCGAGATCCAGCCACAAACTCCTCTGCAAGGTCGTTTTTTGAAATTTTTTGTGCCTCGGACGAATTACGAAAATTACGTTGTTGTAATTATTTGAATATTATTTATTTTGTATTTTTAAAATATAATCAAGATTCTTTAAAAAATTAATTTTGATAAAAATCAAAATAAGACTATTTATCGAACTTGTGACATATTGTATCGCAAATAAAACTTTTAACAATTTCAATTTTGAAAATTTTTTTTTATTATATGTAACAATAACTAGAATAATTAATATTATTTTTATAAGTTGTATATGTGCAGGGACAATAATAATTGTCTTAAAAAAATTTACTCGCTACCTTTTGTCACTTGCCTATGTCTCGGTTCTCATTATCATAAAAATCTCTATCGTGAAAACACAAAAATTAATAGTGAGAATGGATGAGTGATATTGACACAATATTTTGTGTAAATTGTGTTGCGATCAAATGTTTCGATATGATGCAGTGAGAAAGAGATTAAAGATAGATCGGAAATGGAGAAATTGGAGGGAAAGAGAGAAAATTGAGTTCTTATAAACATTAATGATACTTAATATATTACAATCTCTTTTTTATGTTTAATATTGTGAATAAATAATAATTTATACTATTATGAATTCATTTTTCTAAAATTATGGGTAAATTTTTTTGAAAAGTAAAAATATCACTTATTAATTAAATAATTAGTGGTGGTTGTTTTATTTTTTATAATATTTTATATAACTTTTTACATAATTTTAATTTTAATTATATAATTTTTTATTATATAATTTTTTTAAGTAAATTGGTGCTCATATAAAATTGGAGACATAGACGATCACCCATCTTGGCTATGATTAGGGCCACCATGACTTCCCTACTTGACTCACTCCATTCACTTGTTCTTTCCATTTAGATATTAGCATATTTTTAGTAAAAAAAATTGTATTATCTATCATTTTACAATACTAAAAATATTATTATTATTTTAATTTTATTTATTTTTCTTCTAAATTAGTGTTTAATAATTATTCCATAAATTTTCGTGGAAAAGGGACATTAATTAAGTGAATAGAAAAGTTAATTTAATCATGAGAGAGTCACTTTGTTTTGATAATTATAAAATCCTAATTTACTTTCCCTACTCACCGAGTGATTTATCTTTATAAATTGATATATCCAATTGTAATTTCATGTCTAAGCGGGGGATTGAACCTTAAACATTAATTAAGAAACACAAATATTAAAGCACTTGTGCTAACAACATTCGATCATGTCCAAACCGGAGATTGAACCTTAAACCTTGGTTAAGAAACATAAATATTAAAGTATTTATGCTAACAACATTCGATTATTTTATATTTTTTAAGAGATAAAGTAATGTATTTCATAAAAAAAAATAATTTAGATTATATTTGACAAAAGTAAATGATAAGGTAACTGAAAATTGAAAATCTTGTTAAAACTTTTAAAAATATATATATTGATAACTAAAAGTTGTTAGCTAAAAGGTGAAAGTTATTATGTTAATTTATTAAATTATAAATACTTGATAAAATTACTTATTAAAATAGTTGATAAATATATAATTAATGATATATATATATATATATATATATATATATATATATATATATATATATATATATATATATATGATATTTTATATAAAATTGTTTTATTTTATGAAAGAATTATTTTTGGATTATTATAATTTTAGTTTTTTAATTAATTTTGAACTTTTATAACTTTTTATTTAAAGATCAATTATTTTAATTATTTTTTTTATTTTCAATTATTTAATTTTTTTCATACTGTATATTTTACCGTTAATCTTGTATTATATTTTAAAATATTTTTAATCAAATTTAAAAAAAAATAGACATCATATTTTTATTATATTAATTAGTATGATAATATGATTGTTCACCTTTAAATATTGTTGCGTATTAATATTGTTATACCAATCAATTATTAATATTTTAAAATAATAGCAGAAATAAAATAAAACTCTTCCTTATTTTCATTGCTCGTGTTACTATCAATAGAGAATGCAAGTTCATTGTGGGATATGTAATTTAGATATTGGTCCAACATGATAAACATGATGTTATGTTGTGAATTGTTGTAGATATAATTATGTAATGTAAATGTAGCAATTACCGTGAAATCATAAAATATATTAGTTTTGATGAGGACCACACTTAGTTAAAGGCATTTAGAAGACCTAAAGAATTGTAATAATTGTTTTATTTTTTTTATCTCTTAGTCGGATCTTTGTATGTATTTGTTTATCATGATGAGTTAATTAGTCTTAAGTTTTTTTTTTAAATAAGAACCAAAATCAACCAAACGCATAACTAATTAATCAATTTAGTTGATTTTTATGTTAATTGATGTTGATTTGATTTGGTTTACAAAGTTATTGATAAATTTTAAGAAATGATTTTTTATTTCATAAAATTGAGTTTCAAGACTTAATCAATTAAAAAATTTAGGGTGTTAGTGGTTTTTAGTGACAAGTTTTAAAATTTTAAAAATTAAACTAGTTTTTAATTTTAGTTTTAATTTTTTTTATTTTAAAAATTAATTTTAATTTTAAAAATAAATTTATTTTGAAAATTTTCTATCTTATTGAAATTACGTGTTTGCATGTATTTTACTATAAGTGATGCTGATTTGATTTACAAAGATGTTGATAAGTTTTAAGAAATAAATTTTTGATTTCATAAAATTGAGTTTGAAGGCTTGTTCAATTGATTTTGAAGGCTTGTTCAATTGATTTGATAAATGTTGGTATTGTTGTAATATATTATGTGAATTTGGTAAAAGATTAAATTGTTTTAGATAAAAAAAAAATTATAAATCAAGAGGTTTAATTTCCTTCTAATCAGATTAGTCTTTTAAGAGTAAAATGATACTTCTAATTAAAGAATACAATCAAACACAAATATTAAACCACTTGTGCTAACAACATTCTATCTTCTATCTAGATAATTTTTTAAAAACCTTATTGTTGAGAGCATAATAATTATATTAGTTGTACAAATAATATAAATAGGAAAAGAATAACATATTGACGAGGATTTAAATTTAATAATGACTTAATCAACTAATTGCTATTTTAATTTAAGAATTACAAAAATTTAAGTTTATGATTTTTTATTAATTCAAGGAAAGAAGAAAGTAATTTATTTTATTTGAAAATTTTAATTAATAAAAATAGGTAGGTGTCAAAATCTCCTTAATTCACTCCTAATATAATATCTTTTCTTTCTAAATTTCTTTTTATTTCATAATTAACTTTCAATTTTTTTACTTTAGTTTATCCTCAATCACTTGAGTGGTAAATCTTTTATTCTTAATTATGAACCATATTTCTTAAGTTGAATAAAATTAGCAACCAATATTAAGTTGAAGAAATTGCAAGAAAATGCGTATAATCTATCCATAGACTTAAGAATTATATCCAATTTCAAGATTAAGAATCAATTTCTTAAAGTAGGTAAATCACGAAAAATCATTAATTATGAATTTAATATCTTAATTCAAAAAAAAATTAAAAAGAGAAATCGACTATAAAATATTCAAATCAAGGTTTATCGTAATATAACCTAAAGAACTTATAAACTCACTATGTTAATAAGAACAAAGCAAAAAAAATAAAAAATAGAGAAGATGTTATAAATCTTCGATAATTGTTCCCATTTTGTTTAATATTTAATGACAGAACATAATTCTTAAGTGCCTTCTTCCTTTTTGTTCACTACCAGAGGAGGATCAAATAATTTGTTCAATGATATAATTTCTTCCAATAAATAACAAATTTAATCTTTCTTGTACCACAAAAGTTCCTAGGCCCACTAAGATATAAAAATTGGAGCATCATGTGTAATATGTGTTTCTCCTTGCTTGATCCCAAGTGTGAGAGTGATGGAAACCTTAGAATTTCCAAATGTGTTTTGTACCAGTTCAACATCTAAAGGTTATTTTATTTATAATACCTTTTTGAACAAATATAATACCATCTGTGTTATTAAATTGGAAAATATTACTACTTTGATTACTTTTTTTTTTTTTAAACTATGGTAGTATCTTGTTAGATAACTATTCTACGTCCTTATTATTTTATGGATTTATAAAATGTTATTGCTAATATTAAGTGATATTATATAGTATTTTATTATTTTCATGAAAACTTATTGTATTTTGATCGAGCCAGTGAAATTACTATTAACATATATTATCACCAGCCTTTCTATATGTACTTGATAAAGAGGATTTACATTACAATTTCATAATATGCATATGGTTATTCTCGAAAAGATAATCATATGTATACCAGAGACCTGAGTAGATTTTATTTTTAAGACAATCTTATGTATATATATGTTAATTATTATTATTATTATTATTAGAGTATAAAATTGTACTTACTATGATATTTAATTAGTGTCTTGTTCACGTTTATTTTATCCAATTTAACTTAGAATTTAATTTCTTATATTTTAGTTCCATGTCCTATAATTTACTATTTGTATAAACTAAAAAAAATGTTAGAACTCTCTCGCTCACTCACTCAAAAGCACAGTACAGTACTTTGCATTTGAAGACATTTATAATTTCAAATTCCCTCAAGTTATTCGTCCAACTAATTCACATGAAACAAAAGTGACAAAATAATAATAATAATAATAATAATAATAATAATAATAATAATAATAATAATAATAATAATAATAATAATAATAATAATAATAAAAGTAAATTTCAAACTGCTGCCACAATGCTTTACACCGACAATACCCCTACAAAGTCTACAAATTTATGAAAGTTTCATATATTGAATAAGACATCAGCTACAACTACGTGCATCTTCATTCAGTATCATGTTTTTTTTTTTAATTGTCTTCCTTCCTACAACCACGTATCTAGGCCTTAGCTAGGTAGCTTTCACTGCACTTTTTTTATCCAATTTAAGAGGACGGTGGCTAGGGTGGACCATTGAAGTGGTCAATGGGTAAACAAAATTATAATAACTATTATATTTATTAATAGAATATTGAAATATTTAGATGAGTTATTTTTTTTTATTTGTTGGAATTAACTCGATAGGTTTATAATATTCACTTATTTTTCTCAACTAACTGTTAGATTTTAATGGTGTAGATGAATTGTTGTAACTTATTCTACCAGATATTTTGAATTAAATTATTTTGAAAACATAAATGTATTTTACACATTTATCTTTTAGAATAAAAGGAAGTTATGGGCACTGTCCACCGTCCTCTGTGGACCTGCAATTGTCCTTGGAGGACTCCCCCTTTCCTCCGTGGACTCGTCACTATCTTTTGCAGACTCTCCCCCCACATTCATAGTAACGACCAACCCCTTCTAACTTTTTTCAAACCTAAGTTCCACTTAGAGACAAAAGCAAATAAAACTTCAATATTTTTACTCTACAATTCACAACACCACCCCCCACCTACTAGCGTTTTTTATTTTCTTCTCTCACTCTCGCAAGCCATTCCTTTTTTTCCCTCTTAGACATCATCTTCCATAACTCTCACGGTCAGTCTTTATTTTTCCATCAAGACCACCTTAAACTCCACATGCAATTGTAGATCTATGTTCTTTTCTCAGTTAGCTTCGAATTGATGGTTCCCGATTGAACATCAAATCAAATAATCAATACCATTTTTATTTTCATTTTACTTCCCTTTTTGCTAGTCGAGTGCTATTCATGACGCATGAGGTCCCAATGGTTGCATGTTGGTTTTTCGTTTATGGAATAGGTTAGTTATGTTTTTACTCATCGTACTTTATGATTTGACAAACTCAATGCATCGTTACACACGTAATTATATATCAATGTAAATATTTGAAATTATTTACCAAAACATAACCACGTTTTTGTTTACATCATTGCCATGTAAACCAATATAAAAGTCCAATTTTGCACCAGTGACTTTTCTTATTTCTACCTGTGTTTTTATTGTAATTTAATTTTAAATTATAATTAAAATTATTAAAAATTATAAATTTTCTTATGCATAGAAAATTTAAATTTATCCTTATAAAGTATTATTTTATTTATTTTTAAAAATATTAAAGTAATAAAGTAAGTGTCTTAATATTACAAAAAAAATAATATCTTCTTGTTTAATACTATTCACACAAGTTATTTTATTTTATTTTAAATTATAATAGGTAAATAATTAATAAATTGAAAACTTTTCTTATCTTTTGAATGCTTTTATTTAAATGTTAAAAAATGCATATTTTTATAATTCATTTTTTATTTCTCTTTAAAATATTAATAATATATGAAAGTTATCCATATATTATCTGGATTAAAACACTTATTTAATTATAAACTATTGAGATTAGTATATATAATAAAAATTGATGTGATAATTATTTAGTTGTTTGTGTATTTTTATCTAATAACAAAGAGAAGTTATGGTTATTGGGTTAAAATTTGTTTATGCTTATAATGGTTATATAAATGGAGAGGAGGGTTAGTAACATATTTTTTATCACATTATTTATTATTAGTTAAAATTTGTTAAAATTTATCCAATTATGAGTGAGATTCATTAAATATGATTTTTTTAAAAAAAATTGTAATTTTCAATAAATTTCAATCAATAATGAAGAATGTATTTAAAAGTTTGTTATTAATATTTTTTAAATATAATAATTTCTTGCTAAAATACTTGGACCAACAAGATACGTCGGAAGGTCAAATATGTTTTTTGTCTTTAAATATTTTGCAAATTTCACTTTTAGTTTGTAAATAAAATATTGATTGATCTTAATCTCTATATTTTTATTCTATTAAATTTTTTGTCTCTACCATCAAGTGATGATGTGATAATTATATTGACAACCATGTGAGTTGCCACATCATTAACTAGTTTGACTCACACCATATGAGAATAAGGTAGACTAGGTTAGACTTTGCATAAATAGATTTGATCTGTTTTATAAAACTAAGGCTAAAGATTGACCTATTATCTATCAAAGGTTTTTTTAAGGTCTGACCTAGCTTTTCTAAAAACGTGATTTGACCTATTAACCTACTTAAAAGCCTATTTTATAATAAGACCTTTAAATAAGTCAATAAAATTATTTTTTTAAATAAGCCAATAAGTTAAATAAACCAATAAACCTATTTTAAAATAAATCAATATGTTTATTTTTAAATAGGCTAATAATAATTTTTTTTAAGAATAATTTTTTTTTTTTTTGGCACAAGAATATTAAAATATTAAATATATAAATTTTAATTATATAGAGAGATAAATAGACTAGTTTGTTAGGTTTAATAGGCTTTTTTATAAGCTCAATCCTAACCTATTTAAATAAGTTTTTTCAAAAGTCTAAACTTAATTTTTTTATTAAAAAGGTTAGGCTTTAAATAGGCTAGTGTTGACGACTTGATCTATTCTCATCCCTACGTGATAGCTACTTGTAAATTATTTTGATAAACTATGCTTCTAGTCTTTCATCTTTTTCATGAAATTTACTTTTATTTTTTCAACATTTTTTGACCAGTTTTAGTCCCTCATCTTTTCAAGAAATTTACTTTTAGTTCCTCAACAAATTTTTGACTAGTTTTAATGCCTCAACTATTATTTATCATTGTTTTTAGTTTTTTCCCATCAAGTATTATCGTTAAGCAATAACATGACACATGATTTTCCATGAGGACTATTAGTCTAACATAATGGTCATGTGATAGGATGCTATTAATTGAAGACATTTTCTAGTGATTCTAAGGTGCTATAAAATTTCTAGCATTGCAAAATTGCCAAAATAAAAAAGATTTAAAATTTTGAAAAAAAAAAAAGAATGAGATGCAGTAGATAAATTAAACAACCCACAATACATAAATTAACACCCTTATTGAACCACGATCCACCTCGATTCAAAACACACATTTAGATAATTGTTCCTCATCAATGATCACCATTGTTAGGGTACATTTTATGAAATTTTGCTGGTTCGCCAAGTCACATGGTAAAATGTGGCTAGTTCAATATATTTTCTAGTGAGTCTAAGGTGTTACAAAAATTCTAGCGATGTAAAATTACCAAAAAAGGGTTTATTTGTGTTTTGTGGGTTGCTAATTTTGCTTACTATATTTTTTTTTTAATTTCAAATTTTTTCTAGAAGTTTTATTCCACCATAAATTTTGTAGTCCCTTAGAACAATTAGACAATGTCTTTAACCATTAACATTTTACTATATGACTATTACATTAAACTAGTAGTTCATATGTTAAGTTATGTTGTTGCCACATCATAAATTAACTATGATACATGATGAGAAAGATTAAAAACAATGAAAAACAATAGTTGAAGGGTTAAAATTGGTCAAGAAATTGTTAAGAGACTAAAAGTAAATTTTGTGAAAGATGATAGACTAAGATTAGTCAAAACATTATTAAAAGATTAAAAGTAAATTTTGTAAAAAGATGAGAGATTAAAAACACGTAGAAAGAAAATTGTATGTGATTATCATGTTAGACTAATTGATGATACGCAATATGTATAGTTGTCATATTATCACTTATCGATAACACTTGATATTAGAGAAAAAAAAACTAATACTATATAAACCAAGATTGATCAATATTTTATTTTATAAATTAAAAATAAAATTTGAAAAAGTTTAAGAAAAAAATTTTTAACCCGACTTGTATTACAAGTCTAGAAGACATAAATATAAAATTTTAGTTTCGTGTAACATTATAAAAGTAAAAGTAATTTTATGTATGAAAATGAATATAATATTATTATTTTTGACTTAATATTCTTAATTCACTTGAATAAAACTAACTTTGGAGACAACGCTACGAAGGAAGGATGGTGTTCTTTTGTTCTTGTCATTTTTGGGTACTAATAGGGGCTAAGAGCCCAATATTAGTGAAATAAGTATTATTCCCATAGGAGCACATACCCTATAACGATGGTGTGTATGTGCCCTCTTATTTTAAAAAAAATTACAAGTAAATTTTGTTGACAGTAAACTAAAAATAAAATCTTATTATATTTTCATGCTTTATCCCTTGATTAGCAGTCTGGGTACGCCGCTCGCTATTCCGTATGCTACAGCCGTGAATTGAATATTGAAATCTTCACCTATCAAAGATATGAAAATGTACAGAGATACTTTTCTCCCTATCTCTGTCTCTCATTACCCGTCAACAGTTTTGTCGTTGCTTACTTATTTCCTTTTTAGGGTGGAATTATCATGACTGTAGCATTATAATTACCCGTTCAAGGTTGCAATCTTTTCTTGCTTTGCATTTCAAGCATTTTTTGTAAGTGGACCCATAATGACTTTCCCTTCCCTGCCGCACATTAATGACATTCTCATCTCCATTGACCACACATTTCACCTTTTTTCCTCCCCTTGGCTAAATCATGATTAACCAACACTGACCATCTGATCAACACTCACCTAATCTGCACCACATTTCACAGCACTTCCACGTTGACCAATTACCATCAAAATCCATTTTCAATCCAATCCCTATTCTCCATTCCAAGTGGGGGACCATCCTCTCACCTTACCCGTAGAATTCAAAAGCCTTTTTTCTTTTAAGGGTCATTAGAAGCCAAGGCCCCTTTAGTGCCTCTGCCAGTACTGTGACAGTAACACACACCCATCTAATCAACACAATCAGTTAAAAATTAAAAAAAGCTAATTACTTGCAAATAAATCTTTCCAACGTAACTTTCATCATTAGTACTTTTTTTGTACACATTTTAAAAAAATCAAATAAAATAGTCCCAATAATTAACTAACTATAGTCTTAGTAAACAAACTAAATACGCAAATATTGATACAAATTATTAAGAATTCAGAATTAATTATTTTCTTCTTATAAATGCAAGTTGGATTCTCCTAATGTCACTAAAATCTCATTTCACAAAAAATTCTTCTTAAACAGATTCATTGATGTCTATAAATTAATTGACGATTTATTATTAGATAAAATTACTTGCAACTTAAATATTTCTCTAAAATTATGTTTGGATAAATTTTTAGATATTATTTAATTTGAACTCAAAAGAAATTCATTCATATTATCTTTTTATTTATTTTCTCCTAAAAGTTTATCCAAAACAAATCTAAACAACATACTATTAGCACTGAGTTAGTATTGAAAATGCTTGCTTCCTCCTTTGATATTTGATATAGCAATGACAAAAACAAAAACTAATAAAGACTCAAAACTGACACTGGATTTGTTGCGGAAGATATTTTGTGCATGATAAAAATATTGAACAAAGAAGAGAGAAAAATAAATAATAAAGAATGAGGAAGGTGAGAGAGTGAGGGACAATGAAAAAGAGAAAGACGACAACATTGCTTACGCGGCAACAAGCACAAGCTGCGTCATCTCGGACACAGAGGCGAAACGGCACCGTTTATGGTCTCGTTCGTTCCACCAATTTGCAGTTGCTTGCTTCCGTTCCAACCCAATCCACTATATTTTATCTATTCTATTCTATTCTCTTTCCCTCACCAACAAACCATCGCACACGCCATTTCTCAAAAAGTCTTCTCTTCACTTCTCTCCTTCCTCACCCCACTCCTTTGCGGATCGCCGTCGTTCTGTACCAAACCCGAACGACGTCGTATCCGGTTCTCTGATGTAAACGCGAACAAACAAAAAAGCTTCCGTTATTGCCGTTGTTTTTTTTTTTCTTTTTTTTTTTTTTCGGTTCCGTTTTTAGATGGATCGGGCGGCGTTGACGGTTGGACCGGGCATGGACATGCCGATCATGCACGACAGCGACCGTTACGATCTGGTTCGCGACATCGGGTCAGGGAATTTTGGCGTGGCGAGGCTGATGCAGGATAAACAAACCAGGGAACTCGTTGCCGTGAAGTACATCGAAAGGGGTGATAAGGTTATCTGAACTAATGAGCAAAAAGTGTTTTTTCTGATTTCTGTTTCTTATTTTTTTGGTGATGCTCTCTCTGCTGCCCCTTGTTTTGGAAAAGAAATTGTTTTCACACTTTTGGCAAAGGGAAAGAGGGAAAAAACTAATTGATCACATGATCGAGTTGCTTTAATTGTTTCTTTGGTTGTGGCTGACGTGTGATGCTATTTTTGCCATGTTCCGTGTTTCCATTTTTGTTTAGGTATTTGTTGCTACTTGTTTGTAGTTTTTTTTTTTTTTATAATTTTTTTACGGCATTGGTTAGCACTTAGCAGATGGCTTCTTCTTACTGATGAAGTGCTGGACTCATTTTTCTTTTATTGTTTTTCACAGATTGATGAAAATGTAAAGAGGGAAATCATTAATCACAGGTCTCTGAGACACCCTAACATTGTTAGGTTTAAAGAGGTTAGTATTTTTTTTTTATTTTCTATGTTGTTTCTATGGAGATTAGGGGCAGTCACATTTATCTGTAATGTTCTATAAAATTTAAGCAGGTCATTTTAACGCCTACTCATCTTGCCATTGTAATGGAATATGCATCTGGAGGAGAGCTCTTTGAGCGAATTTGCAATGCTGGGCGTTTTACTGAGGATGAGGTTCTTATTTAATTTGTTTACTTATTCTGCACCTGATCATTATAATTTGTACTTCTAATTTGTTCCTTACGCAAGTTTGTAACCCATTGTTATGATTCAGGCTCGTTTCTTCTTTCAACAACTCATATCTGGGGTCAGCTATTGCCATGCTATGGTAATTGAACAATTTTCCCCTTCTGCTCTGTCCAATTAATTGTGTTTACACCATTCCAGTAGTATAGGTAATGTATCAGTCTTCTGAACATTATGTCTGATGTATCAGTCTTCTTTGTGATATGTCTGTTCATGAAGCAAGTATGTCATCGGGACTTGAAGCTGGAAAACACTTTGCTGGATGGAAGCCCAGCGCCTCGTTTGAAGATATGTGATTTTGGATACTCTAAGGTAAGCTTTTCCTTTTCTCGTTAGCTTTTCATGGTGTTAGTTCCATGCTTATTACATATTTTACTGGGACTTGTTAGGTTGAGTAATATTTAACTCCAATTACTTTCTGCTGTGTGTTTCATTTTACTTCAGTCAGTTTTGTTCTTCAGATTTAGACTGTGATGATGGAATTGAGTAGCTCCCTTAGGTTACTAAAAGATGATTTCAGTAATTTGGGATATATTGGAAAAGAGACATTTCTACGGGACAAGGGTTGTCCCTGAGAGTTTTGGTGCCCTGGTCGAACTGAGAAAACGATCCCTTGTAATCATTTGAATATTGTCCTTACATTTTTTTGTTGCAAAATTTTTAATTTGTTCATAATTAAAATTCTTTAAAAAATTATTTTCAATAAAAATCAGAGCAAGAAAATTTAACCTACCTTGTGACATAGTAGATAGTAAATAAGATTTTAATGATTTCAATTTCGATTTTTTTCAGTAAATACAACAGTAATTAGAATAGTTAATATAATTTTATAAGACCAAAACATTTTAGCATAAGTAATTTGGTGCTTGTGCTCCTTAACTAAGGTCTAAGTTCGATCCTCAACTTGAGATAGAGGTGCAACTGGAGGTACTACTTTACCCTACAAAAAGGTTGACTCGATGAGAGGTGTACGGTGTACCACCTAAACTTTAAAAAAAAATTTATTCTATAAGTGGTATATGCAAAGATTAACATTGAGAAGACATGATTGACATTTGGGAATTAGAGGAAAAGAGAGAGATTTAAGGCTGTTATTTACATTAATGATGAGAAGTTTTTAAGGCTCTTATTTACATTTATGATAACAGAGAGGTTCAACGGGAGAGAAATGAAAAGAAATAATATACTATAATCTCCTCTTTATGTTTAATATTGTACAAAAATAATAAATTTGTACTATTACAAATTTATTTTCCTAAAATTGTGGATAAATTTTTGTTTAGTAGTGGAAACATTACCCATTAATTGACTAATTATTTGTTATTGTTTTATTTTTATATAATTTTTTACATAATTTTTTTATGTAAGTTGGTGTCCATGTAAAAATGGGGTCCTGGGCGGTCACCCACCTCGACTACCCTCAGGGCCACCACTGTACACGATTGCTCAGGGTGAAATTTTGTAATCTAAATTCTTTAATAAGTTGTTCTTCATTATGGATTCCCATGTGCTGGAGTTTGGATTGTCAAAATTATGAGCCTGTAAGCTTGTCGTGTACAGCTTTGATTAAAAAACTAACATTTCATCAATTATCAAGTCATTAATGAGGTAATCCACATGAGAGGAGGCAAATTTGAATTTCTGATGAACAATGGCATAATGATATTTCCCTTTTCTGTTCCTAAATTTGAGGGGCTTCTGCTTGTGTATATGTTTCCCATATAGATGGATAAAAAATTAAAAAAAACTAGTGTTTCCTGGTGTTCTTGAGAAAACTGATAAGTTGGTCATTGCAGCTTTTTGGTAGTTTCTTGTTAAGCAAACTTATATCTCTGTCTTGTTTTCTAGAGTACATTGGAATTAAAATTCACTTTGAGTTCCTTGAATTTTGCTGTGATCCTTTTATTTCATTGATCAATTTCCTTCTGGCTTGTAAGCACCTGAACATGCTCATTTTTTTTTCACAATTATAGATGATCATGATATTCTAGTTGTTTTTGTTTTAGTTTTCTTTTTCTTTCTTTTTTTGTTTTATTTTATCATTGCTACATCTCACAAATGAAATCTGATCGATTGGGTGATTTACAGTCTTCAGTGCTTCATTCACAACCGAAGTCAACCGTGGGAACTCCTGCATATATTGCTCCAGAAGTATTGCTGAAACAAGAGTATGATGGCAAGGTAGAGTGTTTACTGTTTAGTTTCATGGTGGTGTTCTTTTTCTGTAGATTTATTACTGTCACAATTAAATGAGCAATTTTGTTGTTAACTTGTCATCATTTATGAGCTGTTGAATTCTTGACTTTTGTGTTATAAGGATCTAAAGCAATGATATTGTCCTAGTTTTTTCACCCAGTCAAATGGTCATTTTGGTCTTCACTCTAAACATAGATAATTTTTTTGGTTGTCATCTCCACTTAATTTAGGTCTTTGTGGTACTAACAGAAAATCTTTACTTAGCAAGGAAATGTAGACACTTCAAAATTATATTCACGTCCATATTGTACCTACACCGATGTTGAACACATCTCAGATACTTCAATTACCTTTGTCATCTCGCATTTTGTGAATTTTCACTTCTAAAATTTTTATATACCACAATAGTTTTATTATGTCTACAGTGACTTATACTGATATTCAGAATCTCATTTTACTCTTGATTTAAGATTTGTGTTGTATGTTAAATTTATATGTTGTATAATAGCTGGATCATGTCCTATGATTGTTAAAATTTGTTGTATCCTTGCATCCCTTGTCGTATCTGTACTTTCTAGTTACTTAGTTGACAGTTTACAGTATTACCTTATATGTGTACTATTATTAAGAGAATGGTAGTTTACATTCATGTCTTTTTGTACTATAGAAGTTCTTAATGAACTATTTGGTTCTAAGGAACAAAGTGGAGGGGATTTTGTCCCCTCGATGTTCCTTCCCTTCCCCTTCATTTCCCTCCAATTAAAGAGTGTGTAAAAGTTTATTTTTTCAGTACATCAATAAAAAAACATGAATGCAATTAAATAATAAATCTAGTTGAGATTACTGCCACCCAACTTGCTTCCTTCATCCTTCCTTAATTTTTTTCACTTTTTTTATTTAAATTTTAAAATTGTGTTTAAACTTGCACAAACATAGCTGAATGCTCCTTTCAAGCTTGGTTTGATGTGTTTTTTTGTCTTCAATATCCTAATCCTAACAATTGCACTAGCTCACCATCTATTGATGAGTGATCCCCCCCTTCAATTTTCAATATCATTAGAAAAGCACAGGTGTGAAATTGGTTTAAACATCAAAGATTTTGATTTTTAACTTTACTAGTTTGCATGTTGGGTATCTAATGGGTTGCTTGTTATCTTTTTGTGCATTTAATATTAGATTGCAGATGTCTGGTCATGTGGAGTAACCTTATATGTAATGCTAGTGGGAGCATATCCTTTTGAAGATCCTAATGAACCAAAGGACTTTCGCAAGACAATTCAGGTATATCAGATCTTCTGATATGTGCTCATTTTCTTCGTGAGTAGTGTCTGATTGCTTGACTATAACTTATTATTGCTGCTTGCTTCTTCGCAGAGAATTCTTAGTGTCCAGTATTCCATTCCAGACTGTGTTCAAATATCTCCACAGTGTCGCCATCTTATCTCAAGGATCTTTGTTTTTGACCCAGCAGAGGTAATTTCTATTTCAAATAACTGGCCTACTACCGCAATACATAAATTTGACAAGACACAATCATCGACTAATTTTGTTCTTTAGAATTGTTTTTAATTTTTAATTTTTTATTTACCATCACTTGAATGTCGTGTTAAAAATTATTTTTTCTCAGTTATTTGTGAGCTCAAACAATATCAAGTATGTCACACAAAAATGGATTTTTAGCTTTATAATGTTTGACATAATTGTCGGGCATTTTCCTTCTCCAACTTGTATTCAATTTATTCTAATATATTACTTTTACATTTTATATATGTCCTGCGTGGTTGTATGTCAATCATAATATAGGAATATGTTGTAGGCTATCAAACAGAAAGTGATAATAGAAAACGGGGCAAAATGTTGACCGTGTTTTGTGACTTGGTTGGGTCCTACTGGATGCAAAATCTAGGAATTTAACTTGCACTCTTGCCAGTCAAAAATCATGTTCGAATCTTATGTCTCTGGATATTTATGTGACAGAGAATCACCATGTCTGAAATCTGGAACCATGAATGGTTTCTGAAGAATCTCCCTGCAGACCTGATGGATGAGAAGATAATGAGTAATCAATTTGAAGAGCCAGACCAACCCATGCAGAGCATTGATACGATCATGCAGATAATTTCAGAAGCTACCGTACCAGCAGCTGGGACCTATTCTTTCGACCAGTTTATGGGGGAGAACATTTATGACTTAGAATCTGAATCTGATGCTGAATCTGATATTGATATAGATAGCAGTGGGGAGATAGTGTATGCCATATAATTTGATCTTTGGCTACAGTTGAAAGACAACTTATTAAAAATGTGGAGCATCTTAATATTGCACATGAAGAGAAATATGTGGTGCCCGCATTTTCTGTAGATTAGCATGGATAATACAAACTTCATATTAATTTATGTATGTTTGCATACTTGAGGGAAGAAAATGATTGTTACCCTTTTCCTCACTCCCTGGGGAATGCTTGTTTTATATATAATATTATTTACATAAGCCTTTTTGTTTCATGCGGTCATTCCCCTGCTTTTTTATACACTTACATGTAAACAGTTCTTTTTCACTAGGCATATTTGTCACCGTTGCTAGTTTATGTACGTTAGTACGTGTGTATGTATATACTGTGTTGTAGCGGATTTTATTCCAGTATACCATTCCAGTATATATCATTTTCATCTGTTTTACTTTTACTCCTTTCCGTTGGCACATGGCAGCACCTCTTTGCCTAGATGTTATTCGTCTAGCTATTAATACAAACATAGATGAAGTCATAAATACTATTTTATCAAACAATTGTACGGTAATGTTAATTTCCAAACTCTATTCTAAAAGGAATTAATATCAATTGCGGTTGCAAATACCTTGGGCACAGAAAAATTTCAAATGGAGGGTTTTGGACTTTTATTTCCCTAGTTTTAGGTAATGATTCATGTTTTTATTAGCCACTGTGTTTTTTCTTGCATGTAAGATATTTTGCGGTCCATGTTGGAGTATCCATCACCATTTGGGTGTGATCCTAATCCTGGTTAGGATAGTGAGGGTGCATTTTCTGAAGTGCTTTTATGCAAACTCAAACCTCTGGCTAGTAATCCCGCAACTACTTATTTCCGTTTGAGCTATAACTTGTTGGTTATTATAAATAATATTTATATTCTCTGCACAATCTATCTATTTATATCTATATGAAAGTTTGTGTATTTATGGTGTTAACATTTCATATAGTTGATTCACATACATTTTGTTACAGCATAATTTTGTTATTTGTCACGTCTTCACTTTTATTTTTCTTTCAAGGAGCATAGTTGTATTTTCTTCGATCAATCATTTATTATTTCTTCTACTATGGTTCTTTAATTACTCAATTAAATGTATGCCGTGGCTTATTTTTCTCTAAATAACTTCTTGTCTACCGATTAAGAATTAAACCCTTTCATTGTTTGTGTTCCAAACTCAAGGCAAAAAATGAGTAGTAAGGTATAAGGTTGTTTATATTTCATGAGGTTAGGGCAAAATAATAAATAAAGTCATTTTATATATAAGTACTCCAATATAAGTATTTTAAATATAAATATATATTTAAGGATGTTCATGAATTGATTCAGTTCAATAAAAAACGAAAAAACCGATCTAAAACATCAAAAGTCGAAAAAAATGAAAAACTGAAAAAAAAAAAAAATTTATTTAATTGGATCAGATTTTGAATTTAAATTTAAAAACTGATTAATCTAATCTCAACTGAACTTTTTTATATATATTATTTTATTTATAAATTTCTGATATTTAAGTTTATATTTTTTATATATTTATAAAATCATCACATAACTTATATTTAATTAATGATATCTTTTGGCAATTATTTGAGTAAAGCTACGTGAATATGATTATTAAATTGTGTAAATTTATTTTTAATAGTATAATTTGAAGAATTATACTACTATTAATTATATAAGACTTATAAATGAGATATTTTATATTTAATTTTTTTTATTATGTTTATTATATATATATTTTGTTAATCTAATATTTTCTCAAAAAATAAAAAAAATAAAAATCGAAAACAAACTTTTAGATTGGATTGGATCAAATTTGTATTTAAAACTAAATCGATTGGAGGATGAATTAAAAAATTTAGTGGAAAAGAAAAAAAGTTAGGCTCCACGTGCTAGAACTAAGCACAATAGTGGCATACCAAAATAAATGAAGGACTATGAATTGTCATGAGAATAGTATGAAAATTGATATATTGGGTTGTTATAGCGACAGTGACTTAAACAGGTTCTTTATTGTTTAGAGAATAATATACATTGTACAAGTTGGTTACAACATAATAGATATAGTGACATAGATGCTATATAAGTAGAATTTATGAGCTAATGAGACGAGAAATGAATTGAGCCTTATTTTCTTCATTTCCTTTTTACTGTTTCAGGAGGTCCTCCCCTATAAGTGAGTATCATATCAGTTGGTCTGTCTGGAACTCGGGGGACCTCTCTTCAACTTTGCACTTTCTCCATGCACGTATCGTTAATAGCCTCAACCATGCATAAACGTGCAGAAAAATATAGGTCTCCACGTGTGTATTGAAAGAATATGAAGAAAGGGCACAAGGGCACTGGAATCCTGGTCTCATTGAGTTAATATATTGCATGTAATGATGTCAATGACATCATTCAGTTTATTCTAAAAAGGAAAGTACAATGCCAACCAACACATTATCATATCATATATTATTATAAAATATGAACAAGCTATGGTCGTTAGCCTCCTCTATTTTTAGATTGGGAAGGCTAGGCTTGAAATCTTCTTTCCAAATTATAGCAGTCTCTTCGTCACATCTTACATTCTTTAAATTCTTGAGTTTCGTAACTGACGAAGGCATTTTGCATCTGTAACAATCAGTCATGTGAAGCCTTTCCAGATTAAGCAAGTCACCAATTTCTTCTGGCAAATTGTGAAGACTTACGCAGCCTGATAAATCAAGTAAACGCAGCTGAAGGAGCTTTCCAATTGAAGCCGGTATCTCTTCCAACACAGCACAGGAACTAAGTCTCAGTGTTTTCAAGTTCTCGAGGTTTCCAATGACTTGAGGCAATGCAGATAACCCCATGCAGCTAGTGATACTAAGCTTCTGGATAGAAGTAATATCACATAATCCCGCAGGCAGTTTCACTAAATCTTGGCAATAATCAATACATAATTCCACTAGATTTGGCATTGCATCTGAAATTGGGATCCTGTCACTTTCAAAAGCCTCTCTTGCGTTACAATTATAAAGGGACAGTTTTTGCAGATTGTGCCATTTGCCAAAGGTAGTAACTGAAACTCGTTCCAATCTGATCCTTTTCAGGCGGGATAGAGAATCAAGTAGCTCAAAATTGTTAAGTTCAGACCTGTATAAATCATAATTGGTGACCAAGAGAACTTTTAGTTCTTTCATTTTCCCTATGAACTCTGGAAGAGTGTACTTATTAGTACGAAGATTTAAGACCAGAACCTCAACTACTTCAGCTTTTACAATGTTGCCCAATTCTGGTGTCGATAATTCACCTGCAAAAACATTTCATTTGGTGTCATGTGTGGAAATGGTTTAAGACCCATATTTTGGAGAGGAGAGATTGACTTACTGGTTGATATAGACAAGGTGCGCGCTGCGGTATTTTTCTCCTGTTGAGACCAATTACGTTCATTCATGTCAAACATTATCCTTTTCCTTTGTTTATATTGTTTTTGACTGGCTTCAATCATCTCTCTATAAAGACCATGCTGCACTAAGAAATGGTGGTTGTAGTAATCATCTAGGTCAACTGCAACTTCCCTGATTGATAAGAAAAAGTTAGGTGCCAAAAGAGACAGCCCTAAACCATTTTCTAGATCAGAGAAGAAAAACCCCTTTTGCAAGGTAGGAGAAAATAACCAATTTCAGCATTTATAAAATTCAAATTACAATCATCGTAAGTGTAAAACTCTGCTAGATTTCTTTATTGTCGAGTGTTTTCATAAGTCTAAAATTGATGGGCTATACTTATCCATGATAGTCGCCAGAGTCTATTGATCTATATAACTATAAGTTCCGAAACTAGCAAGTATTTTAATTCATATAATATATTTTAAATTTAAATAAAATTAAAAATATAGAATAAATCAAAATTTAAAACAGTAAAAAAAAATATACATAATTAAATTTCATAAAAGATAAATATAACAATGTGGATCAGCCAGCTGGCAAACTGCCAAGCGACCAATCAAGATGGTTAGCTTCAACTTTAAAGCATTTTCGTATTCACTCAGCACTTGGCGGACTGTGGATCAGCTGGCTGACGGCCAAGTGACTAACTAAGATGGTTAACTTCAACTTTAAAGTGTTTTCATATTGATTCGGCGCTTATGGGGTTGTGAGCTAACTAATTGATCGAGTACTGCCAAGCTGGCCGATTATAATTTAATGAGGCTCCTGACAACCTGAAACAGTAGGGGACAATGACTGACAACACTGTTGCTTGTATAACAAGAGACCAGTTCAAGAGAGTTACGTAGAGGCCAAATAGCGAGCCCATGCACTACAAAAGTTAGACAACGCAATTTTTAAGGAAGAAAGTAATAAAGAGAAGGATAAAAGGAGAAGGAAGACAATCCACCAAATAGAGTTATAGCTCATTACTATAAACATGAACATTGCCGCCACGTGAGGCCGTTGAGAAATTTATCCCCAATGATCACTATACTTAGAGGCAGAAAGGTAGGTGCCGGAATCAATGAAGCTCTAGAAGATAAGGTAGGAGGCGATGAGGGTGAGGAGGAAGAGGGCCCGAGGAACATGATGTTGGTGGAGGCAAAGATCTACCCAGATCCACTATCCGATGATGATATAGTCGAAGCTGGTAGGGCGCATCCTCTTCATGGGAGCAGTGGTGTCATTGCGATGAAGAGCTCATCCATCCTCTTCCAGCACGACCACCATGCCTTGAACTTGATCAGCTTCCCTGGCCACATCAACTTCTGCAGCAAGGTCTCAGCGGCAGCACGCTCCTCCTGGTCGACACCATGGAGGGAATCCACATCCAGATCCATCTTCGGGTAGATCTCAGTGATTTCTGCAGCAAGGTCTCAACAGCAGCACGCTCCACCATGTTGCCCAGATCCACCATCGCAATGAATCTCAGCGAGGTCTCAACAGCAGTGCACTCCTCTTGGTCGATGTTGTGGAGGGAGTCTGCATCTAGATCCGCCGTGGGCAGAGACATGGTCCACCCGAAGCTGGCAAGGTGCGTCTGCTTTCGTGGACTACCTAGATGAGGAGCAGTAGCGTGCCATTTCGATCAAGAGCTCGTCCTTCATCTATCCCATTTCCGAAGTTTTTCCTATCAATGCCACCAAATCCCATGCTCCCAGCAGCTACATTGTCGTTTTCCACACATTTATCGTTTTGATTGTCAAGGTGCTGCTTCCATACTGTCCATTGCTCCCATGATCGCCCTTCACTGCATTTCCTTCCATGCCGTAGTTTGCAACATTACTTTTTGCTGGCCCTCCAAATGCATTTGATGACACACATTGCTGAGCAGCTTTGGATGAACTTTTCAATAAGAGATCATGATCTGATTGGAGATCTACTGCAACTTTATGGGCAATGTGATTATAATGGTGGAGCTGATAAAGTTTTCTTCAGAGATGAAGGGATGCTACTATTCTACACAGTTTGAAGTTTAGAAGATTTAAACGAGCCAATTCCTCTTCCAGGCTTTGGCTTTTCGTCAAAATTATCAGTTGAGCAATAATTGTCTAGCGGGAAACAATTTCCTATATTTCCAGTTTGAGCCTGGTTAGCGGAAGAAGCAGTATTATATTTCGAGAATGCATCCAGATCTGAATGTCTCAAGACATTGCATTCATCACCTATGACATTTTTAGAATCTCTTACTTCTCCTAACCTTTTCAAAGTTAGTTCAAGGGATGGATGCAGTTTGGAGCAACAGTCTGCTTCTGTTTATGTCTCGTTACTTCTTGATTGGCTAGTCGCCAATTAAGATGACCACTTCAACTTTAAAGTGTTTTCATATTCACTCGGTGTTTGTGTGGTAGTGGACCGGTCGGCTGGCCGACGATCGTGTGGTCAACCAAGATGACCAACTTTAACTTTAAAGCGTTTTCGTATTCATTTGACACTTGTAGGACTGTGGGTCATCCAATCAATTGAGTATCGCTAAGTTGGTCGACTATAACCGGAACAATAAGGGATAAAGGTTGACAATGTCGTTGCTTGGACAACAAAAGACAGCACAACCCACGCACCGTAAAAGTTAAACAACACAATTCCCGAGAAAGAAAGAAAGTGACAAAGAAGAGAAGGATAAAAGGAGAAGAAAAGCAACCCACCAAAGGGAAGAAAAAAACACCCTAAAAGAAAGATCGAAAAAAGTTGAGTTACTCTTTATAGCCCATTACTACATACGCGAACATAATGTATAATATATTATATATATATATATATATGAATATATCAATATTTTATCTTTACTTATTATTAATCTTAACCAAAAAATTTGATTTTGTGAATTATAATGAAAATTTTCTTTTAAACTAGTTTTTTCTACCTACAAAATTTGAATCCAAAACTTTATTTAAAAAATTCAAATTCAGTAACACTGAAATCAATATAATGTTGCTATGGAATGCCCAATTTAATATATTTGTAAAGAAGAATAAACTTGATGACACATTTACTGCAACAATAAGATTAAGTAGTTATATAAGTGTACCTTCTGACGACGAGTTTAGCCAAATAGCGGTCTGTTAAGTCATAGACATTGTTGACTGCGTCGGCTTCCTTAATAGGGTACAAATCAGCACCAGGTATGTGCTGCCGTTCAGTCCAAATGTCGATGAGGGCAGCAACGGGTATGTTTTGGTCTTTAGGAAATAAACCTAAGTCCATGAAGCACTCTTTGATGATGGGCTTATCTTTCAATCCATTATCCAAATGTTTTCTGAAGATGGCCAGCAATTCAGTATGCGACTTAACAATAGGACGACCCTCACACAAGTTCTCCACCATCTGTCTCCACACTCCGACACGCTCTTTCTTGAGAAATCCACCAACCATTTCAAGTATAAGTGGTAAACCGCAGCAAGCTTTCGCTATCTGAATTTTCAGTGAAAGCAAATAAATTTAGCAGCGGAGCTTCCAATATACGTGCATACGTGCATACGTGCAGTACAGTTAATGTAGTATGAAGTGTAATACAATAAAATTCTTTTATTATTATTCAAATATTTTACAATAGACTGAAGTTTTTATTCTTTTATTTGCAAAGTAGACGTAACCAAATAAGTAAATAGTAAAAGTTGATTTATTTCCTTCTAATTTCTATCTCACACTTTATATCAAGAGAAAAAAAAATTATGTACATCAAAGGTCTATTTGACATCTAGGAAGAGTTCACCATAAAAATGAGAGAAATATAAGTATGATAGGTCATATGATATAAGAGAAAATAAAAAAAATAATAAATGTTAATAAAATTATTTAAAATAATAGAATATTTATGAATCACTGTTAAAAAAAATCAAAACTTAGTATTTTGTTAGCATAATACTGATTAATCTGACATTTAACATCACAAAAAGTAAATATTTGTTTTTAGAATTTTCATTGTATTCCCTAATGCTAAAATCCAGTTTGTAGATTGAGCTTACGTAAAATTTTGCGTCAATCAATTTAACTAGTGTTGTCCATTAAGCTAACATTAAATTGTAATTTTTTGAATTGTGCACTTAATACCAATTTAGCTTATATTTCCTTAACTTAATATTAACATCGACTTAGCAATGAAATACATCATCACACAAACTTTTTCATTACCACTTTTACAATTCTTCTCCTCTATAATAAGTCATCTATCTCTTGTCCCTTAATTTCTCTCTTTAAGCCCTCACACTTTCAATTTTCTTTCGCTAATCTCTCATCTTTTATTTCTCTATAAGTAACTACTCTTTTTTCGTGCCTACAAGCATTCTCGTTCTCTCAGTAGCTTATTTCTCTTTTGCCTTCTACCTCTCTTTCTCTTTCTGACCCTTTTATTATGGGCCATTTTTTCTATTGTTAGTTTCCTATTACATGTTTTATTTTAGTGTTAATTGTATGGTTGTTTTTAATTTTATTTTTCAATGTATTTTGTTTTAGTTCTTTCTTGTATGAACTTGTAGGTGCATATTTAAATTAATTCTCAAGTGTTTGCTCTCATATGGTAATTGCTCTCGTGGCTTAGTTGCTAAAATTAATTTTCAATATTTGTGAACATCTTTCAATGCATTGTGTTACAATTCGTTGGGAATTTATGAGGGATTTTAACATGTAACTTTCATGTCAACTATCCTATTTGCTAGTGATTTCATGTTTTGTCAACAATATATGTAAATTCTCAATATGGTTTTATCTATATTTTGAAATTGTTGTCAACATTGGAAAGTAGAGTTTGTTTCTCAAGCATTTGCAATCTTTTCTTTTTTACCTTGTTTCATAACATATTATGAGAGTTAAAAGATAACATGATGTATGGTGTTTGAATCATGTTGTTAGTTACATTTAAAACTTTGATCTTACTTAGCATAGATGATTTATATTGCCCAAAACTCTCTGATCCCCCTTTGTTTTTGTAACCCTCCAAGTTTGGGTATAAGATAGCTCGTCATCATGAGATAAGTAAACATCTCTAAAATTTAAAACTTCCTTCCATTTAACATACTCATAGATAATTGGTATTTTCAAATTTTTATAATTTTTTTCTAAATTTTTTTCCTCATATTTTCCTCAAACTACTTTTCATTTTATAATTGTTATTGTTATTAGTTTATCATTCATAAATAATTGACTCCATACATTTTTAAAAGAAAAAATAAAAAATACACTCAAGTCTTTAGATTGTGAAAGTAAAAATTCATCTATTCACCTTTTTCATTAACACTAAAGTCACTATGATTTATAAATAGAAAAATATATTATATATATCATTATTATATTTATTAATTAATTTTTTCGAAAACATGACCATTTTACAAATTTGTTATTAAATTTTTATTATTCTAATTTAAAATATTTAATTATTTATATTATTATTTTAAATTAAAATAATAAAGATTTAATCATTTATATTTTCTTGTCTTTAAAAATCTAAAATTATGAGTAATAATATTAAAATAAATAAAAATATACAAAATTTATTAATATTTATTAATTTATATTATTTTTATTTTAAATTAAAATAATAAAAAATTAATATTAAATACAATTAAATTTGCACTATGATCAATGTTAACCAAAAGTGTAATTAATAAGTACAGTATATATATATATATATAATTTTATTTATAAATGAAACACAATCTAGATGATTTCGGTCACTTTGATAATATTCGGGGTGAAAGGGATCGTGGGTTCACTGTAAGTGCTGCATAAACAACATATCAATGTCATATCAATAATAATGTCAATATTAATATGAAAACGTGAATGTAACATATATTGTCATGTTAATATCAAAACATCATTGTCACATGAATTGATACGTTAATATTAAAAGGTCACATTAGAGTCAAAATTGGTTTATCAGAATCAACGAACTACAATATTTGACGACAAAATTTATAAAATTAAGTTGATTTGATAACAAAATACGTGAAATTACTATAGTTTGAGGATAAGTTTTAAATATAAAAAGAAAAGGTGCAATTAAATTTAAATCTTTTTTTAAAAAAATTATCCTACATAATAATAATGTTAAATCTTCACTGCAACATATATATATATATATATATATAAACTTGCTTCTTTTAAAGTGAAGAAATGCATTTTAAATAATAAAGTATAATAATAATTGATTAAAAGATCAATAATAGAAAATTAGAATAAAATAAAAAAAATCAAGATATAAAATTAATTACAATTTTAACAATTAATTGCACTTGAAACTATCTTCTCACTCTAGAAAAAAGTAAATCTTTTATATATATATATATATATATATATATATATATATAAATTAAGAAATGATAATAAAAAAAATTTAAAGTTGATTCATGTTTATGGAAGTATTACTAAACTAAAGAAAAGTGTATAGGTTGGATTTTGAAAAATGGAAAGACAGAGAATAAATAATTTCCGTGTGTGTGGTCATATGAAAATGTAAGCAGGAGAACCTGTTCAGTCAAATGAAGTTTTTCTTCATAATCCTTAGAAAGGGATGATCCTCCGTCGTCGGGGAGGGCTAAGTGACGGAAAAGGGTAGCCGAATCATCTAGACAAAGCGGTTCCATGGAGTATACAGGTCCAAATCCTGAAATATTAAATCTAGAAGTCACCAAAATTTTATAGTCTGACACCTGCAGAACCTTGAATGCGTCGATAAGGGATTCTGAGCCATGCCAAACATCATCCAGGACAAACATCATCGGACTTTTCTCAATCTCTTTGAGCAAAACTTTCAAGTGTGCAATAATGTGCCTATCATCATTATAATCAGGCAACTCGCACCCAAAGTGTTGAAACAGTGACTGTACGATTGTCTTCAGATTGGGAGATTTGGCCAGAGTGAGAAACAAGATATTTTCCCCAAATTTTTCTGGTTCAAACAAACAAAAACATTAGCTAATGAGAAACAGAAAGGTTCAAAATATTTGTTTTTACCTCTAACACGGTCATCCGAACATAGCAGTGTTGCCAATGTTGTTTTGCCAGAGCCAGAGAGAGCAGTCAATAAAAGTACGGAAGCAGCCGGTTGTAGCAAGTGGTTCTTCAACTCGTTAAAAAGAGAGAAAGGGTTGTCTAATCCGAGTCCCACCACAAGATCCGGTTTTGGAGGAGGCTTGAACAGACCCTTGAGTGGCCTCCCAAGAACACCGCGCCTAGCTTCCAACATCATCATTTTCACATCCCTGGCCATCGTAGGGATCAAAATATTAATGTTGGACCTGAACAATGCCTCGTACGCTTCTTGAAGCTTGGTCTGGTACCAGGGCCAGCAACAACGTCGCCAGTAGGGAATATCGGAGTGTGCGGTGAGAATCCTTTCATCCTCGTCCAGATCCTCCAACAGCCAAGCACTTTCTCCCTCTGGGAGGTCCAATTCCTCGTTCAGCCGTGCTATTTCTTGGGCCATTGGAATCTCGCGCCCCAGAGCGGATCCGAGGCTCCTGCGGGTGGATATGAACTTTGATGAACGGGAGGCCAGCGCTATAGCCTGCCCCAGCCCTTCTTGAAGCACAGCTCCAAGAGCAGCCTCTGCAAACAGTCCCATAACTTTAATCACCTCAAAAGCCACACACCCAAACTTCAATCTCACAAATAAAACGACACACCTGCTGCTCTTACTTTCCTTTTCCTCTCTCAATGAATTAAAACTAAGTTAAGCACTCTCAACAAAATAGGCAGCCATTTCAATTTTGTATCTGTAGTGCATATGGATGGTAACACGGAGAGCACACTAATTAGAAGCTTCCAAGAAATTTCTTTCCCGCGTTAACTTTACTTTCTCTTCCCTGCACCACGCTGCTATGGATATCCCCTAGTTTGTTTGCGTTTGTGTGTTGTTGACTTGGAATACCCAATTTTGTTCTTCCTTTTTTTATATTCTAATTTTTAATTAACATATTGTAATAAAATAAAAAATTGTTTGTATTGAAATACTTAAGCCTATTCAACATGTAGAAGTCACCTGACAGAAAAAAAAAAAAAACTAAAAATACCTTATACAAAAAATTATAACAGATTTATATTAAGAATATTTATATTAAGAATATTTAAAAACTGAAAAAAAAGAAAAGAAAGTGTACCGATCAGTGGCACTTCTGGACAACTAGATCCATCCCATCAGGCTATCTTGGAGAGACTGGGATAGTGTACATAGTATTTAATACAGGAGGCGCCGTCTAATAGGTACAGTAGTCGAGAGGTGCATGTTTGAAAACTCCCTTATATTGTTGTAACACGCTATAATAAGATAAGGGTCAAATATCAATCCTATTAGACAACGATGTCACATCTTGTCATAGACCCCCTCTTTGGCCACTATAAAGAGAGGGAAGGAGAGGGGAGAAAGGCAAGCAACCTAGAGTGAGCAAGAGAACATACAGTTGTGATCATTAAGAACCCATACACGGACTTTCCAACGTGAACATTAACACCTACCATGGAGCCTCGAGAAAAACTTTTCCTAACGCCATAACTCTTCAAGAAGCTTAGACGAAGTACCACCCAAAACCGTAAACTAAAGTGCAACCATGCTCATAACCAAAAACCAGGCATGCTCATAGCCGAGCTACACAAGGAGCTTCGCCAGCAATAGAAAAATTTGACCGACCAACTCAGCATAGCCGACCCTCAAATGCAAGTTGTTCCCTAACACCTTACGGGGTGTGACAATGTAATGGTTGTCAGGTCTTCTTACCTAAATCATTTGGACGTTCGGCGAGTTGGCCGCTCTATTCATTTCCCAGTTCATGGCAAATAAAACAAAATGGTTGGAACTGGCAGATTTATTTGATATTAAGTAAATGAAGGATGAAAACTTAAAAGGGATACCTTGCTAGATTCAACAACGCAATGATTTGGGTAATGACCCAAACCAAAAATTTTTGTCAAGGCCTTCAGAGACCATTGAGCATGGAAGAGATAAGGGCTTGGGCGGAAAAACACATTGAGGCTATGAAGGATTTGATTGACCGTCTTGAAGCCCAACACCAACCTCTAGCACCTCAAACAAAGCCTAATCATGGTCATCCCCAAGAGCCCATCTACGAAAAGGGCGGCTATAAAACGTAGGGTCGGTCCCATGAGGTATTGCCAAATATTGCAAGAGGTGTATTATACTCACTTGCTAGAGTTCCCACACTTCACAAGTAGGTAGTTGGGATTCGCCAGGAAAGAGTGGTGCGAATTACACCAAACACACGAGCATACCACCAAGGATTGCAGGACCTAACAAATTCAAATAGAAAAATTGAACCAACAGGGTCACCTAAGTCGTTTCGTCCAAAAAAGAAATGAGAGATCGACAACAAACATACCATACTAGGCACGAGTTTCCCAAGGCTGAGACCAGCAATGAACTAGACAAACAAGAGAAGCAGAGGCAAAGGAGCCAAGAGAAAGAAGCAAGTCGAAACAATGCCCCAACTCCTCCTACTGTGGCACCATCACTACCATATCCAGAGGCGACACTTTTTGGGGAAAATTGGCATCAGCAAGGAAAAAGTACTCTAGGGCCTGGCCATCCAAGGAAGCACCCTTTGCCATGAAGACTCAATCATATGTTTCACTGATGAAGACTACGAAGGCACCCTGCCCTACCAAGACAACCCCATGGTCTTATCATTAATAGTAGTAGACTACAAGATTGAAAGAGTCCTAATGGGCAAGGGAAGCTCTACTAACGTTTTCTACCGGTCAAAGTTCCAAAAATTGGGACACCCCACCTCTAGTTTGGAGGAATGTTCAGAAACTTTGTTTAGATTTTTAGGGTAACAAGTAGAGATAAGAGGAATGGTATAGATCAAGACTGTACTCGGGGTGGGAGCATGTGCGCAATCCATACGGGTCACCTACACCGTGGTCAACACTTGAGCTTCCTTCAACATAATCATGGGTGCCTGTCCTTGAACAAGCTGAGAGCAGTAGTGTCCACTCCTCATCTTTGTATGAAATAACCAGTAGGAAGGGGAGTAGGTGTCGTCAAAGCAGACTAAAAAATAGCTCGTCAGTGCTTTAAAGACAGCTTGAAGGTAGGATAGAGACTCGCTAACCATGAGGGACCCAGCGATAACCGAGCCTATGTCAACTTCTTGGACCTAGACTCACGCTAACAGCTAGAAGATTGGAGACCACGACTGGTCATGGATTTAAAGGAAGTTCAGATTGGCCCATCTAGGACGCAAAAGACAAAGATCGACGCAACCATGGATGGGCAGTTAGAAGAGCGTCTAACTCACTTCCTTACGAAGAATCGAGATGTCTTTGCATGAACCCTAGCCAACATGCCTAGGATTGACCTGGACTTCTTGTGCCACCGTCTGTTCACCAACCCAGGTACTCGACCGGTTGCCTAGAAAAAGAGACGGCTGGGAGAAGAAAAGTGAAAGGTGGTGAAGAAAGAAACCAACAAGCTATTAGCGACTCATTTCATTAGGGAGTTATAATATCCCACCTGGCTTGCCAACGTTGTCATGGTCAAAAGCTTGGTGGCAAGTGGCGAATCTGCACAGACTACACCAACTTAAATAAGGCATGCTTGAAGGACCCATACCCGCTACCCAGCATACACCGACTAGTCAATGGCGCCTCCGATTGTGGATTGCTAAGTTTCATGGATTCCTACTCTAAATACAACCAAATTAGGATGCACCCACGTGATGAGGCCAAAATCGCATTTATCACCAACATGGGAACTTTCTGTTATAAGGTAATGCCTTTTGGTCTAAAAAAATGCGGGTGCCACATACCAACGACTGATGAACATGATCTTCAATGATGTAACAGGCCAAGACGTGGAGGTGTATGTCGACGACATTATTGTCAAATCAACAATAGTGGGAGAGCATTATAACCCACTATGGCAAGTGTTCGAGATGTCAAAGAAGCATTAGCTGAAGTTGAACCCAGAAAAATGCTCGTTCGAGATTGACAGTACACATTTTATACCCTTTGTAAGGTCTTTAAGATGAGTAGAAAATAATATAAATAATAGTTAAGAATCATGTATTAGCCAAGATCTTGATTTCCAAAGTTGAACTAAGGAATATACAAATCTAGGCTAAGTTTCTGATATTAACTAACAAAAGAGCAAGTCTTGTTTTGCAAGTCAAAGGGAAGTCGGACGAAATCAAAGTCAGCGAGGGAGTTGTCTTGGCCAGATAGAGCCAACACCACAGGACTGACTTCGTAGCTGACCTTAGAGCAATTGCCGACTCCCATCTAGAATGGGATCCATCCCGACATTGGAAGATCGACTCCACTCTAGCAAGATTCAAGTCCGTGCTTAGGCAATATAGCACGTGGGAGTTAGGAAAATCTGTTAGAGTTGTTAAAGTTGTTATTTCTATTAGATCAGGTGGTTAAATCTGTTATTTCAGTTAAAACGGTTATATAGTTAGTAATGCATGTATAAGTAGGAATACATAGCAATGTTCATTGGTTATCAAGCGAACCACACACACACTTAACCTATCATGTATGCACTCCATTCCCAAGCCTAAGTCCACATCATACCTCAGCAGTTCCACGGGGCTTTAGTGGTGCCTAATCGATTAAGGAGGTGCAGATCAAAGTTTGAGTTGAGTAGAGTTGCTAAAGATTGACTGACCAGGAGGGACAAAACCATCCGTCTTCACGGCACGCTCTAGAGGGTACTGCCTCTTAAGTTGTCTAGTTATCGATGGTGGAACACTGTAACTACTATTAGCGATTGTCGCGGGAAGTTAATCCACAATCCATCAAGAACACTTTACACTTTTCTTTGTATCACATTCCAGGTTAGTCAATGAATGATTGTAATTATGTTTGATCTATGTTTTGATTTCTGTTAGCATAATATTTTCCTTGCTTAATCACGATTGTGTATAGTAAATATTAGAACATGGTAGTTTAGGGGCCGATTGGAACCACTCTAACAACAAAATAGATAACTGCTAGATAGTTTACATCAATCAAGGGTGTATTCCCTGCCAAACTCGAGGCAACGATCGTTTAAGACCTTAATTAGCAAGGGACGAATGTTCGATGATTGTCATAGGTAATTGGATTGGTGAGAAATCATTGGCATAGAAAGAATTAGACGTAAAATCAATAAGTGATAAATCAAGATAGTGATAAGCTAAATATGTTAGAAGAGTCTTAATAATCTAAAGTAATTTTAGGGTCTTAATGAAGTATGGGTAGTCCTAAATCTTTACATTCTTTAATTGTTCTTTACGATTCTTGTAAATTTACTTCTGTGTTCAAACCTGTAGTTATAGTCTTTGTAGAGTTTGCATCCTACGTCCTAGTTTCATAACCCTTGTTTAGCCTTACACCTTAGAAATATGAACACAAATGTGTCCTTGAGAAGAATGACCTAGATTGACCATGTGCTACTGTTGCTTAGGAAAATCTAGTATTTTGATAGGAGAAGTGACGACCAACTCAATGCTTATCAAATTGGCGTCGTTACCAGGGAAACACGGTCTGTGTTCCTAAGTGTGCCGAGTCTGACAAAGAATCGAACCTGAGTTAGTAGAGTGCTTGTCTTTAGGTAGATCGAGTCTATTTTGTTTTTCTTTATTGACCAAATTTTGTTTTTACACTAACTGTAAGTCTTTTTTTGTTCTTGCTTGAAAAATCTATTTCTCTTTCTTTTTGCATGATAAGGTTTTTGCTGATTAACCGTGAAGTTCGGTTGCTATTACCAAATTTATTTTTGTAATAACTGCCATATCTACTTTGATTACTGTAGTGTTAGTAGTTTTCTTTTTATTACTAGCCGAGTCTGTTTCCTGTTATATTAGGCCGAGCCTAGGCCGAGCCTATTTTCTATTACTTTGTGTCGATTCTATTTTATGCTAATGGGTAAAGTTTGTTCTGGTTATTGTGAGTCTATTGTCTTTTAATAATTACCGAGTCTGTCTACCTACTAACTACAAGTCTATATTTTGTTCTTGTCAAATTCGAGTCAAAATTTTGTATTTTTATGCATGTCGAGTCTGTTGTGTTGATAAGTCTGAATTGGTTTGCATGCGTATTCTAATTTCCTGTTTTGTTGTAATAATTGCTATATATACCGAGACTGTTTAGACTATATTTTGCATGTGCTAGGATCCTCCTGTATAAGGTCAGTTAGGCCGAGTCTGGATTGCATGTTTAGCCGAGTCTAAGTTTGTCACATTTGGTGCAGCCGACATTTTTGAATTCCCATTTTGCTATAATTTTGTTTAGTAATTTTGAAGGTTTTGTGTGGTTTTTTTTTATTGTATGTTGTAGATAATTTTTCTGTAATAAATCCTTTTTGTATTTTTTCTATTTGTTGCATGATTTTTCTTGAAATTTTGTATTTTCTTTCCACATACATTGATATTCTCTTATATTCTGCATTTATATGTCTTCTTGCATAACTATCATTTTAGTCATTTAAGGGAAACTCCACCTAATCTTTTATCTATAAATCCGTAATCAATTTCTGCATATATTTCGGTATTGTAGGTTGTGATTAAGTTTTCAACCAAAATTTGGTGTTTTTCCTTGTTTTGTGCATGTCACTTTTCTGCATTTTAACTGCACTTAGCCGTTGTATGCTAGATAGTAGCATGCATGACTTGAAAAAGGAGTTCTGGTAGTTTTCATTCATTTTATCTTGAAATAGAAAAGACCTTGAACAGGACCAAAAAGTCCAAAAACATGCATATAGGACATAATAGTGGTAGTTTTAGCTCTATATCCAAAACTGATAATTTTTAAATTAAGCTTGATATTTCAGATAATCCCTTGTACGAGCCAGAACCAATGGAAAATAACAACATGACACTGAAGGAGTTGGCGATGTCGGACGTGTTGTACCAATCATGGTGCATACAGTGTCTGCAATTGGAGTCAGCTCAGTCGTACGAGCTCAAGTCAGGACTCATTCATCTGTTGCCCAAGTTCCACGACCTCGCAATTGAAGACCCGCATAAGCATTTAAAGGAGTTCCACGTGGTCTGCTCAACAATGAGACTACAAGGGATCCTGGAAGACTACATAAAGTTGAAGACGTTTCCGTTCTCTATTAATGGAATAGCGAAAGACTGGTTGTATTTGCAACTGATCACGTTCAACACTTGGGGAGACATGAAGCAGTCATTCCTCGAAAATTTCTTCTCAACGTCCAGGACAACGACCATCGGGAAGGAGATTTGTGGAATCCGGCAGCACTAAGGGGAAACATTACACGAGTATTGGGAAAGGTTTAACAAGTTATGCGCAACGTGTTTGCACCACAAAATCAGCGAATAACTTCTATTGTAGTACTTTTACGAAGGTTTGTTGATGATGGATTAGAAGATGGTCGATGCAGTGAGTGGCGGAGCCTTGATAGATAAAACTCCAACAGCAGCACTGCACTTAATCTCGAACATGGCAAGTAACACATAACAGTTCGGGATCCAAGGAGGAGTCGGTACCTCAAAGGTAATAAGTGAAGTTGGTACCTTCGACAACTTGCGATTGGAGAATCAAGTAACAAAACTGACGTCCCTTGTAAGGTAATTTGCTGTCGGGCAGCATCAACAAGTCGTGCATCGAGTGTGTGGAATCTGCACTTCAGTATAGTCGACGCACTCCGGTGGATGGAAACCTCAACGTTTGTCCATCAACGGTGCACCATCGTCGTCCTTCCAAGGCGATCATCACGGAAGGCGGATTCTTTGGAAACCCTGAATTTCTCACCTTGTACTCGAGTTTGTTTTCAATAATATAAGCGGTTTGCATTTTTGTCTTTTGATTATAATTCCTATGCTTTTAATATGCTTCAACTTTGCTGCGATTGCACATTGTTAGGAGTAGATCACATTAGACTAGGACCGATTGGAACTAGTTTAATAATCTAGTTAGGTAGAGAACCTAAAATCAACCAAGTACATACTCCCTGCCAACTGATGAGGTAGCGATTGTGTAAATCCTTGGTATGGCAATGGACAAACGTTCAGCGATTGTCATAAGAATCTAAGGTTGATTCGGAGTATAATCTTAAGTAAAGAATCAGTAGACTGATTGTGTGTTGTATTCAGATTTGGTACAATAGTTAGTTTAGCGTAGTTTAGTTTACTTTCAGTACTTA
Organism: Mucuna pruriens; assembly: GCA_025330945.1. Classification (NCBI taxonomy): domain Eukaryota; kingdom Viridiplantae; phylum Streptophyta; class Magnoliopsida; order Fabales; family Fabaceae; genus Mucuna; species Mucuna pruriens. Next base: position 1,722,553 of record JAENHJ010000004.1, on the reverse strand, counting down.
GTTTATTTTTCTGCACTTAAACACAAAACCTCCTTTTATTCATTGCATTCTAGTCCGAGACCGAACTTCGTTGCGTCCATCCGAAACCAAGTCAGTTCGACTTCATTGTGTCCAAGTTTGCGCTTAGCCGAGACCCTGTCGGATCCGTCTTTGTCGAGATCGGATCGGATTAGCCTTTGCCGAGAGCAAGTCGACATTCTACACTTAGCGTTTTCTACACAAACTTTGATTTTCACATTTAGCCATATTAAAACATACGGTGTCCTTGAGAGAATCGACCTAGGGTTAGATATACTATAGTTAGTTTTAGTTTTATTTGATGCGTGTAAGACGACTAAAAACCCGCTTATCAAGCACCCTACTGATATGTTCCCCACTTTGCAGGAAGAAGAGCCAAAAAATACAAAATGTGTTGGAGCGCTAGGAGGCAAATACCAGTACAGAAGGCAGTCGTATCCGAGCCGGCCTTATGATAATCAACAATTTTGAAGGCAGTCATACCAACCGATTTTGAATCAACGGCAGCTTACAGCATCGAGGTTTGGACTAGCTGGGAGCATGTTGGGTACGAGTCAAGCCAATTATCAGCAGTAAGGTCCGCGATACCAGGCACAAACATTCTGCCAACAATCACACCAACTAATGCCACCTCAACAAAATTCTTCCTCAATGGAAGACTTAATGAAACAAATGTTAGCAGAGCTACAGTTGATTGAATCATGCTCACCCCTACTTATCACTTTGGGAGGGGTTTTTAGAGTAACTAGTTTGTTAGAAATAGAAATTAATGCCAATAAGCTCTATAAATAGAACAACTATACACTTTCTTTGTATCTTTTATCAACCACTCAATTCAATGAGATATTTTTTTAGAAGTCTTCTCTTGCTCTTTGAACTCTATAAGCTTTGATCTCATCAAGTTGGAGTTAACTTGAATATAAGCTTTGATCTCATCAAGTTGGAGTTAACTTGAAGCTCGTCTTATTTTTCTAATTTGGTTTAGAGCTTATACGATTGAACTTATCATGTTACGTACTATTATTAGAATACCCAATACCCAACAAATGTTAGAATACCCAACAAATGTTGGGTTTTGTAAATTGACTCTCAATATTTCTAAATCCTCGGATTAAGATGTGTTTTGTCCAAATTAGTACGATATCGAAGTTGTTTTGTCCAAATCTCAAGGTTAGGGACTCCAAAGTTCATTTTTTGGTCTAAGACTACGGATACAACGTCATGCATTCGACTAACAGTGGTAAGGACCACCTGCAATCACATTTCAACACATCACCAAAGAAAACTGTTAGATTGTTACATGAGAGGATGAGACATTATTTTGCTTACAATGACACTATTGACTGATTTGTTTGCAGGTTCATGAGCAGAATCCTTGTCTTGTGATTATGGCATTGAGGGTAGTCAATTCCACGTAGTTTCTCAGAGAAGAATTAATAGTTACAAGAAGTTTCCAAAATCATGGGGGGCAGCAAAGAAAGCATGTAGAAATAGAAATACGGAACTTCCTTTTTTAGAAACACCTAACCTTTTTAGAGAGTGGGTGAATAGGCAATTCCACGATATTTGTTGAAAAACGTGATGGATCCTAAGAGATAATCAAAATATCTATTATTCATGAAATGAGGAAGATTACAAATGAACCCTTCCAACGATTTATATACAACAGGTATATCAACTAACTACTTACCAAATGTAATCAAATTCCAAACTAAAAATAACATCTAAAGTACCTAACTATATCTTCAACAATATCTTCGCAATGGTCAATGTTCAAGTCCACTAGATTTGGCAATGCGTCTGAAACTGGAATAACATCATTTATCAAAAGCCTGACTCGTATTACACACGTGGAACCATGGTGGGATAGCTTTTGCAGATTCTTCAATGTGCCAACGGAGAGAGCAAAAATTTATTCTGGTGTAATTCTTTTCAGGTTGGATACAGAGACAAGTAACTTAAAACTTTTCATTTCAGAAGGATGCAAAACTTAATCTGTGACTATAAACTTTTAGTTTGTTCCTTTTCTCAGTGGACTCTGGTAAAGCACTACGGCACTACCCATCATGGATTGAAGCAAGCACTACCCTTCTAATAAAAGGTAAGAACAAATGAACTATAATTAACCAGTGAATATACAAAGAGTAAGGGTAGGGACCTGTTGTGGCTTCTGCTCAACATACCATCTAATACACCATGATAAAGTGTTTAATGTGATATTAGTTGTCTTTGCTACTTGCATTTTTCCTCGTAAATAGGCAGCAATTAGTTCTTCAAAGAGACAATTCCTGATAACATACATGCTCTGTATCAGATAGATTCATTATGAATTTCAACTTCTGTCCTCAGAATAAGATCATAAGAATAAAAGCAGAGTTACATAAAGTGAGAAGTTCAAATCCACCCCAGATAAATGGCCATTTTAGAATATTGTATAAGGAATCAAGTGCTTCTCAAATAAGCCCCCCACACAAACAATTGAGTTATATGTTTAATAGAGTTGAGCTCCATTATATAACTAGCATTAAAGGCATTATTGATAATAGCTATTATACCATGCTACTGGACATTAGGCAAACTCATGGAGTCAAACTTATCAAAATGGTCATTGTTTCTATCCGGTCATATCATCTAATCAATACACAACATATCAGGGAGACAGGTAAAACATGATTACAGGAAATTACCATGAAGCACTCCTTGATAACGAATTTTGTAACTAAACAAGAACAAAAAATAGATTAACCTTGTGGCCACCTGTCCCAATCTTTTGCCAAAATTCATAACCTGTATTGCAGTGCTAGCAAAGCAAGCAAATAAACTCAATGAAGAGGCGTTATGCTTACGTGCCAATCTGGAAGCAGTTATTTATCGCTTTGAGGAACCGAAGAAAAAAAAGTGGCTTTGTGTAACTCAAATTTTGAAGTCACCAATGTTTTATAATCTGACATTCGAAATTTAAATATCGCAACAAGAGCTTCTACATGGATCTTGGGTGGGCTTGTTTCAAAGCGATAAAGATGCAGTTAAGCGATTGAGACTTCGATTTAGGGAAATTGGGGGAAGTCCAATGTTGAAGTTGTTGGTCCCGGATCTGATGCCCTTGTTGAGAAATTTAAATTCCAGATGTCGGATTATAAAAATTCGGTGACTTCAAGGTTGTTTTTCCTAGATTTGGCACCTGATGCATCTGATTACAGTAACCCTTTTGCGTCACTGCACACTTTGGGAAGCAGCTGATCGAATTCTCCCAATGATTTTGTTTTTCTTTATTCCGTGGGGTGTACAAGTGCAAAGGGGATCCATGACATGATGGACCACTCTATTGTAATCGTTCATTGGTCATGTATAGAAGTTATCAATTTAGGGCTTAACCTTAGGCCCTTTCTGGATAAAAAAAAAAGGTTATGAGATTAGCTAGGAAAATTATGAACTTACATCTTATTTTTTGGGTAGGCAGGTGGAAGTGTGAGATTTTTTTTTAAAAGTAATAAATGTGACAAATATGATAAATGATATAATGAAAAAAAAAAAGATAGAAACAAAAAATGAGATAAAAGTGGAATGGAAGAAAAATCTATGTATAATAATAATAAAACTTCATTTAGTTATTTAGGCCTTCTACTAATAAGAAAAATTAGGTGATACCAATTGTTGTAAAAGTTCGATCATTCCTCAATAACTTCTTGGTGATCGTCTCTTCCATTGCCTTCATTGCGCACCTATTTCTATTGAGCACTCATTTAGAAAGATTTTCACATAACTTCAATACTTTTATCCTCATCTTGGCGTCATCAAAACTCCAACAAAATACTCTTTGCAATTTTGAATATAAACAAAAAAAAAATTTGATTCGCGCTAATTAAAAAAATGGTTTCCTTCGTTTAATTATACCATTCTCATTCTTATTTTTAATTACCATTTTAATGTTTGTTTCTAATTATGCTTGCCTAAGGAGTTGGGGTTCAATAAAAAATAAATATAGATTCAAGTTGAGAAGGTATCAAAACAAATGGTTGAAAGATCTATTAGCAAGGCAATCATTGAATATCCTATGGCCATAGAAAAAGAAATTATTGCAAAGATTAAGGCCCATGAGGAATAGGAGTGTGTTTCAAGAGAAAGAGATGAAGGAAAAGTTGAGGGGAGAACAATAAAAGTGTGGGCTGGGTGCTTATAATTAGAAATTCAACAGGAAATTCTTCCATAAGTCAAGATCCATCCCACCAATTGTTTGACATGGAAGAGGTGTGAAGAGCATGTAACTACGCTATTGGTTCTCCTATTTTGGGTACTTCATACTTACCTAGCACAAAGAAGTTTTCTTTACTCTATTTACTTTTTTTATTATTATTTTGAGTATGTCTATTTGTTAATTGAGTTAATTGTTATTGCTCTTCTATCCTCACATCATCTCAGTGATTTTTCCTTGCTCACCATGCTTCTCATACATTCCATGCTTGGTTATATAGCCTTTATCTTTTTGCACTCATTGTATGATTGGTCACTGTCTTTTGACACACTTACACTTGGATACTGTGCACCCTCTAAGCAATGCTTGTTAACATTGTAATCTCACGTATGACAGTAATGAAATTGAATATGATTTTCATGTCTCTTTATTCTCAACACTTTATGAGATTTTGGGCCTAAATAATTATATTTGTTCAGTTTGTTCTTCGTTACATTATGACTTGATTCTTGTTATTACTATGTTGCTTGTACACACATAGATGTGTCTCTTTAAGTTTTTAAGATACTTACTGTTGCTAATTTTAATTTTAATGCTCGTATTGTAAATTACAAGTCATGCTAAATAGCCACAAGACAAAATCATTCTCTCCTAATCTTATTTTTGCATTTACCAAACCAATGTTTATATTAAAGTATGTTGCATGAGAAATATGCCAATGCTTATCTGATCCGTAATATGACAAAGTAGGAGTCGCTATTGTTGAAAATGCTCTAAAGTGGTTGAAACACCAATGAATAGTACTTTTATTGATAACAAGTTGAAGGTTTATATAGTCTTTTACAAAAGAATAAAATCAAACAACAACCCACATTTGTCGTATCCTAAAACGTGGTAACATATTAGAAGGAAATAACAAAATAATTGCTTCCTAATATCTGTAACTCATAGTCTATCATTCCCTCCCTTAAACTGAATGCATTTAGTTTAATTATCTAGGAATTTCACATACCCCAAGCACTTCCAACTTGAGTGGCTTAGTCATAATGTCAGCTACTTGGTCTTCAGTATTGCAATGCTTCAAATCAATCACACCATCTCTTACCAAATCACTAAGAAAATGAAACCTGATATCAATGTGCTGGCTTCTACCATGAAGAACTCGATTCTTAGAGAGTTTTATAGTTGAACTATTATCACGCAGAACTGTAGTGCATTTCTCCTATACATCACCAAGCTTTTCTAAAACTCTTCTTAACCAAATACATTAGCATGCAAACGAGGTAGCAACAATGTATTCTGCCTTTATAGTGGATAGATTGACCATAGGTTGCTTTATGGATGCCCACGACACTGCTCCAGAACTAAATAGGAATACATATCCTGAAGTATTCTTGCGATCATCTATGTCTCCAGCAAAATCACAATCTGAATAGGCTATAAGTTTCTTAAACCTCATTTCTTGTAGAGAATCCCCAAATGAGCTGTCAACCAATGTTGCTATGTAAGACTCACACCATACATAAAGGCTCACACCATACATCAAATCAAGTATGGTTGCAATTAAGTACATAAGACTGCCTACGACTTGCTTAAATACACTTGCATCGCTCTTAGCTCCCTTCTCATCCTTTGACAATTTACAACTTGGAACTATGGATTTTGCACTGGGTTGCTTTTGTCCATGCCAAATCTTTTTAAAACTTCACAAGCATACTTTTCTTTGACACATAAATTCCATCTGAATTTTGCAGCACCTCAACCCAAGAAAATATCTCATTTTTCCCAAGTTAGACATGTCAAACTCTAGCATCATTGACTTCTTAAATTCATCACACATGCTCTTGTCATTTCCAGTAAAAATTAAGTCGTCAACATAAAGACTAAAAATTAACAACTTACCTCCTTCCTTCGACTTTATGAACAAAGTGTGTTCACAATATCACCTTTCGAAGCCTTCTTTGGTAAAGTATGCTTCAATCTTGTTGTTCCAAGCTTGTGCAGCTTGCTTGAGCCATACAATGCCTTATTCAACATATAAACATTATGGAACATCCTGAAGGATGTACAATAAAGACTTCCCCACTAAGCTCACCATGCAGAAATGCACTTTTCACGTCAAGTTGAAAAATACTCCAACCTTCTGGAGCTGCTAGACAAAGTATGGTATCCAATCTAGCAACTGGAGCATAAACCTCTGTGTAATCAACCCCATACTTTTGTGCATACCCTTAGCCACAAGTCTAGCCTTGCACTTGTCTATCTCACCATTTTTGTTGAGTTTTGTTTTAAAAACCCATTTGACCCCAATAGTCTTCACTCCTTTAGGTGGATTGATCAACTCCCAGGTTTATTGCGGATAATAGCTTCAATTTCTATATTCATAGCATATCTACATTTCTTGCTCTCCGCGACTTCCTCAAAAGTAATGAATCAGCTGTTGTGATAATCATCATGGCATTCAATTCATCTTCTGATAGACCTTCTCCGGTTTTCATAATCTTGCGTCCAAATGGAACCGGTCTTACCCTCCCTTCAAGTGGACCCAATGAACTCTCATTTAGTGATTCACTTGAGGGTGAGTCAGTGCCACATGGGTTAATTCCATTTGTCTCATTTGAGCTAGCTTCTTCATTGTTACCAAGATCCCCTTCATTCACAGCTTCATTACCTCCATCTTCACTTGCACCCCATTCTAAAACATCTTGAGCCATTTTCCTTGCTCCTACCCCAATTCCAGCCCTCGTTCTCTTCAAAAACAACATCACACTGAAAGTTTTTGTCATCCAACTTGATTCTTTTCTGATCGGGTACATGCACGTGTCAAGCACCCAAAAACTCTAAAATATTCTACTGTAGGTTTCATCCCACTCCATGTTTCCTCTGGAGTTCTATCTTGCATAGCTATTGTGGGACACCTGTTGAGAACATGCACACACCATAACATCTAAACATGCCAAGAGCCTCTGATTTTTTATGCAAGAAGTAAATCCAAGTCTTATGATTAAAGTCATCGATAAAACTCCAGAAATATCTCTTGTTGTTTGATTCAGGTTTTATTGGACCTTATACATCAGCATGTACCAGCTCCAACTTTTGTGATGCCCTCCATAGACTATTTTTTGGGAATGGATTCCCTATGTTGCTTTCCAACCATACAAAATGTACATAGCTTCGTGGGAGTTTTGATAGAGGGTAAGCCACTAACCATTTTTTTTTCTTGAAGGGTTCTCAATTCGTTGAAGCTCAAGTGTCCGAATCTGCAATACCATAGGTGAGTTTCATTCTCCGTCACAACTTGAAAACCAGTAGTAGCAGCTTTGGGCACCATGGTTACAAGCACAACAAACATCCTGTTTGCGCTCATTTTGGATTGAATAATTAAACCCTTACTAGGATGAAAAACTTTGCACTTGCCATGTTGAATTAGGATTACCACACCCTTTTCTTGAAGTTTCCCCACACTTAATAGATTATTTTTCAATTCAGGAATGTAATAGACCTCAATAATTACCTGAGGGATCCCATTCACTTGTGTTCGAACATTTCCTTTTCCCATAACTTCCATCCGCAAGTTGTTGCCCGAACACACAGTTTGCTTGAATTGATCATCCAAATCTGAGAACCATTCTTTGTTCCCACACATGATTAAAGCATCCGGAATCGAGAAACCAAACCTCTTCCCTCTTACCATGGTTGAGCTCCACATAACATTAACAACACTTCTTCATCTAGTTCTGCATAGTTGGCTCCATTCTCCCAATTGGGGCACTCATATTGAAAATATCCTAATTTGTGACACTTAAAGCACTCAATTGTGGCCTTGTTGAAAGGTTGTCTGCCACAACCTCTTCCTCTCCCTCTGAACATTCCTCGACCTCTTACTTTGCTTGTGTTGTCTTCACGAGTGACCTTGAGAACTTGCTCCTCTTCTTGATGTCCATTTATTCTTTGTTCATGGACAAGCAAACTGCTTCGTAACTCGTCAATGGTTAATGTGTCCATATATTATTGGACACTTCTATACCACATAGTCAAATTTTGAAGTCATGGACCTCAAAATTTTCTCATTGATGATGGTTTGACCCATATTCTCGCCGTGAGCCTTCATTCTGTTGGCTATAGTAAGAATATGAGCAAAGAAATCATCAACACTCTCTCCTTCCTTCATATGAAGATTCTCAAAGTCCCTCCGAAGTGCTTGCAATTGTGCCCTCTTCACCTTAGTAGAGCCTTGGTATTTCTGTCTCTAGAATCCAAAATACTTTTTGTTGTGTCTTTGTCGAGAATGATCTCCGTAATATTTCGATCTATAAATTGAAAAAGGTCATTCTTTACCTTCAAGTCCTTCAACTTAGCATCCTTGATCACCTTGCGTTCAGCTTCACTCAATGTAGCACTTGTTGCTACAGGTATCTTGTTCTCCACAGGGCCCAATATTCCTTCGAACGTAGAAAATTTTCCATTAGCATCTACCAATGGTCATAATGACCATCAAACTTAGAAATCGAAGCTGCCACAAAAAACTACTCTCTCCAGTCATCTCTTTCAATACCACACTCCTATGAAATTGTTGTTTCTTTTACTCACACAACTAGGCCCCTGTATCAGAGCTCTAATACCAAATGTTAAAAATGGTCTAAGTAGTTGAAACACCAATGAATAGTACTTTTATTCATAACAAGCTGCAAGCTTATATAGCCTTGTACAAAAGAATAAAATCAAACAACAACCCACGTTTGCCATATCCTAAAACGTGGTAACTTACTAGAAGGAAATAACGAAATAACTTCTCCCTGATAATTAAGACTTATTAACAAACCGGTAAACAGATGCAAAACAATATCCGTAACTCCTGATAATCTATCAGCCATTAACTTGTTCACAAATTTTCTCAAGTGTATGTATAGAGAATATGAAGTTTGCCTGTTTTGCACCATTGTTCGAAACTAGAAACTCCAGCCTTTACATCGTTACGAACAAAGAACTTTGTGAAAAGAAAAAAATAATAAATACAAGAAAATTTTGTGCTAGTGATGATGGTGTATCTACCTTTCAATTCCAAGAAGTCGTTAGACGTGTCCATGCCAAGATTTAATTTTATTGTGACGCGGGATTTCGGATGAAGAAAAATTATACGATTACATACATCACATTAGTCGGGAACCGTATCAGAACGAAAAATTGGAGGGACAAAAGATGAAATTCGAAGATAAAACATACTTTATAAAAATAAACTTCAGAACTAAGCAAACTTCAATTATTTTGAGGGCATCATTATACTTAGTATGTCCACTCATGACATCACACACAACACACTAAATCTCCCACCTTAGGAGCTAATTGAATGAGGCCAGCCAGTTTAAGTTAACATCAACTTGAGGAACCTCTAAATTCAGATTGGGAAGAATGGCTTCGAATGCTTCCCATGAAGCAGCCGTCTCTTCATCGCATACAACTTCCTTTAAATTCTCAAGATTGGCAATTGAGTATGGCAATTCACATCTCGCACAACTTGTCATGTAGAGATTTCTTAGATTACCTAGATTACCGATATCCTCCGGTAAACAAGGAAGGCTTATGCAGTTTGAGATGTCAAGAAGTCTTAGCTTTGAAAGGTTTCCAATAGAATCTGGTATCCCTTCCAAATCAGTGCAGGAACTTAGGTTCAGGAGTTCCAAATTCACCAACTTTCCAATTTCTTGGGGCAGAGAACTAAGCTTGTGGCAATTAGTAATGCTGAGCTTCTTTAGTGGGGTAATATCACAGATCCCAGTAGGCAATCCCACCATATCCTTGCAATAGTCAATGCTCAAATCTACTAGACTTGGAAATGAATCTGAAACTAGGATGGTACCATTTTTAAAAGCCTGAGTTATATTGCTACACATGTAGAGGGATAATTTTTTAAGATTTTTCAATGCCCCTAATTGAGGAACAGATATCCGCTCTAGTCTGATTCTTTTCAGGTTTGATACAGAGCCTAGTAGTTTGAAATTGTTCAGTGCAGAAGGATGAATACCATAATTTGTCACAATCAAAACTTTTAGTTTACTCATTTTCTCCACGTGCTCTGGAAAGCAGTACTGTTTAGTTCGAACATTTAAAATCAGAACTTCAATTTGGGATGGCTGTATGTGGGACCAATATGAAGCACAAGTTTCATCTGCAAAAACAAACCATATGATGTTAGGTGGGGAAGAGTAACCAATGGCAGATCACTGCTACTTTGTAATTACCATTTTTATTTTGTATATACTTCAGAAACGGCATAACTAACCAGTTGATAGAGACAATGTGCGGGCTGGGACCTGTTTGAGAGTCTGTCTAACACAGCATCTGCAATATTTTGAAAATATGCCGGCCAGCAAGCCTTGTTGCTTCTCCCCAAGCCACCTTTCACCTTTATTTTCATCTATGCCAGATATCAGTCTTTTTCTCTGTTCAATTGGTTCCTGGTTGTTCTGATAAATTGCAAGATCTCTTAGAAGATCATGGAGGATAACAAAGTGGTTATTGTAGTAGTAATTGTCTGAGTCACTTGTATTTTTCCTGGAAAATGGGCAGAAAAAATTAATCTTTAGGAAGAGAAATTATTCCACAAGATTAAAATACATGCTCTCTATCAGAGATAAATAACGAATTTCAACTTGACACCCCAGAATAAGTTCATAAAAATAAATGTAGAGTTGCATATTGTGACTTAGGAGTTTAATTCACTCCAAGATAAACGGTCATTTTGGTATATTTTATAATTTGCTAATTGATTCTTGCATGAGCTATACATGCTATTGAATTATTTGTTATATATATATATATATATTAAGTGCTTGAGATAGAAAAAACAACTAGCCATTGTACCTTGCTACTAAAACATTAGCCAGATTCATGGAGTCTAATTTTTTTACGATTTCCATTGCTTCTATGCCGTCATCATCTAATCCATATAACTCTGCCCACATATCAATGAGAGCAGGAAAAGGAATTCTTTGGTCTTCAGCAAATAATCCAAGGTCCATGAAGCACTTCTTAATGTTGGGATTATCTTCCAAAACATCCAAGAGCTTTTGGAGGCATGTAAGTAATTCGGTACTAGAATCAAGTATAGAATGACCTTGTGACAATTCCTCCATCGTCTTTTGCCACAACTCAATAGACCGATGACTGAGTGATCTACCAATTACTTTAATGGCAAGCGGTAAACCCTTGCAATATCTCAAAACCTGCATTTCAGTGCAAGCAAATAAGGTTAGTAAACAAAAGGTCGTACCCTAGGAACCCATGCAGCAAGTAATCTACCATACTATTTGATGCCTACTTCAAGAGAAGGCAGGTACAGATTACTCCCATATGTTATAAAGTAAGAAAAATCACCTTTTGGGCAAGTTCGACAGGAATACTTGAACTGCTTTTTTCCAAGAGAGCATGGTGACGGAAAAGGGTCATTGCATCTTCATGAGCAAGAGGTTTTAAGATATATGGAGTGCCAAATTTAGGAAATGCAACCCTTGAAGTCACCAAAATTTTATAATCCGACATCTGGAATTTAAATTTCTCAACGAGGGCTTCTGAGCCTGGCCAAACATCATCCAGGACCAACAACAGTGGACTTCCCTCAATTTTCCGCAGCAAAATTCCCAACCGTTTAATTGCATCTTCATCACTTAGAAACTCAGGCACTTGGTATCCACAATGTTCAAATAGTTTCTCTACGATATTCTTTAAGTTAGGCGTTTGTGAGAAGGTGATAAATAAAATATTTTCCTTGAATTTACCTGGTGAAAGCAAAGAGATATGTCATCCAAGAGAATTTGATTTAATGTCTTGTACTCTTGTCCCAAACACAATATTTTACTAAATGAAACCGAACAGAAAAGAAAATAAATTAATACAGGTCAAAAGCAAATGCTTCTCTAATATATTAAAGCAAACCACATGTTCTTGATTTCTTATTGATATGAAGAAACATATTAATCTCTCAAAGGGCATCTGTATACAGTAAGCTTGAACTCTGCTTTAATCTGCTCTACACTTCGCATGCCACAATTTTCATCTATAACAGATAAAACTTCCATAATGTTCCATAATGTTTGCAAATTTCCAATTAACATTTTCCATCCCTCTTTTCATTATCTCCAATCACAGAAAATTGTATATGAGATAGAGGATATACAATTTGTTAAGTTATGAAAGCATTGATGAAGGGATGGCTATCACTCTACAGTCTAAACAAATTTCCAGTAAACTTTTTCACTTCTGTCTTTTACTATCTTTAGTAATAGTTTATCACAGAGAATTGTATATGAGATTGAGGACATATAAGTGAAGTTATGAAAGCATTAATGAGGGGACAAATATCACTCTAAACACATTTCAAATGAGCATAGACTTCCTCTATAAGAAATAGTCAGCCAATTAATCAGGCATCAGAGAACCAAAGAGGAATTACCACTTACCCTTGACTTCTTCATCCCTACAGAGCTTTGTAGCCAAAGTTGTTTTGCCCAATCCGCCCATACCAGTCAACAAAAGGGTGGACATACCATCCCTGAGAACCTCCATCTTCAACTTGCTCAAAGTTACACCCAAGCCAACAGTGAATTCTGGGTTTTCAGGAACACCATAAGGACACTTGATTGGTGTTCCAACACCTTTAAGTTTCTGCTCAAAATTCTCTATGTCAAGAAGCTCAAGAATCTCTCTCACCTTGTACAGTGTGTTCTTTATATCCTTAACTTGCTTGTCAGCGGCAGCAAGGGAATCACTCCTATTATGCCAAAGTCCGTCCCCATAGAGTGGAAGCCAAGAGAGGAATTTGGACCACCAAATATTCCTGGAGCAGGAATAGCACGCAAGCGCCTCCCCTGCATCTTTTTCTTTGATAAGAATGTTAATTTCTTCTCTGGGTGGGTTCAAGTGTTCGTTGTATTGCTTGATTTCCTGCACCAAAGGAGTCATATCCTTGAGAATTGACTTAAGAATTCGTTTGTTCCTTTTGTTCTTTCTACCTCTTTCCACAATGTCCAAGACCATCCTCATTGCCTCTTGAAATCGTGTCGAAAGGGTAACAAATTGCTTGGTCACTCCCATGATGACTAAACTGCGGCCTCCTTCCTCTATACAATCAAACAAGGAAAAAGTTATCAAAGGCATACAAACTCAAAGTTGTTGGATCAAATTGAGAGTTTAGAAAACGAAATGAGACCGTTATATACTACTGTTACGGCAAAGACGAAAACAGAGAAAAAAAAAAAAAACTCATGCCATTGAACAACTGTACCTTTGAGAAAATCGCTCATGGCTCCTATGAACTTGTGTTTTTCTGCCTCCTGTCCTTCTTCTGGTTGATTTGCAATTTACAACTAAGCAACTGTCAGTGAAACTCAACTGTCAGATTTGCAATTGAAAATATTAAGTTTTTGGGAGCGCGAAACGCACCTTTTATTGGCAAGAAGATTTTGAATTTACCTTAGTCCCTTCCTCTGTGCTTCCAGTGACTTTCTCAACTTAAATATTCTGTTCATCACGCGCAAGCAAAGTCAGAAAAGAAAATTACAGTAGAAACATCATCTGTGTTTTTTTTAAATAAAAATTACGTAGTAAAATAAAAAATTACTTATGAGTTGTAAAAGTTATTGTGTAAAAGTAAAAATATGCTATAATTTATTAGTATATAAATAAATAAAATTGTCAACAAATAGAGAACAAACTATAATATCTCTTCTATATATGGTTATAAATAAAAGAGAAATAGAGTAAAAATAATATATTATTTAGATGAAAAGTGAAAATTTTCTTTCCACGGATTAGATGAGTGAAAAAATAAAATAATAAATAAATAATATAAAAAAATTACATTAATTAAAAATGTAAATTTTAATATATACTTTTTATGAAAAATAAGATATATACTAATTTCTATTAAATATAATTTTTAGTTAATTATTATAAAAAAAATATGTTAATAATATATCAATAAACTCATTATTTTTATAAAATAAAAAATATAAAAATAATACCAATAAGATTTTTCGTATATTACTTAAATCCTCTACTAATAAGTGAATCTTAGTGATCATAATTTTTTTCTTAATATAAATCATTTACTATTATTTTAAAAATAAAAATAAAAAACATTTTTTCTGATTTCATTTCAATGTAAAAAGAAAATATTTACTTTAACAAATCCAGCTAAATAACTTTCCTGCTCATTCTTCTTTCTTTCTCAAGCAAACACTAAACTTTAGTATTTTTATTCTATACTTTCCTTTGTATTTTCTTTCACTTTATTTACACATAAACAAAGAATTAAGTTAAAGAATTATATTTCAGCTGCTATTTGGTACGAAACTTTTCTTAAAAAATTGCACGAGACAATGAGTATTTTTTAAAACCAATAGCATGTAAACAGCTGTATTTGACGAGTAAAAGGCAAAGTAAATTTTAAAAATGTAATCAATCAGCGTGCTGTGTCTCTTTAAGAAAACGCCTTCTTCCCGATTGACAAATTTGTATTATATTTAATTTTGTATTTAATAGTACAGAACTAATAATACAGAAGTAAAAGTCAAGTTTACTGAATTACCTAGACTTGACAGAGGAAGCTGTCCGAGTCGTAATTAAACGCTCGGTTGTGACCGTTTTAAAAGCGTCAAGTCGTCTCAGTTTTTTGCGTTTCAAACGCTCTTTCCGAAAAAGTTGGGTGGATATAGTATTCAGCGGGCAAAATTATTGTATGAATCGAAATCATGTCCAAGTATAATTACATATTTTAATTTTAAAAATTAATAATTTGTCATATAAAAACCGGCCAAAATTATTTTATGTCTAGAGACTAATTTCCATGATTAATTAATTAAAAGAAAAATAAATTATATATTGACAAGTATAAAAAAAAAATTATACTGCTATTGTATATATTTTTTATTGGTACTTTTTTATATACCTATGACATAAATATAAATAATATTCGTTGAATATAATAAACTCGCTAGATAATAACTATTTTTTAATATAATATTTTTATATTTAAAATCAGAATTAAACTCTTAATATTTAAAAAAATTATTCATTTTAATATCTCAATGAAAAAATACAAATAATTCCGACAATCATTGCATATACTAAACTATTCAATAATTTCTCCTTCCCTGACCACACACGTCTTTCTCGTTGGGTACATATATTTCTTAGGAAATTGCTTAGCAATGAATGACAAATGTGAACGAAAAGTCGTGGAAGCTGCAGTCCAACCAAAAGTCATGGAAACAAAAATAATTATCATTTTGATTTTTTTTATATTAAATTTTTAACCAATAAAAAATAAATACCTTTTTCTTTAACATATAGCATTTCTTTTCTTTAACTTTTTTTTAATATAAATAAAAAATATCAAATAGAAAATTTCTATCATTTATTGGAAAAGAAAAACAAAAAATTATAAGTGTCAAATATTAAAAAAAAAATCGTATTATTTATTTATTTTATTTTTAATATAATGGATGGACATGATTGGTTACCTGCAACCTGGAGAAAAGGTGAAGGGAGGTTGTGCGATTTGGACCAATTGTAATTTGTGAAGAAGAAGAAGGTAATCTTGGGCTGGGAGTGGCTGATGAAGCATGTTCTGCAGGCGCGATTCTAATTGTTGGACGGACATGAGAGAATTAGAAGAAGGGATACAAGTGGCATCTGCGGAAACAAAGGGATAAACAGAAACAGCCATAGAAATTGTTTGAATCGATTATAGCACTCTAGAGAGAAAAAGAAGCGTTCAATTTGTTATCAGTTCAAAAACTTGGCCTCGAGTTTTTCTTCCAAAACTTGGCCTCGAGTTTTTCTTCCCCAATTTCTCTTATCTTGTTTAGGGCTATCGGTCCCTTGCTCCGCACGCATGCGCCAAACAACGCCATTTCTTTTATTTTAATACATTCTTCACTTAGTTTTTACATAATTACTATTTTAGCGCCTGCATTATAGATAAATGTTTTTTATATAATTAAAATTTATAATAAATAAATAATTTAAAATATATAAGTTATATTATAATTAAAATTTGTATAAGTAAATATTTTTAATATAAAAATTATATTTTAAATTTATATTAAATAACTTTGATTATTATTATTATTGACAGTTTAAAAAATATTCAAAATTAATTTTAAAATAGTTTAAATCCCATATATTGCAATAAATAAATAGTTAAGATGATTAAGTAAAAATATAAGAAAAAGAGTTTGAAATAGATGAGAGGAAGAAATATCTTCGCTACCTAGATATGAAATACACCTTTAAAAATGATAGGACAAAGGAAATTTAAAATGTCTGATGAAGAGAGCGAGATCTAATTTATATTTAAATTTAGTTAAATTTTAAAATATAAAATAATATAGATAGTTAGATAATTTATATCAAGTAATAACTTTTATTACTGTAAAAAATAATAACATAATTTTTAAGTGGTTATGTAATCAATAATTAACTTATTTTTAATTTTTTATTAGTAAGTTATTTTTAATTTTAATTATTTATATAAAGTTGTATGTTCTTTATTTATAATATATATAAATGATTAAGATTAAAATTTAGTTAATCATCATATAATCACTTAAAAAAGTTATGTATATATTTTTTTAATCTCAATCATGCAAATATAATATAATAATTTGTATATATAGTTCTATTTCATCTAATATGCTATATATATATATAATCAATTAATATCTGGATTCAAACTTTACACTTACACAAAGGAGCAAAGTTAGTGTAGTATGCATTCGAAAGACCTATATCTTTTTATGATAACAAACATTATAAGTAAATAGTGAAGTACAATAAGTCATTACAATATTAAAGAAAAAAGTTTGCATCCATAACAAAGAACTTATTTTTGAATAAGTTGACCAACATCATCCAAATAAGATTGTTGTATAGTAGAAGGACTTGGTCCAAAGAAGGATCCAGTCACTTTTCATGTACAAGGACAATTAGTTTTCTATATGTATTATATCTCGAAACTTATCTTTTAACTTATGCATATATGTTATATTGTATATCTTCGAACATTATGCTTAAAAACATTCATTTCTATCTATATGTTATGCTCTATTGTACTTCATTTTTTAGAAAAATAAAATATTTTTTATTCAGTTCTAAAAAAATAAGTCAACATTTTTAGAATAGTGTTTTGATCAAGTTTCTAAAATTAAAGAAACAAGTAGAATAATCTTCTATATATTAGTCAAAGAAATATGTTTAAGAAAAAAGAAAAATATTTTTTTGTTGTACATTTTTCCTCTATCCTTAGAAAAAGACAAAAACTAAACAAAAGTTTATCTTTGGCATTTAATGCAAAGATACTTCTCTCTCCATGGAGAACAACAACTCTTTTTTTTACTTCTATATATCATCTTCAAGAAGAAGAACTAATGAGAGAACCTGTGAATATACAAGAGAAAAAGCTCACATGTGAAATGAAATATAAGTGTTCTTATTCCTCTGGACAATGTGTTAGAAAAGTTTGTAGAAGTTTTTCTAAGTGTAAAAACCTTGTTCTTATATTTATATTTACTTTTCTAAGAAAAGTTAAACTTTGTTTGTAACTTTTATATGCTCACCTAGTGAGTTATCTTTTGTAAAACCTTATTTGTTTTTGTAATAGCCTAAAGAATACTTAATTTTACTTGTAATTAAGGAGAATACAAGTATTGTATAACGTGAAGTGGTTTTGAGAATACTTGATTGTAATGTCAATTAACTTAGTAGATAAATCTTTCATATCGAAGGAATTAGACATACATCTTATGGAAGAGTAAATCAAGATAAAATTTTTGTATTGTTCCTCTCTTCCTTATCTTTATTTTTAGTTCTGCATCCTTTGAATGATCCTTTCAAACACCGATTGTGAATTGACATTTGTCTTGTGTTTTTGAAAAGTATTTTAAAAATCACATACACAATTTAATCATTTTTCTTGTGTGATTTTCTCTTTCCTTTAGCTAGAAGTTTGACTTAAGGAGGCCTAGATTAAAAAAAAACATAAATATAATATTTTGTATATGTAGTTCTCATTTCATTTTATACACTTTGTTTATATACATGGAGACACAATCAATTGACTTTAGGGTAAAAACATATCAAGAAATTTAATATTTTCTGAGCATATAAGAGAATATTAATTATATACTCCCTCCAATCCTTTTTATAATAACCAACTAACTAAAAAATTTGTCTTAATCATTTTTATAATAATCAATCTAAAATATTTCATGTATTAATTTTTTTTTATACAAAATTATCCTTAATTATGAACCACTTTTTAAAGTCAATAAATAGTAAGTGAATTATATTAATATCTTAGACTCTTTTAGAATTCAACTTTATCTTATATGAAGAACATTGTAAGAATATTAATTTGATTTTTCATATGTATAATCAATAAAAATTAAGTTATAAATATATTAATGATGAAAAAATAAAAGAATTAAATTCAATAAAAAATTATAAAAAATAATAATGTCTCTATTAGAGATAATTTTGAAAAAATATATATAAATTTATGACGAATTTAATGTTATTATCTAAATAAACTAGTTTTTTTAATCCTGATAAATTAGTTAATTAAATTTTATAAAAAAGAAAAAAATATTATATATAACTAATATTTTCTAATGATTAAAATAATATAAGTAAATTGAGTATAAGAGATGCTACCTAACGAGGGTCCCCCCGACAAACGTGCGCTGTTGGTAACAAGATAGCACAAAAGGAGTGGAAATAGGTAGTTAGAAGTAGTGAGAGATCCACTGAAATAAAGTTTTGCCTATTGAAGATGAGAAAAAACAGAAAAAAGGCGTAGTAATAGGTTTACAAAATTGACCTTGCTTTCTTCCCTTGTGCAACATGGCCCTTTGCACACTTCATTTCGTTGCAACAGTGGCACACATCCATAGATCTGCCATCCCTATTTTACTTTATTTCTATCCACACTATTTATCTCTACCCTATTTTCATCATCTTTACCAAATACCACACTAATGACTAGTAATAAAAAAAATTAGAAGAAATTAGAAAATATTAACAACATACTTCTAAATCCTTATCTTAATTGCAAAAATTTGTTGGATCCCCTCTCGTATATGCTTTAGTTTCATAAAGTTAATCGATATTTACAAGTCATAAAGATATTGAACACATTCAAGTATAATACATAGGAAAACTATATTCTTTAAAATTGCTTTCTTTTTTTACTGAATATAATTCACATAATTTTAAACAGGATTTAATAAAAAAATAAACATAAAAAACTAGATAAAGTTACTAATACTGGTCATTTAGCAACATAAATATCAATACTTTTAACAATTAAATTTTTTTTTATGAAAAGTGATCGAGGCCAAAAAAATTATATAACTATATAAGTACACTTCAAAAATTTGGGATGGCCATGGCTCTTATAGGTCACCCCTTCCTCCGCCTTTACATAATTTTTTATAAATTATAGAATTTGTGAATCCAACCATTGAATTATTATATATTATTTTTTTAATTATGTATATCAAATTTTATTTAGATCTAATTATACTTTTTGGGTTGTGACCATATTAAGTAGAAAAAAAAAGTTAATTTACACCATATTTATTGTCAAGCATTGTGTTTATGCTCACGAGGATATATTGATATTTTTTTGTTATAGATCTCCCTTCGATATTAGATGTTATCCTTTTAGGCACATTTTTCAAACCACAATTCCAAAATTAAGGAGCATTCAAGTTAGTTCTCATTATTATATTTTTCCAACCTCTTTGAAGTAGTAGAAAGTAGTATCTACAAAGACATTTTAATACTTAAGTTAGATATTGATTAATAAAAGTTAAAAGATAAAGTTCAGTTTTCACTTGCAGTGTACTCCTTTATATATAACAAGTTTATGAGTTAAAGAGATAGGTGATTACCTATCAATCACAAGTTAGTAGACCTATCGGTTATAAGTTAGTGAGGTATGTTAGCTACCTATAAAATACTTAGCTAGTTATACTTCATATTTGACTAAGTTATAATGTGTTTGGTTAAGAGGCAAGTAGGTACAACTCTCTAGCCTTGAGCCAAAGAGGTAGATAAGGCTTAAAAGACCAAATAAGTGTCAGACTTAGAGAGATTTAGACTCAAAACTATGTCTCCTCTTGTTGGAGAATTCTCATATAAATATCATTAGTTACAAGATATCAAGCTGATTTACAACACACTAAATTAGGTAAATTATCAATCTATTAAATTAGCTAAATTATCATATATACATTTGCGTGATAGTTAATCCTAATTAAAAGAATAATAATTACAAGATATCAAACTGATTTTTAGCCCACTAAATTAGATAAACTGTCAATCCACTAAATTAGTTAAACTATCATATATACATTTACGTGACAGTTAATTCTAATTAAGAGAATAATAATTACAAATAACTGTAATTACATTGACATCTCCTTCAAATTGATATTGGTAAATCGACAAACATCAATTTGCCAAGTAAAAAATTATGTCTCTGACGTGTCAAACTTTTAGTGAAAATATCAAGTGGTAGGTAGGCTAATGACTCTTTGATCATACACTTCTTGGATCGAGTGACAACCAGCTTCAATGTATTTCGTTCGTTCTTGGTAAACTAGATTTGTTGCAATATGTATGACACTAGTGTGGTCATCATGTAGTGGAGTTGTCATTAACATGACCCCGCAAATATTTCCCTTTAACAAATATTTGGAATTGAAATGCCCAAGTTGAGTAGTTTTTTCCATTAATGCGAACAAATAAGACATCATACTTTTTAGCAGTCATGAGGCTAGGGAAAAAAATCAAAGAAAAGGAGAGAGTATCTAGGTTTGGGAAGTGAAACAAGATCGTGAAACTTGGATGAGTCTGAAAGAAAACCAAAACAAAAAAAAAAACAGACAAGGTTCTGGATTGTAACATAGACTGATATCATATTAGATTTTAGCTTAAAATCAATTAGAGAAGCAAGTGATGTGGGACTTTCCAATACCCTTCCTCCATAGATGCTTGCCTCCTCCAAGGACCAAGATGCCTACTAGAATAGGCAATTAACTAAGATGGGATATAGACTTTGGAACCATGTTAGGTTTCAGCTTTAAACCAATTGACAATAAGTGAAGTTGTCTAACAAGTATATAAGCTACAACCCAAAAATTGAGCAGACAATATGGGACTTCCCAATATCCTCCCTTTATAGATGCTTGCCAGAACAAGCAATGATCAAGATGCCTACTAGAATAGGCGATTAACTAAGATAGGTTATAGGCTTTGATACCATGTTGGATTTAGAGAGAATTATGCTCAAAATGGTGTCTCCTCTTATTGGAGAATTCTCATATAAATACCATTTAATTACAAGATATCAAAGCTGATTTGCAGCTTACTAAATTAGGTAAAATATCAACCCACTAAATTAGTTAAACTGTTATATATATATATATATATATATTTACGTGACGGTTAATCTTAATTAAAAGAATAATAATTATAAAATATCAAACTGATTTTCAGCTCACTAAATTAGGTAAACTATCAACCTACTAAATTAGTTAAACTATTATATATATATTTACGTGACGGTTAATCCTAATTAAAAGAATAATAATTATAAAATATCAAACTGATTTTCAACCCACTAAATTAGGTAAACTATCAACCCACTAAATTAGCTAAACTACCATATATACATTTACGTGACAATTAATCATAATTAAGAGAATAATAATTACAAATAACTGTAATTACATTGACATAAGAACCATATCTTTGATGTATTGGTCAGCCTAAAATCGTGAAAGTACAACTCTTCGATTGTGCCAAGGTCACCAAGTCGTGATAATAGTTGGCCTACATCATATTTCTTTGGTTACGTTGGGATTGCCTAGGTACGCAGGTTGATTTGTGTCATGCCTTATGGGTCATGTTGAGACTACCTATGGATAGATTAGCCAACGATGCACCTCACGGGCCACAACACGACTGCCTAAGTAGCCAAGTTGGCCTATGACCTACCTCAAGAGTAATGCCAGGACTACATATGGGTAGGTCAACCTACAACGTGTCTTAGGGTCACGAGGTGACTGCCTATGTAGCCAAGTCAACCTGTGATGTGCCTCTGAGTTACATTGGGATTGCCTATGAGTAGGTCAGCCAATGAAATGCCTCGTGGGTCATAACACGATTGCCTAAGTAGCTAGGTCGGCTTGTGACATGCCTCATGGGTCACACTAAGACCGCTTATGAGTAGGTCAACTTGCAATGTACCTTGAGAGTCACGATGTGATTGCCTAAATGGCCTAGTTGGCTTGTAACATGTCTCATAATCGAAAATCGCCTATGGGTATATCAGTCTACAACATACCTCAAGGATCACACCATGACTACTTAAGTAGTCAAGTCCGTGTGCGATGTGCATCATGGGTCACATTAGGACTGCCTAATGGGCAAGTCCGCCCACGACATGCCTCAAGAGTCATGCAATGACTACCTAGTAGCAAGGTCAACCTATGATGTACCTCTTCGGTGACGTTTGGACCACCTAATCATAGGTGTGTATAATGTATCAATTGATCAATTTTGTCTATATCTTCACACTTGCAACTAATTACTTTGAAGCAAACAAAGAAAACACATAATAACTATAACGATTGAATAATAATGGAACTCATGTAGACAAATAATGTTCTCATTGGAGCAATTTCGTTTCATTAATCTTTACTAAAATTCATTATAAAAAATGTAATTGTAGATCAATTAGTGTATTGGTTATAAAAAATGATCATATAAGTCTCAATTGCAGTTCTAATAGTAGGTATTTTGGTGGTTGTGTCGATTGGAGAAGAGTTGTTATAAATTCAAAAGCGGTTAGTATCTTGGAAGTTTAAATTTAGAATCAAGCAAACATGTCAAACATTTGAAAGCTATTAGTATTGAGAAGTTGTTAAATAGTAAAATAAAATTTGTTACACATTCAAAATGGTTAGTATCTTGGAAGTTTGAATTTAAAATCGAGCAAACACGTCAAAAATTTGAAAGCTATTAGTATCCAAAAGTTGTTAAATAAGATTTGTTACAGTATATTTTTAAATCTCAGACGAGTGTCAAACTAAAATTAATATCACTTAATGAGATTAATTCATTTCTAGTTATATATTTGGAAATAATTTTGCTAAAAGTTAAATTTAAAATTTGTGCAGTTATATCCAATTAAAGAGAAAATGATGTGGAATAAGTATACTAAAATATCCAACTAAATAGAAAATTATATGGAATAAATATGATGCGGTAACTTGCCAACGGATCATTTAGGTAAAAAAGATTGTAATCTAAATATGAAAAAAGTAAAATTGTAAAAGTGAGAGGGTACCTACCTATACAGTGATGGAGGCAGCGAAACTACGAGGGGGCTACATCCATTAGTTGCTTGGTGGCCATGCAAATTTCAAATTTAGATTGATGGACCTTTCTTACCATGTCAAATAATTGTGAAAACTATATAAGGGAGAAGTAGTGGACTAGAAGGTCGTAGGTTGCTAGTTGTGTGGTAGTTGTCGAGAAGAGTTTTGCTGGACCCATGGTGGGTGCCTTAATGTTTCAGAATAAACACCCTTTGTGCCTAAAGTGCTATCTATATAGGTGGTTTATACCAAGGTGCATTCAAGTTGGTGTTCTTTACTCTATTTTTCATACCTCTTCGAAGTAACTAGTAGTAGTACTTGCAAACACACTCCGATACTTAAGTTAGTGAGTGATTAATAAAAATTAAAAGATGAAGTTCACTTTTCACTTACACTGTACCCCTTTATTTATAATCAGAGGAGAAATATATTTTATTTTTTGGTATATCAGTTACATAGGTTGATACTTATTTATAATAGAACAATTTATAAATAGAGTAATTCATAATATTACGTCTTTAGTTAATACACTAAATATCCATATATAGCGGTTACAAAATAGTAATGCTTCTTAACCCAAAATAACTGCTCCTTAATATAGAGTAATTATCCATAATTACTGTCCCTTAATGCAAAGTAACTAATAACTTTTCTTCTTACATCTATGCATTTGAAATGGCAAGGATTTGTGCTAATAGCCCATTAATATTTAAAAAGAGTTATTAATATTTGGCGTATGCATTCAGTATGCTAACTTGACGGGCTATCAAGGCTGTGATCGGCCAGGAAGGATACGCAACACAGACAGTAGTGCCAGGAAATAAGCCTTAGTCAAGTTTGACCATCAATAGATGACTATTGGGCAGCTAATGGAGTAGAGGCCAAGAGGGAGAGTTACTTTGGCTAGTAGTGTGAAAGCGATCTAATGCTGAATGCGATCTCAACAACTGTGGCTAGTGATATGAACTCGAAGTCGTTGTCAGTGAGAGAGGTGCCAATTTTGCTTTCCAACGACATTTTCTCCCACCACACTGCATGTGGATGTTAATTCGATTAACTAAGCACAAAGCTGAGCTTAGGAGTAAGCACAAGCAGGTTTTTTTAGAAATAACAGGTTGATGAAACAGTTAATAGGTGGTAAAGGGCCCACTGTTTTATCATGTTAACAGCAAAAAAATCAAGGTACGAGCATTTTTATGGTTAATTGGCTATGTTTATATGGTAAGATGCATATCAAAATGTAGGTTTCACGTGTTTATTACATGTCCAATGATGTGATTTGATAGCATGATAGTGGGGCATGAAGCCATTTGGAGCATGCTTGAAGATGTAGATTAGTAGCGAAATGGGAGGAGAAAAGAAGCGAAAGTGAAGGAACGATAATAAAAAAATATGAGAAAAATGCTTATTCAAGGATATTCTTATCTCAAAGAGATCCAAAGTTACTTTGATTTATCTCTGATATGGTAGAATCATTTTTCTTTGCTAACACACTATTATGACCAAGTTATGTCTCGGATTGTTTTGCATCGTCACCAAAGAGCAATCTTTCGTTTCCGACATTGGCACCGATTATTCCTTTCGTTTATATCGTAATAACGTCATCTTTTTCCTTTGAAATATTTTATTCTGGGATGATATTATGGAAAAGTCATTATATTAATTAATTGGCATCGACAATAAATGACATTTACATTCCCATATTATGATCCCATTTATTCATGGTGATTTGAAAAGTTTATTATACTACCCCCAATTTTAATGATATTGAAAAGTTTATTACACTTAAGAAGGCATATAATGAAAATATATATGCCTACAACTTTTAATGGGCGACATATGTCTCTATCAAAGTTCAAATACGAAAGCTATTACACCACCAGAAACTCAATATCAAAGGATAAAAACATTTAAATATCTCCATCAACATGTGAAGTTACCATCTCGGTTTTTTATGCCAAAAGGTACACCTTCCTCTTAAAATAATGGTCACCTACGTCTATCATACACATGACGCAAAAGATTGCACCCTTCATGGCATCATGTTGTTATTAAAATACTACATGAGCAAATGCTATTAGCTTGTGGCATGGTTACCTGTGCACGAAATATGTCATAAAAATTCATATAAGACAATGTTGAGTGCAGTGCATATGATGAGTAGAACATTCCTATTACATGATCCTTTAATAATTATAAAATTTTGGGATTTTTATACTTGCTTGCAGTCATGTAAACTGTATATTTATACGAAGGTTGTCAGAAGGAATTAATCTATTTTAAACAATAT
Organism: Mucuna pruriens; assembly: GCA_025330945.1. Classification (NCBI taxonomy): domain Eukaryota; kingdom Viridiplantae; phylum Streptophyta; class Magnoliopsida; order Fabales; family Fabaceae; genus Mucuna; species Mucuna pruriens. The sequence goes on along the minus strand of JAENHJ010000004.1, from coordinate 1,696,605 downwards.
TTGTTGGTCAGCTCCCAATTGCTCTCTGAAGTTGATACGTAGAATCAGAAGGCCCACACTCAATAAGAAAGTTTCATACAAATATATTGGGAACATGCATATGTTGTTGGGGGACAAGAAACTGAAGGGGGAATTTGGCTTCGTTGAGGAAGGGAGGATACAAGGGTAATGGAGAAAGCTTGAAATTTAAGTTCAACACACTCCACATTTTTTTAGTTCTATGAGTTGATACATCGAATCCATATTAAAAATAAAATAAAGATGGGTACACTGTGCCTTTTTTGAGTTTTATGGGTTGACACACCAATTCATCTTAGAATAAAACAAAGGTCAATAAATGTGTATCTTTTTTGAGTTCGATGGGTCAACATATCAAATTCATCTTGGAATAAAACAAAGGTTGACATGCCATGTCTTTTCTAAGTTATATGGGTTGTCACACTAAACCCATATTGAAATAAAACTAAGGTTGACATACAATATCTTTTTCAAATCCAATTGGTGGATACATCGATCCTATTTCAAAATAAAAGCATAGAAGATTATCCAAGGGTTGATACATCAAACCCTCTCCGAGTTCTCATGGGCAAATATACCAAGCTAAGCATCGAGAAATTTTATCTAAGGGTCAATACACTAAACTTGCATTGGATCAATGGTACAAAAATCTCTCAATGGTTGATAATTGAAATCCATTATATAAGGGTAAATATGAGCCTTACTCTTAAATCAGTCAACTTGACTTTGAATGTCTCTTAACTCAGCCTCAGCCAACCTGACAACAAGTATCTTTCAGGCCAACTTGATCGTGATTATGATTAAGCCTTGTTGTAGGAGAACATATCATAAGATTTTTCATTGTCTTAAGCTCAAAGCTTGGGAGGCTTGTATATTGTACAAGAAAATAAATATGACATAATCAAGCCATATATAGTAATTATATAGTAATTAAGGACGACCGACACAATAAACATGATTAAGAAAATATGATTAAGTCATTATCTGTCAACATATTTATAATTAATGACAGTAAATGTCATATCAAAACAAAAACCTAACCCAAGTGTATTATTACAAGTATCATTCTTCTCTTCGGTCAACATATGAAACACCTTAATAATCTATCTAATTTGAGCATTAGAGTATTATTACATGTATCATTCTTCTCTTCAGTTACTATGAAAAGGAGTAAAATCATTACCCAAGAGAAAAAGGAGAGGAATTTGAAGATAAACGGAAAGATAAATTCGTGTAAAAAATATATAATTAAGAATATTTAATATTTAAAATTTACAAAGTACAAATACTTTACCACCTATGCCTTACAATTATCTATTGAACTATATTTTTTATTCATAATAGGTTTTACATGTAAGCATTGACATATACATTTTTTTTTTGTCATATATAGACCGATGCCTACAAGCAATGTTCCTCCGTACAAACTTCGATCAACTTTGTGAAGTAGTCCACCCATACCAACAAAAACTTCACTTGGACCTCTGTTAATGGGAATGACATGAGGCCTAGGCCACTTAGTACTTACTAATTTAGATAGCAAGTTGGCTCAGGTATTCTCCTATCTATGGAAAGTGGTCTTAGGAGACAATTGAATGAAGCCAGTTTAAGTTAACATCAAGTTGAGGAACCTCTAACTTTAGATTGGGAAGAATACCTTCAAATGCTTCCCATGAAGCAGCCGTCTCTTCATCGCATACAACTTCCTTTAAATTCTCAAGATTGGCAATTGAGTATGGCAATTCACACCTCGCACAACTTGTCATGTAGAGATTTCTTAGATTACCTAGATTACCGATATCCTCCGGTAAACAAGGAAGGCTTATGCAGTTTGAGATGTCAAGAAGTCTTAGCTTTGAAAGGTTTCCAATAGAATCTGGTATCCCTTCCAAATCAGTGCAGGAACTTAGGTTCAGGAGTTCCAAATTCACCAACTTTCCAATTTCTTGGGGCAGAGAACTAAGCTTGTGGCAATTAGTAATGCTGAGCTTCTTTAGTGGGGTAATATCACAGATCCCAGTAGGCAATCCCACCAAATCCTTGCAATAGTCAATGCTCAAATCTACTAAACTTGGAAATGAATCCGAAACTACGATGGTACCATTTTCAAAAGCCTGAGTTATATTACTACACATGTAGAGGGATAATTTTTTAAGATTTTGCAATGAGCCTAAGTGAGGAACATCAATCCGCTCTAGTCTGATTCTTGTCAGGTTTGATACAGAGCCTAGTAGTTTGAAATTGTTCAGTGTAGAAGGATGAAAACCATAATTTGTCACAATAAGAACTTTTAGTTTACTCATTTTCTCCACGTGCTCTGGAAAGCAGTACTGCTTAGTTCGAATATTTAAAATCAGAACTTCAGTTTGGGATGGTTGTATGTGGGACAAATATGAAGCACAAGTTTCATCTGCAAAAACAACCCATATGATGTTCAGTTGGGGAAGAGTAATCAATGGCAGATTACTGCTACTTTGTAATTAGCAGTTTTACTATGTAAGAGTATATACTTGAGAAACGCTATAACTAACCAGTTGATATAGACAGTGTGCGAGCTGGGACCTGTTTGAGAGTCTGTCTAACACACCATCTGCAATATTTTGAAAATAAGCGGGCCAGCAAGCCTTGCTTCTCCCCAAGCCACCATTCACCTTTATTTTCATTTAACCCAGTAATTAGTCTTTTTCTTTGTTCAATTGGTTCCCGGTTGTTCTGATAAATGGCGAGATCTCTTAGAAGATCGTGGAAGATGACAAAGTGGTTATTGTAGTAGTAATTGTCTGAGTCACTTGTATTTTTCCTGGTAAAAATGAGCAGAAAAAAAGTCTTTAGGAAGAGAAATTATCCCACAAGATTTTACATGCTCTTTATCAGATAGATATATTATAAATTTCAACTTGAAACCTCTGTATAAGTTCATAATAATAAACGTAGAGTTGTATAATGTGACTGAGAAGTTTAAATTCACTCCAAGATAAACGGTCATTTTGGTCTATTTTATAAGTTACTAATTGGTTCTTGCATGAGCTATACATTCTGTTGAATTATTTGTCCCTGAGTATAATTCACCTTGTATATATATATATATTAAGTGGCTGTGAGAAAAAAAATAACTAGTCATTGTACCTTGCTACTAAATCATTAGCCAGATTCATGGAGTCTAATTTTTTTATGATTTCCATTGCTTCTATGCCGTCATCATCGAATCCATATAACTCTGCCCACATATCAATGAGAGCAGGAAGAGGAATTCTTTGGTCTTCAGGAAATAATCCAAGGTCCATGAAGCACTCCTTGATGTTGGGATTATCTTCCAAAACATCCAAGAGCTTTTGGAAGCATGTAAGTAATTCGGTACTAGAATCAAGTATAGAATGACCTTGTGACAATTCCTCCACCATCTTTTGCCACAACTCAATAGACCGATGACTGAGAGATCTACCAATCACTTTAATGGCAAGCGGTAAACCCTTGCAATATCTCACAACCTGCATCTCAGTGCAAGCAAATAAGGTTAGTAAACAGAAGGTCGTACCTTAGGAGCTCAAGCAGCAAGTAATCTACCATTTATTGCTTTGAGGGGTCAAAACACAGCTTTCTACTCAATAACTCAACAATAAGTTGTTTTTTTTTTCAAAAAAATGTTAAAGGTGGTTATGTCCTATCTTGTGATGCCTACTTCAAGTGAAGGGCAGGCACAGACTACTCCCATATGTCATAAAGTAAGAATAATCACCTTTTGGATAAGTTCTTCGTCAGGAATACTCGAACTGCTTTTTTCCAATAGAGCATGGTGACGGAAAAGGGTCATTGCATCTTCATGAGCAAGAGGTTTTAAGATATATGGGGTGCCAAATTTAGGAAATGAAACCCTTGAAGTCACCAAAATTTTATAATTCGACATCTGGAATTTAAATTTCTCAACGAGGGCTTCTGAGCCTGGCCAAACATCATCCAGAACCAACAACAGTGGACTTCCCTCAATTTTCCGCAGCAAAATTCCCAACCGTTTAATTGCATCTTCATCACTTAGAAACTCAGGCACTTGGTATCCACAATGTTCAAATAGTTTCTCTACGATATTCTTTAAGTTAGGCGTTTGTGAGAAGGTGATAAATAAAATATTTTCCTTGAATTTACCTGGTGAAACCAAAGAGATATGTCAGCCCAGAGAATTTGATTTGATGTCTTGTCTCAAACACACAATATTTTACTAAATAAACACCGCACAGAAAATAAAATAAATTAATACAGGTCAATATCACACTAAACAAATTTCCAATAAACTTTTTCACATCTGTTTTTCACTACCTTTGCTAATAGTATATAACAGAGAATTGTGTACGAGATAGAGGATATATAAGTGAAGTTATGAAAGCATAGATCAGGAAATAACTATCACTCTAAACACATTTCATAATGAGCATAGACTTCCTCTATAAGAAGAAATAGTCAGCCAATTAATCAAGCATCAGAGAACCAAAGAGGAATTACCACTTACCCTTGACTTCTTCATCCCTACAGAGCTTTGTAGCCAAAGTTGTTTTGCCCAATCCGCCCATACCAGTCAACAAAAGGGTGGACATACCGTCCCTGAGAACCTCCATCTTCAACTTGCTCAAAGTTACACCCAAGCCAACAGTGAATTCTGGGTTTTCAGGAACACCATAAGGACACTTGATTGGTGTTCCAACACCTTTAAGTTTCTGCTCAAAATGCTCTATGTCAAGAAGCTCAAGAATCTCTCTCACCTTGTACAGTGTGTTTTTTATATCCTTAACTTGCTTGTCAGCTGGAGCATGGGAATCATTCATATTATGCCAAAGTCCGTCCCCGTAGAGTGGAAGCCAAGAGAGGAATTTGGACCACCAAATATTTCCGGAGCAGGAATTGCACACAAGCGCTTCCCCTGCGTCTTTTTCTTTGATAAGAGTGTTAATTTCTTCTCTGGGAGGGTTCAGGTGTTCATTGTATTGCTTGATTTCCTGCACCACAGGAGTCATATCCTTGAGAATTGACCTCAGTATTCGTTTGTTCCTTTTGTTCTTTCTACCTTTTTCCAATATGTCCAAGACCATCCTCATTGCCTCTTGAAATCGTGTCAAAAGAGTTACAAGTTGTTTGGTCTCTCCCATGATGACCAACCTGTGGCTTCCTTCCTCTATTCAATCAAACAAGGAACAAATTATCAAAGGCATACAAACTCAGCGTTGTTGTATCAAATTGAGTTTAGAAAACAAAATTAGACAGTTATATACTGCTGCGGCAAAGATGAGAACAATAATAAAATATTTTTTTAATCAGTATATTTTTATCAAATATTTTTAAGATTCTAACACGAAGGTTCAAAAACTTATATCACATTTAACTGAAAATATAAAGAATACAAAAAAAAATTTCTTAAAAAAATAATAATTAGATAAGATACTTAGACTTGTGGTGCAGATAGCGAGAACTCCTTATTTGTTTCAGAGAATAGATACAAAGAGTCTCACAGAATCAATGATACAATGAACACCTTTTCTCCTTCAAATTTTGAGTTTCAATTTCAACATTAACAAAATTCAAGACATGTCAAAATATACTGATATTATACCTTTGAGATAATTGCTCAAGCCTCCTACGAGTTTGTGTTTTTTATTTGCCGAGTTATTCTTCTGGTTGATGAAAGTAGCACCGCAGTTAACGGAAAGATTTGTAATTTGCAATTAAACAACGGTGAAAGAAGCAGCAATTAAATGTCAGATTTGCAGTTGAAAAGATTAAAACTTTGAGCGCGCGAAACAACTATATATAATAGGGTATGATCTGGAACTACCTAGCTTCTTCCTGCGAGATTCCGGTGACTTTCCGCGATTTAATACCATAGTACATTTTTCGTTACTAACACGTAGTGTGAAAGTTAATGTATTACATTTATTAAACGGTCAAGTTGACAGAAGTTAGACAGATGACAGTGACGGGAACCTGTCCCAGTTTTAAACTTATTAAACGTCAATTCTTATGAGTTTTGAGCGCTTGAAGCGGACGCTTATCACAAGTTATAACTAATGGGATCTTTTAATTAAGATATTAGGTAAAAAATTATATTAAAAAAAAAGTACTGTCACATGAATTCATGATTTTGACAAAAATTAATCACTATTTTAGGGTGATAAATATTTTTTATTTCGCGCAGGAAGACAAGAAGAAAAATGTACGAATATAATAACTCGGCGTATAAAGTGGAAAACGTGCACGCCTTTGTCGTTGGATATTTTTATTAGGAAATTTCGTGGCAATAACAGAGGACTTTGAACGAGAAGTCACGGAAACTGCCATCCAACTACTATCCATGATTTGTCAACTTTATCTTTTTTTATTTATTTACATTTCCTAAATTTTATTTTAACATTTCTTTTTTTTTAAACTCTATTTTTAATATAAAAAATATCAAATAAAATTAAAAAATTATAATTCTCAAATATATATATATATATATATAAAATCTCCATAATTATTTTCTTCTTTATTTTACTTTTAATCAAGAGTGGATAATGGATGGACAGGATTGGTTACCTGCAACCGGAACAACAGGTCATGGATTGGTCAAAAGTTGGTCGTGAATAGAGCTTCTGCTTTTTCCGGCGAATCTTTGACGGCGAGGGCCTGATGAAGCATGGTTGTGCATCGGCCATACGGTGGCTGAGGCCTTCGTGGACGGAGATGGACTAGATCGGAGAATTAGAAGAAGAGGATTTAGAAAAGAAGGGATAGAAATGGCAACTGCCGAAAGAAAGAGGTGTGAAGCAGAAGCAGCCGCAGAAATTGTAAAAATGAATACGTCTTAGAGAGAAGAGAAAGTGTTAAATTTATCATGTGAAAGAGAAGCAGCCGAAGAAAGCTTTTCTTCTGCTCTGGTTTTTCTTCTTTTTCTCCCCAGAAAATTACAATTTAACTCATCTTGCTTCGTCCAAATCCTAGCTTGCTCACCAAGACACCGAGCATGTCGGCAATTGGCAAAAAAGAGAAAAATATATATATTCATTTTTTATGTACCAGTTTGTTACATATTAAATTATATAATAAAGTAATTTCGATAAAGATAATTTAGTGGTTATTTTTATTAAATTACTTAATTGGTTCTTAAATATTTTTAAGTTAGTTTCTAACCCAAAAAAAAATTATTAATTGAATCTCTAAACTAAAACGATAGGTCCTTAAAATTACTTTATGATAGTTAGAATAGTAAAAAAAATTATAATTTATGATCATTTTAAAAATTTTAAGAACTCAATTAAAAAAATTACTTGATGAAGAATTTAATTGAAAAGAATTAGTTTAAAAACTTATTTAAGAATTTCCAGATAGTCTAACAGTGAGTACTTTAACCTTATTTTTTTGACATTTTAAAAGGTAAAAACTAATTTATCTTTGTTTATAATTAAAAAAAATAAAAGAAACAACTTATTTTATGATTCTCCTTAAAAATTATTTTTATAAAAATTTATTTAAAATAGTTACTGATTTTAATTAAATTTTATATTCTTTTCAGTTTTTAATTATTTTAAAAATTAAAACAAACTCGTGTAAAAATTTTAAAAGTGATTATTTAAAAAATACTGTAACAAACGGACCCTACATTATATTTTAAAATAAATGTCTTTATATAATTAAAATTTATAATATGTAAATAGTTTTAGTATATAAATTATATTATACTTAAAATTTAAATTTATAATAAATAAATACTTATGTGAAGATAAACAAATATATAAATACTTTTGTATATATATATATATATATATATATATATATTATACTTTGATAATTACTAATTTAAATTTAATATAAAACTGTTTTTAGTTATTTTTAATTTTAAAAATGTTGAAATTTAATTTAAAAATAGATATAAAAGAGTATATTTAAATTAATAAATAGTTAAAAATATATGTATACGTGAAGATAAAAGGAATGTATATAACTTGAGATGGATGAAAATGAGAAATATTTTGATTAGTTGAAAAAATAATATATGAAATGCATCTCCAAAATAATTTGGAGACAGAATATTAAAAATTTATAATTAAGAAAGTGATAAAAATAATTAGTTGTTTTTAAATTTAAATAACATATTATGCCAAATATATATATATATATATATATATATATATATATATATATATATATATATATATATATTTATATATTTAAATATATAAAAAAAAATAGAGTAAAACATATATATAGACGGACAATGTATAAAGTGATAATTTTTTCATTGTAAAAATCAAGGACATGAATTTTTTAAGTGATCATATTAAATATCTAATTTTTAAATTTTTTTATAATCTATGCATATTTATAGTTTATATTTATAATTGTTATTTTCAATATATATTTTATGGTTAGATGATGTTAATCATACATCTTAAAAAGGAATTATGTACAGTACGAGATGCTTTATGATAAAAAAAATAAAGATTTTATATTATAAGAATAAATTAAATAGACAATATTTTTTATTTTGAATTTATTATATATAAATAAACAAAAGAGATAAAAAATTTAATATGTGCATTAGATTTAATATATAAATAAATAATACTTGTATTCGATTTAATATAATTTTGAGTAACTAAATTCATAACTGAAAACGTTTTATGTTTTATTTTGTCAGCAAAAAATGTATATTAGATGCAGGTATAAGGGATATGGCAATTATTTTTTTTCTGATAATCCCTTTACAAAGTATACATGTCATTGACCTTGAGTTGTACTTACATTTATTTTAGATAGAATTTTATGAATTGAACTATTTATTTTTTAATTTCAATATGATTTGTTTTCCCTTTTTTTAATGTGTTTGTTCCATTGCTTTAAAAGATGTGTTGAGTATTGGTGGCTTCCAATATAAACCTAATTGATTAATTAATGTATCAGCAATGTAATTAATCAATAGAACTGTAGAGCAAGCTAATCAAAATGTTCTGATGAAGAATGAATCTAACTATTTTTGTCTTTCAATCTGTTTTAAATTTAACAATAGTCTTAATTGTTACCTAGCATTACTATTTGGGCAAGGATAGATCTGCATTAAGCACTGTGGGAGTCACCTCCACAAGTTTTTAACTTTGTTTATTATATATGTATAATTAAAAATTACCTTCATAATTATTTTTTTCTAATTATAAATTATAAATAACTTATTTTTTACCCAACTAATCATCTTTCCATCGAATTGATTCCTTCATAATTTAAACTATATTAAAAAATCTATAATAAGTATTGTGTAGAAATTTATATATATAAATATTATCTCCCATAACCTAAAATTTTTGGAATTTGTCAATGATTTTGAATAATAATATTAAAAAAAATTGACATTACATAGTTAATTGAGTAATAATAGACTGAGAATTAGTGGCTAATAATTACGAAGAAATAGGAATATGAATTATAAACAATTACGTAACATTAATAATTATATAACTTTGTAGGTTTTCCATATCGACTGCTAATGTGATTACTTACACTTGAAATTCTTTCAAACCTCCCTCACTTTCTCATTTCCTTTGACCTTTTTTAAAATTTCATCTGCCCTATATTGTCTAATGTGAATCCTATAATTTAAAAAATATACATCAACATCTCATATTAATACGCACCTGATAAAAACAGAGAAAATAAACAAATATAAATGTAATAAATAGTATAATATGATAAAATAATAAATATCAATGAAATATTTATACTCTTGCAATGTAAAAAAAAAAAATTACTCCTATAGTTATTCTTCCTAACTCATTCGTCGTTTGTTTTTCTGCTTTTCATGTTACCATGAAATAATAATGAAAATAATCAGTAAAGTTGAATCTTTAAACAGACAGTAAGGATTTCAATTTCTAGTCATAAAAAAATAGTTTTTGAATATCGATTAAGGTGATATCTTTAGTAAAAATAATAATAAAAAAATAAAATATGAAAATAGAATTTAAGTACTTTCCATAATAAAAATTAAAAAAATGAACAAAATACATAAAATAGAGATTAAAAATATCAGAAAATTCAACGGCGCATGCCATCAGATCTTCCAATGCCGGTGCACTCGGTTGTCGTAAGTGCATGCCAGCACATATCAGCCATGTGATTATGTGAATCAAATAGCCAATATTTATCTAATTAAACTAATTTATTTTATTATAAAAGATTCATTTAGATGTGAAACTATATCAATCTTACAATTTAGTTTTTTAGTGAATGTCTTACAATTTAATTTGAAATACTTAAAAGTTTGACAGTTTAGTCATCTTAACTAAATCGGCCTGTTTTAAATAAAACTATAACAATGAGTTAATTTAAACGTGATATATGTTTTATTAATTAGTTCAGTAAATCAATTTGAGGTAGACACTGCCGCGCGGTAAAATAAAAAAAAAATTAGGTAGACTCTTAGTTGTATCAATTTTGTACTCTTGAATTTCTCTTTAAAATAAAACATTATTGTTATCGTAACTAATATTAGTCCTTGAAAATAGGTTAATTTAGTGACCTATTAATCTAACAAATCAATTTGGGATGCATAAGTTTTTGACAGTTTAGTATTCTTGAAATTTTCTTTAAAATAAGAGTTTAATTTATATGTACTACAGAGTAAAAAAAAATGCCAACTATTAAAATATTATGTTAGGTAGAGATGACTTTTAAAATGTGTATTTGATTTGGAAAAGAAAATGAAATGAAAGAAAAGAAAATGAGTGAAAAAATAATAGAAAGTAAGATAATTTTTAGATTGTTTGATAGAAAAGTGTTGAGAATATAAAAATTCTTTATACATGTTAGGTAGAGATGACTTTTAAAATGTATTTGATTTGGAAAAGAAAATGAAATGAAAGAAAAGAAAAGGAGTGAAAAAAAAAATAGAAAGTGAGATAATTTTTAGATTGTTTGATAGAAAAGTGTTGACAATATAAAAATTCTTTATACATGTTAGGTAGAGATGATTTTTAAAATGTATTTGATTTGGAAAAGAAAATGAAATGAAAAAAAAAAAAAAGAGTGAAAAAAAATAGAAAGTGAGATAATTTTTTGATTGTTTAATAGGAAAATGTTGACAATAATAAGTGAAGAATTAAGCTAGCTTAATTAAGATATAAACTTCCACAAAAACAATGAATAAAAAACAATTTTTACGTCAAAGTCATTTTTTTTTTGTTAGATAGGCAATAAGTAAAACACAACGATAAAAATGTTGCATGCCTCTATCAATATATATATATATATATATATATATATATATATATATATATATATATATATATATATATATATATATATGCATCATCTTATTACTTTATAAGAACATAGGACTCATACAATTTAAAGACTTAAAGCAAAATCTATTAAGGAAAATCTACAAGATTAAAGTGAACCAAGTACATTGTTGCCTCAAAATATAAAAAAAAATTTCTACACATAAAGTAAGTTTATCCTTAATAGCATGATGATAATACAAGAAAAGTAAGATAAGTATAGGATTTTATCTTATTAGTATGAGTAAATAATAAACAATAATTAATGTAACATTAAATGTCACAACGTGTATTATAGACTCTCCTTAAGATTTTAGAAGATGAAGACCAAAGACACAAAAAATATTTTCAAGAAACTTATAAATACGAGGACTTTGAAGAATTGGAGAATCTCATGAACGTGAAACTCGTTCTAAGCTTTAAATTGTATTTTCTTCAAATTTCTTAGGACCTCTAAATTAAGCTAGTTCTAAACTTGTATATCCATCTTTGTAAGATAATATAGTCAGTGGGCCTTATCTTTCACTTTTTTTCCTTTTCTTATGTAAAAACAATTGAATCCTAAAGAATTTTTGTAAAAAAAGAATACTTGAAATTTTTTCTTGGAGAAGCTAGTGTAAAGGATATTCAATTTGACTGTAAAGGATATTCAGTTTCAATTTGAGCCTGAAAAAATTTATGGAAATAATACTTGTAATGAGAAATTTATTATAATGAAAATCTTAGTGAGATATCAAAGACTGAACCTAAAAAATATTCTTGTGTGGTTATTTCTTTTTATATTTTCTTTGTAGTCTTTATTATAATTCTCTCGTAAGCTTAATTTTAAAAAGAGAAAGAACTTTTATTGTGTGTTTAACTTAATTAAATCATTAGTGTTTGAAAAAGTTTCAAGCATCCTTAGTTATTTTAAGACAATTCATGTTTACGAAAAGATTCGTAACAAGATTTTAAAACACAATTTAACCTTTTTTTATGTTTCCATGATCTAACAATATTATCAATGCATGTACTATTTGTTTTAAAAATAAAATATTATTGTTCTCATAATTAATATCATTAATTGATTTTAAAGATTAATATTATAAATTGATTAATTTAGGTATAGTACCTTATTAATCCAATAATTTAATATGAACATACGAAAAATTGATAGTAATGATTTTTTTTAAATAAATTACTATTCCTATTATCATTATTATCCTTGTTTTATTGATAACATATAAAGTTAATTTAAATGTAACTTCTTATTAATCCTTTAGATTCAGGGCTACAATTTGGCATGCCTCTGGGTGGAGTATCTCATTATAGGAATGCTCAATATCAAACATATCAAAATTATCTATTAAAAATCCATAATCAACAACTTTGAATAATAAGAGTCTAACTTTATTATTTCCAAATGAATAAGAATAATCAAATTTGTTCAAAATAGAAATAGAATTTCTTTTAATAGATGGTGTAACATGTCTCGATTAAATCCAAATGAAAATTAGTCTTTAACAACTATTTAAAAGTTCTTATAACTTCAACTACAATTTTATTGTCATCATCCATGTAAATGAATCTTTCAACATTACTTGACATACAACTTCACAAACAATTATACTTAAATATACTTATATGAGTAGTGACACTAGAATCTACCCACAAAGTATCTATAAGTACAAAAAGTAAATTAACTTTAAAATAAACAAAAGTGAGAGAAAATTTTCCTTCTTCACATGCCAAGCAATGCACTTAGGACAATCCTTCTTCATGTGTCCTAACCTCTTGTATAAAAAAAAAAACACTATTCAACTTTTTCATCTATTAAGAAGAGCTTTATGCATTATCCTCACACCTTCAACTTCTAAAATTTATTACCATTGGTTGTATCTTAAAACTATTCTCCATCCTTTTGTATCTCCATCATCTGTCCATTCTCACTCTAACCTTATCTTTCCATTTATTTTTTGCAAAGATAAGGAGAAGATTCAAATGAAGAAATATAAATATATTTTTGGTACTCGTAGTATATTATTTTTTTGTTCTTATAAAATTATATTTTAAAATGATCTTATAAAATTTATTTATTTTAATTTTAATTTTTTTTATTTTGTTTTAGTTCTTGTAATATATTTTTTTAGTCTCTATTTGTTTATTTTGAGATTATTTTTTGAAAAACAAATGATAGGAACTGAAATTAAATTATTTGCATATTATAAAGATAATAATAATAATAATATTACAAGGACTAAAACATATAACAAGAACTAAAATAATTTTTTTTACAAAACTTATTTTAAAAAATAAATTTTATAAAGACAAATAAAAAATAAAAAAAAAACAAAAATATATTAAGCCTTGAAAATAAATCTCAGAGCATAATTGACTTTTTGTTAGAGAACGGAGTCTTGATGTTCTTTTAAGACTCAGACTTCCATGAAAATAAATTTCATTCACATATATAACTTAGTTTACCAATTAAAATCATACAAGAAATATTTGTATAAAAAATATTATAAAAAGAGAAATAAAAGGAAAAGGAGAATATAAATAAAATGATTGACATAATAAAAAATTAAAAATAATATTATATAAATTTATTTTATAAATAAGATAAATTATACCACATAATTAATTGCCTAATTCTCACGTTTATAGAAATACAAGATATTATTCCTATGGGCAGAAAATCTGTAAACAATTTAACAATGTTTGACGAAGACCGGACAGCATCAATATTCATAATTTTTTTTTTCTTTTTTATTTTGTTGTGTTTCGACTTGTCTAGATATATACCATGACATGTGAAATGAACGGGTCAAGAACGTATCTTATGTCAATGAGGTATCTTATGTCAATGACGTGTTATGCGAGGATGGACCAAGTAAAGGTTTTTACTCGCTATTAATTAATTCACTTGACAATTCAAATTAAATAAATTAGATTGATAGAGATTGTTTTTATTTTAAGAAAAAATTAAGGTAAGGTACTCTTATTCAATTGCAAACATTATATAAAATAAATTTGTTTATTTTTATAATAATTATTTTAAAATTATATAAATAATAATTTGTAACTAAATTATTGTATAGAATTGTTGACGTAGGATCATTAAATTCTTATTTTAAATTTATATTAATTTAATTATAATCAGTATTTGATTTTTATATTTATTTATTTTTAACTTGAACTAACTGAATGGTAGATCAATGCTTTTTTTAATTTTTAGATTAATATATTTTAAATTTTTAACTTTTATTTTTTATTTTTTATTTATTTTAATTTTTATGGCCTTATTAATATATTCAATTTTCTAAATTTGATCATGTTTATTAATTATTTTTTTTATCAAATTTAAAAATAAAAATGAATGAAATATATAAAATAATAATTATAAAAACTAAATATTAAATAAAATAAAAAATTAGTGATTAAAAAATAATAATTTTTTACATTAAATTAAAAAAAATAAACTATACATTGACAACATAAAATATTATATAGTGTCATCAAATCAATTTTTGTGTATATAATTCGTGATTGAACAAAATTACAAATCTATTTTATACGGTTAGTGATCATTAAACTCTTGTATTAATGTAAAATTAAAAATTTATATGAAATACACGATAAATAAAGATAAAAAATTTAAAAATAATAATTATTTTTTTATTACAACTCCATGGCTAAAACCAATACAATTCGATCTTCATGGAATTAGTTTGACTCTAATTAACTGAGTTTTTTCAAAACACAAATTAAATCAATCTAATTAAATATAATCAATTTAAATTTAATTTTACTTTAAATCCAAACCAATTCAAACCTAACCCAAAGAGCAAGCGACCCTTTCTCACTTCAGACTTTTTTTTTTATTCGGTGAATTTCTCACTTCAGACTTGATATTCATACATTATTTATTATTATTATCATTATTATTATTATTATTATTATTATTATTATTATTATTATTATTATTATTATTATTATTACTTCTGAACTTATTTTTCTTTTTTTTTTCTTCTCTTTTATATTTCTTGTCTTTACTTTATTATTTTTGTCAATTTAAAACCCTTTGTCTTGGCAAATATATTCACTTTTGTTTTTAATCCTGTAATTTTGTTTGGTTTATCATCTTTATAATATTCAAACATTCTGATTTAGAACCTTCTGTTGTTAAAACACTTGCGTGAATCTATCATGTGTTAACACATGGGGCATTATAAGAATCATAAATAATTTTTTATAAAAAATACTTTACATAGAAAAAAAAGTATTCTAGTCATTTTTATGTTATCTTTATTATTTTCTTATCTAAATTTAAATATGTTTTTGGTTCTTTAAATTTGAGTAAAATTTATTTTTCATTTCTCAAATTTAAAATTATTTTTTTATTCTTATATTTATAAAATAACTGATTTTAATATCTATTTTACATAAAAAAAAATAAAAATTATCATTTATAAAGTCTATATTAAAAAATCGAAAAATATTAGATGAAAAATTATATGGTTAACTATGAATGTTTTTGATTTTTTACTATATACACTTGAGAAATAACAATTTGTCCTCTGTTTTAGATGAAAGCCGAGAGAGTAAAACCAATATTTTTAAAATCTGAAAACTAGAAAAAAAAATAATTTCGAGAACGAAAAACAAAATTAGCCATAATTTGAAATATCAAAAATATATTTAAGTTTTTTTTATCTATTATCTTAAGCAATTTTAATATGTTTTTTTTAACAAAATTTCAATTTTAAAGAGTTTTTTTTTTAACAAAAATAAAAGAAATAAAGAAGAAAAAAAGTTAAAAACAAAATTAGATATCCACCGTTACTTCTTTTCAATCATTTCTGTTTAGAAAATATAAGAAACATAATTTATTTTCTCGTATCATCATTAAAAAAATAAAGATATGAAAATTACTTTTGCCCACAAGTACAAATTAAGTAAAACAGAAATGGGACGAGATAACAGTAAATTTTTTCACCTCTTTCCATTTTATTGCTATTTTTTATTTATCATAAATTTCTAGTTTGAATTAATTAACAGACTATGTGGAGAAAGGGAAGAGCATGAATTGCGCGTGGGTGGAAGAGGGAGTTGGGGCTCTGTGAGGTAGCTAGAGAACAACAGGTGAATTGTTAAGAAAAAAAATATAATCATCTTTTTTTTTTCTCTCTCTATTTTTTATCATATCACTTATTAATTATAGGCATATTGAAGCACAAAGACAAGAAGACAGGAGATTGTGTTCAAAACATAAACATGAACTAGGCAGTGTTAGATATTGTAATTATGTCTGAATTGTAGATTGCTATAATTAACTAGAACAATGGTTTCCCAAGTCCCAAAAGGAATAATCAAATTATAGTGGGAACATTATGAGTAGGTTTGGAGCTGGGGCACTGCAAATTATAACAATGTATTCAAGGCGTGGTCTCCATGAACAAACCTAGCTTTAGGCACCAAAGCTTTAACCATAGATGTTGCTTTAATTCAAGAGGTCCAGAGTGAGAATAATTAAGAAGTAGGTATCTTTTACATGTACTTGCGTCACACACTTATTGTATTTGAGAAATGTAACAACTACTTAGATGATATTTACGTTTCAAACGAAATTAATAAAAAATACATCTTTTGTGTTTATATAATTTATTATTTTAAAACTTTTGTATTAACATGAATTGAAATCATTAATTAAATAAATCTTAACATTTTTATTATGTCTATAATGATTCAAGCTTGTTTTTAAAACATGAATTTTTTCATTGTGATTTAAATATTTTTTATATTAATTTTGGATTAATTTTATACTTTATATTATAGTTATGTGTTGTTCTTTAATTTTTTTAATAAAGAGTTATTTTGATCGAACTAAATTATATCTTCGACCAAAATATTTTTTTACTAAAAATAATATAACATGTTTTAGCCTAAAACCTAAATACATATTAATAAAAATGATAAATTTATTTAACTCTTTAAAATAACTAATAAGTCCAACAATGATAATTAAAATAGGCTCCCATACCATTTTAAAAAGTGAGTCTAAGCTTAGTTCAACTTTAAAAGCTATATCAAGAAGTAAGAATTATTCCTCACTTATAAATTCTTTTTGAGCTTTATCTCTAATCAATATAAGACTTACCTTTTTTTCAATACACCTCCTCATACCTAATGTAGCATCCCAAAACTGTCCGGCCCAAACAATCACAGTTGACTTTCTCTTAACTGATAACGATAAAATCCTGAATATTTTATACGTTATCAACAAGCAGTCGCCGCGGTGGCCTATGTTGACTACCTCCAACAACTATGACAGTTGTCACCATAACGGATAAAAAATCCTAGAGATTCTTGGCGATAAGGCAAGATACTCATCCCAAGAATTAGGGAATAAAATCTGTTATTCAATTCAAATTCAAACTCAACCTAAACAGAATATTTATCAGAGATGGGCTAAGATACAAGCCCATCTCGCAGCCTATATAAGACCTCACTGCGAATGAGCGGGGGTCGAAGATTTTTCTACGTGGTCGGAGATTTTTCTACGGGGTCGAACACTTTTCACAAAGAAAACACGAGAGAGCAAAAGCCTTGCTAAAGCAATAGGAGCGCCGGGAGGAAATACTTTTGGAAAAAGACAAGAAGACGACACGGCAAGGTCCAGGTAACTTTTCCTCCCTCTAATTGTATGAATTGAATCGCGATTAAATAGACTAAGTTAAGCACCGTAAAAACCAACCCCCATCTTCCACAATCTCCCCTCCTCCATGTTGGTCATGGCTGAGTTCGCCTTGGTCATTGGCTATAGCCCAACTTAGGAACCAAAATTCAGAACTACGTGGACTTTGAATCCTCGCACATTCGAGGTACGTAGGCAAAGAGGGCACACCTCTTGCAAGTCCATTACCCCAAACCAAACCACCCCTCCAAACATAGGATTCCATTAGATATTAGAGAATATTTTGTATTGCACAATCTAAGAATGTATGACATGTTTATTGCATATTAGTATGACCTCCCTATTCTTACTGGCACCAAAATATAGTATATCAACCTAGCCAAACCTTAGGTAACTATTAGGTAACAGACGTTCTAGTGGCGCCTTGTGCCCTTGGAGCGTAACCAAACCCTTTTGACCTGGTTCCTGACCAAGCCTTACCCTCCCCCTTCTCTTGGTTTTTCCAGCGTTCCTAAAACACTGGTGGCGACTCATTCTCAGGTCGTGTTGATCTCGGCCTACCCCTTTTACCTTCCCAATTTTACTGTCGTCACAAATCTAATTGTGACACCTAATATTATTAAATTTATTGTGTGGATAATATAATGAGTAACCTTTTAACAAATCTAGAATAAATATTTATATCATCTTAAGAAAATAAAGTTAGATCTAACTTAATTTTATAAAACCAATTTTTAATATAATAATTATTCTCCACGTATAAATCAAACAATAATTACCAAAGTAGACTTTGGTTAGTTCGGATTAATATTCAAAGCTCAACCAAAGCTCTAAATATTACCATTATGACAACCATCGCTAGACTATATTACAAATAAATTTTCGTGGATGCACCCTATTAGAAATACCATCAATTTATTTGTACGTACAACAATGTATTCCGTGATTCTGGAATTGGAATAGAAAACGAAATAATCAATTAACATTTACAATTTCTTAAGCACACCAAAAAAAAAATGAAGGTACTCGCAAAAGTACACTCAAACATTAACACAACATAATATGCAGTAGCCACTCACAAACATCAATACAACTAACCAATAAGAATTTCCTCGCCCTGTTTTGCCTTGGACATATCATATAGGATTTTTGTTTGACGAGTTCCTTGACAACAAACCAAATATTGTTCCTTTCGGTACTGACAAACATAGATATAGAATTTCCTTTTACCATAATCCATTGTGCAAGCCAAGCTGTATTTTATTCCTTTTGCTTTCTGGTGTGATCAACCACAACTTGCAAACACAATGACAACTGCACGAAACAGGTATTAGGAGTGAATTGCATGAAGCCAATTCAAGTTGACATCAAGTTGAGGAATATCTATTTTTTGATTGGGAAGCATAGGTTTGAAATCTTTCCATGAAGCAGCCGTCTCTTTGAGAAGCCAGCTTTGATAGGAATCATAGCTAGATGGCAAGTGGTCCTGTCTGAATATGACACCCTGCATGTCATGCAAAAGGCCATTAAAGGAAGTGTCCTAGTTGAATACTTAGCTCATAACCCCGTGATGGATTACCAACCCATGAGGCACGATTTCTTAGATGAAGACATTTTCTCACTCACCAACGAAGTAGAGCAGGAAAGAAGTTGGACCTTATGGTTCGATGGGCGTCTAATGCTTTGGGATATGGTATTGGAGCAGTTATAATATTTCTCCAAGAACAGTGTTTCCCTTTTACGGCAAGGTTGGTTTCAGCTACACCAATAACATGGCAGAATATGAAGCTTGTGCAATGGGTGTATCCATGACATTAGAATACCAAGTTAAGAGCTTAAAGGTTAACGCGACTTAAATCGTGCTACGGGTGATTTAGAAAAATTATGGGTTGAACCGTAGAGGTTGTTTTTTTTTTGCAATTGTTTTTTTTTAAGATAGGAATGGTGAATCGGATCCACCCGAGACGGAAGTGGTTGTATTGCGCCGAAACTGTTTCGGTCAACCCGGGTGGATCAACAGAATACGACTCGGCTTGGGGGGGGAGTCGCCACCAACGTTCAAGGTACGTTGGAAACCTAAGGTGGATAAGGCGGGTCTTCAAAACAAAGATCCGAGTAAGGGGTCGGTTACACGCGACGGTGAAACGTCACCTCGCTTGCCTACCATCTGGTAGTTATCCTACAACTTACACAAGCTAGCACAACCTTTAATGTTAGTTTGTTTAGAAAGATCTAAGTATGTAGGATGGCAGGGGTGTGAATGCATAACTTGACAAGAGTGTGCCTCTTACTCCTACATACCTCTCGTGGTCGTGAGGAATCAAAGTTCATATAATTCTAGATGCATGTGGTGAAATACAAAGTCGGCCTTTCCCTTGGGTGGCTGACTCTCGGGTAGGGACCTAGCTACAAATAGGCGATGCTGGTTTGGGTATGGTCAGACATTCTCTTGGCATCTACCAGACTTTGAAAGTAGGGTCTAAACTTTCCCTTAGGCGTTTATCCCTTGAGGGTTTGAGTTCGGAGTTGGGAATATCCTATAGGTGTCCTATCTTGGT
Source organism: Mucuna pruriens (assembly GCA_025330945.1). NCBI lineage: Eukaryota > Viridiplantae > Streptophyta > Magnoliopsida > Fabales > Fabaceae > Mucuna > Mucuna pruriens. The sequence goes on along the minus strand of JAENHJ010000004.1, from coordinate 1,676,062 downwards.
GCTGAATGCAGTGTTCGTGCGAATGTTTCCTGTATTGACTTAGGGGTGTCTCTACTAACTCGGAGTTAGGTGGGATGCACATTGTTGTGAATTGAAGGGGCTGGAACCGACTCGGTCCTAGACTGAAGCGGGTTACATGTCTTTCATTTGAAGTATGATCGATTTGGTTTGAGTTAAGCTAGCTACATGCCTGCCATCTGGAGTGTGGTGGACTCAAGTGAGGCTGACTACAGGTCCGACATGACATTACTTCGATGCGTGGATGATAAAGAGGCAAAAGAAATATTAGAAGAGATCCACGAGGGAATCTTTGGTACCCACCCCAATGGGCCCAACATGGCCAGGAAGATCCTGAGGGCTGGATATTACCGAGCAAAGATGGAGTCGAATTGTTGCAAACATGTGAGTAAATGCCACAAATGTCAGATATATGTTGATAATATTAGAACCCCGCCTACCCCCTTGAATGTTTTATCTGCACCTTGGCCTTTTTCTATGTGGGGCATAGATGTGATTGGCCCAATTGAACCCAAAGCATCTAATGGGCATCGGTTCATCTTGGTAGCCATAGATTATTTCATTAAATGGGTGGAAGCGGCTTCATACCCCAACGTCACCAAGAATGTCGTAATCAAATTTGTGAAAAAGATCTCATTTGCTGGTATGGTGTGCCAAGTAGAATCATTACAGACAATAGAACCAATTTAAACAATAAGATGATGACAACATTGTGTGAACAATTTAAAATTTGTCATCACAATTCTATACCTTACCGGTCCAAAGCCAATGGGGCAGTGGAAGCAGTCAATAAAAATATAAAGAAAATCATTCAAAAGATGGTGGTGACGTATAAGGACTGGCATGAGATGCTCTCATTTGCCCTTCATGGGTATAGCACGACAATTCGCACTTCTACAGGTGCAACTCCATATTCATTAGTATATGGAGTTGAGGTTGTTCTGCCCATTGAGGTGGAAATTCCTTCACCTCAAGTCCTAATAGAAGCTAAATTGGAAAAGGCAGAATGGATGAAGACCCGATATGATCAACTAAATCTTATAGAAGGAAAAAGGTTGGCCGCTTTATGCTAAGGTTAGTTGTACCAAAGGAGGATGAAAAAGGCCTTTGACAAAAAGTTGCGGTCCCGGAGATTTCAAGAAGGGGACTTAGTACTAAAAAGAATCCTACCAACTTAGAAAGATGGTAAAGGAAAGTGGGCTCCAAACTATGAAGGACCTTATGGGGGTTAAGAGGGCGTTTTTAGGAGGAGCTCTAATGCTGACTACTATGGATGGAAAAGACCTGCTTAACCTAGTGAACGCAAATGCCATCAAACAATTCTATTCGTAAAAGTGCCTGCTGTGAAAAAAGGAATTAGAATCTTCCTCTCGAGAAAAGTTAGACTTATTATAGGGAGGTAGGAGGATACAAAAGTGTTAGCAAATGTTTTATTCTGCAGTATGCTATAATGAGACTCCTGCGATTATTGTTTATCTTTGACCACTTAGCCTTGATTCCTGTCCTTTATCATTGCCTAACCCAATAAAAGACTAAGACGACTCAAAATAAAAAGGTCGATAACATGAAGGTAACATGAAAGTCTCGGATAGTCCTTGATAGGTGATGCTACTGTGTTTGCAATCAAGTGAAAGAAGAACCGCGTGGAAAGAGGAGGGGCTTCCTTCCATTGCAAAAATCAGTCCTCAAGGTAATGTGGGGAATAGGCTTGTTGGGCAGTTTGTAATCTTTGGAAAATGATAAACAAATAAGATGAAAATGGTTTGCCAAAACACGTATATACTCATTGCATACATGCATCCACAACTGACCCAATAAAAAGGGGAGAAAATGGCAGGTGTGAGATCTCGCGCCCCAACCAAAGCGATGCAATACAGACAACTTCGACTGTAGTCGAACTTTAATTGCAAACCCTAGCCTCAGTGCCTTTTAACTTCGACTCTAGTCAAACTTTAACTGCGAACCCTAGCCTCAGTGCTTTTTTTACTTCGACTCTAGTCGAACTTTAACTGCGAACCTTGGCCCTGGTGCCTTTTCTTCAGCTCCAGTCGAATTCAACTGCGAATCCTGGCTCTAAAGAAACCTAGGAAGCTTTTTCATTTGGATGGATGGTATGGTAATAAAGAAATAATGGGACTGAAGGAAGAAAAGAGAGAGAACGACACAAGAAACGGAAAGCCTGAAGGGCAGCCCACGAAGAAGGATGAAGCTGAGAGGGAGCTATACCTAAAGACCGAAGGACATCAGTCTCAAAAGGTTGAAAAGGAAGGGTCACGCCTAGGTCTTGCAGAACGAACCGATACATGTAAATGAAGCTCTCTTCCCCTTCCCGTGCAGAATGGCACACCCTTTCAACAAGGGAGCAAGGTATCACGAGATACTTGTTGGCAAAGCCTTTCTCATGCCAACTACGATTGGAAGCCAACTTCTCAAAGCTTTGAGGGGAGAGGACAGGCTCACTAATTAATACTTCTTCATCTACCCATTTGTAACCCACGTGGGGAGGAAAGAGAAGAGGAGGAAAGGGAACAATGAAAGATTGAGAGGAGAGATTGTGAGAACCTGCCATGGCTAGTTTCGAAAGGGAAGTGAAGAGGAAGAAAAGGGAAATTGAAGACTATGAATAACTAGTGAGTGGGAAAAGTAGAAAAGAGATGAGGGAAATCCCTATCTATAGTGGTTGACCATGAATCGTGCACTATAAGAGAACTGATTGCGAAGAGTTTAGGAATTTGAGAAAAGCTTTACTGAGAAAGGCATCTATTGTGCCTCGAACTGGCCCATCTCATTAAATGTCATAGGAAGCAATGATGACAAAGGTTAAGTAAACACCAACTAGGCACGTGTACAGCAGATGCGACCTTTGGTTACTCACTCTTATTTAAAAAAAATCAAATTGAAAGTCAAGATAATACCAAGGAATTGAGGTTGGTTTAAGATCGGCCTCAACCTCTTCAAATCTGGTCTCTATGCCAAGAAACTGAGATCAATCTAAGACTGATCTCAACCTCTTTAAATCTGGTCACTGTGCCAAGGAACTGAGATTGGTCTAAGGCCAGCCTCAACCTCTTTAAATCTGGTCCCCATGCCAAGGAATTGAGATCGGTCTAAGGTCGACCTCAACCTCTTCAAATCTGGTCCCCGTGCCAAGGAACTAAGATCGGTCTAAGACCGACCTCAACCTTTTCAAATCTAGTCCCCGTGCCAAGGAACTGAGATCGGTCTAAGACCGACCTCAACCTCTTCAAATCTGGTTCCCGTGCAAAGGAACTAAGATCGGTATAAGACTGCCCTCAACCTCTTCAAATTTGGTCCCAATGCCAAGGAACTGAGATTGGTCTAAAACCGACCTCAACCTCTTCAAATTTGGTCCCCATACCAAGGAATTGAGATTAGTCTAAGATCGACCTCAACCTCTTCAAATCTAGTCCTCGTGCCAAGGAAGTGAGATCGGTCTAAGACCGACCTCAATCTCTTCAAATCTAGTCCCCATGCCAAAGAACTGAGATCGATCTAAGACCGACTTCAACCTCTTCAAATCTGGTCTCCGTACCAAGGAACTGAGATCGATCAAAGGCCAATCTCAAGCTCTTCAAATTTGGTCCTCGTGCCAAAGAACTGAGATTGGTTAAAGGCGAACCTCAACCTCTCCAAATTCGGTCTAAGGTCGACCTCAACCTCTTCAATTTTCCCCCCGCTCAGAGCATACGATATCGGACCCCATGGTTTTTGTCACTTTATCTAATTACATAAGCATATTTCTCCTTTATTTAGTTAGTATTCTCATTACTTTGTGTGAATAGAAGTTACATAAAGACACGATTAATAAGAAAAAGAAACAAAATAAAGAAAAAACCCTGTGCATTTAAATCATTCCTCTGAGTCAGAATACACAACCAATTGACCATCAACCACATCCTGGTACATATTACATTTGCTAAGATCTAAGCCTGGAAACAATAGTGCAACTTGACGAAGAGCCTTGTCGAAACCTCCCTGGTGTTCATTGACCATAAGAGCTTCGAGAGACTCTTGCGTCAACTTCGCTTCTTTCAAACAATCTTCCAGCTTAGCAACCTCTACTTTATCAGTTTGGTGGATCTCCTTCAATGATTTTAATTGGGCCTCGGGCGTGCTTAGACTTTCAGCCAAAGTATTTGAATTTTTCTTCAATTCAGCATACTCCGTCTTTAATTCAGATACCTTAGTCTCCCACACAATGCTTGCGGTCTCCAGGCCCAGTACTTCAGAGACCAGCTTAGTATTCTCAGATTCAAGGCTTGATACTTGGGATTTTAATTTTGCATTCTCTCCTTCCAAGCTCGATACCACGACCTTTAGCCCAGATGCTTCCTCCTTGTTAGAAGACAACTCTGCCTGCAGCTTAGAAATAGCAGACTTGGCCGAGGTAGAGTCGACCTTGGAGGCCTCTAAGGCAGTTTCGAGGTTTAAAACCTTGGCTTTTAATTCCTTGTGTTCGCTCAACACATTTATAAGTTATCAGCACTGGTTCTGGGAAAGGTGTTTCTCCAGAAGTTTATAGCGGCCAGCATACGAAGGTGGTAGGAGGCCACCATGTCGATCACGTTGGAAAGGCTATGTGTTTGGAGCATGTTCTGATCATAAGGAGTTGGCAAACTGGGGGGCAACATCTCCCAAGGGTTAAAATCAGCGAGCCAAAAGGAATTGGTATTGGAGGGAGCCTATAAACTAGATAAGTTTGTAATAGTGGAAGGAGGAAGCAACAAAGGAGAATCAGGTGTAGGTAATGGGTTGGGAGCCACAGGTGGTGAGTTGATGACTGGTGGAGATGGCGGGGGTGAAATGGTGATGGGCAAAGCCGGTGTTATAGGGATATGGGTAGAATTATTCGTTGGTCCTTCACCAACATGGGGTATGAGTGAAGAGGCGACATAGGCGGCATCCAAGACTGGAGGCATGAGGGCTTTACCTTTCTTTCGAGATTCTTTTTCTATAGCCACTAATTTCTGCTTGCCAAGATCGGAGGGGGATGGAAGCGTGTTGGGGTAGTTTGTTCAGCAGTCTCAGGTGGAAGGTCACCCACCGATGTTTGTTTCCTCCCTTTGCGGGCCTTTTTCAGCAGAAAGCAAATATCCACACCCTATTGATCCAAGAAACCTACACATAGCCGAAAAAGATTCAGTTAGTATCTTCGGCACAAGGCCGAGTTTAGACCGGGACGCATAGACTCACTGATTAATAGACTAATATGACGAGGTTCAAAGATCATGGCTACAATCTTTTTACACTCCATCCCTTTAGGGAATTCTTCCAACCAGCTGAGATGAGTCTGCACGTCGGAACTCAGGGATCCCTTCTTAATACCCTTAAACTTAGAGGGGTACTTCCAATAAAGAGGTAGCGGTTCAGAATCAGAAGCAAAGGAAGTCCCTGCTACTGACTTAATGTAGACAAAACACTCTTTGAAACCTTTGTACGAAGCGACGAAGGGAGTGAAAAGACTTCTCTTCGGGAAAGGGATAAGGGAAATCCAACCCACTTTTTGACCAAATCAAACATAATTAAAATTGAGAAAGGTGGTGGCAGAGGGACGGATGGCCAGTGCTCGGCAGATCACTCGAAAAGCTTGCATGGCCGCCCAACTGTTCGGATGAATTTGGGATGGAGCTACACCGAGGATCCTCAACACGTTGGCAGCAAAATCATCAAAAGGGAGAATCATACAGAGAAAAGTCTCATACATGTAAATGAAATCAGTCTTGTCACCCTGAGCAGCTTGGCACACTCGCTCATAGGGGAGCAATGCACCATTTCATAAGAAGCAGTGGAATCAGGATGAACCCAACCACCACCGTGAGCAAGATGCCTAACATCAGAAGGAGGTATAATGGAGTGATGTTTCAACACATCCTCATCTAACCATTCAAAGTGTTCTCGGGGTTGAGGAAGGATAGGGATTTCATTAGCATGAATAGAAGAATCTAAAGCTAGGGCGGTGGGAATACCTGACATAGTGAATAGAGATGAAAGGAAGCACGAGAGGAAGTAGAATTGGATTCGATTGGAAGAAGGAAATGAACGAAGGAAGAAAATATGCGACTAGGGGTGACGAAGGGAATTTAAAAGAAATGGGTCGAAGGAAAGGAACAAAAGGCCCAATCCACGTCGGAACAGGACAATGGATACCCGTGCAAAGCCTTAATGGAGAAATGATGAAATGAAAATAGCACAATAAACGAAAACCGCTCATCATTGCACAGTCAAAAGAGCGAGAGACGACGCACCTAATAAGTAAGAGCAAGCGTATACCATCAAGACGCGACTTTTGAGTTATCATAGTCCTCCAAGAAGCATTGAAATTTATTGGGCCTTCGCCCATTTGGACCCTCCATCGATCCTGTCACAAAACAGGCCTAGTCTCCATCCATTCCAATTCGTCCAAAGCTAAAAATTGGTCCTTAACTCCATTTGGTCAAAAACTTTGACACAACCTCAGACTTATGTCACCCCGATCCAACATCGGGCAAATGCTGTCCCAACCAATCCAATCGTCACGCCTGACTAGATCTCGTTGACAATGAGTTCTTTATTCATGTTTATGTTACTAAGATGAGATCATCTCATTTAACTAAACCTTAATAAAGAGGGGATAACTGTAGATATCCTATTTTATTTGGGTAGAAAAAGACATTTTTCATTGGACCAACTCAGCAAAGAATAGTCAAAGATAACTCGGCTAGAAAAAGAAAAAGGCAGAACAGGACAAATAGTCAAGCCTACAACTGTGGCTGAAATAGAAAAGAATAGCATCAGAACGTGAAAGAAGATAAAAGGAGACTTGCACCTCACTTTCCTCAAACTCCTGCAAACAGCAACAGTGACGGCACTGGGTAAAGTTCAAGAATAACATCTGACGAAAAGAGATAATGCACATTGTCCTGTAAAGCGCTTAAGACCTTTTCGAATCACCCAGACTTGACACTACGTGTCATAGGATGTCTTAGCTCTAACAGGAAAAGTAGAAGGAATGCCACTGTGAAGTCCAGGCCGATTATCCTTGCTAAAAACAAGAAAATAAGTAGGTGAACACAGAACAAAAGCGAGTCAGCTCCTACACATCGATAGGCCATGACAAAGGAAATGAAGGTGGACACCTCGATGCACCCTAGGTCTGTTATCCTGTCGCATGGCAGGAGATGTCATTACAAAGTCAACTCAAGGTGGGGATGAATGGTCACTACCACCTTTAATGCAAACAAGAGAAGTAAACTCCTGGTAACACCGCATCATTTAATATATGAAGAAAAGAGTCTTCGCTGAGGGGTGAGAAGATCCCTGCTGAGATTTTGTAATGATGGTTCCAAAGCGGGGTTGCCTATAAAAGGAGGCTAGAAAATTGGAGAAGGGGACAATTGACAAGGATAGAGAGAATTGAGAGAAGAAGAAGAAAAGGAAGGGAGTGTGAGATCGAAGGAGCCCGATGTTCAAGAGCGAATCTAAGAGTCCAACTCTATTGACGAAGGTAGCTGTCTTCCAAACCCAATCTGAAGGACTCGACAACTTCATCCCTGGATACCAGGTTTGGGAAATTAATTTGTGATTACGATCATCAGACATCAAAACATAGAGAGTCATTAGTCTGACAGTAGTCGTCTCATTGATACTCAATAATAGAGGGTTGTACTAGACCCTCATCATTAATCCTTACTTAAAGTCCAAGTGATCTTTAGCTGGTGTCTCGGTTGGAGTAGGTTAGCCTTCAATTTGCATTGTTTGTTTCTTTGCATGCTGAATTACATAAACTCTAAATTCTCTTTGACCTGCTGAGACCCGTAGAAGGAAGAATTAACACTTGTCCATTTACTAGTTCATGTATTCTTGGAATGTACCTTATCCGTATGTAGCCATTTTTTGAATAAATATGAAACATGTATGATCTGGAGGTCTATTTATGTCATGCACCTAATAGGGTAACCATTTTTGGAATGGACATACTGAAAAGGTCTTTCATGTATGTAAACGACTCCCGGACCTGAACTTTGGTTTTCAGACTTGCCTTATCCAAATTTTTTAGGTTTCCAGGTATTTCCTATAAAATGCTAGTGACGACTCCTTATGTTTTCGGTCTTTTCGAAAATAAGGACGAAAACAAATCATTTTTACTTTACTCGTCAAATCGTTGCGACAAAATATCTTAGATTTGAAGCCTTTCAATAGAATCTAGTATCCCTTCCAATTGAACTGAGCCTTTGGAAGGGATACCAGATTCTGTTGGAAGGCTTTCAAATCCAATGCATCTTCACATCTCAAACTGCATAAACCTTTTTAATTTACCAGTTGGCTTTGGAAATCCTTGTAATCTAAGAAATCTCTACATTAAACTTGTACAAGGTGTAAATTGCCATACTCAATCATCAATCTTGTGGATGTAAAGGTAGTGAAATGCGATGAAGAAACGACTGTTTCATGGGAAGGATTCGAAGCTATGCTTCCTAACATACAGATAGAGGTGCCTCACGTGGATAGCACAAGTTGTCACCAGCAGCAAATGAATCATCCCTTTTGTGATAATCTTCAATCTCTCTTGAACTAGTGTTGGAAGGGCAACTACTACTATTTCTGCGCTCTCTTCCATGAATAATCGACCTTTTACGTCCTTTCTCTGTTTAAACAAGGAACAAGTTATGAATGGCAGAAAAAATCAACGTTGCTGCATGAAAAAAGCCTTTTAACTTTAATTTGATACTCGATAATTATATACATGGAATTAGTGCTCTAAAAATTTGGGCATTCGACTACTTCTTAATAATTCTTTTTGTTTCCATTTTAATTTTCCACGAATAAGAATATAAAGATATTTTAAATCTTTAAGCGCATGGTTTAGAAATAATTTAAATCTTTAAAATATTAACTTGGTAATAAAATATTTAAAGAATTTATATAATGGACATCTAAATCTTTAAGAAATTAATTTATTATTCAAGATTTTTGGGATATTAATATAATATATGCATGTTATTTTGGAAGATCAAAGTAAGGTTTTTATAAAACTAAATTGCAAGTTAAAGTATTTTTAAACATGGATCTATTTTAAAAATAAGAATAAGAAATAATATTAACATTATTAACTGAGCAGACCTGTATTTTTTACGAAGGAGAAAATATAATAGGAAAACTCTCTATTGTCAATAGTAAAATTTTTATTTTATTATATAAGAAATAAATGAAATAGACGAGTTTTTTAAAATTGAAAAAGAAATTATGTAAATAAGAAGTGTGAATAAAGATAAACCATTTGGTCTCTCAATTTATTATAATATGCTAATGTTCAAATTTTAAAATTTAAATTAGAATAGATTAACTTTAAGTAATACTATCAAAGAAGGATAAGAAATATAGAAAACAAAATGTCACTCTCACAAGTGGAGACTCAAATTTAAAATATAAACTTGATACTAATATTTTAATTTCAATTTTCAATATACTCATTTATTTTATCTTAATTTACAAATTGGATCTATAGGAAAATCAATATCTTAAAAAAATATTGGCATAAAAAAGACTCCAATCTTATTAAAATAAGAACGGTGTAAAAGAGTCCGATGAAATGACTTTACATGCACACTTAGAAATGTTCAATCATGTCAACCTACCACACTTGATTTCAAGAAAGATATGTACTAAAATGAGAGAAATTTAAATGTTGATGAAACCGTCAAACTCATACACAAAAGAGGCAACGTTAACGTTTACGGTGTGCAATTGATCACCATTTAGGGCAATAATTTGTTGTATTTTTATTTTGTTACAAATAAGACTATTTATAGTATAAATAAGTTTTACTATTAATTTGCATTTTAATGTTTCATGAACATTACACAATTTAATACAATAATTTAAATACATATTTAACAAATATATTTTAAAATTAAACCAACCATATTTAATTAAAAAATATATATTGGGAAGTGGACTGAAAAAAAAATGATAGGAAGTGCTTGTATGAAAATAAAATATTGAATTCATAACATCAACTTATAAAATATATGTATATATTGATAGGCCTTTAGGCCCTTCTTTGCAACCAAAAATGTATGTATATATTGTATTGAATTAGGAGAAAAGCCAGATTTTAAATTTAATGTACAAGTTAGTCGTTACGCACTCCAAAAAATAAAGCTGAAAGATTGACCGATTCACTTCAGAATTGACATTTGTCTATTTATTTATTTATAAAATATTAATTAATTTTTAAAATAATATAATAAGTTACCCTTTATTTAGAATATAGCATTTCTCTGACAACGGACGCAATAATTTGATAGTATTTCAATGGTCAAGATTGGTGACTAATAGTAAAACAAAAAAAGAGATTGGTGACTAACAAAGGTTTTAAGGACAAACTTTTATAATTACAAAGGGATAAAAGGGGTACACATCAGCCCTAGAGGCTTCACATCATGAACAGATGATCGACGTGGTGGCAATAAGAAACAGGGGACATGGTTGTTACCGATTCATCTCTGTTCTTTGTTTGGTTTGTGTAAAACATTTAAGTAAAGAACTTTGCTCCAATTTACAGCAAAGGGATTAAGTTTGCTCCGATTCTTCATTTCTGTTGTTGTGGATTTGCAATTCTGTTGTCAACTCCACCCACCCCTTGCTGCAGTTTTTTTTTTTTTTTTTTTTATGAGAAAAAAATTAAATGACCCAACCTCAAATAGCCTGGAACCATGGTCACCATCGGTAGGGAAGTTTAAAACTTCCCCTCCTTAGAATGACCCGTATTTGTATATATTCCATTCAAATGTAAAAGAGCCAGCTTTTAATAATGCTCAAATATAAGAGAAACGTTTGGAAATTATGACGCCAATATAAGTATATTGAGAATAAACTTAAAAATTCATTTTAGTAAAAAGTCCGACAGTTATGTATTACTGAGCTATACCTTTGAAATAACGATCGATGCTTCCTATGAATTTGTGTTTTTCTCGTCTTCCTTGTTAATGAGAGCTGCAACGGGTTATGAACATATCAGAATTTTGAATCTGATGTTATGAAAGAAGAGAAACTCAAAGTTCTTATTCTGGGCTATTTGAATGAATGGAACTTTCGAACGCAAAACAAGACATTTATAGATGCGCAGATTAGAGTACGCTTGAACGCGTTTTCGCTTAGAATTACTTGCCTTGTTTCGTCCCTTTTTCGCCTAGTTGGAACGTTTGGTCAGGTTTTATTTTATAAAATTAATTTCAAAGTTCGTTCGTGGAAATTTACAAGTTCAGTTCAATGATCCCTGCTTATATTATTATTTAATTACAAAGAATTAGTTATATTATTTAATTACAAAGAATTTGTTATCACGAATTTAAGTTTCTATTAGTTAAATAAATATGAGTATTTTTTCTGTTTCAATAAAATAGTAAGTTGTGGATCTATTCTTTAGAAACATGTAGTTAACATTTAGCTCATGTTTTAGGTAACCACTCACTATTTTGTGCATGAAATTGGGGGTGCAGATAATGGTTTTATTTTTATACGGCTATAAAGCTTAAATTGCATATTGAAATCAATAACACGAAAAAGTACAAAAATTCTTACTATTGTGTTCACAATTGGTATCAGAGCTCCTTTCTAAGGGGCTTGATCCAGAATCTATTTGAATGTAGGTGAAAACAATTGTGAGTGTGTGATAGCACCTGTGTGAGTTTGAGAGAAACAGTTGTGAGTGTGTGTCATCAACGATAGGATTCCGAAAAAAAAATGGTAGAATCCAGTAACTACAAATATGTGCAACCTACAATTCCCAAGTTTGATGAATATTATGATCATTGGACAAAACTAATGGATATTTTTCTATGCTCTAAGGAATATTGACATTTGGTAGAACATGGGATTTCAGTAGTAGCAAATAAAGCAACTGCATCAAACGCAAAACTTAAGTTAATGGAGGAACAACAGCTGAAGGACTTGAAGATAAAGAATTATCTCTATCAAGCCATTGATCAAGAAATTTTAGATACTATCCTTAATGATGATACGTCCAAAAACATTTGGGATTCTATGAAGCAAAATTTTAAGGTTTCGCTCGCGTGAAGAGAGCCCAATTACAAGCCTTGCACAGAGATTTTGAAATGCTGCATATGAAGGAAGGAGAGACAGTTAATTCATACTTTGCTTGCACTCTAAAAATTGCTAAAAGCATGAAGACGTGTGGTGAGAGCATGCGGGAGACCATTACTGCAAAAATCTTGTGGTCAATGATTCTTAAATTTAATTATGTTGTGTGCTCGATTGAAGAATCCAACTATTTGGACACCATGATTATTGATGAAATGTAGAGTAGTCTTTTGGTTCATGAACAAAGAATGGCCGGTCAAGGAGAGGAGGAACAGGTGCTACAGATTACTAATGAAGACAGGAGAGGAAGAGGAAGAGGCTCTTTTCGAGGAAGAGGTAGAGGTTATTTCCGAGGCAGAGGAAGAGGGAGACAATCATTCAACAAAGCTGAAATTGAATGCTTCAAATGTCACAAACTTGGACATTTTCAATACGAATGTCCTACCTAGGAGAAGAAAATAAATTATGCTAAGGTGAAAGATAAGGTGGAACAAGAGGATGAACTCTTGTTAATGGCTTACGTTGATTTTAAATAAGGAAAAGAAGATGAATGGTTTCTTGATTCCAGGTGCAGTAACCACATCATTGGTAACCAGGAGTGGTTCTCAAAGTTAGATAAGAACTTTCGACATACAGTAAAGCTCGACAATGACACTCGAATAGCTGCGATGGGGAAGGGAAGTGTGCGATTGAATGTCAATGGAGTTACACATGTAATTTCATGTGTATTATGTTCCTGAACTCAAGAACAATCTGTTGAGCATAGGACAACTCCAAGAGAAAGGCTTGGCTATCTTGATTCAAAATGGAAAGTGTAAAGTCTATCATCTTGAAAGAGGACAGATTATTGAAATAGACATGAAGGGAAATAGGATGTTTGTGCTATCAGCTACCATGGTATCAATAAATTCTACATGTTTTCAGACGGGGCTAGAGCATGACTCTCAGCTTTGGCACAGTCGACTTGATCATTTAAGCTACAATGGTTTGAGGATACTTTCCTCTAAGCAAATGGTAAATGGGCTGTCTTCTATCACAACTCTTAGAGACCTTTGCACGTAATGTTTGGCTGGGAAGCAACATTGAAATTCTATGTTGAGAAAAAGTCTATGGAGAGCATAAACCAAACTTCAACTTATTCATGCAGACATATGTGGACCTATCAAACCAATTTCAAGCAGTAGCAAGAGGTATTTTCTGAGTTTCATTAATGATTTTTTCCGCAAAACTTGGGTCTACTTCTTGAATGAAAAATCAGAAACTTTCTCTTTGTTTAAAAGTTTCAAAGTGTTGGTCAAAAAGGAAGCTAGTGTAAGCATTAAATGTTTAGGACAGATAGAGGCGGTGAATTCACCTCAAATGAATTTGGAGAATTTTGTAAGAGTCAAGGCGTACGTAGACAATTGACAGCAGCCTACACACCTCAGCAGAATGGATTTGCTGAGCGGAAAAACAGAACAATCATGAATATGGTGCATTCTATGTTGATTGGAAAATAAGTCCCTAAGATATTCTGGCTCGAAGCTACAAGATGGTGTGTTCATATCCTTAATAGATGTCCTACAATAGCTGTGCAAGACAAGACTCCTGAAGAAGCCTAGAGTGGAGTGAAACCAACTGTAGATTATTTTCGGGTATTTGGATGCATAGCTCATGTCCGCATAGCTCATGTCCACATACCAAATCAACGAGTCAAATTGGATGATAAAAGCAAGAAATGTGTCCTCCTAGGAGTAAGTGATGAATCAAAAGCATACCGTTTGTTTGATCTCGTTAACAAAAAGGTTCTGATAAGCAAAAATGTGGTATTTGAAGAACAAAAAGGATGGAATTGGGAGCAAAATGAAGAAGAATACCAACATGATATTCTAGATTGGGGAGAAGGTAAAGAATCTGAGTGACACCGAAGAACAGTATGAGGAACATGTTGTAGATAGTACTGATGCTCGAGAAATCAGGGAACAAAATGAAGAGAATGCTATGGACAGTTCCCTAGGAACTAGTGCTCCTCCTAATGAGTCTCATACTAATAATTATGAAACTCTAGTTGAAGGGAGGGTTAGAAGGAATATAAGAGAACCAATTTGGATGATTGATTACGAAAAAGGAGAAGGTTTTATCAGATGATGATGACCTAAATGTAATGATGGTCACTGAAGATGATCCAAGTTCATACGAGGAAGCTATTAAGAGCAAGAAGTGGAGAGTTGCAATGATGAAAGAAATGGAATTAATAGAGAAAAACAAGACTTGGAGTTGATTGATTTGCCAAGAGGAGTGAAGCCAATTGGAGTAAAATGGATCTTCAAAACCAAATTTAAAGAGAATGGAGAAGTAGACAAGTTCAAAGCAAGGTTAGTGGCAAAAGGGTATGCTCAACAATATGGAGTAGATTACACAGAAGTATTTGCTCCGGTTGCCAGGCTTGCTACTATTGGTATAATACTTGCTATAGCAGCACAAAATAACTGGAATGTTTTCCAGTTAGATGTGAAGAGTGTCTTTCTTCATGGTGAACTTAAAGAGGACATTTATGTGCAGTAGCCCCTGGCTTCGTGAAAAGGGATAAAGAAGACAAAGTGTACAAATTAAAGAAGGCACTATATGGTCTTAAACAAGCACTGAGAGCTTGGTACAACAAGATAGAGGCCTATTTTGTTAGTAATGGCTTTGATAGATGTCTTTGTGAACATACACTGTTTACAAAATCAAAGGAGAAAGGTAAAATTTTAATTGAGTCTTTATGTAGATGATTTGATATATACTGGAAATGATTGTAGTATGTGTGATGAGTTTAGAAGATCTATGATGTCAAAATTTGACATGTCCGATTTAGGAAGGATGAGATACTTTCTTGGAGTTGAAATTATGCAGATTTCAAAAGGAATTTTTATATGTCAAAGGAAATATGCTCGTGAAATACTATCATAGTTTGGCATGGAGAACTGTAATGTAGTTAAAAATCCAATTACTTTAGGAACAAGATTGTCAAAAGATGATGTAGGAAACAAAGTTGATGCCATTATGTTCAAACAAGTGGTTGACTGTCTTATGTATTTGACTACAACTCGGCCAGATTTAATGTATGGAGTAAGCTTAATCAGTAGATTTATGTCTAGTCCTACTGAATCTCACTGGTTTATAGCTAAACGGATATTGAGGTACTTTAAAGGAACTACTGAACTAGGCATCTACTACAAGAAAGGGGGTAACACAAATGTTGTAGCATACTCTGACAATGACTTTGCTGGAGATATAGATGATCGAAGAAGCACTTTTGGGTTCGTGTTTTTACTTGGTTCTGGAGCAGTTTCATGGTCCTCAAAGAAACAACCGGTAGTAACATTGTCTACCACCGAAGCTAAGTATATAGCTGCTACCTCATGTGCATGTCAATGTATCTGGATTCAAAAGGTGTTGGAGAAGCTAGGTCTTAAGGAACAGAAGGGCACAAGGATTCTATGTGACAACAATTCAACTATACAATTATCTAAGAATCCAGTGTTTCATGGTAGGAGCAAACACATTGACATTAAGTTTCATTTTTTAAGAGACTTAGTGAAAGATGGAATTATCAAGTTAAGTTACTGCAGCTCACAGATTCAAGTTGCTGATATAATGACCAAGCCTCTCAAATTGGAACAATTCTTAAAACTTTAGAATATGTTGGGTATAGTTGAAGCTTCAGAATTAAACTAAGTGCTCTTGTATTTAGTTTAAGGGAGGAAATGTTAGCAGTTAGAATTTAAGTTTCTGTTAGTCAAATAAATAGAGTATTTTTTCTGTTTCAATAAAGTGGTCAGTTGTGGACCTATTTTTTAGTGTGCATGAAATTAGGGGGTGCAGATGATAGTTTTATTTTTGTACGGCTATAAAACCTAAACTGTATATTGAAATCAATAACATGAAAAGTACAAAAGTTCTTACTATTGTGTTCACAGAATTTATGTAACTAGTCGGTTACAATAGATTGAAACCACCTATTTGTAGGTTTTATTTAATAAGCTGCGACTAAACCACTAACTAAGACTAAACAGAAAAGAAAAAGGAACATACAACACAATTATACAAAGCATGAGAAAGATCTCTAATACTGTTCTCTAATAAGAGCAGTGGTTATTAATTAAAGCTAACGATCAGACGGTTTAAACCTGTTTTAGTTCAGCATTCTCATTTACCAACTGAAGCATATATTGATGATCAAAACAAATGAAAGAATTAACCAACATTTACAATTTCTTAAGCACACGAGAAAAAAACATAATATGCAGTAGCCACTCGCAAACATTTACACATGTAAACTAATAGCAATTCCCTCGCTCTGTTTTGCCTTGGACATATCATATAGGATTTTTGTTTGACGAGTTCCTTGAAAACAAACCAAATATTGTTCCTTTCGGTACTGACAAACATAGATATAGAATTTCCTTTTACCATAATCCATTGTGCAAGCCAAGCTGTATTTTATTCATTTTGCTTTCTGGTGTGATCAACCACAACTTGCAAACACAATGACAACTGCACGAAACAGGTATTAGGAGTGAATTGCATGAAGCCAATTCAAGTTGACATCAAGTTGAGGAATATCTATCTTTAGATTGGGAAGCATAGGTTTGAAATCTTCCCATGAAGCAGCCGTCTCTTCATCGCATACCACCTCCTTTAAATTCTTAAGATTGATGATTGAGAATGGCAATTCACACCTTGCACAACTTGTCATGAAGATATTTCTTAGATTACATAGATTACCAAAGTCCTCCGGTAAACTTGGAAGGCTAATACAGTTTGAGATGTCCATATGTCTTAGATTTGAAAGCCTTCCAATAGAATTTGGTATCCTTTCCAAATCAGTACAAGAACTTAACCTTAGAAGTTTCAAATTCTCCAAGTTTCCAATTTCTTGGGGCAATGCAGAAAGCTTGTGGCAATTAGTAATACTGAGAACCTTCAGGGAGGTGATATCACAGAGCCCCTTAGGCAATCCCACCATATCTTTGCAATAGTCAATATTCAAATCTTCTAGATTTGGAAATGCATCTGAAATTAGCATGTTACCGTTTTCAAAAGCCTGTCTTGTATTAGACAAGTAGAGGGATAACTTCTTAAGATTCTTCAATGTGACAAAGGAAGGAACACAAATCCGCTCTAGTCTGATTCTTTTCAGGTTGGATAATGAGCCAAGTAGCTCGAAATTGTTCATTTTTGAAGGATGGAAACAATAATTTATGACTATTAGAACTTTTAGTTTACTCATTTCTTTCAGGAACTTTGGAAAGGAGTACTGATTAGTTCTAAGGTTTAAAATCAGAACCTCGGCTTGAGCTGGTTGCATGTGGGACCAACATGAAGTGCAAGTTTCATCTGAAAAAGCAATCCATATATGGTGTCAATAGTAGAAGAGAAACGAATGACAGATCATAGAGACTTTCTTATTACCATCTTTACTTTATAAGTAAATAAATGTATATACTTTAGAGAATGGTATGACTAACCGATTGATATAGACAGTGTTCGAGCAGGGATCTGTTGGGGTTTCTGTTCAACACACCATCCAAAAATATTTGACAATATGCGGATCATAATACCTTGCTGCTTCTCCCTAAGCCACCATTCAGGTTTCTTTTCATTTATGTCAATCATCAGTCTTTTTCTCTGTTCAATCTGTTCCTGGGTGCTTTGATATATTGCAAAGTCTCTCAGAATATCATGAAGGAGGATGAAATGGTTATTGTAGTAGTAACTGTCTGTGTCACTCGTATTTTTCCTGGTAAATTAGCAAAAGTTAATTCCTTAGGGAGAAAAATTGCTTCACAAGATTAAAAATACACGCTCTATTTGATGGGTTACTCGTGAATTTCAACTTTGTTCTCAGAGTTCATAAGAAGAAATGCAAAGTACATGATGCTAAAAATTTAAATTCTCAAGTTAAATGGTAATTTTGGAATATTGTAAGGAATCAACTGCTCTCATTAGCTATACAAGCTATTGAATTATTTGTTCTCTAAGAGTATATTATGAAGTGATTGAGAAGAAAATAAAAATAGTCATTGACTGTACCTTGTTACTAAGACATTAACCAGATTCATGGAAGCTAATTTGTTGATAATGGCCATTGCTTGTATGCCATTATTGTCTAGTCCATACAACTCAATCCACATATCAATGAGAGCAGCAACAGGAATTCTTTGGTCTTCAGGAAATAACGCTAAGTCCATGAAGCACTCTTTGATGATGGGATTATCTTCCAAGACATCTAAGATCTTTTGGAGGGAAGTAAGTAATTCAGTGTTAGAATGAAGAATAGAATGACCTTGTGACAATTCCTCCACCATCTTTTGCCACAACTCATAAGGTCGATTACCGAGTGATCTTCCAATCACTTTAATGGCAAGCGGTAAACCCTTGCAATGTCTCACAACCTGCATTTCATTTCAGTACAAGTAAATATAGTTTGTTATGATTCAGGCGTCCAATATGCAAGTATTATACCATAATATCACTTTATTGAGATCAAAATACGGTTATCTACATTTTCTTTTAGATGCACCGCCATTATAAAAAAATATTTACTTTATCAATCAATAAAAAATTATTAGTGATGTGAATTTAAAATAGTTAATATAAACATCAATAAACTTAACCTACATGATTATATGTAATTGAATGATGGTGTGAAATGTTTGTATTTACTCTATATTCTTTATTCTAGATGAATGATTTTGTTTTTTTGCTTTTTTAAAAACGGAATGATGGTATGCTATATATGTCTATTTATAATGATGATTGGACACAAAAAGAACAAGTATGGATTGCTCGTATAATATGTCAGAAAGAAGGAACAAGCACCTGTTGAACAAGATCTTCGTCAGGAATATTTGAACTGCTTTTTTCCAAGAGAGCGTGGTGACGGAAAAGGGTTATTGCATCTTCATGAACAAGAGGTTTCAAGATGAAAGGAGCGCCAAATCTAGAAAATGCAACCCTTGAAGTCACCAAAATTTTATAATCTGCTATCTGAACTTGAAATTTCTTAACTATGGCTTCTGAGCCAGGCCAAACATCATCCAGGACCAACAACATTGGACTTGCATCAATCTTCCTCAGCAAAAGTCCAAATTGATTAACTGCATCTTCATCGCTTTGGAACTCGCGCACTTGACATCCACAATGTTCAAATAGTCTTTCTACAATAATCTTCAACTTAGGCGATTTTGAGAAGGTGACAAATAAAATACTTTCCTTGAATTTACCTAGAGAAACCAAAGATTATTAGTAAGCCAAGGAATTCTTTCTATAATAATCTTAAACTCTGCATGTATTGCAAGAAATAATTTACTACATTTAACATTTTACAAAAAATAAACAACGAAAGGAAATGAAAAAGAACTAATCCTCGTGATCAAAAGAAAATGCTTCTCTATGTTAGAGTAGCATATGCAAAAGTTATGTGGACTAACTATCAGTATTCAGTAAGCTTGAACTCTGCTTTAAGCTGTTTTTTACATTTTAGAAATATATGCGGAATTAGTGCATTCCGTTTGCAATTAATTTCACCTATTGCTAATAAAACTTCCATTTATTCTTGAATACCATCTGAAGTTGTATTTTTTACCTTTCTTGTTACTATATAAATTCATCTATAAGAAGAACTAATTAGCTCATTTATGATAGTAGAAAACCAAAAAAGAGTTACGACTTACCCACGACTTGTTCATCCCAACATAGCATTGTAGCCAAAGTGGTTTTCCCTGATCCTCCCAAACCAGTTAACACAATGATGGACACAGCTTCGTTGAGAATCTCCATCTTCAACTTGCTCAATGGTACATCCAACCCAACAGTGAATTTTGGCTTTTCAGGAACACCAAAAGGACGCTTGATTGGTTGTGTCATTTCTCCGATGAATAACCAACTTTTCGAATCCTTTTTCTATTTAATCAAACAAGGGTCAAATTGTGAGAAGCAGAGAAACTTAACATTGCTTCATGAGGACCTCAAGTTGAAAGTATAGAACATGAAAAGATTACAGGTTTTTTCATTAAAATAAAAGAAAACGTTGTATTCCAATTCCATACTTCGGGGAATGCATAATCTTTTCTAGTTAGCTTATTCTATCTTATTCATTAGCTAAACGTATACCTTAACATTAACAAGAAAGCTGGTTAGGAAGAAATAGGATATAATGGATAAAACTTTTCTCCTTTCACTCTTACCTTTACACCTACTTTGTTTCTCCCTATTTCAACTACCATCATTGTTTCTATCGCCACAACAGTTCTCCCTACCTAAAGAAAATTCTATATTTTGAATCCTATATGAAAAAACATTTATGAATCAGTCCCTGGCGTTTGTTGAAATTATCAGTGTTTTATTTGATTCTTATATTATAATCTATTTCTTGTTTCAGTTCCGGCACAAAATTCTTTCACTTTATTTTGCTTTCTATACTAAAAATAAAATATATGTGCACTTTGGTTGGTATAAACTTTTTTTTATTTCTACATCAACAATACTCTTAACATTCATATAATTTCGGCAAATGGTTGTATGTAAAAATTTGTAAATATATTTTATATAGCAAACTAATTGTAAAAATATTTTATTTAAGAATTAAATAAAAAAGAATAGTATCAAATGTAGAAACTAACATTTTAATTTAGAAAAAATAATTTATCTCATCATATATGATAAATCTACTGATTTTTACTTATTTAAAAGTAATATGAAAGATAATTTATAATTAAACTAGAGTGAAAAACTATTTCAAATACTTAATCAATGCATTATTATTGAACTTTTTAACTTAACCTTTATTATAAAATTAGACTGTTTATATCATAAATAAGTTCTATTTTTAAATTTTAATATTATATATATATATTGCATAAATTTTATATGATTCAATATAATAGTTTAAAATTGTATACTTTAAAACATGTTTAATTTTAAAAAGCTGAATTGTGAAACGCTAAACTAAGTTTCCAACGTATTAAAAGAAAATAAAAAACATGTTAGGAAGTCCATTAAATATACATTGCATTGAAAAGTGGGTACAATTCGGCTTTCAATACTCAAATATAAGAGAACATTTGGGAATAAAGTTAAAAAGACATTAACGTAGTAAAAAAATGCGATAGTTGCATACAAACAGCTATATACCTTAATTTGAAATAGCGAGCGATGCTTCCTATGGAAGTGTTTTTCTGTTACGTATCCTTCTTGATAATGAAAGCTGCAACGTACAAGCACAATCAAAATTTGATATTATATATGAAATAAGCTTCTTGTAGGGGATCTCCAGTTGAACGATTTGTTAGAACCGCAAAAGAGACATTTATAGCGCGCCATGCACCGTCAGTATTTGTTTATCAAATACGATACGCGTGTTTCACTTTTTCGTATATCGTCGATCTTTTGGTAATTTCTTTGCCACGAAGAAAGATATAAAATGACAAAAATAATCATGCAGGGAAAGTACTTGCAGGGAAAGTTTTATTCATATAAAGCAAAAAGTGTATTTTTTTTCAAAATAATTATTAATTAAAATTAATGGATGAGCTTATTCTTTCAAAATAATTATAAATTAACGATCATAGCTTTGTAAAATTTTTCAAACACATTCCTTGTTTTACAAGAATGAAATCCATATTATTATAATATACGGTTTGCACAATTGCATTTGTTTAGAAAGTGTATAATTTCGTGAAAAAGAATAAAAATTACAATATGTTTCACATTTAAGTTTTAATTATTAGTTGGATGTGGTAACGAAATAACCTTTTCTTTCTTTTTTTTTTGGTGTCCAACCTTTTCTTTTTCTGTGCATGCATATAAACATCGACTTTAAGATTGATTAAAAATTATTCATGTCACTATTTTTTTGTTACAACGTTACAGCATGTATCGTATTCCAATAGAAATGAATTTGAAAACGTCTCACAACACGTCCTATATTATTGCGGATAATCATGATATACCGTTTCAACAAAATAAAGCTAAGACACAAAAATGGTCTAATATTGGTGCATATAGTTAGGCATTTTAAATACATTGTGCGAGTTGATTTCTAGCTATGTACATCGTAATACTATAGTTAATTTTAAACCGAGTTATATATTAAGTATGTACTTTTTATTTAGTATTTTAGGTTTCATTTGTTTCTTTGCTAGATTAGAAAGATGCGTACTCTTATAAACTTTTTTAATAGCTGAACATATTATCACTTAATTAAAATATAATTATTTAATTATTCGATAGGTAAGCACCTAATAAAGGTATATTATACGTATTATTTTATCATTTAATTCTTATTAATCAATAGTTCGAAAAATTATCCGAAGGAACGTCTTCACATGTATCATCACATGACTATGTGAATTATTACTAGAGAATTTTAAATTTTATTATAAAATAATTTTGTAGTTAATTTTAAAATTAATAGTTATTTTGTAGTTAATTTTTAATAAAAATAATTAATTATAAAATTATTATAATATTGATTGGTAGTATCAAATAAGTAATAAATTAGTTAAGAAAATAATTTTAATTAATTTGTAATAAATTTTTAAAATTTATAATTATTTTCTAACTAATTTGTAATAATAAGAATTATAAATAAATATAAATTAAATTTAATTAGAAAAAATAATATTTTAATTAATTAATAATTAATTAATTAAGATTTAACTATTAATTTAAATGGTAATTAAAATTAATAAAAAAAAATTTAAAATGTGAATGACGCAAAAGCAAAGCGTTCCACATGAAGTTCCAAAAAGACGCATTATATGTGGTTGTTGACCAACTCAACGACTTTGGTCTCACAATTAATTTGGGTGACTGTTACCTCGTGATTTTATGGAAATTGCATTAATAAAAAAATGGAAATTGCAACTAAGAAACGTGTTAGTATATTATAATATCTTCAAACGGTTATAAGATATACTACACTTTTACAAATACTTACTTTACACCTTTTGAAATAAAATAAAATAAATAAATTTATAAAAAAAAATGAATGAATAGCATATATATATAGAAAAAAAAAAGTAAATTTTGAAAATTAATTTTGTCTCAATGTTCTCCTTCTTGCTCTCATGTATATCAATGCCATGCATGAAAAAAAAAGGTAAAATAGATTTTGAGTACCAAGGTGTTCAACACATGTGTCTCGATTTATATTATAAGATTAATAAAACGTGATATTTAAATTAATAATGATGAAAATTAATAATTAAAAGAGTAATAATTTATTTTTAAAAATTTAAGATTATTAAGTTGTTATAATTCATATGTTTCAAATTAATAACAAATAATACTTAAAGAAACTGATCCAATAGGAGGGGATTAAACATCCTAGTTTACAATTTTTTTAATAAAAAATCATTTTTAAATTACAACTCAATTGTCTCAAATTTATCTATCACATTTTTTAACATATTCTCGTTAGAATTTTCATACTCGTAGGTTCCTCATTAATTGCTTGGAGATCACAACAGAATCTTTAAAAATCACGAGCAGTTGGTTTGTGGTCTTTCTCGATCAAATAACATTAGTTCCTTCAAGAACTTTCATTTCTCTCTTCTAATGGGGAGAGCAGAAATGACTTTTGATTTTGTATATTGGAAACCATAACATTTCCTAATATATTAGTTTATATACAGGGTTCTTATTATACCTTAACGGGCTAACATGTGTATCTTCTCATTAAACCCACATCGAATCCTTTTAGTAAGTCTATTTGACTACTTATATTGGATCATTTAGGATTATAATCACCTTAAATAAATAACTAATATAATTATATTAAAATATAATGTCCAAAAGATTAAAAGAAATTACAATTCTTTCTAACACGTTATATGTTATTTGTTAAAATTGATTAAAAACAAATTATTAATGAAATTTATTAAATAAAAAGTGAAGTTATGTAATTTTATAATTTTTAATAGATTTCAACAAATAGTATAGTGGATTAAAAAGAGGGTATTATTAACCTTTTCTTTGGAAAAAATACTTACTTGAAAAAAACAAAAGAAAATACATTAGTTATTAGTTTTATAAGAATTTGTTTTTTTTTTCTTTATTTCTCATCATATTATTTATTATAATAAATAATATAAACATTTTTCATATAACTAATAACTAATGTATTTTCTCTTTATTTCTCATCATATATATATATATATATATATATAAACATTTTTCCTAAAAGAGAATTTTACAAATTCATGCAAACACAAAACATAAATACAAGTTGAAAAACACTAAACATATATTTACTTTTTCTTTCATTTCATTTTTTTCGTTATCAATTTTTATTTTTTATAATATTATATATCACATCGATTATTTATTTTTATTTATATTTTTTCTTCCTTCCACCATTCTAAAAATAGGATGTCCATTACTCGTACAAGCTCACCCATGACATCAGTCAAACAGATTTTTAAATATTTTTATTTAGCTTTTGTTGAATGAAATACTGAGGCCTATCTTTCATGTGATAATAGTTTGTAATAAATAGTAACTTAAATTAATTTTTTAAAATATTCAATTTTTTTTTAATGTTGCTCGTCTACTTATTTTCATTGATGTTATTAGTGTGAATTTATATGGAAGGACAATATTTAAAAATTTTGAGGATTAAATTAAATATTTTAAAAATAAAGAATCAAATTGAATAATATTAACAAAATAATTCATCTAATTAATTTATTATTTTTCTGTCAAGATAAATTTTAAATTTTTTGCATACTCAATATTTTTTATTAGATAACTCTTTTATGTGTGATCATTTTATTTTTATATTTTTTTTCTATTCCAAATACTCAATGCTGTTAACTATCATCAACTTGTTAAGGTAATTAAGTTTCTTTTAATGAATTTTTTTTTTATCTTAACATTATTTTAAAATTGGACTAGACCAATCAATTTAATTAATTTGACTGGGAATCAACTGATTATTGATCATTAACTTAAGAAAAACTCAGCTCATCTAAAAAAATGGATTAAGAATTAGTTGAACCAATACAAAATCAATAAAAAAAAAAGTTAAGGAATTTTTCAAAAAAATATTTTTTATTTTCTATTATGTTATTTAATCTAAAATAATTTTAAGATAAACAAAAATACTTATTTAAAGATTAAGTATATATAAAAATTATTTTGTTAATTATTATTTAGTTTTGTTATGTTATCTTTGAAATGTTTAATTTGTTCATCCAATTTAAAAAAAATTCAATATTATCCTTCAATTTTATTATAATTGTTAGTGTTAATTGTAATGGAATAATTTAAAATAATTTTAAAATAAATAAAAATATTTATTTAAAGATTTTATATATATATATATATTTTTTTTTATATATGATTTTGTTCCTGTTTCTAAAAAGGAGAAGGACAAAGAATTTCAGGAAGGATAAACCAAATGTTCTATCCTAAAAAAAGAAAAGAACAATGAATGTTGGCTAAAGCAGGCCAAGGAAGTAGGCCCTGGCAAGCCTACACTTCCCAATTTGCCTCAAGCAGGTGACAGTAGCTAGGGGTTGCATGCTGAACCCTGCCTTTTAGAAAAAGTCACCCTAGTCCTGACACCTCGCGAGAAATCAGGCTCGTGGAAACTTTTCGCCACGATGGCCAGAGGAGAAGATCAAGAGGTCACCATTAGATTCAATGAAAGAGTCATCACATTAATTAGAAGGAGCCCCGTGGGGAGCACCATGGCATTAATGAGACCCTACGGGGAGTCACCGCATTAACAAGGAAGATCTCGTCGAAAGATTGAGGGGAAGAGGAGCTGGCCTATAGAAAGGGTTAGTGGTGAAAGAGAAAAAGGCAGGGCAACTTTTTTCGGAGAAGAGAACTTTTGAAAAAAGCTTTGAAAGAAAACTTGAAAAAGGAGAGAACGAGAGAGAGGTAGTAGGAGAAAGTAGAGAGTGAGTTCAACCTTCTTTGCCACGACATCGAAACACTTGGAAACTAGGTGAAAGTCTTGAAACTCTTTAGTATGAATATATTTCCTACTTTACTTCAATCTAATCCTTAACCAAACACTTCACCAAAACTTAGAGAGACCAGCCTATATCCCAATCGGCTAGCCGACTTCGAGGCGATCACACCTCAAACAACACTTGACCCATCCAAAACCACTCAACATATAGTCGGTCTGAGCTTCCTTCCAACCCCGCTGACATAGTCGGCATCTCCTTCCAACCAACTCCTAGTCGGTAATTCTACATACATATAGTCAGCATTTCCTTCCAACCGATTCCTAGTCAGTAGCCCTACCGACACTTAGTCGACATCTCCTACTAACCGATTCCTAGTCGATATCCTCACTGACACTTAGTCGGCATCTCTTTGTAGTCGATTGGGTGTTAACATTCCTATTTAGCTCCAAAAGACCTAAGCCAGAATTATGTAAATTTTGACTTCTCCATTGCATTAGGAGATATGTAGGAGTAAAAGACGACTTTTGTCAAGTTCATAAGACCCAAAAATTCAATTCGTCCTTTCGCTGCAAATATCCATTCTTGTCCATATTCGAAAGGCGAAAACCAAAGTATAAAAGTCATATTCTATTTCATGCATTTGGTTAGAGTAACCATCTTAAGATGGACATGATAGGGTGCTAACACTTTCCTTATGCGTAATGGACTTCTGAACCCAAAGTTTGATTTCAAAGACTAACTTTATCCAACATTAGGTTTTCCAGTGTTTTCCTTGAAAACGGCAGTGACAACTCTATAAAATTTATTTCTCTTTCCTCGAGAGAAACCATGAATTTCTATTTCTTTTTCTCGTTGATCCGTCATAACCTAAGTTGCAACAATATATATATTATTTTTTGTCAATTATTATTTAATTTAGTTATGTTATTTTTGAAATATTTAATTTATTCATCTAATTTTAAAAAAAAATGTTCAATATTATTCTTCAATTTTATTAGAGTCATTAGTGTTAATTGGAATGAAAAGACAACATTAACTATTTTTAAATTTTAAAAGACTAAATTATATATTTTAAAATTAAAGAGATTAAATTAAATATAAATAAACAATTAACCTCAAATAAGATAATGATAAACAGTGGAGCCACGCTTTTGCTGATACAATTGCATGATTATTAATGATGACATCAACAATAAACCACACAATGGTAATGATCACATCATATATTGACATGCATGATCAAATAAGCATATCAAATGGTCTTTCTTAAGAAAAAAAAAATAGCATATCAAATGGACTACCGGGTGCTCTGACATTGTGAATCATTAGATATAATATTGGAATAATGAACAGTGTAGATTAATACTTTTTCATTTAAAATTATTTATTGTAACAGATTTAAAATTTTATTATATTTATATTTTGATTTTTTATATTTTCTATTATTTTTTTTTATATTTTACAAACAAAAATTTCTGTTAATATAACTTCATAAGTTGAAATATATTTTTTATCTTTTAAATTTAAGTTAATTTTAATCCTACAAATTTAAATTTTCTTTTTTTTTATTCTTCACATTTCAAAAATGATTATTTCTAGTATATCATTATAAATATTTGTTATAAATGTTTCCTAAGACAAACGAATGGAAAACAAGTAAATTAATGCTACGATTTACTATTAATCGTATTAAAGAATGTTTTCTTTCCACTGAAACATGTTTGTTTAGTCTAAATTTAAATAAGGAAAAATATATTTAAACTAATATCAGTTTGGAGGAACTATGAAGCATGGTAAGTCCTCAAGTGTGGCATTTCTACTAGTAAACATCACTTCCTCTTTCAATTCCCATTTCCCACCATTCTCAGACGCAACTCTTCGTGTGCAGCCTTGCCGGTGAGACCCTCTGCGGGAGCTCTATGGACTCGATCGGCTTCCTCGTCTTCCGCCACATCCACTCCGATAGTTAAGAGAGAGTAGACAAAATTTGACCCATAAACACTTGTTTTGAGAATGTACTTCTACTTTAGTGAAAAAATAAAAATGACTATAGTTGTTAATGAGATATTTGGAATACAGAGATCGTTATTCTAAATATTAAGGTACAAGTGCATGATGCTAACTTAATATGGTATATAAAAGTGAAAATCAAACAGAAAACAAATGAATTAATGACTGTTATTTGATTGACATGGTTGATATGTGATAGCACTTAGGACCTGCGCGACAAGCAAGTGCAGCAGCATGGGATAAGTATTGAGAGATGGTGGCTTGTGCGATTGATGGAGCTAATTCAAAGACTGTGGGAACCATAAAGTGGAACTTGAAGGAAGGCCTTGGCCAAATACTGCTTTTTCTCATCTCCCTGTAATGTGCTTCTTCACTCCTGCGTGACCTCAAGATTTCTTTTTCTTTTTTTTTGTTTTGTTTTTCAGCTCTCTACCTTCATGCTTATATATGGACCCATAATTGTCATGCACTGCTGGTTTCTCCTAGTTGGAGGGTACTGCCATAACCAAAAGCATTGGCGAGAGTGTTTTGCCCAAGCTGAATGGTAAATTATCATATTATTTTAAATTATCATTATCCCAAATTTTTATGTCCATATAATTAAATAATTATCATTATTATACATCCTCCTACATGTTCAAACAAAATACTTAACATAATCTCAATCTAATGCTCTCGCGTTTCCGTCTTGCATTTCCACGAACGCAACATAGTAACTGCACAGCAAATTTTTTTAGGCTAGAAATTTATAATTTTTATTAATTATTTAAATATTATATTTTAAATATAATTATATGTTCATTTATTTATTTTGATAATTATAATATTAAATTATATAATTTAAATAATCAAATAAATAGATATCTCATGTTGGTGCATAAAAAGATATTAGAAATCTTAATTATATTAGGCTAACATAGGGAACAATTATAGTTCTCAACCAAATCAAAAACATGGTTTATGATTTTTATTTTTTTCATCAATAATAGAAACAAAAGTAGTTAAAAAAACTGAAACAATTTGATTAAAGAAGATCATAAATTAACTATTAGTGATCTTTAAAAGAATTTCACTATATTTTTTTTATTATTATCCATGAATCCAGGTATTTATGAAAATTAAAATTTTTTATAACTGACATGATATGATAAAAATGTATGTAATAATAGAATAAAAAATTCTAACTATCAGAATTTCCATTGTTATTAAAGTGCTAGGTTTTATACTTGTCTACTCCTTTAATAAATTCTTTTTTAGGATTATATGAACCCTTACTATATATTTAGAAAGATGGGATGCGAAAGTTTTATTTAGGATATGCAATTTGGTGGCCAGTGGGTTTTGTGATAATAGAAAAAAAGTTGAGCGTTTTCGATTCCGTTTTGTTTTTTCGGTTTTCGTCCCATTCGTAATGCCTTGCAGTTTTTATTTTTTGGGTCACGCATAATGCATATTAGATCCAGTATTTTGGTTGTGCAGATAAAGAATATGCCTTGTTTTTTTTTCTGATTGTGCGTAATTCTTAAAACTGCAGTTTTTTTTTCTTCCACAATATTATGAACGTCCACAAATCTCAACGGACATGCTGTAATTCCACATCGTTCCAGGTTTTTTTTTTTACTCGTCCCTTCCCGTGCAATTTTTTTTTTTTGCGGTATACTCCATTATTTAACGAATTTTGGACTTTTTTCATTTATTTAGATTGTTTCCTAATTTTTAAGTTAAATTGATTAAATTAATATATTGTCAATGTAATTTCTATTATATAAATTGATTTAATTTAAATTACAAAATGTATATTAGTATGAAATTATTTATACAAATTATGTTTGGTATAAAGGAAGACATAGTTTTACTATATAATAACATGTGGTGTAAAGAAAGATTATTATTTGACAAAAATAATTGTCAATATTTGATTATTGTGCTGACAGTATTTCTTACAGATTATTTTTTTTGTCCAAAGACTAAAAATTAATTTTGTGTTGGGTATTTTGTAAATGGTCTATTATGTGGTTTATTTGCACATATGTTATATATTTTGTATACTTTTTATCTTTTACGTATTATTAACTTTTGCTCTCTATTTAGTTGTTATTATTAGTACTGTCAATGTATATGCTCAAATAAATAGTATTCTTATGTTGAATGAGATAAATTTTAAGGTCTGAAACGAAGCCGTAGAGATAATCTTGAACTGTATGGATTTAGATCTGATACTTCAAATAGAGAAACTCATTTATACTCCAAAAAACCTTGAAAATATTAAAATTGATAAATGAGAACGCTCTAAACAAATGTGTTTTATGATCTCTCAAAATAAGAAAAGGAAGAAGATTAAGGATACTACAGAAGGGTCTTCTCAACAAAAAGAAACCAAAGAAGAAAAATGAAAAAAAGATAAATTTCTTACTCTAGTTGGTTTTGAAGTTCATTTAACCTTTGTGTCTAAGGATACTTAGTTGGTGGATTCTAGAGCTACCACCCACATAAGTGTGACTATACAGGGTTGCTCGTAGAACCGACTGTCAAATGATATAAAAGATTTATTTTGGTAAGCAATGACAACAAAGTTGTCGTAGGGGCTATTAGAACTTTTAGACTACAATTAAAAACTGAATTTCATTTGCACTTATTGAGAACTCTTGTTCTGCCATTTTTTTAGGCGAAATTTAATTTCCATTTCTACGTTAAACAAATTTGAATTTTCTTGTTCTTTTAGAAATAATAAAGTTAGTCTCTACCAAAAATTAAATGTTGTTAGTTTTGGTTATTTGATTGATAATATATATATGCAGGATGTTATTCGGTAGATACTAACTTTATTATTTCCAAAAGAACAAGAAAAACCAAATTTGTCGAAGTTAAAAATAGAAATTAAATTCCACTTAAAAGATAGCACAACAAAAATCTCAAATAAATCCAAATGAAATTCAGCTTTCAATTGTAATTTGAAAGTTTCAATAGTTTCTACTGTAACTTTATTGTCATTCCTCACAAAAATGAATCTTTCATCATCATTTGAGAGTTGGCTCCACAAGCAACCAAGCATAGTTACACTTATGTGAGTGGTAGCTCAAGAATCAATGCACCAAGTATCCTTATGCACAAAGGTCAAATGAACTTCAGAATAAACTAGAGAAACAAACTTACCTTTTTTACATGCCAAGTGACGTACTTAGGACATTGTTTCTTTATGTGTCCTAACTTCTTACAGAAGTAGTAGGTAAATTTCTCATTCTTCTTTCATTTCTTTTATTCGAAGACCCTTCTATAACATCCTTATTATTCTTTCTTTTCTTATCTTGAGAGGTCATAAAACACATTCGGTTAGATTGTTTCCTTTTCTCAAATTTTACTTCTTGAAGGTGATTCAAAGTAGAAGTAAGTTTTTCTATCCGAAATGCTAGATCCAAATTTGTACAATCGATAACTATCTCGACTTCTTTTAAGACCTTAAAAATTGTCTCATTTAGCATTGAGATACTATTTATTTGAATAGATATGTTGACAACACTAGTAATAACAACTAAAAGAGAAGAATAAAGTTAATAATCTATAAAAGGTAGAAGACATCCAAAATATACAAAAGACATGTGAAGACAAACCATATGATAGACACTTTATAGAACCTTTTATGAGATACTTAACACAACATTAATTTCTAGTCTTTGAATAGAAAAATTAATTTGTAAGCAATACTCTCAATGTAATAATCAAATATTAACAATTAATTCTGCCTAGTTTTTCTTTGGATTGACTACTATTTCCATGAAAAATAAAATTCTATAATTATCACATATTTATTATAACATATTGTCACATATTTATTATAACATATTATCACATATGTTATATTTAATCATATTGTGTCTTTCTTTAAACCGAACACAATTTACATAAATAATTCCATTTCATACAAAATATTTAAGTTCAATTAATTTACACAATAGATATTACTTTGATAATATATTACAATAATTAATTTAATTTAAAAAATTTTCAAACAGTCTAAATTAATAAGAAATGTCCAAAATTTTAAATAATATGTAATATGCTATATATCATTTATAATATATTATTATTATTATTATTATTATTATTAAATGCTTAATAATAATAATAAAAAAAAAAGTGAAGACAAAGCTGGATTCATAACAAAAAAAATAAAATAATAAAACGTAACGGGTTTAATAAAAAAATTAAACCCTCCCCTCCCCGCGGAATGCTTCAATGGAAGTTGGATAAAAAACCGATTTTTTTTATCGTGTCTCCAAAATCAGCAGCGTTTCCAAAATCGGCAAGCCCACGATTTGATTTTCCTGGATCCGAGCTCGACTTGCTCAGCCGGTGGCGGCGGCGGCGGGTCATCGCCGTTCACGTGGGTTCATCGACCGAGAGGCTCTTCAAGCTTATGCATGCGGCGGCGGTGATAAGCGCTGCGGATGTCGGCGAGAGGCGCAATGGAGGAGGGTGCCAGCGCTGCGATTCGGGGTCGGTTTCCCGGGGCCGGAACCTTGCGTCGTAGGTTGTTAGCGGGAAGAGGAAGCGCGGAGGATGGCGTAGTTGATGCGCTTCTGCGATGGTAACCTTCCGAGTGCCGCCCACTGATGCTCCTCATCCTCCGCCAGCATCTTGGTGTTCAACGCTCTCGCCAAACTCTCACTCCCCATCGATCATATTTCAAAGTACTGGCTTCCATCCCAAGACGTAGTCAGATTCATATAATTCTGAATTTTAGGAGAACATAATTATTAACCTAATAATCTAACATTAATGTTAATCCATATTACTATTTGAAAATTTTCTATTTTTTTAAATCTTAATGTCTTTTTTACTCATTTCATATCTTTAAAATCTTTAATAATTATATAAATACCTGAATTTATGAAAATAGATTAGAAAACACAACATAATTTTTTAATAGTGACGAGTTATTGGTTTGAGATATTCCTTAACTAAATTATATCGATTCTTTTTAGACTTTCATTTTTCTCTTACAACGGGGACAATATAAAACATATTTTAGTTTGATATATTAGAAATTATGATCGTTTATAATGCATTAATTTATATAAGATCTTTATTCTCATTAATCTTACGTTTTTATAAGAAATTAAATTAGATTATTTAATATTATTATAATTCATTAAATATATAATTGAAATAATTGTATTTGAAATATAATTAAATTTTACCCCTTATAACACTAATAATAAAGAAGTTTTATTTTTCATAATCATTGTGCAAGTCCTATTTTGTTCTCTTTCCTTTGCCGAAGTGATGCAAACCTAATGAAAATTGCATTAATCAAGTATTAGGAGCGAAATGCATGAAGAAGCAAATTTAAGTAATATTAACTAGAGGAACATCTATATATCTTGACTGGCATGAGAAAAAATTGATAAAGGCAAATTTGTGGAAGTGATCATTGTCGCTACCTTCCAATCAATCATCTTCTTCAGGGGCGTCCTTTCCTTGCAACCCGCGTTTTCACGTAAAGGGGGAAAATATATATATACAATTACGTAATCAAACTAATCATGAATTTTACGATGGAATCATATTTTACAAAATTAAATTCCCAAAACATAAAAAAAAAAATCAATAATCCACCCATGACATCACACACAAGACACATAAAATCTCCTACCACTTTCAGGTAACATAGTATTTACAAGAAACGTGCAAATACTACTAGAGGTACTTGAAAGAAACGGGTCTTAGGGGCAATACGAGGAGGATTATAATTCACACTTTGAATATATATGATTATTTCGAAGAAAATAAAAGATTAGACACGTGACACGACCATTGATCCAATAGAAATTCAAAGAAAGAGATATTAGGAAGTAAGTGAATGAAGCCAGTGTAAGTTAACATCGACACTTGGCACCTCTATCTGAAGGTTAGGAAACATAGCTTCGAATCCTTCCCATGAGGCAGTCGTGTCTTCACCGCATATCACTACCTTCAAATTCACAAGATTGACGACTGAGTAAGGCAATTCACAACTTGCACAACTTGTCATGTAGAGATTTCTTAGATTACACAGATTGCCAAAGTCCTCTGGTAAATTAAGAAGGCTTATGCAGTTTGAGATGTTAAGATGCCTTAGATTTGAAAGCCTTCCAATAGAATCTGGTATCCCTTCCAATTGAACTCAGTCTTTGGAAGGGATACCAGATTCTGTTGGAAGGCTTTCAAATCCAAGGCATCTTGACATCTCAAACTGCATAAACCTTTTTAATTTACCAGATGACTTTGGAAATCTTTGTAATCTAAGAAATCTCTACATGACAAGTTGTACAAGGTGTGAATTGCCATACTCAATCATCAATCTTGTGAATATAAAGGTAGTGAAATGCGATGAAGAAACGACTGTTTCATGGGAAGGATTCGAAGCTATGCTTCCTAACATACAGATAGAGGTGCCTCACGTGGATAGCACAAGTTGTCACCAGCAGCAAATGAATCATCCCTTTTGTGATAATCTTCAATCTCTCTTGAACTAGTGTTGGAAGGGCAACTACTACTATTTCTGCGCTCTCTTCCATGAATAATCGACCTTTTACTTCCTTTCTCTGTTTAAACAAGGAACAAGTTATGAATGGCAGAAAAAATCCACGTTGCTGCATGAAAAAAGCCTTTAACTTTAATTTGATACTCGATAATTATATACATGGAATTAGTGCTCTAAAAATTTGGACATTAGACTACTTCTTAATAATTCCTTTTCTTTCCATTTTAATTTTCCACGAACAAGAATATAAAGATATTTTAAATCTTTAAGCGAATGATTTAGAAATAATGTAAATCTTTAAAATATTAACTTGGTAATAAAATATTTAAAGAATTTATATAATGGACATCTAAATCTTTAAGAAATTAATTTATTATTCAAGATTTTTGGGATATTAATATAATATATGTATGTTATTTTGGAAGATCAAAGTAAGGTTTTTATAAAACTAAATTGCAAGTTAAAGTATTTTTAAACATGGGTCTATTTTAAAAATAAGAATAAGAAATACATTATTAAACTGTGCAGACCTGTATTTTTTACGAAGGAGAAAATATAATAGGAAAACTCTCTATTGTCAATAATAACATTTTTATTTTATTATATAAGAAATAAATGAAATAGACGAGTTTTTTAAAATTGAAAAAGAAATTATGTAAATAAGAAGTGTGAATAAAGATAAACCATTTGGTCTCTCAATTTATTATAATATGCTAATGTTCAAATTTTAAAATTTAAATTAGAATAGACTAACTAAGTAATACTATCAAAGAAGGATAAGAAATATAGAAAACAAAATGTCACTCTCACAAGTGGAGACTCAAATTTATAATATAAACTTGATACTAATATTTTAATTTCAATTTTCAATATACTCATTTATTTTCTCCTAATTTACAAATTGGATATAGGAAAATCAATATCTTAAAAAAATATTGGCATAAAAAAGACACCAATCTTATTAAAATAAGAACCGTGTAAAAGAGCCCGATGAAATGATTTTATATGCACAGATAGAAATGTTCAATCATGTCAACCTACCACACTTGATTTCAAGAAAGATATGTACTAAAATGAGACAATTTAAATGTTGATGAAACCGTCAAACTCATGCACAAAAGAGGCAACGTTAACGTTTACGGTGTGCAATTGATCACCATTTAGGGCAATAATTTGTTGTATTTTTATTTTGTTACAAATAAGACTATTTATAGTATAAATAAGTTTTATTATTAATTTGCATTTTAATGTTTCACGAACATTACACAATTTAATATAATAATTTAAATACATATTTAACAAATATATTTTAAAATTAAACCAACCATATTTAATTAAAAAATATATATTGGGAATTGGACTGAAAAAAATGATAGGAAGTGCTTGTATGAAAATAAAATATTGAATTCATAACATTAACTTATAAAATATATGTATATATTGATGGGCCTTTAGGCCCTTCTTTGCAACCAAAAATGTATGTATATATTGTATTGAATAGACGTAGGAGAAAAGCCAGATTTTAAATTTAATGTACAAGTTAGTCGTTACGCACTCCAAAAAATAGAGCTGAAAGATTGACCGATTCACTTAGGAATTGACATTTGTCTATTTATTTATTTATAAAATATTAATTAATTTTTAAAATAATATAATAAGTTATTCAAAATATTGTTCGACCCTTTATTTAGAATATAGCATTTCTCTGACAACAGACGCAATAATTTGATAGTATTTCAATGGTCAAGATTGGTGACTAATAGTCAAACAAAAAAAGAGATTGGTGACTAACAAAGGTTTTAAGGACAAACTTTTATAATTACAAAGGGATAAAAGGGGGGACACATCAGCCCTAGAGGCTTCACATCACGAACAGATGGTCGACGTGGCAATAAGAAACAGGGGACATGGTTGTTACCGATTCATCTATGTTCTTTGTTTGGTTTGTGTAAAACATTTAAGTAAAGAACTTTGCTCCAATTTACAGCAAAGGGATTAAGTTTGCTCCGATTCTTCATTTCTGTTGTTGTGGATTTGCAATTCTGTTGTCAACTCCACCCACCCCTTGCTGCAGTTTTTTTTTTTATGAGAAAAAAATTAAATGACCCAACCTCAAATAGCCTGGAACCATGGTCACCATCGGTAGGGAAGTTTAAAACTTCCCCTCCTTAGAATGACCCGTATTTGTATATATTCCATTCAAATGTAAAAGAGCCAGCTTTTAATAATGCTCAAATATAAGAGAAACGTTTGGAAATTATGACGCCAATATAAGTATATTGAGAATAAACTTAAAAATTCATTTTAGTAAAAAGTCCGACAGCTATGTATTACTGAGCTATACCTTTGAAATAACGATCGATGCTTCCTATGAATTTGTGTTTTTCTCGTCTTCCTTGTTAATGAGAGCTGCAACGGGTTATGAACATATCAGAATTTTGAATCTGATGTTATGAAAGAAGAGAAACTCAAAGTTCTTGTTCTGGGCTATTTGAATGAATGGAACTTTCGAATGCAAAACAAGACATTTATAGATGCGCAGATTAGAATGCGTTAGAACGCGTTTTCGCGTAGAATTACTTGCCCTGTTTCGTCCCTTTTTTTTCGCCTAGTTGCAACGTTTGGTCAGGTTTTATTTTATAAAATTAATTTCAAAGTTCGTTCGTGGAAATATACAATTTCGTTCAATGATCGCGTGTATATGCACGGATAAAGTTTAATAATTACATATAATATAAAATAATTTTATATTATTATTTAATTACAAAGAATTTATGTAACTAGTCGGTTACAATAGATTGAAACCACCTATTTATAGGTTTTATTTAATAAGCTGGGACTATACCACTAAGACTAAACAGAAAAGAAAAAGGAACAAACAACACAATTATACAAAGCATGAGAATGATCTCTAATACTGTTCTCTAATAAGAGCAGTGGTTATTAATTAAAGCTAACGATCAGACGGTTTAAACCTGTTTTAGTTCAGCATTCTCATTTAGCAACTGAAGTATATATTGATGATCAAAACAAATGAAAGAATTAACCAACATTTACAATTTCTTAAGCACACGAGAAAAAAACATAATATGCAGTAGCCACTCGCAAACATTTACACATGTAAACTAATAGCAATTCCCTCGCTCTGTTTTGCCTTCGACATATCATATAGGATTTTTGTTTGACGAGTTCCTTGACAACAAACCAGATATTGTCCCCTTTGGCACTGACCAACATAGATATAGAAGTTTCCTTTTACCATAATCCATTGTGCAAGTGCAAGCAAAGTCTTATTTTATTCCCTTTGCTTTCTGGTGTGATCAACCACAACTTGCAAACACAATGACAACTGCATGAAACAGGTATTAGGAGTGAATTGCATGAAGCCAATTCAAGTTGACATCAAGTTGAGGAATATCTATCTTTAGATTGGGAAGCATAGGTTTGAAATCTTCCCATGAAGCAGCCGTCTCTTCATCGCATACCACCTCCTTTAAATTCTTAAGATTGATGATTGAGAATGGCAATTCACACCTTGCACAACTTGCCATGAAGAGATTTCTTAGATTACATAGATTACCAAAGTCCTCTGGTAAACTTGGAAGGCTAATACAGTTTGAGATGTCCATATGTCTTAGATTTGAAAGCCTTCCAATAGAATTTGGTATCCTTTCCAAATCAGTACAAGAACTTAACCTTAGAAGTTTCAAATTCTCCAAGTTTCCAATTTCTTGGGGCAATGCAGAAAGCTTGTGGCAATTAGTAATACTGAGAACCTTCAGGGAGGTGAT
Source organism: Mucuna pruriens (assembly GCA_025330945.1). NCBI lineage: Eukaryota > Viridiplantae > Streptophyta > Magnoliopsida > Fabales > Fabaceae > Mucuna > Mucuna pruriens. The sequence goes on along the minus strand of JAENHJ010000004.1, from coordinate 1,637,666 downwards.
ATCACAGAGCCCCTTAGGCAATCCCACCATATCTTTGCAATAGTCAATATTCAAATCTTCTAGATTTGGAAATGCATCTGAAATTAGCATGTTACCGTTTTCAAAAGCCTGTCTTGTATCACACAAGTAGAGGGATAACTTCTTAAGATTCTTCAATGTGACAAAGGAAGGAACACAAATCCGCTCTAGTCTGATTCTTTTCAGGTTGGATAATGAGCCAAGTAGCTCGAAATTGTTCATTTTTGAAGGATGGAAACCATAATTTATGACTATTAGAACTTTTAGTTTACTCATTTCTTTCAGGAACTTTGGAAAGGAGTACTGATTAGTTCCAAGGTTTAAAATCAGAACCTCGGCTTGAGTTGGTTGCATGTGGGACCAATATGAAGTGCAAGTTTCATCTGAAAAAGCAATCCATATATGGTGTCAATAGTAGAAGAGAAACGAATGACAGATCATAGAGACTTTCTTATTACCATCTTTACTTTATAAGTAAATAAATGTATATACTTTAGAGAATGGTATAACTAACCGATTGATATAGACAGTGTTCGAGCAGGGATCTGTTGGGGTTTCTGTTCAACACACCATCCAAAAATATTTGACAATATGCGGATCATAATACCTTGCTGCTTCTCCCTAAGCCACCATTCAGGTTTCTTTTCATTTATGTCAATCATCAGTCTTTTTCTCTGTTCAATCTGTTCCTGGGTGCTTTGATATATTGCAAAGTCTCTCAGAATATCATGAAGGAGGATGAAATGGTTATTGTAGTAGTAACTGTCTGTGTCACTCGTATTTTTCCTGGTAAATTAGCAAAAGTTAATTCCTTAGGGAGAAAAATTGCTTCACAAGATTAAAAATACACGCTCTATTTGATGGGTTACTCGTGAATTTCAACTTTGTTCTCAGAGTTCATAAGAAGAAATGCAAAGTACATGATGCTAAAAATTTAAATTCTCAAGTTAAATGGTAATTTTGGAATATTGTAAGGAATCAACTGCTCTCATTAGCTATACAAGCTATTGAATTATTTGTTCTCTAAGAGTATATTATGAAGTGATTGAGAAGAAAATAAAAATAGTCATTGACTGTACCTTGTTACTAAGACATTAACCAGATTCATGGAAGCTAATTTGTTGATAATGGCCATTGCTTGTATGCCATTATTGTCTAGTCCATACAACTCAATCCACATATCAATGAGAGCAGCAACAGGAATTCTTTGGTCTTCAGGAAATAACGCTAAGTCCATGAAGCACTCTTTGATGATGGGATTATCTTCCAAGACATCTAAGATCTTTTGGAGGAAGTAAGTAATTCAGTGTTAGAATGAAGAATAGAATGACCTTGTGACAATTCCTCCACCATCTTTTGCCACAACTCATAAGGTCGATTACCGAGTGATCTTCCAATCACTTTAATGGCAAGCGGTAAACCCTTGCAATGTCTCACAACCTGCATTTCATTTCAGTACAAGTAAATATAGTTTGTTATGACTCAGGCGTCCAATATGCAAGTATTATACCATAATATCACTTTAGATGCACCGCCATTATAAAAAAATATTTACTTTATCAATCAATAAAAAATTATTAGTGATGTGAATTTAAAATAGTTAATATAAACATCAATAAACTTAACCTACATGATTATATGTAATTGAATGATGGTGTGAAATGTTTGTATTTACTCTATATTCTTTATTTTAGATGAATGATTTTGTTTTTTTTTTTTTGCTTTTTTAAAAACGGAATGATGGTATGCTATATATGTCTATTTATAATGATGATTGGACACAAAAAGAACAAGTATGGATTGCTCGTATAATATGTCAGAAAGAAGGAACAAGCACCTGTTGAACAAGATCTTCGTCAGGAATATTTGAACTGCTTTTTTCCAAGAGAGCGTGGTGACGGAAAAGGGTTATTGCATCTTCATGAACAAGAGGTTTCAAGATGAAAGGAGCGCCAAATCTAGAAAATGCAACCCTTGAAGTCACCAAAATTTTATAATCTGCTATCTGAACCTGAAATTTCTTAACTAAGGCTTCTGAGCCAGGCCAAACATCATCCAGGATCAACAACATTGGACTTGCATCAATTTTCCTCAGCAAAAGTCCAAATTGATTAACTGCATCTTCATCGCTTTGAAACTCAGGCACATGATATCCACAATGTTCAAATAGCCTTTCTACGATATTCTTCAACTTAGGCGTTTTTGAGAAGGTTACAAATAAAATATGTTCCTTGAATTTACCTAGTGAAACCAAAAGAGATTATTAAGCCCAGAGCTTTTTATTTCTTGTAGAATACGTGTATAAAAGGTAATTATTCAACTGTGCATACATTGCAACAAAATAATTTACAACATTTAACATTTTGCAAAAATAAACATGAACGGAAATGAAAATAACTAATACGTCGTGATCAAAAGAAAATGCTTCTCTCTATCTTAGAGCAGCATAGAAAAAAGTTAGGAAATAACTATCAGTACTCAGAAAACTTGAACTCTGCTTTAAGCTGTTTTCTACATTTCAGAAATATATAGAGAACTAGTGCATTCCGCTTGCAATTAATTTCACCTATTATTAATAAAACATCCATTTATTGTTGAGTAGCATCTGAAGTTTTGCAAATTTCCAATAAACTTTTTTTTTTTTTTTTTTTACCTTTTTTGTTCCTATATGAATTCATATAAGAACTAGTTAGCTCATATATCATAGTAGAGAACCAAAAAGAGTGACAACTTACCCATGACTTGTTCATCCCAACATAGCAACGTAGCCAAAGTGGTTTTCCCCGATCCTCCCAAACCAGTCAACACAATAATGGACACAGCTTCGTTGAGAATCTCCATCTTCAACTTGCTCAATGGTACATCCAACCCAACAGTGAATTCTGGCTTTTCAGGAACACCAAAAGGACGCTTGATTGGTTCTTCTGTCTCTCCCATGAATAACCAACTTTTCGAGTCCTTTCTCTATTTAATCAAACAAGGATCAAGTTGTGAGAAGCAGAGAACATGAAAAGAGACCGTTATAGGATTTTTCATTAAAATAAGAGAACACATTATATTCCAATTCCATACTTTGGGGAACGCATAATCTTTTTCTTGTTAGCGTATTCTATCTTATATCTTAACATTAACAAGAGAGCTGGTTAGGAAGAAGTAGGATATAATGGATAATTTTTTTTCTTCTTTCACCCTTAACTTTACACCTGCTGGCTTTCTCCCTATTTCTTGTTTGTCCTACCTGAAAAGAAAACTCTTATATTTTGAATCCCATATGAAAAACATTTATGAATCAGTCCCTATCTTTTGTTGAAATTATCACAATATTTGGTTTGATTCTTATACTTGACACTATTTCTTGTTAAGTTCCAACACAAATTAAAGACCCTTCACTTTATTTTGCTTCTACATGAAAAAGAAAAAAAAAAGCATTTTTGGTTGCTATAAACATCTTTATTTTATTTTATTCCTCCATGAAAAAATACTCTAACATTGATATGGACAAATTTGTAAATATATTTTACATAGGAAACAAATTGTAAACATATTTTATCTAGGGATTAAAACAAAAAAGAATAGTGTCAAATATAGGGATTAAAGTTTTAATTTAACCTTTATTATAAACTAGACTATTTATATCATAAGTAAGTTCTACTTTTATATTACATAAACATATTATATGATTAAATATGATAATTTAAAACTTTATATGTATATATATTGTATTAAAATTTTAGCTGAATATTGAAACGCTAATTAAACTAACTTCTCAAAGAATTAAAAGAAAATAAAAAAGATGTTGGGAAGTCCATTAATTAAATATATGTATATATATTGTATTGAAAAGTCGGTACAAGAAGAGCTAGCTTTCAATACACAAATATAAGAGAACATTTCTTGAATTGTAGGACAAAGGTTAGAATACTGGGAATAAATTTTAAAAAATATTATTGTAGTAAAAACATGCGACAGTTACATACAACTATATACCTTAATTTGAAATAACCAGCGATGCTTCCTATGGATGTGTTTTTCTGTTACGTGCGAGTCCTTCTTGTTAATGAAAGGTGCAACGTAGGAGCACAAACAAAATTTGGAATTGTGAAATAAGTTCTTGTAAGGAATCTCCAATTGAAGGAATTGTTAGAACCTCAATAGAACAGGCATTTATATATATAGCCATGCATATGTTTGTGTTAGAATCTCCAATAAGTCCTTACGCGTGCTTTACTTTTTCTTATGTTGTCTTGATAATTTCTTTGCCGTGGGGAAAGACAAAATAATAGTTCAAATAAGAAAGTAATTAAGATGAAAGATCATAGACTGCTGCACCATTATTAATCTATTTTCCGCTTTGACGCCAACTACTTACCGGGCAAGTTTCATTCATATAAAGCGAAAGTGTAACTTTCTAAGAAAAATACTATTAATTAAAATTAGTGGATGAGATTATTATAAAATACATATGTAAAATAATTGAAGTTAGTACATTTACTTTCTTGGTTATAAATTAACGATCATAGCTTTATATACTTTTTCAAATACAAAAATGAATTCCATATTATGATATTGTTTGCTTCTGTTTAGAAAGTGCGTAATTTCGTTAAGAAGAAGAAAAATTATAATATGATTCTCATTTAAGGTTTACTTATTAATTGGGTAGTAATTAACGAAATAACCTTTACTTTTCCTGTCCATATAAGAATTCTCTTTAAGATGATTAAAAATGATTGTATCACTAGTTTAATTCATGAACAAAAGTTAGACGTTATTCTATGGATATCTTTTGTTATGGTATTACAACTTGTAACGTATTTCACATAACGTTATATATATTTTATTTATTTTATCTTTTTTTAGGTGTCAACCAGGCAGAGGTATTCGAGAATCCTTATTCAATTTGAAAACGTCTCATGACACGTATTGTTGTGGATAGTCATGAAATAATTTTAAACAAAATAAAGCTAAGCTAACATCCCTGCATATGTAAATGATATCTGGTTGTTATAAAATTTGGGTGACTGCTACGTTGTTATTCTACGAAAATTGCCACGTTCATACACGCGTTTGCCATTCTATGGAATTTGACGGTTGACTTCTTATTCAAAAGAAAGTACCTCGTCAAAAACGTCATTGTACGTGTCGATTCGCCGCAATTTTCCAAAATCTGTTTGGTCTTGTTGTTTATATTTATATATACACACAAAGGATGCACAAATCTATACGAGGGGAATAATTATTTTTTCTTTCTTAATAATTATTTAAATATTTAATTTCTAACAAATAAAAAAATATTTATTAATTTTATATATAAAACTCAAACCTAATTTTCATTTCAAACAATTAAAATAAGAAAACGTAATAGAAAATATATCATCAAATTATTTTTTATTCAGATGATAAAAGATTCTATAATTTATATGTGAGACCTCTTTTTTGTTTAGCCTTGGAAAAAGAAAAGAGATAAAAGGAAGGAAAGGAGTTGCAGGTAATTGTTCTCCTTAAAGCAAGAAAAAGAAAAAAAGCGAGATCAGGGAAGCGTGGGTTGGCAGAACCCATGCGTCTCGGGCAGACGCGAACGAAGGGAGAGACATGTGTCAGGTGGTGGCTTCTGGGGGAAGTCACTCAAAGACTGTCACCTACAGACGAGTAGGGACATAGAAGCAACTTTCCGTCGAGATACTCAGAACTAGGGAAGGAGTGGTCACCACCACATTAAATGTAAAGGTCGCTGCATTAATAGAGAAAAACCCTTTAGAGGGCTCCGTGACATTAAATGAACATGGGAGAAAAGTCACTGCATTAATGGTGGGGGATCCCCCTGAAGATCCTGAATGATGGCGAATGCGCCTATAAAAGGCCCCAAGCTCGAAGGAGAACAAGTCAAAAGAGTAACGAGTCTTCACATTTCGTGATGTTGTTTCTACACTTCTGATTGTAAGTCAACCTCATCCAATAGCTTGCTCTTGTGTACACCGTATTACGATCATACGAGTCACATACGCACAAATACATAGGTAAAGGTAAGGTTACTTGAATAAAACTTAACTACAAGTTCTTAAACATAAAGTAGTAAAGCACATAAGGGGTGGGGGACATCAACATTCGGATAATACTTTATATATCTATATATATCTATATATGTAATTTCTAAACATACTAACATTATCATTTCGTAAATAAAAAAGTATTATAACTCTACATATTTACTACCACAATCATTTCAACTCTACTCATACATGAATAATCATCATCTCAACATTATTACAGTTCAACAACCAATTGTCATCATGCAACAATGATGTTACTCATATAATACACACGCTTTATCCGACACTAGGCTAGGAGGTCCAATTCATACAACCAACCAAACTTACATGCACGCTCACAATACAACTACTATTGACAAATTTATGCACATATGTATGCATGCTACATGATTATCAACAACTTCAACTCATGCAAGGAACATCAATACTTAGTTTCCTTGTAACCATTACCTATTATGCTCGACCTTAGAGTGCTAAGCATCAATTACATAGCAAGGTAGAGGTTTAATAACCAACACTACAAAGTAGGGGCCACGGGCACATCCTACTCCAAACATCATGCATCATCTACTATTATATAGATAAGATCGAGACATTTTCAAGTCTAATGAAATAATCCATCAAGATTTCACTTATATTCTTTTACATATATCGGGTATAACTTTTACCACTTATATTAAGTTCTTAAAAAGTGTTCTTATCCAAGAGAAAATGAAGGATTCAATTTCTCTACTTTATAATAAGTTATCTCACTATCACATCATTCGCTTGGTGAGTGGGATCTCTCACCTAGCAAATCCCACCCACAAAGAGTGTACTTTCTCAAATAATGTACACTCGCCCAACGAGTGGAGCCACAAAGAACTCTTACTTCATTTAGTTGCTCAACAAATGCACCATTCGCCTAGCAAGCCAAGCTACAGTAGCTTAACTCCTAGAGTCTCACACTTTTTGCCCAACGGGAGTCCATCCTCACCTAGCCAAAGGGTGGACAAAGGCACCCTAAAATCTCACCTCGTATTTGCTTGGTGAGTGGGATGCATCGCCAAATGAGTAAATTCATAAAAACTTCACACTCTCAACTACGTCTAATTCACTAACGAAGGGATTCCTTCACCTAATGAGTGAGATTTCCCACTCATCCAGACTCTGGACTTACCCAACTAGACAATGGATTCACCCAGTGGGTCTTCATTGAGTTCATGTGTTATTAAGCTTTCTCCCCGCAAGAAAGGCACTCACTTAGCGAAAACTCGTAGTTTTCCAAAATTTTACTTAGACATGCATGGTCACTCAACAAAAGTCTCCTCTTACCCAACGAACCTTCAACAGAAATCTAGAAAATGAGCATTCTCCCAAGGAGTCAAGGGGCTCACCTAGTAAATACCCTCTACAACAAGATGAAAAATCATCCAAAACCATCAAAATTCAATCAAATCAACACATAAAATCACCAACACCTCCAAAACAACTCATAAACATCACCTGATCATGATTTTAACAACAAAACCACGTTACCACCAATATTATCATTTTGCATAAAGTGCAAAAACTCAACAATGACTAATAACAAATTCTACCTAAGCAATATTAAGTATATAACATATAAAACAACAATATAATCACATGCAAGGACCAAAAACACTAAGGCAAACTTCTCTTACTTGTTGAAGAACTTCGAATAGGAAAACTTTAAGGAAAGGGCTAAAAACTTGATCAACACTTGGAGTTTCAAAGCTTAAGAGGAAGGTAAATGACAATGTAGAGAAGAAGGTTAGTTTTTCTTTAGACATTAGCTTTAAACTTAGCCAAGAGATGGCCTTTTATAGCCTTTTAGGGTGAAAGTTATGGTCTAAGAGTCACTAAGGGTTCTTTTAACCAAGGGTCCAAGGGATATGTTTAACCATTTGATTTTAGGAGTTTTGTTATCCATTGGACAATGAGGTTTCACCACTCATTGATCCATAGGGGTTTTCACCGTTTGAGTGGGATTTTATATTTTTTCAAAACTTCGATTAGCCAGTGTTTCACCTCAAAAATGTGTCACTACACTAGCAAAACACATCGATAATACTAGTTCAACAAACTGTTTGGAATTGTGTCAAAGACCACAATCCATTAACTCAGGAGGTCACTTAACTTTGTCATCTAACTTTTAGGAAAAACTTTGCCTTGTTAAGCATGCTTTTCAAACCATTCTAGCTATTTTCAATATTTTCTCGAAGAATGTGCAATATAGCTCATCACACTTGCCATTAAATCTCTTCTACTCGAAATTAAATTTAATTACTTGAATATTTATTCAATCACTTCATTAAACACATACATAAAAAAACTCGACACTACATTTAATGATTAAATGACTGTATACTACTATTTTACACTGTAAATACATAACTTATTTTCTCACTTCAAGAACTCAAAATAGATGTTACCAACATAGAAAATATCACAACTCATATGTCTTGAATTAAATTGTAAGGTTATTAAGACATTACATCTAAATTAATAATGGTGATAATTAATAATTATAAGTGTAATGGTTTATTTTAAAAATAAAATACAAAATCATTAATTTATAGCTATATATATCACGGATAAAAAGAGTTTAGTGTATGTATTTTTATGCCTATTTTATTCCTACCCCTGTCTCTATGAACCATTATTTTTCTTGCACTATCTTTTTATTTTTTATTCTTATAACAACTTCACAGACTATCCGTTATTATTTAACTTTCATTATCTTTATTTTATTTTATTTTATCTTATTTTTAATTTTTAAAAAATACAGAGCCACGTAGTGGCTACGTGACTCTTTCTCCCTAGTTTGTTATAACTTAAATGTCCCAAATTACACCACAAGAATAATAAGATGCTAGCTTAAATTAACTCTTTGTATTATTTTAAAATAATAATAATAATAATAATAATAATAATAATAATAATAATAATAATAATAATAATAATAATAATAATAATAATAATAATAATAATAATAATAATAATAATAATAATAATAATAATAATAATAATAATAATAATAATAATAATAATAATAATAATAATAATAATAATAATAATAATAATAATAATAATAATAATAATAATAATAATAATAATAATAATAATAATAATAATAATAATAATAATAATAATAATAATAATAATAATAATAATAATAATAATTTATTTTAAAAGAAATTTAAAAATATTAAATTGTCGCAAATTTCAAATTAAATTATTAGATTAATAAGACATTATACTTAAAATTAATTTATTTTGACATTATAATTTTTTTTAAATAATATTAATTAGGTTAATAACAATGTTGTATTTTTAGAAAAGGGATTCACAAGCTTCAAGCTATCACAATTATCTATCTTAAATTAAATTACAATATTAAAAAGACAATATGCTTAGATTAATCTTTTTAGTAAATTAAATAAACTATAAATATATTTCATTGAAAAATGAGATAATCATGAAATGTATATATATGTTGGTAGAGAAACAATACCGACAGGTATGCTTAGCAAGGGAAGTGTAAACTCGTGGTTTTAAAGAGTTTAATAGTTATAACTAACTGTAATTAAAATAAATTATAAAAATAAATAAATTTATTATATATGATAATTTTTGTTAAATAATTATGTAAAAATAATTTATACTGTTAATATATAATTTATTTTTAAAAAAAGATAGGGTAAAAATATGAGAAGTTAACAAAATAAAATTTAAGAAAGTAAAATTATATTCCATACCATCTCATCAAATTATCTAATCCATTTTTTTTTAAAATTCAAATCAAATTGTATGATATTTTAATCTTTATATCATATAATTTTTTGAGTTTTTTTTTTCTCAAAACTAATTCAAATTTATCTGCAAACATCCCTAACGGACTCTATTATAACATGATAGCAAAATGCCATGTGAGAAAGGAAGCAAAGGGCTGAGAGAGGAAGCAAATGGCCATGGCAGGGAAGTGATTCAATGAGGGGGTCAGTTTCGTCTCACCCAAGGGGAGCTAGCGCCCTCAGCTAGGAAGAAAACGTGCTTGTGAACTACGGTTATCCAACTAGGACGGGAACTGTAAAATGAATTAAAAGACATTTTATTTTGGGATAGCTATGGAAAAATGCTATGTTTTTCCTACTAATATCTACTTAGTATCATGAGTTTAGCAAATAACAGTATGTGTTCTTCTCACAATATTATTTTTTATACATCCAAAACTAGAATTTAAACATTTAACGTTTTTGTTAAGAGACTCAAATAGCTACCATACGTGAAAACTAATGTTAGTAAAAAAAATTATCTCAGAAGTACTTTGCACATACCTCATGATTAAAGAAAAAGAATAACGATAATACTAAAAATAATAAAATTATTGTTTATAATATATTAAAAAATGTTATAAAATAAACTATATATAAAACACGTTACATATTACACGAGCTTTTACCTTTGGCAACAATTATAGGAGATTCACCAGCATAAAACTGCATGAGCTTTTGTCTCTACAAACGTTGTCTCTACACACTACAAAAAAAAGTCAAGAATAGCGACCGAAAAATCGGTGGCTAAATGTTAGAAATCGGTCGCAAAATATGATATTTGGTAGCTAAACCCTTTAGCGACGGAAATAGCGACCGAATTTGGTCGGTCGGTAAACCCTAGTGGCTAAACGAATTAGCCACGGAAATTTTCGGTGGCAAAATTAGCCGCGGAATTTTTCGGTGGTTATTTAATTCCGTAGGTAAATTGTCATTGGAAATTTAGCGACCGAAATTTAAAGACTATTTCGGTCGCTAAATTAGTTAAGAAATTTTATAATATTTAAATGATCGGTCACTAAAATCGGTCGCTAATATATTTCGAAATGTAATATAAAAAATTTTCGGTTGGTGAAATCCGTCGCTATTTCGGTGGCAAAAAATAAAGTTTTATATAGGGTTAGCGACGGTTTTAGCGACGGACGATTTCGGTGGCTATATAATAGGAGATTTAGCGACCGAAAATGAAAAGGCTATTTCGGTTGCTAAAATCGGTGGCTAATATATTTGAAAATATAATATAAAAAATTTTCGGTTGCTGAAAATCCGTGGCTATTTCGGTGGTTAAAACTGAAATTTCATATTCGGTTAGCGACGGATTTAGAGACGGAAATATGTGGTCGCTAAAAGTTTTGTTTTTTTTTTTTTCCTTTTTTTTAATTTAGTAATATATATATTATGAACCTGCCAAATATTTATCAATAATTACAATTTTAATCACACTATAAATAACATACAATAACAAATTTGAAATAAATAATTATGTATGAAAACATTAACAATTAAAAGTCTCAACATGATTACTAAATCAACAAAATCATAATAAGTATGAACATAATTATCCTAAACATTGTGAAATAATTGTCTATTACATCATCTTAAAGATATGATCCTAAGCATTATCACCATGGTCATCACTATTATCAGTGCGATGGGAGGTGGCGTAAGAGATTTCAATTGCAAATGTTGTAAAATTAGTTGCATTTGTTGATTTTGTTGTTGTATTTCTCACTTTGTTGTCGTATCTGCTCACTTTATTGCTCATGATCATTCAACAGTTGCACCATTTTCTCCTCAAGTGACTTCTCCTTAGCGATTTTTTTTCATTAAGTTCATTATTCAATTTATCAATTGTTTGACGATATCTTCCATTTGTTGTACCATTGGCATGTCTATTCTATTAGTGCCAATACTTGTTGAATGCTGCGAACTTGTTGGTTAAACTCCCAAGTCCATATACATTTCCTTTTTATTCTTACCTCCAGCAATTTCTAAATATATGGCATTGTCGTTGATCGGTGCAGAATTGGAGTCATTTTTGCGGATGATGCTTCCTCTGTGGTAGATTTTTGGACTTCTTGTCGTCGTTGCTCATATTTCAGCTTCAAAAAAAAAGTTGAATCTTTAATTAGACTTTTATTAATAGTTAATAAACTTTAAAGTAATTTTAAAAAGGTAAAAGATTGAATTTACCGCAAGTTCACGAGTTTTGTCATTGACCCATTCTCCGGACTTTAATTTCTTGGTTTTCTCTACCACCTCCCAAGCAGTTGGCGGTCGTTGCAATTGTGTAGCCTAGTTAAATTTAAACAAAAATTGAAATTATAATATAACCAATCAATTAAGTAAAATAAAAAGCAATTAAAATTACCATTTTTTCGTAATGAGCCGATGTAGATATAGATCCACCACAATATGCTGAGGCTCCTTTATTAATAGCTCGATTTGCCTTGTTAATCGACCTCTTATTCTGAAAATCTATAGAAGACCAATGTTCGTCCAAACTTGTTCGAACATTTGGTGGAATCCAAGTTGCACTTTGACCATTTATAATCTTACTAATTGTATTTTTGTAAATGGATGAACCCTTTTTCTCAAAAATGTCTCTGATAGTTTTCTCCTGTGATGGATCCCAACTATACTCTTTCTGCATTGAAAAGTAATTAAGCAAAATGGAAAAAAATGAACAATACAATTGAAATTGAACCAAAAATGTAAATTACCTTGAACTCTCCAAACCATAGGTCGCGAACTTCAATTCGTACCTTCTTCCAACTCGGCCATGGTTCATCAAAATTTTGTTTAATTATTCGTGAGATGACCACTACTCTATATTTTTAGAGATTAAACCATTTATACTATAACTATATAAGTGCTCAAAAATTAAAAAAAAAATAAAAACTCATTTCTAATATTCATCTTTAGCATTCAGTATAAAATGAGGGTGGGTGCTATACAATAACAAAGGAAGCTGAGGGTTCAGAGTTCAGATTAGAGTTATGAGGCAAGATGATGCCAAAAATATTGACGGAGATAGAAGCATGGAAAACTGTATCTAATTATTATGGGTGTTTAAATTCTAAATGGGAACGGAAATATCAACTTTTCCCATAACCCACTCCCTAAACAATATTATTTTAAGGGTAAAAGTGGATTTTACTTTGCTCCTTCTTATCAATCCAAATTGCTGTGTGAAATGTGCAAGAAGTACAATTAAATTAAAAAGTGTGAGGATAGAATGCACCATTTACAAACTGCTGACATGACTCGTATCAAAAGATTGTTCAACGATAGAAAGAGTAGGAGATGGCTGAAAAAGTAAAATTGTGAAAAGCTAATATTCTGACTACATATTATGGTTCATGTGTGCCTGAGCTTGTCATAGATAATGTAAGGACAAGTGTATCATTCAGAACCTAGGAACCTGAATTAATATACAAGATGGGGATATTTTAAAAGAACAAAGGATGTCAATTTGAAACAAAGTAAACTGGTCAAATGTGAATATAATAATACATTTTCAACCCATTTAGGGAAAACAATACTCCAGTCTGTAGATGCATTGAATCGTCATGTAACCCAGATTAATAAATAAATGAAGAACTATTAATTATGGATCTGTAAGGTGAGTCATTTCATGCATAATATATGTGTAAAGTGAAACAATAAATTCTTGTTATTTCATACTGTAAGTTATTTAGGGGCGCGGACGGCGCGGACCGGTCGGAAGGGAAGGAGTCGCGGACGCGGGAGGGCAACGGCGCGAACCCGGTCGGAAGCGGTGGGACTCGCGCGCGGATGGCGGTAGACGGCGCAGACCGGTCGAGCACCGGCGGATCTGAACGGAAAGGCGCGCGAAAAATGGGAGCTGTTTTTCGGTCGACGACTGCGCGGAAACCAGGTCGGTACTGGTCTGTTACCGGTCGAACGGCGGAGCGGCAGGCAGGCGTGGATGGTTGGTCAAGGCGCGACTGGGCGGGCGTGGATGTCTAGAACGGGGCACTGTAGCTGAGCAATAAATTCGGAGAAGAAGTAAGACAACTTTGGAGCGGGGATGTGTAGCTGTGCGGGAAACTTCAATAGTGCCTAAAATTTTTAAGAGGGAACTTTTAAGAGGTTAAGAAAATAACGTATGTTTTTTTGTAATATAATTTGATATATTATAAAATTAATTCTTTTATTTTAATTTATATTAATATAATCTAATACATTATAATATGGTATGTTATAATATTAAATATTTTATTAAACAATATAAACTAAATTGTTTATATAAATATAAATTAGTCAAATTATATTATACAATTTTATATATTATATATCATATTATTAATACATGTTCAATTAAATTTACTAATTTTACTTAATGTAAAAAATAATGACACTTATATCATGTAAAATAAACTTAAACATCCTAATTACTTTAAATATAGAGTCAAATTACTCATTTAATTGATAAATAACTACTAAACGTATTCTTATTTAGATAAATATAAAAATTATCTTAATTTTGAAGATAAATTTACTAATTTTACTTAATTTAAAAAATAATGACACTTATATCATGTAAAATAAACTTAAACATCCTAATTACTTTAAATATAGAGTCAAATTACTCATTTAATTAATAAATAACTACTAAACGTATTCTTATTTAGATAAATGTAGAAATTATCTTAATTTTGAAAACAAATTTACTAATTTTACTTAATTTAAAAAATAATGACACTTATATCATGTAAAATAAACTTAAACATCATAATTACTTTAAATATAGAGTCAAATTACTCATTTAATTGACAAATAACTACTAAAGGTATTCTTATTTAGATAAATATAGAAATTATCTTAATTTTGAAGACAAATTTACTAATTTTACTTAATTTAAAAAATAATGACACTTATATCATGTAAAATAAACTTAAACATCATAATTACTTTAAATATAGAGTCAAATTACTCATTTAATTAATAAATAACTACTAAACGTATTCTTATTTAGATAAATATAGAAATTATCTTAATTTTGAAGACAAATTTACTAATTTTACTTAATTTAAAAAATAATGACACTTATATCATGTAAAATAAACTTAAACATCATAATTACTTTAAATATAGAGTCAAATTACTCATTTAATTGACAAATAACTACTAAAGGTATTCTTATTTAGATAAATATAGAAATTATCTTAATTTTGAAGACAAATTTACTAATTTTACTTAATTTAAAAAATAATGACACTTATATCATGTAAAATAAACTTAAACATCATAATTACTTTAAATATAGAGTCAAATTACTCATTTAATTGACAAATAACTACTAAACGTATAAATGTAGAAATTATCTTAATTTTGAAGACAAATTTACTAATCTTACTTAATTTAAAAAATAATGAAACTTACATCATGTAAAATAAACTTAAACATCTTAATTACTTTACAAAATACAATAATTACAAAATATATAGAATCAAAAAACTTATATAAAATTACACATAAAACAATTATATTCATAAATAATCAAATTATATATTTTTTTTATTTAATAAAATCGGTGGCTAATTCCGTCGCTAAACTTACGGTTTTCCCCATTGTCAAAAAATACCGATTTCGGTCGCTAAATCCGTGGCAAATGGGCCCTCATGGTTTTGCAAAAAATCCGTGGCTAATTCGGTGGCTAACATTTCTTTATATATATTTTTTTATTTAATAACATCGGTGGCTAATTCCGTCGCTAAACTTACGGTTTTTCCATGTTAAAAAATGCAGATTTCGGTCGCTAAATCCGTGGCAAAGGTACCTCACGGTTTTGCAAAAAGTCCGTGGCTAATTCGGTGGCTAACATTTTTTTATATATATTTTTTTTATTTAATAACATCGGTGGCTAATTCCGTCGCTAAACTTACGGTTTTTCCATGTCAAAAAATACAGATTTCGGTCGCTAAATCCGTGGCAAATGGGCCTCATGGTTTTTAAAAAAAATCAGGTGGCTAATTCGGTGGCTAACATTTCTTTATATATATACTTTTTATTTAATAACATCGGTGGCTAATTCTGTCGCTAAACTTACGGTTTTTCCATGTCAAAAAATGCAGATTTCGGGGGCGAAATCCGTGGCAAAAGATACTTCATGGTTTTGCAAGAATTCCGTGGCTAATTCGGTGGCTAACATTTTTTTATATATATTTTTTTTATGTAATAAAATCGGTGGCTAATTCCGTCGCTAAAGTTACGTTTTTTCCGTTTCAAAAAATGCAGATGTCGGTCGCTATTTCGGTGGCAAAGGCTACCGCATTGTTTTTCAAAAATTCTGTGGCTAATTCGGTGGCTAAAATTTTTATATATATTTTTTTTTATTTAATAAATTCGGTGGCTAATGCCGTCGCTAAAATATGTTTTTTCCGTTACAAAAAGGCATATTTCCGTGGCTAAATCGGTGGCAAAAGCTACCTCATGGTTTTTCAAAATTTCCGTGACTAATTCGGTGGCTAATTCCGTCGCTAAACATACTTTTTTTGGTTACAAAATTGCACATTTCCGTGGCTAAATCGGTGGCAAAGACTACTTCATGGTTTTTCAAAATATCCGTCGCTAATGTCGTTGCTAATTGCGACGTATGATTTTCCGTCACTAATTTCCGTCGCTAATAAGCCTTTTTTTTGTAGTGACAAATGTTGACTCTAAAGTGACACACTCAATTGCTTCTTAAAAATAAATGAAGAGAGGGAAGAGTAAGAAGACCATATCTACGTAAGCGGGCCAAGTAATTCGTGCATTTTACACAAAACTCATTTCATAATTTTCCTAAAGAGATATAAATTTAATTTGTTTTCACGCCCGGAAATTATACCTTCGTGTGGAATAGACAAAACCAGTTTTCTTAACAATCAGCATTTCTGGTTAATTTAATAATATTGCACAATCTTAATTGCATAACAAAATGAAATAATAATAATAATAATAAAACAAAAATGCTAAAAAGGTGTAAGTTCAAAAAAATAACACAACTGCTGTTGCTATTAACCATTCCACAATTATCATTGACAAAGTGTTTTCCTAAAGAATAATTTTATAATCTTCCCACCAAGCCCTCTTACTAATTTTCTTACTTTGTTTATAATAAATATTAATGTGTTTTATATTTGTAATACATTAAATATATTTGTATTTATTTTTTATTTAATATTTTTAAAATAGTTATAAAATTTATAAAAAATATAATATTACTCTTTCCTAAAACTCAACTTTGACAACAGTGCTCTTTCTATTATAGGAAACGAAGAGTGAATAGATAAATAAATAACTAAAAGAAATACAAAGGTATTGTTGGGTTAAGCTGAAAAATGAAGGAAGAGAAAGGATAAGAAAGAAAACCTGCAAAAACAAAAAATTCCATGTTTGATTTCAGTGAAAGTGTGAAAAGTTTTAGTGAGATCCATGGTAAATTTGTATCATTCTAAATTGAAGAGTAAATGAGCTTTTCCTTATAAAGTTTTTTTCAAAAGAACATTGTTCTTTTATGATGATTTTTTAAGGATATTTATGTTATCTTAGGTATAATTTTTTTTCCTTTTTTTTACTTTTTTAAATTTTCACATATGTAAAACTTTTTTATTTTCTTTCTTATTAAATAATTTAAACAATCATTTTACTTTATTTTTTTCTACTTTATTTTTTCGCTCTTTTTTTCTAACACAAACAAAAGCAATAAAAAAAAAATTATTTATGTATGTGGATTCATTCAAATCCTATAAAACTGAAAAGGCAGCATGAATCCTTTGATTTCGTGGCTTTCCTTCAAGCTTTTGTGCACAGCTAATTAAATTAGAACCGTTTATTATATTTTGTCTCCTCATATTTACTGTACATGCAAATGACCAATAAAAAAGTAATATATTGCAAAGATAACGGCTGCATGAGAGGATCCCAATTCAAACCTGCACGCATGTAAGGGGACTTGATTTGACATTCGGAAAAAATGCATACTTTTGGAAAAGACTAAAGGGTGGTGGTCATCAAATTAGTCAGACACTCTCTGGAATAAATACATATATACTTTAAAGTGGGAGGTTTATACTTTGAATCATGTAAAAAATAATAATTCTTAAAAAAAATGAATTACTACAAACTTATGCAAGATTACTTTTAAAAGAAGAAATTTGTAAATACATAAAAAAACAATAAAGAAAATACATGAGTTATTATTATTATTATTATTATTATTATTATTATTATTATTATTATTATTATTATTATTATTATTATTATTATTATTATTATTATTATTATTATTATTATTATTATTATTATTATTATTATTATTATTATTATTCAACATATGTTTCTTTTCTTTTCTTTTTTTCATTTCTCTTTATATCATTTATTACTTTTTTTGTTTCAATCTTTCTTTCACTCATATGTTCCAAAATAGGTATACAGGTGAATATTTTTTAAAATAGATAAGATAAAAGTAATATATAATATAAAATAATATTATCTATTTTCTTTATTTTTTTATTAAATCTTACCATTTATTATATTTATATTTCTCTGATTTTTTTTGAAAGGTGTCATTTAGGTTTGTGGTGTCCACTAATCAATGTACAGTTATCAAACATAAAACAATGATAAATTTCTGAATGTAGGAGGAGACGCGAGGAAAGCAATGAATTACAAAAATATTCAGGCACACCAGGACTTATTTGACATTCTATTTGATAGTCCAAATAGGTTTTAATTTTTTTTACTTAAATTTAAGTCATTTTTTTAATTTAGTCATTAAAATTTTTGTTTTTTAGTTTTTTAATAATTTTAAAAATTACTTATTTTAGTTTTTGATGTAAATGTTATTAAAGACTTTTTTGACGTAATAATCATAATTGACTCAATATCATTGTTAAGTAAACAAGCGTAACATGTGTGAAGTTATTTGACTAAATTTGAAGAGTCTTTAATAATGTTTAACTAAAACCAACAATTTTTAGAATTGGGAGACTAAAAAATAAAAATTTAAATTTAATAGATTAAAAATATATTTAAATCTTTTTTTAATTATGTGTATTTTTTTTCAATCTTTATTATTTAAATATGACGATTTATATTTATAGTTCTCATTTCATATTCTTAATATTGCGAGTGTAAAATTTATAAAACAGAGTCAACAATAGTTATTAGGATAAATTTTGATACCATAATTTAAATCTAACTCAATTTTATAAAATCAATTTATACAATGAAATTACTTCCTACTTATATACTCTATTTTATTCATCTGATTAGTCAAGAATCTCTAACGAATCAATTATTATATATACTCTATTTTATTAATCTCACAAGAGAACATCTAACAAGTCAATTGTTCTAAATCCTAACAAGTATTTGACACGGTTTATTTAAAGATAAAATACTTAGATCTGTTTCACTACTTTTCGTATAATATAAAAAAATAAATTATGTTTTTTGTCCCTCTAAATATATATCAAATTTAGTTTTCGTTCCTTTAAATTTTGTTGTATCCATTTTCAGTCATTTAAAATATTTATTAACCTCAATCTCTCATATCCAAAGTGAATGTGTCCAAAGACTTCATTCATATGACTTAGCATCCAAAGGTGTCACTCATAGAACCTAGTGTCTAAAGACATTGTCAATAGGATCAAGTGTTCAAAGGATAAAGCCAAGTTTTATTAAGAAAAAAATTAATATTTTGGAGGGTGAGAGATTGAGATCAATAAATTTAATATTTCAGATCACTAAAAAGAGAAAAATTTTTAGAACTATTATTACTTGTTTTCAAATTCCAAAAAATTATTAATTTTAGTTTGTCAGCATAGATAATATTATAGACATTTTCGACGTAATAAATAATATCTAACTCAGCAAATGCTATTAAGTATAGCACACGTTGTATATATTGAGTTAAACATCATTTGTTACATTCGAAAAATCTTTAACAATGTTTACATGAAGGATTAAAACTAACAATTTCTAAAATTAAAAGAATAAGAAATGAAAGTTTTTGTTTGAATGATAAAATTCAAATATAACTTAAATTTAAGGAACTAAAATTATATTTAAGTCACAAAAAATTATGTATTTAGGTTAATAAGTCTGTTGGTAAAAAAAACAATAATATATTTATTTTATATATGGGTTGGGTACTTCTTGTATCCAAAGTAAATTATTGTTTTTGCTGAAAAAAACGAAAAACAATTATATATTGTGACATACCCATCATAATTGATATATCTTATTATTTTACATCAATTTTCATTCAAATAGATATTTTACCTGGAGCGTTGCTAAATAGTAGGAAAGAATTTATTAAGAATATGCACAAATCCAATTGCTTAAATTTTATTGGTTAAATAATAAGTAAAAATTACAAATAAAAAGTATTTGATAAAAATCATGTTTATGATATAATAAATTTCATACAAGCTCGGCTCCTACTAATTAGTATTTTTTTTTTAGCTATCCATGCGGGTTAAAATGGTTACAAGTTTTTTGAAATTTTTTTAAACTCAATTCACCCTCTCATAATTAACTTCATCTACTTGTCAACAAACAGGTTTTCTCGAAAATCTCAAAAGGGTATCTTGCGAAAAGAAAAATAGTACAAAATGAAAATAAAATAAAATAGAAGATCGATGAATAGGTGGCGCAAGAATAAAACAAAACAAATTATGAGTGATGAAAAGACTTTGTCTTCTCTTTTATTTTCAAAACTAATGTATTTTTAATATATGATGCATTTCAATTGGTTGAAGGAAGACCATTTGAAACGTCATGCTAGTTGATAGGGTCAACCCTAAGGATAGTTATGAAGAGCAATGACCCATGGCTAAGGGTCCTCCAAAAAACGACTAAGCAATTCTAATGTGAGGAGAAAAAAAATGTCTTCAATTTTTTTAGCAATAATTCTTGGACTTCATGTTCACAACTTCTCTGAAACCTTTTCAATTTTCAAATTTCAATTCATATGAGCATTAAGATTAACAAAATTCAATTTCTATATAAAAAAATGTCAATTCGCACTCCACATCCACCATTTTCCCATATTGATTGAAATTTTGAATTTGCCAAAAATTACAAATCGTTATTCAAATATTTCAATTTCTTATATAGTTTTATTAAATCCACTTAGGATCATAGTAATATATAGCTTAAAGGAGTTTCTTTGTGGTCATCATGTTATAATAAAAAGTTTATGGTTTATTAGAAAAATTGATGTTAATATTATAATTAATAATTTTTCATATTCAAATATTTGAAAAAATTATTTTTTATGATAATTTGTAAATATCGTAATAAAACATTTTTTTTTGTAATATTAGTATCTATTTTTTTTTATAATATATTTATATTTTAGAATATTTATATGTAAAAGTTTTTTATTTATTATTTTGCTTTTCACCTATAAAATATCAAGGTCGATTTTGCTGGCTAAAAGAGTCAAGATTTGGGACAAACATTAGGCTTTCAACTTGAAATTTAGAAGGAGGGATTCATATATGAATTTAATAATTACATATTAATAATATAAAATAATTTTATAGAAACATTTAGTTACACATCATTATTTATATGATTTTTAAAATAATTATATAAATATCAACAAATTTATTATATATAATAATTTATAATTAGATGATAATATAAATTATACATGTATAATTGATTTTTTCTTCTTCTATATGGTATTCATTTGAAAAAAAGTACGTTATTCCAAGTGTTATATATGAAATCGAAAGTTTTCTAGTATTGATCGATAAGCTAAATTGATTAGAATTCAAGCCTTAGTCATTTTTTCAAGTATGTGTATTCTATTAAGAATGTTTGATGAGTAGTTTTGCTTTAAATTAATATGGTGACACTTGTCAATATCAAACATGATTACTTTTTAGATATTAGAAGTTTAGTATGGTAGATCAGATGTACAAATCTTACGAGTTTAATAGTTATTTACTTTACCTATAAATATGTACTTTGTTGTTGGTTAATAAGAAACACACATCCAATTTGTGATTACTTGCTAATAAGAAATCAATAGGAAAAATCTTTTCATAACATTTTTTTATTTAATCTTTAAAATTTTCCATAGTTCTTGTTACCACTTCAATTCTTCTATCTTTCTATTTTATTTTCTTTCTTCTTTTTCCTTATTAATGCTTTTTTGGAGCTCATCATAACAAAAGTGATTTTAATTTCTAACAAATTGTTCTTTGAATCATATGTTTGGATTTAATTTTAGAAGTTACTCATAAAAAAATTTGGATTAACATATATCTACCAACTTGTTCAGTTAGCGTTTGGAAATTTTTACTTAAAAATATATTAATGTTCCATATAATGAAATAAACTCAATTTGATCATGTCTCAACTGTATAAGAATACCATAATGCGTGACTAATGGAACATAGTCAACAAATGCAATTAAAAGGAAGGATATGATAATCACCTGTAAAGAGTTTCCATCAAAGATTAAAAAAAATCAATCATTCTATCATACATGAGTGCATTGTACGGAAGCCAAAAAGGAGATCTTTGAATTATGTAAGACATTATATATGTATATAAAAAAAATGAGAATATGAGATCCACAAATGAGAATATGATAGCTATGGTAGGAAAGAAACTGTGATGCAAATACAAATGACAGAGTAATTGATGAATATAGCAGTATTAGCTTCTAAAAATGCATGAAATAATCATTCATGTATTTAACTATCTAAATATATTGGATCTTACAAAAATTAAAAAATATTAAAAATATTAGTATTGATCATAACATTGTTAAAATAAATTACATTTTTTTTCCATGATATACGTGAGTGTTACACTACCTTCCCTTTTATGTTAAAATATAAAATAAATTACATTTTCTTTCGGTGAGAGATGCAATATTGCATTGTCCTTCTTTATTTTAAAGTATATAATTTAGTTTATTTAACTTAACATCAATAAAGAACAATTCATTATTAGATTTTAAAATATATACTAAAATATTTTTAATTTATCAAATTATCATTTAGTCACTCAATATTTTTTACAATATACGATTTAATTTAAAATAACTATTTCTTTTATTAAAATAATAATTAAAAATAAAATTTATGAGATAAGTTATGTGTATATATTTATAAATATAAATTTATATATATCATATTAATATACATTTGAATTTTCACATTTAAAAATATATTTTATTCACTAACATTTTTAATATGCATATACCAGAATTACATTTATTAAACTTAATAAATATAATATATAATAATATTCTTGAAATTAATTATATATTAAATTTAATAAATAACACTATATATGAAAATACTAATTTATTTAAATATTTATAAAAAATATTATATTAATAACATCAATCAAATACTATCTTAATACATATATTTAATTTTATTTTTACTTAAATATGTGTGTGCGTGCACGTGTGTGCTTCCTGTGTCTACGCTTTTCTATGTATGAGAAGGAGTGGTTTTATCTTATTATTTGGGTTTCCTATACGTAAGACGGGTAGAGGAGTCATATTTAGAACCTCGATTTTGCATGATTTTAGTGGTATATGAATGAGGATTAAACCCCTAGATTAATGTTGCATCATTGCTTATGGTTTTTGTTGGTTTTGGTGTGATAATATGCTATTAATTGATGAATTTCATGGTTGTTGTGTATGTTACGATTTGGGTTGATTTTTAGGTTTTGATTTGGGACTTTTCGTGTTGAATAAAATTTGATGAGATTGAATGTTGGTTCTGGTGTGTTTTTATGTGCCAAAATCATAAAGTACAAATTGGTTAAATTTTCTTGTTTAATTTTGAGAATTTAGCTAAGTTTAGGCAGAATTGCGAAACACAAGTGTGAGACTCGTTGGGCAAATATGAGTCCTGTAACTCTTTGTGGCTCCACTCATTTTGTAACTCTTTGTGGCTCCACTTGCTGAGTATGTAGGGAGGCTCGTTGAGCAAGAGCACGTAACAAAGAGTTCGAAGTCTCTATCAAGTTATTTGCTAAGAAAGTGGGAGGCATATTGAGCCAGAGTGTTAGGACTTGAGAGCAATGCTCTTTATGGTCCTACTCACTAGGTCAGTAATGAGGCTCGCGGAGCGAGGGAGTGAAACAGATGGGGGAAATTTTCTATCTAGAGTATTTGCTAAGCGAGCTAGTTCCTGGCTTAACGAGAGAGGGGAACAAAGAGTAGTAACTTTCTGTAGCTCATATCTGCTTAGTGATAGCAGTATCTCATTGAGCGAAGGCTTAGTGCACTACCTTAAAGTCCTTATTTGTTAGGTGAGAGGTTACCTTGTTAAGCGAGAGCGTACAACAAAGAGTTTGGACTCTCTTTTAAGTGTGTTTGTTGAGCAAGCGAGAAGTCTAGCTAGTTAAGAGACGGAGAATAGAGACAACAAATTCTTTATGACTCTTATCATTGGGCGAACAAAGTGGGTCGCTAGGTGAGAGCACGTACATAGCTCCTATAGCTCTGATTTTCTAAGCGAGAGAGTGAACTTGCTAAGCAAAAGTTGAACTTATTGGCTAGAATCCCTTGTGTAAACCTGAGTTATGTGTTCTTTTATGAGTTTTGTTCTTATATTCATGCCTTTATATACTATTAAGTGTGGACTAAGTAAGATATAACCGTTGTTGCATTAAGAGACGAGCATGAGAAATGATGTGAGAAAATAAGTAAGAATGAGCAGTTATCAGATGAGATTCCTAGGCCAAGGTCTATGTGTGGGTGAAGATTATGTTTACTCTGTGGGTTGTGAAATGAGGTGCCTGAACTATGGCAATCAAGCATGGTTCTTATTGACTCACTTTAAAGAGAAACTATTAAGAATATAAATTGTGTGACATTCACCATAGAATGTAACTGGTGTGAGAGAAAGTAAACATGAGCCAAATGGTCAGGTCACTAGACTTACATAAGGCTACTCGTTACAAAAACCCCAATGGTCGGACTAATCCCAGAGTTAGGGCACACTATGAAAGCTGAGTAGATCTTGGTATGCTATTGCAGGATGTCATGCCAACTTAGTATGGCTAACTATAGAGGCAAAGATTAGCAGTGTTGCCCATAGCCTACTTTCTGGATTTGAGTTTGGTACCATATGCATATGAAGTATTGCATAGGATGCATACTATCATAGAATATACATAGTATTTATTGTGGATGTGTGTTATATCTTATGTGTTGTGGTGGTGTATATGCTACCCAGCCTTACCAAGGTTGTCTTGGTAGTAGTGAGAAATATTTTCATTCCCCTTGTATTTTGTTTGTTATTACTTGGGTTAAATACCATTTGTAGGCATAAGCAACTATAGGACGGTGGGTAATAAATTATGTGTTGATATCTTTTTATGTTGCTTTCATTTGGGTTTTGTCAACTCTAATAAGATTGTAACATCAAGGTTGACCATGCTATTTGGGTTTTATTATATTGCGTTTTTATGTTTTTAATATTGAGTAGTTGGATGACCTTTAGAGTGTTAGTAATTATTTTTTTATAAGTTTTTATGTTGAGACTACGAATGTTGAGTTTGAGACGTGTGAATTTTTTATCCCTTGAGTTTATGTTTATAAAGTTTTATTTTACTGAGAAACAATTACATGACGTCATGTTTTCAAAAAAAGTTTGATGTTTTTCGTATTTAAATAGTTGCTTAGATATTAGTAAGTAGATAACGAATAAAGGGTGTTATATATAGCAATGTAATATTTATATATTTAAAAGGTTAATAGTGTAGAAGATGTTTTGATAAAAAAAAATTTTTTTAATAAAAGTTAAAAGTTTTTTACAAATTATTTTTCTGTTGAAAATAGTATTCTTAACCATTGGAAAGGACAAATTACCATGCATACATCTATATGTAGTTCATTGAATCATATTATTAAACCAATTGCAATGAAATGAGTACGTATCAAAAACACTCCATTTTGGGTTTGCCTTCTTATCTTCAATTATTTTGGTAAATATTTTGTTACTTTGATTTTGGATGGAATCAGAATTCTTTGATTTGATGTGGTGACACAATTTGTGAGGGGTAAAAAATCGTTAAAAAATATTAAGTAAGTTCAAACGATCTATTGATGTAAAGTTTGATGTTTAAATCACCATAAATTATATAAAAAATATTACAAATCACTAGTTACTATACGAGTTAGTAGAGTGGAGGAAAGTTAGATATTGATATGAAAGTATAGGAAATAAGATCAAATTTTACTATAAAAGTATAGAATAATAACACACTTTTTCATGAATTTTAATTATAATATAATTATGTATTTAAAAATATTTATTTATTATAAATTTTAGTCATATACAATACAAATTTATTATGTTCATTGCATGTAGGTATGTAAATAGGTTAGGCTAAGTTTTACGTAAATAAATTTGACTTATTTTATAAAACTAAAACTTAAGTATGACCTATTATCTATTAAATTTTTTTTTTAAGGTTTAACCTAATTTTTTAAAAGTCTGGTTTGCCTTATTAACTTACTTGAAAACTTATTTTATATCAAGACTTTGAAATAAATCAATAAAACTAGTTTATAAATATATGTCAATAGGTTAAATAGATTAATAGACTTATTTTTAAATAGGCTAACAATAATAATTTGTTTTTAAGAATAAAAAAATATTTTATTTTGGTACGAAAATATTAAGATATTAAATATATAAATGTAATATTATATAAAAATTTTAATCATATAAAATGAGATAAATAGATTGGTTTGTTAGATTTAATAAATTTTTTTTATAAGTTCAAGTTTAACTTATTTAAATAAATAGGCTTTTCAAAAACCTAAACTTAACATTTTTATTAAAGAGGCTAAGTCATAGATACTTGCCACTTATCCCTAATTGTACATGTTAAATATTAATAATAATTAAGTATGGAAATTTAATATTGAATAGGTTTAAATATGTTTTAAAAATTTGAAAATATAGTTTTAGTTTGTGCAAATGTTTTTGTTATTTTTATATTCATGACATTTTCTTAGTGTTCTTTTACGGTCTTTATAACCATAGTTAGTTTAGGAATGACATAACTAATAAAATAAATAATACTAATCGAGATAATTAAGATAATGAAGAATATTTTAAATTAAGATAGTTAGATTACTTTTAAGTTCCCAATTCAATTAAGTAATATATTTATTATTTTATATAAAGAAGGTAATTACTTATAACTTACTTTTATAATTTATTTTTAATATATTATAAACAATAATTTTATTATTTTTTATATTATTCTTACTTTTCAATTTACTAATTTATTTTTAATATTATATATTTTTTAAAAATTATAATTTATTTATATTTTCATAATTTAATTTTAGTATATTATTTGTTATGTTACTTTTACATTTTAATTTATTAATTTTGATAAATTGTAATATAATTTATTTTTAATAATTATGTTACATTAAAAATAAATTATTCATTAAAATGAATTATAAATAGATTTATTCACTAGTTGAAATACATTAAAAAATAAATTATGCTACAATGAATTAAAATTAATGAATTGAAAATAACGTTAAAAGTAATATATTAAAATTAAATTATAAGAACATAATTAAATTATATTTTTAAAAAATAAAAAATTAAAAGTAAAATAGTTAATTAAAAAGTAAGAATAATATTAAAAGTAATATTAACCACTGTTTATAATATATTGAAAATAAATTATATTTAATTATCTTATCTATATAAAATAATAAATACAAACTTAATTGAATTACACACATAAAAATAATCTAATTATCTTAATTTAAAATATTTTTTATTCACTTATTTATCTTAATATTATTCATTTTCTTAATTATATTATTTCTAAATTAATTAGTTAAAAAAAACTAAAAGAAAAGGATCACTGTGACTATAACTCTTGATAAATTTATCAAAATAAAAATAATTTATTTGATATTATGGATAACAGGAAAATAAAAGATTGTTTCGTTTTTGTGAGTTGGTTCGATGTATTACTCTTTCCTTATGCCTATTTTGTCTTGGGGATGAATTGACAAATTCTTATGACTTTTAACTTCTTAACTTGCTACAGTCTCCACTCCTTATTATTAGTGTGGGTACTAAGATACAAAGACATTTTATCTGTTAGTTTTCATTAAATTATGTGTGGATTTTTGTTTCTCTTTACTAAGAAAATGACAAATATTTTAAAATAGTAAAATATTTTGTAGATAAAACAGAATAAAATTATATTTATAAGGACTTAAAATATATTTAAGTATTTTGAATATTTAAAATATTTAAAACAATGCCAATTAATAAATATTACCTAAAAATACTTAAAAGAAAAAAAAGAAAGACCATAAATATCATCTAGTATATTAATTATCAATAGTAAAATTATTTGTGTTTTATCTATAATTTAAACATCTGGATTTAAAATTACTTAGCGATAATGAAAACTTTTAACCATATATTTTTGTGAAAAATATTTTAATATAAGTAAATAATACTATAACTATTAATCTTGATATAAATTGG
The DNA here is from genome assembly GCA_025330945.1 of Mucuna pruriens. Classification (NCBI taxonomy): domain Eukaryota; kingdom Viridiplantae; phylum Streptophyta; class Magnoliopsida; order Fabales; family Fabaceae; genus Mucuna; species Mucuna pruriens. The sequence continues at coordinate 1,609,223 of JAENHJ010000004.1, read as the reverse complement.
CAAAATATTAAATAATTTTGGAATAATAAAATTTATAAATATTATTTATAAGATAGAAAATTTTAATTGAACAATATACTAGATATATATCCGCGCTTTACACATAAACAAAAATTTGTTCTTTCTAATATTACAGTTGTTAATATGTAAATTAAAATTTCATTTATAATGTAACTATTTAGTAAAAGTTTATTTATAATTGTTGAACACCTCGTTAGAAGCTTCAGAAATTGGAGACATGACAAAAGGGTCGGGACAAGGTGCGTAGCTGCTATGCATATTATATATAACAAAGTATTCAGGGTACGATTTGCATGGCTTGATGCATGAAATGGTTGAATACCTTATACATTCTAGGTATTAAATTTGAATTTACCCAAAATCTGTTATTCATGCAATATATCAGTATTTATTTTGTTTGTTTTTTTCTGACCCAAGAATCACCCCTATTCATTGCTATACAAATAATTTGATGGTATTTCTTAGCATTCAGTTGGGATGATAATTTTCTTTTTCTTTTTTCTAGTAAGTGTTATTAATTAATTCGTATAAGATATTCACTATAATAAACATGGAATGTTTTGATTGTTAACCAAGATTTAAATGAAAGAGGGCATCATGTGATGTGGTCATGATATTAATTAATGTGGTTACCATAGTGCTCACAACAGTAAAATATTATCTATTTATATGTAACAGTTGCAATGCGGCATTTACAATCACAGTGGCACAATGAATGCGTTTGACACCACAACAAACCAAAATTGTTTGGAGGCAAAAATAAAATACAGAAAAAGATAATTTATAATTAAAATTATTGTTTTTCATTTAAATTAATTTATTTACTAAAATAAAAATAATTTAAAACCTAACATATAAATGAGAAAACATATTTAAAAGCAATTAGTATAACTAAAACTATAAAAAATTAATGTAATTAAAAGTAATTAACATATAATTGTAAAAATTATAAAACAATTAATGTTGTTATAAACCTATAATTAATATAAGAAAATAAAATAATTTATATAACGTACAATAAATATAAAATAAATAATTATAGCTTAAATTAAAAAGAGCAATTAACTTTGTCTGTTTGCTGTGTGAATTGCAGAAGGTGCAATAACAGCTACAACTAGAAGCCAAAGCTTTTCAGCTGAAGAAATGGACTCAGATTCACATGGACACCATTCTTCACGGAGGGGATTCTCTGAGTGGGGAGATTTATTCCTCAACACTGAACCTTTTAAGCTTCAACACACTGAGTGGCAACCTTTGCCTTAGAGCCTCCACAAACACCAACCTCCAATATTCCAACACAGCAGTGCGCAAGCAGCAACCGCAACCACCATTCAGACTCACCACCGCACATTTTGTGCTATGATGAAAGGTTCAGGTTTCTACTCTAGTATCAACAAGATTGGTGTCAAGAAACCTGGCTGGGTGAAGCTCCAGTACCAGCATGAAAATGTTAGATTCACTACTAGCATTAGGAAAGTGCTTTCATCCATTTGCTTTTTTTTTTTTTCTTCACGAATTTTTTTTTTTTTATTGTGTACCTTCTTTTTTTTTCCAACTCTTTTCGATCTTGAATATTAAAAAATATCTAGTCATAAATATAAATCAATTTTAATTAATTTTATTTTAATTAATAAAATTATTTTTAAAAATCTTTTATTTATTAGAAATTATGTTTTCAATTATTCTATCTTATTTTTTATATTAAGTTTCAAGGTTAGTTTAAAAGAAAATTTTATTATTAAATAAAATTAATACAATAAAATGATACTAATTTTTTAATTAACATAAATTAATTTTGTTTTGCTTTTGTTTTGTTTCCTATGCAGCTACAAAGCTTGATCCTTAATATGATATGACACGAGATATGATACTTTTTTAAAATTTAGAGTACGATATGATATATATAAGTTGACAAAAATTTATAGAAAAATTTAATACTGATAAAGATAAAGAAAGAAATATTGATTATTTTTTATTAATTTATGACTACCGAATATTACAATTTAAAAAATATATAATGATTATAAAATAATACAGTTTATATGCTCGAATCTCCTTGTCCAGAGAAAAAAAAATTGAACAAAAATGTGAAAAAGAAAGACCATCGTGAGAAGAAAGTGCATAAACACAGGGAGATCTATAATATTGTTGTTCCTAAAGTTTAAAAAAAAAAAAGGGTTTTGTTAATGTAAATATGATATTTTTCAAAAAATTTTGAACATTTTTTTAGTTTTAAAAATTTCAAGTTAAATGAGGAAATTATAAAATATTAAAATAATCATAAAAGTAGTTAAAAAGACATTTAAATATTTAAAGGTATACAAGCCATTTTTAAGACGTATTTGAGCCGTATCGAAGATACATCTGAGCTGTATTTCAACCTTATCCAATTAGTGGAGGTGATACCCCGGTTATATCCAACAATTTCTTTTAAATAATAAATAAATGATCAAATACTTTTAAATACATATTTGAAAATATTCGTGGAATATCGATATTTGTGATATCCTAAACGGATATGACGGCTACTTTTCTATTTTCTAGAGTATCCGAGTATCATAGCTGTGCAGCTTCCTCATGATTTTTTTGTGTGCATGTCATGAATAGTGTTGTTTCTGTGTTTTGCCTAGTGTATGTGTTAATTTTGTTTGATAAAAATAATGAATTAAATGTTCCCCTCTGCCAAGTGCAGATCCTAATGATGATACATCCATTGTCTTTTCCTATTTTGTTTTTCATTTATTTTCTTAGTTTATCTTTTGTTTATATGCTTTTAGTGTTACCTGACCATTAGACCAAGGAAACAACTAATTAATATCTTTTTTAACTTACCAAGTTTAGTTAGGTTAATAATTTTAATAAATAATACCAAAAATTAAAAATAATAATATTTAATAAAATCAAACCAAAATTTAAAATTATTTACATGTCCTTATATTAATTCATAAATAGTAGGAGCTCATGCATAAGTAAATTTTATTTTTTTAAAAATTATTTTATTTTTTCTTTATATTTTTATTTCGTATAAATGTTTATGAAGAAATTTATCAAAATATACTCTTATAGTAAGAGTCCGTTTGGGTAAACTTCTCTTTAAATACTTGTACGAGAGGAAAATAAGAAAAAAAAAATTTCTCCATAAAATAAAATTAATTTATGTATAAGTTAATTTGTAAAAAACTTTATTCTTTTTGAATAAAAAAAATTAGACAACTTATACAAATTAGATTACACATAACCTAATTTTAGGTTATAAAAAGTTTATTTCATTTTTTTCTTTTTATTTTTCTGTTTATGAAGAAGTTTATCCAAACAGATTTAATTACAGTAAGGGATTGCTTGGGTAAACTTATCTCTAAGTACTTATAGGAGAAGAAAATAAGAAAGAAAAATAAAATCAACTTTTCCATAATATAAAATTTATATATAAGATAATTTGTAAAAACTTTCTCTTTTTAGAGAAGTTAACATAAGAAAACTTAACATAAGAAAACTTATATAAATTAAATTACAACTAATTTAATTTTAGCTTATAAAGAAATTTATTTAATTTTTTTAATATTTTTTTTCTCCTTATGAAAAAATAGATCGAATAAGAGGACATGAATAAGCCTGTTAATAAGAAACATAATACTAAAACTAGAATAGAATGACCCCTAGGCAATTCCCTCGCGCTCTTTTGCCACACAACCAGATGCTGCTGACTTCTTGATCCGCCACTCACCAATTGGCAAATCTAAGAAGGATGCATGGATCTCTTTGCACTTGTACATATCATATAGCATTTTCTGTTTGGTGAGTTCCTTAGTATCAACCAAGTATTGTGCTGGCGTTAGCACTAATAACAAGTTTTGTTTTACCATAATCCGTTGCGCAAGTCGTATTTGTTCTCTTTGCTTTACTAATGAAATTGCATGAAGCAAATTTAAGTAATATTAACTAGAGCAACATCTATATATCTTTCCTGGCAATGGATGGCATGGGGAAAAAATTGATATAGGCAAATTTGTGGAAGTGATCATTGTCTCTACCTTCCAATCATCTTCTTCAGCCGTGTCCTTTCCTTGCAACCCACGTTTTCAAGTAAAGGGGAAAAATAATATATATACAATTACATAAATCAAACTAGTCAGGAATTTTATCACGGAAACAAAATAAAACTGTAGGAGGAACAAAAGGTAAAGTTCGAAGAGCATTACAATATTAATATTTTACAAAATTAAATTCCAAAAACATAAAAAATTATCAAGTGTTGTGGGCATCACCAAACCAAGTATGTCCAGCCATTACATCCCACACAACACACATGAAATCTCCTCCCTCTTTCAAGTAACATAGTATTTACAAGAAACGTGTCTTAGGGACAACACGAGGAGAACTATTATTCACACTTTGAATATATATGATTATTTCGCAGAAAATAAAGGATTACACACATGACACGACCATTGATCCAATAGAAATTTAAAGAAAGAGGCTTAGGAGCTAACTGAATGAAGCCAGTTTAAGTTAACATCTACGTGAGGCACCTCTATATGTAGGTTAGGAAGCATAGCTTCAAATCCTTCCCATGAAGTTGCCGTCTCTTCATCGCATATCACTACCTTTAAATTTACAAGATTGACGACTGAGTATGGCAATTCACACCTTGCACAACTTGTCATATGGAGATTTCTTAGATTACTCAATTTGCCAAAATTCTCTGGTAAATTAGAAAGGCTTATACAGTTTGAGATATCAAGATGCCTTAGCTTTGAAAGCCTTCCAATAGAATCTGGCAGCCCTTCCAAATCGGTACAAGAACTGAGCCTTAGGAGTTCCAAATTCTCCAACTTTCCAATTTCTTGGGGCAGTGCCAAGAGCTTGTGGCAATTAGTAACACTGAGCTTCTTTAGTGGGGTGATATCACAGAGGCCACTAGGCAACACCACCATATCTTTGCAATAGTCAATACTCAAATCCACTAGATTTGGAAATGCATCTGAAATTAGCATGATACCGTTTTGAAAAGCATGACTCATGTTGCACAAGTAGAGGGATAATTTCTTGAGATTCTTCAGTGTGACAAATGAAAGAACAGAAATCCTCTCTAGTCTAATTCTTTTCAGGTTGGATAAAGAGCCAAGTAGCTCAAAATTGGTAAGCTCAGAAGGATGAAAATTGTAATTCGTGACTATCAGAACTTTTAGTTTGCTCATTTTCTCCATGGACTCCGGAAAAGAGTACTTATTAGTTCGAAGATTTAAAATCAGAACCTTAGCTTGAGATGGTTGTATGTGTGACCAATATGAATTACAAGTTTCATCTGCAAAAGCAACCCATATGAAGTTAATTGTAGAAGAGAAACAAATCACAGATCACAGAGACTTTCTTATTAGCATTTTTACTTTAGAGAAAGGTATACGGATAACTAACCAATTGACATAGATAATGTGCGAGCAGGGACCTGTTGGAGTTTCTGTTTAACACAATATCTAAAGATAGTTGACAATATGCGGGTCATCATGCCTTGTTGCTTCTCGCCAAGCCCCCTTTCACTTTTGCTTTCATTTGTGTCAATAATCACTCTTTTCCTCTCTTCAATTGGTTCCTGGTTGCTTTGATAAATTGCTAATTCTCTTAGAAGGTCGTGAAGGACCATGAAGTGGTTATTGTAAAAATAATTGTCTGCGTCACTTGTATTTTTCCTGGTAAATTAACAGAAATTAATTCCTCAGGGAGAAAATTCTTGCACAAAATTATAAGTACATGCTGTTTATGAGATAGCTAGATTACTTACAAATCTCAACTTGTACTCAGAGCAAGGTAATAAAAAGAAATGCTAAATTGCATAATGCAAATTTTTCTTAGTTCAAAACTTATAAGTGCTTTCTCAATAACTAATTTTTGTAATGGAAATACTTACCACTTAATAGTCTCTCTCTTTCCAATTATATTTTTCTCATCTACTAAACTTAAATACGAAACTTTACTTAAAATGGTTCAAATTCAGTTCTACTCATACTAAAGTAATAATGCAAAGTTAAATTAAGTCCAAGATAAATGGTCATTTTTGGAATATTAATATTCGAGTAACTAATTGCTCCTCACAAAAGTTATACAAACTATTATTATTTATTCTATGTATAATTACTGTTATATCAATTATGAAGTGGCTGAGAAGAAAATATTCATTGTACCTTGCTATTATGACATTGGCCAGATTCATGGAGTCTAATTTGTTGATGATGGCCATTGCTTCTATGCCGTCATTGTCTAGTCCATACAACTCTGCCCACATATCAATGAGAGCAGTAACAGGAATTCTTTGGTCTTCAGGAAATAAGCCTAGGTCCATGAAGCACTCTTTTATGACTGTATTATCTTCCAAGACATCTAAAATCTTTTGGAGGTAAGTTAGCAATTCAGTGTTAGAATCAAGTATAGAATGACCTTTTGACAATTTCTCCACCATTTTTTCCCACAACTTATAAGGTCGATGACTTAGCGATCTACCAATCACTTTAATGGCAAGTGGTAAACCCTTGCAATTTCTCACAACCTGCATTCAGTGCAAGTAAATATAGTTTGTTATGATTTAGGTGGCGCAAGGTGCAGCTGTATACCAGATTATCACATGGTGGGGTCATAACAGAGTTTTCCATTCATTTTACGTTTTTGTTAGTTCAATGATAATTTGGTTTTTTTCTAGACAAAATCCTAATGGTCTCCTACGATTTATGATGTCTATTCACTTCAAATGAATGCACGAATGGCCCAAATGCAAGTATTGTGAACAAAAAAGTTTCAAAATTATTATTCATGATCTATATTTGTCACGTAAAATGAAACTGTTAATTAATATATAATAAAGTTAAATAATATTTTCCTCACCATCCTATTATAGGTTTATAACACACCTCTCTTTTAATTAGCAACAACTTTATTTATCTCATTTGTTAACCATTATTATTCTACTAGTTCTAACTAAAATACATATCTTCTGTTAAATATAAATAATGGAATAAACTAATATTATAAAGTCACAAATATATACTGGCTGTCATAAATATTAATTATCTATTATACACATATAATATTTATGGAAAAATTGTTAACAATTCCTATTGTTTTTAGCGTAAAAAATTTTCAAAACTAAAGTTAACAGAATATTACTAAAGTGGATAATGTCTTACATTTTTTTTAAAAATGACTTTATTATTAATTTAAAAATATCAAACAAAACTGATATGATTACAGTAATTTAGTAAGTAAATATCTTAAAAATCTTAAAATAAATTTCAAATAAAATACTAATGATTTTAATTAATTAAAAAATGAGTTATCTTAAAATTTGTTTTTGACTTAAATCTAAATGAGTTATACAAAAAGAACATGAATTACTCTTATACGTGAGAAAGTAAGAAGCACCTTTTGGACTATATCTTGGTGAGGAGTATTTAAACTGTTGCTATCCAAGAGAGCGTAGTGACGGAAAAGGGTCATTGCATCTTCGTGAACGAGTGGTTTTAAGACACATGGGGTGCCAAATATAGGAAATGCAACCCTTGAAGTCACTAAAATTTTGTAATCTGATATATGGAATTTAAATTTCTCCACAAGAGCTTCTGAGCCAGGCCAAACATCATCCAAAACCAACAACATTGGGCTTCCCTCAAATTTCCTTAGCAAAAGTTCCAATTGATTCACTGCATCTTCATCGCTTTCAAACTCAGGCACTTGATATCCAAAGTATTCAAACAGTCTTTCTACAATACTCTTCAACTTGGGCGTTTTTGAGAAGGTGACAAAAAATATATTTTCCATGAATTTACCTAGTGAAACCAAAAAGCATGTCATGTGTTATACCTTCACAATGCATATATACAATGTATTTATTTAACTGTGCATAAATTGCAATAAAATTATTTAAGCAAATGTACTTTTTATCCCTCACTTTTTTTTTTTTTTTTTGGTTTTAACTTGATGTCCTAAGTTAAAGTTTCATTTTATTTTCTTAAAATAGAATATAAATGAACGGTTCGAGTTCAACTAGCGTTTAATCAAACTTATTTGTTTAATTAATAAATAAATCAAACTTTATTTTATGAGATTATTCATGTATATTGTAGAAAATAAAAAAAATTAAAATTACATAAATTGCGCTATATCATACCACATGATAATTATATATTTTTATTTTAAATTATTATCTGACATTAAATGTTTTATTAAAAACTAAATTGATAAAATTAAAAATAATTTAAGAAAAATTTACAGAAGTAAAAATAATAAAATTATAATAAATTAAACAAATCAAGGTCAAGCTTTTATTTTTCTAAAAAAGTCAAGCTCACCTTTTTAACTAGACTTATTTAAATAAAGAGTTAAGCTTTAATTAGCTTTCACAAGTAAAGTCTAAAATTCGAGTAATTGGTTCAACTTCTTTGCACACTTACCCTACCCTAAAATATATATGTTAGATCAAATTGTTCATTCCGATAATTTTTTGTATTAATAGTATTAATTTTTATTGACATAAGAAATGATAATCTAATATGACATCTTTTACCATTTATAACGTATTACCAAATTGTCTAAGACAGTGTAACAAACTAACCAAAAAAAACTGTTAGCAACTTAATTTAATAGGAATATTTTAAGAAATCAAACTGAAAAATTTTTAAAAATAAAAAATCTGTCTGCAAATAAGACGAGGGAAACAAATAATTTATTAAATTTATCATTACAAAAGTATAAAATTAATGGTGTTAGGATTAGATGACACGTAATTGCTAAATGGTAATAGGGACCATCATTTAAAAAAAAATAAAAAATTCTACAAAAACCATAACAAATAAAAAATTAAGAATTGAAATCAAATAAAATCATATGTATAAAGAAAGAAAACATATTTAAGTATCTACAAAATGAGCACTAAACAACAAACAATATAACCAATACAGGTCAGGAGATCGAAAATGCTTCTTTAATATATTAAAGTAGCATTTGCAAAAAGTAGAAAATGCACAAAATATGTTCTAGCTTTTGATCTAAACATATAAGTTACTTTTCTTAATGAGCAAGTTAGCATCATTGAAGTTGTCAACTTCTCATCCACAAATAAGAATCTATTGCTTATTCAATCAATTGTTACTTGAAGAAGATTAGACTTAGACCCCACTGAAAATAAAAGATCAAGAAACTTGTTTCGAGGGAAAACGAGTCTAAGTGCAATCAATATGTGAGATATCTTTTAGGACTTATTTGATGAACTTTAGAAGTATGCCAATGAGATGGAAAGTTATTTCAATTACATAAAGTGAAAGAAAAATAAATGTGACATTATAAAGTTCATATATATAAAAATGAATTAATCTACTATATGAATTAATCTATAAGAACTAGTTAATTAGCTCATTTTATGATAGTAGAGAACCAAAAAGGAGTTACGACGTTACCCATGACTTGTTCATCCCAACATAGGTTTGTAGCCAAAGTGGTTTTCCCCGATCCTCCTAAACCAGTTAACACAACGATAGACACAGCTTCGTTGAGAACTTCCATCTTCAACTTGCTCAACGGTACATCCAACCCAACGGTGAATTTTGGCTTTTCAGGAACACCAAAAGGACGTTTGATTGGAAAGCCAACTACTTGTGCGGTCTCTTCCATCAATAACGTACCAACCTTTTACGTCCTGTCTCTCTTTAAACAAGGAACAGGTTGTGAATATATGGCAGAAAATTTTATTAAAAAAAAATGACAGAAAAATCAACATTGCTGCATGTATAAAGCACTTAATTTCAATATGTATGATACTCGATCGATAATTATAGACATGGAATAGAATTAGAGCTCTAAAAATTTTGGTTATTAGATTTAATAATTCTTTTTTTTTACCATTTTCATTTTGCACAAGAATGAAAATATATAATCTTTAAGATATTAACTTGGTAATAAAATCTTTAATTAAAGAATTAATTTAGTATCCAAATTTTTGTAATATTAAAATGAACTAATTAAGATGAATGATAGTTATTTTGGAAAATCAAAATAAGTTTTTGTATAAAATAAGTTGCAAGTTTTCCCGTTTACTTCAGGAGTATTTTTAAATTTGGGTGAATTTTAAAAATAAAGATAAGAGAACAAGAAAAAAATATTAACATTATTAAACGGTAAGAAATCTTTATTGTCAATAATAAAGATTTTATTTTATTATATAAGAAATAAATGAAATAGATGAAATTTTTAAAATTCAAAAAGATATTATGTAAATAAAATGTGTTAGTTAATTAAGATAAATCATTTGTGTCTGTCAATTTATTATAATATACTAATATTCAAAATTTTAAATTAAAATTAGAATAGACTAAATTTAAGTAATAGTATCAAAGAAGAATAAGAAATTAAAAACAAAATGTAAGACATTTATGGTAGAAAAAGACATAATAAATCATTCGTTAAGAAGGGGAATAGATTAAAAAAATATTTATACTTTTAAAATTGGAGGATCAAATTTATAAAACAAAATTCATACTATTTTTTTAATTTTAACTTTCAATATACTTATATTTATTTCTCCTAATTCACAGATTGGTCTATGCATATGGAAATCAATTTCTCTTCATTTTTTAAATAAGTTTATTATATATATATATATATATATAACAATTTAAATGGAAAAATAATCTATAGACACCAAGTACTGTTTAATAGTAAGAGAAAAAAATATAATAATCACTACAAGAATTTTTTGATTTTGCTACTAATTTTAGCTATCATTTAAATTAGTAGTTAAATCCTAGCTAATTAACTATTAATTAACTAAAAAATTATTTTTTCTAGTTATATTGAAATTATATTCATTTATACTTCTTATTACTACAAATTAGCTAGGAAATAACTACAAATTTTAAAAAATTTACTACAAATTTTCCTAACTAATTTGTTACTTATTTCATGCTACCATTTAATATTGTAATAATTTTGTAACTAATTATTTTTACTAGAAATTGACTACAAAATAACTATTAATTTTAAAATTAGTCACAAAATTATTTTATAGTAAATTTTAAATTTTCTAATAGTGAATTAACATGACGTAATAATAGAATGAGAGATAAAAAATAATAATATGCATTTGACGAAATATTTTATATGTAAAAGTTTGTGTGAAGCTATGCTCATCCTCGAAATGTTGAGGCTATTGGTTAGGCTGTTAGTTTGGTTGATGTCTCTTAGTCGCTTTGGTGGTTCCCAATGAACATTTGAATTCGCCTCTTTTTGGTTTGTAGTTTTTTTTTAAAATGGAAATATAATTGAATATTTATGAATATGTCTTATTGAACATTTAACATGCCTACTTACATGCATAGTAAGAAATACTTAATCATATCAACCTAGTCATGTCATCAACATACACTTGATTTCAAGAAGGCTATGTACTAAAATTAAACAATAATGTTGATGAAACACAGAAGCAGAAAGTATGACATCGTCAAACTCATGCAAATAAGAGGCAACGTTACCGTGATAACCACTTAGGACAATAGTTTTAACTTAATTATTGTATTCTTATTTTGTTACAAATTAGACTGTTTATACCATAAATAAGTCATGTCATTAATTTTCATTTTAATGTTTCATGCTCATTATACAATTCAATATAATTATTTATATCTATATATATATATGTTTAAAATCATATTTTTAAACTAAACCAAATATTTCTAATTAAAAAATATGTTGGGAAGTGGTACGTGAATAACCAACATCCCAACATATTGAAAGGAAAAAAATTATAAAATATAGAGTAATTATTATCATTCATTTATTTTCTCTTCTATCTCACTTTTTCTTTTTCTTTTTTTCATTTCTTATCACAGCTTTTATTTTTTCTTTTTCTTTTTTTTTCTATCTCCCTCTTCCTTTTATCATTACATCCCAAAAATGGAGTGTACATTGATTTCCACACACACCCCAAGAATATATGTATATATTGTATTGAAAGGACGGTCAGAGAAAAACCAGATTTGAATGCTCAAATATAAGATAACTTTTTGAGAATTACAAATTGACTTCATTGAAATTGTATCAGAAAAAAAAATTAACTTTTTTCCTTACTAAAAAAATTGTAAGTAAAGATCCCAACTTATATATGTATTATTTATATTCCATTGGAAAGTATAACAGCCGGCTTTTAATAAAGCTCAAATATATAAGAGAAAAATTTGGAAATTATGATACCTATGTAAGTATATTGAAAACAAAGTTAAAAAAGAATCATTTTAGTAAAAAAAAATCGACAGTTTTGTATTACTAAGCTATACCTCTGAAATAACGATCGTCGTTTCCAACGAATTTGAGTTTTTCACTCGTCCTCCTTGATGAGATCTGCAGCGGGTTACGAACACAACTGAATTTGGAAGTAATGAAAGAAGAGAAGCATAAAGTTCTTGTTCAGGGCTATTTGAAAGAATGGAACTATAGAACGCAAAACAAGACATTTATAGTAGTACATTTGAACGTTTTCTTGCTTACAATTTCTTGCTCAGTTTCTTCTTTTCGCGTAGTTGGAACGTTTGGTCAGGAATATTTTTATAAAATTAATTTCTTTTTTCATGAAAGTTCGTGCATATATCATATATAAACCTGTCTAAAATTCTTTAAACTTAAATTTTCCTTTTCCGTTCTGTAAAGTTATATAAAAAATAAAATAGAATACTTCTTTTCCCTGTTGCTTCACCTTACGCGTTTTTTATTTCATATATTATTTTTGTGATTTTACTTTTTACCAAGACAACAGAGATAAATAATAGTGAAAAAATGACAAAAGATCATGGATTAAACCGGTAATCATCCACATTTTGCTTTGACGCAAAGTAGTTAAAGGTAAATTTTCGTTCATATAATGTGAAAGGTATAATTTTTAGAAAAGTAATAATTACTAATTAAAACTTTAATTATTGTAAAATATTGGAACATTTTATTTGTCAAATTGTACAAAGTTCAAGAAGTATCTATCCACGTTAAAAAATGAAAAGGTATCTCATCCTTTTTCAAAAACATATCCCACTTAGAAAAATGCAATGAGACTTCATCTAAGACTATCACAACCTAAGATCGCAACTATGTCGAAGAATGATAGATGTTTAGAGTTCACATTCCTTTCAAAGAAGTGAATATGAAGATTGGAATCGTCACTAGAATTTTCAAGGAAAACACCAAAAAATGTATGGTTGGATAAGGTTAGTCTGGGAAACTAGAGTTCGAGAATTGATTACACGTAGGGAAAACATTGATATCCCATCACATCCGTCTTAAAACAATTATCCTAACTGGATGCATGAAATATGAAATGACGTTTATAATATGGTTTTCACCTTTTGGATGCAGGGAAAAGTGAGCATTTACAAGGGAAGAACGAGTGATGTTTTTGGATTTTATGCATTTGACAAGAGTTGTCTCTTACTCCTACATATCTCCCAATGCAATGGAGAAGTCAAAGTTTACGTAGTTCTAACTAAGGCTTAAAGGGTTATGTGGGAAAGGCCGATATCGAATCGGTCATGAGGAAGTGCCGACTAAGTGTCAGCTGAGATAAGGTGCCGACTAAGTGTCAACTGAGATAAGGTGCCGACTGGGAGTCAACGAATGTGTAGTGCCGACTAGGAGTTGATGAGGACAAAAGGTAACGTCTAAGTGTTAGTGAGGATTTGACTCAGAATTAGTTAGGGAGTGCCGACTCATAGTCAGTTGATGGGGACCTGGATATTAGGTAAGGTTTGAGGCAGAGCCGATTCCGAAATCGGCCGCTAATTGAGGTATGAATTGACCTTTGGGTTTTTGCTAGAGTGTTTGCTTATGAGTTAGAACTAAATGCCTCAAACAATGTATGCACGCTTAAAAAAGAGTTCCTAGCATTCACCTGGTATCTAGGTGTCTCGTCACCATGTTTGAGAGAAGATTGATCTTACTCTTTCTTCCTCCTCTTAATGCTCCTTCTCTCTGGAAAAACTCTTTCCACTAGTTCTCCTTTTCTCCAAAATTTTCGACCCCTTTTCCTTCAAGTTCAATCACTTTTATAGGCTAGCTTTTGCTCTCCCGATCCTTCAAGGATATCTTCCACCATTAATGTGATGCCTCCCCACAAGGCTTCATAAATGTCATGGTGCCCTCTACGGGGTTCTTTCTAATTAATGCAACGACTTCACATTTAATGCAGTAGTGACCTTTCCACCTTTTCCCCTTACCTTCGCAATGGAATGCGCCTCCAACTTTTTGTTTTTCCGTGATATGGCAGGTCTAAAATGACTTGTCTGAGGCGAGGGCCTAGCGCATGACTCCCTATCCCATGGATACCTGCCCGAGGCAAATTGGGGAGTATGGGCCTGTCAAGGCCTGCTTTCCCAGCTTGCTTTTTCTGACATTCCTTGTCTTTTTCTTTTTTAAGGGAGGAGCAATCCGCCTACCCCTTCTTCAACTCCTTTGTCCCCTTTCCCTTTTAAACCTAAGGACATAATTGGGTATCCACAATCACATTTCTCTCTTAAGTAAAAGAAACTTGATACACTCTTTTATTATTGATCTTATTTAGTAGAGTTGGTAAAAAAGAATTAGATAAGTTAGGTCGGGTCGAAAAAATACGAGATTGAAAGAAATTAGGCCTATACTGATCTGATATTTTGTTTTATGTTTTTAATGTTTTATAAAATACTTAAAAAATATTTTATATATATATATATAACAGACTAATTAATCTCACTCAGTAAAAATACAACTCAGAAAAATCAGATAAAATCAAATCGGTACAATTTTTTTTTCTTTTAATCCGTCCAATCAAGCTAAGTCGAACGTTTTATTTTATCAACTCTAAGGTTGAGAAATCACAATCCCTCTTAGGCTCCTTCATTCTACTATTAGAACCTAGTATAGGTGTCGAAACCACTTAATCATGATAATTATCTGTCTCATAGCCAACTTCCCTCCAACTTATTCTTATAAATTATCAATGATACTCGTCCCTTGAGATATGCACTTTAAACCATATTTATATTACTAATTACCCCCCCCAAACTTTTACTGGCCTGAGCATACCAACATTTCTTTTACTCTTTAATTGTTTCACCCTATAGTCTTCCCACTATCAACCACTTGAAAAAGCACTTGGAGAACCACCAAATCTACTCATGGGCCCTTCTCCTCCCTTACCTTTCCGCATATCAATATATATTCTTAAATTTTTAATCAATGCTTATATCTTCAATTTTTTTTTTCTTTAGAGTTCATTTCTTAGGTTAGAACGATTAAATTTGTATTATAATTTGATATAGACCTCCACTTATTGCTCGATTACCTTGATTTTTATAAAACTTAGTAATAGTAAATGATATCAAAAAGTAAAAAGTGCGCAAAGATAATTATTTTTTTATTTAGAATTTTATGGTCTATGTAATTAAATTAAATTTATGGTACTTAAAATATACCTTCACTAAATTCTTGAGCATGATAATTTTTCTTGTTATGTGTAATTAATACTGCTCTCTTAACATGAGGTTAAATTCTTATTAAATTTATTTGATTTATACTTATTTTGAAGCCTTCTTAATTTTAATATATGTCCTAATTTAATAATAATTTATTAAGGCTACCAGTAAAAATTTAATTATATATATATCTTAGAAATTCAAAACTTCTCATAATAAAATATAGACATTTTAGTCAATTTTTATATTTATTATTTCCCAAGAATACGTTGTATAAACTGCATATCTCATTAATGTTGTTTGGAGTAGTTTTGTGGATATAAAGTGGATGGTATTCAGTTAAAATTTCTAATCTAAATTAATATAATGTATGAATATATTAAAAGTAAATATCATACCTGATAATCTACATTTATGTTAGTCGTTTAAAATAAATTTAGTAAATTAAAATGGATCGAAAGTAAAATTAATTTACAATAAAATAAATCATGTTAAAAGATTAGCTAAATGAAAAAAATACCACCTTTCACACGAAAAATATTATTCCATACATCACGCGATCTAAATTGCGGGAATTGAATCCACCTTCGAGGAAGAGTTGTCTTTAACGAGTCGGTATAGGTTTGGTCAATCTAAGGAGATTGATCAAACTTGATTCGACTCGGACTGGAGTCGCCACCAGTGTTTAAAGGCATGATGGAGCTCGGGGGTGGATCAGGCAAGTCGGCAGAAGTAAAGTCTAGGTAAGAAGCCGGTTACGCATGAGGTCATCCCATCCGCCAACCATTTAGTAGTTACCCTATGAAATGCATGCAATGTAACATTTACCTTTACCGCTACTAACTAATTGGAAATGTGGGAGTGTGTTTGTACAAAGCTGGAGTGTATGGAATGCAAAAATTGACAAGAGTAGGCCTCTTGCTCCTACGTACCTCCCCTAGAGCAGGGGAATCAAAGTTTACGTAGTGCTTAGTGCATGCAATGAGGGACAGAGTCGGACTTTGCATTAGGCATCCTTCCTCTTGGTTATGAGTTCTGATCGGACTTTCTTCTAGATGTCCGCCAGAGTCTGAGACACAAGGATTGAACTTTCTCTTGGGTGTTCATCCCTCGAGGGTTTGAGTTTGGAGTTGGGACTATCCGTTAGGCATCCTGTTTCGATGAATAGTGGAGTTTGTGAGTGTGTATGCTAGGTTGACTCAAACGCATGTCTACTGGCTCATAGTCATGTGGAATGCATGGTATGTCATGAACATGAGACCGAGGCCGACTCGGTCTCAGGTCGAGGCGGGCTACATGTCGGTCATCTGAAGTGTGCTAGACCTGGTTTGGCTAAAGCTGGCTACATGTCTACCATCTAAAGTGTGGTTGACTCGGTTAGACTAAGGCCGGCTACATGCCTGCCATCTGAAGTGTAGTTGCAAGGACGAGGGAAGGTACTATCTATTGTATGATTGGAGTTGGGCCAAGGGACTTACCTGGTATTTAGAGAGCTAGTTGGCATTTCTTGTTCGTAGTCGGAAATCCTTCAACAACCTTGACTCACTAATCGTGCAGCGATTCTTCAGCACTTTAGCTCAGCGTGTTGTACTCTTGGATTCTTGGCCCTAAGCTCTTCACACTAAAGCCTTTTGGTGATGAAGGCGTGCCTAATCTTGCCACGTGGAGTTACCCCAGCCTTCTGATTCAGTCAATTAGCTTTAGCAATCCCCAAGTTGATTTTTATTGGGTCCCGTTCAGTCCTGGCACGTTCTCCCTAAGATCGCGACACATTTCGTGGGTAGTGGCTGACATGGCGCGTTCCTTCATTGTTATTGGCGAGGATCTTAGTTCTGTTGGTGTGTGGGACCTGGGTTCGCTGATGTGGCATCATCCTCGCATCTCCTAGAGAATCCAACGGTTCGGAACTATGAGGTGGCACTCCTCCTTTGGGAGGGCTAACTTGGCTTGATTCCGTTGACATGGTTGGCTCTATTAGCACTAAGCTGGAGCTCCCAGATCCGGCTTGGGCGCGCCTTGCAAGAGTTGGGCCAAGTTTGTGTGGGTGACTGATGTTGGACCTCTTTAGCATGATTGGTCCGTTGACTAGTGCTCGCCGTCTTGGACCCTTCTCTCGATAGGGGTAGATCGAGTCTGTCGACTGTTCTTGATTAATAGGTTGATCCGACTCTTCATGCTTTTTAAGCCCTGCTTAGATTGACGTGATCTGGTCGGCCTACTTAAGGATTTTTTTTGTATTGAGTCAGTGTTGGGTTGGACCAATTTGGAATCCTATAATAGAGTATTATGACTTTTATTTTTAAATTTTATTTATTGGTTGTAAAATAACAAAAAAAAAAAAATCTACCTACCTTTCGTAATGCTTTCTTGACAAAATGCTTCATAATAAATAGCAACATTCAATATAAAATAGAGGCATTTATAAACTGATCGAATATATTATAAACTGTAAAAAAAACTAAGTAAATATAAATAAGAAAATTCGTTTTCTTACTATAAGATGAACTTTTGATAAGTATGCACATGGTCAACTTTACCGGATCAATCCAAATCAAACAGAAAATTAATTAATAGTTATAATTTTATTCATAAAATTTCCATACTTATAACAATTAAATCTGAAGTTGTATTTGCATCTCTCTCTCTCTCTCTCTCTCTCTCTCTCTCTCTCTCTCTCTCTCTCTCTCTCTCTCTCTCTCTCTCTCTCTCTCTCTCTCTCTCTCTCTCTCTCTCTCTCTCTCTCTCTCTCTCTCTCTCTCTCTCTCTCTCTCTCTATATCTCTCTCTCTCTCTCTCTCTCTCTCTCTCTCTCTCTCTCTCTATATATATATATATATATCTCTATCTATCTCTATCTCTATATATATATATATATCTATCTATATATATATATATATATCTCTCTCTCTATATATATATATATATATAATATATATATATATATATATATATATATATATATATATATATATATATATCTCTCTCTCTCTCTCTCTCTCTCTCTCTCTCTCTCTCTCTCTCTCTCTCTCTCTCTCTCTCTCTCTCTCTCTCTCTCTCTCTCTCTCTCTCTCTCTCTCTCTCTCTCTCTCTCTCTCTCTCTCTCTCATATTTTTATAATTATTAAAATAGTAAAAATTAAAATTACACAATTTATTAAAATAATGTAGTTATTAATTTTCTTATTTTCATTATTCATGTTACTTATTAATTTTATATATTATTTTAAATAAAATATAACTAATAATTTAGTATATAGTTTATTTAAAATTATATAAATAAATTATTTTTTAAAAGCTAGGCATGTTCAGAACAAGTTTTCCAAACCTTGACGGTGATAAACAAAGTTTAAATTTTTCATACCCACGTTTTTATAATTTCTCCATGAACCCGCTTCACTTTCAACACTCGGATAAATTGTCAAACTCGCCTCCAACTCACCTTGTTGTCATCCTTATTTGTAAATGGATATTTATGAAAATAACATTAATTTATATTTTTATTTTCTCACATATTCTAAATTACATTTTATTATTTGAAGTTTGTTTATAAGTTTGTTAGTGTTCTTATTAATATTTTATTGATGTTTGCCTGATCGCATTGAGAAATATTCATAATTGGATACCAAGTGGGAGGTATCTACAAGAATTTTATATTCTAGATAGACTCAAAAAATGAGTAAGGATGAACATAGTTGAAATTTTTTAGTTCTCATTAAAGGATGACTTGGGCGACTTTTACAAAAGTATTGGTCTAATTCATATGTTGATTGAATAAATCACATAATTAGTGAATATAATTTGTTGACCCAGGTTGTTTAATGCTTCATTATAGTAAAAAAATTTCTAATAACAAGAGTCGTGATTTGAAGAGATTATCAATTTTAATAATTATGACTGTGGTTCCTAAAACAGGAAGAACACAAAGTCTCACAAATTGCGTGTTATAAGTTGAAGAAGCTTGATGAGGTTGATCGTGAGTTTTGAAACTGGAAAGGTACATTGTATATGTAGGAATTTAAATTTTATTTATTAAATCATATTTTATTTTTAAGTCTCATGGACGTGTGGAATGGAATTAGATACAAACATAACAATGAATACTGTCAGCATTAAATAAAAGACGAATTCTTTATAGAAAAGTCTGCATGTTCGTGTTTCTTCTATTATAACTGTTTCATATATATAGAAGTTAATGCGGGGAAATATCACACGAATTTACATAAAGAACAAGCAAATCACTATGGCTTATATCTAAAGACATGAACAGGAATTGATGCTTTCACATATAAAATATAAATAAATTAGGTTAGTTTAAGTATTATTGAATTCGAATTGTTTAAGCAATGTCTGGTGTTCGAGTATGGTAAATAGAAAAAATGTGGGTGGGAGAAAATGTGAAAAGGAACGTGATGTTGTGTTTGGACGAAGAATTGTAAAGTTTTAGGGAATTTGAAGTATTTGAAATTTGAATTATTTTAATTTAAATTTATTTTTTTTAAATATTTTGTTTGAATAAATCAATTCAAAATTTTTAAATTTTAAATTTTTAGTTGGTATGGTTAATATTTATAATACGTAAAATTTACTTTTTAAATATTTAATAATTAAAATTATAGATATTGATCTTTTTAAATTAATATTAATAAAGAGAAAAGAGAAGAAAGGAAAAGAAGAGAGAGATGGAAGAGGAAGAAGATAAGAAAAAGAGTGAAGAAAGAGATAAGGGAGAAAAAAGGGAGATGTGAGATTGGGAAAAGAGAACAAAGAGATAGAAGAGAGTGAGATAATAGGTGGACAAAAAGAATAGAGAGAGAAAATAGAAAGGTGAGAAAGAGAGAGGAGAGAGAAAATAGTGTAGAAAAAGAGATGCCAGAGAGTGAGTGGGAAAGAACAAATAAAGAGAAAAAAATTGTGTGAAAAGAAAGAGGGGAGAAAGAGAAAATTCTGCTAATAAAAAGAAAGTGAGAAGAGAGGGAAAAGACAAAGGTGAGAGAAGAAAAAAGAAAGTGAGAATGAAAATTTTCAAATTCTTATTTTTTAAGTGAAATTTGAAATTATACAATTTTAGATAATCAAAATACTCTCACAAATACCAAAAAAAATATATTTTACTCTTTAACTTCAAATTCACAAAAAAAAATGAATTACTCTCTTAAAATTCCTTATCCAAACACAAGGTCAAGTTTTTCAGTTGAGATTAATCATCATTAAAATCAATGGATTTCTTTTTTGTAAATGTATGATATGATATTTATTTACTAATCTTCTTATCAACTTTAATCTCTATATATATATATATATATTGATAGAATATAAGTAATTCATTATTGTTTTTATGAGCAAAAAATAATATATAAAATAGAGTATAATGACTACTCTAACCCATATTTTTTTTGTTTTTCACTTAAGTCCTCTTTTGGAGACAATAATATTCGAAGCATGATAGAACATTAAATGTAGGCACTTAAGATTTGAACCTTAATTTACTATGTTGTGGGAGACTAGCATCTTCAGCTAGAGTTTAGATTCAGCCTAATTGGTGTACTCTAGCCTATATACAAAATACTAATATAAATGAAAAAACACAAACTTAGGGAAACATTCATCAAGTTAAGCAATGTCAATATGAAAACAAGATGTGGAAATTTCTTGCCTTTAGTTGGAACTAAGACTAAGATCTAATCTTAATAATATCTATTACATATATAAAATCAACACACCTATTTTTTAAAGATATATTACTATGAAAAATCATAAAGACCAAATTGTAGCATGTTAAAGAATAGACAATACATCTTTCATCTTTTTTCCTTTTATCAAATCTTGACGATATAAATAATGAGTAGGTAATTAGATGAGGCAAAGCAATAGAAAGATTGATCATCCCAAAGATAATGATGAGACTATATTTGATAAGATCTGCTAGTTCATCAAATGATTTTCCCTTATGAGTTTTGAGTAATAAAAAATAAACAAATTTCTCTAGACCAAGGGACAATAAGTATCGTTTGAAGAAAAAGACATTTTTTTATTCACATAATTAAAGATTAAGTTTTTACTAAAAAGGGGAAGTATGTTTTTATAGACACATATATATCAAATTGTTGTCTCTACATGTAATAATCCAAGAATATGTTTTTCTATACTAACATCTGAAGCTCTGAATGTAAGATCAAAGCTTCTATCTAAATAGACCTTATCAAAATCAAAAGGCGTGCCTTTACAAAAAGCAAATAGTGGTACCTAAAAAGTACTTTTGGTACCCACAACAAGACATGTGTACGAGAAAAAAATAATAAGCATGATGTTTTATCTTATCAAAGTGACAAGTTAGTAAAATATATTTATTACCTCAATAGACTTTCTCTCTCTCTCCAGAAGAAGAAAAATGTTAGAAAGGTCATCAAACACTCTCAAAAGATATTTTATGGAAACCCACCTATATAAAGAACATTAAATACTACAACGACAAGAAGAAGCAACTATGTTTAATCTAAGCAAATAAAAAAGTCATCACTCTCTCAGTGTAACTTGTTGTAAAATGATATTTTGATCTTAATCTTTAGTTATAAAGTATACACCTCATTGTAAATATTGTCTAAAAGATTATATAAATATAGTCCGTGAGATTATCTTAAATTATTTTCTTCGTGAATTGATTGAAGATTAAAGAGGTTTTGTGTTCAAAGAATTCTTAGGAAGTTTGCTTGAAAAGATAGAGTAAAGACTACTTGGTTATTAAGCCTAAAGAAACTTGTTAAAAAAATATTTTATAATTGTGTTTCAATTAGTGTAAAGCTTAGAGTATACCAAAAACTAGACACAGTCTCAAGTTTAAAGATGAATCAAGATAAAACTTTCATGTTGTTTTTCTATCTCTTTCCTTATAAGCTTTTTTTTATTAAAGTGCTTTTTATATACTCTTTCAAAAGATATTTACTAAAAACTTACATTTTCAAATATTGTCTATATATACTAAAGATGTTATAAACATCTTTTAACAAGTGGGCGAAAAAGTTTTAAACACAACTTAGCCCCCTTCTTGGATTTATATGTGTTTTACAATGACCTTATTGATACAAACCATATGAAATCACTCACATTCACCACATAAGAAAACCAATTTGGTTAAGAATTGCATAACGACAAACCAATACTAAATAATGGTCTACAACTCTAGGAAATGAAGAAGCAAGACATATGAGAATTGCATAAGTGCATGGCTATACAGAAAAA
Organism: Mucuna pruriens; assembly: GCA_025330945.1. Taxonomy (NCBI): domain Eukaryota; kingdom Viridiplantae; phylum Streptophyta; class Magnoliopsida; order Fabales; family Fabaceae; genus Mucuna; species Mucuna pruriens. The sequence continues at coordinate 1,586,501 of JAENHJ010000004.1, read as the reverse complement.
AATAACACACCCCTTAATAAGAAAAAAAAGATAATTTTGTACACAATGAATTAGTAGGTAATTGTAATCAAAATTAACTCAATAACCTAATAGTAAAATTGCATTACAAATGAAATTTGAGGTTACCTCTTAAATGGCTCGAACCTTCCATCAACAATTGCGAAGAGTTTCTTTAAATAGTTTATCACTGAATGAAAATCCAATAAAGGTTAAGGTGAAAGAAAGAGTTTAGGTTTTCTATGAAAAAAATGACAATTAACTACCTTGAAATTCAGGAGATAAATGTTGACATTTGGGGTATTTTGACTTTGATCTCCTTAAAACTTATTCCATTCACTCAGTGTAGAGACCAAATTCAAATTCCTAAAGGAGATACCAAAAATAAAAAATAATTAAGGAAATACTTGCAGAATATGAGAATTACACAAGTTGCATGGGCATTCAGTTTGCATACACTTTGAGCTTTATTTTTCTTTATTTTTTCTTAATTAGTTGCATGTGCAGTCAACATCGCTAATTTATTTGTAATAATATTCATTGTATTTCTTTGGATTTTAAAGTATAGAAGGTAGGAGTTTCAATTTTAGCCATGATATTTGATTATGAGCCATGGATGATCAAACGTAAAGGCATAAGGTAGAGTTAGGATTTGCAAGGAGACGAGTGCAATGGCCAAATTTAAAATGAGACGTCGATGATGGCAAATAGACTTTGAAACTAGGAAGGGGGGAAAGGTTCAAGAGATAAAAAGGTTAAGGAAATAAAATGGTTCTAAATTGTGTTTAGCCTAGAGCGCTTAAAAAACAAGGGATTTTAGTGCCCTAAATCTATTAGCCCAACATGCATAAAATGCAAGACTATTGGATTAGAAAAGAATGTATTTTTTCTTTGGGTAAAATAAGGAAATACAATGGTAACATCAAGGTTATAACCTAGGATTTAATGCATACTACCCAAACCTCCACCATTAGGTCGATCTTAGTGGTTCAAAGAATATTGCTTTAAAATAAAAACATAAATTATAAAAATAAAAATCCTATATTATAATCTATTCTATTTGGTAAAGAATATATGTAAAGTAAACCAGAAAGAATTTTGTTTGAGTCGAGTAAAATTAATATAAGTGATAAAACTTTTCATTTAACAAGATCGATGGTTTCTAATACTTCTCTACTTCTATATATTAAGCATTTAGTTTTATTTTTTCAAATTATTTCTTTTTGTCAAATTAATTTAATTTAACAACTAGCCACATCCCTCACAAAAATGTATCAATTAGCTCAAACTACTTTTCTTTTAGCTTTATTTGTATACTTGATTTTCTTAACTGCTTATTTGTTTCAATCTACCATTTTAATTTTTATTTCTAAATTAAATTTCAATATTATTTTAAATGTCAATAATCTACTCCTATATTATAAATATGAATTCATATTTTGATGAGTACTTTTAAGAGTTATTTTTAAAGGAGAGCAATTTCAAGTGTTATTCTTAAATGAAAGTGTTTTTAAGAGATATTCTTTAAGTAAAATCATTTTTATGAATTATTTTTACTCTTGTTGAATCACATATATATCTTATCCTAATTTTATAAATTACATATTTTATTTTTTAAAAATATATTTCCTAATTTTAATTTTTAATTTAATTTAACACTTAATTGAAAATAATTCTTTACTTTTATTTTTATCTTATTAATTTTCTTAATTAGTTAATTTTTTAATCCACCCTCTACATATTTATTATTAAATTGAAATTAAATGACTTTTTAAAAGAAATTATCAATAATAATTAAAAATAACTTTATATAGTTAATCTAAAATATAATTTATATATTAAAAAATATTTATTTATTATAAATTTTACTAATATTAGTTTAATATATTCAGGAATATTAAGGGAGAATATTTTGATGAAAATAAATTTTAAATGTTTGTTTGAAATTTCTTTAGCTTATATTTATCTTTTATTTAAAATAAACATAAAAATAAATTATAAACCAATAGTTCTTAATTTATATGATATTTTTTATAATAATTCTTAATTTTTATATTAAAAATTATTTAATAATTTAATTCTCCTATAATATATATATATATATATATATATATATATATATATATATATATATATATATTTACTAGCCAACCATCCTGCCTGCACCCTTCACGTTTATCCTTGGCCCAATAAGAATAAAAAAAAAGAATAGGCACCTTGTTAAGCATGTCGCCTCTGAAGACGCACGGCTTGTAAGATTTTAATTTAACTAACTAATTTACACCGATAACTGATCAACAAAGAACCTCTGTAAGACTTTACTTCACAGATAAAGAAGAGTCCCCTTTCTATGAAGTGGTTGATCTAAAAAACTTACCAACAACACTCAACTATTTATATTCTTCGACGACAATATATATATATATATATATTATACACAAGTTTAATAAGTCTTAATATTTTTAGAAAATATACTTATTTACCAAATATATCCCACATCATTATTAACCGTGACCATTAAGTTATTGCCAATTGTCACTAGATACAAAATTTGGTGTAGTAATGTAACCAAAAAGAAATCTTTACAGCATCGATCTATTTAAAATTAAATTCTAAAACATGTTCACCGTAATTTCCACGTAGCTGTTTGGTTTGAGGAGCACGGAAGACTTGACTTGGAACTTGGAAGCTTACATACGGAACGTAACGTCAGGATCTGATCAACAAATGTACATCGTGTCTCGTAAAGTTAACTGATAACGTGTGGAAAATACCATATACTGGTCTAACAACAGCATGTGACATTTTTTTTTTCTTAAATATGCTTTTTTTTAATTTGAACTATTTTTATTTTTTATTTTCTAAATTTAAAATATTTTTATCTTTACATTTTAAAAATAATTTATTTTAGTCTTTTTTCTTAAAGAATGGAGTATAAATTATTATTTATCGCGTATATAGTTAAAAATTAAATAATAATGTTAATTGTAAAATTTTTATTTTAATATTCTTCGATTTTTAATTATATACATCATAAATAATATTAATAAAAAATTAAAATCAATTATTTTTAAAAATATAAAGATTAAAAAAATAATTTTAAATTTGAGATATCGAAAATAAAATTACATTAAATTTAAGAAAAAAATATATATTTAAACCTTTTTTTATAACTCATAAATTGATATTACTTTTTTTATTATTGAAATAGGAATTGTTTTTTATACTGAAGTTTCTAAACAGGATTAAGAATTAAGTTTTCATTTAAGTTTTAAAATTTAAATTATTAATTACTGTGTCAATGTTTATTATTATTATTATCATTATTCAAACTGTGTCAATGTTTGGTGATGAGACTGACCACTCATTTTCATTTTCCTAAAAGTTGAGAAAGGAAAACCATGGCAATTGTCTATGTCTAGTTGGAGACTCTAAAACCCACTGTCAAAGGTATCTTTAGATTCACATTTGGCTGTCACAACTTTGATTTAGAATGATTCAATTTTTTTTTTAATTTAACATGATATTTAGTATTGAATTAGAAATATGGTACCAATATTTGTGGATAGGAATGGTAATTACTTGTGTCATTTAGTGATGCTAGATATTTGAATCTTTTAATTTTGAATCCTAACTTGGACAAGAAAAAAATTATATTAAAAAAATTATTTATTGTTTAATGAGCTTACCATTCCTAACCAAGAATATACTTCATATTTATCCAATAGATAAAAAAAATAAATATAATTTCAAGTTTTAGACTTAAATATTTTTGAAATTATTAGTAGTTTTGTATAAACATTAACTTAAGTCATATTATTTATTTCATGTATATCTTTAGTCATGTTATTTGTTATATATATATATATATATATATATATATATATATATATATATAAAAAATTAGACTTTCTCAAGTCATTTTGTAATTACATATCCAAAATCGTAAGTTTCTAAATAACGATGTGTGATGTACTTACAAAATTATGAATTACCTTGACTGTTGATATGTAGGATTGATAACAATGATTTTCCTCAAGTTATAAGCTCTTCTCTCGCAGATAGGAAGGTGGTACTTGAAAAAGTATTCTATCGCTCAAGTCAAGATAGAATATTAGAATTTTTCTCTGGTAAAAATTAGGTTAGGATTACACATGTAATGTAAATTTTATATATGGGAACATTAGTATTTATTGTAGTTTTAATTGCCATATTATGAGGAGATCGTAATTATTATTTTTCTTGAGAAATGATGCAATGGGGAATCTTACTAATAACTAGGGTGATATGTGATTTCTAGCATTTTGGCGTCTTTTTGTTATTATTTTGGTTCAACTTTACTCCAGAGAACAAATTATGTGCTCACCGAACTTATCTCATAGATGACGTAACCCTAGACTCATGAATACGAATGTCGAAATTAGTTTTCTACTTACATTATCCAAACAAATTTGATATTATTACAAACTCACAAGAATTACATCTATTTATAATCATATTAATTTAAAATTAATACTAAGGACCCATATTCAAACGTGCACATATTGTGTTTCTTTTTATTTTTATTATTTATTTGCAAACGATGCCGGAGGAAAAAATAATCAAACTTCTTTTGATGAATACGTGCTTGTTTGCGCAATCCAAAAAAGTTCCTAAGCACATGTCAGTGGAATTCTATACATATCCAAGCACATCTTGGAGTGTTAAAATGTCCATTTTAAGGTCAATTCTAAGAAATTGAAGAATGATTATCAAATTAGAAAAAGAAAACTTTATTTTTCTTCCTCGGCGTTAAGGTCACGTACACTTTGATCATTCAACTTTGAAAATGTACAGTTTGATCTTTTAGCTAAATTTTCTAACTGGTGTATTTTCATTTTTTTTTATGAGATAACATGTATATATAATTGATAAAGAGATAATCTTATTCAAATTAGATAAAGTTATTAAGAATGATAATTTTTTAAATAACATTAATAAAACTGAATATTTAAATTCAAGTTAAACTAAAACAATTATGTGTCATATTTAGGCCATCGGTGGTACTAGTATATTTTCCTTAGTTTGATTTCTATCAAACTTTAAATGGAAAAATTGACGCATTGAAATCACATTTTAACGTTTTAAGACCGACGTGTACATATATCACTCTTGAGTTAAAATACTCACGGGATTTTATTATTGCAACTATTTTTATTAAAATTTGATAAAAAAAAACAAACAAAATTGAACATGTCTTCTAATTTTTAGAGACCAAAATACGTGATAATCTAAACTGAGGCGTAAATTGAACATTTTCTACAATAATGGATTGATTTGTACCAAAAATAGAGTAATGCTTAGGTATTAATATATAATCCTAGATCAGATTTTTTTTTCAAAAATAAAAAATTGTAAGAGTAATAAATATTAAGTTTTATGTAAAAAAAATATATGGATGTCTAGTTTTGATAAAATAGAGATCTGATCAATTAATATTAGGTATGATGCTTGTGCACTAATATTACTTAATAATTTTACACAAAAAATGAAATTAAGTAATTCAACTGTTATATTAAAAGTTTTCATGAAGTATATTATGTTTATAAAAATTCATATAAGAATCTATTTGTACCGGTGGCAAATTTTTAGTTTTTGGTTTTCAAATTTAAATTTGAAAACAAAACACGTTTAGATAAAAAGAGGTTGAATTTTGAAATGAATTTTAAAATTATTTAATTTATTTTTGGAAATATAAAAACTAGTTTTGTAGTTTAGTGTTAAGTGTTTAGAAGAAGTAGTGTCTACTTTTTTTTTTACCCTTTTTTTCTATCCATTTTTTTCTACCTCTCATTCAATCTTTGCTAGAAGTAATCAAGTAGGTCAAGTTTGAATTTTTAAATTTTAAGAATAAATTAAATCTAAGTCTTTTTATTGGATTTAGCTTTTACTAATCGGGGTTTCGCCAAGCTTGGACTTCTTTTAAAAGTTGAAATTGATTTTTTTTTTCAACCTCACTATAGCTCATGACCTTTGTCAAGCTTGCAACTAGCCTGACCCAACTTCACTTGACCAAATGTAGGGTTTGAGAATAAAAATTTGAGCATAAATTAATTTTAAGAAATTTCAACTTGATCCGATCATGGTCTGATCTAGCCTTAGCCTGTAACAAGCTTGTATAAACCAAGCTTGGGTCTCACTTTAAAATCCTAAATTAAATGTTGGCTTTTTGTCTTAGCCCACAATAGCCTACAACTTTTTTGACTTATTCTCAATAAAATGTTGGACTTTAACTTTAAATTTTAAGCAAAAATCACCAAAGTCTTTTTTTTAGCTTGATCTAGGCTTAGCCCATAACATCGTATACCCCTAATGTTATACAATGATAATAAATAAACTTAAAAGAAATTCAAACTTCCAATATATATCAATTAGTAAAAGATTTCACGTTACCTTCTCACATACTAAAAACACTTGTATCCCTACTAACATTCCAAATGGTCAATTTCTAACGTTGTAGGAGTCATATATATAAACCAAAACATATTATCATAAAAGTAATTACAACTTCTTGATGTCACATGTTCTATTAGAATATTAAATCAAAAAAATACAGGAAACTAGAAGAAAAACAGTAAAATGAAGAGCTTAACTCAACCCCCATGCTCACACTTATTGTCACCTACAAGGTGACATTTAACCTAAACACAAACAATATGATAGAAGGGAGTGAGAAATATATCTTACTTAAGCTCATGGTATGACAACAACGTAAATAAAGCACACTACACAATTAATTACAAGATAGAAAATAAACAATCTACATATGGTCATGTGGTACCAACTCTAATCTAAGAAAGTAAGTTATGGGCACACAACTCAATCTCTTTATTGTTCGTCTCACACTAGCATGATACCCTTTGGTAACACGTTAAGTACTATTTAACTTGTATCATCTGTCTCAGCTCGTGGGATCAATCATGGTCATTGAAATTTTCACACTAATTAGCCCCTAAAAGGTCTAATGACCTTACCATTGAGGTTCATGTCTACTCCATATGTCATATGGTACCAACTATAATCTAGGAAAGTAAGCTAGGAGCACACAACTCAACCTCTTTGTTAGTCGTTCCACACTAGTATAATGTCCTTTGGTAACACATCAGATACTGCTCAGCTTGCATTGTCTGTCTCGACTTGTGGGATTAATTATGGTCATTGGGATTTTCATACCAATTAGCCCCCAAAAGATCTAGTGACCTTGCCACTGAGGTTCATGTTTAATTCCTTATACACATATTTAATTAAATAATGCATAAAATACAATTCAATTTAGTCATTATTCCACTTTCAACATTAAGCCGATGAGGATCATTCTTGCCTCTCACAAGTTAGACACCTCACCTCACAGCCCATCATAGATTAACGAATATCATTTTTGCCTCTCTCATAGGCTAGGTCACTCACTAAACAAATGTTCATCGGGTCTATTTTTGTCTCTCGCAGATTAGGTCACCCTTCAAGGACATTTATCCTTATTACTCGTTTTCATATCACATACCATCATTCTCAATTATTATTATAATGTGTATTACGACTCATCATGTTTGAATTCAACATATCATAAAATACACGAACATATTACATAGTTTCATACAATTTCAAATACAAGCACTTAACTTGGTTCTCCCTTTAAAAAACTAAGACATACATTCTTTAATAATAAGTAAATGTTATTAACTTGATTCTCCCTCGGGCAACCAAGGTATACAAACTTGGGGTTTAGGAAAAAAATCCTTAACCCACGACTACGAGGTTAAAAGTTTTCTACTCTGTCAATTGACATAGACAAGAAACCATAAACAAATAACTAAACACCTTATCAATCATAGAAAAGATAAACACAACAACCAATAAGCAAACAACTAAACATACTTTGTCAATTAACAAATGTCATCAAACACAAGCACTAAGTAGGAAAACGAATAAATACTTGACATTTGTCGATTGATAGAGGCAGTTAAACACAAACACTAAGCGGAAAAACAATTAAAGACTTTGTTGATTGACAAAGGCAGTCAAAACACAACCACTAACCCAAGCTTATGCCAGAACTACGTAAATTTTGATTTCTCCATTGCATAAGAGATACATAGGAGCAAGAGACGACTCATGTCAAGTTCAAAAAACCCAAAAAATATACTCCTTCCCTCTTTTGTAAATATGTCTGTTTCTATCTCCGTCCAAAAGGTAAAAAAAGAACCATAGTTTAGAAGTCCTAGCTCATGTCATGTATCTAGTTAAGGTAACTATCTTAAGACGGACGTTGTAGGGTGCTAATACCTTCCCTATGCGTAATGGACTCCTGAACCCGAGATCTGATTCCAAAGACCAGTTTTATCCAACCTTAGGTTTTTCCAGCATTTCCCTTAAAAACGTTGGTGACAACTCCTGTCTCTTTGTTCCCTTCCTTGAAAGGAACTCAGATTCTAAAACACTATAGTTCGTCGGCCCTGTCACAACCTAGGTTGTGTCAATTAAATTATCATGGGTTCAATACTTTGCATCAAGCTCAACTTGTTTAGAGACTCTCTTGCTTATTTTATTGCTTGGTATCCAACTCCTTATATAAAAGAAGGAGGTGATGCATTAACTCATATTACTTGATGTGAAACTTGAGCTATCCTACTCTTTATATAGGAGAAGGAGGTGATGCATGAACTTATATTGCCCAATGTTACCATATTTAAATTGTTTGTTTTTCTTAATTTAATTAATTAAAACTCAACATATATTTATCCCAATATATTATTTATTTAATTATAAAATAATTAAATCACTTATTAATAATAATTAATAAAATATAATATTTATAATTAATAATAAAATAGAATAAAAACTAGAATGTTACATGTCCCACAAAACCTATGCAAAATCAGGCTTAGCTCACAAAAGCCCATACAAAATGGACTTTTGTCAATTTGAACCTAGTTTTAGAAGTCTAAATTAAATTAAAATTTTTAGTCAAACCTACTTTGAGATTAAGCTTGTAACCTGACACAAACTTGCCTACTTAATGGCTTGAATTTTAAATTGAGCATAAATTATATTTGTATTTTTTTAGTTTGATTTAATCAATGACCCAATCTAGATTTAATGCACACAAGCCTATAAAAACTTAAATTATTTTTTGTTTTGATTTGCTCTCACTCTAAATTCGCTCATCACATGCTCATGTGAAGATCCTGACAAATTTTTAAAGAAAAATTATAAGATTGACAATAAATTTTTAAAACAAAACAAAAAAAGTTAAAACTAAAACTAAAACTAAAATTAAAACTAAAAATTGAAAAAATGATTTTTTAGTTTTTAACCATTTAAAAATTAAAACTAAAAATCACCCTAATAAAATGAGTCTAATTGATACCTGATGAAGACATTAATTTATTTTGACGGATAATATATTATTTAATATATAAGTAAACGTCACTTATATAATATATCAATGACTATTTAAATAGTATGAAATTTAGTATACATCATCAAAAAATAATATCACATTATTTGACCGTTCGCTGATATCAAATTCTAAACAAAGTCACTTAGAAGTATAAGCATACAGATTCAACAGCTGATATCAATTACAAAAAATGCATCGTAAAAAATTAATTTAGAAATTTGTAAGAGTAATAAAGATTGAAAATTCTTTAAAAAATACATTTTTTTTTTTGTAGAACAATACGTCTTATTTTGATAAAATATTGCTTTAAAAGTTTTTATATTTTTATAATTGATTCTAGAAAATTTTTATTATGGCCAAACACTTTAAAAGCTACGTAAGTTCTACTAAAGTGAAAAAGTTTGTAAAGTTAAAAAGATACTATTAGTTTAAATTGAAAAGATACCTTGTAATGTACTCTTACTTTATATATATATATATATATATATATATATATACCACATAATCCATCAAAAGACACATATCTTCCAATCGAGTCTCGGTGGATGCTTTGCTACACACCCCTTGAATGGGACTGTCTTTGGCAAAGCCCGGTGATTGTATAATGGATACAGCTCATTGAGAAGAAGGCTTTCCCTCTTTCCTGTCCTTCCCACGGGCCAAGTTTGAACTTCGATCGCTGGAAACTCATGCAGGCTTGCGTGCTTGTTCGAAACTCTTAATCTTCTCTCTAATCCCCATGCCATGATAGGCAAAATTTACCTAAATAGTAAGAAAACCCTGGAACAACGGAAAGGCTTCTCCCAAGGAGATGGTCCCATAGCGTCTATCAGAGTCTGTTGATTGCCTTTTTCTCTTTCTCCTCCTTCCCTTCCATTCTATATCAGCTAGCTGGAAAAGGGCTGTCCTGATGTGACTTGTCATCCTTGATGGCGGTCTTATAACTCTTATGGCTACTCAATGCGGCTAGCGCCTTCCCTTCCGAGTGACATAAGCCTTCCCCTGCTGTGAAGTTTCTTCCTTATATATATATATATATATATATATACCACATAATCCATCAAAAGACACATCTTAGCCTCTTCTCCCTCTTTCGAACCAAAGACCAACTAGCCATTTAGTCCACCTCACTCAGTTCACCTCATCAGCCACGAGGCACAAGCACCATTTTAAGCCAATAATCAAAACCCTACTCTTGCCCAACCTCTCCATCCACTATTATCATGCATAAGGTTTTAAAAAATAATCTTCAACCGTGAGTTTCACCGTAATATCAAGATTTTTAGAGTGTTTATGATTAAAATACGACTATAACTGTGGCTACATTCGTCTACGTGCAATTTCTCGCAATATACAAAAATCGTAACAAAATTATTGCTATGACCACAATTTAAAAACTTAATCATGGACAATCTCATGAAACCAGTGAAGCACCACATGCACACCAACTGCTGCCATGTCCAGCAACTTATCGTATATCTAAACCACTACCACTACTAAATGGAAGTCAATCTTGTTGTGTCTTTGTATTTCAACCACACTTATTCTGCTGCTTTTTTGGGGCTATCGTAGAACTTTATTTTATGCCGCTTTGTACGTGTTCGTGATCCAATTCTATATTGGATGCCCTTTTTTCTTTTTGTTTTGTGCTTTGTTTCTTTTTCCACACGCATCATCCCGCCAAGATTTGAGCCATTGTCCAGCAATTGAAAATAAGAGATAATGTTATGCAAGATAGAGATTTGAATATAGAGAAATGCTGCAGGAAAAACGGGAGAGGATCCAATTCGATTTGTTTCCTTTCTTTTATATGGAGTGATATTGTTCTTTCCACTATAATACCCATTTTATCTCATACTTCCTTTTTTTTTTCACTCTTTTTATCTTATCTCTTCCATAATAGTAAAAAGTTATAAAATTATATTTATATTTGCTATCTTATATCTCCTCTTTTACGTCCATTTCTTATTCGTAATATTTTTATCATTTTATCAAGTCTTTTTTTCTCTCATCTTTTTTTTTTCTTTTTCAATGGAACACATCACAAAGAGTTAATTATTCCTTGTCATATTCTCTATCTTTTCTTATCTAGGTTTCTTTCAATTTTTTATTTTACTTTTACTCGAGTTGAATATGAGAATATCACATTCTCATGTTAATTACAAATTTTGCAACATATTTTCAAGAATCGTTAATTCTTAGAAATATAAAATATTTATGATTTTCTTACTTCTTATTCTTATAATAAAAAGTGGGTATCTTGCATTATCATACGAATGAAAGTTATTTTTTATGCAATAATTACCTATCTTTTACTTCGTTCTTCTCCCCTCTTTTTCTACTTTTTTTTTCAATTTTCAATTAAATAAATTTTATATTTTTCTGAAATTTCTAAATATGAACCATAAAATAGGCATAATATTTCTTGAAAAATGATTTCTGAAAATACAATAAACAAACACCCCTTAGGTGCTTAGTGTTATGACTGGTGGGAGTCGGTTATATATTGATATATAAGAAAAATGTTATTTAATTTCTATGTTATCTTGATAAGAAAAACGAATGCACGTAAAGGAATCCCATGAAAACAAATAAATAGATAGATATGATGAAGATTTCTGACAAAATCTAAAATTTCCCAGTCACTCACTCCCCTTTATGTGAGGTTGCATATTGTGTTTTACATATATATATTATATCAACACTACTAGAAAATTTAAAATTTATTATAAAATGATTTTGTGACTAATTTTAAAATTAATAGTTATTTTGTAACTAATTTCTAGTAAAAATAATTAGTTACAAAATATAATATTGATGGGTAGCATGAAATAAGTAGTAAATTAGCTAAGAAAATAACCTTATTTAATTTATGATAAATTTTTAAAATTTGTAATTATTTTTTAGTTAATTTATAGTAATAAGAAGTATAAATGAATATAACTTAAATTTAACTAGAAAAAATAATATTTTAGTTAATTAATAATTAATTAACTAGAATTTAACTACTAATTTAAATGACAGTTAAAATTAGTAATAAAATTAAAAAAAATTCTTGCAATGGAAGTCATTTATATGTATTCATTTATAATTGCTTAAGCTTTCAGATATGATTTATGATATGATATAGCATAAAATTAAGCTTCCATGCCAGAAAATGTTTGGTCTTGTACTGGGGAAGCAAAACTCGTGTTTGGAGGAAAATTTTGAGGCCTGCAAAATTGTTTTTAACTCAACGTTACATGTTATTTTACATTGAGTAAAATTTCATTTGGGTGTATTGAGAAAAATATCTTTTTAACTTAATAAAAAGTCATATCTTTTTGAATAATTATACATATATAAGTAATTTTTATTACATCCAAATAACGTTATATCAAAATCACTTTTTAAATAAATACGTTTAAATATAAATCAATTCACTCAAATTCTTTTTTTAACCCAAATTAAGTACTCAACTCAGATTTACAATTATGGATCTAGCTAGATTTTAATTCTTACCGCCTCCATTCTTCTAATAAAAAAAAGTTAAATTTCGTGTATAACTCCTATAAAATAGATAAATCTTTACATTATTCACACTTCGAACTTTAAAGGAATTTTGCATGAGACGACGTGTTAAAAGATTAATATATAAAATCATATATAGCATCGCTTAACATGCGAATTACAACGTTACGTTTTGTGATGTTGCTTCTGAATGAACGTGGGTTACCCACGCATCAATCTCGAATTGGTGCATCCATGCACCTACATTTTGACCTTCTATTGTTGGTTATCCACTAATCATACATATATGGATGCTCTTTATGTCAAATCAATGGCCATAAATTAAAGTTGCAATGCAACCTCATTTTCACACTGCATATTAGAAAGAGTCAAGCAACCTAAAAAGCTATTTAACATTTTTCTTTATTTCTGTTTTTAATTTTGAGCTTTTTTTTTTAAATGTTATTTGTACACCAATTCATATAACAAATGATGCAAAAAAGAGAAAAGAAAAAAAAGAAAAAAAATATGTGATGTAATAAATAATGTTATGAAGAGATATAGAGACAAAAAATGATATTATATAATTTCTGGTAAGAATTATTGTATAAATAGTACATATTGTTTTTATTATTTTTCTAAAATTCAACCAAATATTTTTTTAGTAATTTTTATTTAGTAAATATAAACAGAAAATGTCCAAAGTAAAAGAACCCTACTCATTTTTATTGTTCTTATTTTGTTCCATCTTTATTCCGCTGTCAAACCCAAGTTTTATGAATGCAAAATATAAAAGGCGATTGAAGTTGAGATCAGCTTGAGTCACTTCTAGCCCACATTGCAGTAGTCGATGCTCATCTCCACCGAATTTCGCATCATATCCGAATCTTGAATGGAGCAAATTTTAAATGCTTCATTCACATTGCCATTAGAAAAGGAACTTCTGCAAATTCTTCAACCGCACGCTGGCCTTGCTGATGAAAGGTATTGACACATTCTCAAATCTGATTGATCTAAGATCTGATAGAAGATAATCAAACCGCAAGAAATTATCTTCGTTTGCAGGAAGATGACATAATTTTTATTATTAAATTTATTTATTTTCCTAATCAATATTGGTAGCATGTTCTTCTAGCTAGGTTCAATACTTGATATATGTTTGGTCTAACTTTTCTTTTATTTAAAAATTACTTTTAAGTTAAAGTTAAAAATAAGAGAGTAAAAACAAAAAGTAAAAGTGATACACACGAGTATGAACCCAAGTCCACTGGTTGATATTGGGCCTGTTGCCACAGCAGAGCCCAAGGAAGAAAGGCTGAGGCGCATCAGAAGGAAACCAGCGTGGATGATTGATTACAACTAGCAGCACCACCTTTTCAATTGGTGTTAATCAGAGAGTTTTCTTTTTGTTATAATATTCCCTTTCTGTTATCATCTTGTATTTCGCATTGCAACTTGGCAGGGGATCCGTGTATGTGGGTAACAGAATCATCTTTAAAATCAAGGAGTTACTACTTCAATGGAGGATAACTAACCCAAAAGACTAGTCCACTTAACAAAAGATTAAGTTTTATTTTTTTATTTAATATGATATTCTTTTAATATTGTTATTCTTTTTAAAGATCGATATCTATGGTCGTTTTTGCTCTATCAATACTTACTCGATTTCACTCTCCTATTAATATTTGATATTGCATATTAATCTAGTTTATAAGTAGTTTTGTTGGTAGCTCAACTCTTAATGAAAAGCACCAATTGTTAGGACTTAAGTAAAAGAGGAGAATTCAACTTAAAAAATTAGTTCATTAGATCGGAGAACATCTTCACTTAAATATCATATCAAACTTTTTATTTTATACAAAATGTGAGACTCTTAACAAAAAGTTGTTTGTCTATATATTTTTTAAGTTAAAAACATTTTAGTAAAAAAAATTAAAAATCTGAACTTTGTTTTACATTAGTTATCTCGTCCAACAAAAAAGTATATTTATAAAATAAAAATTATTGAGTAAAATTAACTTAATTTATATAAAATTATTTAATGATAAAAATAAAAAATAAAAAATTACAAACATTAAAAGAGTAGTTAATAAATTTTACTTTAATGATGATTTGCAAATAATATACATAACATTAATTAAAGAAATTTAAATATTGATTACAAATTATAAATTATTTGTTATTATAAAAAAATAAATTTGTTTAGAAATAATTTTATATAGAGAAGAAGAATAAGTTATTCTCTATTATCACTCTTCATTCTTTTTTAATCTAACAATTGTAATGAGTAATTCATATTTAATTGTTAGATTAAAAAAATATAAGGGTAAAATAAAAAATAACTCTTTTAAAGTGATGTTTTGAGTAATTTGATTTCTTATATATATATATATAATTTGTAAATTATTATTAAAGTATATTATTTGAAATTATTTTTATTTTATAAATATAATATTTCATTAGACAGATAATTAGTTTTAAAAAAAATTAAAATTTGAAAATATTTCTTTGTTTGTTTAATTCTTCATCTTATCGCACTTGTTGGGTTTTATCATTTTGGCATTTTTACTAATTACTATTAAAATAAATTTTATCAAATAAAGTATTTTATATTAAATAAATTAAATTTATTATTATTAAAATAAATTTATGTAAATTAAGTTAATTTTATAAGTATACCTTTTTTTTACTAAAATAAATAACCATTTTAAATAAAATTAAAACTTATACTTTTTATCAAACAACTTTTAGTTTTGAAAAAGGGTTTGAGCTAAATAAAATAAAAATAGACAAACAGTAACTACTTTTTTTTTAAGTTGTTATTTTTAACTTCAATTTAAAAATAACTTTTCAGCAGAAAAAAAAAACTAGGCCAAACATAATCTAAAATTTATACTTAAAAACCAAAATCTTTATAATTTTAAAAAAATGTATTCAAAAAGTGAGTCAGGTTCTCTCTTTAAGGAGAAAAAAAAAAACTAAAGTTAAGCAGAACCAAACACTATTTAAAAGTTTTTCTTCGTGAGTACTGCTTAGGATGAAGATGCTTTACCACCTCTCAAGTCTCCCTATTCCCAGGGAATGAAAGGAATTGTCTTTTTTCATCCCAGATAAAAAGTGGTGGTCCTTCAAGAATTTGTATACGCAAACTTTGCTTGTTTTACGGTGCTTAATCAATTTATGAGAGGAATTCCACCATGCGGAAAATCTGACCAATTTAACAGAGCTCTCTTTCCTGTTTACAATTATAAGTGGCTTTACAAGATTACTGTTTATAATTTATAAGTGGCTTTACATGATTATCACACAGCACATTAAATTATTTAAGAGCCTCCTACCATACCTTGTAACAACAAAATCAGCCATGTTCAGTCAAGTATTAGGAGGAAATTGTTTGAAGCCAATTCAAGTTAACATTAACTTGAGGAACATCTATCTTTAGATTGGGAAGCATAGGTTTGAAATCATCCCATGAAGTAGCTGTCTCTTCATCGCATATCACCACCTTTAAATTCTTAAGATTAGTGACTGAGAATGGCAATTCACACCTTGAACAACTTGTCATGTAGAGATTTTGTAGATTAGACAGATTACCAAAGTCCTCCGGTAAATTAGGAAGGCTTAAGCAATTTGAGATGTCAAGAAGTCGAAGATTTGAAAGCCTTCCAATAGAATCTGGTATCCCTTCCAAATCAGTACACGAACTGAGCCTTAGGAGTTCCAAATTCTCCAACTTTCCAATTTCTTGCGGCAGTACAGAGAGTTTATGGCAATTAGTAATACTGAGCTTCTTCAAGGGGATGATATCACAGAGCCCCTTAGGAAATCCCATCATATATTTGCAATAGTCAATATTCAACTCTTCAAGATTTGGAAAAGCATGTGAAATTAGCATGTCACTGTTTTCAAAAGCCTGTCTCATATCACACAAGTGGAGGGATAACTTTTTAAGATTCTTCATTGTCACATAGGAAGGAACAGAAATCCGCTCTAGTCTGATTCTTTTCAGGTTGGATAAAGAGCCAATTAGCTCAAAATTGTTCATTTCAGAAGGATGGAAACTGTAACTTGTGACTATCAGAACTTTTAGTTTGTTCATTTCTTCCACGAAATTTGGAAAGGAATACTGCTTAGTTCGAAGATTGAAAATCAGAACCTCAACTTCAGCTAGTTGCATTCGGGGCAAATGTGAAGTGCAATTTTCATCTGCAAACACAACCCATATGACATTAGTTGTGGAAAGTAGTAATGAAGGCATATCACTGTAACATTATTATCATTTTTTACTTGGTAAGTATATACTTAAGAAAAAGGTCCAAGTATAACCCACCAGTTGATATAGACAAAATGTGGGCTTGGGGCTTCTGTTCAACACACCATCTGAGCAATTTTGACTTCCCCCCAAGCCAGCACTCAGGTTTATTTTGATTTATCTCAATAATCAATCTTTTTCTCTGTTCCACTGGTTCCTGGGCGCTTTGATAGATTGCAAGCTCTCTTAGAAGGTCATGAAGGATGATGAAGTGGTTATTGTAGTAGGAATTGTCTGTGTCACTAGCATTTTTCCTGGTAAATAAGCAGAAATTATAAAAATGCTCTCTATCAAAAAGAATAATTACAAATTTCAACTTAAGTACACAAGAGTAAATGAAGAGTTACAGAATGTAAGGTGCTTAATTTCACTGAGAAAGACAGTCACTTTGGAATATTATATCACAAAACATATGCTTCTCACACAACTATACAAGCCATTTAATTATTTGTTCAATAGAGCATAAATTCATGTTATTTGTTATATATATTAGGATTAAGTGGCTTAGAAGAAAATATACGCAGTAATTATACCTTGCTACCAAGACCTTAGCCAGATTCATGGAGTCTAATTTGTTGATGATGGCCATTGCCTCTATGCCATCATCATCTAGTCTATACAACTCTGTCCACATATCAATAAGAGCAGTAACAGGAATTCTTTGGTCCTCAGGAAACAACCCTAGGTCCATGAAGCACTCCTTGATGACAGGATTATCTTCCAAAACGCCCAAGATCTTTTGGAGGCATGTAAGTAGTTCAGTATAAGAATCAAGTATAGAATGACCCTGGGACAATTCCTCCACCATCTTTAACCACAACTCAGAAGGCTGATGTCTGAGTGATCTCCCAATCACTTTGATGGCAAGTGGTAAACCCTTGCAGTTTCTCACAACCTGTATTTTCATGCACCCAAAAATAGTCAGTCATCAAATTGCTAGGACTTAGGCATCCAAGCTGAAAGTAATGTATCATATTATTTTGAGGGGTCAAAACATGGTTTTCTATTTTATTTTATTTTTATGCTAGTTCAATGATAAGTTGTTAAAAATGAAACAAAAAGGTTCTAAGTGTTAATATCCAATCTTGTGATGTCTACTTCAATTGAATGACTGCAGACAAAAAGAAGTACAGATAACTCCCATATGATTCACACCTTTTCGATAAGTTCTTTGTCAGGAATACTTGAACTGCTTTCTTTCAAGAGAGCACAATGACGGAAAAGGGTTGTTGCATCTTCGTGAACAAGGGGTTTTAAGATACACTGGGTGCCAAATCTACGAAATGCAACCCTAGAAGTCACCAAAATTTTATAATCTGGTATCTGGACTTTAAATTTCTCGACAAGGGCTTCTGAGCCAGGCCAAACATCATCCAAGACCAACAACATTGAACTTCTACCAATTTGTCTTAGCAAAAGTCTCAATGAATTAACTGCATCTTCATCACTTTGAAAAGCAGGCACTTGATATCCACAGTGCTCAAATAATCTCTCTACAATACTCTTCAACTTGGGCGATTTAGAGAAGGTGATAAATAAGATATTTTCCCCGAATTTACCTAGGAAAAACCAAAGAGATCTGTAAGCACAGAGCATTCAATGTCTTGTACTGTTTAGAATGCATTATGTAAGGTTTTCATTTCATTATGAGCATATATAGCAACAGAATAATTTATTATTACCGATAACATTCTGCTAAATGAACACAAAACAGAAAAACAAATAATACAGATAAAAAGAAAATGCTTCTTTAATTTGTTAAAGCATCATTTGCAGAGAATAGGAAATAATCACTCCTTTTTTAATTTTTTATGTCAGAAAGTTGACAAAAGAAAAAGTGACTATTTCTCAAAAATGAGCCAAAAACATGTACAAAGTATCCTTAAGCTACAACTTTGCTTTAAGCTGCTCCTTCTACGCTTCAAAAATATGGATTTAGGACGTTTCACATGCCATATTTGCAACTACGCAATAACTTTGTTGGATTCTCTGTGTTACTACTATGCTTTCAATATTAAGACATGGTTGATAGTAAGTTATTAACTAGTAATTGATGACAAAATATTGTGCATGAAAGAGAAGACATGTGAAGGAGTTATGAATGATTGATGAAATCATCTAGAAGAGTAAACCCATACATCAAAGAATAAAACGGAGTTAAAACTTACCCTTGACTTGTTCATCCCAACAGAGCTTAGTAGCCAAAGTGGTTTTCCCCATTCCACCCAAACCAGTCAGCACAACCATGGAAACCCCATCTCTGAGAATCTCCATCTTCAACTCACTCAATGGTACATCCAACCCAACAGTGAATTCTTCCTTTTCAGGAACACCAAAAGGACTCTTGATTGGTCCTCCAACAGCACAAAGATTCGGCTTAAAATTCTCATTACTAAGAAGCTCAAGTATTTCCCTCACTGTGTAAAGTGTCTCTTCAACATCTTTTGCCACAAGAGCTTGCTTGTCACCACAAGCAAATGAACCGTCCCTCTTGTTCCCAACTCTGCACAGGAACCAAGAGAGACACTTGAAGAAGCATTTGCACACAAGCTCCCCCTTTGCATCTTTCTCTCCAACAAGAGTGTTGATTTCTTCTCTGGGTGGGTTCAAGTGTTCATTGTATTGCTTGATCTCCTTCACCACAGGTGTCATATCCTTCAGGGTTGACCTCAGTATTCGCTTGTTGCTTTCACTGCTTTGACCTTTGTCCACTATTTCCGATATCATCCTTAATCTCTCTTGAAATTGTTTTTGAAGGACAACATGTTGCATGGTATCTTCCATGAATAACCAACCTGTGTTTTCCCTCTCTCTCTTAACGTGCTTCTTTTACTACATTGAAAGAGGAACAGGTTATGAAAGGAAGATAAAGTCAACGTTGTTGATGAGTGTCTCAAATTGCAGGACGTGGATTGCCTGTAGTCGGAGAGAATAGGAAAACTACATCTCCAATTTTTTTAAGCTTATATGATTTTTGTTTTTCAAATTTCAACTAAATTTACTTTCACTTAAAAATGGTTTTCATCTCTCAATCTACGCCAATTTTGTGTTTTGTGTTTGATTTCAAATTTTGAAATTGTTTTTTTAATTCCTATATTCTGAAAGTAATTGATTTTTGTATTTTGTTTTACATCACAAACGAAGTCTAAATTGCTATGAAATACATTGTTAATCTTAAATCTTTATTTTATTTTCAACTATACATAAAAATAATATCCTTTACTCTATTAGTCACACAAACTAAAATCAATTATTTTCCAAAATGTAATAACTAAAAAAAAGTAAATTTAAAAAAATAAAATTAACTCAAATTAAAAAAAAAATTAAGCCATTATTTTATTTTTTATTTTTAAAATTATATTTTAATCTTCTTTCATATTTAAAAATTAATTTGTTTTAATTCTTCACCTTGTGATTTATGTTAATAAACAAAAAATAACTTATCATTTCTAACATGTCTAAAATTAAATATTATTATTAATTCTAAAATTTATCTTCCAATGTTTTCTGATTTCCGATAATAAACCAAGCAAACAGTAACGTGTTCTCTGTCAAGAAATAAATCCAACTATTTTCGAAATGTAAAATAAAAAAATAATTTAAAATTAAATAACGAAAAATAAAATTAACACAAATTAAAAAAGATCAAAAACATATTAATAACAAAATTAGAACCCTTACTAAGTGGTTAACAGAGGTTGAAATATGACGGCAGAATCCAGGTCCCAAATTGCAAGTTTAGAACAAGAAAAGTGAGAGATTGTGTGTACCTTTGAAATAACCACCGATGCTTCCTATGAATTCGCGTTTTTGTCTTGTGTCCTTCTTGTGAACAGATTATGAGCACAATTGATTCAAGTTCTTGGGAGGACCATAACTTTTAAAGTAGCTACCACACCGTGAAGATTCCTCATCACTTCTTCGACGCGTAAGGTCAGATTTTGTTGTTGAGCAACAACGACAACGAAGCTGAAGCCTATTTCATGCAAATTATTCTGCATCCGAATTCTTACGCTCACTACTTAGAAAAACGAGTAAGGTTAGATCTGAGTAAACTTTACTCTTTCGATAGTGCCGTTGGGTAAAGATACATTTATTATTTGTGGTTATTATTTAAAGAAAAATAAGTCACCTGCGATGATGTGACATTATAAATATCGGGTTCGATACATGGCATTCTCCAAACATTAAATATTATTAAAATCGTTTACCAAAAAATATTATATTATCGACAATTATTGGTATGGGAAGATCACTAGTAGACACTTGGAGAAATTATGAAGGACAACTCTGCTCATAATTTTATAATGTTTGATAAATTAAACTAATAGTAAAAGGTATATAAAATAACATAACCGAGACTAGAAAAAGATTATTTTACATTAATTGAGTGTCTATTTGGAGAGAAATAAGAAGAGAAAAAATAATTAATTAATTAATACAGTTGATGATATAATATACTAATATAAAAAACTAGAAATAGAGTTTTTGTATCGGATGGATATCCAAAAATTATCACTTGAGTTAGTGGGGAAGATGAGTCTCGGTAGAATGCTATAATATTTATTTTTGTAATTGTATTTTCAAAAAATTTCAAACTATATCCGTGTGAGTAATACTTTTAATGTCTATCTGTTTCTTCTTAGGTATCTAAATGTTTTATAATAATAATAATAATAATAATTATACATATGAATAATATTAAATATTAAAATATTTGTACCAGCAATCTTGTTAAATTATATAAATTATTACTCATTCTCAATTTCATACTTATTTATTAAATGAATAATTCTTATATTTTATATGTAATTTTTATAGATATCCATCCAATTTACTATCATCCCGGTGAGAGCCAGTATTATTATTACCATCAAATGTACCTTTTTTTTTTTTTGCGTTTGGTCACGTCAAAGCATTGATGATGGCATTGTCATGTGATGGACTGCAATATTTTGAAAGGCAATCTGTCTTTTATTGTTTTTTTTCTTATGATTTAATATCAGCGGAAATTACACTGGAACTTTCACGTCATTTCTATTAATATAGAATAGGCTCATCCAACAAGATTTTAATTAAATAAGTTTGATTTATAAAAAAAAAATTAAAGTTTAAATTTTGCATTTTATTTATTAAAAAAATTAAGTTGACTTATTTTTTTTTAAATTTGACTTATTTTTTATTATTTATAAAATAGATACTACATTTCCATTATATAAAAATAATGACTAACCTCTCAATGTAATTATTATACTTAAGAACATAAGTGATGCGACTTAAATTGTATCAAAGTAAAAAAAAATAAAAGTTTGATAAAAAAACTAAATGGTTAACTGAATTGGAAATTGAAAGCCAAATTTATTTTTTTGGGCAGAACAAAGTACACGGAATTGGAATCGGCTCGATCAATCCAATTCTGATAGGAGTCGGTATTAACGTTTTAAAGGTAACGTCGAAAAATAGAAAAGGATAAGGCAGGTCTACGAAGAAGAGTCTGGGGAAAGAGTTGGTTACGCGTAAGGATGACGTATCATCCTACCTGTCTACCATTTGGTAGTTACCCTATAAATTACATGAGTTAAAATAACCTTTACTTTTACTGCTTTTTCAAAGAGGAGTTTAACTTATTTAGAAGACACATATACAGAGTTTAGGTGTTTGGAGATGAATAACTTGACAAGAGTATGCCTCTTGCTCCTACATATCTCTTTTAAGTAGAGGAGTCAAAATTCACATAGTTCTGGATTGAATGGGATGGATGTAGAAACAGATTGTCCATTAGGCATCTTGTGAAGGAATGTGGACTATCCATTCGACGTCCATGAGGAATATGGAGATTAAACTATCCTTTAGGCATTCAACTCTTGACTGGCTTTTGGATTGAAGTGTGGACTATCCATTAGGCATCTTGACTTTGATTGACTATAGACTGTGTTTGGACAAGTATGCATGCTAGGCCAAGACTAAGACCGACTCGGCATCGAATGTAGAAACTAACTCGGAGTCGGATGAGAGATGTAGTATGCTATATAGGGAGGAACTGAGACTGACTCGATCCAAACTAATGCGGACTACATGTCTACAAGTTGGTCAATTGTGCTTGGACAAGATGAGAGAGTGTTCTTTATGAATGGTTGCCTTTGAGATGTATGTGTGGCTTTTCCTCTTAGAGAGAAGGAGACTTACCTGGTCTACAGAGATGCAGCTGGTGCTTTCACTCTTAGCTCGAATTTGCTCCTTCGACAATGAATTCTTCAGCAACTCAATTCTTCACTCCACCAAAAGTTCGACCTCACAACTTCAACCAATTTCTGATCTCCAATTCTTGACTCAAATTCTGGACAGAGAATTCTCGACCAGCCAAATACCAACCTCTTACTCTTCGTAGTGAGGCCTTTTATAGTGTTTGGAGGGTGCCATGGACGCGTTAGATTTAGTCACTTGGGGGTGCCCCAGCCCTTTGATCCAGTTTGTTAGCCTTGTTGATCCCCAGGTTAATGCTCGTTGGGACATGCGTCCAAACGTGGCACGTCCTTCCAACAGCCACTTCGAGGGTGGCTGACCTAGCGAGGAAGTTGTCCCTTTGTGTTGTTGTGATTGGTGAAGAAGTTCACGTCATTGGGACTGGTGGGATCCTTATCCCCTCTCTTGCTGTCATAACTTCATCCAAGGGTCCTCCTTGATTTTTGGGTGATCTAATGGCTCAAGGCCTCTTGGATTATGTGTGGTCTTGTCCCCTTTGCTGAGGTGGTTGATTTTACTGATTCTCTATTGACCTAGCCAGCTCCGTCAACGCCATGTTGGAACTATCTTGGACCTTTTGGGTCAGGTCTAAGTGTCTTTGGCATTGGGCCTTTTTCGGCTAGATTGGGCCGCGTCTGCCGTCTCTATGTGCAGAGGCCATTTTGGGCCTTCTCTTGGTCAGGCTAGGCCAAGCCGAATGGTCAATTTCTCTAGTAGGCCGTTTTGGCTCTTTTTGTTTATTGGGTCAGGTTTGGGTCTTTTTTGGTCAGGTGAGCCCATCTTAGAAATTTTCTTTTGTTGGGTTGATATTGGGCTGGAGAGATTTGGGGTCCTACAACACGTAATTATCATTTATGTCAATCGATATTGATAAACTTGACTTGGTTTGTTAGCCTACTTAAATACCTATATAGGTATGACATATAATTGACTAATGCTATATTTTGATGATGAAAAATTTTGACAATAAAGAAGAGGAGGAGAAAGAACCAAGAGAGAAAAGAGAATAAGTAGAAAATAGATAGATTTTTAAGTTATTTAGATTAAGAGAAGTTGAAAAGAAAGAAAAGTGAATGTGTAGTATAAATACATATTTGTTTCTAAAAATATATTTATATAATTTAAAATAAATATATATTTATTATTTCGTGTGAGTTTTACTATATTTTTTTTACTACTCTCACCAAAATCTCTTTCTTTAGATGAGAATTTAATTGTATTAAGTCTCACCTATAAATAAGAGTCTAGTTTAACTTATTTATATTATATAGACACTTATATTTTAAATTTAATATGACTTTTATAATAACTTATTTAAAAGTCTATTTTATAAAATGATTTATAAATAATATATAAATTTATTATTTAATAACCTTGTAGAGTTGACTATTTTGTATATGTCAACATACTAAATATTTTACATAAATAAATATATTATATAAAATTAATAATAGTATGTTGCACCCCAAAATTATCCGGGCCGGAACGTCGTTTCAGCCCTCCCTAAAACCATCTTGATCCGCCTTCCTCTTGGCCCAATTCCAGGCTCTTGGGCCACTTCCGCATAACTCCAAGCCGGGACGGGCTTAGACCATTGAGTCCACACTTGACTCAGTCCACGCTTGACTGAGTCTCCCCACATCCCAGTGGACCCCAGGCGTCGTGGGAGAAACAGAACCTGTTGGAGAGGATAATATCTGAGAGAATCTTGGGATTCGGTTGTTATGCAGCCACCCCAAGCTCTATATAAAGCCCTAGGACGAAAGAGAGAGAGACGAAAAAAGGGAAGAGAAAGAGAGAAAAGAAAGCTAGAGAGCAGAGACCGAAGAGAGAAAACAGCCAGAGACGGGCCAGGAAAAGCTGACGACGACGCGCAAGAGACGAAAGGAGAATCCCAGGGACTGGCAGAAGGAGAGGATCAGACGTTGGACAAAGGCAGGGAAGATACATCCGCCACCTCTGAATACCAGGTTAGTACTTCAGTTCAACCCTTGCATCATCCTAGGTTAGGTTCCCCATTGCCCACCTCAGGCCAAGATTCCCCACCATGCTGCGTGGCCCTGGCCATATCCACTTCGGCCCTGGACTGCCCGCCGACATGACCTGGCTCTCCCACCCTTATTTCTCCTCAACCGACTCGGTTTCGGCCTGACCAGCAGGCTCATGCCGACTCGATCCCTCCGGTGAGATCGGGCCGGCTCGAGCCGACATAGACCCAACCTCAACCCCCCATGTCTATGCCGACTCGACTCCGGTGGAGCCGAGACGAGACATACCGTCCCAACCTCCCTCCCAACTTGACCTTCCTTTAAAAACCAAACACCCCCAGCCAGAACTACGTTGACTTTGACTCTCTGTGTTCGAGAATACATAGGCACGGGAGGCATACTCTATCAAGTCAAATCCTAAATCCCGAATCACCTCACCTAAACCTCTTTCATCCCAAGACAAAACCCAAGTTCGAGTGTCATCCCTCTCCCATATACTAGCTAGGAGAACTATCGTCGACATAAAAGACGGGGTGCTCCTCTGCTCCCTGGCATGTAACCAACTCCCGAACCTACCTCTCCGATTCAAGACCAGACTTTCCATTAGGTTTCCTAGTTTAAACTAAACGCCTTGGCGGCTTCCCTGACTAGACCCTGGTTTTTTACACTCAACCTAGCGTCACCACTTAGGTTGTGACATAGTACTAAAAAATAATATTTATATTTACTTAAATATCAATCTGTTAAGCCTAAAAGATTTTATTTAATGGCCTAATGCCTTACTTTTTAACTAAATTCACTTTTTTTAAAATCATAACCTAGGTTATTTCTTAAAAAAAGTATAGTCTGACCTGACGTAAGATATGTCATAGACTCATGTTGTCTTAATATTCATTTGTAATACTAACAATGTACTTGGTACAAGGAAAAGAAATAGAACACATGAAAATAGATGAAAAATAGAGGAGATTTTTGAGATATTTAGTTTGAGAGAAATAATAAAAAAAACAATGAAGAAAAGAATAAAGTAAAAAAATAAAAAATCTATAGGTAATTAATTTTGTTTTAAATTTTTTGTATTATATATATATATGTCACTATTTTAAACAGCCAAAAAAAAAACGCCCACAATCACAAGCAAACAAAAAAGAGTATTATTCATCTATTCATAAATTTGTAAATAAATAAAAAGGTGCGAGAATCACACTTTTTTTTTTTTTTTATTTCTCTCATACCCTATTTGTACTATGTTAAAATACCTCATTTCCTATCTCTTGTTTGTTTCCTCTCCCTTTTTCCTTGTGTTTTTTTTTTTCCTCTATTTCTCCACCACCAAACAAAATGTTTATTTTAAGTCATTTTCTTCCGTAAAGAATGGTGTTAAACCAAATAAACAACGAGCTCTATTAGCAAGTAATTGTTGGCCAGTGTAATCAGGTAAACTCAGTTCTTAACGTGTTAGTGGGGCCAGCAATTTTTTTAATAATAAATAATTTTATATAATAGAAATATATATATTTATGAAAAAAAATAAGTATAATGAAATAATGAGATCCGTTTAAGATGTGTAAAAAATCAAAGAGAAATATTGTATTGGAGAAAAAGAATACTTAAATTATAAATAAAAAAAGTAATGTGTAATAATAAGATTCACTGTGTGTAAAAAGTAAAAATTAGATATACTAAAATGAAAATGACTTCATCACAGGCCACATAATATTATTTAATTTAGTACTATATCATAATAAGAGTCAATGGTTGGAGGTAGATCTTAGCAAGCACAGGCCACATATGTAAGTATTGGTCTTTGTCACTACAGGGTCAAGGTACAAAAAAAAATTATTATATAGTAATAAAAAAAAAAAACAATTGAGAATGAGTCGTTAAAAACTAGTTGTTGAGAAGAATAACTCTTTGGTGCTCAAGAGAGTATTTATTCATGTTAGGAAAATTTATCATCAACTACTTCAAGCAAACCTTGTAGAACATATTTGAAAATATTTTAGGTGAGTAGTAACTAAAATTGAATGTTATTTTAATTATATAATTTTTATTATTTTCAACCTTTTAATTCTGAAAATTAACTATATTTTAAATTTTTAAATTTTTATTAATTTTTAAAAATAAGTACAACTGAATTTCTTAATTTTTTTTTATAATTTTATAGTTTCATAGATAAGATATCGTTAAATTAATCTGTACGTATTTATAGTTTTATTGAATTTTTAATTAAGTTCTTATAGTTAAAATTATTTTAAAAAATTTTATAATTTAAAAATATTAAATCCTAACCCAACTCTAAAAGAATGAATTGCTTTATGTGTTGCTAACATAGTCAGTAATAATGTGTGGCACGCTAAGGTAGCATGTGAAAGTAGGTTAAGAATTAACACAAGTGTTAGAAAATGAGAATCAAACCCTCAACTTTGAAATCCACCAACAACAATAGAACAACTCTACTAATAATTTTTTTACTATATAAATAAAAATTATATTTTATATAATTTAAATGGGAGACTAGAATTGTACATATATTTTACTATTAAATTAAATAATATTAATATTATACAAATTAATAATATTGAAATTAAAATTAATAAATATAAATTAATAGTATATATTTATAAGAATGAATGAGGTTTGATCTCTCATCCTCAAAGTTCACTAATATATAAAAATTAGTATATATTAATAAAATTATACATAAATATATTAGATATGATATAAATATATTAGAAGAAGGTTAATCGATAATAATATCTTATTTCTGTTACTAAAATATATCTAAGGGAAAAGTAAAAAAAAATTAAAACTACATAATTTTATAAAAGAAAAAATTATTTAAAATAAAGTGTTTAAAATATATAATATTATTCATTTGTTTTTATACTATTATATTTTTTATTTACCAGTAATACTAAAATATATCTAAGGGAAAAGTAAAAAAAAATTAAAACTACATAATTTTATAAAAGAAAAAATTATTTAAAATAAAGTGTTTAAGATATATAATATTATTCATTTGTTTTTATACTATTATATTTTTTATTTACCAGTAATATATATATGTGTGTAATTTTAGTCCTTAGTATATTTATTAATATTAATAAATATATGTGTAATTTTAATTCTTGGTGTATATTATTAATTATATTTATTAAAATTAATTTTAATATTATTATTTCATATAATATTAATATTATTTAATAGTAAATATATATAATATAATTTTTATTTATATACTAAATAAAAAATCATTAGCTCTATGGTATTGTTGCCAGGTTGAAGGGTGGGAGGTTTGATCCTGGTGTTATGAGTTGCATAATTTGTAGGATATTTTGTAACCCCTTTTTTTTTTTTTCCCTCAAGAGCCATATTATTTTAAATGGATTGACCTAGCTATTTGGATGTGAAATTTCACCTAAATATTAGACGCCATATAGTCTATGTATATTATTAGCACAGTGGAGGGACGGTCTCTTGTTTGAAGTTCTGCTTCTAAAAATTAACTTTGTTTAAATAATAAAACAAAATCACTTTTAAAATCTAAATATAGAAATATTTTGTCTAGAATCAATTTTTTAAGTACATAAAAAATATCTCTTAAAATCAATTTCATTCTCAGTAATTTAAATTTAAAAACAAACAAAATTAACCAAACATGTAGATGCTTACCCGTAACATCAAGAAGCAATTTGAACTGCCGCCTGTGGTTTTGGAATAAAACCAAACGGTCAATTAATAAAGCAGAATTGTAACGACAACATTAGAAAATTTAAAAGTAAAAACAAGTAGGGTATTAAGTCACCAAATAAAAAAAACAAAATTGTAAAGAAAATACTATAAGAAGTTAAAAACACGTAAGGTATTAGGTAATTAGGTTACCCACTACAACGCAAGACCGAATGGTCAGTTAATAAAGAAGAGTTGTAAAGAAGGAAAATATTATGTAAACATAATATAGAATAGTAAACTCTTTAACTTTTTAGTTTATTTTTAAATTTCGTATATATAAAAATAAAAATGTTGCTTATAATACCACGTAAAATATTAGTTTTTTTTTATGTTTTATTGATAAAATCTATAACTAAAAATAAAGGCCGTAGGAAGTTTTGATTCGCCCTTTTTTTATTAAATTATCTTTTAACAGTGCACTCCCATTTTATAAAATTAATTGTACAGTCTTATTTTTATTTAATTTTCTTTCTTTTTTATTTTGTATTTTATTAAAAAAATGTACAGTCTCCTATAAAAAATATGTACAGAGAAAATTGTGCTCAATTATAATTTTTAATTGTGTTGGACGATTAGTATATAGATTGAAACTGAGAATATAACATTACTTAAAGAATATATCCATTCAAAATAAAAGAATTTGAAAAAGTAAAAAGTAAAAGGTAGTAGGTCACTTCCTTAATAAAGCACAATTGTAATTAAAAAAAATATTCGAAAAAGTAAAAAACACGTAAAGGATTAGGTTACCAAAAAACAATGGCCCAAAAAGTAGTGGATTATAGTCTTTTTTTTTTCTTTATTTCAAGTCTTTTTTTATTTTTATCTTGGAAGCTGAATTCTTTTAGTTTTTATTTTACTAAGATAGAACACCTTTTGTTTTTAAAATTCTCGTCTAATAGTCAATGTTTAATGTATTTGTAATTTTAAAATACATATATTTTCATGTATCAAAAAAAATAATGCACAAAAAAATACATATATTTTAGTAATTTTTTAAAGTTTCGTATTTAAAAGTGTAAGTCGTTATTTTGACGAATAGATTATCTAATTATTTTTTATTCTAAATAATTAATATAATGATCATAAATGTGAGAATGTCTCAATTAAAAAAATAAAAGCTTTATAACTTACCTTACCACTAAACCCCCACAACAAGAAAAAAAAAGTTTAAATTTAGAGATGCTAGTTAATTGTGAAGGTTGTGAAAATAACATATTCAAATAAGTTCATATTAAAAATAAAAAAATCACACTAGAAAATCAGTAGTTATTCAAATGATAAGCAAAACTTATATTAAATCATTTTCAACTTTATATCTTTTATAAAAGAAAATTTTGAAGGTTTATTCCATTATAATTATTTTTTAAAATTTAACTATTGATACAATAATTTTGTTTATCAAATAACTATTAACTCATTAATTATAAGAGAATCTTAACATTTATTTTTTTAATAAACTTCATTTTATTTATTATTTAAAATTTCTGAACAATAAAAACAAAGTAACAAAATCAAACTCATTCTCTCTCACTAATTTGGTCTGCTCAAAATAATTTTGACCACCTTTTACAAAAAGCTTTTTTTTTTTTATCTTCAACAATGAAAACGACAATTAAATTTAATATCTTGTATAAATTATTCAAATATTTCTTCATTAAACCAAATTTAGTAGATTATTTTACTAAAATCTAAAACCCAGCAAAAATCTGTGGTCCAAGACTTTTTCTTCTTACCTATTATTGATTAGAACAATGTAAACTGTATTTGATGCAAAACAATATGCTGGTGAAATCATCTTTTTGCCTCTAGAATTCCATGTGCTGGCCATTTTGTCTTTCATTTCTTATATTTAATCAAGCCGTCTCCTGCAGGTTCGGTTGTTGTTGTTAATTTTATTGACTCCTTCTCAATTTAATTTTCAAAAATACTATTTGATTAAATTATTTTTGTTTATTAAAACTTTTATTTAACTTAACGAAAATATCTTAAAATAATAATAAAATTAAGAAAACGAAGGTTTCCTCTAAAGTGGCTTTCTTGCCAACTAAACTTCACGAGGCTATGGCCTTTGTAAGGGGTTGTTTCTTTCAGAAATTATATGGAAAGGGGTAGATGTTTTCGTAATCGTATCTATATTATGTTCGTAAATGAGGGTGGAAAAGATTATTAGTTATGGGTTTTAAGTGAGTGGAAGGTTTTAAAGGAGAAAGAAAAAAAGAACACCATCTTGAAGGGTCTCACCATGTTGTGTCATGAACAATGGATACCATCCCGCTTTTTATTGATCATGAATCCCAGTCACACATTTTTTTATTTATTAAATCAACGGTTATATTTGTTTTTTTACCATGGATGGGATCAAATAGGAACACATTTTCTAACATATTATTTATGCTAAGTTTAGAGGTTAAATTCATGTATGTGACAAAATTTTAATTTTATCTTTATACTTAAAAAATTATTATATTGGTTATTATAGTACAAAAGTTATTAATCTAATTTATATCATCAAAACCTATAACGCTCTAATGTTCATTGTTAACACTTTTATATATTCTTAATTTAGTCTTTATTTATATATATATATATATATATATATATATATATATATATATATTTATTTATTTATTTATTTATTTATTTATTTGATTGTGACATTTTATGAGCTTAATACAAAATGATAAATAAACTTTTTTATATGTAAATTTTTTTAAAACAAACATATATTATATAAAAAAATAGATACATAATTTTATTAAAAATAATATATTTTATTACATTGTTTTAGAGAGTTTTAATAAATTTAAAAAATATGTATAATATTTTTTTATTTTATTATCGATAAAATATTATTGTTTTAGATTAAATTTTAGAATGTTTGTTATTTATTAATATATTAACTTTTAGTTTTAACTATTATTTTAGATTAAAGAAAATAAATATTTAATTTTACATATTATAATTATTTCATAATAAATACATATATATATATATATATATATATAATATTATAAATTTATAATAAATAATTTAAATTATGATATAAAAATATTTTTAAATTAAAATAAATAAGTAGTTAAAAAAATATATACGTGCATGCACATATATATAATATAATGCAAGTAATTTAAGAAGTTTGAAAGAAATATTTTTGCCTAATTACGAAGGATGAGAAATGCAACTCTAATGAAAAAGAGAAAAATGCTAAAAATTCACAATTGAGAGAGTGAAAAGAGTAAGAGCTTCATTATCTATGTTATGAATTTAATTTATAGTATAGAAATAGATTTTTTTTATAATTTCATTTTTAATTTTTTAATCTGGTTAAAAAAAACTTTAAGTTTGGACTTTATCATATGTTTATTCTATTCTTTATATGTCACAATGAGTTAGAAATTCATTTAACATAAAGTTACAAACTTAACATATTAGAAGAAAAAAATAATAATGAAAAATTTATCACATGCCACATTTTAATTTAGATATAAAAAATAAATCATAATGCAAGAGATAATAATTTCAACTATTTATAAAAATAGCATAAAATAATATAAAAAATTATTTTACAATTATATAACTTTATGGAAGGTCTCTCAAACTTAGACCTTGGGTAGTCACTCCCCTAACCTACCCTTAGGGTTGACTCTGTACATATAACACATTCTTAAGTTGGTCCTTATATATGTAACATATTTTTAATTCTTAAAGGAACCAAATTAAAAATAAAACTATATATATAAAAACTAAATAAAAAATACATTACAAAGAACAAAGAATATGTTATTTAGTATCTCTTTAACATTTCACAATAAATATAGCACAATTTTCATACCCTAATAGTAATTTCCTTTCCTTTTCTTTCCTTTAAAAGCATGAGAATCATGCTCCAAAGCTTTAAATTCATTCACAAGCTAAAAATATAAGTTTAAGGCTTTAAACTCATTGCTTCTATGCTTGTTTAACACTCAAGAATCATTCTCAGTGAACAATATTCACTTTTATGAAAATTTCTACAAACTTACACTACTTCCCATGAGTTTGAGAAAAAGGCTTCTTTCCTTTTCTTTTTTAATTTTTTAAGCTTTATAATGTAGTTCTTTTTTGTTTGTCTTGACTTGGATGCTTTCAAAACTTCTACACTAATTTTGTTTACGCCAGGAAACCCTGGATAATGGTTTCCTTCGCTTACATCCTAAAGAGCCCCCTTTCCTAATTCTCTATCCTCTATTTATACTCACTCCCAAACTGTGCTATGTTTCTAGTAGTGAAAATGACTAATAGGATCCTTCTTGCACTTGCATGCCTCCTTCCTCCAAGTTTGTTCACCTACCCTTGCTTTTGTCAAGGATTAGCTTCCCTAGGCCTAGTAACGTGCATTGTGATCTCTACTCCTGTTAGATGGTGTCCTTAGTGGGCATTAAATGCAGGTTGTATGGAGGCACTCAAAGTCGACCGGTCGTGCTATTTTGAGCCAGTTGATTGGACGGTCCATGAATGGCTGGGAGGGTCATATGTCGCCAGAACACAGCCCCTCAAGCACTGAGTGGAGGATGAGTGCTTTTGCTACTGAAGGAGTCACTTCTTAGACCTGATCATACATCAATCCAATCCATTTAGACCGGTCAAGGTGGGTTTGAATGGCCGAGGGGGCTAAAGGTCGGCCTGTACATAGCTCCCCAAGTACCAAGTGGAGTAATGAGTGCTTTTTCTACTGGAGGCATCACTTCTTAGACTTGGTTATACGTCAACCCGATCCATTTGTCAGGTTGGCCTTGAATCAATCGACTGAGGGGGGGGGGGGTTGTCTCTTATTGGGCTAGTTGGTGGTGTTCGCTACTTTAGTTGGGAACAAACGCGACCTTGGCTTTGAAGGATCATCTTGAAGAGAAAGAATATACTTTGCTAACTGAAGTGTCTCTTCTGAAGGGGCAGGTCACTCGTTTAGAGGACGAGCTGAAATAAAGAGGAGGATTACTTGTTGAGAAAGACATGCCCTTGCTGCTAAAGATCAATCTTTGAACGAGAATGCCGAGTGCCTGGCTGAGAAGGACAAGATTATTGTCGCTAAGGACTTTTCCCTTTTGGATCAGTTCAAGGCTGGTTTCAATTCTCCAGCACGTTGGCGTCCTACATCCCAGTCTCGACCTTTCAGAGGTAGACCTGTACAAGGATGTAATTGACGACCAATTGGGGGGCCTCCGCTCCCCGGCTCCTTCCTTTTAATTGTCGATATGCTTTTCCTTATCTTGTTTGTTTCTATTTCCTTCTTGGCTCTTTATTTGTTTAATATGACAATTAATTAATGACTATGTGCTCTCATATTTTACTTGGTCGTTGTGAATGTTTGCTTCTAATGCTTTAATTTAAATTCTAGTATTTCCTATTGCGCTTATGTCCCCCTACGTGTCCCAATGAGGCTCTTCGTTTTAGACTTTTGGGGCGCAATTTCTCCCTCACAAGTGTGACTTGGGCAATCCTTGACCGACTGCCTCACATGGGTCATTGACGCCCTGGACAATCATTGGCCAACTATCACTCACAAGTCCTTTTGTTTTTGCTTTGGCCGGGTTCGACCATGAGCTTGATCAAGTCCGACCATGAGCTTGGCTTATTGCCTTTGCTAGACCCATGGTATCTTACTGGCGGGACAACTATGCATATTGGTACCAAGTTGGTTAGTTATATTGAGGCTGGCTAACTCCCTGGTCAAACAATTCATAGCCCCACAAAACATCGAGTGAAAACGAAGGTGCCTTAGAGTCACAATTGATCGAGCCCGTTGGTGCTCGATTGGCTGGGCCAACTAAGCTCAATTGGCCGGTTCATAGTCCTACAAGCGCTGAGTGAAGACGTAAGGCACTTTAGAGTAATAGTCGATTGGGCCAGCTAGTGCTCGGCCTAAGGGGGGTCTTTTGAAGTTTGAAGTTGATTGGCTGCTCGACAGTCGATCAATACTTGGGTCGGGTACAGTCATAACTTGGGAGGTCGACCAGGTGGTTTAAGTCGGTCGGTTAGTACACGACTCCACAGGTCTTTAAGTTTGCTAGAGGGTTTGTGATCACCTCACTTAGGGTATTCGTTTTTGCCTTGGGGGGAGGGGGCTCTTTTGACTGCCTCTCTTAAGATCTTCATTTCATCTAGGGGGTCTTTTGACTGTCTCGCTTAGAGTCTTTGTTTTCGCTTGGAGGATCTTTTGACCGTCTCTCTCAAGATCTTCATTTTCGTGTGGGAGGTCTTTTTGACTGCCTCTCTTAGGATCTTCATTTTTGCTTAGGGGTTTTTTTATCACCTTTTTCAATATCTTCGTTTTTGCCATAGGGGGGGTCTTTTAACCACCTCTCTCAATGTCTTTATTTTTGCCTGGAGGGGTCTTTTTGACTGTCTCTCTCAGGATCTTCATTTTTGCCTAGGATTTTTTTTTATCGCCTCTCTCAGGATCTTTGTTTTTGCTTGGGAGGTCTTTTAACCTCTTCTCTCAAGGTCTTCATTTTTGTCTTGGGGGGTCTTTTGACCGCTTCTCTCAGAGTCTTCGTTTTTGCCTATGGTCTTTTAACCGCCTTTCTCAAGATCTTCATTTTTGCCTAGGAGGTCTTTTTTGACCACTTCTCTTAGGGTCTTCATTTTTGCTTGGGGGTATTTTTGATCGCCTCTCTTAAGGTCTTCATTTTTTTTCTGGGGGTCTTTTTGATTGCCTCTCTCAAGGCTTTCATTTTCCCTTGGGGCGGGAGGTCTTTTTGATCGCCTCTTTCATGATCTTCATTTTCTTTTAGTTGTGGAGTGGGGAACCAAAATCCTTTTAATACCTGCACAAAATGTGAACTATAACCCTGCATATTTTTAAGATATGAAGCTTAGTTGTAATACCTATCAGTTTGTCATGGTAGTCCATGAGGAGGAAGCTAACACAGATCAAGGAGCAAAAGCGGACGGTGGGAGACATTTGGCAAGTGCTCACTTAGTTAAATGGAATCATACTTTCTGATTCAACTCCTCATGGATCATGAAAGTCTCTTGCATATATTGCCGAAGGAGAATACAGAAAATGGTATCTAAAGAAATCCCAATATGACTTAATTTCATGAAGATGCGGAGAGTCGATGGCTACATTTCATCCATCCACCTCTAGACTCTTCCAATTCTTAAGGAGAAATTTGTAGCATTCCAGAACCAGCTAACAAAAAAAGGTCATACACAACCAACTTGCTGTCATTGAACTTTTAGTCGTCACTGCAGGGCCAAACAAATTATGTTAAAACAATGGGTCCGTAAGAAAGTAATAATACATGAGATCCATTTTCAACTAATAGTCTAATATCCATTTTCAACTACCTGCCCACAACCATGACATATGCTTGGTATATTCATATAAAATGAAAACAGCAATGTAGCACAAAATTGGAATTTCTTTATCTAAATCATTCATTACCATGGCTAATAAAAGCCAACTCTTTCAACCACTAATCTGTAATAGGTAGGAAATATTCCAAAATCATGAAATGGATTAAATAAATTTAAGGCGGCATACCATAGTGAGTGGGTTTACCTCCATGTTATGTTTGTAACAATTCATCATAGGTACATGAAGTATGTAGGTACTTGTTAACCACATATTAACTTATGAAACAACCACAATAATAAAAATAAATTACATGCTTACACTGCATCTTTGCATTCCTTGACAGATAACTTGGATCTTAGGCCAAAATCTATACCTTTAGCATTTAGCTAGTCATACAAAAGGATTATTAAAAACACGTCTTTCGTTAACTCACAATAGAAGGCAACTAATGAAATAATGTGTTCTAAATTAGTCATGAAGAGGTACAAAAGGCATGCTAATAATAAGATATTTATGCCAAGTTATCTTCAACAAAGCTAACATTGATGCACCCATGAGAGAGCAAACAAAAAAGGGTATTGTACTGGTCGTCTTCTGATCCTCCTGGCTGCTCTAATCCACCAGGTTAGTTCTCTTAAAGTAGTCGACTTTTTAAGCACCTTTCACTCCACTTGGTGCTTGGGGGACTGTGTACCAGTTGACCTACAACCATCTCGGCCATTCTAATCCATCAGGTCAACCCTCTTAAAGTAACTGATATTGTACAAGGGCATTTAATGCAAGCAGGAGGTGTTGTTTGACAGGGAAAGAAATGATGACACATGATCTCTAGCTTAAGAGGGATAATCACCCAACGCTTGACAATGGGGAAAGTGGATAATCTGACTTAAGCGAGGAAGACAAGCAAGGGGCAGGCCCTAATCTATCAATCAATTAACATCACTCCCAAAGAGTTAGGAGTGAGGAATACTATAAAGGGAGGAATCAAAGTGGAGGGAGAGAGGTCATAAGT
This sequence comes from Mucuna pruriens, assembly GCA_025330945.1. Classification (NCBI taxonomy): domain Eukaryota; kingdom Viridiplantae; phylum Streptophyta; class Magnoliopsida; order Fabales; family Fabaceae; genus Mucuna; species Mucuna pruriens. Next base: position 1,548,947 of record JAENHJ010000004.1, on the reverse strand, counting down.
AATATCTAGAGGAGAGAGGAAAGAGAGAAATGTATGTTAGCGAGAGAAACTTCTATCAAGATTCCCTGACTTGAATAGGTATCAACTGCCTTCAATAGAACCCAAGTTCAAAAAACGCAGAAATAAAAAAAAACATAAAAGATTGAAGAGATAACAGGTCATTATGCACGTAGGGATCAGAATATATCCTTTATGATACTTTACTTTTTACCTCAATTCACCAAACTCTCCCTTGGCAATGGAGATTGAGCATGACTTTGGGTAGGAGGATGGGTAAATGGCGGAGAAAACCTTAGGAGGGAGAAAAGTAAGTGTCATAACTAGATCCCATTCCCAAATCAAATGGCATGTGCCCAGAATATGGTCCTCAAACTCTCGCAACTCGGCGATTCTAGACGAGTCAAACGTGACTCAGATTGACATGGCCTCCTCGTTCTTCCCTTTCGACGTAGACGAGTGTCTAGCAGTCGAGGAAAGGGCACGAGATGACGGTAACACCGTCAGAGACCTCACGCGTTTGCGAAACGGTGTTGTTGCAAAGGGAGAAGAAAAGTACGAGGTCATCATGGTGCGAGACCAAGTAGACTTGCACCTGCGACCAGATCTGTGAGCAACGTAGACAGATCTATGCATGACAAGAAGCTCCGCGCACAATCGATGCAGATCTACACACATCGGCTCTATATGGCGAATCTAGGCGGATCTTCACTTCTACCAACCCTATGTTCCTCTTTTCCTCCTCTTCATCACCCTCACTTCTACCTTAGCTTCTAGAGCCTCATCGACTCTAGCAACTACTGACTTTCTATAGGCAATGGTTGTCGAGACTAATTTTCTCAACGGCCCCACGGTGGGCGCCAATGTTAATGTTAGGAAATCTTGGATAATGGTTTCCTTCGCTTACATCCTAGAGAGCCCCTTTTTCCTAACTCTCTATCCTTTATTTATGCTCTCTGGTAGTAAAAATGACTGATAGGATCCTTCCTGCACTTGCGTGCCTCCTTCCTCCAAGTTTGTTCACCTACCCTTGCTTTTGTTAGGGATTAGGTGATGATCTTCCCTAAACCTAGTAGCGCGCATCGTGATCTCCACTCCTATTAGGTGGTGTCCTTAGTGGATATTAAATGTAGGTTGTATGGAGGCACTCAGAGTCGGTCGGTCCTGCTATTTTAAACCGACCGATTGGATAGTCCATGAATGACCAAAAGGTTCATATGCTCACCGGTACAAATTTCATTCCACAAATTGGTACAAATTTCATTCCACAAAATCTTTTACTTTTAAACTTTTGTGCCAAAAGCTTATTTTCACACATCTTGCTAGCCATGAATCAATTATTCATACACTAAGAGACCACAACACTTCTTAAATGATTCAAAGCATGATTAGCTTGGAGCATTGCATTCGTGCTCTTAAAGGTTCTTCCTGGGATTTGTCTTTCTAGCATATCTACTAGAAAGATAATAATTATGCAGTCTGGCATACTAAGAGGTGCTTCGGAGGATCATATTCTTTCTACATGGTCTTCATGTCCCATTCATTTGAGTGCAAAAATGGTTGATTCAATTGTGTGGTTAGACTTAAGAGTTCATTCTTGTTATTATTTGTAATTCTTGTTATTATTTGTAATTCTTGTTATTATTTGTAATTCTTCCTACTGATAAAAAAAAATATAATATATAATTAAAAACAACAAACGAAAAGAATGTGAGAAAGAGAATAATACAAGTGTTTTGTATTACAATCCTCAAACCAAAACAAAAGGAAATTATTTAATGAATATTAAAATAAAATATTAATATTTTTAATTTATTTAAAAAATATATGAAGAAAAAATAAGTAATAAATAAATTAACTTAATTTACATAAAATTATTATAATAGTAATAAAAATAAATAAATACTCAATTGCAAATATAATTTCAAAAAATCAAAATTAATTTAATTAATAAATTCTTTTTAATAATAATTTGTAAAGAATATATATTATTAATTTAAAAATTAAATATAATTATGAATGATAAAATATTTACTTTAGTTTATATATAATATTTCATCTACGTCACTTGTACCGGAGGCTAAAAGCCTAATAAACATTGTAGAGAAGATTTTATGAAAAGAACCTCAACAAAAAAAGTAAAACAAAAAAGAAATAGGAATGAACAATGGACTTCAAGAAAAAGTTTTGCACAGGGGGAGAAGCTACTTTAGTGTTTTTAAAAGCTCTTTTCTTTCTAAGATTTACACTTACAAAAAAAAGCTACTTTATGTCAAGAGAATTTGACTTAATTTATCCTTTTAACAAAAAGAAATAAGCTAGAAATATGTCGGACCAAAATACTATCTAAGGACTCACTTTGAATGGGAAAAAGTTTTTGATTTTCAAAATAAAACATGTTTAAGATAAAATAACTTTTAACTTGATTTTAAAATATTTTTTACATTTATTTTCAAGACAAAAAAAATTATGAATATAATTTTTAGTTTTAAAAACACACTCATTATATTTAATAATGACTATTATCATTACTATTGCTACCATCAACGATTTGTCATCACTCCACCGACACTACCACTACCATCTTATCAGCACCATGATAATTCTTATTTTATCCCCATAATAAGGTCTTAAGATGGGTAGAGTAGACTCTAATTTGGGGTTAAGAATCTCATATTAGTTAAGATTCAGATTTTCTAGGTTAAAATAAGGAAAATACAAATCCATGCTAATATGTTGATTTTAGCTAACAAAAAGATTAGTCTCATTTTGTAGGTCAAACTAGAGTACCGAAACAGTCCCAGCTGAGATTGAGACCGAGTCTTCCAGGCCAATATGATAGAGACCGAATGCATCTCGGCCAACCGAAGGCATCTCGGCCAGCTAAAGCTGAGACCGAAGGCATCCCAGCACTAAAGACATCCCGGTCGGATGAAGTCGTCCCAGTCGGGTGATGTCGAGTACAGACTAGAACCATCTTGGACCTAATAAAGCTGACTCCTTCTCCAGTAGCCGACACCGGTTTCGCATAACGACTTGGTCGACAATGCCGACTTCGCATGGTCGGTTCCACATGGTTGGCTTCGCATGAAGGCTTTGTATGTCGACTCTAGACTACCGACTCCAGCCCAATCGGAAGCGCCCCGGTCAAACCAATCTAACTCTTGCAGAGCCGACTCCGCAAGACCAATTCTATTTCCACGTCCATGTATAAACCAAATGCCGATTCCTAACTGATGTCGAGTCCCAACTGGATGCCGACTCCTATGAGACCGACTCCATGTGTCGACTCCCATCTCTCTAGATCCGTCCTGACAAGTAGAGACTGAAGCCACTCCAGCAATTCTAGCACGTGTCATTTAGGAAAACAGTTAATTAATTGAGGTTGTTATTTCTGTTATGTAGTTAGTTGAGTCTGTTAATTCTGTTACGACAAGACAGTTAATTTTGTTATTTCTGTTAGAAGTTAGTTAGGCCGATGCATGTATAAATAGGAGCATAAAGCTTAGTTTAGAGGGGCGCGAAGCTTTGCCAATACACAATCTCCATCCCCCGAGCCTAACTACCCTTTCATTCCTTTTTGTTCTATGGAGTCTAAGAGCATCTAGTCGATCGAGTAGGCGTAGGTCAAAGTTTGAGTTGAGAAGAGTTGCTAGAGGGGACTGACCAAGAATCTAGCACACTCTAGAGGGTACCACCTCTCATGCTCTCTGGTTAACATGGGTGGAACACTACACTCTAAAGGGTACCACCTCTCATGCTCTCTGGTTTGCATGTATTGATACATTGTACTTAATGAATGAATCTATTTTTACTTTACTATTATGAATGTAATTTCTGCTTAGCATAATTTGTTCTTGCTTAAGGTAGGAATAAAGCACGTTAGTTTAAGGGCTGATCGAAACCACTATAACAATAATATATGTAATCAATAGAAAACCTACATCAGTCAAGGGCGTAATCCCTACCAAACTCGAGACCGCGATTGTGTAAGTCCTTAGTTAGCAATGGACGAATGTTTAGCGATCGTCGTAGGAAATTGGGTTGGTGAGGAGTTCCTTTCATAATAGGAACCATAATTTAAAACCATCTCATTGAAAACTGTGGAATTGGTATAATAAGTATTTGTTCTGTTAATTGTTGTAGTAATTGTAGTTGTAATTAATCGTAGTTGTTTTTACTTCCCTAGATAGCCATTTAAATTCCTGCACATTTACTTTTCTTGTACTTTACGTTACCAGCAAGACCCCCCAATTTACTTTCCGTTACCGCGTTCGCATTCTACATACCCAGTTCTGCCACCTTTTCAACATTTGACACTAGAAAATACAAGAACCACGTGTCATTGAGAAGAATGACCTAGGTTGACCCTGTGCTACCTTAACATAGGAAAATCTAGTATTTTGATAAGAGAAATGATGACCAAATCTCAACCTATCAAATTGGCACCATTGTCAGGGACACATGTTCTGTGTTCCTAGTGTGCTGAGTCTGATTAGAAGCGAACCCAAGTCTGTAGAGTGCCATTTCTAAGTATTAGTGGTTGCGTCTGTTTTCTTTAATATATTAACTGACTGTTTTTCTTTACTAACTATTGACTCTGGTTTTTTCTTTTTACTAACTATTGAGCCAACTCTGTTTTTTTATTAACTATTAAGTCTGTAGGTAAGATAATTCCTATTTTAATCCCCTAATAAGTTCTTAATGTGGGTAGACTAAACTCTAAATTGTAGTTGAGAATCTCATATTAGTTAAGATTCAGATTTTCTCGGTTAAAATAAGGAAAATACAAATTCATGCTAATCTGATGATTTTAGTTAACAAATAGATTAGTCTCATTTTGTAGGTTAAATTGGAGTCCCGAACCATCCCGGTCGGGTGATGCCGAGTACAAACCAGAACCATCTTGGACTTGATGAAGCCGACTCTGATTTTGCATGGCCCACTCCACATGAAGGCTTCGTATGTCAATGCTAGTCCAACCGAAAGTGTCCCGACTAGACCAAGCTGCCTCCTACAGAGTCGACTCCATAGGACCAACTCCATGTCCGCATATAAACCGAATGTCGATTCCTAGCCGATGTCGAGTCCCAACCAGATGCCGACTCTTGTAAGGCTGACTCCCATCTGTCTGGATCCGTCCTGGCAAGTGAAGACCGACTCTACTCCAGCAATTCCAACACATGTCATTTAGGAAAACCGTTAATTAGTTAAGGTTTTTATTTTCGTTATGTAGTTAGTTAAGTTTGTTAATTTTGTTACGACAAGACAATTATTTCTGTTATTTTCGTTAGAAGTTAGTTAGGCTGATCCATGTATAAATAAGGATGTAAAGCTTAACTCAAGGGTGAGTACAAACTTAGCTAGCTATGCATTCATACACCATATACATCTATTTTCCATTTCAACATCTTTGTTCCACGATGCTTCATAAAGTGCCTAGTCGATCAAGTAGGTGCAGAACCTGTGTCTGGGTAGCGGCCGGTTGCCAAGAGGGGACTGTCAGGACGTGCTGGCACACTACTTGGTGATTCAACCCCTCAGTACCTGGCCAACATAGGTGGAACATTGCAATTACTGCTGGCGATTGTCGCGGGAAGTTGATCCATACTCCATCCATGAATCACAACTTTTTGCATGTATCGATACTTTGTTAACCAATGAATGAATCTGTTTTCCTTTATTGTTATGAGTGTAATTTCTGTTAACATAATCTTTTCTTGCTTATTCACGATTATGCATAGTAAGAATAGAGCACGTTAGTTTAGGGGCCAATCGGAACCACTCTAATAATAATATAGGTAATCGATAGAGAACTTACATCAGCCAAGGGTGTAATTCTTGCCAAACTCGAGGTCGCGATCGTGTAAGCCCTCAATTAGCAATTGATGAATGTTCGACAATTGTTGTAGGAAATTGGGTTGGTGAGGAGTTGCTTTCATAATAGGAATTGGAACCCAAAACCATTTCGTTGATAACTTTGGAATCGGTATAATAAGTATTTGTTCTGTTAATTGTTCTGGTAATTGTAGTTGTAGTTAATCATAGTTGCCTTTACCTTCATAGATAATAGTTTACTTTCTACACTTTACTTTTCCTATACTTTACAGCAAAATCCCCCTGTTTACCTTTAATTGTCGAATCCACACTTTACATATCCTATTTTGCATATAACTCAACCTTGTACCCTAGAGAATATAAGAACCACGTGTCCTTGAGAAGAATGACCTAGGTTGACCCTGTGTTACTATTAACATAGGAAAATCTAGTATTTTGATAGAAGAAATGATGACCATTCTATAGATTATCAAGGTACTAATTGTTAGTCTGTTTCCTTTTTTTTACTAATTATTGAATCTGTCTTTTTGTGTCCATTAACTGCCAAGTCCATTTTTCTTTTCATACTGAGTTCGAGTCTGTGTTCTTTTGTGTTTCGAGTCTTCGTGTATGTTAGTGAAGAGTCTGTGTTTCTTTTAGTGTACCAAGTCTGTCGTGTGCATGAGTAACTTTTCTTGCATGTCGAGTCTGATTCAATGCTAGGTCTGAGGCTGTATACATGCATAGTTAGGAGTTTTTGCTTATGTTTGTAATAAATTGTTGTATGTGTCGAGACCGGTGTTCTGAATTTTGCATGTGCTGGATCCCTAGGTGTAAGGTTAGTGTATGTCGAGTCTAGTTGCATGTATAGCTGAGTCTGGTTGTGAGTATTTTGCGCAGACGAGCATCCGTGAGTTCTAATTTTAGTGTAATATTGTTTTTCTACCTTGTAGTTTTTGTAGTATTTTTCTTTCTATATCTTGTGAGCGACTGTCTACATAATCTTTTTTGTTTTAATTCCTGCATTTTCTGCATAATTGTATTTTTAGTCACACCGGTAGAATTTTGCATAATTTTCTATGTGGTGTGTATCCGATTTCTGCATACATTTCTTTACAAGTGAGTATTTAATTTTCTGTATAAGTTTTTGTATTTTTCTTTTTGTATTTTGCATTCATGTTGTTTGTATAATTCGGTTACTGTAAGTTGCATCCTACATTCATTTTTCTTCTTCATATTCTGTTTTCCATCTCTTGCATTCGATTTTACTACAGATTTTATGCATTGTTATGTAGGAGAACCCATTTTTTCTTTTCTTCATAAAAGTTTTAATTGTAGTAGCATCTGTTGTTTCTGTTGCTTTTGTTTGCTTCTATTAATAATACATGTGCATCCCATCCTGATACTAGTACTGATTTGAATCCCTCCAATTATGATTCATCTGTCTTGGTAATTTTTAATACTGGTTTTGACCTAGAGGGAATAGCCTATACGTTCTATGATGTCCTAACCGGGGTGTTCGCGTTATTTCGACTGAGACCAAGCCTGGTCATGTGAACAGTATTACTCTGGACTAACCCATGTGTTGTTTGAGTTTTATGATTTTGTAGGTAACACTTGGTAATGCCCTATGGGACCTATTGCATCCGGAGTCAAGAAGGAGGCACTAGTACAAGAATGGGGCATGTGCGGTTCTAGAGGACATCCCACCAACACATGTCCTATTTTGTATGACATTGAACCACAACAATTTGCATAATACTAAGCACCACCCTTCCAGCAACTGGTTCCGCAACCTAGTAGTGCGTCTTTGCTGGAAGAGTTCATGAAGCAGTTGATAATGAACATTATGAAATTCCAAGAGGACATCTATATCGCATTGCAGGATTTGCAAACACAAGTTGAAGATTTAATCACCACGGAAAATCAGCTCCATTCCAAGAGATTTGGACATAGTCCTTCTCAGACTATCCCCAGTCCAACAGAGGAAAATACAAGTGGCAAGGAACTACCACAACAGCAATCCGCTAATTTATATTATGAATTCTCTGACTTTCCGGATTTGAGAAATTCTATTCCTGATTGTAATTACACTTGTAAGGATTTAACTAAGTGTTCTAATTGTGTACAAATTAGTAGTGCTAGTAATTCATATGCAAGTGCCATAGTGATAGCTAACTTAGAAGTAGTAGTAGTACAACCTTCAGTAGTCACAGATGCCAACTTTGTGGAGGATGTTTTTGACCCTACTGAGATGACTGAGGTTTCTACATCTGTAGTGGATGCTGCTAACTCTACTGAGATAGCTGAAGTTGTCAACTCTGTGGATGATGTTTTTGAATCTACGGAGATGACTGAAAATTTTGCCTCTGTAGTGGATGTGTCTAACTCTACTGAGATGGTCGAGATTGGTTGTTGTGTGTATGTTGCTGCTGACTTGGCTGATATAGTTGAAGCTGCCTACTCTGTGATGGATGCTGCTGACCTTGCTGATAGAACAGAGGATGCTGATGCTGTGTTGGATATTTCGGTCAATATAACTATGATTGCTAAGTCTGTAGGTGCTGATACTGACCTTGCTGATGGGACCAAAGGTGTCGATTCTCTTGTTATGTCAGATGATATTGAAATTGCCAACTCTGTGGTTGATATATCAGATAGTGTTTTAATTGTTTTTTATTCATGCTGCTATTGCTGAAAGGACAGGAGGGACAGAAGCGACAATAGTGAAAGGAGCTGGGTCCGACTCCAGAAATTGGGATGAAGTGAAGACCGACTTTGACATTCGGGAGGAAGCCGGGGAGGGGGGGGGCGCTTTTGTTGTAGGTGTTTTTTTTTCTGTTTTTTTGTTTCTTTTTGTTTTTTTTTTGTTTCTTTATCAACTTTTACTATTTTTTCGTTCTTTCTTTGTCTATTTTTACAATTCTTCCGTTCTCGTTGTCTATTTTTACTGTTTTCGGACATTGTTGTCGACCGAGACCATGTCGACTCCGGCTCCGTTTTTGCTGCGTCTGGGCCAACTCCGGCTTTGTAGCATTTTTCTGTTTTCTTTTTCTATATTTTTTTGTTTTCCGACTATGTCTAGTTGTTTTTCTGTTTTGATTGCCGAGAAAAACATTTTGCAAAATTTAAATGGATTTCTTTAGGATGAATAAAACATGAAGAGGTAATGCATAATCCTAGACTAAGAGATTTTTCAACTTAACATGGAATGAAATTTTTGCATCCTTAGGAAATAAGTGACTGAAAAATTAAAGTTGAAACCATTAATGATAGAGGAAATAGCTGTGTGAGATTTTTGAGCCTTATATGAAGTGGCGTTACATCTTGCCATTCTCTTCTTTCTTGTATGATTTTTTGCATTTATGTTGCTAGATTACTTTAGATTTTGCCTTGACTCTCTTTTATATTACTTGTTTCACATGCATTAATGACATGATCTAGGCCATCTGTTCTTTACAAGCTACTAGGCAAATGGACCTACCTTGCAAATAAAAATCCCTTGTTTACCCTCTTTGAGCCTATATAACCATTTTTTTTATGGTAACTCCTTACAAGGCTAAAAGTGAAAAACCATGATCAACCTAAACCGGAGGGATCAGAGGAGCTTTAGAATTGTTTTGGGAATAGGTTTCCACATATGTGTGGGGGTAGTACCTCAAGGTGTTGCAAGTGGTACATTGGAAGATTGGCCTGTACCAAAATAATAAATTGTATGTGGTGATAAAGGGTTGATGAAAAAGAAAAGAAAAGGGTATAAAATAAAATTGAGGTTGATTCAAAGGAAAGAAAAGGGCGGAAAAAGCAAAAAGGTTGCAAGAAAAATGCAACACAAAGCCGCAAGAATATAAAAGAAAATAAAAAGTGAGGAGGAAGAAAATATAAAAGGAAAGAAAGAGAGTATTATGTGGATTATTTTTGTAGGGTTAGTCTCCATACTTAGAGACTTATTCCTCATTGCTCCTCTCTCCCCTTTGATTATTCAAGCTCACTTTACCTCTTATATATCCTACCTTACCTTAGTCACGTTACAACCTTAGATAAAGTCCTAGTGATCACTAATTGTATGTGTTTTTAAAGTCATAAAAGTTAGAGGCTAGTCAAAATTTGGTAGTACTAATTAAACATAGGATGTTTGAGTGTAAACATCATCCCTAAACACTTGAGGAAATGAGAGAATATACCTTGAGAGAGCTCTATCATTCTTTTTTGTTGCTTTTTAATTTTTGTTGTTTTCTTATTCATTTTGGATGTTGGAGAAAGTAATTTTATAGATTGATTGAGTACCTTGACTTTTGGGGTGAATGTATACTTAGTTTGTTTTGTCAACATAAAAGTTCATTTCAAAATGCATCTTATTCTCACAATCAATTGTTTTCATTTTCTCCCCTTAAATGATCTGTTCTGATTTTGCCCACGAGTGCAAAAATGTAAGTGGATGGGTCTGATAATTCCTTTTTTAGCCCCTTAATAAGGTCTTAAGATGGATAAACTAGAATCTAATTTGGGGTTAAGAATCTCATATTAGCTAAGATTCAGATTTCTTAGGTTAAAATAAGGAAAATACAAATTCATGCTAATTTGCTAATTTTAGCTAACAAAAAGATTAGTCTCATTTTGCAGGTCAAACTGGAGTCTCGAAACAGTCCTAGCCAAGACCAAGACCGAGTCTTCTAGGCCAATATGACAGAGACCTAATGCATCTTAGTCAACCAAAGGCGTCTCGACTAGCTGAAGCTGAGACCGAAGGCATTCTGGCACTAAAGACATCCCGGTCGGGTGATGCCGAGTACAAACCGGAACCATCTCGGACCTGATGAAGCCGACTCTGTCTCCAGTAGTCGACTCTGGTTCTGCATGAGGACTCGGTCAACAGTGCCAACTTCGCATGATCGGTTTCGCATGGCTGACTCCACATGAAGGCTTCTTATATCGACTTAAAACTACCGACTCCAGCCCAACCAAAAGAGTCTCGACTGGACCAAGTTGACTCTTGTAGAGCCGACTCCACAGGACTTATTTCGTGTCTGCGTATAAATCGGATGTCGATTCCTAACTGATGGAAAGTCCAAACTAGATATCGACTCTTGTGAGGCCAACTCCCATCCGTCTGGATCCGTCTCGACAAGTAGAGACTGAAGTCACTCTAGCAATTCCAACATGTGTCATTTAGGAAAACAGTTAATTAGTTGATCTTGTTATTTTCGTTATGTAGTTAGTTGAGTCTGTTAATTCTGTTATGACAAGACAGTTAATTTTGTTATTTTTGTTAGAAGTTAGTTAGGCCGATGCATGTATAAATAGGGGCATAAAGCTTAGTTCAGAGGGGCATGAAGCTTTGCCAATACACAATCTCCGTCCCCCGAGCCTAAGTACCCTTCATTCCTCTTTGTTCCATGGAGCTTCTGAGAGAATCTAGTCGATCGAGTAGGTGCAGGTCAATGATTGAGTTGAGTAGAGTTGCTAAAGGGGACTGACCAAGAATCTGACACACTCTAGAGGGTACCACCTCTCATGCTCTCTGGTTAACGTGGGTGGAACACTACAATTATTGCTGGCGAGCATCACGGGAAGTTGATTCACATTCCATCCATAACGTTATACCTTTGCATGTATTGGTACATTGTACTTAATGAATGAATTTGTTTTTCCTTTACTATTATGAATGTAATTTATGCTCTAGCATAATTTCTTCTTGCTTAAGGTAGGAATAGAGCACGTTAGTTTAAGGGCTGATCGAAACCACTTTAACAATAATATAGGTAATCAATAGAAAACTTACATTAGCCAAGGGCGTAATCCCTGCCAAACTCGAGACCGCGATTGTGTAAGCCCTTAGTTAGCAATGGACGAATGTTTAGCGATCGTCGTAGGAAATTGGGTTGGTGAGGAGTTGCTTTCATAATAGGAACCAGAATTCAAAATCATCTCATTGAAAACTGTGGAATTGGTATAATAAGTATTTGTTCTGTTAATTGTTGTAGTAATTGTAGTTGTAGTTAATCATAGTTGCTTTTACTTCCCTAGATAGCCATTTAAATTCTTTCACATTTACTTTTCTTGTACTTTATGCTACCAGTAAAATCCCCTAATGTACTTTTCGTTACTGCGTCCGCATTCTACATACCTAGTTCTGCCACCTTTACAGTCTTTTACACTAGAAAATACAAGAACCACGTGTCCTTGAGAAAAATGACCTAGATTGACCCTGTACTACCTTAACATAGGAAAATCTAGTATTTTGATAGAAGAAATAACGACCAAATCTCAACCTATCACACCACTTATGCATATTCGGAGGGGCAAGATCACCTTACTTTTAAAGTCTCCTTAGCCATGAAGACCCCTGCACTTGAAGGACCCATAACAAGGGAAAGACTTAGAAAACTCTAAGAGGAAGTGCAACAAACTTTGGGTTTCCTTAAAGGCTAAGGAAGTCAAATTGGCTTTGTGTAGCATTTTGTTTATAGTATTTTTCTTGTATTTTCATATTAGAATATGTATATTTTCATTGTATAGCTTACCCTTGGGCCAAAGGTTCATTTTGGATCTATTTTTCTTATTTTCGCAAATCCATCGATAATTCTATCACCAAATGCGTGGCTAACTCCGTTGCTAGCGAGAAGTTCATTTTTGTGGTGTTTTTGGGCTTAAATCCTTATGGGCTTCGGTTGGCTACCTTAATTAGGCTTAGGGAACTTAAGAAGGGTTTAGGAAAAACTATATAAGTCTCTTTTGTAATTAGTTTAATAACTTTCGAATGAATTTGAATGTACATTTCACTTTTTGAGAGCTTCATCTCTACCCTTGTTTGGAACAATAAACTCATTCTATCAAGCTTTCATGATACTTGTGATAAATCTCACTTCTCTTATCTAATTCTCTATAAATTGGTGGCGAGTTTCATCCTCTTCCTTCTCCATATTTGCATTTTTTTCTTCTTCAATTTTCAGTTTCCATTTTCATGGCTAATTTGGTTCATACTTAAAGTTAGATTTTGATTGTGGATCTAAGAATGCGTCAATCACCACCAAAACTACTAGCACCATCACCAAGTACTAATACCCCATCAATACTACTATAATTGTTGCCAATACCATAATCACCATTATAAATATCATTATTTACTATCACTACCACTATCACCACCACCCCATGAACACTACTTTGATTTTATTTTTTCTTTTTTCCCAACTACCCCACGAACACTACTTTGATTTTGTTTTTTCTTTCTTCCCAACTGCACAAAAATATCAATAATCCCTAACTACCTAAATATAAATATTCAATGCATGATGGTGACTTAACGACCCACTATCAACTACTAGTACTCTTTTTATTCAACAAAACAACAAAACTACGATCAGTGCCGGTCAATATCACATCTTAATGATCTTACTGGAATCTTACAACCCTTCACATGGGGTAACAATTCATGACATTGACAGAGTCGCTGCGTAGTCAAGTAATTTTTTTTCGTCTTTAAAATATATTTTTAAAATTTTAAATTTAGACTAATTTATTTATTTAGTTCTTACATTTATAAAAGTAATTGATTTTATTCTTTTCGTTCGAATAATAAATAAATTACAAGTTATTATTTATGATATTTATAGTTGAAAATCGAATAATATTATTAATTATAAGATGATTTTTTTAATATTTCTCAATTTTTATTATATTTATGATAAATGATGATATTTTATTTTTCATGTAAAGTGTAAAATTAAAATTAATTATGATTAAAAATAGAGAAATTAAAAAAAATAATTCAAATTTGGAGATAAAAACTAAAATTGGTCCAAATTTATGGAATTAAAAATATATTTAAATTTTATGTATAATATATTTATTTTATAGATTTAGTTTTTATAATTTTATTTTTATAAAAATTTATTTTACCGTTTTAATTCTCGTTACTATTTATTAGTAACATGACAATCGTTTTAAAAAACAAACTTAATATTTTTTGAATAATAAGAATTAAAATAAATATTTTTTAATATAAGAAAGTCTAATATTAAAATTTTATAATTTTACAAGAATTAAATAAATACTATTAAAAATTAAATCATAAATACTAAAAATATAAAATGAGTGTATTATAAAAAAAATATATTTAAATCATTATAGATTAATTTTTTGAGATAGAAATTTCACTTACAAATAGTTTTTTTTCCTATACACATGAATTATTAACGAATTTATCCACTATCAAGTGTTTTCATAGTTGGTAAATTACAGATTAATTAGTATTTTTTGGTTATGCATTTACATGTTTAATATTTATTTTACATAATTATAATTAATAATAAATATTTTTAAAATATAAATTATATTATATTATAATTTTATTTTACAATAAATAAATATTTTAAATATATAAATTATATTTTAGATATATAATAAATAATTTAAATTATTATATAAATTTATTTTTAAATTAAAATGGATAACTTATTAAAAATATATAAATAAAAATTACAAAATTATTAAAAATGATGGAATTTTTTATTTATTAATTACATAGAAGAAACGTGAAATCTACCCCATAAAAAAAAAGAAAAAAAATAGTGTTACAAGATTTTAATAAAGAAAATAAAAACTTCACTTTTTAAATTAGAAAGTTTATTTATAGTTTTAAAATAGAATTTTCAAAATAGAATAATAGCACATCTTTGACATACAAATACCCGTTTTTTCTTTCATGAATGAGCGGTGAATTCGATCAGAATCACATGCTGAGACTCGAGTTCCTTCTATTATTAGTTAATACCCGTTGTTGACTTGGTTGTTGGAAATAAAGTTCTTAAGTCAATAGTTTGGTGGGGTGGCTGGAGTTTTTAATTTTTAGATTTTAGATATAACTTTTAAAATGTTTAGCTAAAATAAAATTAAAATGATTTTTAATCTAATTTTAAAATATTTTTATATTTATTTTAAAATTAAAAAATAATTTGTGAATTTATTTTTTAATTTGAAAAATACACAATATATCTAACAATGACATTTTTTGTTGTTACTTCAACATCAATCTTGTTAACATCATCACTCTTATTGATATCACAATCATTACTATCACCATTGTATTTCTGCTACCATGACATCATCTTCATTATCATTGATATTGTCACCATCACTAATATTAATGTTGTTGTCACTATTATCATCATCATCATCACGAAACGAGTTTATTTTGAAGATGATATTTCAAGAACTTTTAAAGTGAATTTATTTTGAAATTAAAAATTAATTTTTGAAACTAAAAAACTTAAAACTAATTTTTAAAAGATGAAAGCTAGTTTTGATTTTTAAAAATTTTGAAACTTACAACTAAAAAATGTCCCAACTAAGTAAGGTTATATTTAAGGTAGTTTCAAATTTGTTGTTTTAAAATGTAATTTTCAAGAAAAGTGAGTTGATTTTAATTAATAATATAATTTTTTCAAAAATTTATTCTAGAAATGTTGGTAGAATTAAATGGTAGTGATGATATTTAATGACATTACTAATAATTTAATAAATACTTTTTTATTCTTAAAAAAATATTTTCTTTCAATAAGTGTGATTATATTGTTAATAGGTGAATACATTCATCTATTTGAAAAATGCGAGTATTTCATTAATAAAATTAATATTAAATTAAGGTATAAAAAATAACAATTAAAATATCTCAAAATAAGTCTATTTTTTTTTTTTTTATATTAGGAGGTACTCTTTCGCTTATTGGGTCGACCATTTAGAAAGTAAAGTAGTATATCCAGTTAGAGTTCCATGCCCAAGTAAGGATCAATCCTCAAACCTTGGTTAAAGAGTACAAACACGCCAAACCATTTATGTTAGTAACTTTCACTAGTGTAGAAAATACCTTTTACATCAATTAAAATCGGTCTTTTATATAAGTTTCGTAACCAATGTAAAATTAGACATTGTAAAAAGTCCACTTTGTGTATATAATTTTGACATGGTTTCTTGCTAGGGTCACCACAAAGGAATTGAATTATGTGCCTACTTCCCCTATAGGATTGCTAAGATGATCAAACTCTACAAGCACTAATGCATCTCTAGTATAATGGAGAGTCATATCTCTCAATTGTGTGGACCATCTACCTTTTGCTATGTAGATTCTGAAGCATCAGATGTGCCTTGTAAAGGATCTCCGATCTCTTTATTTACAAAATAAACAATGAATATAATAGTAAGTTGCGTAAAGAGTAAACATATAACTACGATTACAAATACACAAATAAATATAAAAAAAACATTGTAGATCAATAAATTTTAAATAACTAATTATGTAATATGATCAAATAACTATATTTTCCTAAAGACTTTATATATGATCATGGCGAGTGGCATGTACATCATCTACTTCGTTTCGTTATTGAAAGTGGGCATATGGGTTGAAAAAGGAGTATCAATAAGATCAAGACTTGAGTCTTGATTTGCATCACTTTCATGCATTCTCCTTCATTGAAAAACAACTGCTTACCTTTTGTTTGACATATCATTAGCATAAAACACTTGTTTTGAATGAGATTCCATAATGAAAGGCTTTCCCTTATAAACAACCTTCTAAAGGTCAACCAAGGTAAATCCTAATTCATCAGTTTGTATTTTTGTATTATTGTCAACCCATTTATATTTAAAGACAGACACTCTAAATTTAGTGTAGTGAACCTCACAAATTTCTTCAATTACTCCAAAATGACATATGAATGCCATAATTGAGTTTTTATCCTTCAAAGTAGAGGAGTGTATTGACTCGACCATGACCATAATGCCATTATTTTGCACAATACTCTTATTGTCTTGCGCTTTTGTATAGAATGAAACCTGATTGATATCATATCTACTCCAACATATGACATCAAAGTTAGGCCTATGTGCTAGCCATTTTATTGTTTTAAAAATGGTATCATCTTTCAAAATTTGGGCTTTAAACCAATTTAAGAAAGTTTTGTTGTGCTTGTTGATGTTCCCTTACCAATTGACTGTGGAGTTAACTATTGTCTTATACCCATGTCAACCAAATCTAGTATGGTAGATCAAAGAAGATTAAACTTTTTTCCATATGTTTTCCTTAGTGCCTTTCTTTTGTGCCTTGCCAAAGAAAACATTTATGTCCTTCACTTGTTCAAAAACTTCATCTCTAGTTAAAGCCCTTGGAGCAACATCATTCTCCTAACATCTATTAAAAGCTTTCTTCAATCGACAATATGAGTTATTAGTTTAGAGAAATTTATGATGTTCAAGGTAACATGTCTTCCTTCCACGTGTGAATTGATGGTAGGATGTGTCTTCCTCTCATATAGGGCATGCTTTACGTCTCTTAACACTGTACCTAGACAAGTTTTCATATGCTAAAAAGTCATTGATAGTGCAAAATAACATGACACGTATCTTGAAATTTTTATTGTTATACCCGTCAAACACATCATGCCTTTGTCTTACAACATTATCAAGTCTTTAACCAATGAATTTAAATACACAACTACATAATTTCTTGGCTGTCTTGAACCAGAAATCATCAGATAACATCATATACTTGCACTTCATGCACAACCAAGGAGGTAGGTTATAAATTACCAGCAAAACAGGCCATGAATTATGCTTACTACTTAAGTTACCATATGGATTCATTCCATCTGTAGTAAGACCAATCATAAGGTTTCTTAGTTCACTATCGAAATTCAGAAACAACCTATCAATTTTCTCTTGTTGCATTAAATCAATTGTATGTTGAAGTTGTTCATCACATTTCCTTTCATCTTCATGCTACCTAAGGTTCTTGCATCATTTGAATTAGAAAACAATCGCTTGAACCTTGGAATAATTGGAAGATACCATAGTACCTTTGCTGGAGGACCCTTTGTGCTCATGTCATTAGAATCACCATATTTCTTTTTGTACCGTAATTCCCCGTACTTTGGACATTGATCATTCCTTTAAACTATTTTGTCTGCAATATGCAATCATTAGGGAAGCATGTTTTTTAACAGCTCAAGTAATTCGATAAAACTTTATCAATCCTCCCATTTTTTGCCTTCAAATAGACCAATCTTAATACCACTGACAACCTCGTAAAATTAGTGCACCCTATGTATAAAAGCTCTTTTGCATCACTACATAAACGGTCATACACAATTGCTCGCTAAAAAATCTTCGGTCCAATATTATGTATTATGTCTTCTAGTCGATCATCCATATCTACATTAACTTCATCTCTTTGGGATGCACATGGGATATTGAACAACTTGTCATGCCATGTTCATGTTGTATATTTCTTGCAAAACCCATCGCAAATAAGGTGTTCCTATATTTCCTCAACTTCTAATCTTCTTTCATTCAAACAATTAACACATGAACAACAGAATCGTCCAGTACTATCAGAAGCATGTGTTTTGCAAAGTCAAAAAATAATTTTACTTTGTTCTCATATTCATCATCTGTTCGTCTACTATTGATCTAACTACGATCCATAATTACGCTTTGTAATACATAGAAACATATATCATGCATGCCTATCTCACTTTTTCAAATAAAGTGTGACCCGATCCCACTCGAGAAGATATTTTTCTATACTTGATTAATACATACATGTTAAGTTTTAAGTCTATAATTTGACAAAATTTTGGTAGCTTTTTGCATTGGTCTCTAGAATGCATGAAACGAAATTGGTGACATCAAAAGCTCCACAATCAGTATACACCCAAAAACAACACAAAATTCACTAAATTGAAATCTTATCAATTATAGATTGGAGACTTAACAACTATGTATTAATATTCTATAGAAAAATCGGTCTTCCCAAATTGTCTAACTTAGGCAATTCAAGATTCAATACAATGATTAAAAATTTAGTTATTGTATTGAATCTTAAACGGGAAACTAAGGTTCACTCAATGCATAAATTCAATATAAAACATAAAAAATAGGATAAATAATAAGCATATAATTAAACACACAAGTTATATATAAAGCAAGAATCAAGAAAAAATATTTCTAATTCATCAATAAAATATCAAAGTTAATTTTATATTTTTATGTTTATCTACTTTGACACTAAGTACATTAGTAATCTTCGTTTCTTCCAAACTATTTCATTGGTACTTCTCTTTCTCGCTATTTTTTATTTGATGGTCAAACTATATAGTGGACAATGGTCAGTAAATTTAAATCAAGTATGACTCAAAATTAAACACATCTTCCATTTGGTGGAGTGACCATGGTGGACTATGGTCACTTAAGTCAAACTAAGTTTGACTCAAAACTAAACACATTTGATTTTGGGGTCAAACCATGGTGGACCATGGTCAATTGATCAAACTAAGTTTGACTCTAAATTAAGTACATTTGGTTAATAATTTAAATGATTTTTTAAGAGATATATCTTATATTTATTTTAAAATTTATAATATATATAAAAGTATCTTTATTTATAATATAACAATTAGTCCAACTTTGTTATATATATATGTAGTCATTCATGTAAAGTCATTAATTTATTAAAAAAATATCATCAAACATGACCCAACTATACTCTACATGACCATTTATGCAAGGTCATACCAATTTATTATAAAATATCATAAAAAAGACCTAACTATGCTCTATATCACCATTCATGCAAGGTCATACCAATTTATTACAAAATATAATCAAACAAGGCCTAATGATACTCTATATGACCATTCAAGCAAGGTATTGATTTATTAAATAATATTATCATACAATTGGTCCAACTATGCTCTACATGATTATCATGTTAGTTCATATATACCAATTCTTTGAACCAAATTATATATCACACAAGACCCAATTATACTCTATATGATCATAAACGCAAACACACAACAAACCAATTTTATTATCAAAATTAACAAAACTTGAATTTATTCACTAACCTTAATGACAAGAATACAATTGTTTTAAGGATATTGATCAAAAGAGACACACACAAACCTATAAAAAATAAAATAGTAAAAGAGACAAATAAAAGTCAAAACCCAAAAAAATAAATGGCCGAAAACAACTATGGTTACTCATGTAAAACAACTATGGTTACTCATGTAGCGAAAATAACCACCATCATGACTAACACAATGGTGACCATGGTGTAGGCTACGACGACCATTGTGAAACAAACAAGGAGATGAGAAAACTTCATGGAATTAATGTATGAAAGGCAGTGGCAGTTGGGAAAACATTACTTTGTGGTGAGAAGGTGGCAAGGTGGTTTCCAATGATGGCGTTAAGGTGGCAAGGTGATTGTGGGGTTGTTCCAAGTTGGGGAAGGTCACAGGATAGTTGTGGAAGAAGAACAATAATTTATTTAATGTTGTGGAGGTGGTGGTGTTGGTGTGACCAAGGAAGAATGGCTACGGAGCAAAATGTGAACAAAAATCAGTGTAGGTAGTTTAAATAGTCACTTTTTATATTGGTTGCAAAAATAATCAATGTAAAAATTAACTATTTATATTGGTTAATTTTCAATTGATGTAAAAAAAAAATTTTATATCGATTGAAAGACAAATGATATAAATATTTCAAAATATTTACAAGTTAATTTGTTTCACCGCATTTTTATTTACATTAGTTCTTCAAAAATCAATGTAAATAGGTCGATGTAAAAGTCCATTTCTATACTAGTGTTTTAATTCTAAAATAAATTTATATTTCTTATAACTTAAAAAAAATAAACTCATTTATTTCTCGTATAAATATAAACTAGAGGTAATAGACAAAATTACTTTCAATTATTTGAATGAGTACATGTTTAAATTTTAGATGGGATAACTGAGAAGTACTTTTATTCTTAAATCAACAAAATTTTTTTTTCATTTTATGCAATTTGTAAAAATACTTTCCTAATTTTTATGCAAGCATCAAGTGTTCGGCAGTATTGCCAACTATACATCATGTATTTTTGTGTTTTTACATTTTTTTTTTCCAATCAACTCTGCCTTAAAAGGTAGGTAGGTTTCAACGTATGGATGTGACTAGACAAAAATTATTACTATGAAATAGATAGAAATCAGTAAATAAAAGAATAATTATTTAAGTTGCACATTTCTTTGATCAAAATTATTTGATGATTTAGAGTTTATTTTTAAAAAATATCTTAATTAAGATCTTATCAAATAAATTTTAATTATATAACAATTTATGTTATAAATTATTTATATTTGAAAATAATATTGATAAGTGTTGGCATAACTTTAAAGTATTTGGATACATTATTAAGCATTTTTAGATAGTATTCATTTTAAAAATTAAAAAAATTAAATAATGACTACAAATAAATTAGAAATTCAAAAACCAACTAAATAATTATTATACTAATATTATATATATATCACAAAAATATTAAAAATAAAAATTATTAGTCACTATTTACTATTTTAAGTTTTTAAAACACAAAAATTTAAGTATTATAAATTTTGAAAAAGAAATTGTGAAACAGATATAATAAATTTCACCTTACACCTATCAACAATTTTAAAAGTTAAAATATTTAATAATTAAAATAAAACTAAAATATAAATTAAGATGTTAAAATTAAAATAATATATATCTTAAAATTATGATATAAACTTTAAAAAAAATTTACCACCATGTATAAAAATAAATATAAGTATATAAAAATAGTAAATGATTATAAAAATTTAACCACTATACATTATTGCCTAAGGAAACAATAAAAATACTAGCAACATATAAAAATATAAATTTATTTAGTTAAATTATATTTTATAGTGAAAAAGAAAAAATATATAAAAAATAAATAGTTTACTAACAAAAAATAATTATAATTATTTTATGTAAAAGTCAATATTTATATTAATTTGAATGATTAAATAATAAAATAAAATATATAATTTGTAGAAATAAATAAATAAATAAATAAAATATAACTCTATATATTTAGTCTTGTAAAGCACTTTTCCTAAAAATTATATTGAAAATTTTATAAAAATAAACTAAAAATATCTTATAAATCAATCCTAAAATATTTTCATAAATTAAGATAAGATAAATTAAAATAGCTTGGATATAAGTTATAAGTTCTTTCAAAGGCATTAATATAATGAAAAGAACATGAGAAACTTTTTCTTTTTATTTTAAAGACCGGAAAGTGTCTTGATATTCTTTAAATAACATACTTAGAGGTCTATAAATGCCAAAATAATGGCGCTAATTAATTTATATAACTTCATAGCTTAAATAACTTTTTTAGTTTTTATAATATAACGTTATTTTGTTTTAGTTTATTTTAAAAAATTATTTTAATCTTTATAATTATTTTATTTTATTCTCCGTCTTTATTAAGCAATGGCAAATATAACAAAGATTGAAAAACAATAAAAACCTTTCAATACAAGAGCCTAAGAGAGATTTATATAAAAAAATTATAATTTTATAGATATTGAAATAGTAACCCCAAAGACTAAAATGAAATAGATAATATAAAAACTAAAAATGAAAGAAATTTAAGAGGACTAAAACAAAATGAACTTCTATATTATAGGATCAAAAATTTATTTAAGTTATTTTTTTTTGTGAATTATAAAAAACTTATTTAAATGTAACTCGTAATATTATGGGAGTCTTGTTAAGGGGAAATAAGCCAAACTTTATTAATAATTATACTTTTAATTATTAAAATATTTTTTATATAAAATTAATATACACCATACTTTTTACCTTATCTTCATATTTTTTAAACTTCATTTTTATATCTTTTATTTTTATTTTTTAAATCTTATTATACACACTTCATTTTCATTATTTCTTTTTAAACCCTTCACATCTAATTTTTTATCCTATTTTTATATAGAAATTAATAAAATTTTATCATAATTTCATTTCTTATATTGAATACAAGGTATAAATTAATGTGTTAAAATATTTTTTTTATCATTAATAGTTTACAATTACATAAGTGATCAACAAGTGATGGTCATCTTCTTTGACACATTATAATTATTTGTTTTCAAGATATTATTGTTTTCTTAAACGTTATGAATATTGTATAATTCAACTTATGTTATTTTTAATTTTATCGAAAAATATTTTATGAAACAAACACACTTATTTTAAAAATAATTTTCGGAACTATAAACCCCAATAAATTAGAAGGGTGTTTAGAAAAAAATTTAGATAAATAAAAAAAGTATATTTATTAATAAAAAAAGGTGTAAATATCATTTGGCATAGGTGAGGCCTAAGATTTCGAAAATGTTTTTTAGTTTAATTTTTTTTCTCTCACGAATTTTTTTAGTTTAGTCAAAAATTAATTTTGTTTTGTAAAATTTTTGTGACGGTGTTGACCTGACAAAAATTTTGTTAATTCTTAAAAAAAAAACATTTTAGTTAAAGTAGTTGTACAACAAACTTATAGAAAATACATATATTAGGTCCAATTAGCTGGACTAATTATAAATAATAATATTTTGTAAAATAGTAATAATAGTATATAGTATTATATAATTATTTAGTAAAATATTAATGTAATATATATAAATATTCTAGTTTGATGGTCTAGTTAGCTTTCAAAACTATTGATCTGTTTTAAAATAGGTACGTAAACCTTTAAACATACTGGCAAGTCAAATAAGAGTTTTAAAAATTGGACTAGAGCTTCAAAGAACCAGTTAAAAATCAGATAAACGGGTCAAAATATGTGGCTTTTTTTTTTTCTGTTCAGAAGGAATCGCTAAAAAGTTGAAAGCAGAGCCTCTGTGTTGTGCCTTCACTCCTTCTCCCTCGCCATTGTACAAAGCTGCTCCAAGCCATGCCTGAAGCTGTTGGGATTGCTCTGCTTCTGATTTCCATCTATACCGAAGAAGTCAAACGTGAAATAAAAAAGTAATACTTGAGAACAAGAAATCATGCGATGGTACAATTGGATCCACAAAAAGAAAATCAGCAAACATATTGGATTATTATAGATGGAGTAAAAATAATTTATTAATCTATTATTTTTTATTACAAAATTTAATTTATCTATAATCTATTTAAAGGAATTTAATTCAATTCATTCATTAATAATTTTTAATGGATGAATATTCAATTCATCCATAAAATTTAAAAATATAACTATTTCAAAAATATATTTTCTCAAATGTTTATAAAAATATTTTTTCGATTAAAACATTATTAATTCAACCTTGATTAGAGAATATTTGACTCAGTCTTATCCATAATATCTTTGTTTGGGATTTGACTAAAAAATATTTAGTTGAGATTTAATCAAAAAACCTTTGATAAAAAATTATTTGGTTAGGCTTCTATAAAAAAAAATCATCCGACCTTAGTTGAAGAATCATTGTCTCTATCATCATTATTGTCTATCGTACATCCTCTTTTCAAACAAATGTGTATGTCTATTAAATCATGGGAAATAACTTAATATGCAGTACTTCATTGCAAACCTTGATCCACGACATTAAGGAATGTATAAATTCGATCCTCTTATATAATCGAATATCATTTTCACATGTAATTGGATTTGGTCATCAAAAATCAATTTCCCTCCACAACTTATGGAAGTTATTATAGTATGTCTCAATTGATCCTTGTGATTGTCTAAGTCCGATAACTTTTTGTTTCAAATCATACACCTTTGAGGTATCCATGACATCAATGTATATGGTAGCAATCATTTCCCATACTGCCCTTACTATAGGAAATTGGATAAAATTGTCAATCAATCTAGGTTCCATGGACTTGATTAGCCATCCTTTGACAATGGAATTTTCTATCCCCATTCTTGATAAGAAGAGTTTGTTTGTTCTAGTTGTGCAATGTCTTTGTTGATATAACTTAATTTGTCCTTATTCGAGATAAACATCTTTATAACTTGGGACCACAAATCATAGTTGGTACCATTTAACTTATTATTGATTTGTATAACAAAAGAGTTATGGGTTGATATTTGAGTTAGTCTAGTGATTAAGTCATGCATGTTGTTGGTGGAGGATTCACTAATGGATGATGGAGTTTCCATGGTGTGTGACTAGGTTTCTTAGAGAAAAAAGTTTAAGATCTCTCATTGTAATACCATGTTAATTATAAAATGTAATAGTTTTTTTTGAATATTCAAAAAGATAATTTCTTTACCTACAATATTCATACTTCATACTTGTAACTTAACCAATATGTTATTCCAATCAAGTCAATTGTAATAGTATGTATCTATATTAAAAAAGAATTTAACCAATTTCACACTCCTATACAATTAAGAAAAATAGGATCTATCTAATCTCTCATGTGAATTCACTACTTGAAGATTGTATTGCGAATATTATATCAAGAAAAAGAACATTATTTTACCAAAAATATATAATCACTCAAATAATGTTATAATTTTGTAGGAAACAAATTTGGTACTCAAAATATAGAACACTGCCAAACGATAATGCAGAAGCTACTTTTACTCAGCTTCTTAATTTTTATCTTCTTGAATGTGTTGCCTAACCTGAGTATCCGAGCCAATATAAGCTGGGATCAACAGGGGCCACCTCTATCCTTAGATTACTAAGCATGGTTTTTAAAGGTTCCCATAATACTGCAGCCATTTCTTCATCACATACCACATCCCTTAAGCCCCCAAGCTCCCTGATTGAGTATGGCAACTCTTCCAATCTCGTGCAACCTATGCAATTGAGCCTTTCTAAACTATGCAACTCCCCCATGTTCTCAGGTAACTTACTAAGGCTTAGGCAGTCAGAGATGTCAAGAAATTTCAGTTTATGAAGGCTTGTGATTGAGTCTGGCAACTTTACTAATTCAGTACAAGAATAAAGGCTTAGAGATTCCAAATTGATCAACTTTCCAATTCCTTCAGGAAGTTCAGAAAGCTTATGGCAGTTTGTAATACTGAGCTTCTTTAAGGAAACCATATCAGAGAGCCCAAATGGCAATTCAACCATATCACAGTAGTCAATGTTCATCTCCTCCAAATTTGGCAGCACATCTGAAATCTGAATGGTGCTATTTTTGAATGCTTCATTCACATTGCACATAAAAAAGGAGAACTTCTTCATATTCTTCAGTGGCGCCCCAGTCTTGCTTAGGAAAGGAATTGAAACCTTCTCTAACCTGATGCGTTTTAGATCAGATAGATAATCAAGCAGCTCGAAATTCTCCAAATCAGCACGATAGAAGTCATTCCTTATTATCAAGACTTTTAATTTATTCATTTTCTTCATCAACATTGATAGTGTGTGCTTGTTTTCTTGAAGGTTCAGCACTAGAACCTCAACCTCACTTGGCTGCAAGTTGCACCTTTCTGAAGTGAATGCTTCATCTGCCAGAAAGATTTAATAATCAGTGACTCAGTACTCTCTGAACATGTGTGTCACTCTACATCAAGACAAAAACATTACCATACCAGCACAAACAGATCCAGAAATCTATGTAAGGGGTTGGAAAGTTTATTAATAAATATTAAATAAACATTAAACGAGAATAGCTAAGAGGGTTGGAAAACATTACCATACCAGCACAAACTAATCTAGAAATCTATGAAAGGGGATTGGAAAAAGTTTAATAATAGATATTAAATGATAATAGTAAAAAAAATTTACTAAATTACCCCTATTTAGTTTTTAAAAGATATAAATTAATAAATTAAATTATAATTATCTTAAAATAGACCTAAGGTATGAGTCTGCTTATATACCAGTTGATATGGATTGTGTGTGGGCTGCAGTATGATATTCATTCTGTGTAGTCCACCATTTTGGAAGATTGATACCACTTGTGTAAATAATTAGTCTATTACTCTTCTCTGTTGGCTCCCGGCTTATTTGACGGATAGCCAAGTCTCGAAGAAGACCATTCTGTGTAACATAGTGGTAATTGTAGTCAATTGTGCCACTTGCAATATTCCTGATCAATGACAAGAAATTACTTGCTCATAAGTTAATGGATAAAAAACAGCACGAACAATATTCTCTTCATCTAACAAAAATAAAAACGAATCTAACACACTCTTAATTATTATTATTTTATTAATTAAAACTTATTAAAAACTATAAAATCATAAGTAAGATTCATTAAATAAGAAGCTTCTTAATATAGGAGTGAACATGTCCTAATCCACTTGCTAACCTGGGTCAATCTGAAGTTAATTTGGATGTGTTCAGATTTTGAAATTAGACCTAATGTATTTTGTGTACAGGCTTGGATTTTGTATTGGGTTGTCTTAACTTGACCTAATGTCCTATATTCTCAATTTTTTTTAATAATTGTGCATTAATGATAATTTTTTTTAATAGATATCATTTTGTATAACATAATATTATACTTATAATAATATTATTTATTTAAAATAATATAAATATACTTGATATAAATTTTATACTTATTTTATTTTATGATTTAACTATATATAATGTTAAATTTATACATTATATTATGAAGTCAGGTTGAACTAGTCTTGTCCTATGATATAAATTTTATACTTATTTTATTTTACGATTTAACTATATATAATGTTAAATTTATACATTATGTTACAAAGTCAGGTTGAACTGGTTTTTTCCCATATTTTTTGGATCTTAATCAGGTCAAGTTCAGATTTGAATAAATAGCTTGATCAAAAGATTAGGTTGGGACAAATTTAAACTTGGTCCAACTCAGTCCAAGCTCACTTCTATCTTAAGAATGTGAGTTTATACTTAATTCAATCATTTAAAATTGGCTTGTAAAGACTAGTAAAATGTCTTGAATAGAATATATAAGTGAGGGTAATCCCCACCTTACAAAAAGACTGAATTAGATTTAAATCTACATTTTAAGATGTTATCAGAGCCTATTATAACAACCCTTACCTTACAATTTAAAATGTTATCAGAGCCTATTATAACAACCCTTACCTTACAAGTTTCCACATTCTTAAAATGACATCTGAGTCTACTAATTGTTGTTAGGCCTACTGGGATAAGCCTTACCTTACAAGTTCCCACATTCTTAAGATAATATTTGAATTTATCTTAATGATTGTTGTTAGATCTATTGGGCCACCCAATATCGAACCACCCATAGATATCTAGTCTTTCAATCTTCACCCATAGTTATTGAGATGACTTGTAGAGACAATCTTCGCTAAGTTAGTTTTGTAGGGTTGTGTTAGATGCAAAATCTATATTCGAAGAAAGTATTAGAGTTTAGCTTAATGATTATTGTTGAGAATATCAAATCATTACTAGACCACTTGAAAATGTCTCCTACATTCTTAAGATGATATCAAAGTTTATCATAACAACTATTGGGACACTCACTATCTGATCATTATTGGACCATCATCGAACTATCCGCAAATATCCAATCCTACAAATTTCACAATCAAAATATCCAATACTCGGTGTGAAAAATGTGTATGAAAGATTACATATCAACTAGTAAAATAACTTGAATAGAATATTCTATAAGTAGGAAGTTAATCCCAAAATCTACATTTTAAGAAAGCACGATAAATCAAATTTTGTAAATTTTAAGAAATTTAAATTAATAATAAAGAATATTTTAAAAAGAATGTAAGTATTATTCTTCAACAAATTCAAAATCTTTCATTCTTTGTATTAGTGGCGTTAAGTAGCCTTAAAAGAGGATGTTTAATCTTTAAAGAAGCATTGAGAATACCTTGTGACAACAATATCGGCCATGTTCCGGTAGGCGAGTTCATCAATCTTGTCCATTGCACTGGCATCAGTTTCATCATGCAGTTCTGCCCACATATCAACAAGGGCAGCAGCGGGGATCCTTTGGGCTTCAGGAAATAAACCTAACTCCCTAAAACACTCAGCCACCTTAGCATCCAAACCATCCAAGCTTTTCTGGAGACACTCAAGCACGTCCATACCAGAATAAATAATAGAATGACCTGTCGACAGTTTCTCCGCCATGTGCTGCCAAGCATACGCTTCTCGCCCTTTTAGATTTCTGCCAATCACACCAAGTGCCAAGGGAAAACCACTGCACCGTTTCACTATCTGCAATTTATTGTGTCCAAATGAAATGAGAAATTAATTGCAACTATAAGATTTATCATTCACCACCTAATTAAGTTTTTTCTTTTTCTTAATGCGGAAGTAAATAAAACTAGAAAGCCAGGTTGCCTAGCTAGCCATGTTTTGAAATTATCATTGGAAGGTGACAACATGACTCAAGACTAGATTTTCCAGTGATTACAATTTTGGTAGACTCAATAAGAGAACAAAACTCGTCTCATGTAAGATTTTTGCATGACACATAAAAATTTGTATTTATTTTTCTCTCATTTCTAAATCTTCCTATAATATTTTCTTTTATCAATTTTCTTACTTATTCAATAAAAAATCATCAAATACATTTTTATGTTTTTTGAAGGATTAAGTATATTTATTTTTATTTAATGTTTTTATAAAGTAATAATAAGATAAAAAGAGGATTTATATTTGTTTACAATCATAAAAAGCAGAAGCTAATTTATATTTATTTACAATCATAATAACTTTTTTTTAAAAAAAAAAACTAACTTTGTGTGAAGCTATTCAAAATATTTTTTTAATTTTTTTATCACTATTGAGATTCTTTTCAGCTTCTGATTATTTTAAAAACTGAAACAAATGTACGAAGAATTTTTTTAAGTAATTATTCGTTTTAAAAATTATTTTTTTATGAGAAAAGTTGTAACAAATTAACAGCCCTGTTGTAGAAAAATATAATATTACTAATCTATTAATTAAATTGATTTTATTGATATCAATTCTTATTACTGATTTTAATTAACTAAAAATAAAAAAGTGTTAAAAAAGAAATATATATTCATTACACTTTTATATTTTAAAGTAATAAATGTTTTCCTTTTCAATTAAAACCATCTTCACATATGTTATTACAAAATTATTATTAAATAAGTGTATTATCAACAAAATTTGTAAAAGTATATCAAAGTTCAAGAGAAAGATGCAAAATTTTCTTACCACAATATCACTGTCACGCGAAACTCTCACATGAGAATCCATTCTGCTAGTTAAGCATGCCAAATTTTACACAAACACGTTGTAAACATTGAAACTAGCTAGGTAGATTTTTTAATACAATCGGGCAATAGAAAGTACCTCTTCGACAACGTCATCAGAAATATGAGAGCTTCTCTGATCTAGGGATGCTGAGTGGCAAAATAGATTCATAGCATTGACTTCATCAAGGGGTTTCAAGACACATGCAAGGTCAAATTCTCTAATTTTGACTCTTGATGTCATTAAAATATTGTAGTTTGGGATCTGGAACACAAATTTATCAACCAGAGATACTGATTCGGGCAAAACATCATCGAGAACCAACAATATTGGACCTTTTCCAAACTGTTTTAGCAACTGTTCTAATTGATTAGCCGCATCATCATCACTTAGAAATTCTGGCACTTGGGATTGGGGACGAGTGTGTTGAAATAGTCTCTGCACTATGGTAATCAACTTGGGCGTTCTCCCAAAGGTGAAGAAGAATATGTTTTCCTTGAATTTACCTAACCAAGGCTTTACATGTTTACAGCTTTGCAAACTTATTCTAGTACATTCAGAAATAAAATAAAAATAAAAAATGTTACAAGAAAATAATATTTTTCTTTGATTAGTCATTCTAAAGTTCTTATTCCTTATACATGTTTATTAAACAGGAGAAAACATAACCTTCACCAAAAATCTCGCCATAGCTTCGTAGGGTATTTATTTTGCATCTAATCAATCATGTATTATAAGAGAAAATGGTAAAGGAAACATATCGATCTTGTCAAAATACCATTTTTTTCCACAAAATTTAGATACATTTTTTTAAAAATAATCTTGATATTATTTTTAATTAGAATTAAATTTTTATCTCAATAATGCATTATAAAATTTGTATTAAATTCTAATTTTAATTTAAAAAACACTACAAACATTACTTAATTAAATACTTACGTCCACCAATCAGGCCATGTGCATAGGTGGTATTTAAAAGATATCTCAGTGAAGTACTGGTGCTTTTGAGAGAGAATGGTTAGAGAAGAAAGCATATCAGTAGTATCCTTTTGCAAAAGCACCAATTTTTTATCTTTTATGTGGACCACACTTAGTTCAGCTAGTGTAAAATTTTTAAAATAAGAACTTACAAGTTTAATTTTTACACATATTTTAAACATTTCACCACTGCATAACCTTTTTAATTTTGAGCAGTTTTTAATTTAATTATTTCATAAATAAGATATTATTAATAAAATAGGAGAATGTGAGTTTATTAGTGAGACTTTTTTAGAAGGAATGAATTAGAGAAATTGGGTGTTGACGTGGTTAAATTGAAAAAAATAAAAAAAATGGACAAGTGAAAAAACTCTATCAACCTTGAGGGGGAGAAGCAGGGTTGAATAGGTAACCGACGTTGGTAAAGTGTGATTACATTTACGACTAAAAATGATATAGTAATGATGTAAGCAGCAAATGGTTAGAGAGAATTAGGAGCAAAAAGAAGGAGAAACAAAAGTTGGAAAGAATTAGAAATAAATAAAGGCATGGGGGGAATTCATACCTTTAACTTGGGGATCCCAACAAAACATTTGGGCTAACGTTGTCTTCCCCAAACCTGCTGGTCCGGTGACTGTGAGCACTGAGGCAGCAATGTGGTCCTGAAGCAACTCCCGCTTCAAGTAACTCAAAGGAACATCGAAGCCAACAGTGAATGGAGGGGGTTGAGGGGGCGTACACACGCCGCTCAATGTTTTGATGTTGGAACGATTCTCTCTCACCTCGGCCAGGATCTCCAACACATACATGTGTGTGAGAGCTTGCATATCTAAACTAAGGAAACCACGAATAGACTCCTCCAACTCTGCAAGTTTCTCTTGGTAATCGGCCTTATAACAGCAATTCCACCACTGCACTTGAGAGCACTTTACAACAAGCTCCTTTCCCCTCTGCATCTCGTCCATCAGCTTCTTCGTTTCCTCAGCTGGTCTATCCAATCGCTTGTTAAGATCATCTATCTGCTTCACCAATGGTTCTATTCTTTTCAGTGTCGACTCCAACCTCTCCAGCGTGGATCTGAACTTCACAACCCTGTCTTTCATTTCCACAACAGAATTCAGCAGTTCTTCAAGCAGTTTTTCAGCAACGGCATCTACAACCATATCCATCACTACTGCCCTCACCAACAAGTTAACTACAAACACACAATATCAACTCACATAAAAGGAAGGTATATCAAATTAAGTCAGACATCAGGTTTCTGGGAAAATAACAAAAATGCTCTAAAGATTGTTTCTAACACGCTGTTACGTTGGAGAATCAGATTCCAGCTTCAATTCCACTTTTCTTTGTTTTCGCCAATAAGGGAATAAAGGAAACGAGGTTGCTTCTCTGAAATTTATATTTTCTCTTGGATTTGGATTTATAGGATTTATTGTTTTCTTTTAATTTTGACCAGCTATTTTACAGTCAACCAAGTTCCATACTTCTTCCATCTTCTCAGTAAGTAACATAAATTTAGCTAATCCAAGGTGATTCGATGCCTTAATTTCTTAACTAAAATTTTGAGTTCAATTTCCGTATGAAGTCATAATAGAGAGGTTGACATGGTAAGCCGAAGAGTATCTCTTGACATAAAAATAACAATAGCAGAGCTTGAAAATTTGATAGAGGGGTTCAAAATAGTTAATTTTATACTATCTAAATTAAATAAATAATTTTGATAATATCATTCCTTACGAGTGATTTTAAGTAATTAATAAAACTATTTAAATATTAATTATTTGTATTTTATGATATTAAAATATATTTTTTGAATTTATTAATCATACTTATGCTACTAAATAAATAAACTATGTAGATATTTTTTGTTAAAAAGTTGTATATATATTATTATTATTAATTAGTTAGTAAATAAATTTAAAGAATATTTGATAATGTTATAAAAGAAATTATTAGTAAAAATTAAAAAAATATATATTATTAATTGGTGAATAAATATCTTTAAAGAATATTTGACAATGTTATAAAAAATTATTAGTAAAAATAATATATATATATATATATATATATATATATATATATATATTACATATAAAAATTATATATTTTTAATTTTGGGGGCCATGACCCCGTTCTGAAGAAGATCTGCCCCTCAGTGTGGTCAATGATAATAATCAAGGTTTGAATGCTTCTAGGTTTTTTTTGGATATGTCTGATGACGGTTTCTCCTGTGGACCAACTAGTGAATGTGGTCTATGGTAGACCAATTTTTTTAACCATTATTACAAGACGTTATTATTGGTTATTTAGAAATTATAATTTTATGAATAAATGCTTTATGAATAAATGCTTTATGAATAAATGCTTTATGAGAAACAAGTTTATTTGTGTGTCCACTAAAATGGTGCAAGGGTTAGCACCTAAAACATCTCGCAGCAAGCAACGTGGATGCTAGTGTGACGAGAGGGTGGTCTTTGACGATACTAACCATGTGTACGATGGAAGTTTGAAGTCAACGGCAAAGGCGACTATCTAGTAGATGGGGTTGCCGTGGTTTTGGTTATGTGATTAGGAATAAAATCAAAGAGAAAATAGAAGATCAAGGGGAGAAAGAACTCCTGAAGAAGAAAAGAAGGGATGCAACTACAAGGTCATCGCTTGCGGAGGCATTGGCGCAGTGAGATGATCTTTGGCTGAAGAGGGGTGAAATTTATAACCTTAATTCAATTTTTTTATTTGTTTTTATTATTTTTCTGTTACACAAACACTAAATTATATAGTGATCTAAATTACATAAGTTTTTAGAAATTTGTAGTCACATACATTAATATCGTGAGTATGGTATCTAAATTCACATCTCGTTCCTATTGAATTAGGATACATTTCTCCTAAACATATTCCAAAATGCAGTGGTGCACGACAAAGAGCGATAGCAATACAGGAAAGAAATGCAAAAGAAAAGCAAAGAAGGGATTGAATAAGAAGAAAAAAGAAAAGAGAAAGAAGGACGCTGATTCCCAAATTGACTCCGACGCCAACACATGACCATATTTACGAACGAGATATTTCATCCTTTTCTTCTTTTCTTTTTAACCATTGCTTATATTTCCTCCTTTCTTTTTCTAATTGCCTTTCCTTTTGCAGCTCTGAGTGTTCTTTATACTAGAATAAGTAGGATCTATACTAGAGTTTTGAAATTATTTTTATATTAGAGAATTATTTGTTGAATTTTTTTACCAACATATGTAATTTTTTTTATTTTATAAAAACTAATAACAACTAATTTTTTTTGTTGGTGAAATAAAACTTCAACTTTAATTTCTTTATCTTTGAATTAGCTTGACACTTACTACATACCTAAATACAAAATCATTACCTATTTGATGTATCAGCCACAATTTTTTTGTCTGTAGAAAATAAAAAGTGTGGCCTAAAATAAATAAAAAAATGTTGTAATGAGAATGCTAGAACAAATTTAAAACAATTTTTCTACGTAAAAATTATAAACAACATATATTTACTTAAATGCGTAGTTGAACATTAGCCTAGCATTTCCAAAGAAGAAAGCTCCATCTTTAACAGCTAAAAGTATGTCTTTTACCATGAATACCTAAGAATGAAAAATTTAAGAGAAGAAGTCACTTGGTACACATTAATACTCATCTATTTCAAAGATCTTATTCTTTCATTCTTGGAAAATTCTTCTAATTTATTAGCTATCATCTACAGATATTTGATAAACTAACTTATTTGATTAGCTTGCTGCGTTTTTCTAGATGTTACTTGAAGTTATGTTGGAGGTCATAACTTACTATTAATTTTTATTTTTTATCCATAATATTTTAATAAAAATTCTTTAATATTACTCTATTCATTTTAATTTTTAATAAAATATTTGATATTTAAATAAAAATGATAGTGTTTAAAAATCAGCTACGATACCTAAAACTAAAAATAGCTAAAAATGTGTTTTTGTTTATAAAATAAAAATATAACTTTATATATAAAAAATATATAAGCATGTAAGTCATGTTATGTCATTTTAGTTGAATATCTAATCTTATAAAACACTTCTAATTTAACAAGTTAATCTTCATCTAATAACTTTGAGCTAATATTTAATTTTTAAGCTTGTCGTTATCTTACCAGCTTTTTTTTTTTTTGTCAAACATAGTCTTTCTTTCACGAAATTATTGAGATTTATGTGAATTTGTGTAGAAACACATAATTAACGTTTAATGAATTATTGGTCAAGAAATTTTTACTCTAGTTGATAAATGAAAAAACACAAATTAAAAAATAATAATTTTTTGGTTGATTATTATCAACATCAAACTCTTTAAATAATTCAACAATACATGTAAAATATATATTTACATTAATAATGAATCAAAGGTGAATGTGTTGTGAATATATAATATGTTGTTAACTTTTGTTTTGTATATTATCTCAATCATGATTTATTCTAAAGCAAAAATTATAATTAGATGCTAAAGCAAGTATATTTCTTAATTTCTTGAATAAGATTAAGAGTCAGGTCAGAGAAGGTTATCCTGTTTTAGTGATAGGGCATGCCTTGGGCTAATAATAATTCATGTGCACATAGTTTATGAAAAAGGAATTGTTGGCGGGAATTAAATCCTAAATCCTATTAGTAGGATGTTTTAATCGATCCTTATCACTTAACTCTGTCAACAAATCAAGTAACGTGTTATTTCATCCCCTCCATTTTCTCTACCAAACTGGGAGTTGACCAAGTTGTGAAAAAAGATGAACTAACTCACCAAATTATATTTTTATTTTTTATCTTAATGTTTAATGTTATTGACGATACGAGAATAATAAATTTATCTTTTAGCACTTCATTCCCTTCCACAGAATATTCAAGCTATAGGCCTTGTGTTCTTTTTATTTTATTTTTTTTATCACTAAACTTTTTGGGTTCTATCATTCAATTTTAAAACAATATAAGAAAATTTTATTAATTTTCATTAGACTTAATTATATTTGTAGTTCTCAAGGTATCACGATTGCTGTATTTTATTTTTCAAATTTTAACTGTGTTAATTGGATTTTTCAATTTTTTTCACTTATAATCAAATCTCTTCGTCCTGATTTCATGAAATTAGTTGAAATGATAAATTGAGCATAACAGTGATAAATATAATACACCAACTAAGATACACAGGATATTTGAACTGAATGACTAAGAGGATATTATGATTGTATTGATTTAATTGTCGTATTGATGATGCTCGTCGGTGACTTATTGCTTTTATAATAACAAATAATAAAATAGAATGTCTTTACATTTTGAGTAAATTAATAACTTAAATATTCCATGAAATTGAGATAAAGAGATATAATTGTAAGAGAAACTTTGAAGGATCTAAATAACATAATTAAAACTTGGAATTGCACCATTACAATGAGAAACTAAAAATGTAAATTAAGCAATTTTACCATTCCATTCCACTTATTACAACATAAGACAATAACATTTTCAACTACAATTAATCATTTTCAGCCAATATTTAATTTTTAAAATTTCAAATAACATAACTATTATTTTCAAATATAATTTTTCTTTAAAAGATTTTATGTGAATTTAAGTCGAAATATATATGACCTAGCTATTAGGTCTCAGTTTTTACTCTCTAATTTATTGTTACTTGATACACCAATTAAAAAAATAATTTTGAGATGATTATTGGTAATTTGCATCAAGAAGAGAACACTAGTTTTACCGAAATAAAAATTATATACTCACTCCAAACATTTGAAGGACACAAATTTGGTTCTCAAAATATACAATGCCGACAAACAACAATGTGGAAGCTACTTTTACATACCTTAGTTTTTATCCTCTTGACTGTGTACTGCCTATAACCAAAGTGCAAGAGTGCAAACTATAAAAGCCAATTTAAATTGAAATCAACTTGGGCAACCTCTAGTGTTAGATCACTAAGCATGGTTTTGAAAGGTTCCCATAATGCAGCAGTCTCTTCATCACACATCACAACCCTTAAGTCCCCAAGGTCCGTGATTGAGTATGGCAACTCTGTTAATCTCGTGCAACCTCTGCAATTGAGCTTTTCTAAACTACGCAACTCCCCCATATTCTCAGGTAACTTACTAAGGCTTACGCAGTCAGAGATGTCAAGAAATTTCAGTTTATGAAGGCTTGTGACTGAGTCTGGCAACTCTACTAAACTAGTGCAGGAAGTAAGCCTCAGTGATTCCAAATTTACCAACCTTCCAATTCCTTCAGGAAGTTCAGAAAGCTTATGACAGTTTGTGATACTGAGCTTCTTTAGGGAAACAATATTAGAGAGCCCACTTGGCAATTCCACCATATCACAGTAGTCAATGTTCATCTCCTCCAAATTTGGCACCACATCAGAAACTTGGATGGTGCTATTTTTGAATGCTTCATTCACGTTGCACATAAAAAAGGAAAACTTGTGCAGATTCTTCAATGGCACTCCAGTCTTGCTCAGGAAAGGAATTGAAACCTTCTCTAATCTGATTCGTTTTAGATCAGATAGATAATCAAGCAGCTCAAAATTCTCTAATTCAGCAGGATAGAAGTCATGATTCGTTATTATCAGGACTTTTAATTTATTCATTTGCTTCATGAACATTGGTAGTGAGCGCTTCTTTTCTCGAAGGTTCAGCACCAGTACCTCAACCTCAGTTGCCTGCAAATTGCACCACTCTGAAGTGAATGCTTCATCTGCCAAACAGATTCAATAATCAGTGATTGCGTAGTGCGTAGCAGTACTCTCTCTCAACATGTGTCATTCTATGCATCAAGACAGAAATATGAACGTACCAGTTGATATGGATAGTGTGCGAGCTGCAATGTGATACTCATTCGGTGAAGCCCACCATTTGGGAAGATTGTTACCACTAATGTCAATAATTAGTCTATTCCTCTTCTCCATTGGTTCCTTGCTCGTTTCAAGCATAGTTAGGTCCCGAAGAAGACCATACTGCGTAACGTAGTGGTAATTGTAGTCAACTGTGTAACTTGCAATATTCCTGAACAATGAAAGAAAGTTAATGGATAAAAACAGCACAAACAATATTCTCTTCATTAATTATATAATAAAATTTGGATTCAGTATAATAATTACATTAAAAAGTTATATTTAGACTAAATTTTAATTAGTTCAGTACATTAAAATAAAACTGATACTTAACATGTCTAATCTCAGAAGAAACATTGGGCATACCTTGTGACAACAATATCAGCCATGTTGCGGTTGACGAGTTCAGAGATGTTCTCCATTGCAGTGGCATCATCTTCATCATGCAGTTCTGCCCATATATCAACAAGGGCAGCAGCGGGGATCCTCTGGGCTTCAGGAAATAAGCTAAGGTCCCAAAAACACTCAGCCATCTTAGCATCCAAGTCATCGAAGCTCTTTTGGAGACAAGTAAGTACATCGTTACTAGAAGCAACAATTGAATGATCCGTCCACAATTTCTTCGCCCTGTTGTGCCAAACTAGCGGTTCTTGATAACTTAGAGATCTGCCATTCACTCTAAGTGCCAACGGAGAACCACTGCACCCTCTCACTATCTGCAATTTTTTTTAATGTGTATTTAAATAAAATGAGAAATTGCAGCTAAAAGATTTATCATATACCACCTAACTTCCTTCTTTTTTTATTAACCACTAGTAAATAAAATTAGAATGCCACGCTGTCTATGTTTTAAAATTATCATAACTCGAAGGTGACAACATCAATATGGCTTAAGACTAGATTTTCCAGGTATTACAATTGTTACAGACACAAAAGGAGACATATAAAAATTTTGTGTTTACTTTTCTCTCTATAGATACTTATTAATTAAGAATCATTTCTAAATCTTCCTGTAATATTTTTTTAATTATTTTCTTACTTGTTTAATAAAAAAAGTATTGACTTTTTGTAAAATTTTAAGACATTCAATATATTTATTTTTATTCAATATTTTTATAGAGTAATAAAATGATAAATGACAATATTTTATATAAAAATATAAATTACACATCTATTAAATTGATTTTATTAATATCAATATTTAGTGCCTATGTTTATTAGCTAAAAATAAAAAATATTCATTACAGTTTTAAAATTTTAATGTAGTAAACATTTTTCTTTTCCAGTTAAAACCTTCTCCATGTTCACACAACTGTCATTAAATAGGTGGAGCATTAACAAAATTTGTGGAAATCTATCAATTTTCAAAATTTCATATCACGATGTCACTATCACGTGAAACTACCCATTCTCTTAAAATTTGGGTTTGTATCTTGCATGGGAGATTTTGCACAACACATTGTAAACATTACTAGCAACATAGATTTTGTAATATACAATAGAAAGTACCTTTTTGACAACATCATCAGGAATGCGAGAGCTAATCTGATTTAGTGATGCAGAGTGGCGAAACAGTTTTATAGCATCGGCTTCGTCAAGGGATTTCAAGACGTATGGAGGGCCAAAATCTCTAATTGTGAATCTTGATGTCACTAAAATTATGTAGTTTGGGATTTGGAACAAAAACTTCTCAACAAGAGAAACTGA
The DNA here is from genome assembly GCA_025330945.1 of Mucuna pruriens. NCBI lineage: Eukaryota > Viridiplantae > Streptophyta > Magnoliopsida > Fabales > Fabaceae > Mucuna > Mucuna pruriens. The sequence goes on along the minus strand of JAENHJ010000004.1, from coordinate 1,509,559 downwards.
ATCGGGCCAAACATCATCGAGGACCAATAGTATTGGGCTTTTCCCAATCTGCTTTAGCAAATGTTCCAATTGGTTAACCGTATCATCGTCACCTTGAAAATCTGGCATTTGGTAACCATTGTGTTGAAACAGTCTCTGCACTATGCTACTCAACTTGGGCTTTTTCGCAAAGGTGACGAAGAATATGTTTTCTTTGAATTTACCTGACCGAAGCTTGACATGTTTAGAGGTTTGCAAGCTTATTCTAGAACATGCAAAAATAATAACAATAAAAAAAAGAATGTTTTTCTTTGATTAGTACGTAAACTAGAAGTCATTCTAAAGTTCCTATTCCTCGGACATGTTTACTAAACAGGCCAAAAGATATGACCTTTTCCAAAAATATGGTCAAAGTAGCTTCGTAGGGCAATTATTTTGAATATCATCAAGCACGTATAAAATAACTTATTTTTTAGTTTCATAAATGCTTTTATTACTCCTCTCACGTCAAAATTAAAATTTTATCTCAATAATCCCTATAACAATATTTACATTAAAATTAACACAAACTATTAAAATTAAATTTAACAAATACTAAAAAAAGTTATATATTTAAGTGCATATATGTTTTGTACATTTTTTTCTCCTCAAATTAATTTATTCTCTCCACTAGCACATCTATTCTTCCCACGAGTATGATTAATTAGGTGCATAAATGTAGTTAATTTTACTTTATAAATGATTAAAAATAAATAAATATGATTATATATAATTATTAATATAGTTAATATTAATCACTTATAAAGTAAAATTAATTACTATTAAATAAGTTAATATTCTCCAGACATTATTAATGGTTTGTGAGATAAAATTAATTACTTATTAGACATTTTAATAATCTCATAACACCATTAATCATATATACATAATTATATATAATTATGTTTATTATCATTAATCACGTGTACCTATGAATATTCTCATGAAAGTATTAATCACTTATAATGAAAAGTTAACTACTATTAGATATTATTTAATGATTTTATTAATTATTAATTAGATATAAATAATTATATATAATTATATTTATTTACTCTTATTTAACCAAATTAATCATATCTATTTATGTAATTAACATATGTGCACCGGTTATACAATTCCGATGAACATTACATTTTTTTCTTCCCGGAATTGATTGAAAATCTGAGAAACAAAAAACATTTATTTGTAGAAAAGAGCCTATTATAACTAAAAGTGGCAACCTCGATGCATGAATGTGACTTTTACCGAACCAGATTGACGATAGAATAATATCTAGTAATGAAGTTAAGCAACGACCTAGAGGTAACATATCATTAATTAGAAACAAAACTTGGGCAATAATAGCAATAGCAATAGAAAAGCATGAGGAGACAGAGAGTAGGTGGGAATTGATACCTTTGACATCCTGATCCCAGCAAAACCTTTTAACCAACGTGGACTTCCCAGAACCTGCTGTTCCGGTGACGGTGAGCACGGATCCCCCAGTCTGGTGGTTGAGCAACTTGAGCTTCAATTCCATCAAAGGAAGATCCAAGCCAACAGTGAAAGCAGGGGGTTCAGGGGGCGAACACACGCCGCTCAATTCACTTCTTCTGGGAACATTCTCGATAACTCTCGCATAAATCTCGGTCACCAACACCTGTGTCTCCAATCCATTCCTGTGTATCTGACCTTGCATATCCAAATTAAAGAACCTACAAATAGCATCATCCAAGTCTTGAAGCTCCTCTTGGTAGTTAGCCTTGTGACAGCAATTCCACCACTGGACTTTGGAGCATTTCAGAACAAGCTTCTTCCCTTTCTTCATCTGATCCACCAGTTTCTTCGTTTCCTCAGCCGGTCGATCCAATCGCTTGTTAAGACCATCTATCTGCTTCACCAACGGTTCTATTGTTTTCAGTGTGCCCTCCAACCGTTCCAGGGTCTCTCTGAACTTCACTGCCCTGTTTTTCATTTCCACAACAGCATTCAGCAGTTCATCAAGCACTTTTCCCGCAACGGCATCTAAAACCATAGCCATCACAACTGCCCAAACCAACAAATTAACCAAAAAACTCTCAAAATCGCAGTCAAATATCAAGTTTATGGGAAGATAATAAAAACATAGTGAAACACACAGAATACTAACAAAATTGCTCCAAAGATTCTTTTTGTTCACACCAATCTGGGAATATGGGAAATGATGGCTCGATGATTGCTTCTCTAAAAATTGAGATTCTCTTGGATTTGGGCTTATAGGATTTTTTTTCTTCTTCTTTTGACGGGGTCTTTTCTCATTAAACTGTGTTCCGTGGACCCCTTCTGTGTGCTTAATATAGAAGTTTTCTTTAACAGTGATTTTGAAAAACATTTTTTTGTTTACTTTTTGGGGTCAGTGTGGTCAACGATATCTTCAAGGAGCAAAGGACATACTCGTTCTCATGTTCACATGGACAGAGATTAGTTAAAGACTTTGTCTAAATAAATGTGCCCATTGGAAGTATAGAATAATTAGAGAAATTCTAATTTTCTCCCCAGAAATAATGGGTCCTACCCAGTTCCTAACGAAAAACTTTGGAGATCCTCGTATGTCAATGTCAGTCTCTCGATTAATTTCTCCGGTTACTTGAAGAAATGGACATGTGTATATGTCAAGTATTTGACATGATACGCGAGGTAAGGAAAGGATGTCATTTTTTTTTTAGCGTTTAAAAACTTCATATCCTCCCACATGGACTTACTTGTTGGGTGGTAATTCATATAGATTTGATGTCACTGCTTCATTTCCTTTTTCAGTTTACTTTGGGTGTCATTTTCGTGGCGGTATAAAGTACAGAATCGTATTTGATATTCACAAATTAGTTAAATGTTACTTGCTTTATTTAGGAAGTTATTACTTGGTTGAAGTCTATAAATGACTTGACGTAGGTTTAGTGTAATAACTTATACTCATTCAATCAAATATTCATTTTATTTTTCTCGATTATGTTCCGTAACATGGTATCAAAACTCTCCCATGGAAAGTGCAATGATTTCATTGCCAAAACAGAGGCAAAAGAGATGGAAGACTTTCACAAGATGAGATTGAAGAACATGGGAACAAGGACATCTACTATGTGAATCCCAACCCTGGGAATCGAAGTTGTTCATGCATTTGACGATGCGAAGATAAAGAATAAGGTGAAATATGATCTAGACTCTTGTTCCTTAAGTTAGAGCAATACTACCATTAGTTAGGGTGCATTTGGACGCAAAGCTACCTCTTCTACGATGCGTTTGGTACCGAAAAATCCAACTTCTTTGTCGAGATTAGAAAATTCTGCTACTGCGATATCAAGTCCAATTCGAAGGTGAAGTTGATGCATACTACAACGTCTTCCTTCTTCTCTCAACTTTAACAATTCAACTAATAAAGAGAAAGATTCAAGGTTAGCTCTTCTAGAAGTAGTTGTAGATTGTGAAATCAAAGTTGTCTAACTCAAAGCGAGAAAGGTGTAATCACGCGTGCCACGTGTCTTTATATGTTATTGCTAAAATATATCAATTAACTATAGTTCAAAAATTTAGTTTATAGCCAAAATAGCAGCTGCAGCCACTAATTTATTTAGTGATCGGATTAGCAACTGAATAATTCATCAGATCATTCTATTTCAAGGCGTTCCAAGACTTCAATGCATAAGACATTGGTTTTTGAAGGATATGAGAATTTTTGCATTTATTTTTAATATTGGTTCACTCATCTTCTTTAGTTCCAAATCCAACAAATGTTTCGTGTAATTCCTTGGATAAAGGACAAAATAGTATCTCAGCAAAAACTTCACATTAAACTTTGTAGCATATGCTATAATAAACTCACGCATTATAATTCTAGAATTGTTCCAGATATTATCTTTACGTCTAAACCCTATTGTGGTACAAGTTTTTAGCGTAATGGATTGCAAAATATATATATATATTAATGTTCTTGAAGAAATTAAATATTAGGACTTTAATTCATGTTTGATATTAGAATCACTTGAAATATCATTAGTATATTCCAAAAAATTAGTAGAACTACAATTGAAAGTATTTATATATAATTTGGTATAAATTTATAGAATATGCAACCATTTATCCTATAGCAATAACAAAGACGACCATAACATAAGTTTTTAATGTTTATTTTTATCATAATATTGGGGGTAAAGTTTTTATCAACTTTGTCAATAATTAATATATGTCAGGAATACATGGATTATTATTTTTATAAAGATATTTTTTTAATTATGTTTTTTTTATTCAAAAAACTTTAATTTAAAGCCTTATTTAAAGAATTTGAGTTGAATTATTATTTAGACTAATGACATGTTAGTAGTATTATTTTTAATTAATAATAACAAGAAAAAGGATGATTAAAAATGATATTGGTGTATAAGATTAATAATTATTAAATTTATTCATCTACAAGTTCTGCTAAGGTTAGGAATTGTTAGAAAGAAAGGTAAAATGTCAATAACTAAAGAAAGGTAAAATGACAATCAACTATGGGATAAAAATATATAAAATTTTCTTACGTGACTAATGATAAAAGTTCAAGAAATTTAGAGACGTCTCAAGTGCTCCCATATATTTTAACAAATAAAAAATTAATTAAATTAAAAATAAATTTAATTTTTTAAAAAATAAATATTAAAATTTAATTATGTTTAACATTAGAATTAATCGACCAATTGTTGTACCCCAAATTGGTCCGGCCCAATCTCTCAGAATGGGTCAGACCTCCAACCTCAGAGTCAACCCCGAGTCAACCCTGGCCCGCCTAAAGGTCACCCGGACTCAGTCAAACCAAGACGAGAAAACATAAGACGAGACCGAGTCAATCTTACCCACGACCCCGATCCACAGCCGAGTTGCCTAGGATCTTAGGTGAATCTTAACCGAGACCGAGTCAATCTCACCCACGACCCCGATCCACAGCCGAGTCGCTCAGGATCTCAGGTAAATCTTAACCACCCCCCCCACACACGTTGAGCCGCCTCCGTTTCTGGCCCAACAACAATCACCATGCGAAGCCCAAGGGGAACCACCCAACCACTACTCAACCCTATATAAACCCCCCTCGCTACGGTGATAAAGGGACAGTAAAAAAGAGGAGGAGAAGAGAGAGAGAACCAGATTTTAAAGTCGACGATTGCTAAGAAAGGAAGGAAACGCCCGAGTCCGCATCAAGGGGCAAGCAAAGGTGCTGGTTTACAAGCAAGAGGCATCTACTCGCTCCAGGATCCAGGTTGGTTGGTCCCCTTTTCTTTTCATAATTAGCATAGTGTTGTTCGTATCGTCAAGCACGATCCCTCCCCGAATCCCCTCTTAGCCTAGTAGTCCTCAGCCGGAGAGAAACCGAGACCTCACCCAAGGCCGAGTCTGTCTCGGCCGAAGAGAACCATCCACCCCATCACCGCCCCATCACAAGCCTTTCACCTCTTGACCGAGCATGACTCGGCTAGAAAAATGAGACCATAGTCAGCCTAACTCCCCACCCGCCTAAACACCAGAACTACGTAGACTTTGAACCCTCTAAAGCCGAGGTACGTAGGCCTAAGGGGCACACCTCTATCAAGTCGAATCTCAAATCTTAAATCCCAAAACTCTCAGAACACCCTGCCTGAATCCCCCCTCTATCCAGAACCCAGGCTGAGAAACCCAACCTTAAACCTAAGCACGCTCCCCTGTCCCACAGAGCTGACCAGAGGGTAACTATCGAGTGATAGGCATGTTAGAAGACTCTAGCATGTAACCAATTCCCGAACTCATATCCCTGACGCCAGACCAGTCTTTCCCTAGGTTTCCCTATATTCCTAAAAAATGTAAGTGGCGACTCCAGATGGCCGAAAGCAATTCGGTCATGAGTGGGGACGAGGTAAACTCGACCCCGCAACAGGTGAGTCAGTCATGCGTCACAATTTTTAGGTTGTGACACCAATAAATGACATATCCCACAAAATTAGTAAACTATAATTCAAAGTGTTTGTTTATAATTTGGTATAATATGTTCTCAATGCAGTAAAATAATGACAAGAATAAGGGATATTAAAGATAAATTAATGTATAAGGTTCAAATATAGTTAATGAAATTATGTTCAAGACAATTGTTATAAGAAAGTTAAAAAGGAAATTCATCAATGAGTAATAATATATAAAATTTACTTACATATAAAATTTATTTACATGCTAAATGATAAATATTTAAAAAAACATGTGAGATCTAAATAGTTAATTTATTATTAACTTTAATATATTATAATAGATTAGAGAGTAATTATTTCTACTTTTATGTTAAAGTTAGCTTTTCTTTATCTTATTATTTCTGTTTATAGATGATCGAGTATCGCTAAGTTAGTAAACTGTAACTTAATGAGATTCATAGCAATCCGTAATAGCAGGGAATAACAATTGACAACACCACAACAAGAGACTAGTACAAGGCAGCGCAGTAGAGGCCAGACAGCGTAACTTATGTACTATAGAAGTCAGACAATACAATCCTAGAAGCAAAAAGTGACAAAGAAGAGAAGGAAAAAGGGGACCTCAAGAGAGAAGGAGAGGGTTGAGTCATGCCCTGAGGTTCATTCTTATTGGCATGAACATTAGCGTCCATCATGGGACTGTCGAGAAAATTATCTCTGACGACCACCGCACTCAGAGGCAGAAAGGTAGTGGCAACAGAGTCGACGAAGCTCTACAAGCTGAGGTAAGAGGTGGTGAGGGCGATGAGAAAGAGGACCTAAAGGAACATGATGTTGGTGGAGGTGAAGATCCACCTACATCAGCTGCCAGGGCAGCATGTCCGTCCCCATCACCGGTGCAGATTTGCCCAAGTTCGTCCTTGTCGTCAACATAAATTCACCCAAATTTGTCCTTGTTGTTAGCCTCCAGATTTGCCCAGATTCGATTCGTCCTTGTTGCCGACATAGATCCGCCTAGGTTCGTCTTCATTTCCAGTGCAAATTTTCCCAGATCCGTCCTCGTTACTAGCAGCCAAATCTACCCAAATCCATCCTCGTCGTCAGCACTGATCCGCCCAGATCTGTCTTGGTCATTAGCGAAGACCACCAAGATCCACCGTCGCCATGGGTGGCGACATGTTCCACCTGAAGTTGGTGAGGTGCATCTTCTTCATGCACTCCTTAGGCGAGGAGAAGCAACATGTCATCGCGACGAAGAGCTCAACCATCCTCCTCCAACACAACCGTAACTCTATGAACTTGATCGACTCCCCCGGCCATATTGACTTCTGTAGTGAGGTCTCAACGAAGACGCGCTTCTCCTAGTCAACGTCGTGGAGGGAGCCTACATCCAGATCCACCGCCTAGATCCACCATTGTTGTAGGTATCGGCATGGTCCGCCCAAAACTGGCAGAGCGCGTCCTCTTCATTAACTACCTAGGCGAGGAGTAGTGGTCTGGCATTGCAGCTATGCCGTGAACCTGATCGACTCCCCTGGCCACATCATTAACTACCTAGGCGAGGAGTAGTGGTCTGGCATTGCAGCTATGCCGTGAACCTGATCGACTCCCCTGGCCACATCGACTTTTACAATGAGGTCTTGGCAACAGCACGCTCCTCCTAGTGTTAATGACTTAGGCAAATCTTAGTTGCCATTGAATAAAAATATTGGCTTTTAGGGTGGGGAAAGAGATGTTTCATTGCCTAGCATGAAAACAACTTATGATGTGGATGGCCTATTGATGGAATTTTCTTGCACACACAATAGTCCAATTTGAATGCACCTCAAAACAAGAGTAGAAGAATAAAATTGATCTAATGTTGAATCCTCCATATCCAAGGCCTTTCCTTCTATCCAAAGTATCCACGCCTACAAATGAATTACATTAATCAATTTTTAAATGAGTTTTAATACATCAATAATTTGGTGTTTAGTTGACACCTTTGAGGGAGACCACATCTAGATCTATTGCCAAGCATGGTCTACCCGAAGCTGGCAAGGCGCGTCTGCTTCGTGGACTACCTAGACGAGGAGTAGTGGTGTGCCATCGCGATGAAGAGCTCATTCATCCTCCTCCAGCACGTCTACAATAGCATGGAGAATACCCATGCTTAAGTATGTATTATAACTAAGTTTCATATATTAAAATACGCAAGATCATAGTTTACATTTTGTGCAATGTTGAAGTATTAAAATGATTTCAACTCCCTACACCACAACAATCAAAGAACTATGTGAGGTAGTCAAAACGACTCCTCAAGCGATCAAAGACATGTGTGAGACGGCCAAAACAATCCCCGGGCAATCAAAGACCCGTGTGAGGTAGTCAAAACAACCCTCGAGCAATTAAAGACTTATGTGAGACAGTCAAAATGACCCCAAACAATCAAAGACCTATGTGAGACAATCAAAACGACCCCTAAATAATCAAAGACCTATGTGAGGCAGTCAAAATGACTCCGCGAACAATCAAAGACTTGTGTGAGGCGGTCAAAACAACTATCCAATCAAAGACCTGTGTGAAATGGTCAGCCAAAACGATCCTTTGGGCAATTAAAGACATGTGTGAGGTGGTCAAAATGACCCTCCGAGCAATGAAAGACCTGTGTGAGGTAGTCGACCAAAATTATCACTCAGGCAATTAAAATTAAAGACTTGTGTAAGACAGTCAAAACAACCCAAAACAATTAAAGACTTGTGTGAGGTGGTCAAAACGACCCCCTAAATAATCAAAGACCTGTTTGAAGCAATCGACCAAAACGATCCCTAGGCATGTGGAACTATGGACTGGCCAGTTGGCCAATAGCCGAGCAACCAAGTTCAACATTAAAGCATTTTCATCTTCACTTGGCGTTTGTGGGGTTGTGGACCGGCCTACTAGTTGACTGCCGAGCGACTAGCCAAGATGGCTAACTTCAACTTTAATGTGTCTTCATCTTCACTTGGCTGTTGTGGGGATGTGGACTAGCTAGCTAACTGAGTATCGCCAGATCAATCGACTGTAAGCTGACAATGTCGTTGCTTGGACAACAAGAGACTAGTACAAGACAACGCCATAAAGACCAAGTAACACAATTCATGCACTGTAGAAGTCTCACAACAAAATCCTCAAAGAAGAAAAAAAAAATAAAAGGAGATACTCCGAGAAAAAGAGAAGGGTTGAATCATAGCGTGTGATTATTTTTTCTACTGGCATGAACAATTTCTTTACTGTTTTATTTATTTATTTTTATGAATCTCTATCAGTGAATTCTTGCCGTATCTTTAAAAGTTAAAGTCATCGAGAAACTTCAAAAAACTATGATTAGATTAAATAATAAAAAGAAGCGCACCGGAAAAGAAAATTAAAAAAATACAAGTAAAAATAATACATAATACATTTGTCGATCGAGACATCATCAAATTTTTTACACCAATTAAATAGTATTCCTTCCTTTTATAAACGCAACTCTGTGATACAGTTATCACCTAGTAACATGTAATTTCTTATCATTAACTATAGCGACATTAATTATACTGTATTAAAAATTATTAAGTATCGTCTATTTATAATTTTAATTAAACTTGACATGAAATGTTCTTTTAACTTACTATTAAAACTTAAAACATTTAACTATATATTAAATAAAGATTGATTAAGAATATGAATCATACTACTAACCACCTAATAACTTTTCTTAGATATCATATAATGTGGAAGACTAAAATTTATGGATAAATATCTTTTGTCACGCTGGCTTCACCCCATTTCCGTCTCTAATAAAAAACAGTCCTCTCAATTAAAAAAAGTTACTTAACTTTTTATTTATTTTAATATACCATTAATATCGTTGCTCACTTACTCTCATCTTTTCTCCTTTCTCGATACCTGCGCAAACCCAACCTCAAAATGTCGTCATACCATCGTCCACCTTTGGTGGCGACAACTCGCTCTGGCATCTGGAGTCAGAACGGTTTGCAGTGCAGTAGAGTGCGATAGGCTGGACTTAAAGAAGTTGAAGGTGGTGTTGTGGCAGTGAGATTTACGCAGTGGAACCTGTAAAAGATATGAGTGGCACTAAAACACACAAAGGTTATGTTGTCGGTGAAGCACCGGAAGACGTGGCGGTCGATGACATTTGCGAGAGGCCACGGAGGAAGGTGTCCTCCACACCATCATGTGAGACGTGGCCAACGTGTTGAGATTTGGTTCTGTGATGGGTATAGTGAATGAGATTGAAGAACTTGACTCCTTCTAGAAAGGGAAGGGGAAGTCAGTGGAGAAGATGCTCGGCGAATCATCAAAGGATGAAGGAAAGGGGACGCAGAAGAAGGTGGACGAGATCCTCGAGGAAGAGGCAAAATGGCATGTATAATTTTAATTGACGTAGCAAAATTTAATTCGTGAGATAGGATTCAGATATAAGTGATTTCAATCCGGAATTTATATGCTTTACGTACAATGTTTAGTATGCACGAAGTATGAAGAAAGAAAATCACCAAAGTGAGGACACTATTTTAAACATGTTTAATTACTTATTTAGTCTGTGTTTGTTTAAATTTTATGTTTTAATATTTATACTTAACAACTCTATCTTTTAGTCTTTATACGGATAATTTTTGTATGTTTTAGTCTTTGTAGTTAGTTGTCAAAATAATGTTAACTCTAGGTTGCCTAAAAGGGCCATAAAAATTGAAATTGAAACATTGCTAGAAATAATTTGACACTTATTAAACCACAAGAAATTTGAAAACAAATATGTTTTTGTCATGCATAGTTGCCAAAGGCAATTTTCGATAGCGGAGTTCCTCCCCAATTCTTTCTGTTTTTTTTTTTCTATATTCTTCTCAATTTTTCCTTTTTCCTCTTTCTCTCTCTTCTTCCTCCTCCTCTTTCCCATCTCTTCACTTGTTCCTACTATCTTTTATTCAAACCAAATAACTTATGAAGCTAGGGATAGAATTTTGCAAGATAATGGAAAAGAAAGAGCGAAAGTTTATGGTGGTTATGGATGGGAGCTAAGAGAGTATTATGCAGTATATATCCTAGTGCATCACTAATCTTATTATCGAATCCCCTTACTAACCAGCATTTGTTGTTTTATGTTAAGACATCGTCCACTTTTTACTCCTTAAATGGATCAAATTTCAGTTTCTTATTATGTGCCATTGTTCTTATTGGAGGTTATTAATTATATTATGAAAAAGGTTAGCAAGACTTTCTTAAACTTTTTAAGAATTTTTTTATTATTAGCTAAAATTTATTAGAAATAATAAATTTTGACAAGACTCATCAATAAGTAAGAAGAGAGACTCATTAAATAAGAATAAGTAATAACAAAAATTTTAATTTTTGAATAAATTTCAACTAATAGTAAAAAGAGTATTTGAGAGAGTTTCATTGATATTCCTCATATACTATGCATTCTCTTAAAACTAGGCTATTGACTCACTTGGTTGTTGTTATATGATATTTTACAAGGTATGTTTTTTCCATTGATGTTATAGAAAAGTAGAATATGCACTTAGCTAATTCAATAATGGAAACTGAAAGAATCAGAACGTCATAAGAAGATGGTTTAATTATGACTTTGCAAGCTTTTCTTGAAACATTTAATCTTTTTGAGTTTTTTCTTAAGACTCCTTTAATGATCAGAAAGTTTTGACATAGTAAGTCATGTACTTAGAAAGTTATGTTTTCTCAGTGGTTAATCACAATAGTTATTCTAAGGTAACTCAATATGATTATAAGAACTTAAAACTCAGTACTTAGTGTGCTCATGTTTAGAAGATACATTAGTGTATATAGAATACCAAGGTAATAGATTATGATTAGAAGAACTTGTATGTTGAACACAACACTTAAAAGAACATTTCTTTAGAAGGCTTCTTAATAGTCTTTTAAATTGAAAAAAAGATATTTGTTAAGAAGATTCAATACTTAAACATATGAATGGTAAGAATATTGTTATACAAAAAAAAAAAACTTAGTTCATGTTAAGAAAACTTAACACTTAGAAAGTTAGCATGCATAATGCTTATCGACAATCATGATGCTCAAACCCAACTTCATATTTTTCTAAAGCTTCTATGCTTGTTGTATATAACATTTGAATTAATTTAAAATGGATTTGATAATTGTAAAGTTTATGCAAATCAAATATGCTGATTTAAAATCAGGTTAATCTTAGTCAAGATCTTCATAAATATGTTTTGATGTTCAAAATACGCAAATGAAAAAATTATATGCATGACAGTTACTTGCAAAATTCAAATAGAAAGGGTAAAAGATACTATACATAAGATTTATCCTAGTTCATTCAAATAATCTTTGGGCTACATCCAGTTCCTAGACTAGGTGAGATCGTTCCACTATAACAAACAATCATACAAGTGTTCTTTCATTTCCTCTTCATGCTACACTAGTATTCTTTGATCAACTACCTTCTGCAAGCTAAACCAATATTATGAACCTCTATAGGTTACGTTCAACCACAAAATTTCACTTGTTTTGGGGAGATAAACAGTTGGTATTCTTAACCTTTGCAAGTTATTCTCAACCACAAAATAACACTTGTTCTTGGGAGATAAACAAACAGTATTTTCAACATCTTTAAGTTACTTTCAACCATAAAACCAAACTTGCTCTTGGGAGTTAAACAACCAATATTTTCAACCTCTTTAGGTTATTAGTATTATGAACCTTTGCAAATTACTCTCAACTATAGAACTACATTTGTTCTTGAAAGGAAAACAACTAATATTCTTTTACCTCAACCTTTGCACTCTTGACCACAACACCTTCAACCAATGAGTGATGGTGAAAAAGAAGAGTGCAACCACAACGATAGAGCATAATGGAGAAGATAAAAAATAATGTCAACCACAAAAAAGTTTATGTTACATATTAGTTTTGACATATTTAGGCTCGCTACAAAATCGACACTAAAGTCAATTTAATGTAAACTACTAAAAAGCTTATGTTACATACTAGTTGACATATTTAATGTCGGCAAGTCAACACTAAAGTTACATTTATTGTTGATTTTCATTAGTTATAGTCATTTGATAAATATGAATAATTTGTAAATACATTTAAGCATTTATTAAACTTAAAAATTTGTTAGGATCTAACTTACCTAAATTTTTTTAATAAAAAATATATATTCATATTGATACATAAAATCAAATTAGATCATACCCAAAGTATTACAATCAAATTTATAATGCTTATACAAATAAAATGATCGATTATAAAAATAAAAATAGCAAAAACATATAATTAAATCACCCGAAAAATTACAATAGATTTTATCTTTAATTGTGGAATGGGCAGAGTCGTATGACGTTACAATCTCTCAAAAATGTAAAAATGAAAAAGAAAATTGAACCTGACGTGAATCGAACACGCAACCTTCTGATCTGGAGTCAGACGCGCTACCATTGCGCCACAGATCCACATATGTTATAATGTAAAATTGGATATTTTAGAATAATAAGTATACATTGTGTAATCACCCAACCTTTTGATTTGGTGACAAACGCGCTACAATTGCACCACATATCCACGTGTTATAATGTTAAATGCGTAGTCCTGAAATGAAAATATATATAGTGTAATTGCTCAAAAATGTAAAACAAAAACCTAAATTTGAACCTGACGTGAATCGAAAGGCAACATTTTGATCTGGAATAAGACGTGCTACAATTGCACCACATATCCACATATGCTTTGAAATGAAATGTGTTACTCTGGAATGATAAATATATCTAGTGTCATCGATAAAAAATGTAACACAAAACAAATTTGAACCCAATACGTGACCTTCTGATCTGAGTCAGACACGTGTTAAAATAACTCAAAAATGTAAAATAAAAAAAATTATGAACCCGACGTGAATCGAACACGCAACCTTCTGATCTGGAGTCAGACGCGCTACCATTGCGCCACGGATCCATTTATGTTAATTTGAAACAAAATTACTAATATATAAAGTATTATAGTCGCTCAAAAATGTAAAATAACAAACAAATGAGAACCCAACGAGATTCGAGTAATTAAACTTCTAGTTTGGAGTCAAACGCTATAAAATGCACTTTTCTTAATGATATTAATATACAGTGTTAAAATCGCTCAAAATGTAAAAAAAAAAAAAAAAACAATTTGCTACCGACCTTCCCCTCATATTTTCCAACTCACATATCTCTTATATAAAAATATATGGCCATATATTTCTTCTAAGGCCATCAAGAAGCAGTGCACACACGAAAAACTAATGACCTTATCCATCTCAAATCAACTTCATGATGTCACAGAATTAAATACACAAAAAAGTACTTTTTTCTTAATTTTTCTACAATAAGGTATTGCCGGCACTCCAATAAAGATATGAAATTTCATTCTCTCTCACACTAACAAGTCACTCACATAGTTACAACTTACAAGGAGTCAAGGGAACGGAGGAGACTAAGGTTGTTTTTTCTATCTTTTATTATCTTCCTATCATTCTATTTTCTTTTTTGTTTTGTCATTTTTGAACCGATCACTTGTCAATTATTTTTATTCTTTAGCTCCAATAAGAAATCAATAAAGATGAAGTTTTTTTTTTTATCATTACCACATGTCCTTTTTAACCATGAATTTTAAATTTTGTAGACATTGGAACTCAACTCGCTCAAAAGAGATTTTCTTTGGAGAGAGAAAGTGGAGGACTTAGGCATCACAAATCTATAAAGGAGTATATGCTAATATCCTAGTAATTATATATAGATAATAAAAAATATTTGAATTAGGGTTTTCTTGTACCTAATTGTACAAAAAAGAATTCTCCATTAAAATTTTTTATTCTAATTATTTTTAGATATTAATTATGATTAATTAATTATTATTTGATTGGTTGATTTATTTGTTGATTTAATCTCAATTAATCTTATAATAATATTATTATATTATGTTATTTATGAAAATTTATTTCATGATGAGAAAAGCCATGAAGACTAAGCCCAAAAGTAGGATTAAATTGTAAATTTATGGGCCTAAAAACAGATGTGAGCTCAGGGGGCCATATAAGAATTTTTTTTGGAAATTAAAAAATAATTAGTTCAGCTCAAATAAATTATTGAAGAGTAAGAAAAAAAAATCTGAAAATAGGTTGAATGATATTTTAGGGTTTGAAGTTAACTTTAATTATTTTTTCTAAATTATAAAATATATAGTTAACTAAAATAAGAAAATCAAAATTTTAAAAATAATAGAATAAGAAGAATAAATTAGATAAGTTAAGTAGTTAAATAATAGTTAGTTTTAAATAATTAGTTATATCACACAAAATAAAGAAATTAAAATATATTTGTAAATAACTCAATCGTTTACCTAAAGAGAGAAGTCATATAATAACTAATTTTTTTTTATGAAAAAGAGAAATTAAAATTGATAAAAACATATAGATAAAAATAATTTTTTCATTTATCAAAGTTATATTGATGAGTGGGAACTAAATATTTAATTAAGTGAAATTGATGATGTTAACTTAACATGATAAATTGTAATTGACTTAGTATCAAAAGAGATGAGTAAATGATACTAGGGACACAATATAGTGTTAAATTGCATACGCAGTTAGACAGTCGCACCCCTATTTTGTGACAATCACTTATAAAGCTCTAATGTTTAACATCAAAATCAATGGTAGAGTGTTTTGATTCAACAGGTTAACACATGTATTCATTAGTACAAAAAAGACTTTTAACATGAATTGTGTTTGACTATATAGATTGATTCTATAAGGGATGTAGAATAAGCCAATATAGAAAATTGATATTTCTAGATTAGTTGTAAATTAACTTTACACATTAGTTTTGGTCAACTCCATCTAGAAAATAAACATTTTACATTGGTCCTTACTAGAAGTGTAAGTGGTCCAAGTTAGATTGGATTTGTTATTTTTTGTTAAGCATCCCAACTCGACCTTGATCGCGTTAGATGAGTTGGGTAATCGAGTCAATTGAATAAAAAAATAATATATTCTAAAAATTTGAAATAAATATAAAATAATTAGAAAAATAAAGTACTTAATTAATTCAATCATTTGAAATTAAGATAATCAAATATGCAAAAGCTAGCTAAATAATAATTATGTACAATCATATTATAATTAAAATGATAGTGTATACTATGTAAGAAGTTTAAAGCAACTTACAAATATACTACTTCAACTCAAATACAAAAAATTAGTTATATTATCAAAATCTTCAATGCATGTCTAAATTTAAATATAAGTATAATTGTTCAAATCTGTAGCACCCCAAAACTGTCCGGCTAAAACAACCACAGTTGAATTTCCTTAACTGATAACGATCCTGAAGATTTTATACGTTATCAACAAGCAGCCGTCGCGGTGGCCCGTGTTGACTACCTCTAACAACTATGATAGTTGTCATCATAACGGATAAAAAATCCTGGAAATTCTTGGCGATAAGGCAAGATACTCATTCCAAGAATCAGGGAATAAAATCTGTTATTCAATTCAAATTCAAACTCAACCTAAACAGAATATTTACCGGAGATGGGCTAAGATACAAGCCCATCTCGCAGCCTATATAAGACCTCACCGCGAATGAGCGGGGGGTCGAAGATTTTTCTACGGGGGTCGAACACTTTTCACAAAGAAAACACGAGAGAGCGAAAGCCTTTCTGAAGCAATAGGAGCGCCAGGAGGAGATACTTTTGGAAAAAGACGAGAAGATGACACAGCAAGGTCCAGGTAACTTTTCCTCCCTCTAATTGTGTGAATTGAATCGCGATTAAATAGACTGAGTTAAGCATCGTAAAAACCAACCCCTCTCTGGCTTACCCCTCCTCTCTCTCTCACCTTTTGCTGGGTCGAGTCCATCTCGGCCTTCACCTACGCCTACCGAGGCCGAGTCGATCTCGACCTCCCCTAAACTTTTCCTCTACACCTGCCCGGGCCGAGTCCATCTCGGCCCCATCTTCCACAATCTCCCCTCCTCCATGTTGGTCATGGTCGAGTCCGCCTCGGCCATTGTCTATAGCCAAACTTAGGAACCAAAGTCCAGAACTACGTGGACTTTGAATCCTTGCACATTTGAGGTACGTAGGCAAAGAGGGAACACCTCTTGCAAGTCCATTACCCCAAACCAAACCACCCCTCCAAACATAGGATTCCATTAGATATTAGAGAATATTTTGTATTACACAATCTAAGAATGTATGACATGTTTATTGCATATTGGTATGACCTCCCTATTCTTACTGGCACCAAAACATAGTATATCAACCTAGCCAAACCTTAGGTAACTGTTAGGTAACAGACGTTCTAGGGGCACCTTGTGCCCCTGGAGCGTAACCAACTTTCGAACCCTTTTGACCTGGTTCCTGACCAAGCCTTATCCTCCCCCTTCTCTTGATTTTTTCAGCGTTTCTAAAACGTTGGTGGCGACTCCTTCTCAGGCCGAGTTGATCTCGGTCTACCCCTTTTACCTTCCCAATTTTGCTGTCGTCACAAATCTGGTTGTGACAAAATCCAATACTATTAATGAATAATTATAATTTTATTAATAATATTATAAAATGGTTGGGCTGGGTTAATTTTTAAACCTACTAACCTGACATCTAATCCAATTATAATTGGATAAGTTAAAATTAACTTGATGACCCAACTCAACTCATGAAATGTTGTTGGGTTGGGTTAATTGGCTTCGCAGGTTGATTACAACCTGCTTAGCCCCTTAGTTCTTACCACTACTAATGTAAAAAATGACTTTTTACACTAAAGCAAATGACAACTAAAGGGTTAGAAATGAAAATAACGTACGATGTAGGAATAAGAGTAACAAATAGGTGAGTTAGGAATGTTGTACTATTTGAGAGTGAAAGGGTTTAGAGCTACACAAAATTGAGGTTTAATAGGATTTTCTATAAGAAATTGATGTAGAAATTCACCTTCTAGACCAGTTCCTTTTACAACTGAAGTTGAAAGTTAGGTCAAAATTTTAATTTTTTTGAACATGTGTTAGTATTCTAGATCACTCATTGTCACAACCATTTTTGTGACGCATGGGGTATCCAGTTTGAGATGGGTCGAGATCGTCTCGGCCTCTCAACGGCCGAATCATTTTCGGCCGTCAGGAGTTGCCACCGACATTTTTCTCAAGAATGTCAGGAAACCTAGGGAAAGGCTGGTCTGAGGTCAGAGTTGTGGGTTCAGGAGTTGGTTACACATCGGGAACACAAGGTGCCCCCAATGTATCTATCACGAGATAGTTACCCTAGGCTAGTTGTAAGGAATAGGGGAGACACTTGTGTTTGGGTCAGGTAAGGTGTTTCAGACTTAGGTTACTGCAAGGGGAGAGGTTCTGGTGAGGCATTATAGTGTTTCAGGCTTTTTTGGGGTTTACGATTTGACTTGATAGGAGTGTTTCTCTTGTGCCTACGTACCTCGGCTTTAGAGGAGTCAAAGTCAACGTAGTTCTGAGGTTTTAATAGGTCAGATGGGGACTGGATTGGTTGTGGGTTAGTTTCGGTTTCTCTTTGGCCGAGACCGACTCGGCCTCAAGGAAGGGGGGTTTGTGTCAGGATTTCTACCTGATTACATGATTAAATAATACCCTAGTATAAGCATGCAACATGTTAAAACCTGGGGTAAAAGAACCAACCTGGAATTTGGAACGGGTGAGCTTTCCTTGTTTGTGGACCAGTATCTCTGCTTGCCCTTCAATATAGACTTGGAGTCCCTGCTTCTTCTTTTCTTTGTAATCGTCAGCTTTCCGTTCTTCTATTCTCCTGATTCTTTCGCTAATTTTTCATGCCCCCTAACTCTTTCGTGTTTGAGGCTTATATAGGATTTTCCAACCGCCAGGGGGGTAACTGCCTTTGGGCTCCGCATAGTGGTGGTGGTTGGGCTGGAAACCGAATCCATCTATCCACAATCCTTGCTTCCGCGCAGGGGTTAAGATTCGCCTAGATATTCGGGCGACTCGGTCCTGACTTCACGTAACAGCTGGAGCAGACTCGGTCTCCTCTTCTGGTCTCGGTCTCGGATTTGATTAGGTCCTGGGACGACTCCTTAGTGGTCTCGACCGAGTCTTGGGTTGACTCCTTGGTGGTCTCGGCCTGGTCTTGGGTTGACTCTTTGGGCTTTTGGTCCATTCCGAAGGGTTGGGTCTTGCAGGCTTGGGCCGGACAGTTTTGGGGTGCAACACTCATTATAGAATTTGATCTATAAAGTGACTTTATGTACTAATTAAAACAAAATCTATCTAAAAAGTTTGGCAAAGGTGTCTACATTTTTTATCAGTTGATAAGGAATCAATGTAAAAAACACTTTTTAGATTGATTTCATGTGCAACCAATGTAGAAGTATTTTCTGGGTTAACTCTTTAGCTACAATTAGAATGTTCATCTCAATATTACAAAAATGTCACATCTTACATATTACATCAATTTGGTTTCTAGAAACTAATCCACATTTTTAATTTGATTTTTTTTCATTGGTGATTGAAAAAATGAGGAGAATATAGAGTGAAAATATAAAGAGAGGAGAATATGCATGTTCTTCTAATTGCTACTTTCATAAAATAAAAGAATCTATATGTGTGAGTAGATATGTGGTCTCTTGCATAAGCTTGTGAATGTATTTAATTTACATGTGACATAATTATTTTGTTGCTAACTTTGTTCTTTAGCTATTATTATAAATGAGATTTGCACTTCAGAGAGTAAAGTGAGTTTTTATCATTAATTAATTTTAATGATTATGATTAATTGTAAATACCAACAAACCATAACTATTACAATTAATTAATAGTGAGGATTACTCACATCATAAAATCCAAATTTCTTTATATATATATATATATATATATATATATATATATATATATATATAAAAAGAAAAGATATTTATTCTCTAAATATTCTACTTTCTCTCACATTCATTCTCATTTGAATATCTCGCTATGTTTGCCTTGAGTATTGCACTCTTCATGGTGCATCTCACCTTCTATTTTCTTCTTTCCCCATCCAAAATTTTGTCTCAAACAAAAATTTATTGACATCTCCATACAAAAATAACACATCATCTTTACCAAACACTTATTTTTTCACATTTACCTTCATGCAAGATCAAAAAATTTATCAATCTTTATCTCTACTTGCTTTTATTACTATTGTCTTTTTCTCTTTAAAAATTTATGCTTGTTCTTATCTTCTTTTCTTATTTTCTATATTATTTATTCTTCATTCTTTATCTTCTTTCAAATTTTATAATTTCTAATTTCGTGATGATAAATTATCTTTTTCTTTCTTCATATTTCAAATAGATATAACAATTTTATGTTTCATTCAATTGGTTAAAAAAAAAATAAGATAGTAAAAATTTCTCATATATTTAACATCTCAAAATCTTTTTTTTTTTTTTGCATAGACCATCATATGCTACATTAATGATTATTTATTTTAATTATATAATGTGAATATTTTTATATTTTTATAATATTTAATAATAAAATTTAGATATTAAATTGGTCCCATTTATCGGCTAAACTACCGGTCGTTTTAAATTATATTATCTCGCTTACATTTCTATTATATTTTACATTTATCTTTAAAATCTCAATAAAAATTGGTGATGAATATATTTGAGAATCCACCTTAATACCACATAAGCTTGCAAACATTTATTTTAAAATGAATTGATTTTTAATAAAAAAAATAGTATTATTTGAATATGGTAATAAAATATACTTAAAAATATATAATACAGAAATGTTAATAAAGTAATATTATAGTCGTGTATGTAACTAGAAATTTTCCAACATAAAAATAAGAAAATACTATTTCATCAAAACCATAATTTTAAGTCGAAACTTAATTTTGCATGATTTGATTTAACATATTTGCTCAAGAATCAAAACCATTGATTGATTACAAATTTCCAGATCCAGCATGGAGTCAACGCAAATTACGCATGTCTGTTAATCTCTATTTTAGACTTGCAGTTATGGAACAACCCAACATAACTGAACTTTGGTATTGGGTGAACCCCATTGATGAGTGGAAAAGGTAAACATTGTTCGGTTACCCTGTCATTTTCACCGCGATTGACGCTAAACATGTGCTTTTTTGTTGTACTACCAATTTTCTACAATTCATGTGAATGCCCATCATTAGTAATTGCATGCCCCAGCTTCCGTATTTAATATCTCACAAGTTTTCTTTTCTTCTTTCCAATCTTCCGTTTCAGTGGAGAAATTAAAGGATCGTTTATGTCGCATGCAACAACTCGTGATATGTTCACGTTTTTTTTTTAAGTAGATAAAAAATGTTCGCTTTCTAGGTTTGTTTGTATAGAAAAATATTTAGGTTAAAAAAGATTATTTTTAAATAAATATTTTTATATCAAGAAATTAATCTCTAACTTGTCAGAAAATATTACGGTCACAAACAAAAATGATCACGTTTTAATTTTGATTTTAAAACAGTTTATTATTCAAATATCAAAATATTAACATTATACAAAGGTGCAATTATATTCATTATTTTTATTTATTTTCTATTTTTTTTCTTACACACACCGTCTAAAAATGTACTCTAAAATTAGAAGAGACTTTTGATCGTCTTTCCTTAATATTTTATTTATTTTTAGTAAATTGTTAATTTAATCCTTAAAATTATAATGATAGATAAATTGATTACTAATATTAATAAAATGAAAATATGACTTTTAAAATTATACATTATTCATTAATCTATTTTATGAAATTATAATAAACGATTAAAATGATCCTTCAAATAAATCAAATAGAAAATGATCTAAAAAAATTTAAAATTTCATCAATTTAAGTCTTCAAAATTTTAATAATTAATCAAGTTAATCTCTAAAATTAAAAAAATTAATTATAGATTTTGCCTCTTTTAAAATTTTACAATTTTTGTACCTAAATTTTTCATGGATTTTGTCCTCATATTGATACAGTTCTATAATTTTTTTGTTCCTATACTTATATAATTTTATCAATTTTGTCCCTTACTTTGAAAGATTGCGTATTTTATTCTCAAAATTTAAGCCTTTAAAATATGGTAGACCGTTGAAGTTTGACTTTGAATCCTTGATCCCTTCTTTCTCTATAACCACAAAAATTACTAAGTTATTTGGCTTTTATATATATATATAATTTCTATCTGTGTCAATATATAATTATATTTTTTTCTTGTATATTTATTGATTTAAAAAATATTAAAAGTTAAGATAATAAATTTATGGCTTAAATATGTTTTCATTCTTCTAAAATTGAATATTATTGATTTTCATTCATTTTATATGTTTTGGTCCTTGTAAAATATTTGTATTTGATTTTTATTCTTCTAAAATTTGAATTAACTATTTTTAGTCCCTAATTTTCATTTTAGAATAGATAAATAACATTTATTTTAGGGATCCATAAAATTTTTTTTAAAATGTCATATGTCAACGTGATGTTAGAGACATTGGTGTATATAACATGTGGTGATTATTTAACCTTCAATTGTATTAGTAACTAACAAGTGTCACATAATATTAATAATAAAATACAGTTATTCAAATTTTAGAGGGATAAAAATTAATAAAAAATTTTAAGGAATAAAATAAATATTCACTTATTCTACAAAAACTAAAAATATATTTAAAATTAAATTTATTTATTCAATTATATAAAACTATTTATTAGTTAAATTTATTAAATAAAAATACTTAATTTTGTGTAATTAAAATAAAAATATTTAATAATAAATAATTATTTAATATTTTATTATAAAAATGTATTAAAACATATTTTAATTTTAATTTTATATTTTAAATTTCATGATTTAAATATATAATATTAAAATTAATATATTATATCAATAAATTAGATTGATTTAGTCTTTTTCTATATATTATTATCAAGCGTCGATATTTTGAATCCAATTTAGATTTAATAAAGAAAAAAAATTCTAATCCACCTTATAAAACTCCTGTATTTAGGATCCAGTGAATTTTACTTGTCATTATCTGTAGTTGAATAAAAAATAAATTTTGACATCATTTCTTTTATAATCATGCTTCTATTGTCAAATATATGACTGACATGTCCCCCTTTTTTTTTTCTCGTTGTAGGAAACATTAATGTAAGAATAGGAAAGAGTGTGAAATTACCAACATTCTATAGTTGAATCTGCAATGACCAACAAACTACGCATTTCTAGATTCAATGCTTACAAATACTCCAGCGACTGAGTCCTTTCTAGGAGGTTTAATTGGAATCCGATGATTGCATCAATCATTTCTTTTGTCGTCTAATAGAACTTGTTAATTCCTTCTTGCTTCTTCTGTATTTGAGTGGCATCAAGATTCTTTACTGTTAAACTTTTTACTGCACTTATATGAACCCTTGAAAATGTACCCTTTTCTATTAAAATAAAGCATATTTCTTTCTCACCAAATATGTATCATTGGATTATAACTGCATGGAATGCACTTCAATTCTACATTCTAGAGGATTCGGTTCCATTTCACTGCTTATTGGATGAAACTTGATAACAAGATTACTCTTTGTTAGCTAAATAGCGTTGCTAATTTCTCAACTCTCTTGGCCAAAGTGCTGTAGTCTCAGCATAGGAAACAATTGTAGCTCCCAAATAACCGAATGAAAGAGTTAGGATAAGTCCTTTGATTCAAGGAACATATATCTTATAATATATTTTTAGCATTTACATTGAGTAAGATAGATGTTTATTTTTATATAATTAAAAATAAAAATAAATAAATAAATTTAAATATATAAATTATATTACAATTAAAATTTACAATAAATATATACCAAAATATATAAATTATATTTTAGATTTATATGTATTAAATAATATAAATTTTAATATAAAATTATTTATAACTATTGAAAAATTTTAAAAAATATTAAATCTAATTAAAAGAAAATAAATTAGAAGAGATAGACATTTAAAAAAATTAAATATACATATATAGATAAAAATAATAGTTTGAGATGGTAGAAAGAGAAACTGTTTGGTTGCGGGAATTGCGGGATACGTTTCTAAAGGAAAGGAGAGAAAATAATGAGAATGTATGTGAGAGAATGAATATCTAAATATATAAGACGAAAACTACACTGAAATTGGTTTTATTAATGAATTTTATCTTTTCTTTTTCAAAAATAAAGTTCTAATTTTATACTTGTTGTAAAGATGTTTTTTAATTAAAAAATATTTTTCGAAAAAACATATATAAATTGACGATATATACCAACAAGAATTAAATTTAAGAAAAGGTTAGTATTTTATAACATGACAAACTATTTGAATTTCAGTTAAAAGAAGAATTTATATTTAATGTCTTACTATATTTCAAAGGAAAATACCTTTTAACAAAGATATATATAAGAAAAAAATGGTTAATAAATATTTCCAATTCCAACATTTTACATGGTTGGAAAATGGTTTTGGAAATCCATTCAAGTTTTATTGGGCTATATCAGTCTGTTGATGAATTCACTTGTCCACAATATTTACAAGTTGAGTTGACTATCTCTATTCATATTTTTGCTTTCTTACGATGTTTGTTTCGACATGATTTTTCTTTTTTCATTTTAAATTCTAGTGGTTCATTTTTTTCCCCTTACATTGCATTGAAACCCCTCTGTTCACTTTTACTTTTTGGATGAGCGAACCCCTATGTACACTTATGAACTTCACATGGAACAATTATGAAATACGATAAATGCAACTATCAAATAACTCTAAAAAGAGAGATTAAAAATAATAGTTTTGATCGGTGGCACGGTGCCCCTTTCACATTTAACTAGTCTTCCTCTTTATTATCGTATAGGTCAGTAGGTGTGAACATGTAAACGCGATTTTTTGGGGTACATAACTACAAACGCGATTGAACAATTTGTATATCTAGTCTGTACATAAATTTACTTTATTATTAAGCTCGACTTTAGAAAATTAAGGAATTTTAGCTATAAAAAAGCTTGCTTTAAATATTAGCATTTATCATATTCGCTAAACCCGGAACGATCATTAAATTGAATGGTGAGAAATCAGCTACATATGCAACTGAAAAGCAAAGCAAAATTGATAGAATCAGTGGCGAAATTTCAGGGGGTATGAGTCAAAAAAATGCAAGTGGTGGGCTAGTAAAGCTACGGTTTCACTTTAATAATGATACATTATTATGTAGATATATATAAAAAAAAAAAAAGAATTCAATTTACAATAGGCATAGTATAACTTTAGCCTGAAGCAACTATGGAAACGCGTTAACACCGCAGAATATGGATGATGAATTTGTTACCTTAATACCAAACATAAATCCATTTTTTAATCTTATATTGTCTTGGTAACCGTTCCTCGTATATATATCATATGTAATGAAAGGCCTCAGCAGACAGCAGTGCAGCCTCCAAGCCTTAGTGGGTGTCTTTGTTGAAGAGAGACCACAGAACTGGTACTTCTCAATAAACTCGAAAGTGAAAGTGATGCTTCGTGTTTCAGTTCCTAGTTTCCTGCATTCTTTCCTTTTCCTCTCTTCAGTGAAATATAAGCTTGCATTTTGATGTTATTCTATGTTTGTTTGGGGACAGACGCAATGAGAAGCACATGTTTCCTCCATCTGTTGGGTGGTGTTGTTCTGGCTCTGCTGAGTGTATCTCTTGTACAAGGAGAAGATGCATACAAATACTACACGTGGACCGTGACTTATGGGACTCTTTCTCCACTTGGTAGTCCTCAGCAGGTGGGTAATATAAATGTGCTTTCATTGGTTCTAAGATATCTTTGGATAAATTGTTGAAGCCCAATCTAAAGTTACAGTGCTTGAATTTTCAAGGTGATTCTGATCAATGGTCAGTTTCCTGGGCCTCAACTAGATTTGGTAACTAATGATAATGTTGTTCTCAACCTTGTCAACAAGTTGGATGAGCCATTTCTACTTACTTGGTGAGTTTCTCTGTTTTTTAGTGCCCCGTTTCTACTTCAACTCAATTTTGCTTAATGGTCTCCATTTAGTCCCTTTTAGGGATATATTACATTGGGAATTTGAGGGAATAGGTGTCTTTAGTTGCTTAATCATGTTAGATGTTAACATCTTGGATGACAAGAGATGGAAAGGAAGATAGCATTGATGTTATATTCGGCTTTTACTGTTTTAAATCCAACAAGTTCAGCGATTTTAGATTACCTTTGTTTTTTAATAAGCTAATGAATGAAAGTTTTCTATAAATAAGTTTATGCATAAACAATTTTAACTTAAAATTTATTTAATTTTTTTATTTTAAAAATATTTATAAAGAAATAGATACTAAAAATTTTGTATCGGATTTATCATTTTATTTGAGAAAATGATTTAACATTATTGTTGTAACCCAGGAATGGCATCAAACAAAGGAAAAACTCATGGCAAGATGGGGTATTGGGAACCAATTGCCCCATTCCTCCAAACTCAAATTACACATACAAGTTTCAGGCCAAGGATCAGATTGGAACCTACACATACTTTCCATCAACTCAACTGCATAAAGCAGCAGGAGGGTTTGGAGGACTCAATGTCTACCATAGATCTGTCATCCCAGTTCCTTATCCATACCCTGATGGAGATTTCACTTTACTCATTGGTGATTGGTACAAGACCAGCCACAAGGTATCATCAACTTGTGCTTTGCATTATTCTCATGCATTGTGCTCCCTTGCAAATTTGCCACCCAATATTCATAACATTTTGTTTTTGATATTTGAAGTCATTAAGGGAGTCTTTGGATTCTGGAAAATCTCTTGCCTTTCCCGATGGCCTCCTTATCAATGGCCAGGCTCATACTACCATAAATGGTGACCAGGGTCAGTCTTTTCAAAAGGATATGGTTCAATTCACCTTTTCCAAATTCCAAGTGACCAATTTCAACTTTGTCAAATTTGTTTCTCCAAACACTATTCATGCTTTTATCTTTTCACTTTCAGGAAAGACCTATATGTTCAGGATCTCAAATGTGGGCATGTCAACATCAATTAACTTCAGAATTCAGGGTCATACCCTGAAGCTAGTTGAGATTGAAGGATCACACATTGTCCAGAACATATACGACACCCTTGATGTGCATGTTGGGCAATCAGCGGCTGTGTTGGTAACCTTAAATCAGCCTCCAAAGGACTACTACATTGTTGCCTCAACAAGATTTTCCAGAAAAGTTCTCACAGCAACTGCAGTGTTACATTATTCAAACTCTAACTCCCCAGCTTCTGGACCCTTGCCTAGTGCCCCCATTCACCAATACCACTGGTCTGTGAAGCAAGCTAGAACATACAGGTTATAAACCAAAAATCAACAAGCCTTGAATTTGCATTAGTTTATCTATAATTTTTTAGAGTTTAATTTCTATCGTTCACACTATAAAAGATTTTTACGCCGTTAACCAATCAGAAATTATACTAGAGATAATTTTTAATATAATTATTATAAAAGATAACAAAATCATTGTATGTGACAATTTTTTATTGGTTAACGGTATAAAACTATTTAGGTGTCACTCTGCATTTACCATTTACTCTTTTTTTATCTGTTAATAATTAATTGTTTGTGCAGATGGAATTTGACAGCAAATGCTGCTAGGCCTAATCCACAAGGGTCATACCATTATGGAAAAATAACTCCTACAAAGACAATTGTATTGTCCAATTCAGCACCTTTGATTAATGGAAAACTCCGTTATGCCGTTAACAAGGTTTCCTATGTGAACTCTGATACCCCTCTCAAGCTTGCTGATTACTTCAACATTCCTGGAATCTACAGTGTTGACTCAATCCAAAGCCTTCCTTCTGATAGTACTCCCGCATCCATAGCCACCTCAGTAATGTCAACTTCTCTCCACGATTTCATTGAGGTCGTTTTTCAGAACAACGAAAACACCATGCAATCTTGGCATCTTGACGGTTATGACTTTTGGGTCGTGGGGTATGTCTTCTTTCATTTACATTTTCGCTTCAATCTTCTTTTAGTATTGTTGAAGCAATAAGAGAGTGTTAATGTTGTTCGTTGCAACAATTACAGTTATGGTTTTGGTCAGTGGACACCCACCAAGAGAAGAACCTATAATCTAGTTGATGCCCTGACAAGGCACACTGCACAGGTAACTTCAAAAATAAGTGTATATAACTACATGTACGAGTATATATGTATATGTGTAGAATTTGCATTACTTACGTATGATGTGACAAAAGAAAATAAGTTATGCACTGTTTCCCTTATCATTCAATCATAACTATGGTTTTAGTAAATTTGTTAACATGTGATAGTGTAAAAAACACTGTTGATTATCAATTGAGTTAAACTCAAATGTTTTCTTCTGTGTACTTATTTGGTGTTCTCCAAATTAATGTAGGTGTATCCAAACGCTTGGACAACGATATTGGTGTCCTTGGACAACCAAGGTATGTGGAACCTGAGGTCTGCAATATGGGAAAGGCAGTATCTTGGGCAGCAGTTATATCTCAGGGTTTGGACTTCTGAGCGCAGCCTTGCTAATGAATACGATATCCCCAATAATGTATTGCTTTGTGGCAAAGCTGTCGGGCATAACAACCCCTAGTATCACTATCATCATCAACTAATCTTTTCATGTCATTTCCTAGTCATGAGGGTTTGACTACCACAGAAAATTGAAAGAAAGATGGGAGAATTTCTCAATTTTCTCTGTCTTGTGTAAATTTGAGCAATATCTTGTATCAAAATCTCACTGCTCATATTCGTACATGAACCTTAACAATCAATTTCTTAGTTGGTTATTTAAAATCATTGTTGGGCATTAAAGTGAGGAAACAATATTATACAACTAAACTAGAGTTGAGAAATTAAGACCGACACAATATTGAAATAGAAAAATATTTTTCCTAAGTGAAAATACAAAGGTGAAATAAATTACACTTGATTGAAAATAGGAAAATATACATACTCACTGAGACAACCTCACAGGAAAACACTGTCTTCTCTAAATATTTTCCTCCTCGATATTGGAATGCTAAAAAAATTGTGGGATACACTAAATGATGAAAAAAAATCTATATTTATATGAAAATTTTGAGCTCCGCCATTTAATTCACCGAAATATGGTGTTTTTTTTTCTTGTGACTTCACCAAAATATAGTTGGAGATATATGCTTTCCACCGTAGATGCATAGCCAACCGACACATACGTGGGTAAAAAACTAAACTATCTCAACCCACCAAAATAGAACCAACCACCATAATCAAATCCATGAGCTACCACACATAGAACAAAAACCACCGAACTATGTCTTCACTATAAATCTCTTGTCCAGCCTAAACAAATCACTAAATTTCTACTATTGAAAACCCATGCATCAATCATCCACCATCTTTTATGGAAAACTATATCGCGAACCAAACCACGAAATTGGAACAACCACCATAACTGCCAGGAAATGACTATGTTAATACCCATGGATGAATTTAGAAAATATTTAAGGGACAAAAGTATACAAATTTTTACTTGCATATAAAATCATATTTCAGAAAAGTAAATAGAAGAGTCGTGCTTTATAATTTTGAAAATAAAATATTGAGAAGAAGGTTAGGGTTTACACTTATTTCTAAATAATATAATTTTGAAAATCGGACTGATCAGTGATTTGACCAGAAATTAATCCCATCACCAGTCCATTAATTTTAAAAAATCAAACGATTTTAAAGTTCCAAATCGGTGAAAACCGATATTGAACCGATGATTTTTAAAAAACACTTGTTTTATTTTTTAAATTTGATTTGAAATATTTTTTAAAATAAATAAAAATACATATTTAATAAGAATTATAAATAGGAATAAACTATTTGATCAATTATTATTATTATTTCTTACAAAAACATACAATTTAGTTATTTATAACTTTTTATATCTTGACTTTTTATAATTTTATATTATATAGTTTGCTATTTTTTTTCTATTTAGATGTAAACTTGTTATTTTTACTTTACTTTATTGTATTAAAATGGAAACTTAACTATTATAATATATTTGATTTAGACTTTCATGTGTATTTTAAATGTTAAGAATCTATAAAATAATATTTTATTTTAATTTTTAATATTATAAAATTATAATATTATATTTATTTAATATTATTTTATGTATTACTTAATTATTATTAATATTTGATTGAATCATTAAACTTTGAAGTAATATTTAACTCTTAATTGGTATAACAATGGATTTAGTTTTAAAAACATTATTAAATATGTTCGTGTTGATATTAAAAAATTATTTTTAAGGGTGGAAAGGGTTTGTTTCTAATTAAACTTTACTTAATTTATGTTTTAAATTTAAAACTTGAGTTTAATTTATTTGTTTAACATGAAGCTCCTTTCAATACTTTGACATGATCTTTCTAAAAGTTTGATGTGATTTGAAAGTATTTAAATATTTATTTTGTTATAAAACTTATTTAATAAAACTACTACTATGTAAGTTAATTCATCTGGGATTTGAAATAGGTAGATAAATATATAATTTTAAGATATTATAAAAAAATATTAATACAATTATTATATAATTTATATCTACTTAAATTAATTGATTTGTTAAATTTAAATAGTTAAATGAATAAAAATATAGTCGTTTAAGGTAAATAAGCTTTTGAAAAGATGGAAATGAATGAATTTGGATCTGGTTGAGTCTCATTTGCACAAGCTATATACAGGCTTTTAACGAAAGAGTCACAGAAATCCCTAAACACAAAAATTGTTTGTTTTAAGATAGAAAAGATTATTTTTAGAAAAGTAAATTTGGGAATATTACATTGATATAAATTTTGAAAAAAAATTCTCAAAGTAGTAACGAATTTAGAACTCCACATCAGTGGAGATAATTTACTTTAAAAAATAAAAATTAATAATAACTATTATCATATATATGAAAATAAAGACATAAATACTAAAATCATAAAATTTTAAAAAAACTAATAAAATAAATTGGATACCTTATAATTGAAAATACAAAAACTAGAGAACAATGAGTTCGAAAATATAAAAATGGAAAGGAAACATACAAAAATATAATATATTTATTTACTATTTTATCAAAGTCAAGGGTTCATCTCCACGTCCTCGAGTATACATAGATTCGCCACTACATACTAAGAAAATACAAATTCAAATTCAAATGCAAAGTTAAATTTAAATTAAATTCAAATTCAAATGCAAAGTTAAATTTAAATTAAATTCAAATTCAAATTAACATATACATTCACATTCGAATTCAAATTCAATTTTTTTTATTTGAAAATTACTAACATTTGACAAAATAGTGAGGAATGAATCAAAACTAGTGGTGCATTTGCACACCCTCGAGTCCTCGAGTATACGTACGTCTTCCACTATTCCTGTATATTGTTGATTTCCAATAATATAAAATATTCATATTTGTTTTAGATCATTATTTTCAATGTGAAATGTGACTATCATATATTTGCAGGAGAATGAAAGTTGTTTTCAATAATAACTATCTATTTTTACTTTATTTTTTCATATAGTTAGTTTCAGTTTTATTTTTTTAATTTTTAATAAATAAATTTTAGTTTTTTTTTTAAATTATCAAATATAATGTATGTTCATAAAAATAACAAAGTGATATGATCTTAATGGATCAAAAAGCAGACCGTCTTGAAAATAGGGGAAGGGGGAACTTGATCCTAACCGCGACTTGTCGGTAGAACCAAAGTTATCAAGAGAAAACGTGATCCTAACCAACACTATAAAAAAATTCTTAATCCTAAGAACAAAGGAAAAGTTTTCCAAATTGAAAACATAAAAATTTTATTAAATTCTAAATTCTTAATTCTGATTCATTATAAAAAGTTTATTTATAGGTTTAGATGGGCAGTCCGGAAGTTAAAACCCAATAATATTTTAATTGACATAAAATCTTAACCAATTAAAATTTTTTATCTAAAATCTCAATATAAAATCTCAACCGCTATAATTCCGAATATACTAGCTACCAGAATTATTATGCGAAAATATATGTAATCAGATCCTAACTAACTATTTAGCTTAAATTACATGACAATGACTTTGGGCTTTATTTGTATTCTTCAAGATGAGTTTCATTCTTCATCAACTTGTAATAAAGTGACCCATTTTTGTACAACCTTTGACTCACTTTACTCTAAGTTTTCCTTAATTTTCGAACTCAAGCCTGACACAGATTGTTTCATCATTTTGGTTTTGAACCTAGTCATGAGACCTTCAGTATGTCAAGCAAATTATCTTTATCTTTGTCGGATGGATTTCTATCACAAAGGTACAAATAATAATTATTTTGTACAATAATTTTGGAACCATAAATCCTAAATTAATATTATCTCTTTAATTTTTGTGATATATATTTTAGATGCATACACAAAAAAGTAAAAACTATATATATATATATATATATATATATATATATATATATATATATATATATATATATATATATATATATATATATATATTTAAAATACACTTTTAAAAAATTCAAATTATAAAATTCGAGTATGGATATGGCTTGTTGGTATTTTATAAAATAAAAAAGACAAAAAATAAAACTTTTGTGTACTAGAAATTTGTAAAAGTATAATTATTTTGTACAATAATTTTACAACCATACATCCTAAATTAATATTGTTTCTTTAATTTTTTGTGATATATTTTTTAGATGCATGCATAAAAGAATAATATATATATATATATATATATTAAAATACAATTTTAAAAATATTCAAATTATAAAATTTAAGTATGAATATGGCTTGTTGGTACTTGTGTTTGGGTCATGTTTTTTCGGTATGAGTCACAAGAGGGATGAGGTTCAACTAGGGTGTTTTAGGGTTTCGGGGTTTAAGACTTGATAGGAGTGTGCCTCATGTGCCTACATATCTCGGCTTTAGAGGAATCAAAATCAATGTAGTTCTGGTTGGTAAGGGTTAAGGCGAAAGCAAAGCCGACTCGTACCAGCTTGGCCTTATTGAGACCAAGACGGACTCGACACTAAGAGGGGTAGGTTTGAGATGGTGGGTCACCACACGACGCCAATATAGATTTGGCCCTGTTGTGGAAGGTTTTAGTGGGACAATAGTAGCCACAAATATGATTCTCAATCAATAGGGGCAAAATGTAATGTATTTATGTAGCTGTTGGTAAAAAATTATCTTCTGTGTCTCAAGTAGTGACTACCTTACAAGAAAGAGGAACAATGGAATATACTACTGTAGTAGCTAAAACAAGGGGATTCTCAAGGGGGTTTCCTCACCCTTGCAAGCAATGCCAGGGCGTACCCGGATTGGCAAAAGCAATGTGAGGAGGGGGTGGATTGGACTAGTTGATTTGTCACATTGGGCTGAGACAGAGTCAACCTTAGTAAGACCAAGATGGATTCGGTTGTGAGAGGGGTAGTCATGAGAGGCCGGGTGCTTGGTTCTGGTATCACTTAAGAGGGGGGAGGGTTTCCTAGACTCGGGAAAGTTTCTAGAAACATGTAGTACTAACCTAGTGTTTAGAATCATCCTGTGGCAATTTCTAGGAATATGCAATACTAACCTGAAGTGTAGAACCATAGGGCTTTTCCATCTATCTATCCAATACTTTCGCTTGCCTCTTAATCTGGACTTAGAGCTTTTGCCTCGTTTGCTCTGTGCGATCGTCAGCTTTCTTTACTCTTTTTTCGCCTCTCTCTTCTTTTTTTCTCCTGATTCTCTCTCCACTTTTTCTGATTCTCTCTCCACTTTTTTCTCTCTTTTTCCAGAGTTTTTAACTCTCCCCTTTTCAACGTTTCTCCCCTTTTCAGCGTTTCTCCTTGGCCAATTCCCCCTTGCACTTCGGCTTGAGGCCTTTTTTATAGGCTTCAGATTGGGTCGGTGGTTGCCTTCGTATCCCACGATTCTCTTCTTAATTTTAGGATCTAATATCCCATATCTTATCCCCTACTCTTCTCCCATGATTCTCTCCTTAATTTTAGGATCTAATATCCCATATCTTATCCCCTACTCTTCTCCTATGATTCTCTCTTGGTAGGTGCTGATTTTGTGGGAACTACCTTCCATGATCTTCTTTATTATGTGGGTCAAGGTGGGTCCTAGGAAGACACAGTCCTGGACAGTTTTGGGGTGCAACAAAGAGTAATAAATATGGAGTATTGGTTTACTTAACTATGTATTTGATCCCCACACTTGCCCATACTTTGTATTTTAGTATCAATACATAGAAATGTAAAATGTAAAACAAATATATTTGTTATTATAGGAAATTAACCACATCTAGGAATAGTGGCACACCTATGTCTACTCTAGGTTTGAATTTGAACTTAAAATTGAGTTTGAGTTTGGATTTGTATTTGATGAATTTGAAATTGAGTTTGAGTTTGGATTTGGATTAGTATTTGAAATTTGTGTAAAATAATTTAATAGAGGTGAGGCTTGAATCCACTTCTTATGCAACTATAAGATACTCACTTTCCATATCAAAAATAAAAATGAAAAACTTATATATTTGATATTATTGGAAATCAACTACATACATGAATATTTAGATTTTGTATAAAATAACATGTTAGAAGAAGGATTTGAACCCACACCTTCGCATGAAAACAAGAACTTGAGTCTAGCACCTTAGACCAATCACCCATCGCATGACTAATTTGACAAAAATAAACATAAACTTTTATATATCAAATAATCATTATCCACATTCATGTTCTTTATTTCACTAAAAAAATATAAAATGACATCATTGACCCCTGAATAAAAGAAGCACAAAATCAGGACAGAATAAAACTCCTTTGTTTCCCTTTGTTATGCTATCACTAAGCCCTTGTTGAAGCCAAAGTTCTCATCCTTATGACATATATGTAGTACTTTCCTAGACACTTCAAATTGACAATGGCAAACAACAAAGTTTAATTAGAAGTAATCATATATTAAATTACAAGAAAATAAGAGTAATAAAGATAAAGTATTAGTTTAATTAATTATGTATTTGGTCCCCACAGTTGCCCATACTTTGTGTTTTAGTCTCAATACTCAAAAATGTAAAATGTAAAACAACTATATTTGATATTATTTGAAATCAGGCACATCTAGGAATAGTGGTATACCTATGTATACTTCAGGTCTGAATTTGAATTTGCATGTGATGAAGTTGAACTTGAAGCTGAGTTTGAGTTTGGATTTCTATTAGTGTTAGAAATTTGTATAAAATAACTTGTCAGAAGTGAAATTTAAATCTACTTCCACTTCCTATGTGAATATAAAATAATCACTTTTCACATCGAAAATACAAATGAAAAACAAATATATTATATATTATTGGAAATCAACCACATATAAGAATGTTTAAATTTGCATTAGTGTTAGACATGTATAAAATTAAATTTGAGTCTAGCGCCTTAGACCAGTCGGTCATCCTTACTAATTTGACAAAAATTAACATAAAATTTTATATATCAAATAATCATTATCCACATTCATGTTCTTTATTTGACAAAAAAAATATAAAATCACATCATTGACCCTTGAATAAAAGAAGCACAAAATCAGCATGGAATAAAACTCCTTTGTTTCCCTTTGTTATGCTATCACTAAGTCCTTGTTGAAGCCAAAGTTGTCATCCTTATGACATATATGTAGTACTTTCATAGACAGTTTAGATCAAATTGACAATGGTAAACAACCAAGTTTAATTAGAAGTAATCATATATTAAATTACAAGAAAATAAGAGTACTAAAAATGAAGTATTGGTTTAATTAATTATGTATTTGGTCCCCACACTTTGTGTTTTAGTCTCAATACTTAATAATGTAAAATGTAAAACAACTATACTTGATATTATTTGAAATCAACCACATCTAGGAATAGTGGTAGACATATGTATACTTTAGGTTTGAATTTGAATTTGCATTTGATGAAGTTGAACTTGAACTTGAGTTTGAGTTTGGATTTGTATTTGGATTAGTGTTAGAAATTTGTATAAAATAACTTGTTAGAAGTGGTATTTTAATCTACTTTCACTTCTTATTCGAATATAAGATAGTCACTTTTCACATCGAAAATACAAATGATAAACAAATATATTACATATTATTGGAAATCAATCACATATAAGAATGTTTGGATTTACATTAGTGTTAGACATGTATAAAATTAAACTTGAGTCTAGCGCCTTGGACCACTCGGCCATCCTCACTAATTTGACAAAAATTAACATAAAATTTTGTATATCAACTAATCATTATCCACATTCATGTTCTTTATTTTCAAAAAATATATAAAATGACATCATTAATGAAAAACATATATTATTGGAAATAAACCAAATATAGGAATATTTGTAATTGCATTAGTGCTTGAAATTTGTATATAATAATGTGTCAGAAGTGGGATTTGAACCCACGCCTTCTCACGAAGACCAGAACTTGAGTCTGGCGCCTTAGACCACTCGGCCATCCTGACTAATTTGACAAAAATTAACATAAAATTTTATATATCAAATAATCATTATCCACATTCATGTTCTTTATTTGACAAAAAAAAAATATAAAATCACATCATTGACCCTTGAATAAAAGAAGCACAAAATCAGGACAGAATAAAACTCCTTTGTTTCCTTTTATTATGTTATCACTAAGTCCTTGTTGAAGCCAAAGTTGTCATCCTTATGACATATATATAGTACTTTCCTAGACACTTCAGATCAAATTGACAATGGTAAATAACAAAGTTTAATTAGAAATCATATATTAAATTACAAGAAAATAAGAGTAATAAAGATGAAGTATTGGTTTAATTAATTATTTATTTGGTCCCCACTCATGCCCACACTTTGTGTTTTAGTCTCAATACTTAAAAATGTAAAATGTAAAACAACTATATTTGATATTGTTTGAAATCACTCACATCTAGGAATAGTGGTAGACCTATGTATACTTCAGGTATGAATTTGAATTTGAATTTGCATTTGACGGTTGAACTTGAACTTGAGTTTGAATCTAGATTTGTATTTGATGAATTTGAAGTTGAGTTTGAGTTTGGATTTGAATTAGTATTAGAAATTTGTATAAAATAACTTGTTAGAAGTGGTATTTGAATCTACTTCCACTTCTTATTCGAATATAAGATAGTCACTTTTCACATCGAAAATACAAATGATAAACAAATATATTACATATTATTGGAAATCAACCACATATAAGAATGTTTAGGTTTACATTAGTGTTAGACATGTATAAAATTAAACTTGAGTCTAGCGCCTTAGACCACTTGGCCATCCTCACTAATTTGACAAAAATTAACATAAAATTTTGTATATCAACTAATCATTATCCACATTCATGTTCTTTATTTTCAAAAAATATATAAAATGACATCATTAATGAAAAACATATATTATTGGAAATAAACCAAATATAGGAATATTTGTATATAATAATGTGTCAGAAGTGGGATTTGAACCCACGCCTTCTCACGAAGACCAGAACTTGAGTCTGGCGCCTTAGACCACTCGGCCATCCTGACTAATTTGACAAAAATTAACATAAAATTTTATATATCAAATAATCATTATCCACATTCATGTTCTTTATTTGACAAAAAAAAAATATAAAATCACATCATTGACCCTTGAATAAAAGAAGCACAAAATCAGGACAGAATAAAACTCCTTTGTTTCCTTTTATTATGTTATCACTAAGTCCTTGTTGAAGCCAAAGTTGTCATCCTTATGACATATATATAGTACTTTCCTAGACACTTCAGATCAAATTGACAATGGTAAATAACAAAGTTTAATTAGAAATCATATATTAAATTACAAGAAAATAAGAGTAATAAAGATGAAGTATTGGTTTAATTAATTATTTATTTGGTCCCCACTCATGCCCACACTTTGTGTTTTAGTCTCAATACTTAAAAATGTAAAATGTAAAACAACTATATTTGATATTGTTTGAAATCACTCACATCTAGGAATAGTGGTAGACCTATGTATACTTCAGGTATTAATTTGAATTTGAATTTGCATTTGACGAAGTTGAACTTGAACTTGAGTTTGAATCTAGATTTGTATTTGATGAATTTGAAGTTGAGTTTGAGTTTGGATTTGAATTAGTATTAGAAATTTGTATAAAATAACTTGTTAGAAGTGGTATTTGAATCTACTTCCACTTCTTATTCGAATATAAGATAGTCACTTTTCACATCGAAAATACAAATGATAAACAAATATATTACATATTATTGGAAATCAACCACATATAAGAATGTTTAGGTTTACATTAGTGTTAGACATGTATAAAATTAAACTTGAGTCTAGCGCCTTGGACCACTCGGCCATCCTCACTAATTTGACAAAAATTAACATAAAATTTTGTATATCAACTAATCATTATCCACATTCATGTTCTTTATTTTCAAAAATATATAAAATGACATCATTAATGAAAACATATATTATTGAAATAAACCAAATATAGAATATTTGTATATAATAATGTGTCAGAAGTGGGATTTGAACCCACGCCTTCTCACGAAGACCAGAACTTGAGTCTGGCGCCTTAGACCACTCGGCCATCCTGACTAATTTGACAAAAATTAACATAAAATTTTATATATCAAATAATCATTATCCACATTCATGTTCTTTATTTGACAAAAAAAAATAAAAATCACATCATTGACCCTTGAATAAAAGAAGCACAAAATCAGGACAGAATAAAACTCCTTTGTTTCCTTTTATTATGTTATCACTAAGTCCTTGTTGAAGCCAAAGTTGTCATCCTTATGACATATATATAGTACTTTCCTAGACACTTCAGATCAAATTGACAATGGTAAATAACAAAGTTTAATTAGAAATCATATATTAAATTACAAGAAAATAAGAGTAATAAAGATGAAGTATTGGTTTAATTAATTATTTATTTGGTCCCCACTCATGCCCACACTTTGTGTTTTAGTCTCAATACTTAAAATGTAAAATGTAAAACAACTATATTTGATATTGTTTGAAATCACTCACATCTAGGAATAGTGGTAGACCTATGTATACTTCAGGTATGAATTTGAATTTGAATTTGCATTTGACGAAGTTGAACTTGAACTTGAGTTTGAATCTAGATTTGTATTTGATGAATTTGAAGTTGAGTTTGAGTTTGGATTTGAATTAGTATTAGAAATTTGTATAAAATAACTTGTTAGAAGTGGTATTTGAATCTACTTCCACTTCTTATTCGAATATAAGATAGTCACTTTTCACATCGAAAATACAAATGATAAACAAATATATTACATATTATTGGAAATCAACCACATATAAGAATGTTTAGGTTTACATTAGTGTTAGACATGTATAAAATTAAACTTGAGTCTAGCGCCTTAGACCACTTGGCCATCCTCACTAATTTGACAAAAATTAACATAAAATTTTGTATATCAACTAATCATTATCCACATTCATGTTCTTTATTTTCAAAAAATATATAAAATGACATCATTAATGAAAAACATATATTATTGGAAATAAACCAAATATAGGAATATTTGTATATAATAATGTGTCAGAACTGGGATTTGAACCCACGCCTTCTCACGAAGACCAGAACTTGAGTCTGGCACCTTAGACCACTCGGCCATCCTGACTAATTTGACAAAAATTAACATAAAATTTTATATATCAAATAATCATTATCCACATTCATGTTCTTTATTTGACAAAAAAAAAATATAAAATCACATCATTGACCCTTGAATAAAAGAAGCACAAAATCAGGACAGAATAAAACTCCTTTGTTTCCTTTTATTATGTTATCACTAAGTCCTTGTTGAAGCCAAAGTTGTCATCCTTATGACATATATATAGTACTTTCCTAGACACTTCAGATCAAATTGACAATGGTAAATAACAAAGTTTAATTAGAAATCATATATTAAATTACAAGAAAATAAGAGTAATAAAGATGAAGTATTGGTTTAATTAATTATTTATTTGGTCCCCACTCATGCCCACACTTTGTGTTTTAGTCTCAATACTTAAAAATGTAAAATGTAAAACAACTATATTTGATATTGTTTGAAATCACTCACATCTAGGAATAGTGGTAGACCTATGTATACTTCAGGTATGAATTTGAATTTGAATTTGCATTTGACGAAGTTGAACTTGAACTTGAGTTTGTATCTAGATTTGTATTTGATGAATTTGAAGTTGAGTTTGAGTTTGGACTTGAATTAGTATTAGAAATTTGTATAAAATAACTTGTTAGAAGTGGTATTTGAATCTACTTCCACTTCTTATTCGAATATAAGATAGTCACTTTTCACATCGAAAATACAAATGATAAACAAATATATTACATATTATTGGAAATCAACCACATATAAGAATGTT
This sequence comes from Mucuna pruriens, assembly GCA_025330945.1. Classification (NCBI taxonomy): domain Eukaryota; kingdom Viridiplantae; phylum Streptophyta; class Magnoliopsida; order Fabales; family Fabaceae; genus Mucuna; species Mucuna pruriens. The sequence continues at coordinate 1,469,121 of JAENHJ010000004.1, read as the reverse complement.
TAGGTTTACATTAGTATTAGACATGTATAAAATTAAACTTGAGTCTAGCGCCTTAGACCACTTGGCCATCCTCACTAATTTGACAAAAATTAACATAAAATTTTGTATATCAACTAATCATTATCACATTGGAAATAAACCAAATACAAGAATATTTGTATATTATAATGTGTCAGAAGTGGGATTTGAACCCACGCCTTCTCACGAAGACCAGAACTTGAGTCTGGTGCCTTAGACCACTCAGCCATCCTGACTAATTTGACAAAAATTAACATAAAAGTTTATATATCAAATAATCATTATCCACATTCATGTTCTTTATTTGACAAAAAAATTATAAAATAACATCATTGACCCTTGAATAAAAGAAGCACAAAATTAGGATAGAATAAAACTCCTTTGTTTTCCTTTGTTATGTTATCACTAAGTCCTTGTTGAAGCCAATGTTGTCATCCTTATGAGATATACGTAGTACTTTCCTAGATAGTTTAGATCAAATTGACAATGGTAAACAACAAAGTTTAATTAAAAATAATCATATATTAAATTACAGGAAAATAAGAGTAATAAAGATGAATTATTGGTTTAATTAATTATGTATTTGGTCCCCACACATGCCCAAACTTTGTGTTTTAGTCTCAATACTTAAATATGTAAAATGTAAAACAACTATATTTGATATTATTTGAAATCACTCACATCTAAGAATAGTGGTAGACCTATGTATACTTCAGGTTTGAATTTGAATTTGCATTTGATGAAGTTGAACTTGAACTTGAGTTTGAGTTTGGATTTGTATTTGATGAATTTGAAATTGAGTTTGAGTTTGGATTTGGATTAGTGTTACAAATTTGTATAAAATAACTTGTCCGAAGTGGTATTTGAATCTACTTCCACTTGTTATTCGTATATAAGATACTCACTTTTCACATCAAAAATACAAAGGAAAAACAAATATATTACATATTATTGGAAATCAACCACATATAAGAATGTTTAGATTTGCATTAGTGTTAGACATGTATAAAATTAAACTTGTGTCTAGCACCTTAGACCAGTTGGCCATCCTGACTAATTTGACAAAAATTAATATAAAATTTTATATATCAAATAATCATTATCGACATTCATGTTCTTTATTTTACAAAAAAATATATATATAAAATAACATCATTGACCCTTGATTAAAAGAAGCATAAAATCAGGAAAGAATAAAACTCCTTTGTTTCCCTTTGTTTTGCTATCTCTAAGTCCTTGTTGAAGCCAAAGTTGTCATCCTTATGACATATATGTAGTACTTTCCTAGCCACTTCGGATCAAATTGACAATGGTAAACAATAAAGTTTAATTAGAAGTAATCATATATTAATTACAAGAAATAAGAGTAATAAAGATGAAGTATTGACTTAATTAATTATGTATTTGGTCCCCACACTTGCCCATAGTTTGTGTTTTAGTTTCAATACTTAAAAATGTAAAATGTAAAACAACCATATTTCATATTATTTGAAATCAGGCACATCTAGGAATAGTGGTATACCTATGTATACTTTAGATTTGAATTTGAATTTGCATTTGATGAAGTTGAACTTGAACTTGAGTTTGATTTTTGATTTGTATTAGAAATAGTGGTAGACCTATGTATACTTTAGGTTTGAATTTGATTTTGCATTTGATGAAGTTGAACTTGAGTTTGAGTTTGGATTTGTATTAGAAATTTGTATAAAATAATTTTTCAAAAGTGAAATTTGAATCCATTTCTTATGCGAATATAAGATACTCACTTTTTATCAGACCCACACCTTCTCACAAAGACCAGAACTTGAATCTGGTGCCTTAGACTACTCGACCATCCTAACTATTTTGACAAAAATTAGCATAAAATTTTATATATCAAATAATCATTATCCATGTTGATGTTCTTTACTTTTAAGAAAAAATATAAAATTATATCATTGATCGTTAAATTAAAGAAGCACAAAACAAGGACAAAAGAAGATTTCGTTGTTTCTTTTTGTTATGCTATCATTGAGTCCTTTTGTTATGTTATCATTGAATCCTTGTTGGAACCTCACCCATCATATGCGCTCACCATCACCCTTGAAAGAGGCAGAATCCATTAGCTTCATGGCCATGAGCTCACTAAAGAGGATATTGAAGTAGAAGGATTGAAGTGCCGGGACAAAGAAGACGACGAAAGGGATAAAATTGCAAAAGTAGAAGGAAAAGAAAAAAAAGAAAAAAGAAAAAATCTTGACCATTAATTTTAAAATAGTTGGATCTAACGAACACAGACAACTTATCCACCATAGACCACCTAAACCCCTTTCCTATGGTAGCCTTTGCATTTATTTCATTCCCTAGTAAGACTCCAATCACAATAAGAGGACTCCAGTTACAACAATAGTCATATTTTGTTTTTGGAGTCCTCCAATTGTGAATAAAATATAAGCTAAGTTATAATTTAGGTTCTTTACCTTATAATAAAAATTATATTCAATTATTTCTTTTTTAAAAAGTTATTTTAGTTCTCTAACTATCAAATTTAAATTGATATTGTTATTTCGAAAAATGATCATTTTTAATTTTGGGACACGATTTTAAACTATATTTTAATCATTTCAACATGTGAAACTATTCTTATTAGATTCATTTACATGAAAACTATAGAAATTAGCTATTATTCAAATAAAACAAGATAAAAATCATGTGAAAAGTGAGTTCATGAACAATCAAAAAACTGAAAAATCTCAAATCGAATTCTTTTCCAAATGCTTGTAAAACTCATTTTTCACACAATTTTTACCATATTTATGACTCTTTTTAGTTTGAATGTTAACTAAGTTTTATAATTTTCTTGTAAATGGATATATTGAGACAAGTTTCATATCAAGAATCAATAAAAAAAAATAGTTCAAAATCGTATCACAATAAAAAAATGATCATTTTTTTTTCATAAGGATGATATTGACTCAAATTTGAAAATTAAAATACCAAAATAAATATTTTAAAAGATAAAAATAAAAAAATTACATAAGATAAAAGATTAAAATTATAATTTGGCATAAAATATAATAGAATTATTTCTTTTCTCGCCTTTTTTTTACAAGTAATTAATTTTTTTAATATTTGAATATATTCTTACATTAATATTTTATTTGTCACATTATTACAAAATTTTGTTATTTGGATAACTTATGTGTGAATATGTGCCGGTTAATTTATTTAATAAATAACTTATTATTATTGTTATTAAGGATATTATTGTATATTTGAAAAATCATCTTCTTCTTTTTTCTAGCCAATCAAACATTTGAGAATTTTGATTTTCTTTTTCTTCCATTTTATTTCATATTTTCCTTACACCAAATAATTTAAAAATATATTTATTTTCTCATTACTTTCTTTTTATTTAATTTCTTTCTTTCTAATTTTTCTTTTTTTTTTCTTTCTTAAATCAAACAAAGTGTTAGGTGCTAAATAATTATTAAAAACAAAAAAAATCTTTTAAAAGAAAAATAAGTTTAATAACCATTCATGAATCGTGTAAAACAATTTTACATGGTCATTTAATTACAAATCATAGTTAGTATGATTTTAATATAGTTATGGTAAAAGTCAATAAAGTTATTATTTGTAATGATTTATGATTAGATGAATGTAAAGTAATTTTACATCGTTCGTGCATAGTTTATTTTCTTGTGAACAAAGATAATATTCTCAATATGAATTTTATATAATATATATTTGTTATATATATTGTCGCAACTAGGATCACGGTAGGGATGACGAAAAAAGAAAGTAATAATCAGAGGAGTCACAACTAGTGTTTTTCAAAGGAAAACATTAAAAAAAACCTATAACATCCGTCCTAAGACGATTTATCTTTAATTAAATGTGTGAAATCAATATAACTTTGAAAATGTTATTTTTACCTTTCAAATGAAAATGAGATTATTTTATGAGTGTAACAAATTGAGTTTATTGCTTTAGAAAGGAAGATATATATTTTTTATTTTTGAACTTGTTAAGAGTAGACTCTTGCTCCTACGTATTTCCTAATGCAATGGAGAATTCAAAGTTTACGTAGTTCTCGAATATGGTAAATATTTGTTTTTTGAATTTAGTTTGGATTTAATAACCAAATAAGAAGTGCATCTAAAATGGTTATTGACTTTTGCAAAAGATTTTGATGATAACCAACAAGAAGTACCTCTAAAATGATTATCATAAACGTAGTTAAAAGATGAAAAATTAATGAGTTTTATGAAGTGTGTTCAAAGGAGGGACAACGTCCAAAGAGGGAGCATCCAAAGAGGGCTGGAACAACATGAAAATAATAGAAATAGAGATATTGCCCTATTGAGCGTCCAAAGGAGCTCAACCTCCAAACGGACACTGGGTTAGCAAGAAAAAATTAGAAATAGAGGAACTGCCCAGTTGGGCGTCAAAAGGAGTCCAACGTCTAAAGGGATGCTGGGTTAGCAAGAAAAATATTGGAAATTGAGGGACTGCCTAAGGTGTCCAAAGGGACATTAGGTCATCATGCAAATTAATGATAATGGATGGACTACCCAAAGGGCGTCCAAAGAGTCTCAGCATCCCTCTGGACGCTGGGTCAGTATGCAAATGAATGGAAATGATGGAGTGCCCAGGAAAGCCTAAAGAGTTTCATCATCCAAAGGGGTGCTAGGTTAGAATGCAAATTAATGGAAATTGATGGACTGCCTAAGGCGTCCCAAAGAGCCAATACATCCAAAGCATGGCTGGAATAATAGGAAAAATAAATGGAATGGAGTGGATTGCCCACGGGGCGCCCAAAGAGTTTGTGCTTCCAAAACAAGTATGGATAAAGAAAACAGATAACATATGGGTAGTAGAAAAAGGGGAAGGAGCTACTCAAATCCTCCTTAGTCCAAAGGCTTGGACGAGCAACACAGGCATAATACACAATAGATAGCAGAATAGGAAGAGGAGTCACTTGTTGGCTCCTATGTCCAAAGCAATAGGCATGATAAAAAATAGTAAACAAATAGTAGAAAAGAAAAAAAGAGTCACTTGTTGGCTCCCACGTCCAAAGGCATGGACAAGCAGTAAAGGCATAGTAAATAACAAAGAAAGGAGCAAGAGTCACTGTTGGCTCCCTGTGTCCAAAGGTTTGGACGAATAACAAGAATACTATAAATAACAGAGAAAGGAGTAGGAGTCACTTGTTGGCTCCTGTATCAAAAGGCTTGGACGAATAGCAAGGATACAGTAAATAACAAAGAAATGAGTAGGAGCCACTCGTTGGCTCCTGCATCCAAAAAGCTTAGACGAAGAACAAGGATAAACATTTAATAGTAAATAATAAAAAGACGAAGAGAAGAATAGTAGCCATCCTTTGGAGCCTACGTCCAAAGGTATGGATGAATAGAAAGAAAAAGGAAAAAGGAAAGACTCAAGGTTGTTGTGTTCAAAGGCATGGACGAGTAGTAGAGATAAACACTTAACAATTGATAACAAAAGAACAAAAGACGAAGAGAGAAACAGAAACCAACCTATGAAGCCTATGTCCGAAAGCATGGATGAATAGAAAGAAAAAAAGAAAAAGAAACACTCAAGGCTGTTGCGTCCAAAGGCATGGACGAGCATCAAGGATAAACAATTAATAGCATATAACGAAAAAGCAAAAGGCAAAAAGAGGAATAAGAGCCAGCCTTTGGAGCTTGTATCCAAAGGCATGGGTGAACAGAAAGAAAAAGGAAAAAGAAACACTCAAGACTGCTATGTCCAAAGGCATAGACGAGTAGGAAACACATACAGTTATCAGAAAAAGGGAAAAGGGACCACCCCTTGGAGCTTGCATCCAAAGACTATAGACAAACATCATAGGTGAAATAGAAAAAACATATAGCAGTAAACAACTAGAAGAAAAGGAGGGAAGGAGCTACCCGAAGGGACGTCTAAAGGTTATGGAATGAAGCTACATGGCTATGAAATCAGGGAGTTTGTACGCATGGCAAGTAAAGAAAACAAGGGGGTTAATAGTACCAATTTACACAAGCAAGTTCCTTCACTTCCCAACTTTTTGCAAACTCTTGCTTTGTCTCTTTCTCTTAGAATCTTTCTTTCATTTTTGTTATCTCTCCTCCCCTTTTTATCTCTCTATGCTTTCGTCCCCCTAAGTTTGGCTCCCTCTCAGTATTTATAAACCCTTATGAATTATTTGTTTAACTCCGCAAGATCCAACCACTCAGTTGGGACGTAACTTAGAGCAAGGTTGTTCAAAGCTAAGCAGGAGTTATTAATTAAGAGCTAAGCGAAGTCGTAAAACAAAAGTTCAAGATTGAAAAATTGAGCAGGAGTTGTTGCCAACAAAGCCCAACACACAAAAGCTGAAGTTGGTATCAGGAGAGTTGAGCAGGCCGTAAAGTAGAGCAGAGTAGACCCTCCAAACAACTCTTCTGTCTATCGCATATATAAAATACATTTCTATGGTCACTCATCCAAATAACTCATTTGGACACTCATCCAAAGAACTCCTATGGATGCTCGTTTAAAGAGCTCTTCGAGAATGATGCAGCAACAGGGCAACCAACTTAATTAATGCTCTAACTCTTTGAACACATGTCCAAAGTGCTTGAAGGGTTACGTTGGTGCTCATTCAACATCCTTTTCTTTTTTTTATTATTTTTATTATATTTTATTATTATTTTTTAGATATATTTTAATATATTACTTTGGACATTATTTATGGGGGATAAAATCAGGTTTTCATATATATTAATATATATTACTCTAAATATTAAATTTTTTATATATTTTATAATTATATATATATTATAATATTATATATAATATAGTATTATATATTAAATATAAATTATTATTCTATATTATATAAAATTAGTATATATATATATATATAAAACTATAGGGGACGATTCAAGTGAAAATACTTGCTTATGTAAGAACATGAGAATAAATAATAACAATTATTAGATTAAGAATAAAAATAATAAATTATTAAGATTAAAACTCAATTATAAATGTCACCATCTATGTCGTGTTACCCTCACCTCCACTACTACCACCATTACCTCCCATAACCATAATCACTGTCATTACCACATTGCAGTCACTATTGACACCACAACCGACACTCATTCACCACTACCACCATCGTTGTTGCCACCTCCATCACTGTCATTGTTACCGCATCACTCAATGCTTGTGGGGTTGTGGACCATTATGTAGTCGATCTCCTAGGCCACGACAACGCCCGACTAATTCCTAGTTGTGATCATATAAATCAAATTTTGATGTTGTCAAAAGGCATCGACCAATACAAATAGAGGTTAAGCAACACATCTCCTTGACAAGTGATGCCCCCTACCCCCTGAACTTGATAGAGGTCAAAGGATGAAGTTAGTGTCAGTGTCTTGGGAAGAAGTCAAAAGGAGTCAGAGACGCCTCTAGTGTCAGACACTCAGCCCAAGAAAAAGTAACTCACTAAGATGACTATAAAGATCAGACGAAGGACAAAAGAAAGGAAATTTTTTCCAAACTCAAACCAAATATTGTGCACACTTTATAATCACATCTCACATACGTGAAATATATATATATATATATTTATATATTATATAAAGAGAGAAAAAATATATTATATCCTCTTACTTTGTAACCCAAAATCCACTGATTATAAGAATATAAGATAAACTATATATATTTTAATGATACAATAAATATATGATTACAAATATAGTTATTATGTACACCAGGCGAATCCTTAAAGTAATCATGGCTGTAATTCCTTCCATTCATGGTTCTCTTTTACTATGAGATCAGTTCTTGGGATCTATTCCATATTATTAACTCTTGTTGGCTTTTTTGACTTGGACAGGAGTGAAACTTATAGAGTTGACTTAATCATTTACACAGCTAGTTGACTTTAATTTAAAAACACCTATGATTAATTACAACAGGTACAGTATCTATCCCCTGACACACAAATTCTTAAAGGTGATTAATTTGATTAAGTTTTTGTTAATAATCAAGGATTCACGTGGGTTCACCTTTTGGAAATACAAGATTTAATCAACTAAGGCAAATTGCACAATTTTTCACATCATGAGTCATGACTATAACAAAATCTTGATATATGCTCAAAATTGACAGGTTGGCAATGTGAACAAATTGAAGAATTAAACATAACTGGATCCAACATTAGAAATTATTTAAAAGTTATACTGCAATTTCGATCGCCATTCCCTTTTCAAGCTGTTTGATATTTGTTTAAGACTGGACCATTAAAAATGATTCAAAAGGGGAAATAGTGCTTTGGGTATCACACACTGTAATTTCATGCAATCACCTTTCGCTACTTTTCATGTTATCCCCCGTGATACACGTACGTAAAGGGAAAAAGGTCCTTCGCTTATATACTGAAGAATTTAGTTTGGAAGGCAGCTATAGGCTTCATTTTTCTCCCCGAAAATTTTTTTGTTTGACATTGTAAAATGAATTTTCACATGCAAGTCAGATTCATTACTTAATTTTTAAAAAGTCTTTTAACAAATTTATTTTGTGTTTAATTATGCGTTTTGCCAATTAAGTAGATTAAAAATTAGGAAGGAGATTAGTTCAACCCAAAATACTCGAATGTCCAATATAATAGCTAAACACCAGTGATCGTAGAAAAAAATAAAGCTTCGGGACATTAAGTGTATTTATTATTACATTAACGAATCAGTCAATAGTCGTAATCATTTATATAAAGGATTTCCCAACCAAGAATTATTCACAAAATCATCATTTTAAGTTAAATTTCGGATCCATCAATTGAATTCTTTCTCCAACATTCTTTTTTATTCACTCGACATCGCGTTTTACGAGCTCATGTGCAGTCGCTCACTACTCGCAGGAAGCAAAATGTTACCTTGCGGAATGAGTTAGGAAAAAAGCTGCAACTTCATAGACAGAATGAAATAAATTAAGAATCCAACATAGATCCGTACTATTCGTTCGCATTGTCTTCAAATATGCTTCCACAACCACGTTACACTCTTGGGTTGGATTTCTCCAGTTGAAACCAAAAATCAGACTTCTATATAGCAACCTATTATATTGATATGTTAAAGAAAATATCCATCTAATACCTATTTTTCTCAATTTGTGTCCATGAATGAATCTTCTAGAATTTGCTACCACACAAATTTTAATACCCGTTTTAATAGACTAGAATTCAAATTTATTCGAGTTTTTGAATCGAACTTAAAAAAAAACTTAGAAAGAGATAATTATTCTTTCATTTTAAGTATTATTTTGATGATATTATTAATTAGTGTGAGATTTTTAATATACTTTTAGTATTGAAAATTACATATATGTAGGTAGTACAATAACGATATAAAAGTAATTAATTTGATATATGGATGTTTCAATAATAGATTACATCTTAATTTTTTTTTTTGGTTTTTATGTAAATGTTACTTGTTTAAAAAGTCTAGTTTATAATAATGTTATTGGTTATCTTCTTTAAAGATAAATGATGTCTTCGATGAACTTGGACATGTGTACTCCCTATTCAATTTACTGTGTATTATCCAAAGAGAAAAAAAACTCGATAAACACAACTTAATAAGCTTACATATCATAGTATTTAACTCATTCTATTTTCTACCATAAAGACAATATTTATGTTATATGTTATGTGTATAAAATATTTACCAATTTTATTAAATAATTAATTTTTATTTTTAGTAAGATTTTTCTTTTTTCTGATCACTCTTATTTTTATTCACAAAATTTAAATTTAAAATATTATTTAAAATATCTAAATTCAGTAGCAATTAGACTAGATTAATGTCAGAAACTTTTCTTCAACTTTAGTGCTATTAAGTCTACCTAGTTTATATATATATAAAAAATGAAATCACATATTCATTACGTACATGTTCTCTCCCTTAGAAATTTATTTGAGTAAAAATAACTTTCAATTTACAAACTAGTTATATAAATTGACTTAGGTTTAATTTATTTTTTTAAAAATAATATCAGAATCTATTGTATCCATTATTGTTAGCATTATCATGTAATCCTCGATCTTTATATATATTATTTGGTATTGTTGTTAGCATTTATATATATTGGGTCGTAGAATTTACTCTACCAAATAATGAGGATCCGCTATCGGCTGCGCCGCACCCGGTTTGTGCAGATCTTCTCTTCCGGTCACCACCGACTGAAGCTTATCACAAAAGCCAACTCATCTTGGTTCACATTAATTTTCACTAGGAAACTATTTGAATAAGCTAAACCAAAATCGAAAGCAATGCCGGATTTAATGAAAGTCCCTAATAATATATTTTTTTTCTTTAACGCGGTGGTCTCGCTTACTTCAAGAAGTTCTAGTCAACATCGTAACATGGGCTTTTGACAATATTAAACAAACTATAATCTTGAGAAGGCATGAGTTGTGCAAATTAAAGAGTAATGCATGTACAACATAGTAGTATTTTGCGTACACAACTTGTGTCCTGCACACTCTGGCATCTTCAATAACACCTTCTATTATTTCTGTCATACGTACTTTTATATATATATATATATATAGGGTGGAGTCAATCACTGTATTCTCCATCTTCAAATCAGTTCATCGTCTCAATTTCCTCTTGTAAGAGGAAGTTAGATTTCCGGTAGGTTCGCATCTTTCTCAATTTCGTGCTTGCACAATGTAAAATTTTTACATTGTTATTTAATAATAAATGAATATGTATAATAAATTTATTCACTTCATCTTCAAAATCATCTTTACCATGATTTTTTTTATCAGTTGACTGTATAAAACATTTTGTGCCGACAAAATATAGAAATTATACTCTTTCATTTAACATTTTGGTTGATAGCGGTACATTTTATGGCATTTTATGTTTATATCTCAAATTTAATTTTATTATTCAATTTCACCAATGCATGCATGGTTGTAGATATCTTTCACTTCACTTCAATTTCTTCATCAAGTTGAAATTTCAACTAATTCAGAATGTAAAATGACATTCCAAAATTGACAGCGTGTCACGGCGAAGATGAAGCAGAGCAATTTTCCTTCAGTTTTTCTTGGAATTTTGGCTTGCTGGGGTGCTCTCTCGGTTATTGCAGAAGATCGATATCAGTACTTCACGTGGGAAATTACTAAGGGAACAATTTATCCTCTAGGTGTTCCTCAACCGGTTGGTCATTTTTCCCTGCCTTTTAAAATGCCATTTTTTCACACTTGAAAAGGGTATGATTATAAAAATATGATATTTTATTTACTTTCTTACCAGGGAATTCTTATCAATGGTCAATTTCCGGGTCCTACAATTGAAGCCATCACCAATGATAATATCCTTGTGAATGTCATTAACAAGCTGGACGAAAAATTCCTCATTACATGGTTAGTGGTTCTTTTCCACTATTTATATACTAAGATGCTAATAGTGGAGTTTTTAATTTAACCCTTTATGTTATTCCTTTGGTGTAATGCAAAACAGGAATGGTATAAAACAAAGAAGGACATCATGGCAAGATGGAGTTTTAGGAACCAACTGTCCAATCCCTCCTAACACCAACTGGACATACAAGTTCCAAGTAAAAGACCAAATTGGAACCTACACATATTTCCCATCAACCAAAATCCATAAAGCTGCTGGTGCTTTTGGGGGATTCAATGTTGCCCAGAGATCTGTGATATCCATCCCATATCCTGCCCCTGATGGAGAATTTACCCTGCTTATTGGAGATTGGTACAAGACCGACCAAAAAGTTAGTAAAGAAATCACTTCCCTCAAATTGCTTTTTACATGTTTAATTGCTTATACTATAGTTCAAAATTCCCACATAGACTTCGGCTATTCTGCCTTTCTTAAACTAATTCTGAATTGTTTTGATCCATAGAAACTTGTGTGACTAGAAAATTCATTTCATGCTACATGCTAACAAATGTAGTAAATTAGGATCTAGTAGTTATATTATGATCCTTGGAAAAGAATTAGCCTAACATATAAGCAATTCGTCTAGCAATATTAGAGTATCTCTCCATTCTACCACTTTTACACTTAATCTAGCAATATTAGAGTATCTCTCCATTCTACCACTTTTACACTTAATCTAGCAATATTAGAGTATCTCTCCATTCTACCACTTTTACTCAGCAAAAAAAATTCGAAAAAACTGAACTCTAGATCATTTTTATTCACAAAACTTTAGATAAGATTCAAATTTTAAATTACCTACAATTTTGTCATATTAACAAAAAAATTATAAAGAAATGTAATCAATGCGGTTGCAATTGCAATGGTAATTCTGTCACAAACACCTAAAAAATGTTGATGTTGAGCTCTTGTTTGGTTGCATACCATTTTTTAAAATCTTTGATGCTATATCATGAATTAATTATCCTAAAAGTTTTAGGAAATGGATATTGAGGGAAGAGAAATAAATACAATCTTGATTTGCAGGTACTAAGGAGACTATTGGATGCTGGAAGGCGTCTTCCTAATCCCGATGCTCTTCTCATAAATGGCCAAAAAGATGCTGCTGTATTTACTGGACAAGCGGGTAACCATTTCCATCAACATTCAGCATGTTATTTTATTTCCTATGGCTTTGAAATAACGATCAACAATAATTTTTTTATTTTGCTACTAATTTTAGCTACCATTTAAATTAGTAGTTAAATTCTAGTTAATTAACTATTAATTAACTAAAATATTATTTTTCCTAGCTAAATTGAACTTATATTCATTTATACTTCTTATTACTACAAATTAGTTAGGAAATAACTACAAATTTTAAAAAATTTACTACAAATTAACTAAGATTATTTTCTTTGTTAATTTACTATTTATTTCATGCTACCCTTCAATATTATAGTAATTTTGTAGCTAATTATTTTTATTAGAAATTAGCTATAAAATAACTATTAATTTTAAAATTAGTCACAAAATTATTTTGTAGCAAATTTTAAATTTCTAGTAGTGGATAGATAGTTTTCAATTTGCATTTAAATTACAACCAATAGTTATTAATTTTAGCAAAAATTAATAATTTTTCAGGGAAGACATACAAGTTGAGGGTGTCCAACGTTGGGTTAGCAACCTCATTTAACTTTAGGATTCAGGGCCATGCATTGAAGCTGATTGAAGTTGAAGGTGCTCACACAATCCAGGACACGTACAATTCCCTTGATGTTCACGTAGGCCAATCAGTGACTGTTTTGGTCACACTTAATGGGTCAATCAGTGACTACACCATAGTTGCATCTAGCCGTTTTACCGACCCTATTGTGCTCACTACCACAGCAACTCTTGGCTATGCTGGCTCCAACGGTAAGGCCCAAATTCCATTACCCATTGGCCCAGCAACTAACGATGTAAATTGGTCCATAGAGCAAGCCAGAACCATCAGGTACGCTATTATCTTCATTATTTTCATGTTTTCAATTGGGAATCTTCTGATCTGTGTTTTTGCTTTTGTTAAAGGTTGAATTTGACAGCAAATGCAGCTAGGCCAAATCCTCAGGGGTCATTCCACTACGGAACCATCCCTGTTGTGAGGACACTTGTATTGGCAAATTCTGAAGCCACGATAAGTGGAAAGCTACGATATGCAGTGAATGGAATTTCCTACAACAATCCAAACACCCCATTGAAGCTTGCTGACTGGTTCAACATTCCCGATGTCTTTGATCTCAAAACAATCAAAGACGTTCCTCCTCCTCCAGCCACCCTTGCCAAACTAGCCACATCAGTCGTAGGATTAACCCTCCATGACTTTGTGGAAATAATCTTTCAGAACTACGAAAACTACATTCAGTCTTGGCATTTGGATGGATCTAGCTTCTATGTTGTTGGGTACGACAACTATTTTTTCTTTTTTTTTTTTTTTTTTTTGGTTAATCGAGTTTAGTTCAATTTATTGATTCACCAAATCTAAATATTTAGATATGACAATGGCGTGTGGACCCCTGATTCGCGAAAGACTTACAACTTGGTTGATGGGGTTACTAGACACACGGTTCAGGTAAGTCAATAGTTGCTGTAAATGGTATTTTGTTGAGAAAAATATTATGAACATATCTTCTAAAGCTTTTTTCTATATTTTTTTATTTTCTAAACTAACGAAACTAAAAAATAAATGGTGAATCTAAAAATAAAAATTATTCATAATCCAGCAAGATTATCATAATCTCAACTAATCTTTACCTAATAAAAAATTTAATTATATGTCAAGTAAAAATTTATTATACCATGTTATCATTTAGAATTATTTAATAATTTCTCATCTAATATTTGAATGATAAAAAGTAAAAATGGAAAGAAATAGACAATGTTGAAATATTTAATATCTTGCATGTATGCAATGGACAGGTGTATCCAAAGTCTTGGAGTGCCATATTGGTATCTTTGGACAATAAGGGTATGTGGAACTTGAGGTCTGCAATATGGCAAAGACGGTATTTGGGACAAGAATTGTATCTGAGGGTGTGGAACAATGAGCAGAGCGTATACACTGAGACTGTTGTCCCTCCCAATGCACTGTATTGTGGCAAGGCTAAACACCTGCCCAAGTCATAGACTCGGAAGGGGTTTATAATTTGATGTGATTATTGCCATAACGTTGTAACTTTGAATTTTCTTTTTTCTTCATTCTTATCATTATTTTGTTTAGAATTAAGTTTCAGTTACGAGGGTGTGACTGTCAAGTATCAAGTAAAATTAAAAAAAAGGATGCCTTGGTTGAATTCTGAGGCCCATTGAGGAGAGCTGTTTAACTAGTTAATTTGGTGTTGTATTAGATTATTATTTCTTATAATCATAATTAAAAATATATAATATTCCCTCCTCGTTTCTCTTGCTTGCTACGTTCATTTAATAATAATTATTTTTTTAAAACTAATTTTCATTGAAATTTGAAATCAAGAATAAAATAGTCATTACACTCAAAAACTCTCTAACAAATGAAGAATATTTTAAAAATAATTTTATTAAATGGGATGAAATTAATTAGAGTTTACTTATATTTAATATTAATATTTATATTTGTTTTTACTTATAATCGAGACCAAAGAGAATATAAACCAAGATAGAATTTGAAAATTAAACGGTATGTGATTGTTAGTTTGAAAATTAATCGGTATTTGAATATTTTTTATTATTTATATATAATAATTCTATCTTGTATGAATAAGATTGTCACTTGGAAAATATCCATGTAGTTTAAAAAAATCACACATCAACGAGATTGGTAATGAACGTGCAATAATAAAAACAATAGATATTTATTGAGTATGTAAGTTTTGAGTTTAAATTTTGATTATGGAAATTATTTTAAATATTTTTATTATTTATATATAATAATTATATCCTATATGTATAAGATTGTCACTTGTAAAATATACATGTAGTTTATAAAATAAAAAATTAAAAAAATCACACATCAACGAGATTGGTCATGAACCTGCAATAATATTAACAATAGATATTTACTGAGCATGCAATTTGAAGGGAAACTATGTATAACTTCCTTGAAGTTTCAAAACTTATAATTAACTCTTTTAATTAGAATAAACTACAGTGACCTCATTTAACTAAATTACACTAGAAACATAATTGCTCGATTTATAGAGAACTTTTAGATGCTGTAAGGATAGCCAAAAAGAGTATAAGAATTTTTTTTTATTATGTATCATTGAATGTGTTGCATTAGTTATAATATTAAAAAGAAAAATAACCATCATCATCATCCGTATAAAAAAAAATCTAACATTTGACGTTTGGTTACCTTTAATTAATTTAGACTTTTTATAATTGAAATTAAATTATTGATATAATCAACACGAGTCTATAATAATGAATTATGCAGTGATGATATGTATCAATTATTAATATTAGAAAAATATTTTTTAATTTGGATCAAACTTGATTTTATATTTCTTGTATTTTCAAAGTCGATGAAATTGGTTTTCTAACTTTTAAAAATATGTGATTTTGATCCCTTACTAATTTTATTACTGAAAAAATCATATAATGACAAAAATCACATATTTTTTAAAATTAGAGAGTTGATGTTACCAATTTAAAATTACAGAAATTAAAAATAAATTTGAATGAAAATATAAAAAATTGTAATATTAACAGAATTATTTATTATTGTTAACATAATTTTGTGATATTTATACTAACAATTTAATTTTGTTCACATTGAAGAATCCGGATGTGGTTTCCTAGTGAACACAATTGTCTTCTCTCTTCCTCATTCTGGTTACTTGTCTTCTCCCTCCCTCCTTCCCTATCTTTATAGATACAAAGAAAGAGGGTGGTGAACGTCCCTTAGCTGAGAGTTTACGTTAAGATGGGACACTGTCATCTGATGAGATAGACGTCTAACTCCTAGCCTTCTATGGCGTGTAGCAGGCAAGTTCTCAAGCATGCACGTCCTAACTACTGCGTTTGTCAGGCAGCGCCTCCTAAGATGAGGGTGGAAATTCTTTAGATACCAACAAGGTGGAAATTCTTGGGCTCCCAAGTGGGTTGAAGGTGCTTCAAGCTTATTCTAACTATACCCTTGTCCTTGCTTGGACCCCTTGTCCTTGCTTGGACCCCTTGAGCAAAGATATGGGAATCTAGGATCATGGTCAAAGAAGTTGGTTGAGCTCGTTCAGAAGTCCCAAGAAGAGAATGTGAAGTTTAAGGAGGCTTTTCATGCTGTCGAGGAGAGCTTGCAAGACAACCATCAACTAGCGAATGACCTGTAGACGCAACTATTATCGGCTATCATTGAGACCAAAGATAACTTAGTCACTAAAGTCCAACTAAAGGACAGGGAAGAAATACTAATGGCTAAGTTATCATTTTTAAGGGATTTGGCGGCCGAGAAGAAAAGATTGAAGGTTGAGAAGCAAAGACTAGAGGCTAAGAACTATGAGGTAGAGGTAAAGAAGTAGCGCCTAAAGGAAAATATGCACCATTTGGAGGCCGAGAAGCTGAAAAGGGAAGAGCTTCTCAAACAAAAAAGGGGAAGAGTTGGCTGAGAAGGACTTAGTAATTGTAAAAAAATTTGAGGTTGGCTTTGTCCATGCTTTAGAGCAAGTTGCCTTCTTGCATTGCATTGTAGATCTATCTAAGATGAGGGTTTTCAAAGTAGTGGACAGCCAATTAGCGAAGGTCATTACTCCCCCCGATTCTCCTACACTGTAACTTAGTAAAATTTATTTAAGTTTTATCGTCCTCCGTTCTTTGTATTTTTGTTTATAATTAATGGGATTTTGCTTTAAGTATTTGTCAGTCTCCTTTCATGCTTTCCTTTCACGTTTTTTTTTTGTTGATTTTGCTTCGGCTTGGGACGAAGGATCTTTTGATCGCTCGCTCAAGGACTTCGACTTGTCCTAGGGGGTCTTTTGACTGCCTTGCTCAAGGACTTCAACTTGTCCTAGGGGGGTCTTTTGACTGCCTCACTTAGGGACTTCAATTCTTCTTGGAAGGGATCTTTTGACCGCCTTGCTCAAGAACTTTGAGTCATCCTAGGGGGGTCTTTTGACTGCCTCACTCAAGGACTTCAACTCATCCTAGAGGGTCTTTTGACTGCCTCGCTCAAGGACTTCAATTTCTCTTGATAGTCTTTTGATTGCCTCGCTTATGGACTTCAATTTGTCATTGGGGGATTTTTTGACCGCCTCGCTCAGGGACTTCAACTTGTCCTTGGGGTCTTTTGACCGCCTTGCTCAGGGACTTCAACTCATCCTAAGGGGGTCTTTTGACTGTCTCACACACGGACTTCAATTCGTCCCAGGGTAATGTTTTAACTGCCGCGCTCAAGGACTTCAACTCATCCTAGAGGGGCTTTTTGATCATCTCGCTCAAGTACTACAATTCATCTTGGGGGATTTTTTACCACCTCACTCAAGGACTTCAATTCGACCTTGAGGGGTCTTTTGATTGCCTCTCTTAGGGCACTTGTGTCTGGTTGAGATGATATTTTATCCTGCTTTGCCTTGAATTTTATTAAAATTGAAAGCAATTTACACATATTTATAGCATTAACTATAGTAAAAATGCAAGCTTGCCATATTCCATTAACGAGGGATCTTTCGTCCGTCCAAGTGCTCCAATTTGTACACTCATTTCCCTAGTTCTTTCATGATCCTAAAGGGGCCTTCCTCATTTGGAGTGAGTTTATTGGCGTTGGTATTCCGGCAAATTTTTTTGAGGACAAGGTCTTGGTTTGTGAATAGCTGCGAGGACACCTTTTTATTGTATTGTCTTGTTGCTCTTGCTTTGTCTGCATATTCCTCGATGTGAGCTACCTCACACACTTCCTGCAGTAGGTCAAGATTTGTTTGTATTTCACCTTTGTTCTAAGCTTGGTGGAGTAAGGTGGTCGGGGGAGATGGTTCGTTGATTTTGACTAGGATGACAACCTCAGCGTCGAATGTTAACCGAAAGGGGTTTCCTACTTTGTGAAGTGGGGTGTAATATGATATGACCATAACACCTAAGCGAGCTTCTCTACCCATCTCCCTTTTGCTTCCTCCAATCTTCTTCATAATCCTCTCAATATCACCTTGTTGGGCAACTCTACCTGTTCGTTTGTTAGAGGATGCTCTACTAAGGTGAATGATTGTTTTATCTTCAACTATGAATAAAATTTGGCCATCGATCAAGATGCGAATTAGGTCTCATTGTCCAAGACTATTACAGCCAAGAGCCCAAAACAACATATCAACTTCTTCTAGTAGAAACATTTGACTCTTTCAACCGAGATGGTGGTGACCAGCTCTGCCTCTATCCACTTTATGAAGTAATTCACTACCACAATCAGGTATTTTATCTGTCCCATCGCAACTGGAAAGGGCCTAGGATGTTGACACCCCACTTGTGGAAGGGTCATGGCTACATAATTAAGTGTAATGGCTCTAGTGGGGTCTTGTGAATGTCTATAAACCGCTAGCATCTGTCACATTTTTTAACGTACTCTAAACAATCATTTTTTAGTGTCAGGCAATAGTAGCCAGCTTTGACAATCTTGCTTGTCAAAGTTCGTCATCCTATATGGAATCTACACACTCCTTCATGTACCTCTTTTTGATGTCTAAGCATCTCAATAATGGAAAAGAGAAACTCTTTCTGTATAAATGTTCACCTATTAGGATGTATTTAGATGCTACTTGTATTGTTTAACTAAATAAATATTACAAGAACGTATTTGGTTTTGCAGTTCACACTGAACTTCGTTTCACATTATGGATAATAGTATGAAATATTATACTCATTTGATATATTAATTTTTTTACTAATATAATTGTCTATTAATGTGATCTATCTTTTTATTAGGATAGGTCTACAATGATTTATAGTAATAATTCAATTTTTCATTAAATAAAAGTTATACTGCGGAAAGATAATTCAACATTTAATTATTAGTGTATAACATTTTTTACTAATATAAAATTAATAT
The DNA here is from genome assembly GCA_025330945.1 of Mucuna pruriens. Taxonomy (NCBI): domain Eukaryota; kingdom Viridiplantae; phylum Streptophyta; class Magnoliopsida; order Fabales; family Fabaceae; genus Mucuna; species Mucuna pruriens. The sequence continues at coordinate 1,449,639 of JAENHJ010000004.1, read as the reverse complement.
TTGAATGACTCATTTTTAATTGTCTATCAACTAACAAAATCGGTCACTAATTCCTAAAAATCAGTCGCAAAATCTGAAATTTGGTTGCTAAAATCTTTAGACGGAATTAGCGACCGAATTCAGTCGGTGGTTAAAATAGTCGCTAAACGATTTATCGACCGGTTGGATTTGGTGGCAAAATTAGCAACTTAAAATACGATCGCTATATAAATTGGTATACAAATGGTTTGAAATTTAGCAACCGAATCAATCCAAAAATTAAAATATAAAATAAAATGATCGGTCGCTAAAATTGGTCGCTAATATGTTTCGAAATATAATAAAAAATATCGATTGCTAAAATTGGTCGCTAATGTGTTTTTTATTTTAAAATTGTATGTTATTTCAGTGGTTAAAATTAAAGTTGCATATTAGGTTAGCAATCGAATATTTTGACTAAATGTTTCTTTTTTCTTTTTTTGAAATTAGTAATATATATTATGAATTTACCAAATATTTATCAATTATTATAAATTTAATCACACTATAAATAATATACAATAACAAATTTGAAATAAACAATTATATATGAAAATATTAACAATTAAAAGTATCAACATGATTACTAATAATTCAAAATCATAATAACTATCAACATAATTATCCTAAACATTGTAAAAATGATTGTCTAGTACATCATCTTGAAGATACCATCCTAAACATTATCACTATGGTCGTAATGCCCAAGCTTAACAGACTCAGGATTGTCAAAGGTTGATGCAATTTCACCACCAATTACCAAAGTCAAACGCTCAATGCCATCAAAATTAGCATGCTCAATAGCCAATATTACAGCATCAGCAAAGACTTCCTCTGGAAAATTGTAAATCAACTGTCTGTTAACAAAACAATTGAAGCCATGACCTATTATCTACTGCATCTTTTCTCTCATTTTCTCTTTCTCAGCAGTTTCAATCTAAGCAACTTTAGCCATAAAATCAACACGAACTTGTGCACCGAATATCTTCACCTTGCTTGTGTCCATGTCAGTGTTTGGATAGCTTCTAAATTAGTGTTTCCCTGTATATAAAACTCATTATTGAAAAGCTAAATACATGAAAAAACATAGTTAACTTAATCACAATATAGCTCACTGATAAAAAAATCCTGAGGCATAATCACATTTGCTTTCATAGTTTGTGTAGTAAAAATTTTGAATAACTATATTACAAATTAAAAGATCAACTAAAGAAAACTTCCTACTTTTTAGAAAAGGGAAAAGCTGCCACAACTCAGCAAAAAATTACCAAGTCCAACCAAATATTTATGTGATGGCTTTTACAAAGTATTCCAAACTAACTATTATAAAATCATATTAAAAATTGAAGTTTATTATTATTTATGGATCAGAAAATATTTTAATAGCCACATTCGTATAATAAGATATGATAATAAAATTGTAGGATCATATAGAAATTTTGTAATCTAACTTCAATATAACATACACACACTTTAAGTAAGTTTTTAGTCAAGTATGCAGAAAAATATATAGACGAAATTTGAATCTGGTGTATCAAGACTAAAGCTCTTCCACTGTTTCACAATTGTCTGAAGGAGAAAGCTTGGCAAAGAGCACAAACACTATTTGCTAAATCCAAAAAAATTGAAAACTGGTTTTTGGTAGGATAAGCATAGTTCACCTTTAGTCTCATTACAGCATCCACAAAAATTGAAAATTGGTTTTTGGTAGGATAAGCATAGTTCACCTTTAGTCTCATTACAGCATCCACAAAAATTGAAAACTGGTTTTTGGTAGGATAAGCATAGTTCACCTTTAGTCTCATTACAGCATCCACAGCTAATTTTTCAAAATGCTCCTTGTTCCGTGAGAGAATCTTTGAGCTCAAAGTAGTCATTGCAATGTTCAATAAGTCTCACCTAAATTTTTCTGCACATTCCAGTAAATTTATGTATTACTAATTAAGACACTTGAATGCTCCCATACCTGGACCTGCTAACCCAGGAAAATAACAACAATGTATTAAAAGGCTATAGAGACAATGATAAAAGTTAAAACCCTGAAAATTTCCTATACAAAAGGAAGAAAAAACAGTACCCGCATCTGCTTTGTTGTCCACAACCTTTTGTAACAAAGCATTACGGGTGCACTTTGCTGCCATTCGAAACCTAAATCATGAAAAAAAAAATTGTGTAGATGAGGCAACATTAGAGATTGGAAAAAAACAAAAGATTGAGAATGGATAATTTTTCATTGACTACTTTTATTAACACCTCTCAATCACAACCATCTACGTTCTATACAATGTAGGGAAGAGCTAGGCTAGTATACTATTGGACCAGACCATTTAAAAAATAATAGTAACAAAGTTACATAAAAAATGGAAGCATAGCCCCCTCACTTATAAAAGCTAATTGTAAAACAGAGTAAGTTTTACTAGATCATGATCTTCCATCAAGCTACAATATAATACAAATTTACCAAAAATTCAGGAAAGAATTTAATGTTATGCAGTACCATCAGAACATTATACATTTGACTATGTGCATTTAAATCAAAACATTATACATTTGAGTGTGTGCATCTAAATCATAAAATTATAAATAGATGGATAAGTTTAGATTTTGGCAAAAAAAGTTCAAACAAAGAAAAAGGAATGAAGGCAAACTAGTAGAAAGTGGATCAATTTTTAAGTTGTATATAAATAAATGAAGTTTCTTTTACTTTCTTTTCTGATGGGTGTCTATAAAAATAGATCATTTACTTTCTTTTCTGTCCAAAGAAGTTAAAAAAGCAATGGCACTCACATGTCGAACTTCCTTCGTTTATCTTCTTCCACCAAATAAATAAATGATTAAAATATTTTGACTTTTCCTTCTCTCTTCTTTTATGCTCTGTTGGGTCCCTTGCAAAAACAAACGAAGCTTTAAGTGAAATTAATATTGACCATCAATGTCTTACAATGAACTTCTCTTACCTTTCCCTCTCACTAAATACGCACACATAGATACATTGTTAATGCCTTAATATTTTGTCTTTCATCATTCATATTACTTTTCTTCAACTTATCCATTTCACAATTAGGAACATGTAGCAGAAAAAGTAAGAGTTTTACCAAAAAAACTCACTAGTTCACGTAGTTGTCGTTTTGGTTGCGTCGCTTTTGCATAGTGGTGGTTCATTAAGTGGTGATCGACATAATGGACGGAGCTAGCACACACAGATCTGGTCCGGTTGGGGTACATGCGCCCAGATCTGCTTCTGTCAGTGGTGGATCGCCGGAGTTGGGCTATTGTGGTCGCCTAGTTGCTGGAGTAGGTGGGGTTGCCGGAGTAGTTGGGGTAGCTGGAAAATGTGGAGGAAGAGCTTAGGTGCTTCGCAATTGGTAAAGTTAAAAACTTTTCACTTTCATTTCCTATAATTCGTGGAAGGAATGTTATTCAAAATTGATAAATTTCATTTACTATAATCTGTAGAAGAAACGTAATGCACATACGTGGAAGTTTTATAACTTTCATTTACTAAAAATTATACCAAACAAAAAAAATTCTCTCCACACATCTCCTTCTTTCCCCTCCAACTAAAATTCTAAATATAGAAAAATAAACTTATTTAATAAATCTAAATATTTTATTACCATTATTTAATTAAAAATTACTACTAAGCATACTATTATTTAAATAAATATAGAAAATACCTTAAATTTAAAGAGAAAATTACTAACTATATTTTATTTTAAAAATAATTACACTTACCTCATGTAAAATAAACTTCAACACCCAAATTAAAGGAAATATAAAGTCAAATGACTCACTTAATTAAAAAAATTCTACTAAACATACTATTATTTGGATATATATAGAAAATATATAAAATTTAAATACAAAATTACTAAGTTTACTTTATTTTAAAAATAATTACACTTACCTCATGTAAAATAAATTTCAATACACTAATTACAAGAAATATAAACTCAAATGACTCATTTAATTAAGAAAATTCTACTAAACATACTATTATTTAGATAAATTTAGAAAATATATAAAATTTAAATACAAAATTACTAAGTTTACTTTATTTTATAAATAATTACGACTACCTCATGTAAAATAAACTTTAACACCCTAATTATAGGAAATATAGAGTCAAATAACTCATTTAATTAAACAAATTGCTACTAAATATAATATTATTTGGATAAATATAGAAAATATATAAAATTTAAATACAAAATTACTAAGTTTACTTTATTTTATAAATAATTATGCTCATCTCATGTAAAACAAACTTCAACAACCTAATTACAGGAAATATAGAGTAAAATAACTTATTTAATTAAAAAAACAATTATTTACACAAATAACCAATTAATTATGTATAATTAAAATACACAAATACTATCTTTATTTTTTTAATAAAATACACCACTTCATTTAAAATGAATTTCAATACTATTATTATAAAAAATATATACTTAAAATACTCTTTTAATTATAAATACATGCTAATACGTTTGTATATAATAAAAAAAATCAGTTTCGTCGCTAATTCCTTCGCTAAATAGTTGTTATTTTACAAGGTTTTACATTTGGTCGCTAATTCCATCGCTAACATGGATTTCTCTAACTTTTTACTTTCAGTAATTCGGTCGCAAAAGTCAACATATTTTCCTACTCTTCTCCATCACTAAATTGGTCCCTAACAATTCCTTTTTTTATTTATTTTATATTCTTAAATTTTTCGTCACCAATTTGATCGCTAAAAGTTATTTTTTATTTATTTTATATTGTTAAATTTTCGGTCGCTAATTCAATCACAAAAGTCAACCTATATTTCCTTCTCCTATCTGTCGCTAATTTTTTCGCTAAAAGTTTTTTTTTTTATTTTATATAGTTAAATTTTTGATTGTTAAATCAGTCACTAATACACCTTTTTTATTTTTAATTTTTTTATTTCAATTATTAATTTGGTACAAAAGTCAACATTTGCGTCTTTTTCTTTTTCGTCTTTATTTCGAACGCTAATATATACCTTTTTTAATTTTTTTTTTTTTTTTTAATTTTTGGTGGCTAAATATGTGACTATATTTTATTTTTTTTCATATTTTGATCGTTAATTCAATCACAATTTATTTATTTATTTTGTTTTTAATTTTGTTGCTAATCATTTGTTTTATTTAATTATTTTTTTGTTATAATATCGGTCGCTAAGTTTTTAAAAAAAAAAAAGACCACTTTCGATCGTTAATTTTGTCTCTATTTAACAACTTATTTTAGACGCTAATTTTAGTTGTTAAATTTTTTATTTTAGTAATGTGATCAATCTTTTTATTAGGATAGGTCTGCAATGATTTATAGTAATAATTTAATTTTTTATTAAATAAAGTTATACTAGCGAAAGATAATTCAACATTTAACTATTAGTGTATAACTTTTTTTACTAATATAAAATTAATATTTGAATGGCTCATTTCTAAAAATTTAATTTTTATATATTAACAATGTAATTTTAAATTTTCATTTCATCATAAATTATCATTAACATGATTTTAAATTAATTATTATAAAATTTAATAAATTTATCTTAATAATTTGTAATTAGTTAATTACATAGTCTATTATTTTATATTGTCATTGCATAGTTTATGTTGTATGCATCTATATATATTTTGTACATTCATTATTTGATAGATGCATTACCTAATAAATTAGTTTTTTAAAATAGTTTTGCAAAATAATTGTATACTTATTAAGTAACTATCATTTTCATATTGCAATTTTATCTTGAAAATATAACCATACTATATTCTTCACTATAATCTGGAGTATTTTGGCTTGGCAGGAACAATTGTACTTTTAGCCACCGTTAATTATCTATTGAAGGAATGATGGAAAATATTTTGGTGGTTTCTTGAGGTTGGTACTTCTCAAATGAAAGGAAGTCTTTATCTTTTGGCTTTGATGTGTGGTGCAAAAACCCTTCTTGAGAATCAATATGACTTTTTTAAATAGAGGTTGAAATCATAAACAGTAGATTAGTAAGGATTGTTAACTCTCAAGAGCTTGGGAGTGTAAAACAATAATATGGTTATTTCTGTTCTCTATTATAAGGGGGTTAGAGTATATTTTATATGCTATTAATGAAATTCCATTGCTGACAAATAAAAACTATTATTTTCATAATTCTTATTAAAAAGTTAAACATGAATCTCATATGAATGTAATTACCATTTTTGAGTTAGTAAACATTTTTATCCCTCAATGATTCATCTATTATGACTTTAATAAATAAATAAATAAATATATATATATATATATAATTATTTTAATCTTTTATTATTTAAAATAAGTGTCACTAGTTACTTCTATTGTTGTTGTTCTAAGTCGTAAATAAAAAATTCTCTTATTGTTCAAAAATTCAATAGATAGAATTCTTTTAAAAGAATTGTTGAAGAAACAAATAGCACCTATTATTTTACTCCTTATACTAGGACATCCTCGTACATGTTTTTCTCTTTTCATTAAAAGAATTTGTTCATCAAAGAAAAAAATCTTATTTATATTTTCTATGTCTAGAAAACTATGATATATTTTATAAATTTCTATTTTAATTTTTTTTTATTGTTTTCTTTCTTTGTTCTATTTTTCTTTCTTTCAAATAAAAAACTTTCAGATGAAAAAAAACAAATCTAATATACCACATTAAGCTCTTAACTAATTAAATGTCACCTAAACATTCATGTGGCAATACTATCAAAACAACCATGTCAAAGAAAATGTATTAGTTATCAGTCTTGTACTTATTAATAAATTTTTTGTCTAAAAAATAATTTATTAATATAAATGTTATAGGTCCAAACATGATGTACATAAAATATATCAATTTCTTATACTAATGAATAAATATACATTAATAATAAACAATACTATTGATATAAAAAAAAGTTATTTGTTTATGCAATTAATGTATCATAGCTTGAGTTCTTGGGGTGTTTGTGTCAGGTGGCTGGCATTTGTCTGTTTATTTTTCACTGTTTTGGAACTCTAAAGGCCTTTGTCGTATGGTAATGTGGGCTTGAGTGGTTTTGAAGCTTGATTGTTCATAAGGGTGATCAATGATGCTTAAGGTGGTGGCTAATGTTTTTCGATAATTCAACATTGACTTTTAGTTCTTGTTAATTTGGTTAATTTAGAGGTCCAGATTCTATTTAGTGGCAGCTATAGGTAATGTGTTTTATGTAGGGTAGTTTTGGTTTTGGACGTCAATTAGGCTAGATCATCATTTAGGCACTCTTTGCGAGCCATGCCAAATATGGGCCTACTTACCATGTACTGATTATATATACAATTCAAGTAGAAAATTATGGGGCTGCTATTCCCACCGTTATTAAAAAAATTAATTTCTTTTATAAAAATACTTTTTATAGAAATTATTTTCCATTTTGTTAAAATAAACAATGAAAATTTGTTTTTGTTGTATGTCTTGAATAACGAAAATTAGTTTTCATCAAATTGGCAACACGCGAAAAAAAAAAACACGAAGCACTATCAAAGAAGAAAAAATAGAGCTTCAAAAACTCACATGAAAAAAGCAATGGATTACAAAGAAGAGTAATGTTTGTAGAAGAAAGGGAGAAAAGATGAAACGAGTGTGAATATGTTTAAATAAGATGAAGACTTAGGGGTGAGAGAGTGATGGTGAGGGTGGGGTAGTTGAAGAATTATTGAAATTTTCAAAAAAAAAAATGGGTGGTGCAAAGAGCAGACTGGGCGTGCAAATATCAACACCCCAAATATTCACTTGGTTCAAATCTTTGTGACCAGCTTGCTTAATCCTACTTATTGGTCCCACAATAATTTTCTTTGTTATTTATGTAATTAGAATATAAGTATATTCAGAATATTACTTTGAATGAATATCTTCATAATTTAAAATTCTTACATTACACCGAATTAGAAATCACCTAATACAATGGACTTTTTAAATTAGTAATTACAAAAATTGACTTTTAAAATACTTATTACAAAAATTAATAATTTTACCGTCGTAGCAGTTCAATATTAGATAAGTAAAAAAGCTATTAGACATTTGTTTTAATTTTAGAAGTTTTGCCACAGTAATATTTGCTATTCAATTTCAAATAAATCCCTTTTATTCAGTTTTAAGTATATAATCTACATTTAAATTGTTAATGTTGACCACTATTTACTTTCCCTGTGTTTAAGCGTATCAAAACATGGGATAACACAAATTGAAAAAATTACCTCGGCATGGTTTTAAAAAGAAATATAATATGAAATTTAATGTCTACCATTCAGGATAATGTAAGAAACTCCAACTTACTTCGTCAAACAGTCAAAGCTTATTCGTATACAATTTTAGGTACAAGTAATAAAAACAAGTGTGCAATTTCCTTTTTACTTCTTAAAATGTAGATATTAAAGGATCCGCTACTATAATTGAAGATATTAAAAGTAATAAAATCAAACATGATAGCAACTTGTCAATATTCATGAACAATACTAGGAGAACATGCTTACAACAAAACCACAGCCAACCATATCGACATGAGATGCACACTTTAATAAAAAATATTATCTATTAATTATAGTAATATTTTAGTAAATATTGTATTTGACCTATATTACAAAATCTCAATAGTAATATTTTATATTTAATAAATATTAATAAAGATATAAAAAATTATTATTAAAAGAATTATTATAAACATTACTAATTGTGACTATTTTGAAGGACAACATTAATAAGAAAAGATGTAGCTCTCCTGGAGAATAGGAAACAAAAAAATCATACAAGATTAATTAGCAATATAAAAATAATACTATTGAACTTCAATAATAGTCTCAGAAATTCTGCCACAATAGTTTTGCTTTTGCTATTCCAATTTCAAATAATTAAATGCCTTTTATTTGATTATTAAGTAAATAAAATTTAAACGGTTAATCTTTCCTATCTTTACTTTCCCAATGTTAGAGTCAAACAAAATATAACACAAATTAAAAAAGTACCTTGGTTTAAAATAAAATAAAATATGAAATTTAATGTCTCCCATTCAAGATAATATAAGAAATTTCAACTTCTTTAAACTGTCAAAGTTTATTAGTACCCAATTTCAAGAGCAAGATTTGAAAACAAATGTGGAGTATCCTTTTCACTTCTTAATACATAGATATTAAGAGATCCACTTCCAAAATTGGAGATATTCAAAGTAGATTTCATCAAACATGATTACAATTTGTCAATATTCATGTCCATCACAGTGATCACACCCTACCATCATTGATTGTCATCACACCCATCACTCATTCGCAACCAGCATCTATCGGAGCCGTCATGACTTCAATTAGAGTCGTCGCGTCTTTAATCGATGACATTACATTGCATTCCATCGTTGCCATTGAACTCTGGCACTATGAAATCCATTATAATCACCACCACAATCGTTTGAGTCATCACCTGCTTCCCCAACCATATTAAGGCATTGAACCGTCATTCAAACTAGTGCCCATCTTCAGTATACAAACAATCTCCATTGTAGGAAGACAAAATACTTAATTAACAATGTGAGATATATAGAGACAAATTACTTAATCAAGAGAGTAAAGTTGTTAAAATAATTCTCGACAAGTTGATCTGTTAACCTAACTTATTAAGTTTGCAGGATTGATATGGACTTAAAAAAAGTTGGTTGGAAATAAATTTCACACATTTTGTCGAAATTATTATTTTTTAATTCTTTTAGAAACTTAAGTATTCTAAACAAAAAAAAGAGACTCAAATTACAAAATAACGACTATGTAAAAATTGGGCCGCCAACAAACCAAGGTTGGACTAACCTTTTTTCCTTCTCGACCCAACCAGCCCGGGCCGGCCCATTTTCCTGCTCGGGAGAGAGCGAGATGTTATGCTTTCTATTACTTTGTCTTAAAGCTTATAGGGAATATTTGTTAATTAGTCTTTGCTTAAAGATATCCATAGGATGAAGCTTTGACCACTTAGATCGAAGTAATGGTCTGACAAAGCTTGTTTATAACTTAGTTGAAGCATTGTGAGACAAGACATTTCGTTTTTCAACCAGACAATGCAAACACTCTTTAGTTCTACATACTTAATTATATTATTAGCGCAACAAAATTTATCTTATTCACTTAATTGTTTTCTTTATATAATTTAAAGAGTTGAATCATCTTAAATAGGCTTAACAAACATATAAGGAAGATTAGTTTTATAATGCTGTAATTTTTATCAAAAAAAAATCCAAAATGGATATAGAATCTAAATAATTTATTTAAAAGGTACTACTTGGAGAAATGAAAGATTGACGAAATTATTTATAGTAAAATTTCAAAATCTCCAAAAAAATTCATTTATAAATAATTACTTTTTGTATCTAAAGATTTAAAGAATTTAAAAGTATAACTTTTAAATTTTGTATTGAATGTGAAAAATAAAAATCAATAGATAAAGAACCTAAAAGAAAATTACTTTACCCTTAAAATTTTCTAAATAGAACCATGATTATACAAATATACCTTAAATAAAATTATAAAAAAATTAATAAAACATTTTATAAAATCACCATTTAAGAATTTACTTTTGTTCATGATAAATGTTAGATTAATCTTCATTGAAAGTAGTTAATAATTATATGTTGTCCTCTATACCCTTACATATGGACACAGTTAAAAAGTCTTTACTAAAACTTTTTTTTACTAATTAACCAACATTAAATATTTTTTTACTTAAAAATAATTAAATAGTTTATATATATATATATAATTTATATTTTTAATAAATATACTTATTAGGACCAACATTACATTAATCTAAGTAAAACTAGACTTGAATTTATAAACATGTCTTGTCTTTGAGTTTTATAGATAAAAAAAATGTAATTGGAAAAAGTGACTCCACTAAAGATGATTAGTCAAGTTTCTTAGTAAATATTAATAATAGAATAAGATATATACCAAAATTATTCTCATACTACTATCGATTCAATTATAAATTATTATGTATGATTAATTTGAAGATTTTGATAATAACGATTTTAAAAGTTATATAAAATATGTTTTTTAATTAATTAATAATGTAAAAACTTCTAATCATGAATATTCTCTCTCTCTATATATAATCTATTTTAATTAATTATCTATTTTTCTCTTGTACTTTTAAGTATTGTTTACTATAAAAAATTTCAAGTTTAGCGACCGATTATTTTTTGTCACAAAAAGCCTAGTCACTCAGCAATTTAGCGATCGAATTGTGTTTGGTGGCCAATTGGAAGCCAAAATTCGGTCGCTAAATTGGTCGCATTTTGTTTTTCTAAAAAATCACTGGCTAATTTTTTATATTTTAATTATTTATATATTAAAAAATGGTTGCTAATATGGTTGTTATTTTTTATTTTTTATTTTAAATAATTTGGTCACTAAATCGGTCTCTAATTTTTTTAGGGTTATGGTGGTGATGGTGGTGGCGATAGTGTCGTAGAGAGGAGAGGAGGGAGTGAGTGAAAGGTAGAAGAGGGAGGAAGAGGAAGAGTGTTTAAAAAAAAGGGAGTAGGAAAAAAAGAGAGGGAAAAATTATAGGGAAAATTTTTTTAAAAAATTTGAAAATCGGTCGCTAATATATATATATTTATTTTTTTTAATGTTTTTATTTTTGTCGCTAAATCGATCGCTAAATTATTTTCTATTATTTTATTTTCAGAATTTCAGTAGCTATTTAATAGTAAAATGTAACCTTTTGTCCTTTTCTTTTCCGTCGTTATTTCGGTCGCTAATATATATATTTTTTATTTATTTTTTGATATTTTTATTTTCGATCGCTAAATTGTTTTTTCTTGTTGTTTTATGTGAATTTTGGTTGGTAATTCGATCACAAAATGTAATCTTTTGTCCTTTTCTTTTCCGTCGCTATTGCAATCGCTAATTCTGTCATTATTTAACAATGCCTGGATTGGATCGCTAAAAAAATATTTTTTTGGTTGTGTTTATATATAATATTAAAATTAAAAAAGACCCGCTACATGAGCATTACAAATTGATTAGAGTTCATCCATACAAATATAATAATTAGATTGATATGAAAGTTATTGACAATCAATCAATTTACCTAAAATATTATTATTTTTGTCTATTTTTCATTAGTTAATTATTACGCAAATTTAGCTACTTGTTATGTTAGCAATTAGAGCTAATTAAGGATTTAAAACTACCGTAACATCTTTCTTTCTATCCTTATTTTTTCTCTTGTCGTGATAGTCCCCTAGCCATAGCTTGACATAACAACTTCAACAAATTTTCAAGTCTCACGCAATTACTAACCACTTCAACCTCTATAATAATCTATAAAGACCATTACATTTCATATTCCTTCCTCGCTATCTCTTTCTTCTCAACAATTTAATTAGTTAATTTGTAAATTAGAATTAATTAAAACATCACATTGAATCATGACTTACCAAGTCATTAATTCTATCATTTGGTGCTTTCTTTCAGCTATGATGAGTGTTATCATTTTCACTCCAAATGTTAGTTTTGCTAAACAATTTAAGATAGAATGCTTGAAAATGAATGAGATAGATCAATGCTGGAGATTGAATCCTGAATGGAGGAAACATCGTTCACAACTTGCTACATGCTCAGTGGGTTATGCAGGGAAGATGACAAACAACATGGGTAAGGACCTCATTCATTACAAAGTTTCTGATCCTAGTGATGACCCAATAAACCCCAAACCTGGCACCATAAGATATGGAGCTTCTAGGGTTCAAGGAAAAGTTTGGATCACATTTCAAAAAGACATGCACATTAGGCTTGAGAAACCCCTTCTCATTAGCAGCTTCACCACCATCGATGGACGAGGTGTCAATGTTCACATTGCTGATAATGCATGCTTGATGATCTTTAAGGTAATCACCAGGTCTCATTAATGTATAGTTCCACAAGGCTTATTTGTAAGAAAAATAATGTTTTTATTTTTAAAATTAATTAAAAATAATTATTTTTTATATTTTTTTAAAATACTTATTTTAAGATAAATTAAGTCACCAAACATTAACCTAAACTTCCATTGTTAACATCATATTTTTCTCCTTTTCGTTTTTATGCATATATATCACTTTTTAACTCAAAGTTGCATGCTTATTTGTTATTAGGCAACTAATGTAATCATCCATGGCCTTAGAATTCATCATTGTCGACCTCAAGCTCCTGGAATGGTAATGGGTCCTAATGGAAAAGTGATACCTTTGGGTCAAGTTGATGGAGATGCAATAAGATTGGTTACAGCTTCAAAAATTTGGATTGATCACAACACACTTTATGATTGTCAAGACGGACTTCTTGATGTCACACGAGGCTCGAGTGATGTGACTGTCTCCAATAACTGGTTTAGGGAGCAAAACAAGGTTATGCTTCTTGGTCACGATGATGGGTATGTGAGAGATAAGAACATGAAAGTCACTGTTGTATACAACTATTTTGGACCTAATTGCCACCAACGCATGCCAAGGTAATTAATTGTTTTAATAATCCTGAATTGCACAATTAAGTAGTTAAAAAAATAAATGTCTCAAAAGTTTTAATTTTCTTATTAATTAAAAAATTACAGAATACGCCACGGATATGCACATGTTGCAAACAATCTTTACATGGGATGGGTGCAATATGCAATAGGTGGAAGCATGGAACCTAGTCTCAAAAGTGAATCAAACCTCTTTATAGCACCAACGACAGGGAGTAAAGAGGTAATTTGATCAAGTAATTGAAGCAATTAACTAATGAAGTGTTTATTATGATTTTTTTTATCTTATCTTTAACATTAATAAGTGAAATAGAATATTAATAAAAACAATATCTTTCGTATTTCAGTAAATCCAATTTTAGTAGGTTTAAAAGTTAAGGTATTTGTTACTTATAAGGGGTGTATGGAATATGCTAATTATATAACTTATGCAGGTAACATGGAGAAAAAGCAATAATGAAATTAGAGACACATGGAAATTTCATTCAGTGGGAGACGTTTTTGAAAATGGAGCCTCCTTCGTAGAAACACAAGGTGGACATGTACCAAAGCCAAATTATCGTCCTGAACAAAGTTTCAAAGTTGTTAATGCCAACTGTGTGAGATCATTGACAAGCTCATCTGGAGTATTACGATGTAGTAAAACCTCTATATGTTAAGTTTATGTTTGTAGTGGAATTCACAATGCACATGTACTAATATTTTCATGTTAAATCATAAAAAAGGTGCAAAAGATAGAGAATGTAGCTTTAGTCTCGACACACACGAAATATTTTGAGACGTGTTACCAAATACTACTAAGAAAACCTAGGAGTTTGAAGCAAGCAAGATTTGACAGAAGCAATAGGAGTATGAGATTCAAACAAAATAAATGATGAAAAATTGGTTCCCTTGTGTGTTGAAACTCCATTAATTATAGATCGAGAACCTAACATTGGAAGTACATTGTAATATCTTAAAAATAATTATTTAGTTATATATTTTATTTAGTTAGTAAAAAGATTAGGTTGTTATGAAGTTTGAAATGAAAAATGATTGTAATAAGATTTATTAAAATTATTTAATAACTATAAAGGAAAATAAAAGAAAAACAACAAAAATATATAATAAAAAGAAATGGGACTCATTTGGGTTTTTCATGTTTCCACTCAATAAAATTCAAATAGAGAAATCCCAAATGTAGGTGTATTTGAATTTAAATAGTAAATAATTTCTTAAAAAAAATAGTAAATAGAAAAATATTAGGTTAGGAAAAGAAAGAAACTAAAAGAAGAATTTGAGAAGTGTTGTCAAATGTAGAAAAGGAAGATAAAACAACAATCAATTCTAAATTAAGGTAAGTAAAACATCTTTTTCTTTTCAAAATCATCTATAGTATATTTATAGTATATTTCTAGAATAATGTAATTTTTAGGGTTCATGATGAGAGAAATTTGGGAATGGCATTCTAACTATTATGGTTGGATTACCTTTGAATATTGGTGTGGGTTGGATATGCTTTGTAAATGATTAAAATGTTTTTGTTTATATATTGGGTGCTGCAAAAAAAATTTACTTTTTACTGTTTCGTAAACATTTTACAACCTCCGTCAGGGAGTTGCCATCCTTGTACACACAATGCTGGAATGGAAAACTCATTTGTTGTATAAGTTTGTAACGGAATTTAGTGGAGGATTTCATAATTGTATAATATGCCTTGCAGTTAAAATTGAAGAACGTAGTTTGCGTACAATTATTATATTATATACATCCATATATAAATGCAATTCTTATGTAGGTGCCTTCGGGAAAACGCAACATGCAGGCATATATATGAGTATAATTATTGTATAAAGAGAGAATGTTGTTTATAAATTATGCTTAAAAATAATATAGTGTTGTCATGATATGATGTTGATACATGTTATTGTTATGTGGGGGTTTAGAATCCAAGTGAAAGTCATATGAGATGAAACATGTTTGTTACTGTGAGAGTGAGTCATTATCTGTTGGGGAGGAATAACGGTATACATCTTATTCTCAGACTAGGATGAGAGATATCACTATTTTGGATTAAATATCTTTTTTTAAAAAAAATATCTACATATGAAATGAAATGAGATACCTCCATTTGGGATGAAAAAAGTAATGGGATGTCATTACATGGGTATAAGCTCATAAATCTTAGTGAATTTGGTATTCACAGTGAGTTTGAAATTCACAGTGAGTTTGAGATTCATACTGATTCTGGAATAAAAAAATTGAGTAAATCTGAGATTCATAGTAAATGTAGGAGTTACATTGATTTTAGGAATCAAACAGATGAGTGATCTCATAGGTTTTGGAAACCAAAGAGTCAAGTCAAGTGATTATGTATATTTGTATTTTTAATTATTATTAATACATTTATAAGTCTTGTGTGTGACTTTCTTATTATATGACTTGACGAAATTAACATGTTATTATTTAAATTATATATGCTCTTATTATAATAAAAATTTGCTTGAGATTAGCAAGTACCATGGTTGTATTTTCCAATTACCACGTTAGATGAGAGCATCATTATTTTTGAACTTTTTTTAACTTGTTTTATTTACTAGGATTATTAAATCTCATTAAATGTGTTATTTTTAAAGTACAAGAATGACGTAATTGAGACTAAAAAAAGCTTAAAAATTTAGCTATTTCTTAGTTTGTTTGCTGTTTTTGCTTTTTTTTTTTAGCTTGGTTAGTTTTTTTTTTCCTTTTATATAAGGGGCCAATTATGATTACTTGGGTTGTTATTTTTATTATTTATTTTGGTTGTGTTTTTTGTCTCCAAATTTGAGAAATAATTCTTTAATTTACTTAAGGATTTATTATTATCATTTTAGTATTATTGGAGTATTATTTTAGACCATTTTACTTATTTAAAGTTACAATTGTAACTATTTTAAAAATATATTTATTATGGGCCATTATAATAATAAAAAGCATTACATACATTATAAAAACTCGGAGGCTACACAATTTACTAAACAACAAAATTTAGTGGAAGGTTAATTATTATGAAGATCTTTAATTATTAAAATATTAATTAAATTTTCTCTTTTTCATAATGTGCATCAATAGAAACATCAAAGAGAAATACAATAGTCATAATCATGAACATACCTCGTAAAAATAAAATATAGATCTCTACAAAAAAAAATTTAAGTTTAGTGACCATCAAAATCGATCGCTAAACTTAAATATCGATCACTATTTTTGGAATTTTGTGTCTAAATGCATTAGCGACTAAATTAGCAACCAATCCTAGTTTGCACAAAAATCCTAGTCGCTAAGTCATTTAATGACCGAATTTGGTTTGTTGATTAATTGGCAACCGAATATTCGATCGCTAAGTCAGTCATTGTTTTATTATTTTTATACAAAAAAAAAGTCACATCGATCGCTAATTTGGCGATTAATTTTTTTAATTTTTTAAAAAATCGATCGTTAATTCGGTGGTGACAGTGATGACAATAGTGTGGGCAAAGATAAAGAGAGGGGAGGCAATGGCGACGGTGGTGATGGTCGCAAGGGTGGGGAGGCGATGACGACGGCAACGACGAGAGTAGCTATGGCAGCGAGGGAAGGGAGGAGAGGTGGAGTAAAAGTAGGAAATGATTGAAGGTGAAAAATGGTTGAAGGTGAAAGATATTTGAATAAGGTTTGAAATATTGAAAAAAAAAAGTGGGAAATGTTTTAAAAAAGAGTAGGAAAATTTTTGAAAATTTTCAAAAATTGTTTGCTATTTTTTTAAAAAAAAAATAAAAATAAAATTGATCGCTATATTAGTCGCTATTTTTTATTTTTATTTTTAATAAAATATATGATCGCTATTTTTTTTCAAATTTTGAAATTAAATAAAAAATAAATCAGTCACTAAATTGGTCTCTATTTTTTAATTTTTTTATCTTGTATCTTTTAATAAAATAATATTTTGTTGTTATTTTATAGTTTTTTTGTATTTTTAAAAAATATTCAGTCACTAAATTGGTCGCTATGATTTTTAAATTTTATTATTAAATAAATAAATTATTTTTTATTTTGTTTTTCTTTTTAAATAACCGTCACTAAATTGGTCTCTATTTTTTATTTTGTATTTTCCAAAAACATAATATTTGGTCACTAAATCAAATATTTTTCTTAGCAACCGATTTAAATCAATCACTATATGGCATAGTAACAAAAATTAGCGACAAAATTATAATCGATGGCTAAATGATATCTATATTTTTCTTTTTTCTCTATCCTTTACGATCAAATTAGCAAAATTTATTTAGCAATGACATGATTAAGTCGCTAATTTAGTCGCTAAAATTGTACTTTATATATTTGATCGCA
Source organism: Mucuna pruriens (assembly GCA_025330945.1). Taxonomy (NCBI): domain Eukaryota; kingdom Viridiplantae; phylum Streptophyta; class Magnoliopsida; order Fabales; family Fabaceae; genus Mucuna; species Mucuna pruriens. The sequence continues at coordinate 1,431,743 of JAENHJ010000004.1, read as the reverse complement.
AAAGTGGTCGCTATTAGCGATTGAAATATTTGAGTCACTAATTTTAGTCACTAAATCATATTTTTTTAGTAATGGATGAAGTCCAGTTATATACAACTGTTGGATTATAGGAAAAAGTTTGTGCCACATGGCACACACAACATCAACAAAAGAACAAAATTGAGGTTGAAGGCTAACACATGCCCAAACATAAAAGAGATACATAAAAAAGAAGGGATAAGGACAACCAAAAAAACACCCTAGCAAGCTAGTTCCTATAATACAACCCCCAATTACTAAGGTGGTGGTGGGGTAGAAGAGGAAGCCCTAGCGTCACCCCCAACACCTGGGGCTTGGTCCTAAAATGTCAAGGAAGGGGAACATGGGAATTGGGGTTGCGACATTGATTCCCTGCCAACTCCACTTGGGTCATACCAACAAGCTAACTCCACATCACTTGTATGGACAAGAACATATCCACGTATGTGTGGAATGTAATGGTGAACCACATGATGCGGATGGGAATATACTCCATTGTGACCTACTTTCACTAGGATATGCACTACTAATCATGGTTTATCATCCATGCTCTTCCTAGATCCACCAAGTGTCCTAGAAGCGTACGTAGAAGGTCCTATGTCAACATGCATCATTTGGATGCTTGAAAACCTCAATTTTTTAGGTAGTGTCGACATTTGCTCCCACAAACACTTCATTTGAGATCATCACAGTCGTACGTGTACAACACAGATAAACATAAAGGTAAGCTACTACAAGAATAACCTTATGTCTAAACAATAGGAAATAACATGCTTGTAGAACAACATTCATACTTAGGCATAACAAGTCATCAATCATGGGCATTAGCCCTTAACAATTATAATCACTAGTCTCAACATTATATTTCAACAACCATACATGCATATATATATATATAACACAACTACTTTATAGAGATTTATGAGTCGAACGATCACTCTTATCACTTCCTTAACATACCCTCAACTTGGTATTTGGAAAAAAAGGAAATAATCTTGTGGATTTGAAAGCATTCAGGACAAGATAGGCTATTTGTGGATAGTAGCTTTCCACAGTTAGTAGCCTTTGTTCAAACTACACCCATTTGTGGGGGATTTCTTGTTCACATATTCCCAAGACTACATAACCCTGCCTCTCCCAACCCAACACTGGTTGTGAATCTACAAACTTATGATGGTTTAATAACTCACATGTCAACTAGTTAGTAACATCCTTAAAAGAACTCAACAACAACAACGACAACAGTTGTGATTCAAGATCACTTCTAGCCTCCTTGAAGATGGTCACTTCTAAGACAAGCTTAAATCACAAAAACAACAAACAATTCATCAACTAATCCCTCAAGATTAAGGCTAACCACCTACTCTCCAACTTCTCAACACTTGTTCTATCTCTCAAAGATAGCAACATTCAAAGTCTTATGGAATTTCAACTCATTTATCAGTTCACTTTGAGCTTTTAAACATCCTACCTAATCCAAAATTTTTTCAATGGTTTCAACAAGTCTTTTAAGGAAGTTTAATTATTCAAGATGTGAAAATTTTGAAACTTAACCACTTTCTCATTGCCACTAGATTCTCTCAACAAGTGGGATCTCTCACCCAACAAATCTATACATTGCCATGAGAAGGGTTATAAGGAGATCCTAACTCTTGCTAAGCCAAACACGAGACTCGCCCAACAAATCTATACATTTCTATATTCTTAAGATCCTTTCTCAACAAGTAAAGAACTCAATCAGTGAACACACAACAAACCTAGATTCTTTTCATTAAGTTCATGACTTCGCCCAGGGAGTAACGTACTCGCTCAACGAGCCTCCAACATGTTATTAAGTTTCACCCAACGACAAAAGTCCTCACCTAACAAAAAATCAGTTTTCAAAAAATCTACCTAAAACTACAAGGTCGTTCAACAAGAATCTCCCTTTGTTTAATGAACCTTCAACAAAAATCCAAACAAGAGGTGTTTGCCTAATGACATGCAAACTCAAAGAATTTATTATAAATCCACCAAAGCATCATGCAATAGTTGTAAAACATCATATAAGTATAGTTTAAATGTAAAAGAAACCACTTTTCCAGCATAAATGGCATATTTTATCAATAACTCATCATTTTCATAACAAGCTTAAAATTACAAAAATGGTTACCAATGCTTAAACAAGTTATAATCATGAACTTCTAAGTAGTTAAACAACATTAAAACAACATAACAACAACATGAAATCAATAAAAATCACCCCCAAGGTTAAGCTTCCCTTACTTGGTTGAAGACAAAGTCTAAAAAACTTCAATGAAGGGGCATAGAATCTTGATCAACATGTGGGGTCCTTAAGCTTCAAGGAAGAGTGCCAAAATTTTAGAGAAGAAGAAGGTTTGATTTTGGTTTCTAAAACCTCCATTCAAACTATTATGTTCTTTAAATAGGATTTATGAGATGAGTTTTTAACCATTGGTTAATAAGGGTTTGGGGAACCTTTTGGTAAAAGGGTTTTAATGACCATTCAATAGGTAATAGTTATCTGGGTTTTAGATGATGATTGGGGTTTCTGGGGTTTTCTCCAAAACTCCAATATTTTGGTATTCTACCTCGAAAAATGTGTTATCACATAAAAAAGCCTACCAACAACACTAACTCAACAAAACTCAACTAGAAAGCATATGAGGATATTGTTTATCAACTCTCAGTAACAACTCGACTCAGATAACCATTTTCAAGGAAAAATTGTCTCGGCATGCATGCTTTTGACCATTCTAGACATTTTTGAGATTTTTTCAAAAAACATGCAATACAACATTTTCTTAATTATTTTTCAAATGAAGTTTTAAATTTAATTATTCTTTTAATCACTTAGTCACTTTAGTTAATCACACACAAAAAAATCTTGGTGCTACATTATATAGAAAATTTTCAATATATATTGGAAATTGTGATTGAAGGACAAACTTAGGTTGTATTATAGGGATTCGTGTTCCCATTTAGTTTAAAAGTTTATTACTTTTATTCACCCCAAGGAAAAGTTTATTACAATATACACATTTTTTTAAAGCAAACAAAACTTTAATAAAAGAGTAACAAAAATGCTCGTGAAGGAAATGCAAAGCCAACCAATCGTTTAAGAACAAACACTAAGATAAGATAACACTTTAAGCTACATAATGAAAAACTACATGTGCCCTACAATTTTATCACCTGTGTAGTGATAACCTTTTAACCCATAAACAATTACTAATAGCTAAGAGTTAAGCTAGACAAAATCATATTTATAGATTTATAGAATAAAAAATTGGACGTAATCATATTTACAAGAATTTAAAACATATTTAAACCATAATAAATACATTATTTAATTGAATTATGTACCTAAAAATAATCTAATTATTTTAATCTAAATTTTCTTCATTATTGTAATTATCTTAATTAATATTCTTTATGTCAACACTAAACTAATTAGAGTTAATGATAAGGACTAAAGAAGAACACTAAGAAAATATCAAAGATCTAAAAATAACAAAAAAATTCAAAAAATAAAATTAAACAGAGACATATTTGTAAGGCATAAAATACATTTAACCTTATATTTTATTACATTAAGTGAATAAAATACTTTTTAGAAATTTTAAAAAGATTCACCACATTTTTAATTACTCTTATAAATCGACTATTACTAACATAATATTTTTTTCTACTCATAAAATTATCACTTATTACTGATAATTCATATTTTAGACATCTAAATAGGTCTTAAGATGGGTATAGTATACTCTATTTTGTAGTTAAGAATCATGTATTAGTTAAGATTCAGATTTTTGGGGCTAAAAATAAGGAAAATACAAATCGATGCTAATTTGAGGATTTTAGCTAACAAAAAGAGTAAACTCATTTTGCAGGTCAAAATTGTTGTCCTAGATGAAGTTATTCTAGTTGAGAGTGAAGCCGCCCCGGCCAGATGAAGTTGTCCTGGCCAGACGAGTTCCTCTCCAAGCTGACTCTAACTCCATCTCTGCATACCGACTCCGTCTCTAGGAGTCAAGTCCAATCCACGTGCCAACTCTAACTCTTGTGAGCTAACTCCAGATACGAAGTCGTCTCATCCATTCAAATCCCTCCTAGCATCAATACCAGATTCGCTCCAGCAATTTCGAGCATGTGGACAATTAGGAATTAGCACGTGCTCATTTAGGAATTAGTTAATGATCGTTAAGTTTGTTATTTCTGTTATGATAGTTATTTCTGTTAATTTAGTTAGAAAGTTAGTTAACCTGACATGTATAAAAAGAGAAGTGTAGTTCATTCATCAGCTAGCAAAGCTAGTTATATAGCCATCCAACCTATACACACATACTCCGTCGTACACCTTCGTGCTCACTTCACTCCATAGTGTTTCCAAGGTGCTTTAGATGGCGTCTAGTTGATTAAGTAGATGTGGGACCAGGGTTTGGGTAGCAGCTGATTGCTAGAGAGGACTGACCCGTATCGGGCACACTCTGGTGGACTAACCCCTCTGTACCTGGCCATCTCCGATGGAACACTACAGCTCTACCATGGCGGTCGTCATGGGAGGTTGAGTTCATCTTTCCATGTATCCACACTACACATCATGTATCGCTATAATGGTTATCAAATGAAATGGGTTTACTTTCTCTTATTGTTATGTTTGTGATTCATGTTAACTTCTCTATTTTTGCTTGTGTCATGGTCGTGCATGATAGGAATAGATCACGCTAGGTTAGGGGCCGGTCGGAACCAATCTAACAACTTTATAGGTAATCGATAAAAAACCTACATCAACCACGTGCATAATCCCTGCTAACTTGAAGTCGCGGTTGTGTAAGTCCTTAGTAGGTAACGAACCAATGTTAGACGGTTGTCTTAAGACTTAGGTTAGTGTGGAATTGCATGCATTAATAGGACAAGAACCGAAACCATTTCTTGATAACTTTGGAAGTGTTATGATAACTATACGTTTTGGTAATTGTAGTTTGCTTTTACTTTCATAGCCAATAGTTTACTTTTTGCACTTACTTAGATAGTATACAAACCCCCTATTGTACTTTCCATTGTCGAGTTCGTATTCTGCACTCTCAATTCTGTACATTCTCAGCCCTTTACACTAGACTTCACTAGAATCACGTGTCCCCGAAAGATTTGATTTAGGTTGCCACTATGTTACCTAAACATAGGAAATCTAGTTATTTTGATAGTTGAAATAACAACTAAAATCAAGCTTATCAATTACCTACAAAATAAAGTACATAAAATATCATTAAAAAAAAGGTTTCTTCAAACATCTTGAGATGAAAAAGTTTCCTAATAATATCAACTTAGGAGATAGAACGAGATACACACTATTTTTAGTAAATACATAAATTATATTTTCTTTTATCTCGCTCATCTTAGTATTATTTCTTCCTTTAAAATATAGATATCCAATAAGATAATCAATAAATTCTTATAATAACAATGAGCAATCATCAACTTTTTATTAGACAAGGAAAACTAAAGAAGTAAAAAATGTGACTAATTACACTTGAATGATTAGCAAGATGAAAATGAAGTAAAAAAAAAGATACATATAAGAAAGGAGTTGAATTATGGGTGTGATTTATAAACACTTTTTAAAAACTTTTCAAAAGATATATAAGTTCAAAACAGAAGTTCAAAGCTAAGGGTCCAAAAATGTGGTAATAGGATAACAATGAGAGGGATAAAGAGATTTACATTGGATATTTATTCTACTTTACTCTACAACTTAGAGTTACATCTAGTCTCTTCCACGAAAAGATTTTTTCACTAAATCCAACTAACTTACAACAAGTATTCTCAAATCATTTCAGACTTTACAACCACTTGTAATCTATAGCCCAGATTACAATAAATTAAATATTTTTTAACACTAAGCCCTTTTGGGTTTTCACAAAGGTATAAAAGAGTCTTTACATGATAACTCACTAAGTGATCTTAAAACTTTTAAAATAGAGCTTCAACTTTGTTAAAACAAAGCAATAATACAATAATACAATAAAGGTAAAAACATCTAAAGCATTGCTTATCAACGAAGTTTTTGAAAGAGTGTCTAAATGAGTTTGTGTATGAATATCATTGATAACTTGATAACTTCATCAATCCTTCTTCATCTTCTCAAAGATAATATACATACATACATACATACATACATACATACATATATATATATATATATATATATATATATATATATATATATATATATATATATATATTTAAGGATTAAAGGATATCGACAATAAATGCTCAAGATGCCTTTTGTATGAAAAACTATAACATTGTTTATCTTCTTCTAAGGAGAAAGGAAAGGTACAACAAATGGTGAAAACTACTTTCCTAAGACGTGGCCAAACATGGCATGAGTAGAGAAAGTTCTTCTTTCTTGTTGGCTTATTCTTCTAAGCTTTCGATCAGTGCACATCCATATCATATGTTGACTTGTTTTTACTCAAGTATAGAGCTTAAAGAGAACATTGTCTCTTTCTTGTTAATAGCACAAGCAACACAATATGCACTAAAATAGAAATAAATATTAGTGTATAAGGAATCATATATTCATATGTTATTGAGGTAGATAAGTATCTTTGAATATATGTATATAAGCACAAATCTATTTATTAAGAAAATATAAGTCATAAAAAGCTTCATTTATGAATGTTTTTGGTATACACTTCTTATGAATGTTTTTTATAACGTTCTTTTTGTGGATACTTTTTATAACATTCTTTTTGTGAAAGCTTTTTATAACTATATGTGTAAATGTTTTTTCAAACATAAACAATACTTACATATGCCTTCAGATGTCTTGTGTACTTCATGAAATTTTAGATATACAACAAAATATATTAATCATCATACTTTATCGATAATTTTTATTATTGTCAAAACATGTAAAAGATGGATACTTTACATCTTTGGTTCAATAGAAAAATTGAAAATACTACAAAATAGAAAATTTTAAAAAATATTGAATCTTGAAAACTTACATTATAAATTATTCTCATTAAAAAATTAAGATGAATGACTAAATTTCTTTTCCTTCTTTAAAATTGTCTAGATTTTTTTAAGGTGCCCATTGGCCCTAAGCCTTGGACCGTCGCCCACCAACTTATAATGTTGAAAATTTTAATTTATATTAGGCAAAGTCCATATCCACGAAGGCAAGATGCTTAGTAAATGATTTTTTTAGGTTGAGTTTTTTTTCAAGGTATCAGAAATAATTCTAAAAGAAATGACATGGAAATATCGTATTTCAAGGTTTGGTACAAGTTTTGAATAAGTATTTCTAGGAATGGCTAACCCCATGAATACAAATTGTTCATATATTTTTCTCTTTTTACTCTTATAGTGAGAGGTGGGTATCTTTGTATTCTCATGAGAATAAAAATTATTTTCTATAATAAATATTTATCCCTCTTTCATTTTTAATTTTTAATTAAATAATACAATGGGATCAAAATGAGATTGGAATTGGAATTTAAAAATTTGGTACTCGTGCTCAGAAGTGCAAAAATGAGTTGTTTGACTAGGCTCAATGTGGCATAGAGAAAAAAATGAGCTAGTCCAACTTAATCTAGTTTTTTATGTGCTGAGATTTTATTGGCTTGCCTAGTCTAGTCTTGATAGCTCATCAAACTAGGCCTATTTGGGCCTTCTTTTTGTTTAAAATGTTTAAATTTTCAAAGGAAAAATATAATATCAAGTCAAATGGACTCAGTTCTATTTGAGCCAATTTTTTTCAGTCTAAGTCTGTTATGCTAACCAAATTGATCTAATTTTATATAGGCCAAAATTTTAAAGTATAGTCCCACCCAGCCTATTGCGCCACCAAGGCAGCTTGTTGGATTCACGAGTTGTTAATGACTACTTCTTACCAAGTATTTATGTGTGTTTTAGTTATTATCATTGATGAGATTGACATTCATGAGTTGGATTAGTTTAAATTTAGAGTAAAATTAAATCTAAATTGGTTACATCTAATTGAAATGATTTGGTTAGTTTGGTTAACATTCAATTATGATAAAAATTTATTATATATTTTTAAGTTTTTATCTCTAATTATTAACTATTTTATAGAAATTTTAATTTTATATTAGTGAAAAGTAAAATTATTTTTTGTTTTGTAATATTAAATATTTATTTTATTTAATATTTAATTTTTGTATAGTTGTAACTTTATATATCTCTTTAATTTCTTTATTGAAAACATCATAAATCATGAGTAACTTAAAACACACATAGTAACACTATATTAGATTATAAGAAGATGAAATGAATAAAAATATAAAATAATAAAAGTTTAAATACCAAAGTCTATAAAATATATATAATTTAAATTTAAAAAAAATATTTGAGTGCATCGGATTGGTTCGTGTTTAAAAAGATAAATCTAATAGGCAAACTAATTTTTTAATTTAAATTTAAAATAAAAAATTAACCAAATTAAATCAAACCAATGTAATTAATTTAATTTAGATTATCGAATTCATAGGATACGACTCTATTTTTCAGTTTTCTTATATATTTTGGCCGGTCATTTCTAGTATGTAATTCCTAAGTTGTAGTTATGGACTTACTTGAAAACAGCACATTACTGATCTCATATATATTCAGATTCTGAAGGTTCAAGAGCCGAAGAATCTGTGACCAACTTCTGATAAAAACACAGCTTGTGAGTCGGCGCAAGGGTAATCATTCACAATTACTTGTTTGCATGTGACTGAGTGATTCGTTCTTGTCACTTAACGTGTGAGACACTCATATTCTCATAATAGGCTAGAATCGTTAGATATATAGGTTCACATTACTGACTAGAATACCAAGAATCAAGATGAATCGACATCTAGTTCCAGACACAACATTGTGCGTGTGCGTTTGATAGATATTGTCAGTACTGGAAGGAAATAAATTTTGGACAATACCGAAGAAACAGAAGTCAGGCATATATAGCATAGGTGCTCACTGCTCTGTGTAAGCTATGTACGCTAGGACACAGATGGATTCCTCTCATTACCAATTCCAAGAATCTCTAATGCTATTTCAGGAAACCCTTTCAAAAGGCTGGTTTTGCATTAGATTCGTCGATTTCTCGTAACAAAACAAAGTTCTTGCATTTGCATATGCTACCCACTAGGACCACCACCCCTCCACCACCTCCTCCTCACCCCTCTTAATACACACAAAAACAAAACCCTAAAGTTTTGAGTATACCAAGATATATGATATATTCTTCTACACACCAACTTTACTCTTTTTTTTTTCTTAGAAAATTATATTTGTTAATAAGCTCTGATGTTCCCAATTTAATGTCAATAACAACCCACTCTACATTGTTGTATTCTAGTGCTTACAATCGTCGATATATTTATATTCTCGTTTATAACGATTAATGTTTATTAGGCCTTTTAGATGAAGTAGAGAGACGGGAAAAAGTTGAATAGACGAAGAAGCAAAACTACATTAATAAAATGAAGAGACTTGGCAACTAATATGAAGCATTAAAAAATACACTGCGTTCTCCATTCAGTTTTGAACTGGTCCTCGAAATAACCATAGATAACTTAGCCAAGCACACCATCAACCAAACTTACACAAAAAACAAAAAAAGAAGATAGAAGGCAAGAGAGAAATTGAAGAAAAAGAAAAAGTGCTAGATCAGATCCATATTCATATACCACCCAAACCAAAGCAATTAACCACAAAAGAACCAAACTCTTAAGATACAAAGTAATTAATTAGGAGCACTATGCCACTATCTAACAGGAAAAGAAAATTTAACCGGGGAAGAAAATAGAGAGAAAATAAAAACAGTTATTCATTTCTGTTACGGATATGCACCAGCGCCGTTTGTGGTTGGAAGATCAGACCACGAAAAGGTTGGAGCATTCCAGTATCCGAATTCTCCCCCGGCAACCGAAGTTGTGTCCAAAATGTTGTTGGACATAGAAGAGGAATAATTAGAAGCCATGTTCCCCATAAACACTTGCGACGTGTTGTCAACGCAATAATTATTAACCGATGACGACCTTAGCTTCTGGTAAAGCTCTTGAATTCCACTGTTGTGATGTTCCCCAAGTAGGAACCCCGCATTTTGTTGTTGTTCTTGATTGTTCCTCCCAAACAGACCAAGCGAAGGAACTTGCGCAACCGCGTCGTAGCCTAAGCTTCGGTGACTCAGCAACGCGTTTGAAACCAAGGGCTCGGTGCTCACCATGTGGCCCATTAGGTTCCCTTCTTCCTTGATGGACATGGGACTAGGGTTAGGGTTAGGGTTTTGGTTTTGAGTAGCTCTCAGCAGAGCCAGGAGGTGAGTGTTTTGCGGGGAACCCCAGAGGATTTGGCTCGGCGGTGGAAGCTCGTGTTCGACTTCGAACCCCCCGAAGCCCGGTGATTTTCCAAGCTCGGATGCAACGGTTTTCATCTTGGTTGAGGTTGTCTTCGCCACGGAGCTCGCCACGCCGATGTTCTTGTTCTTCCGGCAGCCGCCGCCGATGGGGACGTTGCGGAGAGCGCCACCTTTGGTCCAGTAACGGCGACACGTCTTGCAGAAGTGCCGCGGCTGAGTAAGGTTGTAGTTATTGTAGTAGCAGAATTTGGTGTTTGATGAATCGCATCGCGGGCACCTCAGGTTTTGGTTTTCAGAAGTAGACGACGTGGTAGTAGTGGCGGTAACAGTGGTAGTAGTAGTTGATGATGTGGGGGTGATGTTGTTGGTTGTGGAAGAGGGGGGTGGTGTGGTTGGGAGTAGAAGTCCTCCTCCTCCATTAATGGAGGGTTTTCTTTCTCCTGCTATGAGGCTAGCACCACCCAACAGTTCTTGGATCATCTTCTTTATCTTTGTGGATCTACAACAATCCAAAAACGAAAAGCAAAAGGGTGGTGAGGCTTTTTGAGTTAGTGGAGAAAGAAAAGCGAAAGATAGTGGGTTTGCTCTGTGTATGAGGGAGAGAGAAAGAGTATATAGATTGGAGGAGTAGAAGTGTATGATGACACTCGCCTTTGGGAATTCAATTGGCCAGCTTCGTTGTTTTATGCTGGTAGTAGGACAGCTTCGTTGGCAGTCAGGTACTAGTTGTTGCCAAAGAATATATAGAATTGGGGGCTGGGCTGCCAATAATATATTAATATACTCTATGCCAAGTAACTCTTTACACTCACCAACAAATTTAATTTTCCTTAAATCAAACTATAGATTTAACTTCTCTCTCTATATTCTCTCTCTATATATATATATACAAGAAAAACAGGTACTGATTAAAGAGTTTAATATTCTTAAGTATAAGTTGATTAATCAACTTGATTTGAAATAGTTTAAGCTAATTTAAACCATCTTTTGAATATCAAGGGCATGAGAAAATAAATTTCTGCAAGAGAAATTAAGATAACGTTGAGTTTCCACTTTCCATTTAGGTCATCCTAACAACTCTTTGATGTCGGAAAATTTTGACTACAAGTGGGTATTATGAAAGCAATATAGATATTATTTTATTTTTCTTAAGCTCATTATTGCTTTCGATCTTACATGATTCCAACTTCAGTTACAAGAGGCTTATTTATGCACCGATCATTACATATTCTATCATACGTGCGGTCTTTGCTGAACCAATAATGAATTATGTAAGGGAAGAAATCATTTTGCTTGTCCCACTTATGAGTAACTAGTGCCAGTAAAGACACTTCGTTAATTTCTATGCATCCAAACAGTTTGAATTCCTTTTCTTTTTGCTTGCATATCAACAGAAACCTGCAGACAACGGATTTGAATTCAACTTGATTTTTCTATCATGCGCATATGGCTATAAGTGTTATTCTCTATATATGGTCGCGTGCTTCTCTTTTATGGATTGGGTGTTCTCCTGCTGGTGCACTTTCCTGCTCCCACGTATAAATTTAACAACTATGAAAGTTTATACATCCAAACTCATACATTACCACTTGCTCCTATTTTATTGAAAGAGAAAAAAAAGTCAATTTCATTTTTGTTTATATCGTTCTTATAGAAAACAAAATAATGCGTGAAAAAGGGTGTAAATTTATAGGTATAGATAAAATATTTTTTATAAATTAATTAATAGGTTAGTATTAAAGTTTTATATTATAGTTTGCAATGTTGTGACAATCTTTGATATTATAAAAAATTATAACCGATACATCACATCGGGTTAAAAAGACTCTAAAACTTCTGACGTTACGATTATTTGCTACTACAGCATTATAGTAGCATAAATGGGGATATATATATATATATAATATGATGGAAAAAATGACTAGTAATCAAGTTTTCTAAAAGACTAGTACTTGTTGGCGCTTGTGGAGGAAGGGATTCATTGTTTTCTCTAGGTGAAGATTCTTCTCCGTTCAAAAACCATCATTACAAGTTCAAGGTGAGGGCTAATCACGTGGAACTACGTGTAAAGCTGATTGTCCCTACAACTAGTAACTAAAAGAAAGAGCCACTGCGCGCGCCCGAAACTCATGGCTTCAATTCGGCCCTTCCCCACACTCGCTCCCCTGGCCAGAACAAACACATGTCCCATTGTCCTGCCTGTGGTACACAATCACACAGGCAAATATTGAAACTACACTGGCCCTATACAGGTGTAGTTCACAGTTATATGGTGAACAAGAACAAAAATTAGAGAATGTAACAAGCAATGAATCGATTCATTCTTAATTTCACATTACCATTTTCTATTATGGCTTATTGAAGAACTTGCTCTTGGATGCTTGTGATCCCTGCACTAATAATCTGAAATCTGTATTGGTGGAATGAAATAGGAGAACTGATGACCCATACAAATTCCAGTCTTCAGGGACCCATTTTTTATTTTTATATATAAAAGAATGAGAAAAGTAAATGTAAATTATTACTAGATTTTGCATGAAAGTCTAAGATTAGAATATTAAAACATGTACTTTAATTGGTAGATGCGGTCTTGCCAATGATTCTATTTCAGTTGGTTAATTACCATATTCTACTAAGGGTCCACTCTGCCTAACAAGACTAACAACAGTGTTAATTTGATTCAGTAAATGTGATGTAGATAATACATTTTTTATTTTGATTTTATTTATTGAGAAAATATTGTTGCTGATATTTTTAAATTAAAATATTAATTTAATAGCAAATCTAGCTTTATAACATGAAAACTTCTCTGAAATTCTTGCGCACAGCTATGTAAATGTTTTTTACTCTCATAAAATTGTCTCTTATTAAATATACTTTAAGTTAGACAAAAAAAATAAATTATGTGGCTAATAAGTGATATAGAAGAAAAATAATTAAAGATATTGGATATAAAAAATTTAGATGACAAAATATTCGAAGAGACAAACTTATTTAACTATAAGTAAAAGTATCTCGAAACTAGTGGGATTATTTTTTGAAATCCGAAACATTATTTAAGGGTGTGTTTAATAGGAGGAAAAGAAATAGGATAAATAAGAAATAAAAAAAATATGGTGAATTTTTAGATTTTTTGGTTTAAGAGAAATAAAAGTGAAATTAAGAAGACATAATTTTAAAATTTATTGTAAGGTTGTTTGGTTTAGAAGGAAAACAAAATTGAAAGAAATGAGATTAAAAAATATATACTATTATACTCCTGTACTACCCTAGCCCACACAATGTAACCTTCTATTAAATTTTCCAACCATCAAAATTGATTATTGGTGATGAAAATTAATCCCGCACACTTCAGTTGCAATAATCCATTTTGAAAGATTGAGAATTGGTGAACAAAAACAATTTGTTTCCAATAAGGGAGAGAATCGATTATGACAAATTGCAAACTCGATTATAATTAAGTTTGCATAATCGATCAACGTTTACGAATAGGCTCCGAAAATAAAAATATAATCTACTCTCTTCATCTCTCCCAATTGTTTAGTCATTTTCATTCATTTTAGCGAAGAAATTTTTTAACATGAGAGCCACTATCTTTATATTTCTTTGCTTTGCTTGCTATTTCATCACAACCAAACAACCTCAATTTTAACAATCTACTCTATTTCTACAGTGTTTCAGCTTTGCTTTACCATACTACTTGAGCCAACAATCTGTTAATAATAATTCCGTTGAGGTTTCCAATACTTTCATTTGGTTTGTCATAATAATATGTTTTCTTTTTGTCTTAGGTAAAGTCGGGATTCCATCCTATAATGTTATAGGTACGTAAATTTGATCTTAGCCAAAAATAGGTACGTAAAATTTGTCTCGAGTTATATTGCTTCTACCACAATCAAACACAATTAGATGGAGACACTTATTTGGTTCAAGACTTTAAAGAAACACTTAATCAATCACAAATACTAATTTTGAAAACTTAAATTCAAATACTATTAATTAAAACTTTTATATATTAAAAACCGAGTTGTGAGTGATGATTAATTAACTACTAATTACTATTCAAGGAATCGATGCCCTAACAACGGAAATTCGGTGCGCCTATATGTGCACCGTAATAGAGGTTCTATTGAAGAATATGTCTTTGGAATTCTGGGTCTCTGTCTGATATGATTACTTGAATTGATCTAATTAGTAGAAATTCTTCACTAGGTACCAAAAATACTCTAATCGCAATGACTAAAAGTTGCTCTCACAAATCAAGTGTTCATAATCTATACTTTATACTGTTTTATCAAATAGCAAGAAGACAAATTAAACATCAATTTAGAGTAACCTGTCAAGTTGTCTCTCGGGACATCACTTGTAAGCATATATTATTGAGCGAATTAATTATGCTAAATGCAACAGTAATGACAGTTAGGTACATGAATACTATGTGAACAAGCTGACTCGTGTAAACTTTGGTCTGGCTTCAAACAACTTTTAACCATTACATTTGCATACATACAAAAAATATTATTAAAACATGTAATTAAAAGTCAAGGATAATTAGTTAGAGAAACAAAATTATGCGTTCACAAGAGACGGAGCGAGGAGATTCTACGAAAAGGAGGGGGTCTATATGTTTCCGATTCGCTGAACCATTTGTCAATCAAAAAATTGATTGATTGAGAGACAGTGTCGATGATGAATGACAAATTAATCTTAATCACTTAAGTTATAAGATAGCAAAATAACCAATCAGTATTTGGTGATCTCTCATTATCTACTAGTCTTAGGCTCCTTTAATATTTTTTTATATCGTCTTATCCAAAAAAATATAATTATTATTAACGAATTACTTGATTAGCTATCCATGTAAAATGTATCGATCTGGCGTGGGCCTTAGCTTATTCAGACTGAAAGAATCCAAGGCTTTATCGTTCAATTTAGGCTATTTGGTTAATTGAAGAGAATTAGTGTTTCTTTCACCTTTGATTCCAACTTTAGGAAAAGCCAATATAAAGACGGGGACTAAGACTGCAATTTATAAATATGTTCACATCACAAATAAAAATGTCGAATTGAACAACCCAATTAATATAGGCAGTCTCCAAAACATGTTATGCGTGACTGACCAAATCAAAACATTCTCTAAATATAAAAACAAAACAAGTTGTTGTAACAATTGGAGTGTGAATCTGACTAGCCAAATTGGCACATCGATCGTGTTTCTTAGAAGCATGCATGAAAACACCTAGCGGGTAGTTAATGAAGTAGTGAAATTAAGAATGCGAATAGAAAGAAAGAGGCTGCACGTTGAGATGGACTTGACTGGAGACCATATGAGTAGGGCCAATACGAGGCAGACACATACATAATGTCACGTTGGGAGGGTCTAAGAAAAGGAAAATAATAATAATAATAATAATAATAATAATAATAATAATAAAAAAAAAAAAAAAGAATTTTGGAAAGGGAAAGGTGAGGCAGCACAAAAACAAAAACTGGGAATATCAATTATTGGGATCGAAATACTGAAATATGATGTGATGTGGTGTGGTGTACGCAGAATGAGTGAATAAAATGAAATTAAATGAATAGCCTGAGCGCGCGTGCCGTCCGGAGAGCGAGACAGAGACTGAGTGGGTCAGATTTATGAGAATTCAGACTGAGAATACAGAAATCAGAAGAGAAGACCGACATGCCTTTTAGTCCTTGCGGTACATACATTATATAAACATAGTAGTATGTAGCAGCTAGCTACGGAGTAACGATAGATATTAGTGCTGTGTTTGGTGTGCAAACTTTATTCCCATAAAAATCAAAAGTTGGCATTCGCCGGGCAAACCGGAAAACGACGCAAGCTTTGAGTAAAGACGACAACAGATAACTCTCGATACACATGATGGGCAACGCGGGCAGTGCGGGCACCTAGACATTGATACTATACCCTATGGTCGCCGTCAAGGGCCCTGCCTCGGACTCTGACCCTGACCCTCACCACCATCCTATAATTCCTGTTCCATTCTCTCTCTGTTCCATTATGCCACTCGTTTTATTTTTCGTCCGGCCCTCTCCAAACTTGGTTTCACTTCGCGCCTAATCATCTTCAACTTTTTCTTCAATTTATACTACCCATTCACTATCTACCTCTTTCATACATCCTCTACCAATATAATACGTCGGGCTACACTTTCACAGTTAATCATACTTTTTTTAAATATGTTATTCAATTTTTTATGTTTAATTTGCTGTACACAAATATATATATATATATATGCAGAGAGAAGTTAGTGTATATAAAACATATATATGTTTTGACCAGTTAAATTTTTAGATAAGTTTGAAACCATTATACTTTTAACTAATTTTTATATAATATATAATCAAGTGTGAATTTTTTTTCATAAATTAAATAATTTAAATATATATTATATAAAGATTGGTTAGGATTATCAAAACATTATAATTTAGATTACTATTGTCTGAATAAAGATAAGATATTTTTGCCTAATTCACACTCATCAATAAAATTACTTAATAAAATTAAATTTATTAATAATTTATATTATTTTTTAAAAATTAATCTTAAAATTATTCTCTTTACTTAATCATTAACGTGAACGAACTAATTTTTCTAAATTTTCTTTAAGAAAAATAAATTTATCTTATTAATTTATAGTATTTATAATAAAATAATTAAAGATAGTTGGGTAAAAGTACAGTAAATACAAGAGATTATTTGAAAAGAATTTATTAAAAATAAATTTTAAAAAATATTTTATATATAAAATGAAAATAGATATAGATGAATTATTCTCTAACTCTTGATTAGATACTTTAAATTAAAAAAAAAAAAAGAGAGATTCGCTACATCCGTCACTAATAAATAATAATCATGCCCTTTCTTCCGATTCCTTGTATAATGTCTTGCTAAGTTGTATTTTTTATTAATTATTAGTTTGAAGGACATAATGTGAGAGATGTATGTTAGTATTAGTGTTTTGTATATACTTTATGGTGGAATGCAAGGAAGGTTTATGGGAATACATGAAACGTAGGTAGGTAGGAATGTGAAAGGACATGACTAGAATGCATGGATGGGATGGGATATAATCCCACATTCCTATATACATGGGCCCCTACTCATGTCTCCCCTTATCCAGCACTACAGCTTTCCCAGGGCTCCTCTCATTTCGTCTTTTTGTTCTGTTTTTCTTCTTTTTTTCCCCACTTCCCTTTTAACTGTGATAGGTACGTTTCTAATCCTCAAACACTGCTGCAATGACTTATCCACTCACCCACCTACGAATGATCTATCTATATTCTATATACTCACAAGTCACAACTTGAGACAATAGTTTCATTTTGCACCTCTTAATTGTATATGCGAATTCCAACGTATCTGACTAGTCCATGGATCCTCCCTTTCATCAAAGTGGTTTCCTCTCTGCATTTTAGACCATGCATGCTCTATATTATGCCATCCATATCAAACAATTGAATGTCTGTCCTCTCTCATGTTAATTATCACTGCAAAAACACGTATGGTCAATATTGGGTACCATATTCATCAGTACATTGTACACTATAGGTGATTTTATTTATTTGGGTTGTGAACAGTAGCGAAGACCTTAATTTATTTTTGTGAGTAACATAAGAACATCAAGATTTTAAATTACGATCGCAATTATAATTTTATTACATTTTTTTAACATTATAAAAATTACAAATATATACCACCAATATAGCTACTACAGTTACGATGAATTTTGACCATTCTAAAAATTTTGATGTTGCGATTCTTTTAAAACCTTGATGGGGATATCATATGCCCTAAAGGTCGAGAAAGAATGTATACACTTTAATTTGTGAGACTGATATGTAAAAATTAATTTATGTATAGTATATGGGAAAGAGTGAAAGTTAGGAGAAAGGAGTGATGAGTATGTGTATATTATAGAATACATAAGATCATGGTTCAAAAGAGATCGATGGATGGTTCTTAGTTGTAGCTTTCCTTCTCCATACTGGGTGGTCCCCACCTTAAAAGCAGCAAAACTACATGTACATGGGTAGGCGTCCACATTCCTCAATGAGATTGATTGAGGAGTGAGAACCCCAACGAGGGGTTCACACCTGACAAAAGATATGGTTGAGCAAGATTCTTTGGTGAGGAAATTAAAATACAATAGATCATCTAATCGCCATGGGAATATGGGGTGGAGTCTTATTGGACTAGGGACGAACCTATGTGAGGAGTTTCTGACAAACAATAAACCCACAAAAAACCATGACGACCAAAGGTGACTGTTAAGAGAATTTTCGGTTTCCAAGGCTTGCTATCTACGAGTTGATGTTGATCCTTCTTGGATTTTGAAATTTGAGGCAGGCTTTATTACGCGTTAAAACTAAACCCATCTTTACCTTTGTTTTATATAGAAAGAATAATTACTTCTCTACTAGTTCGCTTAGCACAATTCCCATGTGACTATACACTGAAGATCCCCAAACCAAGATTTGGTATATCTCATATATAGTTATATTAATTCACCCACAGGCATATCAGTTATTCGAGATTTGTGAGCATGTGTACATTTTTTAAAACAAAACTTTAAGAACTTCGAGAGATCGAACTTACACATAAAATTGTATCTCACTCTATTTAACCTCTTAAATTGAGTGTAAAGTTTTAAATTACTGTTAAAGTCGTCGCAGTCACAGTTGTAGAAATCTCAAAAATTTAGTATTGCAAAAAATTTTAGATAAATGTGATTAATATTACATTGGTGTAATCATAAAACTATTGCAAATTAAAACCCTTAAAAACTTTGATATTTAATAATGGTTGCAGATCGACCTTTGAAGTATATATAAGTACAAATATTATAATACTAGTATCCTTTTGTTTTAAAACTAGATAAAATTGATTTTGAATCATTAAACATAATTTAGATATACAACTTTGTGTTGAAACGTGTATATGATGAGAAGAATTAATTCTAAAGATAAAACAAACAACTCCTTAAAGGCCCTTTAATTCCTTCCTTTCAATGCATGGTTTGATGATCCAGTGACATATAATTAAAAGATACCGACACCGAGTGTTTCAATCTTCTAAAGGCAAAATTACAATCCATGTGGATGTCAGATAAACAATAAAAATATAATGTCATTGCCGTTTTGATAATTTATTTTCATGCGTGCATAAATATATTGTCGAAATGATACTAATACAAGCAATAATACAGGATTTGGATGCACAAAATCCAAAATCTAATATAATCTAAAGAAAAATTTTAAAAAAAGAAGCTAAAGGTAGGGAGGAGTGTGCGTCAGCAATTCAGCATAGCTAGGCTATCATAGATAGTTGGTGTTGCATTGAGGATCTTTACTCGGTAATATATATATATGTTAGTCATCGAGCTTGATATGAACATAATTAACGATCGTCAACAATTGGTGCAGTCCAATGATGACCTAATCTTTAAGAACATATATATAAGCATTCAATTCTATTAGG
The DNA here is from genome assembly GCA_025330945.1 of Mucuna pruriens. Taxonomy (NCBI): domain Eukaryota; kingdom Viridiplantae; phylum Streptophyta; class Magnoliopsida; order Fabales; family Fabaceae; genus Mucuna; species Mucuna pruriens. The sequence goes on along the minus strand of JAENHJ010000004.1, from coordinate 1,411,842 downwards.
GAACAAATTTGTATTATTAAAGACAGTACAACTACACTATTATTACAAAAAATTGTCGAAATTCAAAAAGAAAAGTGAAATATGGAGCCCACCAATTTTGATTTGGATTGTGGAGCCTACATATGAAAGACTAACCGCAACTTTATCCAAATTTCAAAAAACAAATGGTAAAATAGATTAAAGCAACTAATAAAAAACAAAAATAGATAAAAATAAAAAAAAACAAAAGACAATTTATATTAACTTTTCTTCTATCACTTATAATCAACTTTTTATAATTATGAATATGAATCTTCATCTTAAACCAGAATATTTTTAATAATTATTATTCAATAAAAATATTTTTAAGAAATTTTTAATTGAGAATATTTTTAGAAATTATTATCATCACTTTAAAAAAATTATTGCTCAACTATTTCAATTTTTATTTATATGCTTAATTAAATTTTTTTAATTGTTTATCTCTTTTAATTTTTATTTTTAAATTAAATTTAAATATTTTTTAAAATAAATTATCGATAATTATAAATAATAATTTATCACAATATAAATTATTTATTGTAAATATAAAATTAATATATATTTATATTTTAAAAATATTTATTTATTATAAATTTTAATTATTTAAAAAAATATTTCTCTTGTACGCTTCACGCTAACATATTAGTTTATATGATAATTTACGAGTCCTATTTTAGTCTTTAATCATAATCGATATCTATACTTATACATCGTGTTTAGTTAGAAGAAACCGGAAAAAAGAGAAGAAGATAAATATTGTTTTAAATATAACTTATTTAGTTCAAAATTCAGGAAATGAGAGAAAAACGGAGGCAGTAAAAAATTTTCTTCTCTTGATTTTAGCTTCCAAAAAATATTAAATTCTTAGACGAAATTAATTCGACGAATAGAAAAAGTGAACAAAAGATACTTCAGTTATAATGAATAAAATATTGGTACTATTAGTTATTGCACTCTATTATTATTATAAGATAAACGGTAATTTTGACACTCTTTCCAATATTCTTTATTATTAATAGAAATTTATTAAAAAATAATGAATGAAATTGACTTTTTTTAATGAGTCTCTTCATTTATGATAATTTTTATTAAAATTTGTTATTTATAATAAATTTCAGTAAATAATAAATAGAATATAAAAAAAAATAATGTTAGAAAGAGTGTGATTAACATTCTTATTATAATTAAGGGTGTGATAATAATACAATATTTTTCTTTTTTTCTTTTTTTTCATTTTCTTTCTCTTTTCTCCTCTTTTTCATTAAATTCTTTATTCCCGGCCCCTTTCTTCCTTTAAATCAAATACTTTAATAATGATATTCAAAATATATAATGTTATTCAATATATATTTTTAGTGGTATGCATGTTTTTCTTTTTCTCTTCAGTTGAAATAAAAGAATACAAGTACCTTAAAATCTATTGATGCTACAGGCTTTTTCATCATAATACCCATATACATAATATTGATATGTAATATGACATGATACCGTAAATACAGGTTATTTTTCTTTTTGGCGTAGCTATATTATTTGGGATTTAATTAAACTATTTTGGAGGGAAAAAGTTGCTTTACATGTAAACTAGTTTTAACGGGTGTTAATTTTATAATTTAGATTTATATATTATTATGATTTTTAATATATTAACTATTTTAAATTTTATAAAATATATGTTATTAGTAATTATGTATAGAAATATTTTAAAATAATATATATATATATATATATATATATATATATATATATATATATATATATATATATATATATATATATATTCAAGTAATTTTATATTTTCACATATCTTACATTATTTAATTTATATAAACATGTTTCAAAAAAAATTGTATAAGAAAGTATTGTTGAATTTCTGTTCTAAAAAAAAGCACATACATACTATACAATGAATGATGTTTGCATGACTGCGTGGCGCTTGCCTGTCTTTTTTTTTAATATAATTTGTCTCCTCCATTGTGCTTGCATTAATATTGCTTGTACAATTTCATTATACCAACCTATATACTAATTGCTATGGTCCAAAGTTGTATTTGGTTCGCTTCACACCTGCTCAACTCGAATTTGGCATTACTAAATAATTTAGACAAAAACTTTTAAATAATTTTTTATCCATGCAGTGAAACATTTATTCTTCTTTACATTTTATTTTTTTGGTTTATACCAAGAATATAGTAGGTTTTGCCTATTCCAACAAAATCTTCTTTATATATAGTTAGTCGGAAATCGAACTCCTAACAATATATTTAAGAAATTCAATTATTTATTAATTATATTAAATCAAAAGTATTTTTACCCCAAATTAAACACAAATAATATGGAGTGTAAATAACCTCATTACATCTTTGAGCATAAAGAAAACGCAACAGCTATGCAGTCTACCTAATGTTTGATCATGAGCCAATGAAGCAAGATAATCAACTAACATATTAATCTCTCTATATAGATATGTGAAACACTAACCTCCCACTCCTTTGCGATCCAAAGATGAAGCAAGTCCACCATGGCTCTGTATGGATGTCACTCCCAATCCCTTTAGCAAAAATTCCACAACAAATTTTGGAATCACATTTCATACAAAATTTTCTAAAGTCAGCATCCCACCCCAATTTTTCATGAATCTCATCATCCAATTACCATTTGGATCCCGTAAAACTCCTGCACAATAGGATCGCTCTCCTCCTCAATGAACTAACCCATCAGTATTCAATTTAACTCATCCCAGTGGAGGAGCCACCACTAAAATTCATGCATTGTATAATGCTTCAATGCTCCCAAATGGTGGAGAATCAGCACAGACCTTCTGGCTTACTATCTGACGAAGATTATTAGCATCAATTTTGTCCCATAAAAAATGAAGCTATTGTGGGCCTTCCTGGCATGTGCAACGTTGAGTTTTTTTTTTATTTGATTCATTAAGTGAGGGAGTGATTACAAGAGCAATTAAATTTAATTATTTTAAAAAATATTTAATAATGATTTGTGTTGTATTTTTTGAAAAAATCTTAAAAGAGGTTGAAACAATCTAAGGCATGCTTACAAAGACAAAAGTTTTTCCTAAAAGATGGATAATAAAATTGTGGAGCTTATTGTGTTAGATGATTATTGTCATTGATATATTTCAAACACAATTTGTTTAACTAGTATCATCAACACGTTTTTCAATATAAAAGGTAACTAAAATATCTCATAAAATTGAAGGAGATGCGAAGGAATAAGAAAAATAAAATCAAAAGACACAAAAAAAAATACTTATAATTAATGCATTTAGGCATTTCACAAAAACTATGAATTACCTTACTAAGCATTTTAGATCTAGTTGTTGCCATCTAAACTATAAAGACTACTCTAATTATGATCTATATACCTAATCATTAGAGATATGTACTTGTATCATGACTTAGTATCACTTTTATGGAGTTTTATTTCATGTTTCATTGCATTTTTATATGTGTTATTTGAATCATGGTTATATGGATTATATATTATATTTAGATTGATTTAAGTTATGTGAAAATTAATTATTTATGTTATCGATTAATATTGTTTGTATCCAAGTGCTATTTTAAATTAATTATTTGTGTTTGGGATTGATTAATTTATCTAGATATTGTTAATTTCATAAATAAAAATAAATTTAATAAAAAAAAGGGCTAAACCTTCTATAATATAGTTTGTCTTTTATAGTAGGTTTTTCCTACTGTATTATCGACGGAAAGATGTTAGTAATATAGTGGGTTTTACCCATTGTATTGTAGAAGACTATTGTTTGTAACTCAGATACATCCCGCTAAAAAATTAAAATTTCCTTACTCTTACTTTGTGAATTACAGAGATTTTTTTCCTTCGGTAATACAGTGACTTCTCTTTATTACAAATGACTTTTCCATCATTAAAATCAATATTTATTTGGTAAATTTGGTCACTATTTTAAAATCCAATTTGTAAATAAATTTGGTTACTAATACTTCAATTTTATTTTATTTTTTTTATGTTTTTGGTGGAGAATGCATATGGCACAACAACTATGTGTACTATATGTGTTATTTGAAAATGACGGTCAACAATTGCCTAACGCCAATGGACAACACACACCAAGAAGAAGTGCAACTTATTTCTAAGCCATTGTGGATGATTTTAAGCTAATGGCCCAAGAATTCCAAGGAACTTCATTGTCCCTTTTCCAACGCTAATATATAGTAGCCTAAACCTTAGCTAAACTTGCTTCTTCTTCTTTTTTATGAAAGAATGTGAATTGTGAAGTTCCCTTGCCAAATCTCCTCATTAATACAATATGATGTAATCACTTTGGTTAATTTGTAGAATAAAGCAACACTAATCTCTCTCCTTTTAAAAAAATGATAAAATCATTAATAAGAGTTTTTTTTGGGTTAAATGTCAAAAAAAATTAATTTTTTTTTTCAATAGTTTTATAATGAAAACCTTTAACACAATGTCAATTCGTTAACAATTTAAAATTAGGTTCTGGTGAACTACCTGATTGGTAATGTATGTTTAAGCACAAAAAATGACATACTATCATTACAAGAATTTTTTGATTTTGCTACTAATTTTAGCTACCATTTAAATTAGTAGCTAAATCCTAGCTAATTAACTATTAATTAACTAGAAAATTATTTTTTTCTTATTACTACAAATTAGCTAGGAAATAACTACAAATTTTAAAAAATTTACTACAAATTAACTAAGATTATTTTCCTAGCTAATTTGCTACTTATTTCATGCTACCATTCAATATTGTAGTAATTTTGTAGCTAATTATTTTTACTAGAAATTAGTTACAAAATAACTATTAATTTTAAAATTAACCACAAAATTATTTTGTAGCAAATTTTAAATTTTCTAGTAGTATATAATAAGTTATTTTAACTTGTTAGATATATTTAACATACTTATTATATAATCTCTAAAATTTTTATTTTTAGCATTTGGTATTAATGAGTCTCTGCTTCTCCTTCTTCATCTTTTCTTGAGAAAATTCTTTCTCTCATACCATTAGTGTTAATTTTCACGATTACAACATCAAATCATAATTATTTATTCTATTTGCAATTATTCTCATCGATCATTGGTTCGTGCCATTTGGTCAAATTGATGTCAATTTTTTACTTCAAAAATTATATTTTATTCAAAAAGTATTATTTAAAAATTAAAAGCAAGAAAATAATGAACTAAAAAAGAAGTTATGTGGTGTGGTGTAAATCGAACCTCCACCATTCAAAATTCCTGAAATGCTTTCAAATTATTGCTTGTCACATTTTATCTTTTCCTCACCTACCACTACAAAAACTTAGGAATCAAAATGGTGCATATAGTAAAGTTTAGGGTTTATGGTTACATCTCAACCATGATCTTTTGACACCCCTTTGATACAAGTTAAAGCAGGTAACTAATTGTGAGCCTTTAGAAGCAAATAATGATAAGTTGAGAAATGAAAAGCTTGTCACAAATCATATTGAATGTTCTCTTGCTCTTGTTTTTCCTCAGAGGTTGAGTCATTTGGAACCTAAGTCTTTGAGGGCCCCACGATTGGTCCTTTTATCAAATCAAGCTTTGTGCAAAGAGTGTTTTATTTAGGTGTAAGAGAGAGAAAACCCATTAGTGGAACTGATGGCTTTGTTGATTTAGAGGACAAAGATGTTATAGGTAATTTTTTGAATGGATTTGACATAAAAGGAGAGGGTGGTGCCATTGGTGGCATTTCTAGTGGTTTGGAACATGGAGGAGGCGAGGGTGGTACCATTAGTGGAACTTGAAGAAGGAAACCTTGTAGCACCCCATTTTTGTTTGGGTAGGCAAGAGGGGACAAAAATCTCGTACGTTCCGCACCTTCTGCTTCGAATTTTCTACCCATGATTTGTTGTCTGCCTAAGGACGACCAAAACGTGGCCTGCGCATGATTTTGTCTAGCTTGGGGCCCTTGACATCAGCCAAAGGGTGAAAAGGAAGGAATCAAAGGAATGGGGACAATACACATGGCTAAATCTACTGCGAGGGTGACCTCAGAGGTAGCATATAAAAGGCCCAAAATTGAAGGTCATAATGGGAGGGGGGGAATCTTTGGGCGGAAGTTTTGAGAAAATTTGGAGGAAGAGTTGAGAGAAGAGATTGAGAATTTCCTGAGCATAGTAGCTGAGAGCTGAGAGCAATCCCCGAGACTTTAGAGCATTCAAAGCACAACTTGAGAAGAATCGTCCGTGAAAGTTGAAGGGAAGAAGAACCTCAACTCCGAGATACCAGGTTAGTCTTTGATACTCAACAAAATGTAGAATAGCTTAGCATACCATAAAACTGCAATTTACATCCCCACCTACTAAACTTTCCACACCAAGCATTGGTCAGGTATACACACTAGCCAATATGTAGTGGACACCCAACCAGCCGAGTTGGTCTTGGTCCTCCCTTGGAACCATCACGTTTGAACCCAATCACTTCTCCACTTAGGCCAATTCCAAACCAACCCCAGCTCCAGGTAGCCGAGGATTACGTTAGCTCCAACCTCAATATCACATACATCACAAAATCACTAAGTTGACACTTTGCTTGGCCGATTCGATCTCGGCCACCTTCCTAATTCGGTTGACCGAGTCAGTCTCGGCATCCTATGCCGAGTCAGTCTCGGCATCCTATGCCGAGTCGGTCTCGGCCCCCTCCCAGCATTTATCCTTAAACTCCCCAGCATCTATCCTTGAGCTTCTTAGTTACGTTTTTCTCCAAACCCATGGACGCCTAATAGATAGTCTATCTCTTCCCACTGTCAAAACACATGCACAACCCCCGGAGTCGAGTCAGTCTCGACCCCTTCCACAGCCGAGTCGACCTCGGCATTCTGTCACTTCCATAGTCAAGTCGGTCTCGGCCATCCATTTCCATTTACGAAACACATAGCCCCTGGGCCGAGTCGATCTCAACCCTTCCATGCCAGTTGGCCGACTCCGCCTCTACCCCTTTTCTACCAATCAAGCTGAGTCGGTCTTGATCCCTTTCCACCTAATCATCCAATGTCCAGAAATATGTGAACTTTGATTTCTTTGACAAAAAGGAGATACGTGGGAGCAAGAGGCCAACTCTTGTCAAGTTACCCATCCAAAAAACCCAAAAATATTTCACACTTACTCTATGTAAATACTTCATCTTTAGAAAGACATCAACTAAAATGTAAGAGTCATTTCCTTTTCATGCAGTCAGTTAAGATAACTATCGTGTGATAGGCGTGATGGGATACCCAGTGATCCCTACGTGTAACCGACTTCCGAACCCATTTCTCTGATTCAAGGGCCAGCCTTATCCACTCAAAGGTTTCCCGACATTTTCAATAAAAATGCTGGTGGCGACTCCGTCTTCCTTGTTTCTTCCCTGGAAGGAGCTCGGAACCCAAACTTTCTAATTTTCGCCGACCCCATGTCGCGATTTAGGTCGTGACAAACTTCTAACAACAAAATTTTGTATTTTTGCCTAATATTTAGGACTATATTGCAATTAATATATGTCTTAGGAGTAATCTATAATCAAATTTGATTATTCATTAAAAAAATATCATATCCAATGGTTTATTCTAATGGCTCACTAGTGCACCATTGCATGAGTTGGTTCACCCTAGAATTCACCTTTAGAACTATTACAAAAGTTTTTCATTTACATTAATATTCACATTTTTTAGGGATTGAAAGTGCTAACATTAGGTCCATTTGTGAGTTTAGGGTTTAAGGTTTAAGGTTTAGTGAGTTTTTAGTTTATGATTTTCAAATGCAATTTTCAAAACAAAACGTGTTTGGCTAAAATGGAGCTGAAATGATTTTTAATAACTCAATTTCAAAATATTTTTACATTCATTTTCAATACCAAGAAAATAAATTGTGAATTTTCTTTTTAATTTTTTTTAAAAACGGCCATTACATTTGACAATGACTTTTCTCGTCTTCGCCACTACTACCACGAACATCGTTGTCACACCACTACTACAATCATCGTTGCAACCACCACCATCGTCATCGCTATCACCATACCGCCACCACTACTACCAACACCATTGTTATCGTCATCACCATTGTTACTATTATCATTGACATACAAACAGACCAAATTAAATTTTATAAAATAATATTTTAAAGTAAGTTTATTTTAAAATTAAAAATAAAAATTTTAACTATTTTTTTAACAAAAAATTGGTTGTAATTTAAAAAAATTAAATTTACAACTAAAGATCATCTTAAATATGTGAAGTCTTTAAAATAGTTAATTAGCTAAAATATTTTTTGGTATAGTAAATGGGTTAAGTAGCTAAAACATTTAGTGATATGTGAAAATGTGAATCTTAAAAAAATTAATGTAATAATATATTAAAATTTTAAAGATCGATTATTTGATTGTCACACGGGAACAATCACCGATCATAGTTATAAGTGGATTATTCTAGTAGTTGATTTATAACAAATGATGAGTAATTTGATAATACGTCATCTTGTATCTTTCTCCTTTGCTTGGAAACGAAGTTATATCATTTTCACATCCAACATGCAATACAAATAATTGAAGTAGCACATATCTTCTATATTGTTGAGTTGTCTCCTTATGATATTGATGTACTCTGAATTGATATTTTATTGTGGTCAACATTAAAAAAAAAACTCTGTGAATTGATATTTTGTTGTGGTCAACATTAAAACAAAAGATCGATGAGATAGTACTAACTTGCCTTTTGTCTTGGTCATTTGTTAACTTGATGTCCTAATGATGATGATCATTTGGACGAGCATTGTCAATATGGGAATTTGGAACTTCACATTCTAGCTAGTCCAGCTGAATTGTGCCAGCATGAGCTCATATTCAACTAGAAAATATTATTTTAAATTAAAATTATAATATTGTAATTCTTATTATTTTTGTGGTGTTTATAACATTCACTAACTATAGTATAATTATTATTTAATTATACTCCTTATTTAAACTTTACCAATGATGAAGCGTTGACTTGGTGTATTATAATAAACGATTTTGTTTACAAATTGATCAAAATCTTCATTATAAATTGTAATAACATTGTTTTCTTTTTTATTATTTATAAATAATTGACTTGTAGAAACTTTTGGACCAAGTTTAAATAAAAGAGAATGTTTTGAACATTTACCAAATATTTTTCTTTAACTTGAATAATAACTTCTATAAGATCAAAATAGTATATTTTAACTCATCTTCATTCTTTAAGTTTGTATTTTGTTTTTCTTTCGTATCATCCTCCGGTCAAAATACATATAACCTAGATATTTTGCATTTGAACTTTAATTTAATTGTCAACATGATCAATAAGCAAGACATGATTTAAAATATTATGATAAAATTTCCTTGGAAACATATGTGACATATGTAACAAGTCGGTGTTACTACAAGGATAAACATTAAAAGAAAATAACAGGTGGAAATTGATTTTAAGGAAAATTTTATATTTAATTTGTTTATAAAAAGAAGGATAATTTTTCGAGATATCATACACAACTTATTCTTATGCATAACAACATAAATCACATATTGAAAATATAACTACTATACAAGTCATCAAAGTTTAGTTACACTCGTGGGTTATAAACACATTTGTGCCACCTAACACTTACATTAGATTGTCCAAGCATACATCAAGAGGAATAGGGGATAGGAGATACAACACTTATGCACTCAAGCTGGTCAACAACCACTACCGATAACTATTCAAAACACACTACTACTATGACGAGAGTCTATAGGAGAAAGCCCCACAAGCACTCAAATTACCAGTGTAACGTTCGTGCACTATCTTCTTAGAGGCCTCGACATCTACTCTCATGAACACACAGTTTGGGTCATCGCAATCATATGCATACAAATACTAAGTAAGGGTAAGCTATAGTAGAAATAAACTTACATACAAAAATAATCATAATAATCATCAAAAAAGGACCTCATCCCTTCAACAACATAATCATCAATCAATATAATATTCCACAACCATTCATATATATATATATATATATAATGTTGACATTACCACCACTACTCCATGAAGTTTTATAGGTCGAGCTATCACCTCTATCACTTTCTTATCATACTCTTGTCTCGGTATTGGGAAAATAAGGTGTGATCCTATGGATCAAAAAGTGTTTGTCAGGATATAAGAGTAATGGATACTAACACCACGTATTCATCATCTCATCATAGTCATCTTCAAGACAAGCTAAAACTCACCACAGTAAGGAATGGTACACTACCCATCTCCTTAAGAGTAAAGTAGATCTTCTTACTTATCCAACAACCATTCTATCTTTAAAGATAGAAACATTTCAACATATTATGTCATTATCTTCATTAAGATTCCACGTACAAGCTTTTAACTCATCCTACCTATAATCATCATTTTATAACAATATTCACAGCTTTCAAAAGTTATAATTAATCACTTATACAATTTTCACAACTTAAACATTTCCTCACTTCCAGGAAAATTCGCTCAACAAGAGGGATAACTTGCTTAGCAATTCCTACCTTCTAGAAAAGGTATCACTCATCTACACACATTCACTCAGTGAGAATCTAGCCTTGCTCCGCAAATAAAGCCAAAAAGAGCTCAGACTTCATTTGGTCACTAAGTGAGAGAGTATCTCGCTCAGCAAATAAGTCATATAGGCTTAACTTCCTAAACTTCATACGTCTCGCTCAACAAGGCTAATTCATCGCTCATCCAAGGGACTTCTAGAGAGGCCCTATGTTCTCACCTTACTTTCACTCAATGAGTGGGGTGACTCATCCAACAAAATGAAGCCATAGTGACTTCACATCTCAGCTACGTTCATTTGGCCCGGCGAAAACTCTTCCTTCACGCAATGAGAGAAGCCATAGACAACATTCTCTCAAAACTCTCAGATATTTGCTCAATGAATGGGACTGCTCACTCAACGAGTGAAGCCATTAAGACTTCACAATCACCACTATACTTATCTCGCTTAGCAAAGGTATCTGTTCGCTCAAGGAGAGGAACCATAAAGAGCTCACTGAAATCTCACCTCTTATTTGCTTAGTTAATGAGAGGTCTCACCCAACGAATGAAATCATAGTGATTTCACACTCTTAACTATGTTTAATTCACTCAATCAAACTTTAGATTCGCCCATCTAGACCTTGGATTCACCTAGCTAGACTTTTGACTCACCTAGCTAAACTTCATCGTTTTCATGTGTTCTTGAGCTTTCGCCCAGCGAGAGAAGCTCTCGCCAAATGAAAACTCATGTTTTCTATAATTTACCTAGAAAATGCAAGGTTGTTAGCAAGAGTCTCTTCCCGTCCAACAAACCTTCAATAGAAACCTAGAAAATAGGCATTCACCCAATTAGACAGGAGACTCACCCAACGAGAGCTCCTGGACAACAACAACATGCAAATCATCCAAAAATCATCAAAATCTATATCAATTCATCATAAACTCAACCAACAACTCCAAATTAACATATAATCAAATTTTAAACATCAAAATAACAACAAATCTCTCATGCAACCACATATTCATGATCAATTCAATAATTTTCTCAAAAACCCCAAAACTCAACAATGGCTACCAAATTCCAAACAGATTATAACCATGCATCCCTATGTAATTAAACAACACAACAATATCATAATAACAATATACAATCCACGACAATCAGACAAGGTTAGCTTCCTTTACTTATTATAGACAAAAGGATGGAAACTTTAGTGAAGAAGGGTATGAAGCTTGATCAACAATGGTAAAACTTGATCAAGAAGGGTGACAAAATATCAACTAGAAGGTGATTGCTCATGGTAATGGTCTCTCAAAATTCAGCCAAGAGTGGCCTTGCATGGGTATATGTAAGGTTGGAAGGTATAAGCAATCATCCAAGGGTCAAAAGGGATTTTATGGACCAAAAGTTAAAGGGATTTGAGAATCCCTTGGGCAATGGGAAGCAGCAGCCATGCAATGGTTATGGGATTTTGGAGTTTCTCTAGAGCTTTAGTTGGTTGGTGATCTACCTCAAAAACATGTCATCGCACTAGAAAGCACGTTGATGACACTAATTCGACTCTACTTAAGTAAGAAATATTTTAAGGAAACCCAACTCAAGGTGACAACCCAACTCAGATAATCACTTATAAGGAAGACTTGCCTTGGTAAATGTGTTTATGCCCGTTTTAGCCTTTTCTCTATATTTTCTCGAGAAATACACAACATAACATTTTCTTAATTCTTTTTCAACAAAATTTTACTTTAATTATTCTTTTAATTATTTAATCACTTTTAATTAAACACATATATAAAAAGCTCGATGTTTCAAATAATAACCTACTAAGATGGATCTAATAATAGAAAATTTTAAATAATTTGTATAAGATTTTAAGCTTTAATCCTAATAACATAATTATATAATCTTTTATTAAATAGTATTTATAAATAAATTATCAAATGATTGTTTACTTTATTTTTATAAAATACATGTCATAAAAAATAATTAAATAATATAAACAAATATATTTTCATATATTAAATAATGTAAGTTAATTATCAAAATATTATTTACTTTATTTTATATGTACATAAAAATAAGAATTACACTAATTAATTACCACAAATTCTCATTAATTCTATAAATTCCTCATACATTTTCATTTTTATTAATAAAACATTAATGATGAAAATAATAATAATAATAATAATAATAATAATAATGTCAATAATAATATTTATAATGACAAGCATAAGAAATCATTTCTTAAAGATTTAATAAATAAATAATATTCAACATTGATATGTTTATAGCTAATGTATTGTCTTAACTTAAAATTAGAGTATATAAATTGTGACACCCTTCTACCCCAAATACTTAAATTAAAATAATCAAGTAAATAAAAAGAAAGACAAGGTAATAGATAAAATCAAGAAAACTCAATTTGTATTAAAGATAAAAGGTTCACATGTTCAAACATTAAGTATACATAAAAAATTATCTCATAAATTATTAATGTTGATCTAAACACGTCATTCATGTGTTTGACACATATTTCAAATATATAAATCACTTTCATTTCAGTATACATTTAGTGAGTTATTAATATGTTCATTATTTTCAAATATTTAAGATGCAAAAGTTCGTAGGAAAAGACATAGAATCACTATTCTAAATCCCAAGCTCCGATGTCACACAAATCAGAGCAAGACCCACCTCTTCAAAACTCGGCACCACGAGTGCCCCCAACATTACCTAAAAGTAAACTACAAGATAGTACCCCAAATCCCACCCATTACCGTACCAAATTACTAATAGTTAACAAATACTCATATATCAATCACACGTTCCATCACATTCAAAATCAATCACATTCCATTCATGTTTACAAAATGCACATGCTAGCACAATGCATAAGCTCATCACCACACCTAAGAGTCTCGATTCGAAACTCCACACCATAGGCGAACCTCCTCAATCCCCTTAGTTATCACTAATGATGGCCACACCGTTAAACACCCCATATGGCCAGTGTGTTGCATAGTTAAACACCACCTATGGCCCGTGCGAGACATTCTACACAACTGTTAAACACCACCTATGGTCGGCGTGTAGCATGGTTAAACACCACCTATGACCCATGCATATGAATGCCCCCCATCATTAGTCCACCCTGTTAAACACCACTTTTGGCCAGGGTCCCTTGTTAAACACCACATATGGCCAGGGTATTATAGCCACGTTTGGCTTCTCATGCATCTCATGCATCTCATGCCCATGCTTAATGCATTCTCATTCTCATGATTCATACATCATTTACATAGTCCATAATCATGCCAAAATCATATCAATTTAGCCATCATAACCATAAATCATTTATAAGAACGCACAGAAACACACATAAAACACCATTGAATTCCACCCAATTTCACCATTACACACAAGAGTTTCAAATTGAACCTCAACCATGAATAACCATGAACAACCACGAGAATCAAGTAATTAAGACGATTAACCATACAATTTCAAACGAAAATCACATTAAGGCAAAATGTTAATCCAAGGATTTAATCCCCCTTCAATTGCCACAAGACATCATACAATAACAATTATTAATAAGGGCCCTAGGGAAGATTCTACTGCTCATTCTTCTTGTTCCTTTGGGATTCCCTCTAGAGATTTTCCTTCACACTAAAAGCAACTAATTACATTATCAATTAAGTCAACAAAAACCACGATACACATTGACGAATATTTTCTACCGATTAAAACATTTTTAGAACATAATAACCAAACAAATTTGAGAATTTAGATCCTAGAGACCTAGGAATTGCCCTCACTACCCGTACACCCCCGCATTCACATATAACCAAACCCATCTCCCCGTACCTTAGATGCGAAGAACAATGATGATCTGATGCAGCTCTAGGACGATCTGAACACCTTAGCTTAGCCCCTCCTCCTTGCAGATCTGCGTTCTCTCTTCTCTAGGTCTGACTGTTTAACGCGCAAAACACAAATTGGGATAAACTAATTACCCCATGTCTAATATTCTAACTGGGTCAGGTCAACCCTGACCTGCCCGTCAGTCCCCCATTAATTCAATTAATTAAATTAATAAATGAAAATAATTCAGATTAATCAGTTTATAAAACCATTAACTCCTCTATTAAAATAAAATTAAATGTAAATATTTAAGTACTAAATTAATTTTATGCCATCATTAAGAATAATAATAATAATAATAATATTTCAGTTTCAAAATGTAATTATTTAATAAAATAATTTCCTGCAACAATTAATAATTAAAATAAAATTGATAATAATAATAATGAAATTTATTTCTAAAAATAATTAAATAAATTTTAGGATGTTACATAAATCATTTAAAATTTTGTAACTATTTTTTAAATTTAATCAACCACCATACAAGTTTTATTAGAAGACAAGAATTGTAGGACTAACTACATATAATTGTGGAGAAACCTTAAACTGGAATAAGAATGAATACAATGACATAATCAAAAGAGTAAAAAAATATTTGTGGAGAAACCTTAAACTGGAATAAGAATGAATACAATGACATAATTAAAAGAGTAAAAAAATATTTTCATTACAATTGAAGCATGAAATATGTGGGATCCCAAATCTATCCATCTAAGTAAAAGGGGTCCAAATTTGGTCCAATAAGCAAGAAAAAAGTCAACATTAGCACACCTCATACAAGTAGAGCTCACAGACCTGGCCATATCAGCAAAATTCACTAGATTTGGCCAAGTCAACAAAGGGAGACAAAATCTTGCACATCCCAAGAGAGTGGAGACCCTCAGATTCAGTTAGATTAACCATGAACCCTTGGATCCAGCCAAGTCAGCAAGAGGAGACAAGGATCCAAATCCACCTAAGCAAAAGGGGACAAGAATCTACACGAATCAACTACCCCTAAAGTGGTTGTCGAGAACATGTCACGATCTGACACAGAGTTCAAAGCACATGACTTAGAGATGTGTGATACCAGCAAGGTAAAAGACGTGAATAATTAGAGGGCTAGGATCAATCCAAGTGGTTGGATCTGATACACCAATGACCTCAGGCATAACTTATAAAAGGTATCACAGCAAAGAACTCAAGGTCGATCAATTGGAAAAAACTCTTGCTAAAGAGAGAATTTTTGAGAAAGGTCGGAAAAATTGGAGGGGAAAGTAAACATTTGAGAGCAAAGAGGTTGACAGTGGAAGAGTAGGAAAGTTGGAACGAGAGATTGAAAGAGAGATTAGCAAAAGTTTACCAAAAGAGAGGAGTTAAGAATTCCGTACATGAGTTGGAGCTGAGAAATAGAAGAAGTCCCCAAATGTGGAACTGTCACCAGCGCTCAGCGGAAGGAATAACTTCACTGAAGAAGAGGAACAGAGCTAAGACCTCTGGATACCAGGTAAGTCCTTCAAGTCCTGAAGTAATACATATTCATAAGATAAAGTAGATAGCTCATGTTATAGGTTTGTCATCTGCATCTTCATCATTGTCATCCCTAACATCAATTAAAATAGCCAGGATAACTAATATGTAGTCACTACCTGCATGGACCGAGTCAGTCTCGGTCCTCCTTTTTGCATCTAAACCATAGAAAGTGTACATCTCTATATGAAGTTTCGGACTGGTTCCGACCCTACATAGTCAAAGGTTGTGTCCTTACCGATTCGGTTGGTCAAGTCGGTCTCGGCATCCAGTTGCATCAGGTGCTGAGTTGGTCTCAGTCCTCTACTAATATTTATCATCAAAAGCATCTTGTCGATTATCCACCAATTTTGCAGTTATGTCAAGGATGCCTAATGGATAGTCCATTTCTTTTAAAGTCATATGAGTTTGAACGCCTAATGGATAGTTCAACCTTTCCCCTTGGACGCCTAATGGATAGTCCATTTCTTTTAAAGTCATTTAAGTCTTGGACGTCTAATGGATAGTCCACTTATGTTAAAGTCATTTGGGCCTTGGACGCCTAATGGATAGTCCACTTCTTTTAAAGTCATTTGAGCCTTGGACGCCTAATGGATAGTCCACTTCTTTTAAAGTCATTTGAGTCTTGAACGCCTAATGGATAGTTCAACCTTTTCCCAATGACGCCTAATGGATAGTCCATTTCTTTTAAAGCCATTTGAGTTTAGAACGCCTAATGGATAGTTCAACCTTTTACCAATGATGCCTAATGGAAAGTCCATCCCTAAAATGTCATCCAACACTTGGATGCCTAAAGGATAATTCATCCATCATACCTCATAACATATCCAGAACTACTAGAACTTTGATTCTTCTGACTGAAAAGAGGTACGTAGGAGCAAGAGACACACTCTTGTCAAGTTATTCATTCAAAAACCAAAAATCACGCATGTAATTTCCACTGTAAACCTAGTCCATTAATTAAAAAAGTGCAGAATATAATGTAAGAGTCATTTTAACTCATGCAAACCAATTTGGGTAACTATCGTGTGATAGACGTGTGGGAGTACCATGTGTTCCCAACGTATAACCAACTCGTTACCCAATCTCTGATTCGTGTCCTGCCTTATCTATTCTCGGTTTCCGGTGTTTCCATTAAAATGCCAATGACGACTCCTATTAAAGCCAAATCGATCTTGATTGTCCTCACGAATAGGTCAAGTCGGTTTCGGCTTTGCATAGTTAGTTCCTCTTCC
Source organism: Mucuna pruriens (assembly GCA_025330945.1). Lineage (NCBI taxonomy): Eukaryota > Viridiplantae > Streptophyta > Magnoliopsida > Fabales > Fabaceae > Mucuna > Mucuna pruriens. The sequence goes on along the minus strand of JAENHJ010000004.1, from coordinate 1,394,609 downwards.
GAAATGAATTCGACTTTCCATTTCAAAAAACATTTTTCAAATTTCGTGATTTTTTCGTCCCGATTTAGGTCGCGACAAAATATAAAAAAAAATAATTTTTATAATATAATATGAATGTATTATAATATAGTAATATGAATATTTCTTTCTTTAACTTAAATACTAAAAATAAAATGATTAGATGAATTCAAATGATTTAGACTTTTAATTTTAAATTAAAATAAAAATTAAAATAATAAAAAAATTTATAAATGATTTTATCATTCAGTCTAGAATTTAGAAATTAGAATTATTGATAAAAATGTCAATTTATAAAATTTAATTTATAGAAATTAGAAAATATATAAATATTTCAACTTATAGAAATTAAATTTACTCAGTCTCTTATATATACAACTTACTATCATTATAATTTTTTTTAATTTTATAACTTACTACTGGTGTATTTCATAACAGAATTAACCGTAAGAACTAACCTGAGTAACAAATTTCAATTTCAAACCAAAGATTACACACGCCCAATTTTAGAGGGTAGAATGATAGCTTACTTGAAAATAAACACATAAAATTAAGTTGATCAAATAAAATTATAATTAAATAAACATATTATTAATCAGACTGATTGGAAAATATAAATATTTTCCGTAAATTTTCAATTACCTTTATAAGTAATTGAATAATAAAAAACACGTGCAAATTATGAATTTCTCACAAAATTAAAAAAAAAAGCATAAGAACTAACAAAATTATTAAATTTAACGATTAATGGTTATCAATTTTACTTCCTCGTCTGAAGTTAGCCGTATCAGGTCCTTTTATTTCAGTTGGATCTAAGCGAGGTAGTCTGCTTAAGGTGAGATCACATAAAATAACGGGCCGGATTGGGCCTCATTCCATAAAGAAAATTGGGCTGGATCGATGTGTTTTAATCTCTACCTTTTGTTGGGCCAATTTTTCTTTATTGTTTCTAAAAGAACCTCACTATATATAGCCATTTCACTGTGTCCAACTATTCTGGCTCAAGTAGTATAAAGCTGTTAAAAATAATTAAATAGTAAAGTTTTTCTTACTAAATTTTAGTTCAATTGTATTCTTAAGAAATTAAATTCGATAACTTTAAAAAGTTACAATAATCCAGTAATAGGTAATAAAATAGGCATGCATTTATCATTCGAGAATTAACATACTTTAGACAAAAAAAAAAAGAAGAAGTTAATAAACCTTTTTAACACACTTTATCATTAATAGATTTGTCTCTTTTAAAATAAAAAACAAAGTGGAAAAGAAATAAGGGGTTCCACCTTTAATTTAAAATGAATAAGTTTTTTCTAGGTATCTTAATTCTTACTTTATACAATTTTTCTTTAAAGGGACTAAGTTTATTATTGATTGATTGCATTTGGGTTTCACAAAATAAAGTATGAACTTAAACTATTTAAAAAAAATAAGAAAGAATAAGTTGAAAATAATAGTTTCTTTATACAAAATAACACTTATGTTGTAGATTACTTTTAAAATATGAATTTAAATATTAATATTATAAATATAAAAAACTTTGAAAATGTAATTTAGTTAATACAATTTTTAATTAAAATTAGATTATAAAAATGAATGGATTTAAAATTTTTAATTTAAAAAATAAAAAATCAATTTCACTAATAGAAGATTAATTACTATAAATATTATTATTATATTAAATGTTGATTGATAAAATTTATGTATTAATCAAATAAATAAAAAAGAATTCAAATTCTCTTAGTTAAATCATTATCTAAGAAAAAATGACTTATAAATAAATAATTCATAGTATGTTATGTATCAAGATGACTTATAAATAATAACCTGTATATACTAAACTACTGTGGAGACTCGCGTAACGTAAAGAATTTTAAATAATCTATGACGCATATATTTTTAAAAATTAAAATAATTTACAAATGTTCAACACAGTCATTATATTTTAAAATAACAAATAGAACTTAATATATTACATTAATTAGAAATATCAACATATATATATATATATATATATATATATATATATATATATATATATATATATATATATATATATATGGTTACAAAATAAATCAAACTAAACTTTATTTAAAGTCTCGAAATTATAAATGTCAATATTCAATTTTATGTAAGCAAGAACTTTTATAAATTTATAATAAAAAATAGTATCTTCATGTATTTTCTTTTTCATAAAAGTTCTATTAATCATGTTCTAAAAATTAAATAAACTATGTTAGTTACTGGATTATTTTTTTTAGGATAATAGTACCTAATCATCGAAGAATAATTAACTTTCTAATTATTGTAAATTAGAAATATAAAAATGTTAGGTTTCATACTATATTGTTTGTATTGAAATATAAAACTTAAAGTTCATCAAATAAATATATAAGTATCAAAATTTATATAAAATATTTATAATTATGTATTTTTAAAATATCAAATAATATATATATATATATATAGAAAATAAACTAAATATTTTTTAAAACCCATAATTATAAATCTCAATCATCAATTTCACATGCCATCCAAATTTTTTATAAATTTATAATAAAAAATAGTATATATGTTTTAGTCATATTTTTTTTACAAAAAGTTCTGTTAATCATATTATAAAAATAAAATAAATTAGAATACATTATATTACTCATTGAAATTATCTTTTACAACAATAATAGCTAACAATTGTTTAAGAATAATTTGCTTTTCAATTATGAAAAAAAATAGAAGAATAAAAAGGTTATGTCTCATACTTTGTTTGTTTGTGTTGAAATATAAAAAATTAAAATTCATCAAATAAATATATAAAAATAAAATTTATATAAAATATTTTTAATTATGTATTTTTTAAAATGATCCAATAATATATAATATAAAATACATTTACATAGAAAATAAATTAAATAATTTTTAAAAACTAAAAATTATAAATTTCAATCATCAATTTCCCATGCCACCCAAAAATTTTATAAATTTATAATAAAAATATTATCTATGTTTTAGCTACATATATTTTTTTTACAAAAAGTTCTATTGATCAGGTTATAAAAATTACCCAGATTAGAATAAATTATTTTATTCACCGAATTATCTTTTACAATAATAGTAACTAACTAAGAATAATTTGTTTTTTCATTTTTAAAAAAATAGAAAAATAAAAATGTTATGTTTCATACTTTATTATTTGTGTTGATGTATCAATTGCTGATTTTGTTTTAATTTATATTTTTTAGCAACTATGTATGGATACTTATAAGTACCTAGAAATATTGATAAAATTCACAACTAATAGATAGAGGTGGGCGTAAGACAAATTTTTATTCCACTGGACACAAGTGGTTTGTTTTATCTAGTTATGTAAAAAGTTTATGAAATGTACACACCAAAGATATAAAAGAGAGAAAACAATGAGAATGTCTATTTGAGGAGAAAGTTAGAGTTTCACTTTTTTAATGGTATATTTTAATTTAATAATTTAGTTAGTTCAATATAAAAGATAAATATTTATTTTATATAATTAAAATTTATAGTAAATAAATAATTTTGAATATATAAATTATATTATATTTAAAATTTATAATAAATAAATATTTTTAAATATATAAATTATATCTAAAATTTATAATAATTAATTTATATAGTGATATAATATTTTTTTAATTATTATTAATTTTAAAATATTAATATTTAATTTAAAATAAAAATATAAAGATAAGATGCTAAAAATACTAAAGACTTCTAAAAATAATTCTTTGTTAAAGTAATTTATAAAAATACTCTAATTTAATATAATTATTCTAATTTATATATAGAAGGTATATAAGTAAATTAAGATTTATTAAGACTATAATAATGTTAAAATTTAGTTTAACAAAACAAGAAAAGTAAACCATCCAGTGTTCGATTTTGATGGGTAATAAAAACAAGAAAATATTTTGAATTTGATATTATGTATTAAGATTTAAAATATAAATAAAATAAAAAATAAAAATAAAAACATATTTAAAAGAATAAATTTTAATAAATAGAATTAAATATTTAATGTGTAGAATTAGGATAAATTTTAATAAAAAAGATATAGAAAATAATAAATAAAAATGATTTATTTTAAAATGAAATTTACAATCTAGAGTGGATAGGGGGTACATTTGGAATCTGAATTTATTGGCATGGCATGATTATGAGGGGTGAGTCATTTAATTTAAGGTGATTGTTTGGGTGTGTTTTGATCTTAATACTATTATTTCTTTAATATTTAACCAGTTTCTCTTTAAAGGAAAACCATCTCCCTCCTTCGCTCTCTCTCCCACTCACTCTGATTGCCAAGACGGGAAACTAATCCATTATCGTCCAATCATAATTATTCCACGCCTACGCTATCCTATCCCCTTTTATTTTTATCTTTGATTCACGCGTTTGCTTCTCCTCTCCCCAAACACGCTCCCTAGGGTTTCCTCCAATTATGAACTGTGAAGTTTGCCAGCTCAAGGAACTGGAACTCGAGCATTTTGAGATACGCGAGGTTTTGCGATGTAATTCCGTTACTCCTACCGTTACACTTACTCGCTTTTCTATTATGATTTTGTTGTCGTTGCCTTTTGTTCAATTGCCTTTATCGGAGTGACGCTGTTGCAGGCATATTGCACACCATCGTCTTTCACCGTGCCTTGGGTCTCGTGCGCCCTAAAGACGTTGACTTGGAGCTTTTTGACGTCACTTACGTACGGTTTTAATCTCTATTTATTGCTATAATACTCACCCCTGTGTTTACTCTCCTTGAAACATCATTCAACTCTCTCTTCTATATAATACACAATACAATACAATTCACCTATAATATAAGCGCATGTTTGGTTTCATGTTGAGTTATCCTACTCCAAATCAGCTTAGAATACCAACTAAATTGAAGAATGTTCTGAGTCCAGAATTGATTTTGAGTTGAAGTAACTTTAAGTAGATTTTGCATTGAATTTGAGTTTTTATTCTGAATTTTACTACTAACTTGCTTTTAGTATAAAAACACCTACACATAAATTGCTTCATTTCAAAATCTATTCTAACAAAAATCAATTTTGCAAAATTAACTTCGTTCAAAATCTTTTTTGCAAACACTCATCGAACACACACGAAACTAATTGTGTTGTGTTTTGTTTTTGATGTCATTCTTGGTGTGTAGGTGCAATGTGGAGAGGCAGAGGTTGAAAGTAAAATAGATGACAAGATTGAGCAGTTCATTTGTTGGGTGGAGAAACACCCAAACAAGAAGAGTCAGGTTAGCGATGTGGTGAAAACTGAAAATGGTGCTAGTAGGGTTATTGTCTTTGGTGTTTGTTTTATTGTAATTAGGTTTTTTTGACAGGTTTGTGAATTGGATGATGCAGATATGTTTATCTTTCTATGAGGTGAAGAATAAACAGGCATCTTGGTTCAGTAACAAGGTTGAACGCTTGTATTGGGAGCAGTGGTATATTAATGTGAATGTGGCTCAGCATCTGAAGGCACATTCTAGCAAGGGTCATCATTCCAAAGTTGTTGATCCAGGAGGTGGTTCTCTGTTCGTCAAACTAAATCTCTTTTCATGTTTCAATCCTACGGTGGATTTAGTTTCTTTACACCTTACCTTCACTTAACATTTTATTTTGGGGGTGGGGTTGTTTGCCTATTTTTCTGTTTCTTATCCATAGAGGGAGCATTGGAGGATAGAAATGCTCGAAGTACAGCACTTGAGGCATCGCTTCGTGAGGTTTTATTTCAGATAATTAAATTTGTTAATGAGAAGAAGGATCACGTTCCACCAATACCAAATCTTGAGGGTGCTATTTCATTTCCCCATGAAATTACAATACCTAGGTGAGTTATGATTACTCTGGCTGACCATATCAGTTGTGATTTTGCACTTTGAATATTTCGTTAATATTTTGATAGCTTGGTTCTGTATTGAGTGTTCTACTTGGCTGATTGTGTTGATAATATGATGTCTTTCAGGCCTTTCTTCCCCTAGTTATGACTTTTAGAAAATCTTAGAGCTTTTTGAGTCCAAGGGTTTTTGGTTTAGTGGAATTAAATTGAATTACATATAATGCAATGTAATTCACATGTAGCAAGATGCAAATTAGCAATGTTTAGAGGTTAAATTTCAGAATAACATCGTGCCACAAGTTGTACAATTTGGGCATCTTAGACCCATTACAGGGGAGATCATACATAGGATCAAGCTGGGTGGACAAAATGCTTGGTGATCATGAGTTATCTATCAAGTAAAAGGAGATTTGATAATGCACAGTTTGTAGTTTATATTGGTCAGCCAAGTGCCAGAAAAAGTGTAGTGGATATGGGAATACTGAGGTAGATTAGTGGACTTACGAGAAAAGATCAGGTTAGGAACAACCAACCATATATGAGAGAAAATTAGAGTAGCGCTTATTGAGTAAAAGATGACGAAAACTTACCCAATATGGCTTGGTCATGTTAGTAGCCCAAATGAAGAAAAGGTTGGAATCAGGAAAAGACCTCCCCCCTGTTCCCAAAGAGGAGAGAAAACTATTTGAAAGGATTTTGTTCTAAATGGTTTCACTTTTACTGTAAATTAGGTTTTGACTGGATCACACTAATGTTAAATGATCCATACCGCCAACCCCACTTAGTGAGACAAGGCTTGTCTGTTACTTTTGCTATTATTTTTGCTCCTAATCATGCGGGGACAGAAAAAACTTGAATAGCTAGGGTCTAGCTTGGCTGAAAGAAGTGCAGACTTTAATGTGTACTACAATGAATTTTGCTGTAGAGTTTGGTAGAAAAGAGACCAGGGCTGAGAACAGAAATTACATGTTCATGAAAACTATTTTCAGAGTAGTGTTCAGTTACATATATTGTTTAAGAGGCATTGCATCAGCTTATTGTTTTGGAGAATGTAAATTTACTGAAAACAAGCTTCTTCTGCATAACATGAAAAATTTCAAACCATAAATAATTTTATGTGGATTGAGATCAGTGTTGGAGAAAATTAGTGCTGACATGATTTATTTTTTATTATTGATATTTTGTTACCTACTAATTGTACTTAATTTCAAGAGTGAACATTTTAGATGATACTCGGTGATTAGAATGCCCCCACCCCTTTTGTTTTCCTTGTTTTTCTCATTGTTTTGCGATGAATCATTTGTAAATAAAGGTATAGTTAGGTAAGACTCTAGGTTTATAGAAAATATTTTATTTCTCTCTATATATAGAAAAGAATAATAGTACATAAGGTATTTATGAAGAATTAAATGATTGATTTTGCTACAAATATGGAAATAAACAGAAAACAAATCTCCTAAAAATCAGTAGAGAAATAAGGAAATAAATGCTCATAATTTCTTAACATATCTTAATTGATTTAATTCAGATATATTTCTCCAAAGAATCTGGACAGATTCTTCTACTAAATTCGATACCCCCCCTTAAGTTGGTGCATAGATATCTATCATGCCTAACTTGCTAACAAGAAGTTCATACTTAGGTCAAGGAATCCCTTTGATAAGAATATCAGCCACTTGTTGTGCAGTTGGAATGAATGGCATACAAATAACTCCTTCATCAACTTTTTCTTTGACAAAGTGTCTATCAATTTCCACATGTTTAGTGCAGTCATGCTGTACTAGATTTTGTTTTATTGCTATAGTATAGCTTCAACGGTAGTCTAATAGGGGTTCCCAACTCCTCAAGAATTCTCTTCAGCCATAATATTTCATAGACTCTTTGAGCCATAGCTCTATATTTGGCTTCAACACTACTCCTTGCCACCACATTGTGGTTTTTACTACGCCATGTAACTAAGTTACCCCAAACAAATATACAATAGCCTGACGTAGAGCCCCTGTCTGTGACTGATCCTACCCAATCATCATCAGTGTAGGCCTCTATGGTCTGCTGTGTAGTTTTCTTAAAGAATAAACCTTTGCCAGGCACACTCTTCAAGTATCTTAGGATTATGTAAACAGCTTCAAGATGTTCCTCATAGGGTGAATGCATGAATTGGCTCACTAGGCTGACTGCAAATGCAATGTCTGGCGGAGTATGTGAAAGATATATTAATTTTCCTACCAACATTTGATAGTGAGAAGTGCCCACAGGTGTTCCCTCCTTGTGGTCCCCAAATTTCAATTTGGATGAATAGGAGTATCTGCTAGTATGCATTCAATATACCTGTTTCTTTGAGAAGATCAAGAATATACTTCCTTTGGGAGAGGACAATCCCCATTTTTTAGCATGCTATTTCCATTCCCAAGAAGTATCTTAAGGATCCCAGATCTTTTATCTCAAATTCTGCAGCAAGAGCCTCTTTCAACTAGTTCATTTCTGTCAAGTCATTTCCTGTGACAATTATGTCATCCACATATACAATCAAAATTGCAATTTTTCCATCAACTAACCACCTTATAAACATAGTATAATCAGCTTGACTATGTGTATACATTTGTCCTTTTACAAACTGTGTAAGTTTATCAAACCAGGCTCGTGGTGATTGCTTTAGCCCATACAAAGACTTCTTTAGTTTACAAACCTTTGAATCAAACTTCTGCTCAAATCCTGGGGGTGCATCAATATATACTTCCTCCACCAAATCACCATTTAGGAATGCATTTTTCACATCCAGCTGTTGCAATGGCCAATCCAGATTAGTAGCAAGAGATAAAATGACTCTAATTGTGTTTAATTTTGCAATGGGAGTGAAGGTTTTAGAATAGTCAATCCTGTAAGTTTGAGTGAAGCTTTTGGCAACCAACAGAGCCTGGTATCTTTCAATAGATCCATCAGATTTGTACTTTACAGTGATATCTATTTGCATCCCACCGAACTCTTCCCTTTTGGTAGTTCCACCAATTGCCATGTCTGATTTTTTTCAAGAGCCTTCATCTCTTCTAGGACAACTTCCTTCTACTCAGGAATTTCTAAGGCATCCTGTATATTTTTTTTTGGTATCTCCATACATGACAATTCTGAAGGAAAAACACGAAAATTTGGTGACAAATTTTCATATGACACAAAATTGGATAAGGGATGTTATTGATGGTGGTGTAAAGGATCACAATTCTCGGCTCTGAGTATGCTTCTTCCTTGTGTAAACAGGCTTAAAGGGTTCTATACCCTTGTGTTTTTATCAGTTTCAATTCCCTTTCTGTTTTCAGCCTCATTGCTGTTTGGTTGATAGGAATCAGGATTAATATCTTCATAGACTTGTAACATGTCATGAATGGTAGAATTTTCGTTACTTGGTACAAGGCTGACACCAGAGTTTTCATTATTCACAAGACTTGTTCCATTATTTAACATGTTGGACTCATAAATTTAAGGTATTTTGTTGAGTCTTCTATTGTTCTTCCTCCATTATTTAACATGTTGGACTCATAAATTTAAGGTATTTTGTTGAGTCTTCTATTGTTCTTCCCCCTTGAAGATGAGATTGAAAAAATGGTTTGGACTCAGAAAAAGTAACATCCATAGTTACAAATTTTTTTTTTAGAAATTGGATCAAAACATTTATTGCCTTTTGAAATGGAGCATACCCAACAAACACACCTTTATGCTCGAGGATCAAATTTACTTCGATATGGTGTATTAATGTGTAAAGGCTGTGCATCAAAGAAATTTCAGGGCAAAGTTAAATGATAGCCTATTTGTTGGAAAATGGTTTAGAAACATACCCAAGGGGATTATAAATTTTAAGACTTTACTAGGCATTCTATTAATCAAATAGGTTACTGTTAAAATGGCTTCCCCCAAAAGGTATGTAGAAACCATAGTTTGATAAAGCAAGGCTCTAGCTACCTCTAACAAATGTTTATTTTTTCTTTTGGCTACCCCATTCTGTTGAGGGGTATTAACACATGAACTTTGATAAACAATACCTTTTGCCACTAAAAATTGATTGAGATATTTGTTGAAATTGAGCACTATGATTTGGTAAGCAGATTTTTGTGGACTTCAAATATGACACCATCCAAGTTTATGTCATTGAGGAAATAAAGATGGGAGTTGGGCTCTAGATTCATAAATTAAGGGGCTTGATGAGCATTAGCTGTATGAAATAAGAATATTTATAAATTTTCTTATTGTTAGGTGTTGGATGAAATGGCATGCTTTGGAAGTTATCAGTGACACAGGTGCCGCTCAAACTTTAAGGGTGACCTAGTGGCTCCCACTTAGTGTGGTTTGGGGATGGTAGATCAGTAGATGTACATAGCCTTAACTCCTGCAAGCGGAGAGGCTGTTTCTAGGATTTGAACCCATGTTCTTTAGTTCAGAAGGTAGCCTTCCCTTCCCATTCTTCCAAGGCTCACCCTCTAGGCACAACTCTAATTTAAACAAAAAATTTGTTGCATAGCTGTAGGACCTGTGATGTTATATGAAATTGATGTAGGTGGTGAAAAGCCAACCAGAGAATAAACTCAATCTAGTAAAGATGAGAATGTCGCATTGAATAGTGGATGTGGTAGACAAGATAAGATTAAGAATGAATGAATTAGAGAAAAAGTTAGGGTAGCATCTATGTAGAAACTCACCTTAGGTGGTTTGAGCATTGGTGGAGAAGACTTGTAAAAGCCTCAGTAAGGATAGTAGATCAAATGGGGGGTAGTTCAATCACTAGAGGTAGAGGGAGACTGAGAAAACTGTAGTCAAAACTATTTAGAAGGATTTAGTGGTAAATAATTTGTCGATAGACATGATTTATGATAGAACATTATGGTGTCTTTCGATCCATGTAATTGACTCCACCTCGTAGAAAAAGACTTGGTTCCTGTGAGTGCTGGGGTAAATTGGTAATCCACAAGTGCACATTTTATGCATTGACTTTAGTAGTTTATATTTCCTACTCTTTGGGGATTGTCCCATCCTTCAATGTAGGCTAGGCATTAACAGCTGTACCTTCATTGTATATATTATTTTGTTGTCACATATATACTAATAGTTCTGAAATGTTGAGCTACTTCAAAAGTACTCCCTAAATCAACAGCTCAAATACTAATTTGGGTCTGTGCAGAATAGTTATATGATATCTGCTTTGTGATCTCAGTGACACAATAAAGAACTTCTAGAATTATCAGCAAAATAACTTAATATTTGAGAATATTTTTGTAATTTCTTTAATTTTTATTATCTTCACATTGGTTGGCAAGTATAAACGGCAATTGTTTCATAAAGCCTAGATTTTGAGAATATCTGTATTGGATGAAGATTACTACCCTTGGCATCTTGATGAGTTGTAGTTAGTTATTTCTCCGTCTGAAAATTTTGCTGAAGCTGCTGAGTTAACCCTGTGCTGTCAATGATCAGTTCATCAGATTCTGCGTTTGGGATGGACATGATCAAGAGAATGCTCCAGACAGGGCATCCAACAATGCTAAGTTGATTGTCAGAGTTTGTAGAGAGGTCTGTGAGGTTAAATGGATTCTTGTTCATATATTTAGGCTGGAAATATGACGCTGAAGAACGCTACGTAAGGCAAGGTTCAATCTATCTGTAAACAAAGCGGAATCTATAGGTGCAAAATAACTCGTATATATTTTCAAATACACCCGCCTGTTCAATCTCGTCTGATATCTTGTATTTCTTTAATTCATCTTCTCTCTAGAATTTACAGTGTTCTGTAGTGGTTATTTTCATTGTCACATGAACATCTCAGACCACTTACTGTCACACGATTGTATCAATATGATGGGTTGCCTGCTATATTGGTAGATGAATTCTGCTGTGCGTTGTTTTGTATTCTCCACTTCTATTGTTCTTACAGTTATTAATTTTCTTTCAAGTATTCATTTGCATTAGTTCGTGAATCCACTTGCGTAATTCTAAGCTATTGCTTTTTGAGCCTCTTTATAAGCTTGCCTGACGTACACTTCGGTTAAACACTTCACAAGAGACATCAAGATTTAGGCCACTTTAACTGGGGTGGTTAAAATTTGATTAGAAAATAATTGGTGTACAAAAAATAAATTATTAATCTATTCACAATATATTAAAAAGTTAAGCGTTCCCTTCTCTTACGCAAAGCTTCATCTCTCAACACAAGCATCTATGGTAACTGAAACGCTTCATTTCCTTTCTAGTACTACAGGAAGCTAATGTATATCTTGAATTTAGATATTTTTAATTTACAAGATAAAGTGCAGAACAAATTGATTGAGAAATCTTCAGTTAAGATTATGATGCATCCCGGCACCTTTCCTTCACTACATGTGGCTACGTGGGGCTCTAATTTTGGACTCTATCTCAGAGTATTTTGGGTCACAAATGGGATGCAAGGAAATCCAAATATATTTAAAGATTTCATGGTTTGTGCTCCTTTGCTTGTGAGTTAGTGCCGTCTTGTCTATTTTGTTTCGGCTTTATCCTAGACGGGCCTTTGTTTGGGTAAGGTGTTCTGGCTTGTTACAACTGGATCCTTCTTTGTGTAATTCTATATAATTGCCCTCCTCTGCATGTCTCTCAAGTCTCAACTAAATGTATTAATGGACCAATAAATAAATAAGTGTATTAGACTTGTGTGTATCCATATATATTAAATACTTTGATTGATCAATTATCATTCACCAACTAAAACTAATTTAAGCTATCCAATATATTATTCTCCTCTCGTTTAAGGTTTTGATACAAGAAAATAATTAATATTTTAAATTTTATAAATTATTTTTTATATTAATTAAATATCTCTTTTTATACTTCTTTTTATTTTCTCACTTTATAATAAATGGTGAAAAATATAATAAAAATATTTGATAATTTATTAATATTGTAAAGAGAGTATTATAATTAAATCAATTAAATAAGATTTGAGGAGGGTTAATAACACTTTATTATTGATTAAAAATTATAAAAATATACATATATTAGATTACAAGAAATGTTTATTAAATAGGATGTTTGAATTATAAAATTTATGATTTTTAATAAATTTGAATTAAAAGAAAATAATATGTTGAAAATAATACTAGTTTTTTTACATGAGATTTATATATGAATTGATATGATAAATGATAGATTAATTAATCTATGAATAATAGTACTTGCACAATTCTTTTTTTCCACTTAACTTGACTAACTCATTTCCTCTGCTTATTCTCCTTTGTCACTCTTTCCTTCTTTGCACAACATCAATGGTCCACCCTATGAAGTTGACGTGCTACTTGCTTTCTTTTGTTTGTTCTGGCTTGAACTCTTTCCTAAAAAAGGAATAAAACATTAATACATCTGGATCCTTCTTGGTGTAAACGAATTTCCTTCTCCATATCTGCATTTATCTCATGTCTCAACTAAATGTATTCGTATTTTTTAATATTTTGATTGATCAATTATCATTCACTAACTAAAACTAATTTAAACTATCCAATCTAGTACTATAATTAGATGAATTCAATAAAATTTATATATTGATGGATACGATGACTTATATAGATTAATTAATCTATTAATAATAATATTTGTACAAAACAATTTCACATTACTTTTCTAAATCATTTCCACCGTCTATTTTCCTTTATCACTCTCCTTCCTAGCTCAACATCAATGGTCCACTCCACATGACGTGCTATTTGTTCTCTTTTGTTTCTTCTGTCTTGAAATCTTCATCAAAAAAAGAAAAATATTGATACATCTGGATCCTTCTTTGTATAAATGTATTTCATTGTCCACCTCTTTGTGTCTCTCAAGTCTCAACTAAATGTATCAATGGACAAAAAAGAAAAAAACTAAATATAAATTAGACTTCTGTGTCTATATATCCTGAATATTTCGATCAATCATCATCCATTAACTAAAACTAATTTAAACTACGCTATTTAAAATTATAACTAGAGGAATAAAATGAGATTTATATATAAACGAATATGATAAATGAGATATAAATACTTTGTACCTATCTCACACACCATTGGGGACTAATATTCGACATGAAGGTCGATATCTGATTTGATAACATGGGGATGACTCAATTGCTGAAGTGCTGAGCTAGTTGGTCCTTAATTAGGGGCTGGCCAAGAAATTAGGCCTTTGTCGGAGGTGTTAATAAAATTTGTTTTAATATTTTTTTATTATTAAAATTTATTGAAAATAATAATTTTTGGTGAGGGTTATTTTTAAATCGGAAGAGATTTATCATGTGAGAAGTGAAATTACCAACATTTATAATTTTTAATAAATTTAAGCCAATAACATATACACTAAAATTTTGTTTTAAACTTTTTAGAATTTAATTTTTAATTTTTATATTTTGTTTAGAAAAGAAGTGATTCTTTTTAGACTGTATCATTATAATAATTATGTTAATTGTTTACTTATCAAATGGACAGCCACCTCACTTTTATCGTGTGTCTTGTAACATCAAAATTTTGTTTTATTTACAAAATTTGGTCTTAGTTTGTGTTCCTTACTTTCCGAAAGTGAATAATTTTAGGATATGATTGGAACAACACTAATTAAAATGACACAAGGAAGTTGCTTTTCCATTAACTGCTTTGAATGTGAAAACTTCTGTTCAGAGCTATATCCCCCTATTTCGAAATAGTTCACGAGTCTCTCCATGATAATATGAATATAAAATCAAAATCCATGCTAGATTGTTTACTGATTATGATATTAATAGTATGTTGATTCTATTTGTAAAATAGTTTTAAAACACTAAATGGCCTTAATAAAATAAAACCATTCAATCCAATTTAAATTACTTTTAAATTATTAAGTTAAATCAGATTTTTATATTATATTCACATCAAATTATAATTTGTTTTGATGTTCGAATAAAATGACTACTAAAGTCTCGTATGTTAAAAACCTTGAGTATATTGGTGCACAAACTTATACTTTGTACCCTGAAAAATTCGCCCTTTTATTATTCTCATTGCATAAAAAATAATGAAACAAGTGTTAACAATTAAAAAAAAAAGAATCTAGTGTCTTCTTTGGTCCACCAGTCCAATAAAAAACGATATCCTGAAAATTATTAATTAATTGTCTCTTCAAGTATTTTCTTTGGTCCACCACGCCTGTCCCACGTACTTATCTATTGTCTAAACAATCATTGTTTTTATTCTCATACGTAATCCTTGACATCACTTTCTTAATTTTCTTTTCTAAAATTATTTGTTGTTGGTGATGACGACGTAGAATATTTGGTAATTGGTTGTGCTTTTTAATAAGATAATTTTTAAATACTAATAGTCAAATGGAATAACCTAAATTAACAAATGATATTCATTTCTAAATGTTCTTGTTTTTACGATCATTTCTAAATGTTTTTGATTAATAATCTATATCAATTAATCAAAATGAAATCACAGGAAATTAAGAAGGCTAGACCTACTTTGTCGGATTTCAAACATAGTCATGATATTATAGCAGGTGTCCTTGTATTGTGTAATTTATGAATTTGTTTGCTACTGCTTAAAGAGAGAATCCCCCTCTTATCCAAATCGATCCGATACATTTATCCTTTATTATTTCATAAAATTGTTAATTAAAATATATTTTTTTCCATAAGTGATAGCTATTATTATTTCTATTTTGCTGAATTGTATGTTGTAGTTTTTGCCAATAATTTCGGCTTAACCCACAACGTTTTATGCACCTTTTTCATCATAGATTAATTTATTTATAATAGCTTAATATTTTATATTTTTAATTCAATTAAGAAATAAGTTAATTTTAAGTAATTTTATGAGACTATTTTTCAATGAAGAATTTTTTATACTATTCATTGTACATTTTATAATGTATTTAAAATCAAACTAGTGATTAAACTTGTCAAGATACTAATTTAAAATTTAATGATTTAATTATAATTGAATCAATATTAATAAAATAATAATTAAATAATATTAAATAAATATAATATCTTAATTTAAAATTGAAATTTTAATTTTTTGAATTATTAGTTCAAATTAATTCTTTATATCAATTCTTGATAATTTTTACTAGTTTAATTGATTCTCATCAATTTTTGAAATAATTCAATTTTTTTATAATATCCTTTCTTACTTTTTTTTATTTAAAATTTTATTTTCAACTAAAATTAGTATATATATATATATAATTTAATAATATGTATATTTCATAATTATTTATTATGGTGAATATAGAATTAGATTATTTTTTTAATTCTTTTTTATTTTATAATTATTATGAATGTTTATTATAACATTTGTAATGTTTTATGATTAATTATTATGTTTTATAAAATATCTTTAAATAAGATTTTAATTTTTGTGATATTTTATAATTATGATTGTTATGATTTATAAAAAAAATTTTAATAAAATTTTAATTTAATTATTATTATATTTTTATTTATCAATTTTATAATTAATAAAAAATGTAACCAACAAGTACTAGTATGAACATTCATATATCTAACATAAAAATACACAAATATTAAAATTATTATTATATTTTTTATTTATCAATTTTATAATTAATAAAAATGTAACCAACAAATACGAGTATGAACATTCATATATCTACCATAAAAATACACAAATATTAAAATTATTATCTAGAAGATATAAGTTTAAATTAAAAGTTTTTTTTTTTAAAATACACATACAGATATTATAGACCTTATTCATTACCATCCTAGTTATGTTTAAAATAGTGAGTTTGTTCCCAATCTCATTTCTCGTCCTGGTTAGAATCATTGAATGATACATTTTTATAAGAACTTTGTTTTTTATTTGAATAAAAATTCAAGACATAAAAATTTCTTTTTATAAAACCACAACGGCAGAGTGAAAAAAAAAAAGAAAGTGTTAAGAAAAAAATAAAAAAATAAAAAGCAAATAACAAGATAAAGATAAGATGAACACACATACTAGTTGACTCTAAACTGAAAAAATATATAAAAAGAGAATAAAAGCACGTGATAATTCAAACATTTATTCAATTTTATGAAATTGAATTCGAAAATTAATTATACCTCAAAACGATAAAGTGGAGGTTAGAAAGATAGTAAAAAATTAATTACACGTAGGAAGAGAAAATTTATGTTAAATAATGGTGATCTTTTATTTTATTTTTTAATTATAATTTAAAAAATTAATATATCTTAATAAATATATTTTATATAAATAAAATAATAATTTAAATATAATAAATAATATATATTATGATGAAATTGTAATAACGAATAATAATAATAATTTATAGTAAAACTTTGATGAATTTACGTTGAAAATTTAAATTAATTTATTTAAAATTATAATTTTTTATTCATTTATTATTAAGTGTTTTTAATATCAATAAGACTCATCAGTTGTGTGCTTATCGTTAAATTTTTTATTTACCAAAAAAACATTAATTTTTAAATGCATAGACCTTTTTCTAATTCCATTTGATGTGCATAATTTCAATGTGCATCTTTAACTATATATTTATATCCTTAAATATTAATTAAAAAATATTATGAATAGTTTTAAATTTAACTATATATTTATATTCTTAATTTTAAATTTATAATATTATAATATTTAATGTTATTATTATAGTATTTATATATCTAACTTTTATCTATAAAATTTTCACTTTTAATTATTATTGAAAATTAGAATTTATTTAGTTAGTATCTATCATAATATATATTTTTAAGTAACTAAATTAAAACACAAATATATAATAATAATAATAATAATAATAATAATAATAATAATAATAATAATAATAATAATAATAATAATTTTATTTTCTTTATGTAAACATTTAGATTAAAAAATTCATAACGTTTAAAATAAATATAATCATTAATATATATTACTTTTTATAAATTTGAAAGTCAGAAAATTGATTATAATTAAGTCTGATTAGGTCCATTAATGTGAGTAATTAAATACAATAAATAATTAAATTTAATTTTATTAATATATATTGTTTTTGCCTTAAATATGTTTTTAATATATTTAAAATAAGCGAGTTTTGATTTTAGTCCTGTAAAATTTTTTGATCAATTTTCATCTTTCGAAAATTTGTAATCTCTAATTTTTATCCATCGAAATTTTGAAATATCTATTTTTAATCCCTAATTTTTATTTTAAGATAGATAAATAACATTTATTTTAGAGATCTACTTTTTTTTAAGATGTCATATTACTTATGATGGTCACTTGACTTCTTTTGAAAGTATATGCGACTAACAATTATCACATAATAGTAAGGAACAAAAATAAAAATTTAAATTTTTGAGAAATAAAAATTGATAAAAAAATTTATAGGGACTAAAATAAAAAATTACTTATTTTACAAGCACGGAAAACATATTTATACCATTACTTTTTATAATTTTTAAATTCATAAAATAAAAAAATATAATAATCAAGATTGATAAAGCCTATTAATATAAGTAATTAAATGTAATAAATTGTATCTATTGTAAAATTAAAATTTTAATCGGCTGCATGCAGATATAGATGATCAGTGGATGGTGTTCCTTTGGTGATTAGGCTTGTGTGTATTTGGTTTGATGTGGAGGACCTTTTCTGAATTGGTCTGTATCAAATTCTTAAATTTTGTATTTTATAATTCAGATATTATTTATTAATTTTTATACATTATTTAAAATGAAATGTTATTAATAATTTAGTTTATGATTTATTTATAATTATATATAAGAAATTTTTTATTTTTTATTTCTAAAAGATGGGCAGATTTATCGTAAGATTCTCCTAGGGAGATGCAGTTGAAAATTTATCCAGTCTCTTTTCAATTTTCAACCACACTGTGAACCCACTTTTACAAAGCGGATGAAGTCCAAATTCCACCCAAATCTGCTTAAAGTGGATTTTCTTCCATCAAAATCAAGATAAGGTTGAATTAAATTATCATGTCTAATATATATATATATATATATATATATATATTAATTAGTGCCACATATCGATGAAAAAAAAGTTTTTTTGAATTTTCACAAATTCTGTTAAGTACTCGCTATAATTTTTACTTATAATTTCATTCGAAGTAAACTTCTTTAATCTAAATTTAAAAGATGTAATTTCTGAATTATATAAGCTAAAATACAAGTGTAGCACTCTGTTTTTGTCTTTTAGATAAAAATCTCATACATCCTGTAGGATCCCATTCTTGGCCAAATATGCGAGAGGGACTAAAGATCCTGCATGCATCATGCCTTCTTTAGTTTTGGATTTGTCACCTACCTAGGAACAACCTAAGAAGTAAGGAAATATGATTATAGTGAAAAACAATAGCAAGTGAGTAGGTGTACCACGAACTGAAGTAGACACACCACAAATTGATATAGTTAAGCCACTCACAACATAAGGAAAGGAATCGTAGGGATAGGGGATGATACGCGTGGCCAAATTTGATGTACTAATGGCCTCAGGCGTAGTCTATAAAAGACCCAAGTACGAAGAGAAGAGGGTCAGAAAAATTGGACTGAAAAGTTGAAATTGAAAGAGAAGAGAGACTTCCCTGAGCACAAAGCTGCCATTGAGTCTTAAAGAGCATTCAAAGCGCGACTTAGGAGAAATCACCGACGAAAGTAAGGGAGAGAGAACGATGTCAAAACTTCTAGATACTAGGTTAGTCACTAAGACTCCATAGATATACATTTCCATAGGCCAGCATAGAATAGCTTAGCATACCGTAAATTGCGATTTACATCCCGACCTACTAAACTTTCCACACCAAGCATCAGTCATGTATACACACTAGCCAATATGTAGTGGATGCCCAACCAGACCGTGTCGGTCTTAGTCCTCCTTTTTGAACCAGTACATCTAAACTCAATACACTCCTCCACTTAGGCCAATTCTAGACCAATCCCGGCTCCAAATAGCCGAGGATTATGTTAGTTCCAACTCCAGCATCACATACATCATAAAATCATTAAGTTGACACCCCGTCTGGCCGATTCGATCTCGACCGCCTTCCCAAAATCGGTTGGCCGAGTCGGTCTCGGCATTCTATGCCGAGTTGGTCTCGACCCCTTCCTAGCATTTATCTTTAGACTCCCCAGCATCTACCCTTGAACTTTTCAGTCATAGTCATCTCTAAACTACTATTTACGCCCAACTTATAGTCCATTCTATAAAGGGATCTTTGGACACTGAAAGGAAAGTTTGTTGATCCCATCCCAACTTTATGAACGCCTAAAGGACAGTTCATCCCATCTAAAGGATCCTTGGATGTCGAAAGGATAGTCCAATTATCCTGCCCAACTTTGTGGATGCCCTAAAGGATAGTCCACCTTCTCTCCGGTGTCAATTAGCCTATGAACGCCTAATGGATAGTTCGTCCCTTGTCATTGTCAATTAACCTATGAATGCCAAATGGATAGTCCATCCCTTGTCATTGTCAATTAGTCTATGGACACCTAATAGATAGTTCGTCTTGTCAATTAGCCTATGGACGCCTAATGGATAGTCCAACCTCTTTCAATGTTAGTCAGTCTATGGATGCCTAATGGATAGTCTAACCTCTTTCAATGTTAGTCAGTCTAGGGACACCTAATGGATAGTCCAACATCTGTCTTCATCAATTAACCTATGGGTGCCTAATGGATAGTCCAACCTCTTTTAATGTTAGTTAACTTTAGACACCTAATGGATAGTCCATTTCTCCTACCTCGTAGCATGTCTAGAATTACGTGAACTTTGATTCCTTTGACAAAAAAGAAGTACATAGGAGCAAGAGGTACACTCTTATCAAGTTATTCATCCTAAAATTCCAAAAAATTTGTGTACATTCTCCATTGTAAGTTTGGGTTCACATGTTAAAGGAGCATAAAACATAGTGCAAGGATCTCTTTAGTTCATGCAGCCAATTTGGGTAACTATCAAATGATAGACGCGTGGGGGTACCGTGTGATCTCGTGCATAACCGACTCCTTACTTAGACTTTGGTTCATAACCAGCCTTATCCACCAAAGGTTTCCCAGCATTTCCTACGAAAAATGCCGGTAGTGACTTCAATCAGAATCGAGTTGGTCTTAGTCATCCTCCCAGATTGGCCGAGTCAGTTTCGGTTCTGCATGGCCGATCCTTCCTCTAAAAGAGATCCAGCCTTCAATTTCCAAAGTCAAAACTACAATTTCTGCGTTGCGATTTCCGTCGCGATGGTGTATTTGAAATAATTTATTTTAAGATTAAAATTATTTATTTAATTATTTTGTAAAAAATCGTTATGAAATAATTATTATCAATATATAGATGAATCTCAATCAAAACGCCATAATACCAATGATTACTTAAAAAAAAAATCTCGGTTGAACAGTTTCCAAATCATGATCTATCCATAATTAATAATAAGAAATAAGCCTTTACACACCAATCATATACATAGAGCTTTTCGAATTGTAATCTACTTTCTTAGGCGAATGACAAAAAAATAATCATGTAGTTTGACTATTTAGAGCGAATAATTCGGCTAATTGTCTTCAAGACGCCATACCTGACCCATTTCACTGTGTATATATAGCTATAAGGAATACAATGTAATTACCATAACTCTCAGAAGAAATTAAACATCATGGGTTCAAAATATTGTATAGATAGGAAGCATTATGTTCTGGTGCATGGGGCATGCCATGGATCTTGGTGTTGGTACAAGGTCAAGCCACGCTTGGAATCTGCAGGCCACAAGGTCACAGTGCTCGACCTTGCAGCTTCTGGAATCAACATGAAGAATATTGAAGATGTTGATACTTTCTCACAGTACACTGAACCTTTGTTGCAGCTAATGGCCACAATTCCCCAAAAAGAGAAGGTAGTTCTAGTGGGTCACAGCCTTGGGGGGCTCAACATAGCACTTGCCATGGACAAATTCCCAGAAAAAGTAGCAGTTGGTGTTTTCATAACAGCTGTAGTTCCAGACATTGAACACATACCATCCTATGTCTTGGAAAAGGTTTGCTTCTCAGCCTTCTTAAAAATCTCGCTCCTCAATTTTTTCACCGCAAGCAAGTGCAATATTTTATAAATAAAAAAAATATATATATGAAAACTCGTCAGTTTAAAATGTCGTATGAGTAATTTTATGTATTTAATAACATTTTATTATTAAAATCTATTGTTAAATTATATATTATCACATAGGTTGATTATATTCATATGAATTTATATCAATTTAAAATTATTTAATAATCTTATAATCTAATTCAACTTCAAAAATTTGTTAAAAGTTACTTTCCACTTGTATATAAGATTCAAACATTATTATACATTGATGTGACTTAATAAACAGATTTAGCTTATCTTATAATACTATTTTGGAATTTAAATTTGATCATAATTACATCTCAGAAGTTAACTTAATTGTAGGATGACTATTGTTCCTATACTTATATATTCAATTCAAATGTTATTTCTAATTTAAGTGAGACTTAGTTTTTTTTTCTTCTAACAAGTAGTTTAATATCATATATATTTAAAATATAAAAAAAAATTAGTGAGGAAGAATTTAAGAAGTATGAATAATTTTATTGTCGTTGTTATATTTTCTATTTTATAAAAACAATATGCAAAATATAACTTAATTTTTTATACTTACATTGTATTGTCTATTAATTTATTTTTTTAGTTTTAGCTAAAAAATGATTCACACGTATATATGCAGTACTTAAAAAATCTTTTACTAATGTTTTGTTATTTAATTAATCTCTGTTAATATAGATTTTTTTAACAAATTAAATTGTTAATATAAATATTACAAGTATAGATTTATATTAACGGTAAAGTACCGAAGTATATTATATATTAATAATATTATGTATCAAGTCTTATACTACCAGAATTATATAAAAATTATGTTGGTATAAGTTACACGTTTACATCTGATTGGTTGGCAATAAAAAAGAAAAATGGGAAACTTACACTTATCCTGGGCATTTGATTAACTTGAACAGTACATTGAGAGTATCCCAGCGGCAAATTGGTTGGACAGCGCATTCTCCCAGAATGGAAACAAAACAACAGTTGTTTTTGGTCCCAAATTTTTGTCGGACAAACTTTACCAAGCCTCCTCCATTGAGGTAAGTAATTACATGTTACAACCTTCTTGTACATTTATGCTAATTAACTGTCGAAAATAAAAATAAGGATTGGATTTTGCAGGATATAGAATTGGCCAAAACTTTATTAAGGGAAGGGTCCCTTTTTGTGGAAGACTTATCCCAGCAGAGAAACTTCTCGAAACAGGGATATGGATCAGTTCCTCATGCTTTTATTGTTTGCACTGAGGACCTTGCAGTTCCATTGAATTTCCAGCTTTGGATGATTCAAAATGCTGAGATCAGTGACGTTGTTGAGATCAAAGGCGCAGATCATATGCCTATGCTTAGTAAGCCACAAGAACTATCCGATTCTCTCCTACACATAGCTACTAAATACGCATGAATTCATCAACCTAGCAGGCTTTATTAATTAATTTCGTGTCTTTGAAATTGACTTGTGCTTGAATTATAAGATCTCGTTAATTTGAACTTTGAAACCACGAGACACATGAAGTTTTATTCTCTTTTTCTGTTGGTCAATAAATGAAACTTTTCAGGTAAATGTAGGTTCCGTTGTTATTAAATAAATTATATTTATCAAAAATCACTCATTTTGTAAACAATTTTTTTAATATTTTGTAATATGTTTTAAAACTACTAGAAAAAGACAACTAGCTTTTAACTTCTATTTTTTTATATTTAATTTTTTCTCCTTTAAAATATTTATTAAATTTCTCTTTTACTATTTATAAATAAGGTAAAATTTTATTATATTTTTTTTCCACTCATTTATACAATTTATTTTAACCAGTATAGTATTTATATTATTTTAATATTATATTTCAAAATATTTTAACTAATCAATATAATAGAGGTATAACATCTATTTAAGTTTATGCTTGATTGGAAATATTGTAAGACGTGACATAAGATTAATTGTAGGATATATAATATAAAAGTATAATAATTGAAACTAAGTAAATATAATTAAAATAATTGATCTATAAATAAAAATTATAATATTTTAAAATTAATTCAAAATTATATTTATAAATAAATCAATATATATTTTTATCAATAAAATAAAATTAAAGTTTATGTATAAATATAATATAATTATATTCATTTATGTTATTTTATATTTATCAATTACATAAACAAATAATTTTATCAAATATTTATAATTCAATTAATTAGTTTAGTAACTTTCAATATATTGATAATTTTTTGGTATATGCTATCCAATAAAATAATGACATGGTAATATACATGGATAAAATCGATAGAAATAAAATTGAAATTCATTTAATTGTAATATATATATATATATATATATATATATATATATATATATATATATATATATAAATAAATAAATAAATAAATGTATTGTTTATATTACAACTCACAAATTAAGTGACTTAATATTTCGTGTGACAGAAGAGTACGAGTTTTAATCTTACCTTTATTAATTATATTATTTTATAAATTTATCATTTATTCACGTTAGTTCCAAGTACGCTGTCACGTTATTATTAATGTATTACATAGGCTCTCACACAAAATTTACTAATAAATCCCTACGTAAAATATTTAAAAATTAATACTACTATTTGATAATAAAAAAAATCATCCACCTTTTAATTTTTAGCTACCTTCTCAATTACTTTTAACAATCATATTCTAAACGGGAAGTTTCACTTGAGAATTTGATCGCCACTGCATTAAGTTAACTATTAAACTATAAGCATGTTTATAAAAAAAAAATTATAAGCACCAAATTTAGCTCATAATTAAAGTATGCATACTCATTTTACGAAACAAAAGACAAAATTTAATTTTATACGATCTCGATACACTTTTTAGTAGAAAGCTAGTATATAGGTTCGCATCCAATCAACACCAATCGTAGTGGTCAAGTAGAACTCTGTACAAGCCTTCAAGGTTTACCTTGCGTATCATTCGACAAAGTTGCTTCCGATGCATTAGGCAGATTAGACAATCCTTTCATTTTTCTTATTTACGACAGAAAATTGTATTTTTATTTCTCTCTGTTTAAAATATTTTAGATAATACTATTTATTATTTTTACAAATTATATCTTTATCTCTGTTTCTAATTTTTAAATAATAATCTTAAATGAAATAAAAATAATAGGAAGCGTTATTATCAGTTATATATCCTTCTTTATCTTTTGCATCAGTAGTTGAGAATTTCACTACTGTTAGAGGATCATTATTATTATTTTTTTTGTCTTATATTGAAGATGGAGGTTGTACCTCTCTCACCATCTGATTATTTATTCATTTATTGTAATTTTTTTTGCAATTCATGAAAGAATCTCACTTTGTGTCACAGACAACAAAAAATAAAAAAGAAATTCAAGTTCTTTTCGAAGAAAAAAGAATTTAATAGAGTTGTCATCAACGTTTTTAAGAAAAACATCAAAAAACCTGAAGAATGATAAGACGGGTCTACGAAAACAGATTTCAGGCTTGAGAGTCCATTACGCATAGAGAAGGTGTTAGCATCCTACCACGTCCGTCATAAAACGGTTATCTTAATTAGACATGCGGAATTATTATGACTTATAAACTATTATTTTTACCTTTCAAACGCAAACAGAAATGGAATTCATTATTAGGAGAGGAAAGATATATACTTTTTTTTTTTGTTTTTGAACTTGACAAGATTTGTCTCTTAGTCCTACATATTTCCTAATACAATGGAAAATTCAAAATTTATGTAATTCTAGCATGATTTAGGGAGGAAACAGTTCAGGTACATAAGGTGGTGGCTGACTATGGATCCAAAAGGGAATGCCGACTAGGTGTCGATAGATTTTTTTTTATGATGACCAAAGGATCAACTTATAGTTGGATGGTTTGGATGAAATGGAGTCTGACTACGAGTCGGATGGTTGGATGGAAACAGGAGGATCGACTATGAGTCTGATAAAAGAAAGACTATTCAATGACGAAGTTAGTAAGTAAGGGTGCTATCTTTTTAGGCCATGGATTGAGTTTCAAAACTCACCTGATGACAGAGTCTATTTTTGTGGTAGGAGACCTTCCTTCTTTCGATTTGTACTCTCTAGGGATTAATTCGAGTGTGATTATCTTCTCTCTTTATAATCTTGTTTATCCTACTCTTTGATTCAGAAGAAAATCTTACAATGTTTTCTTTCTCTTCTCCATTCCCTCCTTTCTCCTCGTGTCCTTTTCCCTTTTTATAGGCCATCTCTCTCTCTGCCAAAATTTCTTAGGAAAATCTTCTTCATTAGTGGTGGTGGCTTTACATAGACTTTTTGTCCATGGTAGCTAGAGCAAAGTCATCTCTACCATCCCTGCATCTTCGAGAAACACAATTGTTGGGGGTGCTTTTTCAAAAAAGCTGATGGGCATAATAGGATGGAGGGCCCGAGGTCGCTTGTAAGGAACGACCATAGAATCTCTGTAAAGGAATGGGCTCAGGACCCGTATCACCAAAGGCTTTGGGGCAGGGGTTATTGGAGTAAAGTGTGTGACCAGGGGTCTCGGGGTATTGGTGTCTTTTTAATTCTCCTCTTGGGCCATTGCTATTCCTTCTCCCTTCCAAATTCTGTAGACTCGGACCAAGCTGGAGTACATCAATTCTTGTAGCAACTTTTTGTAATTCTCCATGGGAGATATGCCATTTAGGCGTAATCCCAATTCCCTAGTTTCTACTAATTTTTCTAGGATCATCTTGTGTTTTAGTAGTTCTTTAAAGACAAATTTCATAGGGGTTTGAATCCTTTTTGCTTCTCTTTCTATTTGGCAACATTCTTATATAATGATGTTTACTGTAGAGTTCCCATGTGTTGGGAGGGGGTTGTTGTTAATGTTCGGGCCATTCTCTTTGAAACTTAACCACCTCATGTCGATTAGATCTTGGACCTTATACTTCAGTCCCCAACATTTTTTTGTAGCATGTCCAACAACCCTAGTGTGGTACTCACATTTGGCATTGTAGTTATAACTTTTGGGGTATGGGGTTGGACTGGTTTCAAGGGGACAATGACAATAAGTGAATTACGGATGAAGTGTGGCATGAGTTTGGCGTATGACATGGGAATGGGTGATAGGATTCTCAGATTATTTCTTCTTTGGAAAGGATT
Source organism: Mucuna pruriens (assembly GCA_025330945.1). Taxonomy (NCBI): domain Eukaryota; kingdom Viridiplantae; phylum Streptophyta; class Magnoliopsida; order Fabales; family Fabaceae; genus Mucuna; species Mucuna pruriens. Next base: position 1,367,481 of record JAENHJ010000004.1, on the reverse strand, counting down.
GACATTGGGTTGTGTAGTTTGTGTATTCGAAGAAGGTGTGGTCTAGAGTAGAGGTGGTCGATAGCTGAGTGTGGGTTGATATGGGGTCAATGTGGTGTTTGATAAGCAGGTGGGTATAGGTGAGGATGGGTGTAGGGTGGTGGGATGATCATCTGTGGGTTTGATGGAAAGTGTGGTTGGTAATTGGGTGTATTTTGGCGATTTCCTTCATTGTGTTTTGTCGATGATGATGTTATGGCATTTGCTTCTCCTCCTTTCCTTTTATCTATATTGGAGATGATTTTCTTGGCCATTGTTGCTCCGGTCCCTACATGAGCGATCTTTCCACTCCTTACCCCTACTTTTATCCTCTCTCCAATAATGACCAAGTTAGAGAAGTTCAATGATACGTTTCCTACCATCTTCTCATAGAATGGTGGTTGAAGCGTATCAATAAACATTGTAATCATTTCCTTCTCAGATAGAGAGGGCTGGATATGGGCAGCTAATTCCCTCTAATGTTGTGTATACTCTTTGAATGTTTTCGTCTTCTTCTTGGCCATGTTCTATAACTGGGTGTGATTAGGGGCCATGTCCTCATTATACTTTATATTATTTTAGGAAGGCTTCCGCCAAGTCCTTCCAAGTTTTGATTTGACCCTTTTCTAAATTAAGATACCAATAGAAGTGACCTTAGTGAGGATTTCTTGGATGAAATGTATAAGCAATTTGTCGTTGTAGGCATGAGAAGCCATCTTTCTACAGTAGGAGATTAAATGATTTTTGGGGAAATAATTTCCTATGTACTTGTAGAAGTCAAAGACTTTGAATTTATGGGGAATGATGACATTAGGTACTAGGCACAAATTCGTCACTTCGAACTTATATCGTTTTGCTCCTTCTATGGCTTTCAATCTTTCTTCCAAGTATTGTCATTTCTTTTGGGAATTGGGTTCTACCTGTTGGTTGGAGTGTATTACAATAGTCGGGGTGGGACCAGGGCCATGAGTTCCCATTAAGGTTATATGGGTGCTGGCATGTTTCCTATGTAGGGACCTAGATTCTGTACCAGGTTTTGAATAGGCCTAGGAGGAATTACCCTTTCACATTGCTGGTTTATAGTAGAGACATATTGGTTTTCTTCTGTGGCTGGTGTATAATTATGGGGGAGGCCATAGGGAGGAAACTTGACCTGACTGTGCAGTTGGTTTGGAGTAAATCCCGGGGGGTGGTCGAGGGTAACTTGTGGAGTTTTAGAAGTGCTGACTCTAGTACCCTTCCTTGACTTCAGGTTTTGAAGTATCTCCAAGATTTCGCCCATTTGTTCTTTCAATTGGTTCACATCTCCCCCAAGCTCCTCGTGTTGTTGATCCACATCATCTACAACCACCTTCATTAGTTTGGTCTTGGCATGAGTTCCATAGGGGTGTCATAGTTTTATTTATGTTTTTGATGATGGAGTTTAGATGTTAGAAATGATATGTTCACTTTTTGTTTTTTTGTTTCTTTTTTTTATTTAGGAGAGTTCAAGCTTAAAATTTGATCATAAATTGCTTTCATAAAAGTAAAATAACTATCGGATCCAAAGACAGGTCCCTGCCCTTTCATGATTCAAATGGAGGGTACATTACACTTCGGATTTTTCCTATATTCTTAATCTCTTATAGCCATTCCTATTATTTTTCCCACCAATTCCCTACAAAAATCTAGAAAAGAGGAAATTTCAATTGGAGTGCTCAACGGATTGATCATCCCTTCAGCTTCTCTCAAGATCCTTGGAATATCTACAATGGCTTGATTAGCTAGCCATGTCAGTTTCAGGCATCAATCCTTCTAGAATATGCCATCATCTTTGGTCATTCTCAAGCGTCGTCTTGCTTGGTCAGCCATATCTATGTACTGATCCTTCCAAGCTATAATTTCTATGTGGAGTTCAAGGATGACTTTTCAGGAGTGACTGTCCGACTCCTAGGCTCTCTCCTGTTCTCTTTTCAGTTTCGTTTTCACTCGGGCTTCTACACGTTCCACATTTTATCATAGTTGTCACTCTCTTAATACCTCACTCTTATAATCTGCTTTCATTTGGCTTACTTGTTGTCTAAGGCTTTCGAGTAGATTTTGCAACAATTGCTCAACTATCTTGGCGTTTCTCAATATTTCCCATAGCTATCAGTTTTTCGCCAACACTTGGTCTTTCTCTTCTCTTCTTAGACACATCTCTCAGTCTACATCTCTTAGGCAATCTTTTGTCCTCAGTCTGCTCTGCTATTCTATTTTAACCTTTTTGCTCATCTATTTCGAAGACTTCCCCTTTTGATCGGCTTCTTCCAGTGCAAATTTTTGCTCCCAGTAAGCTTCCTCTAGTCTCCTTTTTAATCCTCTCTTTTCTTGTTTCGATTTTAGCAAGGCTTCTCTGAGTTCTTCCAGGTCTTCATTACTTGGGATATTGGAAACCGATATTTGACACGTTGGACTCGGAGCTTCAACCAATATTTGTAACTTGTTGAGGAGCCATGACTTCTTGGTCCCAATTCTTTTTCTTTTCTAAGGAAGTTTCCACATGCTTGCCTTATTCTTCTCAGTATACAAACATTTTGGGGACTCAGTTCATGAACGGCGAATGAGGTCATCAATTCCTTCGTAGGGGGATGAGTCAAATGATACCCATACTATCTAAAAGTGATTGCCAGATTGTAAGTGATGCGACCTCGTGTTCCCATTAATGGCACATTAGGGAAGCTCCCACATTGGTAGATCACGTTTTCTCTTTCATTTTATTTTGGACACTAGTGGATTGATTTGTCAATGGAATTCCTCAAGTACTGGGCTCATTCTTTATTGGTCATGGTAAACTCCATTTGAGGTCTTCTATTGGGCATAAATTTTTGGATTTGTTGGTGAACATATGGGCAATTAGCCGAAGGTAATGTGTATGCCTACAACATACTAATTTTCCCCCTTATTTCTTGCAACAACGGTTTATCATATAATACATATCCATGAGGACAGCTGCAACTGGGTTCCTACCTTTGTCTTAATAGGCGAAAAAGACGTCAATGGCTATGAGATCGACATAATGGTCGAGGTAGGGAAAAAGGAAAACACCATAGATGACCAGTCCCAACATATCCATGAAAGTGGCCCAATCTTCTATGTTTGAGAAATGCTTCATCCTTTCCTCCAAGTTTGGGGAAGGCCATTAATGTTGTTCCTATTCAATCTTTTTCCATTAACTTTGGTTTGGGTACTTTTAGCAATTTTGCCACCATATTGTAGAAGGGATAGTGCCCCTGATACAAATAAGAAGGATATTCAGTCAGCAGTTGTCCCATGATAAGTTTATACTCTTCCAGAGTTGGGGCCAACTAAAACTCCTAAAAGGTAAAGAATCTCATGGGAGGGTCGTAGAACTGTATTAAAGTATATAGGGCCCTAGGTTGTACTTTTATTTCCATCAAGTCTAGAATCTTCCCATGTTTTCTTTCGAAGCTTCTACGCCAACTACCTTTCAGCACGATTCCAAACTGTCTTAGCGATTGGAGCTCTGGTGTTTTGACTTTGATAGGTGATGCCCCTTTGGTTCCTTCATAAAGTCTTCACTATGCTCCCACAATCTGTGCAATGAGATGATGACACGATATGAGTTGGCATGATGCATGATGTTTTTTTTTTTTTTTAGCGGAGGATGTATCAGGCCAAGGTCAGGTAAGGAAAGAAGCATGTTCATGGTGTGATAGTCAGCTTGTGGTAGGATAAAAAGCAGAAGTTTCCTTAAGTTTCCTAGGGGTTAGAATAGGTGACTACAACTTACTGAGTTCTATGCTTGTTACGTGGTCCTCACTGATAGGTGTTCTATCTTCATAGATTTTGGCCTCTAGAGCTCAGTACCCATTTTGTGAAGTCACCATAGGTAGGAAGAATATTCGAAATGTGGGTGTTCACAAAAGGGTCACGCTCTATATGAAACTTTTGTGATAACCAAATAGGGAGTGCTCCCAAAGGTGGCTACCACTACTTGTCTCTCACTCCCTAGGTTGCACTCAAGTCTGGGTATAGGACCTCACTCGAAATATGTTAGTTGTGTAAGAATGGTTTGTGCAGGAAACTATTTGTGAATTTATCCTTGCTAACAAAATATCATACTCACATGTCTTTTATCTTAAGGTTCATGCTAGCCAAAGCATATAAAAAAAATCATACAAATCAAAATGAGAATGAAAAAAATTGAAGAATTGATAGAATAATCGAAAGGTAAAAATAACAAAAAAAAAAAAAGTCATTAATTTAGTTTTCAGCATATAGTCATAAATACTTTTTAACCATAGTGGATGATTTCTCTAAATTCACTTGGATAATTCTCATGAAAACTAAATGTGAAACCAATAGGCACATGATAAACTTTACAACATATGCTGAAACACAATTTCAAACCAAAGTTAAATTCATTAGAACAAACAACGGAATAGAGTTTTTAATACAAAACTTCTACTCTAGCAAAAGAATAATTCATCAAACTAGTTGTGTTGAAACACCACAACAAAATGGTATAGTATAGAGAAGACATCAATATATTTTAAATGTTGCAAGAGCTTTACTTTTCCAGGCATATTTACCAAAAACTTCTTGGAATTTTTTTGTTAAGCATACGGTGCATTTAATCAACAAAATTTCGATTAAAACACTAGAAAAAGTCACCTTATCAACTACTTTACAATAAATCACCTACTTTGGTTCACCTCAAGGTTTTTTTGGGTGTTTAGCTTATGATTCCACTTTAGTTGCTCGTAGATCTAAATTCAGTCCAAGAGCTAGGAAATTAATTTTTTTAGGATATAAAGATGGCACCAAAGTATATATTTTGTATGATTTGAACACTAAGGAGGTCTTTATCTTGAGAAATGTAATTTTTTATAAGAATAATTTTCCTTAAAAACCCTAAGTTATCTAATTTCCTTGTGCTGTTCCTCAAAGTGTTTTGTCAAATTCCCATCTACCAGATATTGAGGATTCTTTCATGATACAACCTTTAAATCCTTCAAGTACATCTTAGTCTAATGTGTATTCTAAACCTTATTCATTTTATGATATTTCCCAATCTCATCCATAACACAAACCTTTAACTATGATGGATGTGTAACAACATAATGATAAACCAGAACAGATTATAAGACGTTCAACTAGACAAAAGCATCCTCCTACTTATTTCCAGAATTATCATTGTAATTTGATAGCTTATGGCTCAACCAACACATCTTCCGTAATGATTTGTTTTTGTTTACCATTTCACCTTACCCACTTAGTTTTGTTTTATCTTATGATAAATGTTCACCTAACTATAGAAAATTTTGCTTGACTATGAGTTTCTTGCAAGAACCAAAATCTTATGAAGAGGCATGCACCATGGAATGTTGGAATAAGGAAATGGCTACAAAATTAAGTGTTATAGAGCAAAATGACACATGGACTATTATTAATCTTCCTTCAAGAAAACATCCTATTGGTTGCATATAGGTATATAAAATCAAGTACCATGTGGATGATACCATTGAAAAGTTCAAAGCAAGCCTTTTTGCGAAAGGGTTTACACAATTGGAGAGAGTTGATTACTTTGAGACTTTCAATCCAATTGCCAAAACTGACAACTATGCGTGTTCTTCTATCCTTTGCCTCAATTCATGGTTTTTGGATGTTGGAACAACTCAACATAAACAATGTCTTCCTCCATGAAGATCTTCATAAAGAGGTATATATGACACTTCCTTTGGGATTATAGTCCTCACATCCCAACAAGATTTGAAAATTGAACAAGTCTTTGTATGGTTTGAGACAAGCAAGTTGACAATGATATTTTAAACTCACAAAAGCCTTATTACCTCTTGTTTGCACACAATCTTCAGTTGATTACTCTCTTTTTATCAAGAAGACAAACTCACCTTTCATTGTCTTACTTGTTAATGTAAATGATATCTTATTGGCTAGCAATGATGTTCATGCTTCAACTTTGTTAAAGCTCATCTTAATGAAAAATTCACAATCAAGGATTGGGATTAGCAAGATATTTTTTAGGATTGGAAATTAGCAGGTCAAAACATGGCATTGTTGTAAATCAAAGAAAATATACTTTGGAGTTATTATTAGAAGCTGGTGTATTGGTTGCGAAACCTGCGACTACCTTTATTGATCCTTCTACCAAACTTCAAGCCACTATATGGAAGTCATTCTTTGATGTTACTAGCTATAGAAGACTAATTGGGAAGTTCTTATTTCTTACTACTATGCGGTCTGACATATCCTTTGTGGTTCAGGAATTGTCCCAATTCATGTCCAAGCCAATGGATACACATTACTATGCTACCCTTAGAGTTCTTAGATACTTGAAGAATATCCCAACACAAGGACTTTTTTTCTTGCTAAAATAGAATTGAAACTTGTAGCCTTTGCTAACTCAGATTGGACTTGCTATTTGGACTCATGTAGATCAATAACTGGGTTTTGTATCTTCATTGGAGGATCTTTAATCACTTGGAGGTTTAAGAAGCAGACAACTATTTCAAGATCTTCTTTAGAAGTAGAATACCGTGCTCTGACGTCCTAAACTATTGAAGTACAATAGTTGTTCTATTTGTTATATGATCTTCAAATCCCTATACCAACACTAGTTAAAGTCTACTGTGAGAATCGATCTGCAATACACATAGCACACGATCTTATATTTTATGAAAGAACCAAATATATAGAGATTGATTGTCATGTTGTAAGAGAGAAAATCCAAGTTGGTCTCATCCATTTAATGTCTATTGCTTCCTCTGCATAGTTAGCAGACATCTTTACCAAAGGTTTTCATGTTACCTCACATCAATCTATCTTCTCCAAGTTAGACATTCTCAACATTCATGCTCGAACTTGAGGGAGGGTTTTAATGATATATCATTCTTTATCTTTTGCATTAGTAGTTGAGAATTTCTCTATTATAGGATGCTTCTAGAATAGTGTCAGATATTACTTCTCGGGTTGTTAGTTGGCTAATTTGTTATTTACTAGAATAGTATTTTTCTCTTTTTTTTATCTTGTATTGAGAATTCTGGTTGTATCTATCTTGGTACATGACTATTTATTCACTCCTTGTAATTTATTTTTCTATAATCTATAAAAGAATGCCACCTTGTGGAATGAGCTTTTGTCACTAAGAGTTATATTAAGAAGTTACAAATAATTAATAATAGTGAAAGTTAAATATATTAGCCAGTTACAAATAATTTTATGTTAAATTTATCTGGATTAGCATGGTTTAATATTGGAATAAGTTTTAGATTATTAACAACAATTATAAAAATGAAATTTATAATACTTTAATTAATAGATACTAGTAGTTTGAATTTACGAGGGAAGCGTGTTTATAATGAGATGAGTCCTTAATTTTTATCAAATGGGAGAGATTTTCTTATTGTCCAGTGTAGCTATAAATTTATCTTTCCATGAGTTAACTTTTGTGTGTGTGTGACGTAATAATAAGGAAAAACCTAATTATGCATATATGAGCATCTTTCTCATTTTAGTAGTGTTCACGATTGAATTGAGGTAATCAACTATTTTTTTTTCTTCTTTAAATACAAAATTTTTGATCCATTTATAACTATTATTTTATATTATAAACATTTTATGACTGGGCATCATTTGTAACAATTTCCATTAATTAATTAAAGTATGGATTAATTGATGTATATTATGGCTATTTCATATTATAATTAGCATAGAATTTTAGAAACCATCAAACTTTATTCTTCTTCCTCGTTTAAATTTTTTTGCCAAAATTAGATATAATACTTTAAGGTTTTATGATTATAAAATATCTGTAGAAATATGTATACTGGATAATTGAATTAAATAAAACATTTTAGAAGAATACTCCAATAGCTGGCTCGTTGACGGATCATAGCTTGGACAAATATTCCAATTTGGACTATCTCGTTAATTCATGTGAAAATTTCGAATGTAGTCTATATAATGTGCTATACACTTTGGACAAATATTCCATCAATTATAAATAGACTAGTCTATATAATGACAGATTTTGTATTATGGCATCAACTGGTTGTAAGCTCTTTACGTATATGGAACAGACTTGTACAAACCACGCGAGAATAAATAGTATTATTATATGTGATGTCAATATGTTTGCAATGTAATCTCTCCAATGTCTTGTCAAACATATATTGTCAGATAAGTAAAAGAAGAAAAACAAAGCAACAAATTTAGTGAATTAAGCAAGCTGTTCAATTCTTGTTTCTTGGTTCTCTTTTTTTCTTCTTCCAAGATCATCAAATAATATTTAAAATTGATGGAAGGCATTGTTCGCGTTGTTGATCATGTGCCACGCCAAACCTTTAATAAAAGTCGCAGAGGAGTTCATTTTAGACCCTATTTCTGGATTTTGCTAATTAGCAATGGCCACTCTCGGGCAGAGCGTGTGTAGGCATGTGATACATCTTTCAGTGTCTAATTTTTGCTTTTCGTCAAATATTTGTTTATTTAATATTTCAACAACTATGGTATGTTTTATGAAATTTTGTATTACCTTTAAATATTTTATATGCATTTGTGTGAGAATATTTTGTGTCTTTAATTTAAATATTGTATTCTCAAGTTTTTGAGTCTGAGATTTTTTGTAAATATTTTTTATGTTAGTAAATAAATTTAAGTGTAGTCCGTAAGATATAACATTTTTTTGATAAATTAATTTTGAATGATTATGTGATTTAAATAATTCTCATTTTGTGTTTATTTTTTATAATTTATGATTGATGTGTGTATCAAATAATTTTTTTACAAGCATGGTTGTTAATATTTTATATAATTAATAGGTCACTTATCTGGAAACGATTATACAATCTTTGTAAATTAAATAGTAAGTGTCAAACGCAATTTGGTGCTTTCAAAAAGTAAAATCAACGCAAACAACGAATTTGGTGCATAATTCAATGTCAAACGAAATATTAAGTGTGGTGGGAGATTCGATCACCTTGTATAATGTAATATAAGTGAAAAGTTAATTATAGAGAATTGAATTATACTTAAAATTTCATTCTAAAATAAATCATCTACATATAGATATAAACTTGCAAATTTCAAACTTAAAACATTAACTTCTCGGTGTAAGGAAGAAAGCATTAAAAATCCCACATTGAAAGCATCAACAAACTCTTCTAGAATTGGATGAAAAATAAGAATAAGACTAGGAATAGAAAAATCCCATTTTCCTATTAGGTTAGATGTCGCCATGGAAAGTGCCGTGTAATTTTGTAATACCAGAAACAAGTATTTGACTTGTTTTTGAGTACTGACAAGTTTTTTTATTTTTAAAATAGTGTTAAATTTTTTAACTTAATTTTAAAATAGTTATACATTCATTTTTAAAATAATAATAAAAAAAATTTAATTTTGCTTTTTTAGTTTTAGAAAATATATTTTCAATTCATTTGATAATGACCCATCATTACTATCCCTACTATTATCATTATGGATAATATCATTATCAATAACACTATTATTATAATCATTGACACCATAACCATTATATTGTCATCTCCACTCTATCAGCATTGCTGCACCAGTATCATGTTGTGAGTATTGTCACTATTATCTATTACCACCATAATTGTACAAACATATTCTTAAATTAATTTTAACATAATTAAAATTTTAAATTTAATTTTTATTAAAATATTTTAAATTTACAACTAAAAATCATCTCACATTATATAAAGTTAAGGAATTAATATTCTATTTCACTTAATCTTAGAAAATTCATTTCACCTAAAAGTAAAGAAAATATTAAATATATATTGAGATTATCTTCCATCTAAATTTTTTCTTATTTTTTTCAATCTCATCATTCACTTTACCTCACATAATTTATTATAAATATTTCTTATTTTCTCAATCAATTTCACATATTACAAAAAAATTTAAAATTTGTTATAAAATAATTAGCTACAAAATTTTAAGATAAATAGTTATTTTGTAGTTAATTTCTAACAAAAATAATTAATTATAAAATTATTATAATATTTATGGTAGCATGAAACAAATAGTAAATTAATTAAGAAAATTATTTTATTTAATTTGTAATAAAATTTTAAAATTTACAATTATTTTCTAACTAATTTATAGTAATAAGAAATATAAATAAATATAATTTAAATTTAATTATAAAAATAATATACTAGTTGTCATACCCCAAAACTGTCCGGCCCAAACAACCAGAGTTGACTTTCCCTTAACCGATAACAATAAAATCTTGGAGATTTTATATGTTATCAACCAACAACCATTTGGTGTTCATGCTTTAACTAATAACAAATAAAATCTTGAAGATTTTATACGTTATCAACAAACAGGGGATAAACCGGTTAAATATTCAAAATTCAATAATAAAATATTCGAGATAAACCTGTCGAACTTTTCAAAATTCAAAATAAAATATCCTCTCTTCCTGCTAATCAGGGGATAAATCATTAAATATTCAAAATTAAAATATAAAATAATAAAATATTCGAGATAAATCATCGACTTTTCAAAATTCAAAATAAAATATCCTCTCTTCCCAAGAATCGGGGATAAATCATTAAACATTCAAAATTCAAAATAAAATATAATAAAATATTCTCTCATCGGAGAGAGATCCAAGCCCATTTAAGTAGCCTATATAAGACCTCACTGCGAATGAGAAAAGGAGGAGAAAAAATCACAAGAAAGAAAAGAAAGGCAAGAAAGGCAAAGAAAGGAAGAAAAAACTGACGATTTGCTAAAGATAGGAGGAAGCGCCCTAAGTCTAGGGCTGATCCACGCCGCCCACTTACTCAGACGTCCGGATTGGTCGACTCCCTTCACCCAAGTCTAGGCCGATCAAGACTCGTTCACTCCTTTCGACGTCCGGGGTTGGTTAACTCCCTTTCTTCTCTTAATTAATTTAACATAAATTTGTATCACCAAGCAAGATCCTCCCCGAATCCCACCTAGCCCCGACATACACCGCCGGAATAGAACCTAATCCCCATCTAAGGCCGAATGCGTCTCGGCTGAATCCCTAGGCAAGACACGACTCGGCAATTATGACGAGATCCAATTCAACCTAACCCTTACCCATCTAAAAAGCCAGAACTACGTAGACTTTGAACCCTCTGCGGTAGAAGGCATGCGTGGGCTGCAGAGGCACACCTCTATCAAGTCAATGACCCCACACCCTACAACCGCCAAAAACGTAAGAACTCAAGAACACCACCCATATACAAACACCATCCCTCTCCCATACAGCCTAACCAAGGGTAACTATCGAGGTGATAGACACGCTTGGGGCCCTACATCCCCTCTTGCATGTAACCAACTCCCGAACCCATAACTCGACGACAGACCCGCCTTTCCTTAGGTTTTCCTAGGTTCCCCAGAAAAACTTAGGTGGCGACTCGAATAAGCCAGAGGCACTTCGGTTGAGATATGCAAAGAGGGCGGTTATCGTCATGACCTCGGGTTGCGACGGATGGCGACTCCAATTGGGGATTTTCTAAGAGAGTTGAGCCCTATTAGGTTAGCCTTGCCCAGAGAGGATGATGCTTGTGATATTATATCTTGCATGATTTAGCTTTATTCGTCTTTAAATGTATTGCATGGAATCATAGGATAGATGACCATTATTGCTTCTATTATTCTTTATTTGTGGGGGCGGGTGCACGTAGAGCGAGTCTTCCAAAAAAAAAAAAACGGGTTAGAGTGCAAATATATCCATGGCCTTGATCCTATTCCGGACACGAGAGCTAGGAGTCTTGAGGCGTGTAAGCGGTACCCCTAAGGAGATTTCTGCATGCGGTGGCCGTGATAGTCCCACACAGGGGCCTGATGACTGGGGAGCCAGCAACATCCGGGAATTGATCCCGATCGTCTTTGAAACCTCGGGAGTCCATAGACCTGGAGCCAATGGTGAGGAAGTAGAAATTCAAATGGTGAGAACCTTGGGGGATCCTTCAAAAAAAAAACTCAAACCTTAACTAAAGTCAATCAATTAAAACCTTAGTCCGAGTCATGAACCTCGGTCGAATAAACCTCGGCCAGTCATAAACCTAGTCCAGTCTAGCCAAACCCTAATCCGAGTCATAAAACTCGGACCTAGTCAACCAACTAAACCTTAGTTCGAGTCGGGCCAAGACAATCAGCTGAACCTTAGCCCGAGTCATGAATCTTAGTCGATTAAACCTCAGCCCGAGTCATAAACCCTAGTCCAGTCTAGCCAAACCCTAATCCGAGTCATAAAACTCAGACCTAGTCTGCCAACTAAACCTTAGTCCGAGTCATAAACCTTATACCAAGTCAATCAGCTAAACCTTAGCCTTAGTCGGTTGAACCTTAGCCCGGAGTCATAAACCTAGTCCAAGCTAACCAAACCCTACTCAAGTCGTAAAACCTAGTCCAGTCTAGCCAAACCCTAATCCAGTCATAAAACTTAGACCTAGTCCGCCAACTAAACCTTAGTCCGAGTCATAAACCTTAGACCAAGTCAATTAGCTAAACCTTAGTCCGAGTCATGGGCCTTAGTCCCATTAGGTAAAACTTAGTCCGGAGTCCTTAGCAACCGAGTCCCTAGCCCAAAAACTTCAGTCGGCCCGTCAAGTCCACTCGGCCAAGTCCGGATCTGAGTCGATCAACCTAAGCCAAAACCAAACCTGTCCAAGTCAGACCGAACCTATATCAAACCAAGCCTAAACCCAAATCTAACCTGAGTCCAAATCTAGTCCGACCTAAGCCAACCGTCAAGTCCACTCGGCCCGAAGTCCGGATCTGAGTCAGACTGAACCTAAGCCAAAACCAAACCTGTCCAAGTCGGACCGAACCTATATCAAACCAAGCCTAAACCCAAATCTAACTTTGAGTCCAAATCTAGTCCGGCCTAAACCAACCGCCAAGTCTACTCGGCCCAAAAGAAAACCTGGATCTAAGCCCAAATCTAGCCCTAAATCCGAGTCCGAATCATACCCACCAAAACTTTAGCAACCCAATTATTCCCTCAAACAGAACCTACCTAAACCTAAGCCCCCTTGACAAGTCGGCTGCCTACCTAAACCAAACACACAGTGCTTCAGTATGACAACTTGACTAATTACGGGACTTTCGAGAAAATGGTAACCAGACACATCCTCAACAAAGAGTAGGATATCCCTGTCCCAGGTTCGGTGCCTGAACTGCACACCCTCCGCAACCTTGGCAGCCATCTCAAAGGGCAATGGCGTACGAACTTTGACAAGGTACACGGCAATCTCCTACACCTGCTGGACATTGAAACCCAAGCTGAGGCCCTAGAAGCCACAGTGCGACTTATGGCCTTACCCAGCCGATGTTTCACCTTCAGCAACTTCCAGATAGCCCCACAATAGAAGAGTATGAACATCTCCTCGGCCTACCCCTCAGGAGAAGGAACGCTATATTTCCACCAAGAGCAGCCCGGATCCCAGGCGCCATAGCCCGCTTATTAAAAGTTCTGAAGCGGATCCGGTCCCAATCATAAAGAAACGCTATGGCACCGAAGGTCTCCCAGGACCTACCTAGAACAAAGGCTTGAACATCTCCGACTAGTAAAAGATTGGCCCACCTTCATCAACACTCTAGGACTATTAATTTATGGGATTTTCCTATTCCCGCATAGAAAAATCATGTGGGCCGTCCCAGCTATGGAAGTATTCCCGGCCAAAAGAAACAAGGGGAAAAACCCCACCATGGCGATCTGGCGGACACATACTACTCCCTCCACCAATGTGGCGAACAGAGACGAGGAGTCTTAAGGGGGGTGCACCCCCTCTTATACCTTTGGATGACCTCCCATCTCTTCCAAAGTGCAAACCACCGCACCCTTTGCCCCATAGAAAATTTCAAATGGTGTTGGGTGCCCACCATGACCAACGAAGAGTGGACTCAAAAGCTTCGAAAAAAAACAACCCAAAGATCCATCCGCTGGTACCTGCCATGGAATGAAAGGCAGCACATCATCATCAAATGTGAAGGTTACCCGAACGTGCCTTTACTAGGAACACAAGGAGCAATCAATTACAACCCAAGGCGGCGGTCCGACAGGCAGGCTACCCAATAATAGTCCCACCATCGAAAGGGCCATGACTCCGCCCGTACTACGGGGGGCCTGAAATGCGAAGGGGTCCACCATCGGAAAATACGCCGTGCTTGGAACAACCCAACCAAGAGGGGAACTTCAGAAAAACTCCGAAGCTGCGGGGCCTCAGCAGAATACCGCCAGTGGGTAGAAAGACGAGCCAAGGAACTCGAACTCCCATGGGACAAGAATCTATCTCAGGATCCCAGCACCCAGCCATATGAGGTATAGGAAACCCTCGAAGTCGAAAGGCTCAAAAGAGCCCTAGGTAAGACAAAGGCCGAAAAGGCGCACTGGAAGCGGAAACTCGAGGAGGCACTAGATGAGGTCTATCACGAAAAACATGTAAACGATGAAATCACCAAAAGGCCGGGATAGAGCACGAGGCTCGATTAAAGGGTCGTGATTGCCTTAAAGGCTGCCGCCGAGGCGATGTGCGCAAAAAAGGAAAGCTGAGCGACCAGGTAACCAAAGACAAAGAACGGCTCGAGAAGACACTTCAGAGGCACGTGAGAAGGAAGCCCGAACAACAGAAGCAACTCCACCGACTCAAGGGAAATTATCCATTCTAGAAGAGGAACTCACAAAGGCCAACCTCTCCAATGAGCTCCCCGAAAGAGCAAGAAAGGAAAATCCTATCGAAGCAGTCCAAACCCCGCTCAAAGGCGGAGGCGGAAGAAGCCCGACTCAAGGAAACGATCCAAAGCCTCAAACAAACAGCGGAAGGGGTGGAAGCAACGATGTAAAGATATAGCCGATAGCGTAGAAGAACAAGTAAATGCGACCCGGCGGAAGCTGCCTCTGGAAAGATAAATTCCTCAAACTAGCAAGCCTAGCCAACTTGGCACTAAAAGACATACCCCGAGGTCTCCAAGCAGCGAGAGGGCATGGCCGACTTCATGAAGTTACCAAGGGGAAATAACGGGATTCCTAGGTCTTTGTAGGGAATTATATGATCAGCTAAGGGCTCGGACCCCCTTGCCCTGATTAGATTAGGCCACATGCTATTTTGGGAACTGCTTATGTGTTTTGACGATTCCATAAAACCTTTAATTGGACATCTTTGCATGTATATACTGCTTTCCTCTTTTTCGCTAAAATTTCCCTCCCCTTCACCGACATCCAGTCAAACTCGTTACCTAGCCACCAGTACCGCACTAGAGCCCGTACCCGCCACATGGAGCAAGCAATAGGCGAGCTAGAACAAAGAGAATATTCAGACTAGGGCAGGAGGTCGGCCAAATAAGGGAGAACATGGGAGAGATAAAAGAACAAACGGTGAATAGGGTGTTCGAGCTTCTCACCCAAAAAATGCACCTCCACCCGCTCCCGTCGATACTATAGGAACTGCCTCCAACGCCGCCACCCAGGGAACCCCGACGTACCCCGGGGCTTCACCCCCGAATATGGGATGCCCCTAGGATGGAACACACCCGCCGACGCTCCAAAGATTGGAAGAACCGAAACAGGGCTGACCCTCGGCTCAGTCACGGCGGGCCTCGCACATTACCCCCTATTCTTCGGCCTAGCGGGGATCACCCTTAGGCACTCCGAGGCCACCCCATCCGGGACGAGAAGATTAGTTCCACGGAACAACGAGTCAGACTCATTGAGGCACCTGGGGACATGGGCTGGATCTGCGGTAGACCTCTGTCTAATGCCCGACGTGGTCCTTCCTAGACTTCAAAACCCCCAAGTTTGAAAAATATAAGGGGAAGCTCACGCCTCGGGTACACCCGGCCATGTCTTTGCCGCCGAAAGATGGCAGCTTCGTCCACCACGATAAGATCCTGGTACACCGCTTCCAAGATAGCCTCACCCTGGTCCCCTAAACCTGGTACGTTAACCTAGAGAAGGGACAAGTAAAAACCTGGAGGGACCTAAGCGGAGGCGTTCATCCGCCAATACAGTATAATGAGGACATGGCACCCGACCGGTCCCGCCTCCACCTGTCAAAACCCGACTCCGAAGGATTTAAGGACTATGCACAACGATGGCGCGAGCTAGCGGCACAAGTCAAACCTCCCCTAACGGAAAAAGAGATGGTCTCCATGTTCATCGAAACATTGCCCGGCCCTCTTCTACGACAAAATGTGGGAAGTGTCGCCTCCAACTTTCTTGGGACTTGGTGACCGTAGGGGAGCGAATCGAGATAGGAATCAAGCGGGGAAAATTTACCAATCACCCCACCAACTCACCAAGAAAATTCCTGCCCGAAAAGAAGAAAGGGGAAGCCAATGCCATATCTGGCGGAGGACCAAACACTACGCCAATAACCCTCAGCCCTTCAGGAATAATCATTTCCCCCAGTACCTCAAACTCCAGTAAGGCCGAGGCAACAAACGCCCAAGACCCTGGACAAATCGCCTCAGGAGGAACTTTACCCCATACCAATGTCATACACTCCCTTCTCCACCAACTACTCCAAAAGCAGATGATCTCAACCGTGCCACTTCGACCCCTAGAACCCCCATACCCTCGGAATTACAACCCAACTGCTAAGTGCGAATACCATGAGGGAGGCCCAGGCCATACCACGGAGAATTGTTGGGCTTTTAAACACAAGGTACAAGACCTCTTGGAGCAAGGATGGCTCAAGTTGGAACCAAACAAGCCCAATGTAAGTACCAACCCTCTCCCGCCCCATGAGGGGGCATCAATCAACACCTTGGATCACGCGCCCGTCGAGCAGAAGGCTGGAAAGCAGATCACGCCCCAAGTCGCAGTGATAGGGCAGGAACCCCCAAGGGAACCCGTCATTATCTACTACGATCCGATACAAATGACCAGCCCTTCCCTCACTATCAATATCACACCCCAACCAACCTATCAGGATAACCATGCTGTGCCTTGGTTATATGAGCCCGCACCTCCCGAAATGGAACCCGCAAGGGAGGTCATTAACATAGCCGAGGAAGGAGGCCTCACCAGGCGGGCGCATCTACACACTGAAGCTCTCTCGAGGCACAAAGCCTCCAACCTCCAATGCGCCCGTTCCAACACCAGAAAAGGAGGAAGAAGAATTCTTGAAGATCATAAGACGTAGCGAGCATCGGCTCCTCGACCAAATGAATAAGACCCCTACACGAATCTCACTCTTGTCCCTGTTACTTCATTCGGAGGCCCACCGTAACCTCCTCCCGAAGGTCCTACAGGAAGCTCACGTGGCTCATAACATAACTACTGAGAAAAATTTGGCACTTTGGTCAGCAACATCACCCGGTAAAGGCCACCTAACCTTTTCTCGAGGATGAGATACCCAAAGAAGGAAAGGGCCACAACCAGCCACTTCACATCTCGGTAAAATGTGGGGGTTACATGATCGCCCAGTCCTAGTAGATAACGGCTCCTCCCTAAATGTCCTCCCCAAGACTACATTGGACAAACTCGTTTCACCGAACGCTCGCTTAAAAGCTAGCTCCATAATAAGCACGAGCATTCGGCGGATCAAAGCGAGAAGTCATGGGAGAGGTCTCTCTTACCCTTCCTCATTGGGCGGTCCCTGTTCAACATTGACTTCCAAGTCATGGACATCCGCCCGCCTACCGCCTCCTTGGGCGACCTTGGATACACGCCGCTGGCGCTGTTCCATCTTCCTCCACCAAAAAGTGAAATTCATCGATGATCATCGCATCATCAGCATCCCGGGGGAGAAAGAACTCGTGATCACCACTCCCCGCCCCAAAGAATATATCGAAGGAGGCGAGAAGCCTCGAAACCTCCCTACAGTCATTAGAGATCGACAGCGGACAGGGACCCAGGGACGCCATGTCCCCTCAAGAAAGCGCGGCCTTGCAAATCATGATCAAGGAAGGATATCAGCCGGGCAAAGGATTAGGCCCCCAACTAACAGGTACGCCTACCCCCATCCGGATAATGGAAAACCGAGGCGTACGGAATAGGATATCAGTAAGCGACACCTATGGAAACACTCGAGGACCCCCCGCACGAGGAAGCGTGTCGCCAATCGCAGAAGGACGCGAAGACCAAGCACCTTGGGTACAAAGGCACAAGCAGAACTCACCAACTGGACCGTAGAGGAACTACTAGACCTAGACTTAATGGAAATGTAATTTGTTTTGATGTCTTTTTGCTTTCTTTTTCATATCGTGCTTGTAAAAACCATCCAGACCTTTCCAATTAAATTTTAGCATTTTCGTCCCTTTTCTTCTCTTTCACGCTAAAGTTTTTCCATTTCCTAATCAGTCAGACAATAATCGTAATCTTTCCAACAAAATAATAAGACTCCTTCTTTTCTTTCTTCTCTCTTCTCCCTACCTTTGCTTAAGATATGCTAAAATCATCATACATTTCTAAACATGTCGAAAGACTGGTAGTTTTCCAAAATCCAGGAAGGGTCACCATGATAGGGCCGAGTTCACCGCGGCACCGAGTCGGTCCCGGATCCCCAAAGATCCGAAAACCACTCGGCACCACCTCCCTCTCATCCTCAAACCCGCCTTCCCCAAAACCGAAGTCGGAGTCGGAGTCACCCACTAAAACGAGTTAGAGAACATTAGATTATTACTCCACTAAGCCAAGTCTAGAAGGGCAGGCTATCCACCCATCTATAATCCAACAAACTATCCCTCACATCTTCAATCCGCCTTCCCCAAGCCCTTATCATACCATTACTCTACCACCAGGCCGACTCTGAGTCAAAACCACCTACCAACCCATACCAACTCTTTACTCTCATCCGAGTGTGAGAGAATCAACACACATCAGACCCAGAAACCGCCTTCCTCTCAGTCCCGAGTCACCACTCCTTGACGAATAATGGCCAGAAACCATTCACTAAGCCAAGTTCAGAGGTCACCATTCCTTGTAGGAGTTAATCCTATTAGCCCATAACCTTCCCTAAATACTGATTAAGACCTTTCCATTAAGCCGAGTACAGAGATTGTTTGCTTGTCCCAAGCATCGAACCCATTAACCCACTACCATTGCCCCATGTATACTATAACCAAACCCCAGGTCAAGACTAATACCCCAATCCAACTAACGCCATTAATAAACAATCAACAGAAAGCGAAATAAAAACAAAAACACAAGGAAAATGCCAAAAATCATTTCATTAATAAATAAGTTTCTTTACAATTACAAGTTCAATCCAAGAGGGAAATCAATTTCCCGTCTTTAACATCCTTAGCCATATCATATGGGCTGAGGTCGAAATCTGGGGCCAACAAAGCTATCTGCCTAAGGGCTTTGTTGAAGCCATCTTCATATTGTTCCACAATAGCTCCCTCCAAGCAAGCCACCCTCTCGGCAAGACTAGCATTCTCCTCCTTCAGCTTGACCGCCTCCGACTCGGCCGCCGCAGCCTTAGCCTCTGCCGCCTTCAAAGCCTCCCCATTCGAAGCAAGAGAAGCCTCCACCTCTACTACCCTTGACTGAGAATCAGCAAGTGTAGACTTCAAATGAAGCCACTTCACCTCGATGGGGAGACCTTTGTCTTCGCCAAGGAGGACTCGGCTTTGAAGCAACAAGTTGGGCCTTCAAACCCTCAACTTCAACACAGGCTTTCTGACTAGCCTCCTTCATCTTCTCAACCTCAGCCAACGACTCGGCTCTGGCCCTCTGAGCCTGCTCCAACTCCTTCTTCGAAATGGCCTCTTTGGCCACTATCTGCTCAGCTTTCCGCAGCATACCTCTCCAAACTTCCACAGAGGCCATGGAGCGGGCCATATAGGCAGTCACCATATCAGCTGCACTATCCACTCCGGCTGACACTAGCAAACCGCGATCATGAGGAGGTATGCGGCTAACGGAAGCCCAGGCTGCATATCAAACCCCAAGGCCCCACATGGAGCCAATGGAAGGAGGGGCCACATAACAAAAGGCAGGCCTCCAAGAGGCATACCGGCCACTGCTGTTACCACCACCTTGCCCCGAGATGGTGAAGACACACAGTGGAGGAGAAAGGGCAGCCACCTTCCCGCTTCTTAGCGGCCGCCTCCTCGGTGAGGCGAGTTAGCCTTCGCCGCCGCCTCCTTGCCTGCTTGCGGTGAGGCGTTAAACTTCTCGGTCAATGAGGCCGCCGAGTCCTTCTCGGCCAATCTGGCGGCCGGCCTTTTCTCAGCAGCAGCTGCAACAGTCTCGGTCCGGCCAGAACTCCTGGCATCGTTGGTTAGACGGGCCTTCTTGATCAATTTCGGCCATGTCAATACCACATTTCTTCAACATACCTGCAAACCAAAACGCAAGACATCAGCACATTCGGCGCCAAGGCCGACTCTACGTAAATGACTCAAAAAAAAAAGACTCACTCTTGGATGGAGAGTAGCATTGTTGGAAGACATCCAAGAGCGATGTCGGCAGCTCATCCCCCCGGCAGATTGTCCGGCGAATTGCGGATCAACCTTAGCTTCCAGGGAGTTGACTCTCACCAACCCCTTAAACTTAGGGGTTCCTGCCAATATAAGCGGCAACGGCCGAGGGTCAATGCGTAAGTGACCTCGTCGGCCCGCCTTGATCTTCACGAACCGGCTCTTGAAACCCTTGTAGGAGGCGGTGTAGGAAGTGAAAGAGACCCGAGTTGGGCGGTGGAGTCGGTGAGACCCACCTGCAGGCAGGCCGACTCGTGCGGTGTAGTGACTCAGGAAGGCCAGGGGCGTGGCGGGACCCCCTAATGCCAAACAGACTACCCTAAACGCCTGAATGGCCGCCCAAATTGGGATGCGGTTGAGAGGGCTATCCCCAACATCCTCAAGACGTCCGCCTCAAAATATTCAAAGGGGAGAATCACCCCCCAATCGCCAACACCGCCTCGTGCTTAAAGACGAATGCCTCCCTTCCTTGGCGACGCCGCACACGCCCCCCCGCCCCTACAACACCATCTCCAACAAGCCCACATGAGAATCGCGGACCCACTTCCCATCCAACGCCGGAGACTCCACCTCGTAACGACATCTCCGACGCATTCTCCAAAGCCGCCCCATGGACCCACGCCGGAGGACCCACCTAGGGCCCTGAAGGCATAGGGGTTGATGTAACCCCTCCCCCAGCAACAGCAACGGGCATGACTTCTAAAGCCTCACCCGAAGAAGACGAAGAAGACGAAGAAAATGAAGAGGAAGAAGAAGAAGCACCTGACATGGTAGAAGAAAGTCCGGTACTAGTCTGAAAAATGAAACGCAGAAGAAAGGAGCAATGAAGAGGAGAACGACGAAGAGGAGAACAGCAGAAAGAGAAAGGAAAGAAGGAAACAGAAATGAGAATGCAAACGCGCCTCCAGCCTCTATTAACCCTCTTCGAAACCCCCCGCGACCAATAATTATGGGTCGCGCTTTCATAACGGCGCAATCATGGCGCCACCCTCGCCATCAATGCAGCCCAAAACACGAAGAGGCATGTCCGAAGGGGCGGCCAGGCTGCCCTCCCACGCACGGCATTCTCGCTTGCCCCAAATTCAAACCTTGAGCCCAAAAAAAAAAAGAAACAGGCCCAAAAATCTTCGACCCAACCCAAACATACTCCATCCCAGCCATCCCCACGTAGGCCGTCTCTATCCCAGCCATCCCCACGTAGGCTGTCTCCATTTCAGCCATCCCCACGTAGGCCGTCTCCATCCCAGCCAGCCCCACGTAGGCCGTCTCCATCCTAGCCAGCCCCACGTAGGCCGTCTCTATCCCAGCCATCCCCACGTAGGCCGTCTCCATCCCAGCCATCTCCCATGGGCCGTCTTCATCTCGGCCATCCTCGCGTAGACAGTATCCTTAGCAACCTTCCACGCATAAGCCGGCCCAGTCATAACCCCATATCCCATTCACCTCGCCAAAGCCTAAAAATTGCCACCATCACAAAAATATAATAATAAACTCAAAACACTTTTGTGAACCACGGAGGGTTGGGCACCAACCAGTGTGTGCCTTACCCGCCGCCAGTGCTTTGTGAAACTTGGAGGGTTGGGCACCACCCAGCTGCCGTGTGTGCCTTGTGTGCCTTACCTGCTGCCAGGTACTTTGTGAAACTTGGAGGGTTGGGCACCAACCAGTGTGTGCCTTGCCTGCTGCCAGGTACTTTGTGAAACTTGGAGGTTGGGCACCAACCCGATGTGCCTTGCCTTGCTGCCAGTACTTTTGAAACTTGGAGGGTTGGGCACCGGCCCGGTGTGTGCCTTGCCTGCTTGCCAGGTACTGTGAAACTTGGAGGTTGGGCACCCGGCCAGTGTGTGCCTTGCCTGCTGCCAGTGCTTTGTGAAACTTGGAGGTTGGGCACCAGCCGCCTTGCCTGCTGCCAGGTACTTTGTGAAACTTGGAGGGTTGGGCACCAGCCAGTGTGTGCCTTGCTGCTGCCAGTGCTGTGAAACTTGGAGGTTGGGCACCAGCCCGTGTGTGCCTTACTGCCCGGTACTGTGAAACTTGGAGGGTTGGGCACCAGGCCAGTGTGTGCCTTACCTGCTTTGCCGGGTACTTTGTGAAACTTGGAGGTTGGGCACCCGGCCGATGTGTGCCTTACTTGCTGTACTGTGAAACTTGGAGGGTTGGGCACCAGGCCGGTGTGTGCCTTACTGCTGCCAAGTACTGTGAAACTTGGAGGGTTGGGCACCAGCCAGTGTGTGCCTTGCCTGCTGCCCAAGTACTTTGTGAAACTTGGAGGTTGGGCACCCGACCCCCGTGTGTGCCTTGCTGCTTTGCCCGGTACTTTGTGAAACTTGGAGGGTTAGGCACCGGCCCGGTGTGTGCCTTACTTGGGCTTTTGCCGGTACTTTGTGAAACTTGGAGGGTTAGGCACCAGCAGTGTGCCTTGCCTGCTGCCCAAGTACTTTTGTGAAACTTGGAGGGTTGGGCACCAGCCAGTGTGTGCCTTGCCTGCTGCCAAGTACTTTGTGAAACTTAGATGGTTGAGTGCCAATTAGTGATACCTTGCCCACTACCAAATGTTCACGGAAACATCAACCACCCCCCATCCTCACCTCTATCTTTATTTACGCTTATCCAAGAAAAGGATTACATCCTTTTCAGGAAAAACCTAAATAAAGAGGGGCCACATCTACCCCAAAAACTGTCCTTACAAACAACCGTAGAGTTGACTTTCCTTAATCGATAACAATAAAATCTTGGAGATTTTATATGTTATCAACCAACAACCACAAAGTTCTGGTGTTCCTTTAACTAATAACAAATAAAATCTTGAAGATTTTATACGTTATCAACAAACAGGGATAAACCTGTTAAATATTCAAAATTCAATAATAAAATATTCGAGATAAACCTGTCACTTTTTCAAAATTCAAAATAAAATATCCTCTCTTCCCAAGAATCAGGATAAATCTGTTAAATATTCAAAATTAAAATATAAAATAATAAAATATTCGAGATAAATCTGTCGAACTTTTCAAAATTCAAAATAAAATATCCTCTCTTCCCAA
Organism: Mucuna pruriens; assembly: GCA_025330945.1. Classification (NCBI taxonomy): domain Eukaryota; kingdom Viridiplantae; phylum Streptophyta; class Magnoliopsida; order Fabales; family Fabaceae; genus Mucuna; species Mucuna pruriens. Next base: position 1,343,977 of record JAENHJ010000004.1, on the reverse strand, counting down.
GAATCGGGGATAAATCTGTTAAACATTCAAAATTCAAAATAAAATATAATAAAATATTCTCTCATCGGAGAGAGAGATCCAAGCCCATTTCAGTAGCCTATATAAGACCTCACTGCGAATGAGAAAAGGAGGAGAAAAAATCACAAGAAAGAAAGAAAGGCAAGAAAGGCAAGAAAGGCAAAGAAAGGAAGAAAAACTGACGACTGCTAAAGATAGGAGGAAGCGCCTAAGTCTAGGGCTGATCCACGCCGCCCACTTACTCAGACGTCCAGTTTGGTCGACTCCCTTCACCCAAGTCTAGACCGATCAAGACTGCTCACTCTTTCGACGTCCAAAGTTGGTTAACTCCCCTTTCTTCTCTTAATTAATTTAACATAAATTTGTATCACCAAGCAAGATCCTCCCCCGAATCCCACCTAGCCTGACATACACCGCCTAATAGAACCTAATCCCCATCTAAGGTAGAGTACGTCTCGCCCGAATCCCTAGACCAAGCACGCACTTTCGGTTATGACGAGATCCAATTCAACCTAACCCTTACCCATCTAAAAGCCAGAACTACGTAGACTTTGAACCCTCCGGTAGAGGTACGTGAGGCCTGTAGAGGCACACCTCTATCAAGTCAATGACCCCACACCCTACAACCGCCAAATTTAAAACGTAAGAACTCAAGAACACCACCCATATACAAACACCATCCCTCTCCCATACAAATAACCAAGGGTAACTATCGAGCGATGATAGACACGCCGGGGGGCCCTCGATCCCCCTTGCATGAACCAACTCCCCGAACCCATAACTCGACGACGGCACTTTTCCTTGTGGTTTTCCTGGTTCCGGAAAAACTTAAAGGCGATCTCAGGATAAATTATATAGGCCATTCTCTACCGAGATATCTGCAAAGAGGCTTGTTATCCGTCGCGACTCCGGGTTGCGATGCACTAGTTAATTAATAATTAATTAGATAACATAAATTTAATAACAAAATTAAAAAATATTTGTAGTCACATGTCAAATAGTATAAATGAACGTAGAAAAATCATTCTAATCCTATATCCACCTTCAAACAAAACGAAACAGGAACATGATCATTTCATTCTAGTCTTATCTTTCTTCTTTTTATAGACATTTTACTCTTATCTAGTTCTCCTTTTCATTGCACTTGAGTATAGGAACGAATAGGTCATGTTAAAAATTTATTTTTATAATTTTATTGAAAAATAATAAATATTTTTAAAATAGTAAAAATTCTCATATAATAAATAAAAATATTTAAAAAATTAAATAATAAAGTTTTACATAAATTTATCTAATAAAATTATTTTTTTAAAAAATATTTTGAAAATTTTATTTATATACTTGAATTTTTTTTTATTAAAATCAAACATGTAAAATTTTAATTTCTAAATATTGTAAAATATATTTATGTCTAACCAAATAAAATTTAATCAAATAATAATTTTTAAAATTCATAATTTCAAGAATCATAATTTATATATATATATATATATATATATATATATATATATATATATATATATATATTTTACCAAACAGCCTACAAGTAAACCATAAGCTATTATTTTTCATTTTATTTATTTTCTCAATCAATTTCACACGTCAATTCGCAATAATGAACTAGAAACATTATTTGAATCTTATCCACTGAAACAAAACAAGAACCCGGTCATTTCATTCTACTCAGATCTAAATCTCTTCATCATGTCATAAAAATCCATCCCATTTAATTAAACATAATCAGAGTTTTAAAGATGCATGCTATTTACCAATTTTACTTACTAAAGGTATGCGTTCTAAGCCATTAAAAATAATTATTTATTGAATAACTGTCCTAAAAAAATTAATTTATGTTGAGATTAAGAAATAATTTATTTAATAACTTTCCCAAAAAAACAATGATTTATTAAAACAAAATAACAATACATGTGGTTCTATAAGCCATCAATGCTCTGAACAAGACGCAAATCCTGCCCATTCATTTAGTTGTCTATATAAAGTGGGAAGGATCAAATGCAGTAACGCAACCACAAGAAGAAAACATTATGAGCACAGAAAATAGTATAGATAGGAAGCACTATGTTCTGGTGCATGGGGCTTGCCATGGAGCTTGGTGTTGGTACAAGCTCAAGCCACGTTTGGAATCTGCAGGCCACAAGGTCACAGTACTGGACCTTGCAGCTTCTGGCATCAACATGAAGAAAATTGAAGATGTTGATACTTTCTCAGAGTACTCTGAGCCTTTGTTGCAGCTATTGGCCACAATTCCCCAAAAAGAGAAGGTAGTTCTAGTGGGTCACAGCTTTGGGGGGCTCAGCATAGCACTTGCCATGGACAAATTCCCAGAAAAGATAGCAGTTGGTGTTTTCTTAACAGCTTTTGCTCCCGACATTGAACACAAGCCATCCTATGTCGTGGAAAAGGTTTGCTTCTGATCCTCTTGATACATCTTTAAAATTTTCGTCATATTTTTTCAACCCCACTCTAGTGAAATGTCATCAAATAAAATAAAAATAAAAACTCATCAGTTTACGCTGGTGTAATAAAATACTTCTCATATAATTATATTTTATTATTATATAATTATTTTGTATAATCTATTCTTAGATTGAAATATTTTATCACATTTAAAATTTATAAAAATAAAAATATTTAATTGTATTTTTAATCGTTGTTTAATTTTATAAGATTTAACATAAATAAAAATTTAAATAATAAATAGTTATAATAATTAGAAAAACAATATTATATATAAAGTTATTGGAAAAAGAATTGTGTACTCCTGATTTTAGTTAAAATTATAATAAATGTTGACAAAATATATAATATATAGAATTGTCCATATGTCATCTCTAAAAATTATTGTACTACTAGTAAATTTAAAATTAATTACAAAATAATTTTGTAGTTAATTTTAAAATCAATAATTATTTTGTAACTAATTTCTAGTAAAAATAATTAGGTAAAAAATTATTATAATATTGATAATAGTATGAAATAAGTAAAAAATTAACTAAAAAAATAATTTTAAAATAAAATAATTTTAATTAATTTATAGTAAATTTTTAAAATTTATAGTTATTTTTTAACTAATTTATAGTAATAAGAAGTATAAATGATTATAATTCTAATTTAGTTAAAAAATAATATTTTAATTAATTAGATAGAATTTAATTATTAATTTAAATAATAATTAAAATTAATAACAAAATAAAAAAAATCTTATAGTGTTGGTAGCAAAATTGCATCTGTCTTCTTATCTCAAATCGCTGCCCAACAAGCCAATAGGTGCGGTCTGTGATAGTGAGGGACCAAGACTATAATAATTATTTGGGCAAACGTAAAGTCTTTTAGGTGACATGGAAATTAAGTGGTGTATTCTGTTTGCGATAACTAATAATAGTGTAAGGACAACTAATATTTGTGAAGAAATATTGAGATCATGAAGTATGACAAACAACATGCCAAAATTTGCATAACATAAGCATGTTGTAAAAACAAAATAATTGTGAAGATGCATCATTGTGAAGAATTTCTATGACAATGTGACTGAAAAAGGTAATAATCTATAGAAAATCAATCCAATTTTCTAATATTAATTCAAGTTACTGATAAGTACATTAAAAAAGTTAATGAAATTTTTGACTTTTGTGAAAAAACATGTAAAGAGAGGTGACAATTAAGATTCATTAAGAATATGTTTAGGTAAATTTTTCATAAAAAAATAGAAGAAAAAATGATAAAATTTTTTTCGGAAATTAAAATTGACTTATGTATAAGATAATTTATAAAAATTCTAAATTTTTATAAATTAACTTGTGCATAAATTAATTTTAATTTATAAAAAATTTATTTTTTTTTTATTTTTTTTTTATAAATATTTATGAAAAAATTTATTCAATCAAACCTTAAAACACATTTATTAATAAAGTCATCATCCACCATATTTTAAACAGGACTTTACGAAGAAAGAACGGATCAACCAAATTGAGTCAAATTTGTTAAGTTTGTGCAAAATATTTATAATCAAAAGAATTTTATTAAGTCTAGTAAAAAAAATTATAATCATATTTAAGATAATAAATATTTATTAAGATGTTTATATGACAGTGGGCATAAGATACCAAATAACTTTAAATCCATCTTCTTTTACTATAATTTTATATGTGGTGATCTTTGCATGTTCTATCCCTGATCCTAATTGTGTATGCGTGAAGTGGATTTTTTTCCCAACGTTCAAGTCATCATGTGTCTATTAATAAACAGAGTTAAAAAAATAGAAGAGAAAATTAATAGATTTAACATGAGATATGGCATATAAGAAATATTAAACGGAGGGTTAAAATAAGGGAATATCTATGTACGATTATCCTTCTAATTATAACTAATATATTTAAACAGTTTCTTCTTACAAATTACACCAATTTGTAACTTCTCTTTTAGATAATTAAGGTGATTTTCTTTTCTAAAAAAATTGATTTACTAAAACTATAATATTTAGTTAATCACTGTTAATAATTGAACTATTAATTAATATAAATATTGTGATTTTATGCTAACAGTAAATTATATTATTATTAACAAAATTATATACCTACATAAATATATTATTTTGTTCCTACCAAAAAAATATATTATTCTATTAATATTGACATTAATATATTCATAATTTAATTTTGTTAGACAAATCTTGCACTTACCCGCCATTTTGTTTACTTCAACAGTACAATGAGAATACGCGAGCGCGGAATTGGTTGGACACTGAATTCTCCCAAAGTGCAAACGAATCAACATTTATTTTTGGACCCAAATTCTTGTCCGACACACTCTACCAAGCCTCCTCCATTGAGGTAACTACATGTTACAACCTTCTTGTCTCTTATATGTATATACTAGCTATAGTAGTGCATGCCAAAAAAGTGACATGCTTGGACTTCATCATAATTTTAAGTTTCAAGACTTCAAAAATAAAAATAAGGATTGCATTGCAGGATATAGAATTGGTGAAGACTTTGTTAAGGCCAGGGTCCCACTTTGCCGAAGACTTGTCCCAACAGAAAAACTTCTCGAAACAGGGATATGGGTCAGTTCCTCTTGCTTTTATCGTTTGTACCGAGGACCTTACAATTTCATTGAATTTCCAGCTCTGGATGATTCAAAATGCTGGGATCAATGACGTTGTTGAGATCAAAGGCGCAGATCATATGCCTATGATTAGCAAGCCACAAGAACTATGCGATTCTCTCCTGCAGATAGCTACTAAATTCGTATAGTTCATGAAGCTGGCTTTATTAGTTGTGTACGAAATTGACTTGTGTTCCGCTTATAAGATCTCGTTTGTAATCACGAGATACATTAATAAAGTGAGCTTCTTTATAATTTGTATTTTAAGGAATTCGCATATGAAGTTGTATTCTGTCATTATGGTGAATAAATGAAATTATCAACTAAATGTAGGTTCCGTTATTGTTAAATAAATTGCATCAACCAAAACTCATTACTGAGTATTTGACTGGATTAAATAGTAAGTTTCGTCCACAATTCAGCAAAACAATAATTTTTATTGACTAATCGAATAGACTTTCTAAAAAGACTTGATATGAGTTTAATGAGTGGATACTCAGATTGACGTGTTAGAGGATAATGGAAACCTTATGCATAGGTTAACACATTAGGAAAGTCGAAAAACACATTCTCTATTCTCCTCGTCAAAAACGAAAGTCCCGAAGGAACTAAGGTTGAGAAAGACCACAAACCAACAACCTAGAACCACAAATGGATTCAGGTATTTATTTATACTTCCTTTTTTATAGCTTTGATGATCTAGTATAACAGCAATAGACCATAATGAATCTAAGAGTAGGAAACCTCCAACATAAATAAGAACATAAGGAACCTAAGGATTGAAAAACTCCAACAGAAATAAAAAATAAGAAACCTAAAGGTAGATAAATATTTTAACAAGTAGTATAAGAGCCAACATGTATTAGATTATTGGACTTTATAACAGATTGGATAAATATTGACTCTAAAAATAATTTGATTTTATAATAATTTACTAATTTAGTGCCTAGTTATATGATTTGAGTTATGATACAGATACAATTATAAATATATTTCTTGATTGTGATTCATTAGTAGAACATTGTAGTTTAAAACTGCAATTTTTAATAATAAATGAATTGCAATAGCTACAAATTTTTTCCCCAATACATGAATTGCAACCGCTGCAATTTTTCTCCACACATGATTGAATGGATCCAGCGACTTCTGTGTTTCGATTGGAGCATTTGATGGACTGCTCGTTACGTGGCTGCAATTCTGCTATTGCAATTTTTTGTTAAGGTTTCATCAAGCAGGCGTTTCAATTCCGAGCGATTTCGGAAAATTTGGAGCACGTTCCACAATTTGGCACATTCACAATTTGGATGTGATTGGCTTTCTGTAATTCGCTTTCAATTTTTGGATCCAGCGATTTCGAAATTGGCATCAATCTGGCAGTTTCCGGGGACGATTTTGAAATTGGCATCAATATGGCTTTCTGGGAGGCGATTTTGGATCGTTCCGCATTCAATTTGGAAAACTGAAGTTTCAATTTGAATGTTCCGTTTGTAGCCAATAATTTGACAGTTTCAATTTGGAGCACAGAGCACGTTTCCTTTTTAATACCTTTAATTCCAGCCACGTTTCAATATGGATCCAGAGACCGGCAGCGTTTCAAATTGGAGCAGGGACGTTTATTACGAGGGTTTAAAATTATTTTTGTTTAATATGATTAAAATCCATTTAAGATTTTTCAGATATTAAAGGTTTATTATTGATACTACATCTATTACATTAATTTTTATTATGAGTAATTATTAGGTGTAATTACTATTATAATATGTAATTTTTTGATTATTTATTAGGTTATTATTATTATTGTTGGATATATTGATAATAATAATAAGTATATAAATTATGGTATAAAAGACATACAGAGGACTACATAAATTGACAAATTTTGGACCCTTCTAGTTAATTTGGATTGTCTAGTAATTTTTAATTAAATTAATTGAAACAATATATTTTCTAAGCAATCCTTGTAAATTGATTTAATTCAAATTACAAAGATGTATATTAGTATGAAATTATTTATGCAAACTATGATCGACCAAAAGAAGACAGTTCGACCAAATAATAACATGCCTGTAATAATAAATATGTGATAATTATAAAGTTTTATTTCATGTGAATAATAGTCAGTTCAAAGAAAGACTATTATTTGACATAACTAATTGTCAATATTTGATTATTGTGTTGGGAGTACCGCATATAAATTAATTTTTCTGTCCAAAGACTAAAAATTACTATTGGGTTAGGTATCTTGTAAAGGATCCATTATGTAGTTTATCTACTCATGTTTTGTCATATACTTTGTATGCCTTACAAACATACCTTAAAGTGTCTAGCCGCTAAACTGGGAAATAAACGTACACTTTTGGGTTTTGTGCGTATGTGAGAAACTTGTATAAATTTAAGATCTCTCATCTTGATTAAATTGTCTAGTAATATTTGTTGGATTAATTGAAACATGTTGCCAAAGTAATATTTGTTGTGTAGATTAATTTAATTGAATTTACATAGATGTTGTGTGGGATTATTCATGTGAATTGTGCTCGACCCAAAGGAAGACATAATTTGATCGAATAATTACATGTTTGTGATGGTAAATGTATGGTGATTATAAGGTTGTTTTTCTATGTGAACAATGGAGTGTCCAAAGACAATCATTATTTGACAAGGCTTATCACCAACATTTGATCATTGCATTGAGAGTACCACTTGTAGTTAGTTTTTTTAATCCAAAGATTAATTCTACTCTGTATGTTCAATGTTCTCTTTTCAATTGCTTCTACTAGTTTGGTCAACATATCTACTCAAATTAATAGTATTCCTATGCTGAATAGGACGAATTTCAAGGTCTGGAAGCAAGTCGTAGCAATAGTACTCGGCTGTATAGATTTGGATCTAGCACTTGGTAGAGAAACTTATTCTTACTCTAGATAACCTCCAAGATGTTGTTAAAATTGAGAAATAGAAACACTCTAACTGAATGTGCCTTATGATCATGAAGCGCTTGATTTCAGAAGCGTTTCCCGGCTTTGTTTTGAGAGTCAAAGGTAGAGAAAATATAAGAGAGTACATAATGGAGATGTCTAATCTCGCAGAAAAGCTCAAGTCACTCAAGTTAGAGCTTGGTGAAAACTTGATTGTGCACTTGGTTTTGATCTCACTTCCTACACTTTGGGTAATTCAAAGTGAGGTATAATACTCAAAAGGACAAATGATCTCTCAATGAATTTATATCTCAATGTGTGCAAGAGGAAGAGAGGTTACAGAGAGCTAAGACTGGAAGTGCTCATTTTTCTTCGACCTCTTAGAATGAGAAAAGGAAAAACATTAAGGTTGTTGCGGAAGGGTCTTCTCAATAAAAGAAAATTAGGTGCCAAAAGAGCTAAGGATGCCTTAGAACTAATACATACAGATATTTGTTGTCTTTTACCTATAACTTCATGGAATCGACAACAATACTTTGTTACGTTCCTCTAGATACAGTTACCTATATTTGATACATGAGAAGTCTCAATCCCTAGACGTTTTCAAATCTTTCAAAGCTAAAGTTGAACTTCAACTTGGAAAGAAAATTAAAGCCATCAAATCTGATCGTGGTGGTGGATACTATAGTAGATATGATGGATCAGGAGAACAATGTCCAGGGCCTTTTGCCCTTTTTCTCAGAGAGTACAAAATTGTTTCACAATACACCATGCGGGACAAACCTAGCATGAATGATGTGGCAAAACAACGAAACAAGACTCTTGAGGATATGGGAAAAGCTTTAAAGATCACAATTTACATCCTTAATAGGGTGCCAACTAAAGTAGTTAACAAAACCCCTTATGAACTTTGGACTGGCAAGAAGCCAAGCATCAAACATATGCACATTTGGGGTTGTCCAGCTAAAGCATGACCTTATAGGCCGCATGAAAGAAAACTGGATTTAAGAACAATTAGCTATTATTTTGTTGGCTATGCTGAATGCTCTCGGGGCTATAAGTTTTATGATCCCACTTCAAGATTTTTTTTTTTGAAATGGGAAATGGGAGAATTCTTAAGGAAGTTAAGTTTGGGAAGGAAGGGAAAATAATGAAGGTCGTCTTTGAGGAAAAATCTGTTAATGATATTGGTTAAGTCCTTGTGCCTATTATTGTTCAAGAAACAACTCCAGTAATAGGAGACAATGTTCAAACTATTGTTCTTGACATTGTTCCAGGACAAGACTATGATGAGGTTCTTCCTCAAACACCAATAGAGCAACCTCAACAACCTCAAGAAGTGTCATTAAGGAGATCCATCAAAGAGAGTAGACATGCAATTCCAGATGACTACATTGTCTTTCTCCAAGAACATGAGGATGACTTTAGTTTAACAGAAGATGATCCAATCAACTTCTGTCAAGCTATGCAAAGTTCTAACTCTCAAAAATGGATTGATGCCATGAAGGATGAGTTGAAGTCTATGCAAGACAATGACATTTGGGATCATGTCGAATTACCTAAAGGTGTGAAACCTATTGGTTGCAAATGGATATTTAAAACCAAAAAGAATTCTAAGGATAATATTGAGAAATATAAGGTTCGTCTAGTTTCTAAAGGCTTTACTCAGAAGGAAGGTATTGACTATAAAGAAACCTTTTCTCTAGTATCTTAAAAGGATTCTTTTAGAACCATAATGACACTAGTAACTCATTTCGATTTAGAGCTACATCAGATGAATGTTAAGATTGCGTTTCTAAATGGTGACATTGACGAAACGATTTATATGATGCAACCTGAAAACTTTGTTTCAAATGAATCTAAGTCTATGATATGCAAACTAAAGAAATTCATTTATGGTCTCAAATAGGCTTCCCGACAATAGTATCACAAGTTCCATCAAGTCATTACCTCATACGGTTTTGAGGCAAATGTAGTTGATGATTGTATATATCACAAGAAGTAAATACATATTTTTGGTATTATATGTCGATGATATACTACTTGCTAGTAGTGATACAGGCTTGTTGCATGAAATCAAGAGATTTCTGACGAAGAATTTCGAGATGAAAGATCTTGGGGAAGCTTCTTTTGTATTAGGCATTCAGATACTAAGAGATCGTTCTCAAGGTAACCTAAGGTTGTCACAAGAAAATTATATCAACAAAGTCTTAGAGAGATTCAGCATGAAAGATAGTAAACTAGGAGACATCCCGATAGCTAAGGGAGACAAATTTAGTCTCAAGCAGTGCCCTAACAATGATCTTGAAAGAAATGAGATGCAAAAGATTCTCAATGCCTCAGTAATGGGGAGTCTAATGTACGCTTAAGTTTGTACTCGTCCCGACATTGCTTTTGTGGTGGGAATTTTGGACAGGTATTTGAGTGATCCTAGAATGCAGCATTGGAAAGTAGTTAAACGTGTGATGTGTTACTTAAGGAGAACAAAAGGACACATGCTCACTTATCGGAAGTCTGAAGACTTGGAGATCATTGGGTACTCTGACTCCGATTTTGTAGGATGTCAAGAAAGTAAACGCTTTACATCTAGATACATCTACATGCTGGTTGGAGGAGCTATCTCTTGGAAGTTTGTTAAACAGACTTCTAAGAGCCCTTCAACCATGGCTGCTGAGTTTGTGACTTGCTTTGAGGCATTCAACCATGGGATGACTGCGAAACTTTGTCACTAGTTTATGGGTGGTCGATGGCATTGAAAGACCATTGAAAATATATTGTGACAATAATTTGAAAATTCTTTACTCCAACAACAATAGGAATTCTACGAAGTCGAAGTTCATCGACATCAAGTTTCTGGTTGTTAAAGAAAGAGTTCAGAATAAACAAATTTCCACAGAACATATAAGAAAAAGTTTTATGCTAACTGATCCATTGACTAAAGTGCTAATACTTAAGGTCTTTCATGAGCACACAACTCATATGGGTATTATTCCTTAGGATACTTTAGTTCAGTTGGAGCCTGTATGTTTTATGTTCAATTTGAACAATTTTGTTGTTATTTATTTTCTGCAGAAATAAAGTTGATGGTTTATGTTTATATTTTGAACTCGCTTGTGTTTTTTTGTATGTAATAATTATGTTATATTCAAAAGAATTTGGATTGATCTCCACTAAAGATTAAAAATAAGGACCAATTGGAAATAAACATGTTTGAGATCACATTGCATGTAATTTCCATGCCACTCATCCATATTTGATCTATGCCATTGAGTATATTAATATGGTAATCATCATAATTTAATCATGCTTAAATTGTGATGAAAGTTGCAATCGTTCCATTATTAATGTACGAGATGGACTAGACTGTATTAAGAGGAAGTCTAGAGATAAATAGCATATTGTCACACCTAAGGAATTGGGTAATATAATTGTTTCAAGAGAATATGAAGCCCAAGTGCGAGATTGTTAGAAATTTATAATTTCTTTTAATCATGTGGATATTATATTTTAAATATAATTATATCAGTTATTTATTTAAAATGATTTATTTAAAATGATTATAATATTAAGTGATCCAATTAAGTAATCGAATAGACTTCCTAAAAAGACTTGATATGAGCTTAATGAGTGGATACCCATATTGGCTTGTTAAGGGATAATGATAACCTTATATATAGGCTAACACATCAGGAAAGATAATGTTTTCCAATACACCAAACCGGAAAACACATTCTCTATTCTCCCCATCAGAAAAGAGAAATGAAGGCCCCTGAAGGAATTAAGATAGTTTGGTTGAGGAAAACCACAAACCAACGATTCGCAATCACTAAGATTCTAACTGCAATCTCCTAGAATGACAAATGGATCCAGGTATTTATTTATACATCATTCTTTATAGCTTTATTGGTCTAGTATAACGACAATAGACCATAAGGAACCTAAGGATAGGAAACATCCAACATGAATAAGAACATAAGGAACCTAAGAGTTAGAAATTTCCAACAAGAATAAGAAATAAGAAACCTAAGGGTAGATAAATATCTTATAATTAGTTAATTAACTAACCTTTTCAGCTAATATATATTTTATGATTAGTTAATTAACTTTTCTTGATTGGTTAGTTAATAATATTATTGGATATCTCTTGATGGACATTGATACGACTTAAAATAGAGTCAAATTATACTCAAACTTTCGTTTTAATAATATTTTTTAATTAATGACATCTGTTAAATTATTTACATAATAACTTATTTGAAGTTATTCTTATATTTATTATAAATTTACTCTTCTCAACATTGAAGTGGTATAATAAATTTAATCTTCCACTACAAAAAAAAATATTTTTTATGACCGATTTAGCGACTGAAATGCAGAAAATAAAAAATAAAAAACAATTCAGCGATCGAAAACAAAAACGTAAAACAATAAATAAAAAATATATATTAGTGACCGAAATAGCGACAGAACAGAAAATAACAAAAAAGTTGCATTTTGCGACCGAAATTCAGAAAATAAAAAATAAAAAACAATTTAGCGACTAAAAAGAAAAATAAAAAAATAAATAAAAAATATTTATTAGCGATCGAAGTAGCGACGAAACAGAAAAGGACAAAAAGGTTACAATTTGCAACCGAATTAGTGACTGAAATTTAGAAAATAAGAAAATAAAAATAACAATTTAGCGACCGAAAATAAAAACGTCTAAAAAATAGACCGAAATAGCGATGAAATGGAAAAAGGGAAAAAGGTTGCAATTTGCAGCCGAATTAGCGATTGAAATTCAGAAAATAAAAAAAAATTTAGCGACTGAAAATAAAAACATAAAAAATAAATAAAAAATATATATTAGCGAATGATTTTCAAATTTTCAAAAAAAATTTTCCCTCTCTTTTTTTCCCACTCCCTTTTATTTAAACTATCCTCCTCTCCCTCTCTCTTCTATCTTTCACTCACTCCCTCTTTTCCTCCCTCCGCCACTGCCGTTGCCACCACCGCCACGACCTTCGTCGCCTTCCCTCCCTTCCTCTCTATTCTCCACCCTCCTCTCCTCCTTTTTCTCCTCCTCCACCACCACCACCACCACCTCTTCTCCATTCCATACCTCCTTCCACTCCTTTCTCTCCTCCCTCCATTCCTTCTCCTCCCTTTCCTCTCCTTCCCTCTCTTCTCTCTTCTCCCTCATTTCCTCCCCCAACTGCCAACCAACCGCCAACGTCATCCATTTACTTAAAAAAAAAAATTAGCGACTAATTTAGCGACAAAATTAATTAAAATAAAAATAAAAAATAAAAACCGATTTAGTAACTGAATTATTTAAAATAAAAAAGTAACAACTAATTTAACGACAAAATTATTTAAAATAAAAAATAAAAAATAACGACCGATTTAGCGATCAAATTATTTAAAATAAAAAATAAAAAATAATGATCAAATTAGCGAACAATTTTTTAATATATAAATAATTTTAAAAAAAAATTAGCTACAAGATTTTTTTAGGAAAAATAAAATAACGACCAATTCGGTTGTTAAATTGTTTAGCGATTATTTTTTACGACAGAAGAGAATCAGTCTCTAATTCTGTCGCTAAGTAATTTAACATCCAAATCAAACATTAACTACCATTTTTGAGGTTTAGCGATTTCTTGATTGCTAAACTTAGTTTTTTTGTAGTATTCAACGCTGCCCTTCATTTTCTGCTTCCATCAATGTGTAATCTCCTTCCTTTGTATTTTATCCCATCTTAATTATCGATGAATGATGATAACAAACGAAGGCTAAAGTTTTGAACGACTGTGTAAATAAATCAAATTAAACACTCATACTACAAGTTACGAATAAAAACCTTCATTAACTATTTTATTTCTATCAAAATGAATCATTCGCCTTATATCCAATTACATACGCTTCAACAAGAGTTCCATATACTGAACCACTGTAAACATTGGAAGAAACATGCAAACATTGGGTATATGTTAAACTTAAAAGTAGAGAAACATGTTCTTCCTAATCCTAGACTTCTCACGCATAAACATTTCAACAAAGGACATCACATTTGAAGGGAGAAGAGAGAGAAAATAACAATAACAAAATTGTAACTTACGAGGCAAATAAAAGGATAGGATTAGACACACGTAAGCATTCAAAAGCAATTAAGTCACAAAGTCTCCGCTGTCGCTCAGGGTTTCATGGATTTTCTTTTTTGAAAATTTCCCTATTGATTACTCTATCTTCTATCTTCACTGACGTCGAAGTACAACACGTGTAGAACTTAAATGCTTTGCATGGGATGCGCGTATCTAGATTTGCCTTTCATAATGTTCTGTTTTTTGTCCTGTGGAATGCGCGTATTCTTTGTGGATTTGCAACTTGTTTTTGTCTTCTTTCAATTCAAAATTTCACCCACGCATTCTAGTTGTATGTTTAGATGATGATATTATCTCTGAGTGACCAATGCCACTTCCCTTTAGAGTGTTGTTAATCCATTCACATCTTGTGGTTTTGGTGTACATGGATGACCTTAGCATATCTGGGAATAACGATGAAGCCATCTAAAAAATTAAATCCTACTTATACACAAAGGATCTAAGAGTTTTCAAGTACTTTCTTGTTGCGGAGGCATGTTCTTCAGCTGGTATCCATTTTTTCCAATGAAAATATGCACCGGATATTATTGTGGAAAAGATCTTCTTGGAGCTACCCCAGTGAGCATACCTCAAGCTAGAATGGAATCATAAATTGGCTCTTCCTGTTTGTCCATTCATTGTCAATTATAAGTAGTACAAACGTTTGGTGGGACCCTATCTACCTTTGCTTTATACGACAAAAACTCTTATATTATGTGTACACCCTTTCTTGGTTTATGCATGAACCAAACCTAGAACATTGGGAGGCTGCATTGAGAATTGTTCAATACTTAAAATGACAACTTGTTTTGTTGCGTAAATGTACTAACTTCAAATTATATGGTTGGTACGACTTTGATTACGCTAGTTACCTCCTAATGCCACGATCTCTTAGAGGGTGGTTAGCGCTTTTGGGTAACACTAAGTTTTTGGAAAACTAAAAAACAACGTATTGTATCTCACTCATAATAGTTCCATGACCAATACTACCTATGGACTAAAATGTCTGAAAGGAAATTTATCTTGAGTTAGTATTTATCAATCTCAGCCTATAAAGATCTATTGGGGTAGCTAGGTAGCTCTCCATATTGCAAGAAATTCAAATTTTTATGAGCAAACAAAGCACATCGAAGACAAGTATCATTTTGTGCGAGATTAAATTACCAAAATAATTATTTAATTAGTTGATGTCTCTATTTTACTACTAGAAAATTTAAAATTTGTTACAAAATAATTTTATAGTTAATTTTAAAATAAATAATTATTTTGTAACTAATTTCTAATTAAAATAATTAGTTACAAAATTACTATAATATTAGTGGTAGCATGAAATAAGTAGCAAATTAATTAAGAAAATAATCTTAGTTAATTTGTAATAAATTTTTAAAATTTGTTGTTATTTTCTACCTAATTTATAATAATAAGAAATATAAATGAATATAACTTAAATTTAGCTAAAAAAATAATATTTTAATTAATTAATAGTTAATTAATTAAGATTAGTTACTAATTTAAATAGTAACTAAATTAATAGTAAAATAAAAAATGTTTATACATAGTTGATAAATATATTTATTAACTTGGTAGATTGTAGTTTACTTTATTTATTGGACAAGTTTGGGGATACGTAATCAGTCTGCACCAACTTAGGGGAGGATAACGAGAAAATTATGAGATCAATCTATCAATCCAAATTACAATCATTAATGAAATAATTATGATATTGATGTATCAATTCATATTATTCCAGATTATTAGCATGATTTCAACTAATCACATGTGCACATATGCTTTGATTACTTGTATAATTGTCAAGTAAATTTGTAAGAATGTATTAGGAGCTAAGTGATAAGAAGCTTTTGTGTATATTAAGAATTAATTTAGGAGTTAACTGGAAGGAATTATTTATATACATTTTAATGATCATATCAATGAATGACAAAGATCCCTCTCTCGAATTTTCATAAATTCTATTCAGTTCTCCCAATAATTTTCACTTGTAATTTCGTTTCATTTAATTAAAATTATTTAATCAAAATTTAAAAATATGCAATTTCGGAATTATATAAGCTAAAATATAAATGTGTTCTTGAATTAATTTATCTCAAGATTAAAAATTATATATTTAATTTATCATTGAAAATTCGTCATGAAATAGTTATTGTTAGTATATTTGAATTTCAGTAGAAAGTTTCCAAATCATGATCGGTATAAAACAATAAGAAATAAGCCTTTACCCAAATGAAGATTCACAAATTGTATTCCAAACCTGCATTATTTCGTAGGTTTCCAAATCAACATGTAGTTTGACTATTAAGAGTCAATAAGTCGACTTTCTCAATAAGACACCGTTTCACGGTATATGTATAGGTATAAGGAATACAGAGAGCAATTACTAATCCTTAAAAGAAAACACCATGGATTCAAAAAATTGCATGGATAGGAAGCATTATGTTCTGGTGCATGGGACTTGCCATGGAGCTTGGTGTTGGTACAAGCTCAAGCCACGCTTGGTATCTGCAGGCCACCAGGTCATAGTGATCGACCTTGCTTCTGGCATCAACCATTATAAGATTTTTTTATTTTACTGTTAATTTTAGCTATCATTTAAATTAGTAGTTAAATCTTAACTAATTAATTAGAATATTATTTTTTTAAATTAAATTTAAGTTATATTCATTTATACTTCTTATTACTACAAATTAGTTAGAAAATAACTACAAATTTTAATTACTACAAATTAACTAAGATTATTTTCTTACTTAATTTGCTACTTATTTCATGCTACCATTATTATTATAGTAATTTTGTAACTGATTATTTTTATTAGAAATTAGCTAAAAAATAACTACTGATTTTAAAATTAATCACAAAATTATTTGATAATAAATTTTAAATTTTCTAGTAGTGAAAGGGCACGACCCCACAAACTTTCTAGAAAGAAAAAAATATGCACACACAAATTCATATAATATTTTCAAATATATTTTTAATTTATTTATTATTCAATTACCACTATTCATGAGGATAAAAAAATATATAAATAAAATTATTTATTTATCAATTATTATTACTTTTAATAGGGCACTTTAAATTATTGGTTTGATAACATCAACCATTAATAGTACATAATTTAATAACGCTTCTATATATGAACTATTTTATAATTAATTATCTTTCCATAATATAAAACTATTCTTATATATCTTTTCCCGTTTATTCTATAACTTTTATATCTCATTGTAGTGTAAAAAAATATATGCAATATGATTTGAACCTGCAGATTTTCTTGCATGCAGATTTTTCTTCTGGGATTTTTATGCATTTCTTTTTATGAATGTTGGGATTTTTTGAATTTTTTTTACAAATCTTGCTATAAATTTGACAAAAATATAATTATTTCCTTAAATTTATTAAAACATAATAATTATTTTTTTTTGCATATTCTCCTACAAATTTTGTTTTGTATAAAAAAAATTAAAAATTTAAATTTTCTTGTAGTACTTTTACAAAAAAAAATTTAGATAAAATTTCTATTTTTTTTCAGTAGTAAAAAGAAACATAAAATTCGTAAACAAAAATAAATGTGAAGAGTGATATAATAAAGTATAAAATATTTTAATATCATAAAAAATTAATTATATTAGTTAATATTTAAATAATATCTTTTAATACTTAAAATTATCCATAAAAATATAATCAAAATTATTATATTTAATTTATAAATTATACTCTTAATTATTTTGTCCCTCCAAATATTTTTCTCAAGCTCCACGACCAGGGACGGATGTGCTTTGCTGCCCCCTTAATTTTTTAAAATTAAAATATTTAATATAATATTTAAATGTTTTTAAAATACTTTTTGTTCTGTACCTCTAATCAACAACATTAGACAAATCGATACATCATTATGTACCTCTAATCAACAACATTAGACAAATCAATACATCCTTATCCACTTCTAATCAACATTAGACAAATAAAAAATCGTCCTTGGAATATGTATTTTCAGAACATTTTTAGAGAAGGCAATTTTTGTGGATCATTTAGCAAAGTTATAAACTATTTCTACTCAAAACTTGATTATTTAAAATGAATGTCCTTCATCATTGAATCACTTTTTTTTTTTTTAGATGCCATTGACATCATTTATAGTAGATTTGTTGTTTTCAATTTCTGACTGATAAAAAATCTAATATATAATATGATTTTAATTGAGATTCATAACGGAAAAGGGAGGCAATCCAAAAAGAGAAATATTAAATTTTGAAATAACTTTTTTATAGAAATTAATTAAAATATTACATATAATGAGTTTATTAATTTTTAATAATTATTTTAAAAGTTGATATAAAAATAGCTTTTATTTATTGACACTATACAAATATTTTTTGTGATACTATGTTAAAATTAAACTTATTATATTATTTATTTTATTTTACACTTTTTTGTTATTTTTTTATTGTAAATATATTGTGTGAATGTGCCAAAATAATGTTATGATTGCAAAAATATCGGTCATTATTTATCAATAAATACAAGATAAAAAATAAAAATAAAACTTTATCATTAAAAAATTATAAAATAAAACTTTTAAATACGGGTATATTTAAAAGTGTTTGACATTTTAATATTTTAAAAATATTTTTTAAAATAATTAAAAATAATTTAAATAAAAATAAAATAGACGAATATGATAAAAAATAACTTCTCATGTTTCCATAAAAAATCAACATTTAACTTTTCTAAAATTATACCATACTCGAAAATCTCTTTTTATTATGTTATAACATACATGGAATAATTCTAACTTTCATATTTCCAATAATAAAAGAAGATATCATGAAATAAACATCATCCTGGTCATTAAAAACATACAGTAACAACATATAACCATTGCCAATATTCAGTGCAGATTCCAAAAAGAATGAAGTCTTGGAACCTTTTCGGTTGTATAATGGGCCAAGTCCCTCCAGCCCAGCCCAACCGGACCCCTTTTTGTTAAAGATTGTGTGAGTTGTGGGGGCTTTTAAGCTCCCCTTATTTAGCAAGTTAAGAAAAAATAGGATTAATATAGTAGGTGGGATGGAATAACCCTAGAACTTAGGACTAAATTGACACTTCAGCATGGAGCAATCCTTCTCCTTATTCTCCTTTGTGCCAAGCATCCTTTAAGAGTTTTATTTGTTAATTAATGTTTCCTCCCTCCAGCATCATCCTTCAACTCTCTCTTTACTAAAGTCATTCTTCATCATAATAAGAGGTGACACAAAGAATATCTTCCGTAGTTCCACAAATTGGTGTCATTAACTTGAGTATATCCAACCAATTAACTTGCAACTTACCTAAACTGAGACTCCCCCAATTGAACTATCAAACAGTCAAATTAATTGGTTCAAAAAATATGGTCGATTTGAGTTAGATGAGCCTTTTTTGGATCCAAAATTAAATCAGTCTTATGTTGATCCCTAATTTATGGTGACCACATAATAATTAAAGTGCTCCATCCAATCCTAGAATCTGCCCCTTCAATACGGCTTATGTATTTTCTATGTTAAAGAAAAGCCAATCCCACACTCTGTCAGCTTGTTTATGGTTTATCTACGCAACCACACGAAAATAGTTTATAGAATCAAATCTGAGGAAATCATGTAATCTGTCAAAGATATGCCTCGTGATTACTTAATTAAGGAATCGATAAACTATTATTTCCAAAAGTAAAAGTTAACATATTGTATATTCTCCGATTATTTATTTCTTAATAAAAAATATTAAAGTAACAAATATTTTATAAACAAAAGCACATTTTTTCTGTCACATATAGTAAAGCTCTGAACGCACATCAACATGTTCAAAACATGGATAGTTGCATCTTGGACCCTCTTTGTCATCTTGCATTAGTCTTTTCTAAATTGCATGAGTTGTTTGATTTGAAAGAGAAAATTATTGCCAACAACTTTTCTGGATATATCTTCATTGTCAAATAAAATACGAAGTGCTGCTAGCAAAATAACCTTTTTTTTTTCCTTCTAGACAACGGTAAAGAAAATGGTCATTCTTGAATATTGAAATACTGTGCATTTTTTTTATCAATAGCAAAAACACGTACATAAGTCAAGAAATAAATATTTTATTTCACATTGACAATTCAATTTCACATAAAAGAAAATCATAAGTTATCTTTTCATTATATTTATTTTTCAATCAATTTTGCATGTAAAATATAAGAATGAAATTGAAACACATTCAAAACATCGATGCTAACAAGAATGTCATCTAATTCTATTCAGTTCTCGCTTTAATTTTCACTCCATTTAATTAAACATGTTTGATAAAAATTTAGAACATGTGGGTTGTGAATTATATAAGCTAAAATATAAGTGTGCTTGAGTTAATAATTATTTTATGATTAAAAATTATTTACTTAATAATTTTATGAAAGATCATTATGAAACAATTAATAGTGTATTTGAATTTCAGTCTAAAGTTTCTAAATCATGATTTGTGCAAAATTATAAGAAATAAACTTTTATCTAAATTAGAGCTTTCAAATTGTAATCCAAACATGCATGATTTCTAAGGTGAAAAAAATAATAATAACCAAACACATGTAGTTCGGGTATTTGTCGATAAGACGGAAACCCCGACCCATTAGGGTGTCATATATAGCGAGAAGGGGTACAAAGTAATCACTACAACCCCATGAACTAAACATCATGAGTTCAGAAAATTGTATAGATAGGAAGCACTATGTTCTGGTGCATGGGGCTTGCTATGGAGCTTGGCTTTGGTATAAGGTCAAGCCACGCTTGGAATCTGCAGGCCACAAGGTCACAGTACTCGACCTTGCAGCTTCTGGAGCAAACATGAAGAAAATTGAAGATGTTGATACTTTCTCAGAGTACTCTGAGCCTTTGTTGCAGCTATTGGCCTCAATTCCCCCAAAAGAGAAGGTAGTTCTAGTGGGTCACAGCCTTGGGGGACTCAACATAGCACTTGCCATGGACAAATTCCCAGAAAAGATAGCACTTGGTGTTTTCGTAACAGCTATAATTCCAGACGTTGAACACAAGCCATCCTATGTCATGGAAAAGGTTTGCTTCTCAGCCTCTTTACCATTCTTCATTAAAATTTCCTCAATTTTTTCACCCGACGCAAGTGCAATATGCTATAGAATAAATATGAAAATTCATCAGTTTAAACTGCTGTAAGATTGCTTTTATGTAGTTAATAAAATTTTATTATATGATTGTTTTGTCAAATCTATTGTTATATTTTGAAATATAAAAATAAATATATAGACTATATTCATAAAATTCTATATCAATTTAAAATCATTTAGTAGTTTAATAATATAAATTAAAAATTAGTGTTATAAATACATTTAAAATATATAAAATTAAAAATATTTCACTTTATTTTTATTATCATTATTATTTAACATTTATAAAATTTAACACAAATCATTTGAATAATCAATAAGTTATAACTTAACAATTAAATCCATAAATATAATATTATATATAATTATATTTTGGTCCCTAAATTTACATCTATTTTGATATAAAATCGTTGCGCAACAATAAAAATCAAGCAAATCATTATTTTAATCTCTAAATTGGTTATACGATTTTAGTTTGGTCACTGAAAGAAATTAAAAATTTTATCAATTAAGTTGTTTCTAATTTAGATGACAGTTAACAGGGTTGATGTAGCACGATAAATACCATGTAATATGCGAGGCACGTGTACATGTAACATTGAGGTAGCAAAAAATTGAGATAAATAATTATAAATATTTTTTTTTAAATTTAGTTCTTCAATCTTGTGTTCATCAACCTTAAGATCTATGAACCATCGTGGAGCAAGCTCTACGTTGAGGGCCGACCACCATATCTCCAAACACATATTTTCACACGTGTCGCTTTCTCACCTCTTCTTTTTTCTCCTTTAATCACCTCCTCTCTTCCCTCACTACAATTGCACTGCGTTATAGAGAAGGAAGAACAACTAGAACAATTCGACTCAGAGTTTGTATCCACTAGTTCAAGTTCCACCATTTCATTCATACTCACCACCGACAATTTCTGAAGCTTCATCAGCTCCGGTCACATTTCCTCTATCGACAACACCTTCTGTTAGATTCCATTAGTTGTGGTTGCAATTATGGGCATTGCGACTACCGTCATGCATATTCTAATAATTGATATATTTTTTATTTATTTTAAGATTTTATATTATTTTTTCTACTCAACATTTAAATTATCAAATAATATTTTTCTCTATTCCCGCTCACAAAATAATTTCTCTAAAATTTTCACATTTGAATTCTCCTCCTTAAAAAATAAAGAAAAATGCCAATTTGGCTCCCCTTACCGTTAATCCACCAAACATTCCACTTAGAAAGACCTAGTCACTCCCCACTACCCTTTCCCCCTACCCCACCACATCATCATCTTTCCCTTTCTCCCTTTTCTTCCTTTCCCAACTACTACCACCTCACCCTGACCCCCCTGTCCCCACAACCTCATGCTTTCCCTGCCTTGAACACATCACACAGCTTTTCAACAGCTCAAACAATCACCATTAGCTACCTCCTATCCTCCTGCAATATTTCACACGACCACACTCATTACAGCTATAATAGGTGATGCACTATGCAATCCAAAACCCTGGTGCCACATGTTTACCACGTCGAGTTTCCTGCATGCCAACCAACCCATACGTTATACGTAAAAGCATGCATTAAGAGTCTGTTAAAAAACTTAGAAAGAGGACATATAGTACTAGGAAATATTCTTTATTAATATTAATAAATATTAATTAATTTTATCTTTATTTAACGATATAATTTTTAAAATATTTTTAATTTAATCAAGTATTTATTTTTAATAATATTATTATTTTTAGTATTAAGTTTTGATGAAATACAATTTGAAAAAGAATTATTTTTTAAATGAGACTAATAAATTAAATAATATTATTTTTTATAAGTGACATGAATTAATTTTTTTTATATTTAAATTTGGAGAGAGTACAAATGCTCCGTAGAATTAACTAAAGTTCTAATCATAAATCGTTATATTAGTTATATTTGCTAAATTTTATAATAATTATTTTGAATATTATATTAAAAATAACTTTTAATTGATTGATAATATACATTTTTTTATACGTATATTACGTGCCTATTAATTTTTTTTTCTTTTAAAATCTTAGCTAACAAATTTCACAGAAATATATATACTCATTAAAAAAATCATTTACTAATGTTTTGTTATTTAATTAATCCATGTCAATATAGAGTATTTAACAAAAATTAAATTATTAATATAAATATATTATAAATTTATATTAACTATAAAGTAAATTATATATTAATAATATTATGTACTGATAATATATATCAAGATTTATACTAACAGAATTATTTATAATTTCTCTAAATATCGACCTATAATGTATAAATAATTTAGCTTTTAGTTGATAAAATCTATATTAAACGAGGATAATCTATCACAAACTATTAGTAAATAAATTCCCTTTTTTGGGGTGATTTTGCGAATCGATAAACGACACATTTACATCTTAATTATTATTTGCCTCAAAAATGGGAAAATTACAGTTATTCCCGCCATTTTTATGTTTTCTTTTTACTTCAACAGTACATTGAGAGTATGCCAGAGGCGAATTGGTTGGACACTGAATTCTCCCATAATGGAAACAAAACAATAGTTGTTTTTGGTCCAAAATTCTTATCCAACAAACTCTACCAAGCTTCCTCCATTGAGGTAATTAATTACATGTTACGACCTTCTTGTCCATTTATGTTAACTGGAATATTGCATGCCCAAAAAGTGACATGTCTTTAAGTCTGCAAAGATAAAGATAAGGATTGGATTTTGCAGGATATAGAATTGGCCAAGGCTTTATTAAGGCCAGGGTCCCTCTTTGTGGAAGACTTGTCCCAGCAGAAAAACTTCTCCAAACAGGGATATGGATCAGTTCCTCTTGCTTTTATTGTTTCCACTGAGGACAATGAAATTCCATTGAGTTTCCAGCTCTGGATGATTCAAAATGCTGGAATCAATGTCGACGTTGTTGAGATCAATGGCGCAGACCATATGGTTATGATTAGCAAGCCACAAGAATTATGCGATTCTCTCCTCCAGATAGCTGCTAAATACGCATGAATTAATGAACCTGGCTTTATTTCTCGTGTTTGAAATTGACGTGAGTTCTAATTATAACATGTTTGAGACCACGAGACACGTCAATAAAGTGATATTCTTGCAACCATGAGACACATCTGAAGTTGTATTCTTGTTTACATTCATCTTGGTGAATAAATGAAATTTATCAATGCAAATAAATGCTCTGTGTTGTTATTAAATAAATTACATTAACCTTAATTATATTGTAAGTTTCTGTTTTGAACATTATAGTTCTAAAAAGTTACAATTTATAAAATTAGATATTGAACTATGTAAATAATGTTTAAGTTATAAGATTACCAACTGTCTGTATAGTTTATTTCCATGCATGGTTCTGCTTATTCAGATGGTACTTTACCAGATGTTTGTCAATTATGGAGAGTTGGAAAAATAGGAAAAGTTCTACCGAAATTCAGATAAATTATATGAACAAATTAGTTAAAATTCCTATTATTACGAAAAATATGTTTAATTTCACGTATAGTTTGTTGCTAATATAAATAACAGAAATCGTTTCAAAAACCATGATACACTAAAATAAATTAAATATGTGAATGAGTAAACTGTGAAATATCAAATAACATCACATAAGACAAACATAATCACTTGTTACTATAAGAAATTCCCAACTAAAGTTGGCCAAATACGAGTGTTAACTAATGAAAACATACGCTAAATGCCATCTCTATTAGCATATCAGTCTTATGGCTTATATAATATTTGTCGAACTAAACTTTAGTGTTGGTTTCCTGGTGGTCAACGCTACATGGTGTGTATTTAGCCAACACTAAAGTAAAATTTGTGACTAAATAAGAGTCAATGTTAATATTAATATTTGCTTGACAAAGACCAAATTAATGTTGAATTTTCTTTTTTGGTTTTTAATTATGTGGACAAAAGTCCAATACCCTCAAATCACTATATCTCTTTTAGTAGAGGAGATGGGGTCAAATTATAAGAGTAAGAGAGAATGAATTTTCATAGCAAAAAAAGAAACAAAGAAGAGAAAGAGGGAGAGAAAGAAGGTGTTCTGTTTTGATCTTTGCACATATTAACATGACGTCAAAATCTCAATATCTCTTTGTTAACTGTTGGATCGGGCTGAAACTTTGACAATAGATTTAACAAGTTCTTTATTTTGATTATTTGGGTCTTGATTTGAAGGTTTATGGTGTGAGAAATCGTGCTCGTATAGTAGCACAATTTTGTGAGTACTTCACTTTCTTATTCTCATTTCTTACTCTCCATTTGTAAGCTTTGTTGCTTGATTGTGTTGCCTGGTTGTATGCACGAATTTGTTATCTTGATTATATACTCTTATATCCTTGTTTGATAATAGTGAATTGATTTCTTTGGTCTGAACGACCCATGGTTTTTACCTCTTACATTGAGGGGTTTTTTCACGTTAAAAATCTTGGTGTCTCTTGTGTAATTCTTATCATTGTTACTGTCATTTTTATTTATGATTACTCCTTCTAGATTCTTGTAAGAAGGAGAATTTATATCCGCTATATTGTTGTCATATTGATTGTGTATTGTTTTTTTTCTCTATCAATTAAAAAAGATTGATGCTAGCATTATAAATTTTTTTAAGTCAGACTTTTTTTTATTACCAATATCTTTGAGAACCTTGACATATAATTTAAGTCAAATTTGTGAATCTCTGTATGTCTCAAAGTGTGGGAATAACAATTTATTTTTTTTGAATTCTATTGAGTTTGAAGTTCAAGGAAGGCACTTCCCTTTCATATTTCTTGAATGAGTTTCAAGGAATTCCTGATCAGATGTCAAGAATGGGCATCAAGTTTGAAGATGAGATATTGAGATTGTTACTTTTGGATTCTCTGTCTAATTTAAGGTCTCTGTTACAAATTCAGTCCCTAATGGTGTTATCTCCTTACAAATGGCAAATGGTAGTGTTCTAAACGAGGAGATGAGAAGGAAGACACAAGGTTCTTCATCACAGTTTGAGGTGCCTGTCATTGAAAATAGGGGGAGAAGTAAAAAAAAGGAAGAGAAAATAGTAGAAGTCTAAGTCCAGGTACAAGAATGTGGAGTGTCACTACTGTCACAAAACAGGGCATATATAGAAGCATTGTTTCTTGTGAAAAAGGAGAACATAGGCAGAAAGGGTAAGTCAAAAGAGAAGAACCATGATGATGATGATGATGATTATGTGACTACTGCTACAAGTGATGATCTTGTTATTCTTCAAGACTTTGAGTCAGTTAATCTTGTATCTGATGAGAGGATGTGCATTATTGATAGTGGTGTTACACTGCATGTTACACCAAGAAATGAGCTCTTTATATCTTACACCTTAGGTGATTTTGAAGTGTTAAAGATGGGTAATGATGATGTGTTGGTGATTGGTGTTGGTGATGTTTGCCTGCGAACCAACATGGGAGTACAATTATGGCTTAGAGGAGTCAAACATGCTCCAAATGTTCGCTTTAATTTGATATTTGTGAATATACTTGATGATGGTGGTTATGATAATCATTTTGGTTATAGAAAATGGAAGCTCACAAAAGGTAACTTGGTTGTGGCTAGAAGGGAGAAAATTTCTAAACTGTATTGGATAAAAGCTTTGGTTGCTAAAGATAGTGTGAATGTCATGGATATGGAGGCGTCTTTGTGACACTGAAGGCTTAGTCGTATCAGTGAAAAAGAGGTGAGTTGTTTAGCCAAAAAGGATATACTTCCAGGATTGAAGATTGTAGAGTTGGAGAAGTGTTCTCATTGCACGACTATTAAATAGACTAGAGTATCCTTTAAGAAGCATCCTCCCTTAAGGAAGTCAGAGTTGCTAGAATTTGTGCATTTTGATGTTTATGACCCATTAAAGGTAAAGTCATTTAGTGTTGCACTTTATTTTGTTACCTTTATTTATGATTGTTTTAGGAAGCTTTGGGTCTATACTTTAAAGACAAAGGACCAAGTGTTGAAGAAGTTACAATTCTAGGCTTTGGTTGAGAGACAATTAGGTAAGAAAGTAAAATGTATTTGTTCTGACAATGATGGTGAGAATTGTGGACCCTTTGATGTATATTAAAAGCATTAGGGTATCAGACATGAAAAGACTCCTCCTAAAACTCCTTAGTTGAATGATTTAGTAGAGAGGATGAACAGAACATTGATTGAGAGATTTAAGTGCATGCTTTCTAAAGCAAAGTTGCCTAAGCATTTCTACGGTTAGACACTTTACACAGTAGTGCATGTTATTAATCTTAATCTTGCAGTTGCTTTGAATATTGAGGTGCCAGACAATATTTGGTTTGGCAAAGGTGTCAAGTATGATCATTTGCGAGTCTTCGGTTGCAAGGCCTTTGTGCATGTTCCAAAGGATGAAAGATCCAGGTTGGATATGAGGACTAGGTAGTGTATCTTCATTGGGTATGGTCAGGATGAGTATTGTTACAAGTTGTATTTTCCTGTTAAGAAGAAATTTGTCAAAAGTCGTGATGTGCAATTCATGGAAGACCAAACCATTCAAGACATTGATAAGGTAAAGAAGACTACACTTGAGAAAGATAATAGTTTGTCTAAAATTGATCCATTTTTGATGCCTGTACATTATCTTGATATTGTTGAGAATAATATTTAGAATAGTGAGCAATATGATTCTGTTGGTGATGAGCAGCTTGGAGATGTTTTTGATGCTCCTCCTAATGATGATGTTGAAGAAGAACAAGAGATGTCACAAGATGAGAATCCAGGTGATGCTCTTGAACCACCTCTAGTTCAACTCAAAAAGTCTAATAGATAGAGACAATCATCTATAAAGTATTCTTCTGATGAGTATGTGACATTGACAGATGGAGAAGAACCTAAATGTTGCCAGGAGGTCATGGAGAGTAAAGAGAGGAAAAAGTGGTTTCATGCAATGCAAGATGAAATAAAGTCTTTGCATGATAATCACACTTATGATTTGGTGAAGTTGCCTAAAGGCAAGAAGGTCTTAGAAAATAGGTAGACTTATAAGGTAAAGCAAGAGAGTAATTATGCATCTCCAAGGTTTAAAACCAGATTAGTAGTGAAAGACTTCAGACAAAAAAAAGGTGTTGACTTCAATGAGATTTTCTCTCCTGTGGTGAATATGTCATCCATCAAAATTGTACTGAGTTTAGTTGCTATTTTTGATTTGGAGGTCGAGCAGATGGATGTAAAATATTGCTTTCCTTCATGGTGATTTGAAGGAAGAGATATACATGAAGCAACTTAATAGTTTTTAGGTTAGTGGAAAGGAAGACTATGTGTGCAGGCTCAGAAAGAGTTTGTATGGTCTAAAGTAGGCTCCAAGACAATGGTCCAAGACAATGTGTGAGCAAGGCTACAAGAAGACTACTTTTGATCATTGTGTCCTTGTTAGAAAATTTTCTGATGATGACTTCATTATCCTATTGTTGTATGTTGATGACGTGATTATTATTGGGAAAAAGTGTTTTCAAAATTGACAAGTTGAAGAAGCAATTAAGCGAGTCATTTGCTATGGAAGACATGGGAGCTACTAAACAGATTCTTGGTATAAGAATAATTCGTGATAGACAAACAAAGAAACTTTGGTTGTCACAAGAACACTATGTTAAAAGGGTGTTGCAAAGATTCCATATGGAAAATGCTAAAGCAGTGAGCACTCCTCTTGCTACTCATTTTAAATTGAGTTCTAAACATAGTCCTTCAAATGAAGCTGAGGAGACTAATATGAGCAAAGTTCCTTATGCAGCTGTAGTGGTTTGTTTGATGTATGCAATGGTGTGTACAAGATCAAATTTTGCACATGTTGTTGGTACTATCAATAGATTTTTGTCTACTCTAGGTAGAGAGCACTAAAATGTTGTGAAATTGATCTTGAGGTATCTTCATGGTACTTGTGATTTGAGGCTTTGTTTTGGAGGTGATAAGCCTACTTTAGTGGTATACTCAGACTCATATGTGGCTGGAGACATTGATTCCAAAAAGTCCACTTCAGATTATTTGGTTAAGTTTGCATTGGGAGTTATGGCTTGACAATCTAAATTGCATAAGTGTGTTGCTTTGTCTACTACCGAGGCAAAGTTAACTGTCATTATAGAAGCATGCAAGGAGTTGCTTTTAGTGAAGAAATTCTTGCATGAACTTGATTTTGTTCAAGACAAGTACTTGTTATTTTGTGATAGTTAGAGTGCAATTCATCTTGGTAAGAATTCAATTTTCATTCAAGGTCCAAGCATATTGATGTAAGGTATCATTAAATACGTGATGCTTTAGATGCTAAGCTGTTGGAGTTGGCTAAAGTTTTTATTGATGATAATGGTGCAGATATGATGACCAAGACATTGCCAAGAGGGAAGTTTGAAGGTTGTTGTGAGATCACTAGACCAGCGATCACCTCCACATAATTTTGATGGGACATACATGTTCGATTTTTTTTGTTTGGTTCCAACTATGTGGACAAAAGCTCAATACCCTCAACTCCACTAGATCTCTCTTAGTAGAGGAGAAGGGGTTAGATTAGGAGGAAGAGAGAGTGAATTTTCCCAGTCAAAAAAGAAACAGAGAGAGAAAGAAAGTGTTCTGTTTTCATCTCTGCACAAATTAGTACAATGTCAAAATTGTGATATCTCCTTCATTAACTATTTGATCGGGTTGAAACTTTGACAGCAAGTTCAACACACACAATTCTTCATCTTGACCGTTCAGATCTTGATTTAGATGTTTATGGTTTAAGAAATCATGCTCGTATAGTAGCATGATTTTGTGAGTTCTTCACTTTCTTATTCTTCATTTCTTACTCTCCATTTGCAAGCTTTGTTGCTTGATTGTGTTGGTTGGTTGTATGCACAAATTTGTGCTCTTGATTGAATACTCTTATACCCTTGTTTAATAATAGTGGATTTATTTCTTTGGTTTGGATGACTCGTGAATTTTACCTCTCACATTGAGAATGTTTTCCACATTAAAAATCTGTCTCTTGTATAATTGTTATCATTATTACTGTCACTTTTATTTGTGATTACTCCTTATAGATTCTTACAAGAAGGGAAATTTATATCTGTTACATTGTTGCGACATTGATTATGTATTGTTGTTTTTTCTCTATCAATTAAAAAAGATTGATGTTAGCATTATAAATTTTTTTTAAGTTAGACTTTTTTATTACCGATGAGAACCTTGACATATAAATTAAGATTATAAAATATTTTAATAAAAAAATCATATGAATATGGTTAAAAGGTTTTATTTTGCTCTCTTTAAATGTTATATATTGGAACAAGTTGACTATTTCACCCGTTTATCACATTAACTTGATCAACTTAATAATAACAAATTATAAAAGATACCACATTAGCTAAAATTAACATCATTAGTATATAAACTGACATAAAAAGACTAATTTGATATAATATGGATACTTTAAAAGATTAAATAAAAATTTTTAAATTTAAGAGACCAAACTGAAACAAAATATTAAAATAAAAGACCAAATTCTTATTTTAATAATATAGACATAAATTAAAAATAATCACCATGTACAATTAACTTCATCTATATAATACAATATACTACTAGAAAATTTAAAATTTGCTACAATATAATTTTGTGACTAATTTTAAAATCAATAGTTATTTTGTAGCTCATTTCTTGTAAAAATAATTAGCTACAAATTACTATAATATTGATTGGTAATACGAAATAAGTAGCAAATTAGCTACGAAAATAATCTTAGTTAATTTGTAATAAATTTTTAAAATTTGTAGTTATTTTCTAGCTAATTTGTAGTAATAAGAAGTATAAATAAATATAACTTAAATTTAGTTAGAAAAAAAAATATTCTAGTTAATTAATAATTAATTAACTAGAATTTAACTACTAATTTAAACGGTAGCTAAAATTAGTAGTAAAATCAATTTTTTTTTGTAATGAATAATTGAAGTTCATGATTAAACATATAAAATCAAAACAAAAATTATCTCTAGTAAATCTCATCATCATCTAATGATTAATCATCCATATATACTAAAAAAGTTTAATATACAAATAAAATCTAGAGACAGATTTATTTTAATCTCTATTAGAGAGGCAGAATTAAAGATGAAACTAAAAAGTTCCGAAACGACATCTAGAGATGGAACATTCTATCTCTACTACATCCTGTCTTTGGTTTTATCTCTAAATAGTTTAAATATATTTAAAGATAAATAATAGAGACAAATGACTAGTTTATATATATATATTATTGGAGCCAACTTTAGTTGTATATTGTATAACCCAACCTTTGGGATAATATACACTACTAGAAAATTTAAAATTTGCTACAAAAAAGTTTTGTGGCTAATTTTAAAATTAATAGTTATTTTGTAGCTAATTTTTAGTAAAAATAATTAGCTACAAAATTACTACAATATTGAATGGTAGCATGAAATAAGTAGCAAATTAGCTAGGAAAATAATCTTAGTTAATTTGTAGTAAATTTTTTAAAATTTGTAGTTATTTCCTAGCTAATTTGTAGTAATAAGAAGTACAAATGAATATAACTTCAATTTAGCTAGAAAAAATAATTTTCAAGTTAATTAATAGTTAATTAGCTAGGATTTAACTACTAATTTAAATGGTAGCTAAAATTAGTAGCAAAATCAAAAAATTCTTGTAGTGATATTTATTAATATGAAAAAGGACTTTGGTGAAAAATATGTGGTTTAAAATATATGGCCACACTTAGAAAAAAAACTCTGGTATTTTTCGTTATTTTAAACCTTGGTTATTTTTGAACTATGGTTTAAAGTAAAAAATCGTGGCATATTTGAATAGATGACAACCACTTGAGAATCCATGGTCAATCCGTGGCTTAAATTTTAGGCCGTAGTTTTTAAATATTTGACCACGATTTTTTATTGTTGCATAAAGCTAAAAATGTTATAGTGACCCCAATACCAAAAATATTTGTGGCTTTATATTTGATATTAGTAGAATGTTGCATAAGCTATTAAATTAGGACTCCTGAAACTTTAATAACTATAGAACAATACTATATGATGCTACCAGGTGAAAGTGGAAGCGATAGGAGAAGATATGAGAGATTTAAAAAAAAAAATACTAATATGAGATAAGTGTGTTAGATAATGTTTCATGGAGTTTTTTCTGTCCTTAATCCGTAATAGTTATTTAAATGTACTATATGATGTTTTTAAGTAAGATGAAGGTAAAAGTGGATGAAAAAGATTTTTTTAAATATAACTAAAATAAAATAAAATACAATTATCTAATGCCTGACACATTATCATGTGAATGTTGTATGGCCATATGTTAGACACGTAAGAAATCACACTAATGGAGTTAGTATAGGGACCAACTTCTCTATATTTCAAAAAATGAGAACTGAACTCAACAGTTTTAAAATATGGGGGCTTTGACCAAAATTGATTAAGTGTATAAAAATTAAAAATATATTTAATTAACAAGTTAGAGTGTATGAGAAATATAAGAAGGAAAACTGAAATTTTAAAATTTTTGATGAAGTGAGAACATGAAAGAATGAGATATTGTAATATTGAGTGGCAGAAATTTATACTTTACTCGAGGAGATATGATGGAGTGTGGCACCACAACATGAGATGTCATTTCCAATCAACGTCGTTACCAGGGCTTGGATCCTACCTCACGAGAGAATTGGCTAACAGCGCGGCAGTGTCCCCCAACTTGTGTTTTGGGATCATGCTCCACCCATCCACTACCACACCCATACAAATTTCATAATCAAACAAAACACAAAACTTGCAGGATGGGCGAGCATGGTTTACTTATCGAGCTTGTGAGCAGGGTTTGCAACGGACAGGTTTGGCCCTAACCATTTTCGTCTGCACAAAAAGGGACGTGACAATGGAGTTGAGTTAATAAAAGACAAACGAATAAAACATAACTCAACTTTAATTTTATCTGTTTTATTGGATTAAGAAAAATGTGTAGGAAATTCATTCTACATATTTTTAAATTTATTTTATTTATATATTTTTAAATAAACAATATATTAAATTAATAATTATATTTTAATTTAAATAATATATAAAAATTAAAAATAAAAAACTTAAAAATTATTTAAGAATTAAATTTTATTTTTAATTAAATATATAATTTTATCTTATGATTTAATTATTATTATTATTGCTTTAATTATTAATTACTACATTAATTCATAATATATAGAATTATATACAATTATATAATTAAAAATTATATAAATATTTTGAGAGAGGAGCATATTTGACCTCTCTTTTGAATCGAGAAAATCTTGACCCTGACTTAGTTCACGATATGCTAAAATGAGTTTTTTTTTTTTTTCATTAAAATTAGAGCGAGACTAGACGATTAAGTTCGGATTCAATTGTCTTTGAAATTCGACGGTGCAAGTTGAGGCGTGGTAGTAAATTATGAAACTGCACTAGGGAAGATAAAGGAGAAGCTCCTCTCTGCTTTAAAAATTATAATGGCCACCGGATTCATCCATGTTTAATGTTGAAACCAGATACCAAATTGTAATTTTAAAAAGGCTTAATAAAATAATATATATCTAATATAATTATTATAAATTATTTATGGTGGATCTCATGATAACGTGTTTCATCCTATACCAATCCCAGAGTCTGCCCTCTAGTAGCACTTAAATATTTGTTAAAGAAAGAAATTTTCTTTAATATTTTGTTGGTATGAATGGTATTACATTAAAAAAAATTTAAATAAAATTTTAGGTTTAAATTTTATTGATGAAAAAAATGTGATTAGAAAAAATTGAAAGTAAAAAGAATAGTTTATTAATTAAATTGAATAATAAAATTTCTAATTTTTTTTACATGCTAAAGGTAACTTACTTAAAGATAATATAACTAACAAAAAAAAAAGAAAAGACAACTGTTGTAGATAAAATGTAATATTTATGATCTTCTAATGAGATATTTAAATACTTGTAACTTCTTAATCTAATGAGATATTTACAATATCTCCAACACCTCCCTCAAGTTGGTAAATGAATATCAATCATTTCTAACTTGCCATTGAGTTCTTGAAATTTAGCTGCAGGGAACCCTTTAGTGAAAACATCTGCTACTTGGAGCCTTGTAGGAACATGTGTTGTGACTACAAGTTCACTATTCAACTTCTCATGAATGAAGTATCTATCAATCTCCATGTGTTTTGTCCTATCGTGTTGGACCAGATTATGGATAATACTAATAGCTGAGTTGTTGTCACATAACAACTTTATAGGTCCCTCATATTTTACTTTCAGGTCACCAAGAATAATCTTCATCCACAATCTTTAACATATACCTTGTGTCATTGCTTGAAATTTTGTTTCTGCACTAGATCGAGCAACTACGTTTTACTTCTTACTCCTCCAAGTTACTAGATTTCCTCCAAGAAACATACAATATCTGGAAGTTGATCTTCTATCCACAACTAATCCTACATAGTCTACATCTATATATATTTCCATGGACAATGTACCTTCTTTTCTAAACAATAGTCCTTTTTCCTAGACTCGCCTTCAAATACTAAAGGATCCTTTTAACTGCTTGAAGGTGCCTTTCCTTAGGATCATGCATAAATTGGTTGATCACATTAACAACATAGACAATATTTGGCCTAGTGTGGGATAAGTAGATCAATTTTCCCACCAATCTCTAATATTGAGACTTCTCTACGATTGGACATTCATCACACCCAATCCTATGGTTCTACTCAATAGGTACCCCTAAGATCTTGCATCCCAATTTTCCTATTTCTGTAAGAAGATCGAGTACATACTTCCTTTGGGAGATAAAGATACCTTGTTTATTTTAGCTTTCCTAACTCCTTCATTTCAAATTATGTTGCTAGCTTTTCTTTTAGAGTTAGTTTTTCAATCTCATCATTACCTATAACAATCATATCGTCTACATAGACTAGGAGAAGAGTGAGTTTACCATCAAGAGAATGTTTTATAAAGAGTGTATGATTACCTTGACACTGCTTGTATCCTAGGGATACTTGAGCAAATCTTTTAAACCATACTTGAAGAGATTGTTTAAGTCCATACAATGCCTTTTTGAGTTTGCATACCTTGTTCTTTTCATTATGAGAATAGAATTCTAGGGAAATCTCTATGTAGATTTCTTCTTCTAGGTCTCCATGAAGGAAGGTATTTTAACATCAATCTGTTACAAGTTCCAGCCAAAGTGGGCAGCTAAGGAAAGAATAACTTTTGTCGTGTTCATCTTTGCTACAGGGAAAAAAGTTTCCACATAATCTATTTCATACGTCTGTGTATACCCTTTAGCAATCAATCTTGTTTTGTATCACTCAAGGGTCCCATTAGATTTATTCTTCACAGTGTATATCCATCTACAACCTATAACTCTTTTGTCTTTGGGTTTATCAACAATCTCCTAAGTTAAGTTTTTCTCTAACGCCTTCATCTCTTCTTTCATTGCTTGAACTCAATTCTCACCTTTCAAAGCTTCCTATATTGATGTAGGTCTTTTGATTGCATGAACGATAATAATAAAACTTTGATGTTGTATAGAGAGATGACCAGTACACACAAATTGAGAAATAGGATACTTGACACATGATCGTTTTCCTTTCCTCAAAGCAATAGGCATGTCATCAGTAACATCCTCAATGCAGTTCTTAAGAATACTTACCTCTGGATTAGACAATTGGACTTGCTTTGGGATGAGAGTGAGTTTTGTGACTTTTTGAACTTGAACTTGAACATCCTGAGTAAAAAAAGGTAATGATTTGATGATATTTTGAGTAAGAAAAGGTAATGACTTGATGATAGACTCGACTTCTAGATAACTCTCCCTCTAATGTGGAGGGCTAAGAAAGAATGATTGTGTTTCATGAAAAGTAACATCCATTAAGACAAAGACCTGACGACTCGAAGGATGATAACACTTAAACCCATTTTTATTTAAGGGATAACCAATGAAAATACATTTGACAGTTGTAGGGTCTAACTTCCCATGATGTGGATTATGAGAGTGGACAAAGGCAACACACCCAAAGACACGACTTGGTAAGCTTAACATTAGGGGAGAAGAAGGAAAGAATGATAACATATATTTAATTGGACTAATACTGTTTACAACATGAGTGAGTAACCTATTGATGAGATAGGTGGCAGTTAGGACAACTTCTCCCTAATAAATAGTAGGAACAAACATTTGGAAGAGGAAGGCTCTAGCAACCTCAAGGAGATGACGATTTTTCCTTTCTACAACCCCATTTTGTTTGGGAGTATTCACACACGTCAGTTCATGAACCACACCATTATCTTTAAGAAACTTCGAGAACTCAAGATTTACAAATTCGGTACCATTTCTGACCGTAGTCTTTTAATAGATTTATTGAATTGGTTTTTGACAAATATTTGACAAACCTCATATTTATGTTTCATAAGAAATATCCTTGTCACACAGGTACAATTATCAATAAATGATACAAACCACTTAGCCCCTGATATAGAGTTACTAGCTGGTCCCCACACATCAAAATGAATAAGGTCAAAAGGTTCAAGACTTTTATTATTACTAGGAAAAAATATTGCATGATAGTGCTTTGAAAACTAACAAACATTACACTTAAAGAACTTGACAGACTCTTTTGTAAATAAATGTGGAAACGTTGTCTTAAGTAACTTAAACAGTGGATGTCCAATAGTTTATGGCAAAGCCAAAATTGAGAAGCTATCCAAGTTTTTGAGGTTGCCCGTTGACTGGAAGGAGAATTTGGCAACTCAATCGTCCCTCCTCATTGTAAGTTCTTGAAAAACACAATGAGAACGAAAATATGTCACTGAACAATTTCAATCTTGTATAAGCCTATGTATAGAGATAAAGTTGTTAGCCAGTTTCGGAACATGAAGAATATTGTGTAGGGATAAAGAAGACTGAAGTTGGGCGTTGCCAGATCCAACAATAGGAACATGATCTCCATTAGCAATAGTAATGGGTTTCTTTTTGGATACTTTAAGGTATGATGTAAAATATGAAGGAAACGGGACCATACGATTTGTTGCCCCAGAATCAAGGATCCAGATGCCTTGTGGAACTGAACCAGAAATATTGAAGGAACTCTTCCCTTTCATGGTCAAGCCACATGAGCCAAGAGACTTACTTGTTAAGTTCAAGACTGCTCGAAGGCAGTCCATCTCCTCCTTACTAAAGGCTTGAATATCTTGGTCAAGTTGCGAAGTAGAAGGATGTTGAACTATATTCTTCTTAACGGAGGTTATTTGATTCACTCACATTTGAGTTGGGTCTTTGTCACTCATTCGTTCAAGAACTTTCTCCTTTCCATAAATCTTGTAGCAGGTATCCTTGGTATGTCCTGGTCATTTGCAATACGTGCAATATTCTCCACGACTACTCTTTGTGAAGGGTTTTCCTTTGGAGGTTGATCTTTTTGTGAAACCTTTTCTTATCACCATGACAGATCCTGTGTTGGAGCTTCCTGTATCAAGCATGACTGATCATCGAGTTTCTTCACTCCATACAATAGAAAATACCTCAGATAGAGAGAGAAGCTTCTCCTTGCCTAGAATTTGAACCCAAATAGGATCATATTCAGAGTTCAAGTCATGAAGGAACTTAAAGATTCTCCCTTTTTCAACGAATCCAGTGTATGCAATAGAATCAGTTTTGCACATCTTCAATCCTTGATACTGGTCCAACTCGATCCATAACTCATTTAGAGTACCATAGTATTTTGTTATTGAGAGGGTTCCTTGTCTAGAGTTAAAGATCTTAATTTCAATATCATAGCAAGCAACATAGTCCCTTTTCATGGAATATGTCTCAATGAGATTCTCCCATATCTCACAAACGAAGGAATAAAACATATAATTCTGACTTATTTCTGGAGTCATAGAATTCCATATCCATGTCATAATAAGAGAATTCCCATCATCCTGTGTTTCAAACTTTGGATCATCTCTAGGTGGGTCACTTCCTTTAATATGACTCAACTTCTTATGCCCTTTGAGCATAGTATGAATGTACTGTACTCATTATAGATAATTGCGATTATCAAGTCGAGAGGGACCCACCAAATTTGGAAGTTCATTATCACTGATAGTTGGGATTGACATAAAAGATTTTGACTAGTCTCGCATCGATATATATATCTCGTTAGAGGATAGTAGTTCACTGAAGTGAGGCAACGAAAACAGAGCTTCTAAGATCTGGAGCTTTGATACCAAATTAAAAGCAAAAAGAAAGTGTTTATTAATTAAATTAAATAATACAATTTCTAATTTCCTTTGTTATAGGATAAAGGTAATCTTCTTAAAGATAATATAACTAAAAAAAATAGATATTTACAATATTTTCAAAAAAAAAATATTTTACTAAAAAATAGTCAACTATTTGCAATAATTACCCTCCTCTTAATTACAATAATTGTTTGTTCAAAAAGAAAATCAATTTGGATCGGAGTAACACGTTTGCTAGACAAAAAGGTGTACAGAAAATGGTAATTCTGTGCATTTCTTTTTCATCATATTTATTTTTCTACCAACTTTGCGTGTCAAGTATAAGAATGAAATTGAAGCATCATTTGGAAAACTACTATAAAACAAGAGTAATGTCATTTAATTCTACCTAATACTTCACTATAATGTTCACTTCACATAACTATTTTCATTCCATATAATTATGTGCATGCTTGAGTTGATTCATTTTAAGCTTAGCAATCACCTATTTAATAATTTTATGAAATATTGTTATGAAATAATTATTATTGTATGTATTTGAATATCAGTGGAAAGTTTCTAATCCAAACATGCATTATATCTTAGGTAAAAAAAAAAAAAAAATCATGTAGTTTGACTTCTCAATGCCAATAATTAAACATTTTGTCCACAAGATGCCAAACCAGACCCTTTCACGGTGCATATATAGCTATAAGGAATACAAAGTAATTACTACAACAACAACCATGAGTTCAGAAAATTGTATAGATAGGAAGCACTATGTTCTGGTGCATGGGGCTTGCCATGGAGCTTGGAGTTGGTACAAGGTCAAGCCACGCTTGGAAGCTGCAGGCCACAAGGTCACGGTACTCGACCTTGCAGCTTCTGGGGCCAACATGAACAAAATTGAACATATTGATACTTTCTCAGAGTACTCTGAGCCTTTGTTGCAGCTATTGGCCTCAATTCCCCAAAAAGAGAAGGTAGTTCTAGTGGGTCACAGCCTTGGGGGGCTCAACATAGCACTTGCCATGGACATGTTCCCAGAAAAGATAGCAGTTGGCGTTTTCTTAGCAGCTTTTGCTCCGGACGTTGAACACCACCCATCTTATGTCTTGGAAAAGGTACGCTCTCAGTCTTGAGGTTACTTCTGATATTTTTCATCAATTTTCTTACTTAAGCAAGTGTAGTTTCTTAACAGCTTTTGCTCCCGACATTGAACACCAGCCATCTTATGTTTTGGGAAAGGTCTGCTTCTGAGTCTTGAGTTTACTTCCTCAAATTTTCACCAATTTTCTCACTTAAGAAAGTGCATTTGCTGCCCAGCAATAGAAATTAATTAGAGTAACGCTATAATATATTATCTAACACATTCATTATAATATTAATACAATTTTTATCATTTGTTAAAATTTGTTAGATGTTACACAATAATAAAAGAAATTTGTTAAAAATAAAATAAAATATATTATTTTGATAAATCAATAATATACATTACGTTAAAAAGAATGAATAGCTGACCTTTCTGGGCCGCAGTCCAAAAGTAGGAAATGCTTAATAAGTAATTGAGAAGGAGAGAGATAAATTTTCACTTACCTTCGCTAACTTTTTGCCATAGAGGGCAAGTATAGGGATAGAGGGTAAAAAAATGTGATGTCTATCTTGTAAGTGGTAATTATATTGTAGTATTTTAAGGATTAGTTTTCATATGATAAGTATGAATGTTTATTCTTTAAACGTCAGAATATATTTAATTATGTTATTGTTTTATGATGCATGATTCTATCGCTTTAATATTTTTTTATATTTCAAATAACTTTTAAATTATTATTTATAAACTTATCTTTTATGTTAAAATTTATTTTTATTTTCTCTCAAGTATCACCTTTAATTATTGTTAAATTTTTGTATTAAAAAACTCTTTTTCCATCTTAAATTTTTAAAATCCTCTTTTCACCTAAATTTAAGCTATTAATATTAATTGTGTATATCTTCATAATTTGAAATATTTTTATACTTTCGAATGTTACTTAAATTAAAATAACTTTTGCGATGCTAGCTAGTATAACGTGAGATATATTTGACTTACATTAATATGCAATCAACAATTCTATAACTTTTCTTTAGATAATTAATAGGAAAATTCTGTAAATTTTAACAATCAAATAACCAGCGTCTCATTACTATCATCGTGGTTATAATAATAATAATAATTATTATTATTATTATTTACTACAACAGTACAATGAGAGGACCCTGTCGGCCGAATGGTTGGATACTGAATTTTCTCCATGCGGAAAGAAAACATCAATGTTCTTTGGTCCCAAATTCTTGTCCAACAAGCTCTACCAGCTCTCTTCCGTTGAGGTAATTACATGTCACAATTACATCCTTGTTTATTACTATCTAAAGTAATGAGATGTATTGTTTATATAATAATTAATTTATATTGTCTTTATTTTTTTTATCATATCATTTATTACATTTCATAATTTTTATTTTTATTCTTTATTTTTTATTTCTTTTTAATTTAATTAATTTGTTATATAATTATGGTACAAATAATATTTCTCCAAAGTAATATGCCTAAAAGTCATCTGAGTTCAAGTCTTGAATAAAAATAAATAAACAAGAATTGGATTTTTCAGGACCTTGAATTGGCCAAGACTTTGGTAAGGCCATCGTCGTTTTTCGTGGAAGACTTGTCTAAGCAGAAGAACTTGTCGAAAGAGGGATATGGATCAGTTCCACGTGCCTATATTGTTTGCAATAAGGACCTTGGAATTCCATTGGAATATCAGCTCTGGATGATCCAAAATGCTGGGTTCAATGACGTCATAGAAATGAAAGGCGCAGATCATATGGCTATGCTTTGCCAGCCACAACAACTATTCGATTCCCTCCGCCAGATAGCGACTAAATATGCATAAATTCATGAAGGAGGTTTTAGTTTTATTTGAATTTGGCATGTGTTAAATAAAATCTCGTTTGAAGCCACGAGACAGGTCAATAAAGCGATAATATAGCAACTTCTGTGACTTTTCTGATACATACATGGATCTGTATGTATTTTATTTTTAAAAAATATACTGTGTGTGTGAAGTTGTATTAGTTCTTGTCAATTCATGTGATGAAGAAGCGAAACTTATCAAATAAATAACAGTTTAATAGTAATGCATTTTTAGTTTGATTTTTTAATATATATATCATTACAAGAATTTTTTGATTTTGCTACTAATTTTAGCTATCATTTAAATTAGTAGTTAAATCCTAGCTAATTAACTATTAATTAACTAGAAAATTATTTTTTCTAGCTAAATTGAAATTATATTCATTTATACTTCTTATTACTACAAATTAGTTAGGAAATAATTACAAATTTTAAAAAATTTACTACAAATTAACTAAGATTATTTTCCTAGCTAATTTGCTACTTATTTCATGCTACCATTCAATATTGTAGTAATTTTGTAGCTAATTATTTTTACTAGAAATTAGCTACAAAATAACTATTAATTTTAAAATTAGCCACAAAATTATTTGGTAGCAAATTTTAAATTTTCTAATAATTATAAAAGTTACCAAACTGGCAAACACGTAAGTTGTGATTTGAATGACTCTAGGTAACTAATTTTCTCAATAAGTATTGGTTCCATTGTTATTAAATGAATTCATCTAAATTCATAGTTTAGTGGATTAATCAGTGGTAAGTAATTTTCAAGCCAAAATTGATCCATTGCGTAAAATTCTTGACAAAAATTTTGACATGTATAAAACATAATAATTTAACCATTGAACTATAATTAAGCGTGTAATTTAACTCATAAACCATACAAACTCTTATGAAAATAAGTAAATTTCACGTGGAAATATTTTAGAACAAATAAATAATTAGTAGTGCAGTGGATTATTAATTATGAGCATTCTGCTTCAATTGTAAGAGGCAGAGAATCAATGTCCTGAAGAATTTCAAAGGGGAGTATTTATTTTAAAAAAGAATATTAACAAAAAATTAATTTTAAGAAACCTAACGTAACAATCACTAAATCTATTTTTTTTATGTATTATTCTTTTTTTTGGAACTTAAGGAATCAATTAATATTTACTAATCAATCTGGTTTCAATATGGAACGGAATATATATTTTTATTTTATTTTTGTTACAAAATATATATTTTATTTGGAAGAGCTGAATAATTTTGTGAGCGGGTCTGATATTCATGCTATATGATGGTGAGCAAATGTTGCATACACACGTACCTAACACGTTTTAATTTTACATACAGTCACTCAAAACATGACAGCTTACTAAATAAAAATAAAAAAAAACAATATATATAAATAATAAATCAAAGGCTCACGAGCATCAGAACTGTTCCTTTCTCTATAAAAATACTAATGCATCCAGCCACTTCTACAATTCACTCTGCAAAACTCACTAAACACGCAATCAGCAAAAGAAAATGGAAGTGACCAGTTATCTTTTTTTCTAACAACATCACATGTGGAAGAAACAGAAACAGCAGGACCCAACAATCACAACAAAAGATAAGAATGAAAGAAAATGTAAATCGATCCAAACTACTGCTAACCATATATGAAGACATGAAAAAAGGGTGATCAAACATAGTGCGTACGTCACTTATAAAAACAAATTATTTAAAGAGGCCTGATTTGAAACTATTAAAAATTTATTTTATTTAGTCTTGTATTAATTGGCGTATTCTGTTTTATTAAAATATGAGTTGAATGTATGACCTAAAATATTTGTTTTTGTGAGACTAATTTTATCAAGTGATTGAGCTTGAGAATCACCATGCATTTATGTTTTATTGGATTAAATCAAATAAAGAAGTATGTTGATTTTATGTGTATGACCTAATGGGCTTAATATTCGTGATCAATATATTAGGTTATTTGTCTATTTAAAGAATGATAAGATCTTTGTTTGACTCTAAATGCTCTGTGACGTCTCT
Source organism: Mucuna pruriens (assembly GCA_025330945.1). Lineage (NCBI taxonomy): Eukaryota > Viridiplantae > Streptophyta > Magnoliopsida > Fabales > Fabaceae > Mucuna > Mucuna pruriens. The sequence continues at coordinate 1,300,397 of JAENHJ010000004.1, read as the reverse complement.
GCTTCATCAAAGAGTTGATCTGTTATGAGATGGAAATTAAGAGAAAGTTTCTATTGACATATATTCTTGTGTACGATGCATACGAGTTTTCTTGACATACATCCTTGTGTACGTACTTTCATAAAATCTAAGTTATTATTTTAAAAAATGCACCAAGAACTATGTAATCTATGAGTACCTTGTTGCGCAATTGCATGTTCTAAATACTAGTATAGGTCCAATTAATTCTTACATGTGATATCAAAGTGAGTTATACTAGTTTTAGTATTGTAATATATTTTTCTAATTTTAGAAATTTTTGAAATGGTTAAGTTTTCATAAAGTAGGACTTATAATTTAAGAATTTGTGATATAAAATTCATCTTATCTGAGATCTTGATTTCAATTTGTAATTTTTTTTCATCTCACTGTTTAATGTTTGTTCTTTTTAAGAGAGTGAAGTGTTGTCAATGTGTTGTATCAAACAATGTATATTTATAATGTTCATTTTATAACATTGGGAATGTTGAACAACTATTTGTTTTAAATTGAATGCATTTTGATTTGATTGATAAAAAAAGATGTTTCAACTTTTTCTTTATATATAGCATAATATATATATAGCTCGGTCAATTTTGGTCGTTAACACCAGTTGTCGGCCTAACTTCTAGTTGGAGATTGATAATGTTTCCTTCTGTATTGAACGAGGCTGGCTCCTCCATCCTGGAAACTCGGGAGCCGACCCTTTGGAGCCTTCCCTGGTTGAGCTCTTAAGGGTAGAACAGTTTGACCACATCTGTATTAATCGAGTGTTCGAGCTCCTGATTCTGAATTAGCCAGTATTAAGGCTTCTCTAGAGAAAGCTTGTTTGACTACGTAAGGCCCTTCGTAGTTTGGGGCTCATTTTCCTCTCACATCCTTGCTGTTGGGTAATACCTTCTTGAGAACCAAGTCTCCCTCTTTGAATGCGCGAGGTCGCACCTTTTTGTCAAAGGCATTTTTTATCCGCCTCTGGTATAATTGTCCGTGGCAGATGACCATTAGTCGCTTTTCTTCTATCAAGTTTAATTGGTCTAGCCGACTCTGGATCCATTCGGCATCGTCCAACTCGACTTTGGCTAGAACTCTCAAGGATGGTATTTTTACTTCTACTGGGAGAACCACCTCTGTGCCATACACTAGTGAATAGGGGGTCGCCCCCATGGAAGTCCGTATTGAAGTCCGGTATCCGTGCAATGCGTAGGGTAACACCATTTTTGTACTATTTTCTTTATATTTTTGTTAGTCGCCTCCATATCCCTATTCATTTTGGAATGGTAAGGTGTTGAATTGTGGTGCTTGATTTTGAATTGCTCACATAACTCGGTCATCATCTTGTTATTTAAGTTTGTTCCGTTATTCGTGATGATGTGAGTCGGCAAATCGTATCGGCATATGATGTCCTTTTTTATGAACTTAACCACTATGCTCTTTGTTACGCTAGCGTGCGAAGAAGCTTCTACCCATTTTGTGAAATAGTCGATGGCCACCAAGATGAACCTGTGCCTATTGGATGCCTTGGGTTCTATTGGACCAATCATGTCTAAACCCCACATGGAGAATGACCATAGGGATGTTAGATTATGTAGGGCACATAGCGCCACATGGATATTGTCCACATAGACTTGGCACTTCATTCATCTTCTCACGTGCTGACAATAGTTTGACTCCATCTTGGTCCAGTAGTAGCCGACTTTAAGGATTTTGTGAGCTAAGGCATGGCCATTGGCGTGGGTATCAAAGGTTCCTTCGTGTACCTCTTCCATAATTTCTTGGCTTCCTGATCGTCCATGCAACTTAGGAAGAAACCTGCAGCCAACCTTCTTAATGTCCTTTTGTCATTCTCCGTTGCCCTTGGGGGGTAAACTCCTTCTCTTAAATATTCCCGAATATCATGGTACCATGGTTTTCCATCAACCTGTGCTTCTTCTAGCTGTTGGTAGTGCGCCATTTTAGTCTAATGTCGGACGTTTATAGTCATTTCCCTGCCTTTTTGCCACCCAAAATAGAGCACAACATGTTTACTCTAGCATTGAATACCTCTGCTCACATTTTGTGAATTTTTTGCTGAGATAATAGATGACTTGTTCTTTCCCGAAGGTGTTCTATTGTCGTAGGATTCCTCTCATGGACTCTTCCAGCATTGTCATGTAAAGAATTAAAGGCTTCCCAGGTGCCGCTGGGACGAGAACGAGAGGCATTTCCAAGTAGTGTTTAACCTTTTCGAAGGCCTTTTGGCATTTTTGGTCCCATTCCATTTTTTGGTTCTTCTGGAGGAGTTTGAATATTGGGCTACAGGTAGCTGTTAACTGGGATATGAATTAGGCTATATAGTTAACTTTTCCCAAAATGCCCCTCACCTTGGTTTGAGTTTGAGGAGGAGGCATATTCTGGATGGCTTTTACTTTATCTGGGTCCAATTTGATTCCCCTTTGGTTAACTATAAAACCCAGTAGTTTTTCGATTTTGACTCTGAAAATGCACTTTGTTGGGTTCAACTTGAGTCGGTATTTTCGCAATCTCTCAAAGAGCTTCCTCAGGTCTTCTAGATGTTGGCCTGGCATTTTTGACTTAGCGATCATATCGTCCACGTAAACTTTGACTTCCTTGTGCATCATGTCGTGGAATAGAGCCACCATGGCCCTTTGATATATCGCTCCAGCGTTCTTGAGTCAGAAGTGCATAACTTTGTAGCAGAATGTTCCCCACGTGGTGATGAAGGTGGTTTTTTCCCTATCTTCCTCAGCCATCCGGATTTGGTTGTATCCGGAGAAGCCATCCATGAAGGAGTAAAAAGCGTGTTGGGTCGTGTTGTCCATCAACATATCAATGTGGGGTAGGGGGAAGTTGTCTTTTGGACTTGCCCTATTGAGGTCCCTATAACCAACGCAAATTTGGATCTTCCTGTCTTTCTTGGGGACAAACACTATGTTGGCTACCCACTAGGGGTATTCTGCCACTACCAGGAAGACTGTGTTCCATTGCTTTTCTACTTCTTTAATCTTAAGCACCACCTCTAGCTTCATTCTCCTCGTTATTGGTGGACCGGAAGTTGCATTGGGAATCAACGGCAACCTATGTTCTATTATAGTGGTGTCTAGGCCTAGCATGTCTCGGTAGGACCATGCAAATATGTCAACATATTCCTTCAAGAGTTCGATCAGCCTTTGTTTTAGACCTGTCAACATTAATCTTCCTACCCAGATTTCCTTGACTTCACCCTCTTCACCCACGTTGACGACCACAATCTCTTCAGCCCCAGATTGGAGTCTCGGTCTTTCCTGTTCTAGCAGCTTTTCAAGCTCTTCTAGCTCTACTTCTTCCAGGTCATCCCCTTCGTCTGACCTACTGGATTCGCCAACATTATCGGAAGTGAGTCACGTTATCAACCTGTTGGGAGGTTTCGGTGTTTGGGCTATTGGTTTTTTACCGCATTTTTTAAAAGAAAGCATGAAAAGGAAGAAAGATATGCTTTAGACGCAGTTTGGATGCGAATGAAATGAAGGATAGAATAAGAATGAGTGCAAAAGGGTAAATATTCATTTTTATTCATTTATCAACAGTCGGCCTTAAGGCTATTGTACATATATTTATTTTATTTACATTTTCTGGGAGACCAGGTCAGATATAGCTTCAACCCGTCCAGTTATCCAACTCCCACACCGTGGGGTATACCCATTCTGCTACTTCCGAAGATTGGTCCTCTACCACTACTATTAGTTATGGGGATATGGTGCCCCTACTAGCGAAGTGTCAGTAGAGATCGAGCCGCGCCTGCTGCTTGCCATGGTCTCTCTACCCCGGTCTTTCTTTCTTCATCGCCCTTGTGTAGCCGAGTCCTGCTCACCCCAAATTTTCTTGTATAGTCACCAGTTCGGCTATGCCATGGAGTTCCTTACCCACACCCTTGCTAGGCTGGAAGCCATTGCTGATCAATACTTTAGCTGCCATGATTGCTGCCCTAGACCACCTAGGGTTCCCTCCTTCCACCTTGGTGCTGGTTGTGCCTATTATTTCCAATGCTTGGAAAGAGGTTCCAAGGACTTCCTCATTCCCTTCGATGTATTCAGCAGGAAAACGGGTGCTAATGATTAATTCTTTTTCCCCCATAACGCTAATTAGCTGCCCATCTGCTATAAATTTGACTTTCTAGTGCAAGGAAGAAGGGACCTTTCCAGCGGCGTGTATCCACGGTCTACCCAAAAAGACAACTATACGCTGGCCGGATGTCCATCACCTCGAAGGTGATGTCAAACATTTTTGGTCCTATGCGTATGGGGAGGGTGATTTCGCCCATCACCTCCTGCTTGGATTTGTCAAAAGCTCAGACCACTATTGGGTTGTTTTTCAATGTGGCACCGGGGAGATACAATTTATCTAGCGTGGCCTTTGGCATGACGTTAAGCGAGCACCTGTTGTTTATCAGCACCTTGGCTATCATGTAACCTCCGCGCTTGACTGTGATGTCTAAGGGCTGGTTGTGGTCTCTCCTTTCAGTTTGGACCTCTTCCTTTGAGAAGGAAAGGTGGCGACTCGCGGTAATATTATTGATGATGCCCCGAATTTTTTCAAGAATAATGTCTTGCGGTACATGAACATCATTTAGCACCTTCAGTAGGAGCTCTCGATGACTTTCCGAGTTAATTAGTAAAGAGAGCAGTGAAATCCGTGCTGGTGTTTTGTGTAACTGATCCAACATTTCATATTCACTATGATGGATCATCTTGAGGAACTCGTTGAGCCTCCCTTCCGTCACCATCCTTTTGGGCATTTCTATTCTTTTTTCTTTTTTCGCGGGCATTGGGTCTTTATTTCACAGGTTTTCTAGGGTGAAGACTCTCCCGCTTCTTGTCACCCTTCCTGTTCTAGCTATATTGGTGACCTCGGGGGCCGAATTTTCTATTGTTGCTAGGGGTGTCGCTCTTTCCCCCATTGGGTACCTCTACGAGACCGCATTATTATTATAGATCAGCCTGGTCGGGACTTGAACAATGAACAACGCTCTAGTTTGAGAGGCCGAGTTATAGTGTACAATGAACGACTTTGGGCGAAGGGTTGTTGTATCCTCTATGTAAGTGATTAAGTCGACGATAGCCATGTTTGACTAGCTTGGATGGAATTCTTCCTCCAACTGGCAAGCTAGTTTCACCGCGCGTCTGGCGACAATTTTTTTCCTTTTCCTCCCGCTAGTTCCGTTTGCCTTGTTCCCTCTATCGTGGCTTATTTCATTGATCGCCATGCCTTGGTGAGCCGGGAGAGGGTTGCTCTATACGTTGGGAGCTTGGTCCTGAAATTCGAGCCGATCCTCGTCCAGAAAGTACTGGACTTTGTATTTTAAACTCCAGCATCTTTTGATACCGTACCCTACAGTCTTGCCATGATAGTCGCATCTAGCATTGAGGTCGTAACTCCTTGGATACGGAGGCTCGAGAGGCTTTAGAGGGGCTACCTCTACGAGCTTCTGCTCTAGCAGGAGGGGGAGTAGTTCAATGTAAGTCATTGGAATTGGGGCTAGTGACCTATAGGGTCTCCTTGTGTTTTGCTACGCTGGCCTTGTCCCAACATCAGCTCGTGGTGGACACATGGGAATGTACAGTATTGGTGGCACAATTGTCATCCTGAATCCCACCTGGATCCTTGCCGGGTACAAGGGGACGTTTGCCTTAGTTTGATGGAAGACCAGCTCGACCAACACGGTATTGGCCTCGCCCTTCTTCTTCTCTAACATGGGTTTCCTGACGATGCTCGCACTGTTGTTTGTTTGGGCAAATTTCCCTCGTCAAATCCCGAGCTCAATCCTTTCGCCGACCACCACCAGGTCTGCGAAGTTGGAGGCAACGTTGCCGACTATCTTGTCATAATATGGAGAAGGGAGGGTAGTGACCATCTCCCTCTCCGTAATCGGTGGCTAGACCTGTGCTACTAGTTCACGCCACCTCTAGGCGTATTCTTTGAAGCTTTCTTGCTGTTTTTTGGCCATGTTCTGAAGTTGAGAGCGATCCGACGCCATATCTTTATTATACTTATACTGCTTTAAGAATGCTTCAGCGAGGTCCCTCCACGTCTTCATATGCCCTCGCTCCAAGCTGACATACCAGTTGAGGCTGTCCCGGTCAAGCTGCCCTAAAAACAGTGAATTAGGACCTTGTCGTCATAGATGTATGCGGATCTTTCGGCAATACATAGCCAAGTGAACTCGAGGGCAAGTGCTCCCCTTATACTTGTCAAATTCTAGGGTTTTGAAGTCGGTTGAGAGACCAACATCCAAAATCAAGCACAGATCCATGGCCTCCAACCTGTATCTGTTATTGCCTTCTACTATGCAGAGCCGTTCGTCTAGAGATTGCCATTTTTCCTCATACGGGGGTGCTTTCCTGTGGCTCCCATGTGGTACAATGTTCCGAAACAATTGGTACAGATCCCCTTGGTCCTACCATGCATGTGGCCCAGCCCCGTCGTCATTTGCGGCATCTTGTTGCTTATGCTCTTCATGGTTGTCCGTGTTCCAACCGTATGGCATGCCATAAGGCGGGTCTCTTGTATTGTGAGGTGGGGGCATGCAATGTAATCGGCTTGTGTTCGTCCAATGGCGTTCTAGTGGCCAATGCGGTGATGGCAACGTTGGTTTGGGTGAGGATCTGGAACATCTGAGTCATCTGCTCCTTCAGCTAGCTCACCTCCCCTCTCAAGTCCTGGTTTTGCTGCTCTAAGGCTTCAACCTTGTTTTCCATGGCTCTTGATTTGGATCGCGTGGTGCATCGGGACTATGACGCGGGTTGTTTTGTTTTTCTGGTATTTCTTATAGCGGTTTATTAAATTTATTTGTTATGATGTTGATGTTATTCATGAAAAAAAGGAAAGAAAAAGAAGAATTGTGCATGTTATTATCTTGTTATGGGTTATCTCCCCCTTTTTTTTTTACAAGGGTGCCTCAACGAGGCAAAGATAAGACTTTCATTTTGTCATATACACTCCAGCACAAGTCTAAAAATCGCGTGATTTCAGCGGGGGTATTGAGAAGATTGACCATCCATTCGGTAGCACAGAGGCTTCTAGGAATATCCATGATGGCTTGGTTGGCTATCCAAGCCAACTTAGCTAACCTCTCCTTTTAGAGCTTGGTTCCCTCTTGGGCCTCTTGCACCTCTTTGTGGGTGTTGTTAGCCATCTCCTCGTATTTGTCCGCCTTCGCCTTTAACTTCTAGATGATGGTCTTGGCCTGTAACGCCAAGTCAGCCATTTTCTTTCGTTCGCCGACAAGCTCGATCAGCTCTTGCCGCCTTTGTTGCTCGAGGCGCTGATTGTGGAGCTTGCCTCTAGCCACGTCTGCTTCCAATAGGCTTATTCATTCTTGAAGTTGGCAGAGGTAGTCTTTGACTTTGGCTTCCCTCGACTCGGAGTCGGCCAAGGCCGTCGTTAGCTCTTCTCTCTCTTCTTGGGCTTGGGCTTGGTCCTGCTCCAACTCTCTTAGGTATTTTTCTCAAGTCGTGGTTTCGATCTAGCATTCTCTGTCGGGGAAAGATCCTTGGTGACTTTCTTGGCTCATACACGGGTCTAGGTTGGTCTCTCGACTTCTTTTTAGTGGCCTCTACAATTTGGTAGACCCTTCTTCCATGGTGTTGAACCGGGGGTCATCGAATGTCAAGAGGGTAAATTCTATTCTATGTCGGAGCCAAGACTTGTAACTGGATGAGACCCCACAGCTCCGCGGTCCCCACTTGGGTCCTCGAGTGACAACATTTTTCCAGGCGTGCCGAATTTTCCTTAAGTGTTCTCTACTTTGCCCCCCTAAGTCGTGGATGACAAAAGGCATAACGGCTTCTTCAGATGGAGGTAAGACCATGGGGTATCCGGCCTATCTGAGTGTCAATTCAGGGTTGTAGTTGATGGTCCCTTGGGTACCCATGAGGGGATATTCGGGAATCCTTCGCACTTGATGATCGCGTCCTTCCCTTCTTTCCATTGTGGATACCAACGAATCGTCTTCTCTATGGCCCCATCCAGGTGGGAGGTCCACTCCGCTTTGGTCAACAGTGTGATACAGCTCTAATGATGATCCTCTATTGGACAAGTTGTCTTCTTTTTGCTATTAAACAAGTGCGCAGTCATCCACAGATAGAGTAGGGAGGTGCAGTCATCCAAGGTGTAGTAAGTGTTGGCCAGTACTTCTATAATGGGGTTTTCCCCTTGGTTGCGTTTGCCAAGATAGGCGCCTAAGACCGCCAGATCCACATAGTCCTCTATCTGGGGGAAGAGTATTATACTGTAAATTAAAAGCTCATAACATCTATGAATGCCGGCCAATCTTCCTTACTCTGGAACTGTTGAAGCCTCTCTTCCAAGCTTGCCCTCGGAATGCCTTCCAACCCATTCGGTTCTTTTTCTGCCTCAGAACCTCTAACTCAGGCATTCTCAATAGTTTGGCCACCGAGGCCCAGGAAGGGTGATGTCCCTTGGGGAAGTAAAGTGGAGACTTTACTAGGGGCATTCCTAGAAGCCTCTCATATTCTTCCAATGTTGGGGCGAGTTGAAAATCTTTGAAAGTGAAGCATCTGAGCAGCGGATTGTAGAATTGCGTCAGCATTGACAGTGCTATGGGCTACACCTCTATGCTTAAAAGGCTCAGTAGGTTGTTGTATCTTCATTCAAAGGTCCTCCGCTACTGACCCTTGAGCTAACTTCCCTAGTGTCACAAGGATTGGACGTCAAGAGTCTTGACGGGGACAGGTCGCAGCTTTCGAACAAAATAATAGGTTTTGCCTTTCATGTTTTTGAAATGACTCATGATTAGGTATGCTAATGTTATGCATGTTCTGTTTTCTCTCTCCCTTTCCCTACTTGTTGCTTTTTTTTATGCATGTATCATGTTTGACTCTCAAGACGTGGTGGACTCAACGGGGGTCGTGTAACCGACACTGGTTGATGGTCCCTGGCCATTCCTAAGGGTGGTTAGGGTCGACCCTAGGTTCTAAGGTCACTACGGATTCTTTCCTTGGCTTTACGCACATCTCACTATTGGCCACTATAGCTCATAATCCTTTTCAAGAATCATCCACAGACAAGAGTAAATCCCAGAGGGTGGTTGTCCCCTAAAAAATCACGCTCTAGTTGGACTATTGTGGTCACCAATCTAGGGATATACCCAAAGATGATTACCATTACAGATTTATCACTCCCTTACACACAAGTTCGGGTATAGGACCCTCTCAAAATTGGTTCGGTGGCCAATGCCAGTAACTTTTGTCGGCAATTTAAATGGGACAGGTCTCTTTTGAAAATTAATGGCTAAGATACGGAGTGGAAATTGCTGGAAAGCCGGATCTAAGTCCCTGACTCGGCGAGATGAGTCGGTACTGCCACAGCCAATCCGGAGGATTGACGGAGTTCGAACTGACTTGGTTATGGAGTCGCCACAAATGTTTAATGGTATGCTGGGAACCGAGATGGATAAGGCAAGTGTACGAACAAAGATCCGGGAAAGGGACCAATTACGCATGGGCATGACGTATCATCCCATCCGCCTACCATCAAGTAGTTACCCTACGACTTGCATAAGCAAGCATAACATTCATTATTTCCATTTTTACATGGTTCAACGCATGATAAATAGGAGTGTTAGGAATGCAGAACTTGAAGAGAGGGTGTCTCTCCCTCTTATGTACCCCTCCTAAACGAGAGGGATCAAAGTTCACATAGTTCTTGAGGTGAGATGGGTATAGAGTCGAAATTTCCTTTAGGCGCCCTCCTCTTAGGCGGAAACGTGTTATTAGACTCGATACAGATGGACTTTCCCTTGGACGTCCACCGCAGAGTTCGAATTTCCCACTAGGCATTCAACTTGAGTGGGTTTGGGGTCTACCGTTGGGGACTATCCACTAGGCGTCCACCACGGTACAATGCAGTGTTCGTGAGTGAGTTAGGATAACTCGGACATATGGTCAGTGACTCAGACATGGGTGAGGAGGGTTATGAGACCAAGGACTGAGGCCGATTCGATCCTTCTCGCGGCTAGCTATGTGCCTGTCATTATTTTTTGTTACTCGTCTAATATTGAGATGACCCACCTACCATCTGAAGTATAATGAATTCTGGATGACAACGGATTGGACTATGTGAAAAACTAAGACGGCTTGTTTTCCATCTGAAGTGTAATGAGCTTTAGGGTGGAAGGAGACGCTTCCTAGGGAGTGTGAATATGGTTTTGCTGAGAAGTTTACTTGGTATCCAGAGGGGTGACGGGTGTCTATACTCGCGGTCGAAAATCCGTTTGGGATGTCTTTGACTCTCTCGCGCAAGGATTCTCCAGCAAAGTCGCTCAAGGCACTATGCTTCTCAATTCTCGGCCCCTAGTTCTTCGCTCTAAGGGCTTTTATAGCCTTCAAGAAGAGTGACGACGCGTCTGATTTCAACACGTGGTATTACCCTAGCCCAGCGATTTGATCCGTTAGCCTTGCCAATCCCCACGCTAATACTCATCGTACACTACACCCAATCGTGGCACATTTTTTCCTGGATTCGTGGCGCTCCTCGTGGGTAGTGGCCATCTTGGCAAATTCTCCTATTGTGAGTGGCGATGATTTTTACTTTGGTCGGGACAGTAGGTCCCTTGTCCCCTTTACATGACCTCATCAGAGGTTTCCCCCCCTTGGAAAATCTCATGGTTCAGGATTTCTGAGCAGGACAGTGTGGCGTCTTTTTGTTGAGATGGCTGGTTCCTTTAGTGCTGGGCTAGGCTTCCACATTCGGTCTGTTCTAGGCCTTATGAGGCTGCTGCTATCAACCCGATCAAGTGACATTTGGGCTCTTCCTTTTCTCTAAGTGGATTGGATCCAAATTTGTTCTTCTCGTCTTGGGTCTAGCCAGGCCCACTCTTACCCCTTCTGTCGAGTTTCTTCCTCTGGGTTGGACAAAATTGAGATCCTACACTTATTATTTTACATTCATTAAGCAGATATGATTTTCAAGATACTTGTTATGGCAAGATTATGTTTTGATATCTGTTCAAGAGAAATTATTTATTGATATATCAGTATTTGTTCATGTTAATATGAATTACATATTTAATGAACAAGAAATAATTGTTGGTGACTATGATTGTACTTCAATAAAAGAAAATTGAAATAATCATGATATAATCATGAAGAAATAATTGTATTATGTTGGTATGCAACATAATTAAGGCGATTAAGTTTTTTTTCTTGCCTAGAATTCTAGTTAAATGAATTTTTGTTTGTACCATACCTTTATAATTTTTTGGTATAATTTATTTTACACCATAAACTTCTTTATGGAAAAATGATATGTATTTTGATAATATTAATTATTAATGTCATCTTTGACACATTTGTTATTTGTTAAATGCATCTAGAGAGAAGTTTTTTGTTGTTTTGTATGATGTAATTTTGAAAACATGAATAAATTTCGTTTTTTTACTAATGAATTTTTTAGTTTAGTATAATGTGACTACCGTAGTAACTAATTTATTCAAACAATAAAAGAAACTCATGAAATTATTTAATGTCACTTGGACCAATTTGACTTATTTATTTCTTTGTGTTCTCTAAACTTATTTAAATGGTTTATGTGATTTGAATATTGTATTAGTCAGTTTTTTTTTTTGTACAAATTGATTTGTTTATTTATCATGCAGGTGATGTAATTTTATACAAAGAAAACACTTTGTAGTATGTTTATTAAGAAACATGGTTTTGAGGAAATTTATGTATGAAGTTGAGTTTTCTTTTTGAATTATAATTTCATCATTGTTTTAGAAGTACTATTGATGAATATGAATGTTTATCACTATAGTGACTTATTCGTTGATATTAATGGAGGTACTTGTCAATTTTATTGTTGGGATGATTGTGTTACTTAAATCAATTAGTGTATTGGCCTACTCACAAGAAGTCTATTGCATAAGTTAATATGTAACATGTAATTTTGAGATAATTTAACACTAAATTTTTTTCGCACGAGTTTGAATTTTTTGAAAACTATTGTGTATAATATATTCTTCACTAAAAGAAGAGTTCATATTTACATGTTTTATATCTTAGTTAATGTGACAATTATCACTAAATATCGACCATTTGATCAATCAATGATTTTTTTTTTCAACTTCATATCATGTTCTTACATGACAAAGTAAATGAAATATAACATTTTATATTTAAAATAAGAGTTTTATAAATGATGGGAACATGTATAGTGAGAATGACAATTTTCTACCATGATGAATATATTTATTTGTCCATAAAAATATGCTTAAGAGTTCATAGTTTTCTTCTTTAGAAGAAAATGTTAATTATGTTTAATTAGTGAGAGCTATGTTATGAAATATATATTTTGTTTGCTTTAATTGTATAAGCATATTATAAATATTTACTAAGATTATGATTGTGCCTAGTTAAATTTTGTTGAATCATATTCTTGTGACTTATTTATACAAAAGAATACAAGAAATTCAATTACATGGAAAATGGAGGTGAAAATGAATTGGTTTGATTACAGTATTTTTAAAATACTATTTAATATATATGTTTTTGATATATTATTTCCTATTTGATAAATATATTTTACGTCAGTTAATAAATTATTTGAGAATTTTTTTGTGTGATTAATGTTTTGTCATTAATGTGTCTTGTTTTTTTTTTTTCTAAATTGAAAACGGTAAAGGTTATAAGAAACATTTGTTCTTTGTTTTTCTAGAAAATGTGGAAACATAGCTCATTACTTATAGGTATATGCTTCTTGAATTATTAATCTTTTTTTATCTATGTCCTATATAAATTAAGTTTATTTAAGGATATTAGATTGTATTATTAATATAAGTTTATGTTTATATTGTATTGTTTCCTTTGAAAAAAAAAATATGAATGTTACTCATAAAAAATTTAAGCCTTTTGTTGTTATATTCTAAGGTCTCAACAAAGATAAAAGTATATATTATGCTTAAAATATAATTTATTTATATTTATTTAAGAACATTAGATTATATTATTAATATAAGTTTAAGCTTATATTGTATTGTTTCCTTTGAAAGAAAAAATATGAGTGTTACTCATAAAAAATTAACACTCATAAAAAATTTGAGTCTCAGAGATGGAAGTATATATTATACTTAAAGACATAATTTATTTATATTTATTTAAGGATCTTAGATTGTATTATTAATATAAGTTTAAGCTTATATTGTATTGTTTCCTTTAAAAGAAAAATATGAGTGTTACTCATAAAAAATTTGAGCCTTTTGTTATTATATTCTAAGGTCTCAACAGATATGAAAGTATATATTATACTATATACTTAAAGACATAATTTATTCCTATTTTGGACAAAATATTCAGGGTAGAAGATTAATTATCCTTATTTTTATTTCTCTCCTAAGACTTGTTAATAAGATTATTAAGAAGTGATAGGAGGATCACTATCCTAATGTGTATAGTTCCTCTTGGAATAATTAAAAATACATGTTTGTCATTATTCTATCCATGATGTTTAATAGTGTGTGTGCGTGCGTGCGTGTGCTTACGTGTGTGATCCTAATGTGTATAGTCCCTCTTAGAATAATTAAAAATACATGTTTGTCATTATTCTATCCGTGATGTTTAATAGTATGTGTGTGCATGGGTGTGGGTGTGTGTGCATGTGTATGTACGTGTGTGTCATCACATTGTTATCTAATTATTATTTAAACTTTGGTAGTTTAAATATTTTAATGTGGTTTGTGTGTGTCAGCACATTGTTATCTAATTATTTTTTAAATTTTGGTAGTTTAAGTATTTTAATGTGATTGGTTAATGAAAGTTTATAACTTTTGATAATGTATATATCTTGTGTAATTGGGTTTTTCATAAGTATCTTTTTACAAAGAAGATGATTGTTGACTCTTAACTAAGTGGCTTAGACCTATAGTGTTTATGAAATATGTTGAGAATATGTGTATTATGAGGTCCTTTGATGTAATTGATTAGTGGAAGTTGTTATTGTTTTGGGCTACTTTAATAGAATTTGACTTGTATAATTTTTATTCAATAATGTTATGAGCATGTTGATATTGATTATTTTATATGATAATAATTGTTATACAATTTTATTATTTGTATCAAGATGTTTCAATTTCTTTTGGAATGATGTTTTGTGAGAAACATGAATATGATCTCTTTAAGAGATTGATTGTGTCTTCTTGGAAAAATACAATGTAGTTCCTTTGAAATGATGTTTCTTGAGAAATATGAATATGATCTCCATAAAAGATTGGTTGTATTTTTGTGGAAAACACAATATAATCCCTTTTGGAATGATATTTTGTGATAAACATGAATATGATCTCTTTGAGAGATTCATTGTGTTTTATTAGAAAAACACAAAGTAGTGTTCATGCATAGTAGCATGAAAGGGATCATATATCATGCTATGATGTGTACCTACACTTGCACACTTGTGTTATGATTATGCTAACAAGATTCTTAGTTACATAGTTTCACTGAACTACATTCTGAATAGTTTATCTTCACTTTTGACTCTTAGTTAACAATTTGGTTAGTTGTATTGGTCATGTTTTGTGGTGATTATATTATATTGTTTATGTGGCCACAATCATTCAACCCAAGAGTCATTTTCAAAATGAAAAAATAAATAAAACTCAATCAATATTGATAACCGGAGAATGTTAGCATTTTCTTTGTTTGGTCTTCTATTGATTGATGTATTCTATTTTATTAAAATATGAGTTGTATGTATGACCTATTATATTATTCTTTGTGAGGCCAATTTTACTAAGTGATCAAATTTGAACTTTGAGAATAACCATATATTTGTGTTATTGGATTAAGCCCAATAAAAAATGTGATGATTTTATTTGTAGGACTTAATGAGCCTAATATCTATGATGAATATATATTTGATTACTTATCTATTTAAATAATGATAGAATCCATATATAACTCCAAATGATATGTGACGAATTTATCAAAGAATCAATTTATTATGAGATGA
Source organism: Mucuna pruriens (assembly GCA_025330945.1). NCBI lineage: Eukaryota > Viridiplantae > Streptophyta > Magnoliopsida > Fabales > Fabaceae > Mucuna > Mucuna pruriens. The sequence continues at coordinate 1,285,382 of JAENHJ010000004.1, read as the reverse complement.
AGATTGAGAAATATGTAATATATGAATATTATGTTACAATTATGTGTTCTAAATATTAATATAGTTTCAATTAATTCTTACAAAATCATCTCATCATACTTTGGTATGCATTTCATCCATAATTGATTAAGTTAATTTGCTAAGTTTTTGTCCAAAGATATATTTTAAATAACTTTTTACTATGAGATCACGCAGTTTAGCACTAGCGAGTCTACTGAATAAGTAAACTAAAAATTATAAAAATAAATTATATTTTTAATCTATAGTTTTCTTTAAATCCCATAATTTTTATTTTTATTTTTAAAATTATATAATTTTATCAATTCATTAGTTAACTATAAGGTGTTGTGTTGAATCAAATCTACGCTGACACATAATTTAGAAGAAAAAAAAAAGTGATAGGAGGAAAAACTTAAATCTAAGGCCTTCCATTTGCCTTCCATAAGCTTAACCACCGTACCATTTAGCTTTTTCAAATTAATATATACACACTGTATTATAGATATAGCATTATTTAATGAATTAATTGTATTTTTAAAATATTAATTTAATGTTAAATCTAGTTTATAAATAATAAATTTATATAATAAAATATTAATAAATAAATTAGACAATTATTATTTAAAATAATATTCATTCAATAAATATAAAGTACAATTATTTTTATTTTTATTATCTTTTATATCTTATTTTTCTCAACTTTTTATACCACATAATTAATATTGTATTTTTTTTTGAGGAATATATTATTTATTTTAATATTATAAGATTTATATTTGTATTATATTAAAATAATATACTATAATGTTTTTAATATTATTTTGATATAATATAAGTGATGTGGTAGAAAAAAATAAAAAGATGGAAAAAGAAAAGTGATTGAATATTTATATTTATATTTATTTAATATTAAAATATATTCATAATAAAAATATTTAATAAATATTTTTATTCTCCCCATAATTTTGTTAACCAGTTATTTAGAATTACGTAGACGATGACATGATATTAAGAAAAATGATTTAAAAAATGTTACAAACTTGTTTTGTTTATAAAATAAAATATAAATTATATATAATATTTTATAAATATTAAATATATTTAATTTTTCTTTATTTAATAAGTAAGAGAATTTATGAAAAAATATTATAAGAGAGTTTAGATATATTTGGCATGTGTTGAAATTTCACAATTTTAAGAAATATATTGTTTATATAATTATTAATTAAATTAAATTCTATGTATTATGTACTTTAAGTTATATTATACATTTTTATAAATTATTTTTTTATTATAATAAAATTATAAATTTAATAAATCTATGTAATTTAAAATTAGTATAATAGGTAACAATTTGAGTTTATACATTATCTCTTTGATTTTTTATAAAAACATAAATTAAACTCTGACTTGATCCTTTTATAAGAACCAATCTATAATATCTCATGCATTAATTATTTTTTCACAAAAATATCCTTAATTATGAGTTATTTTTTAAACTCAAGAGTAAGTGAAATATATAATGTTTTAGGTTCTTTAGAATTTAACTTTGTAATGTATAAAGACTATTTTAGTAATTTTACTCTAACTCTTCACATATATACCAATAAAATTAAAGTAATAAATTTATTAATGGGATGAGATTAAAAGAATTAAAACCAAAGAAAATATTTCTTAAAAAAATAAGAATATCTCATTAATGTTTAGAGTAATTTTAAAAAATATTTAAATTTAGGACAATTTTATCATTTAATTATGATGAATTAGTTAAATCATTTAATTATGATGAATTAGTTAATTGTATCTTATAAAAAAAGACCAAAGATAGTGGTGAAAAAGATTTGATCTTGGCTAAATTTGCGTAAGCCTTGTCTAGCCTGCTTTATAATTCTATGTCCTAAGTCTAGACTTGTTACTTGTAATAAACTTATTTTAGGTTTGGTTTGACCTTTATACAAGTTAACATGACCCCTTAACATCAGCTTATTTAAAGACTTATTTCATATTAAGACTTTTAAGTAAGTTAACAACCTATACTTAAACAAGCTACATGATTATAAAAAAATATTTTATGACAACAATCAATAAAAATATATAGTTTAAAATTCAAATTATAATTATGGTTTATTCAAAATTGTAAGAAAAGAAAAGAAAAACTTACGGAAGAGTAAACTAAGCTTGAATATTGACGTATGGAAAAAAAAAACCTTACTCATTTAAACAATCATGTTCACATGCATATTATTTGAGATAAGAAATATGTGTAATAAACTCAAAATTAATAAACTAATTACATATTTATTTAATCAATAAACCTTGTGTATATCAACCAGTGAAACAATAAAAATAGTTATTAAAGTTATCGTTACTAATAATACAAATTTTCAATTCCAATCAAGAATGATTATTTTCAAAACTATTCCATAATAAGATGGACTAATTTTATAATTTTGTTAAAATAATTTTAATATTATATATTATATTAATATTAATATTTTATTAAAAATAATATTATTAATAAACAGACTAACTTGTTACATTTAATAGACTTTTTAAAAAATTTATAATAACCTGGTCTTATTAAATAAAGACTTTTAACCAGGATAAACAGACCTTATATAGGTAATCTAGCCTACTTTCATTACTAAAAAAAACAAGTAAATTATACTTATTTATTTACTAAATTATACTAAAATATAAATAATATAATTTTGAATTATTTAATTAAATTTAATTTAGAATACACAAATTTAATTTATTTTATAAATTTATAAATTATTTATATAATTTAATATTAATTTTTAATATTAAATACTATTATTTTGATTTGGAAGTAATGTAGTTATTATAATATTTAAATTAAATAATAAGTATTTATTTTAAATAAAATAAATAAAAATTAAATATTAAATAAAAAATAATATTTCATATAAATCCTACAATAATATTATATATAATATCTATTTTACATTATAAATTATAACTTTTCAAATTGCGTAGAGGACCATCTTCTCTATGTTTAATGGTTAGCATCCATATATTGAGGCACGTAATCCTGAATAAACCATATGCTTAAACGACACCATTACATGACCTTTGAAAGATTAATGCAACACTGGCAAGATCCAATCGAAAATAACCCAATAGGAATTAGAAGAGTGGTTAAAAGCTCCTTTAAGCCATAAAATTTCCCTTCATTTACCTGATTATTTTTTGGCATTCCACTAATAGAGAGATTGCGTAAGAATCTGACTCCCATACAGGAACTCTTGCTTCTTGGCCAAGAGAGGCTTCTCTTCTCGCTGAAATTCTGAAAAAACAATAGGAGTCCTTCAGCCTATGTAGGTCAGTCACTCTTTATTCCTTAGCCTACCGCTATCTTTCATCTCTTAATTCTCTTATCCTCCATTCCTCCATCGTCATCGAAACTGCCAAATTCTGACGGTACAGTAATATTTACCAATCATAAAGCCTATCCACCCACCACAACCACTTCCACATGTCATTATGCATTTTTATTTTGTCACTCTCTTTCACTCTCTCTTTTGCATTCTCTATTTTTATTTTTCTTAAAATTAAATTACTTCTTTACTTTTGTTCCCTTGCAAACGGGTTTAATGTTCTAGTTTCTTAAACAAAAGCACATCTTTGTGTCGCATATATATAGTAAAGCTCTCTCTGAACGTCACGTCAACCATTTAAAACATGAACAACAGTTGCATCTTGGACACTCTTTCATCTTGCATTAATCTCTTCTTAATTGGAAGAGTTGTTTAGAAAGAAAATAAATGCCACAACTTTCTAGATATGTTCGTTGTCAAATAAAATACGAAATGCTAAGCAGTGGCGTAGTCTTCTATACTTGTGCGAAATAGGATCCGAGTAAACTCGTTTTCTAGACAGAAAGATATACAAAAAATGGTCATTGTTGAAATATTGTGCATTTTTTTTTTCATTATATTTATTTTTCAACCTACTTTGCGTGTCATGTATAAGAATGAAATTGGAACATCATTCAGAATGCAACTATAAAACAAGAATGTCATTTAATTCTACCCATATTTCACTATAATTTTCACTTGACAAAACTATTTTCATCCCATTTAATTCAACTTGTTTGATGAAAATTTAGATGTAATTCGGGAATTATATAAGCTAAAATATAAGTGTTGCGTGCATGCTTGAATTAACTCCTTTTAGGTTCAGCAATCACCTATATATGTAATAATTTTTGAAACAATTGTAATACATGAAATAATTATTAGTGTATTTGAATTTCAGACGGAAGTTTCTAAATCATGATTTGTCCAAAACTATAGGAAAGAAGCTTTACTGAAATTACTCCTTTCAAAATTGTAATCCAAACATGTATTATATCTTAGGTGCAGACGCAAACCATACCCATTTCACTGTGTATATATAGCTATAAGGAATACAAAGTAATTACTGCAACTACAACCATGAGTTCAGAAAATTGTGTTGATAGGAAGCACTATGTTCTGGTGCATGGGGCTTGCCATGGAGCTTGGTGTTGGTACAAGCTCAAGCCACACTTGGAATCTGCAGGCCACAAGGTCACAGTGCTCGACCTTGCAGCTTCTGGCATCAACATGAACAAAATTGAAGATGTTGATACTTTCTCAGAGTATTCTGAGCCTTTGTTGCAGCTATTGGCCACAATTCCCCCAAAAGAGAAGGTAGTTCTAGTGGGTCACAGCTTTGGGGGACTCAGCATAGCACTTGCCACGGACAAATTCCCAGAAAAGATAGCAGTTGGTGTTTTCTTAACAGCTTTTGCTCCAGATATTGAACACAAGCCATCCTATGTCTTGGAAAAGGTCTGCTTCTTAGTCTTGAGGTTACTTCTGAAAATTTTCACCAATTTTCTTACTTATACAAGTGCAATTGCTGCTCAACAATATGAATTATGGAACTAATTTTTTTAAGATAAATACATGACACCCGCTTTCATTTGTCAAACAAAAAGAGTGAGAAATTAAATTACACTCATCTTCGCCATTATTATATTTTCTTTTTCAACAGTACGATGAGAGGTCTCCAGCGGATTCATGGTTGGACACTGAATATGCCCCAAGTGGAAACAAAACAACGATTTTGTTTGGTCCCAAGTTCTTGTCCAACAACCTCTACCAGCTCTCTTCCGTTGAGGTAATTACATGTTACGACAATTACATCATTGCCTTAATTAGTTGTCTATTACACTAAGTAATTATGCATGAAAGTCTTGGAAGTTTCAAGTCTCCAATAAAAACAAATTAATTAATAAGAATTGGATTTTGCAGGACCTTGAATTGGCCAAGACTTTAGTAAGGCGATCGTCACTCTTCGTGGAAGACTTGTCTAAGCAAAAGAACTTCTCGAAAGAGGGATATGGGTCAGTTCCACGTGCCTATATTGTTTGCACTAAGGACCTTGCAATTCCATTGGAATATCAGCTCTGGATGATCCAAAATGCTGAATTCAATGACGTTGTAGAGATCAAAGGCGCAGATCATATGGCTATGCTTTGCAAGCCACAAGAATTGTTCGATTCTCTCCAGGATATAGCTACTAAATATGCATAAATGTATTTGTTGTGTTTGAATTTGACTTGTGTTAATTAAAGTTTGAAACCACTACATAAATCAACAAAGCGATAAGATAGCAACTTCTGTGACTTTCCCGATACATACACGGATCTGTATATATTTTATTTTAAAGTTTACTATATATGAAGTTGTATTAGTTCCTGTCCATTCATGTTGATGAACAAGTGAAATTATCAAATAAATATTAGTTCCATTGTTATTAAATGAGCTCATCTAAATTCATAGTTCAGTGGATTAAGTGGTAAGTAATTTTCAAGCCAGACTTGATCCATTGTGTAAAAATCTTAACAAAAAAATTGACCTATAACATAATAATTTAACCATTGAACTATAAGCGTGCAATTTAACTCAAAGCATACAAGTCTTATGAAAATAAGTAAATTTCATCTGGAAATATTAGTACAAATAATTAGTTGTGTAGTGGATTATATATTATGAGCATTGCGGTTCAATTGTAAGAGGCAGATATTAAATGTCCTGAAGAATTTCAAGGAGAGCATTTTAAAAAAATAAAATTAACAAAAAATTAATTTTAAAAACCTAATATGACCATCACCAAATCTATATTTTTATTTACTATTATTTTTATTTGGAGTTTAAGGAATCGATTAATATTTACTAATCAATCTTGTTTCAATATGGGATGAAACATATATTTTTTATTTTATTTTTGTTACAAAATATGTTTTTTATTTGGAAAAGGTGAATATTGAGAATTACATTTTACCAATTTTAATGAATGAAAGAAAAATAACAAGAAAATACTATAACTTCTAAAAGGACCGTGAAAGCAAAATAGAATAAAGATGAGAATGAAAATCAAAATGCTAATTCTATTTATCAATTCAATTACTTATTTTTTTTGAGTTATTATTTCTTATTGCCTTTTTCGATAATCTCATTCGGCCTCTGTAAACCGATTTGGCACAAAAAATAGATTAGGCCCAATTAGTAAAAGGTTTAAGAATGAATAATATCTAATTTGACAGTTTATGGAGTAAATGTTGTATGCACACACATCCAACATGTCAACTTTGCAGACAAGCACTTAAAAAATGACAGCTTACTAGAAATTAAAAAAAAAAAACGAAGACAATAGATGAAATCTAAAATCAAGGCGTCTGAGCATTGTGAACGCTTCCTTTTACCAAGGAAAAAAAATAGTTTCCTTGTGCATTAACTAATTTTAATGAGTATCAATTTTGGCAAATCGTTAGTGTAACTCACCCGGTTTGTTTTTTAATTTATATCTTCTTCACAGTGGTGTGCTTACAAATTTATGTATTTGTGGATGCCCAGCAAAAGTAGTTATCCGTCGGAGTTCCATGCCTTGACTAGGTTTTACTCTTTAGAGTGCAGCAATTTGTACGGTAAGATGTCTGAAAGCATTTACAAATTGTATTTGTCAAATGGTGTGTGACTTGAGTCTTTTAACTCTTTAGCCGCAACAATATTAGAGAGTTTTCCAGTTACAGCAGGAACTGGATTGTAGAGGTGGCTGGATGCATTACTATTTTGAGAGAAAGGATTCCATAAGGATTGAGAGAGAAAGGAACAGAATGCTCCCGTGCTTTTTATCTTAATTTTCATATATATTCTTTTAGTGAACTGTCATATTTCGAGTGCTGTATGTAAAATTAACCTGTTAGATAAGCGTGTATGCAAGATTTACTCGCCATCCTGTTATTAGACCCAATAATAGACGTGATTGTATTAAGAAAAATTCAGATTTAATAATTCTTATCTTTTAAATTAACTTTTGGAGTTAAATTAACCAGAAACTCGATTTTTAAAATGAGAAGTGGGTCTTGAGTTCGTGTGTTGCTGTAATGTGAGAGGAATTTACCTAATAGCTGAAGGCTCGGAGAAAACAAGGTTTACGGTGGTTCTAAAATGGCCATTGTTCTCATGGTTTATGGGTAGGAGAAAGGAAGGGAAGAGGGTGAGAATTGAGAAAGAATGTTTTCATCCTCGTGATGATGGCGGGTTCTCTGCTGGTTCATTATGTGGGTTGTGTAGGGAGTGCGAAAGCCTTCACTGGTTATTCATTTAAAAATCAGTTGAAACACACCATAGTATTAGTTGTCACTTGTCACACTCAGATTTGATAACCCAATAAAAGGAAAAGAATTTGCGACCATAGTGCTGCGATGGGCTCGCGACCTCACAGCGGAGGGTTAGGAGTCGCCATCGATGTTTTTGTTTTAGAACATCGGGAAAACCATGGAAATTGAATGGATTGGACAGATTCGGTCTTGGACCAAAGAAATTGTGTTTGAAGGTCTGTTACACAAGGGATGTCCAACATCCCTTTGTGCCCATCACACGATGGTTACCTTACTTTTGGACATGGCTACGATGACACTTGCTCATGTGGTATATTCTTGAGGATAACTGAGAGATGGAGACTTTGGTTGGGTTTGGGGCAAGGATAAAGTGGGTGTGTGAATAGACTTGATGAAGGAACTATTCCCGCATGCCTACGTATCTCTTTTACAAGAAGTCAAAGTCCACGTAGTTCTATGAAAAGATATATCTAGGTGATTGATCCGACACATGTTCGGATCTTACGGGACTGAATAGGTTTCGACCTTGAAGTGAATCCGAAACCATTCCGGACTCAGGATGGGACCGAAGGGGTCCTGGTCTTAACACAACTAGACGTCAGCCAAAGTAGGGAACTGGACGAAAGTTGATTTAAATGGGCTTAGGCCTAAGGGGGTTGACATTAGAGGTTGTCGGGCCTTTTTGGTTTTCTATACTCCAGGTTCTTTATTCGAGCAGTCTAGGAACATGGTGACTTTGGGGTTTATGCAAACTTGGTGGGATGAAGATGAGGTGTATGGTATTTAGAAGTAACTAGAGAGTTCATCGGAATCACTTACCTGGTATCTAGTAAAGTCTCGGGGTGTTTCTTGATTACTAACTCTAAGTATCCACGTACCAAGTGTTTGCTCTCCTGAATTGCAGATAGTCTCTTCTCTTTCTCCTTTTCTTGATCCCCTTCTCGTTCCATATCGCACCCTTTTATAGGCATTTTCCTTCTCCCCTCCTCTATTGACAATATCTTTGGACAATCTTTGCTCATAAATGCGGTGGCGATTTCCCCACGTTCATTTAATGCAGCAGCGCCCTTCTCCCTTCTTCGGAGAACTTTTCATTAATTGTGGTGGCGATGGATCAGAGCGTGGTCATCTAAGGGTGGATTTTGCCATTCTTTTGGCAGAGTAGTCCTCTTGTCGAGCATGCTTCCTCATGTTTTTCACTCTTTGTTTCATGGCGTTATGTTCCATGTAGGAGCTCTACTTCTGTCTCTTTAATGCTTCCTTATTCTTTTCATCCTTTCAAAGGCACATTCGTCTTGTCTCCCCTGCCAGGTTCTATTTTGTCCCTTGTTTCTAGTTTTTCCTAAGTTGACTTTGTTCTTTAGTACAACTGTAAACCTTCTCGTGAGCCATTGGCTTTCCAGTCACTCTCCAGGTTAAGGGTGGGTTTCATAGTCACGTTTTGGTCTTGCTTGGGTCGATTCTGATCCTGGATTGGCCCGAAAATGACTTTATTCACTACTCCAGTTTGGGGAGCTTTGGTATTGGGCTGGACTCATTTGATTTTTAACCTTGAGCTGGTTTGAACTTGTTTTATGGACTTGTCGTTCCGAAAATGAGTCCAACAAATAGAAATGCTTAAATCAGACTTGATGGAGGCTGTTGTTTGTGTACAAAACTGTTTGAACGAATTTGCCATTTTAGATGGGAAATAAGATGCTAATTTTTATTGCTAAAAAATTCACAGTTTTTTGTTAGAATTTATGCACAGCAGAAAAATTATTCACGTACAGGTGAAATGTATAGCATTGAAGTTGAAGCAATCGAAAGGTCTAATGATGTTAAGGTTGTGTTTGTTTTGCTTTTTGTTTCTTCTCCGAAAAAAGAAAAGAAACTTAATTGAACATTTTAATTGGTTCTTCTGTTATTGTTGGACTAAAGCCATGAGTAAAGTGTTGATATTTTCAAGGGTTTAAGGGAGTATTTGGACAAGCAGTTAATAAGAAAGAAGCACCTTTCGTTATATATAACCTTTGTTTTTGAAGCCACTCTCTCACTTTATCGAAAAGTTTTAAACTTTCTTTTTCTCTTTGTTTTTAAACATGTTACATAAAGTGTACGTGATAAAAACATTTTGATAGAACAATATTTTGAATAATAATGTTGTTTTTTTCAGAAAAAATTAAATATTTTTTATAAATATCATGTATAATTTATTTTTTTGACTGTACAATACATGTCTATAAAAAAAAGGAAAAGATACAATAAAAATAAGATTTTTTTTGCTCAACAAGATGAAGACACAGAAGAATATTAGAATAACTATGCAGCTTTGTCTTTATATTTATTTTTAATTATTTTATTTTATTTCATCTTTATCGTTTATTTTATTTTATCTTAATTTTTTATTTTATTTTATCTACACACTTGTTCAAGTCCCAAAAAGATCCATTTTGCATAATATAAAAAAAGGCAGTCTGGAGGCTATAATACTCAATGTAGGACCCCAAATTTGTTTGCCCAACCCAAAAGGGCCCAGATTCAGTCTAGCAAGAGAAGGAAGCCCAAACTAGAAGCTACGCGAGAAAATAAGACGCAGACTGGACCCAACAAAAGAGAATGAGCTAGATCGGTACAGGACCTAAACGGCTCGAACTCAGACAAGGCACCAGAGGCGGCCTAATTAACTAGACATAGCTCAAAAGGGGTCCAACAACTCCAGCTCAACGCTAACGGAGCTGGTCAGGTCAACAAAATACCAAGAAGAGTTAGCCACCTCAGCAAAAGAGACACCACCTCACAGGATTCAAGAGGCCATGAGCCGTCAGATCCTTCAAAAGGAGGAGAGCCCTGGATGAAGCCACATCAAGGGAACAAGGACCGCACCCTCTCTAACAGAGTGAAGATCCTCACCAATCATAGTAACCGAATGCGCCAGGTCAGCCATTCTCCGAAGAACGCACCACGAATCCAGGGAGAATGTGCCACGACTAGGTGCAGGACCCAACGAATATTAACTTGGGGATTGCCAGGGCTAATAGACTGAATCAAAAGGTCGGGGCAACTCCACGTGGCAAGATCTAGCGAGTGCCCTCGCCACCCTCCAAATACTATAAAAGGCCCCAATGCGAAGAACTCGAGGCCAAGAATTCGCAAGAGAAGCTCAAGGTGAAATTGTTGAAGAATTTCTGCCAAGTCACTAAGGAAGCACATTGCTGAAGAGTTCCAACTGAAAGAAAAAGTATCAGTAGTGCCTCTGGATACCAGGTAAGTGCCTTGCCCAAGCTATAGTCATACCCTAGGAAGCACCCTCTCATATTCAAAGTAACACACCAGATGACAGACATGTAGCCCACCTTGGTCAGGAACTGAGTCGGTCTCGGTTCCTCTCTCTATAACATTCTATAATACACTTCATCTAACTCCGAGTCAGTCTCTGCATCTAACGCCAAATGGTCTTGGTCCTAGCCTAGCATGCATATTCATTCAAACACTCAGTCTATAGCACTTTGAAGTCAGGACGCCTAATGGATAGTTCATGCTTTGATTCAAGAACTAGCGGGAGCTGAACGCCTAATGGATAGTTCAGACCTCGTACCTCTGATCCTTACGAACGCATGATGGAAAGTCCGCATGAAATAGAGAACACTTATATCAAAATCATTACGAGTCAGGATGCCTAATGGAAAGTCCATATCTGCATTCACCCCATGCATTAAGAACTACGTGAACTTTGATTCCTCTAAGCTAGGAGAGGTAGGTAGGAGCAAGAGACACACACTTGTCAAGTTACGCATCCAAAACACCCCAAACTCTATATACACATCTTTATAGTAAGAAAAGAAGTAAAAGTAAAGGTTATGATAGCTCATGTAGTTCATACGGTAACTACCAGATGGTAGATGGGTGAGATGACACATCATTCCCACGCGTAACTGACTCCTTACTCGAACGTCGCGTTCCACAGACCTGCCTTATCCACTCCTAATTTCCGACGTACCTTTGAAACATCGGTGGTGACTCCTCTTAGAGTTGGATCAGGTTTGATTGGTCCTCTCGGATTGGTTGAGCTGACACCGACTCGGTATAGCCGATTCCGTCCCAGAGATGGATTCGGCTTCCAATTTCAAACCAGTTCATCTTAACCAATTTCACTTTCTAAATCTCCCCAGCGCGATTTAGGTCGCATCACTCACTCCTAGCACTCCCAACACATGTCATTTCACTCTATCATTCCATATTCCACCACCTCCATCCTTCCAAGTGCCCCCCTTATCCTCAAGGCTCCCTGGAAAGCATCTAAAGATAAGGTAGAAAGCGTGACATAGAGCAAAGCAGTTGAACCTCAAGTTTCCATGGGTTCTAGTTTTTCTTTAATTTTGTTTGCCTATCTTTTCATCATGTGTATGGCTAGTTAGGTTTATTTGTAAGGATTATGATATAGTTGTACTTAGAACCCTTGATTACTCTTTGTGAATGTAATTTTCTACTTATCTTTGGTGCTTGAAATATCATATTGTATACTTTATAAAGAAGTATTTATTGCATGATAATCAACTAGTTAGTGGTGACCACACATTAACTAGTTGGTGGAACTATAGGATAGTTAGGTTTAGAGAAATTGCATGACCAATCTTTTTCCTAGACTTTTGATTCAAATAACAATAGTGGCTTTTATGGACCTCCAACTTACTTAAATATGTATTTCTAAATGACCAAATAACAATCGTCCTAAGATAAAAAAAAAATATTAGGGGTGCTAGACTAGGTTCCCTAATAGAATTAACAAATATAATTAATAATGGATGAAGGTAAGAGAATTATATAAATTGAGGTTAAGAGAGAAAATCATAATGAAATGAGAACCCTTAATTCTGAAATGAACCAAAAACAATCTTCTTTATCATTTTTTTGTTTTTACTTTACTTCCTTTACTCAAATCTTTTCTAATTTAATTGTCTAATTTACACTAAAATTTTTTAAAACGGATATACTAATCGCTTGGTGCGATATTTACACTCACATCCTTATTACTATTATGATAAGTTACGTTTGTCCTTAAATGTTTACTAAGTCGCATTACATTTATTTTTCTTAAAAAGATACAAACAAATGGGCCTAAACTTTTTATAAATCAAAAAACATTTTTGAAATTAGTTTTACAATCAATACATAGTGTCTTAGGAAATGAGTGTATCATGAATTTTGGAGGAAGGGTATGCTCAAGGTCGATTATAATAGATAGTTTCTCCATTTTGAATTGATTTATGTTTTAACATAAAAAATTTTCCATATTGAGTGATTTTTTCAGTTTTCAATGAAATATTAAAATTTTGAGAGTAAATATACTTCCTTTTTACGAGAGATCTAAATATTACAATATGTTCCATTCTTAATACTGTTAAAATAAATTACTTTTATTTTCTTGAGATGTGCATGTATTAGAGTGTCCTCCTCCATTGTGTGTAAATATAAAATAAAGGCTTAAATATAACACAACCAATAGCAAAGTGAATAGGACATTAACTAACTTGTACTATGATTGTCACATAGAAAATGCATCTATCGATATTTACGTCGAGAGACTAAAAATAACAAATTTCAAGATCTAAGGATTAAAAAAAGAAATTTTAAATTTGGGAGATTAAAATAAAAATTAACTCAAATTTAAGACACGAAAAATATATTTAAACTTAAAATAAATTATACATTTCTTCTACGTGGACACCACTATGTTCACCCGATTCAGGTGATATATCTTGCAGGAGTACTTATGTTTAATTCTCAGAGTTGTGCAAAAATTCTCTTAGGCTTATGGTAGCTATAAATCTATGAAACGATATTAGTTTTTTGCTTAATAGGTTGGAAAGAAACTCGTCAAAAACAAAAAAAAAACATATAATTTGTTTCATTTAGTTTAACTCGTTAAAAAGAACTCTTTAAAAGACTCTAGAATATATTTTTAATTAAAATTTATACTAAAATAAATAAATTGTATATTTTTTAATAATAAAATTTTAATATATATATATATATATATATATATATATATATATATATATATATATATATATATATATATATATATATATATATATATATTCATTTGAGAAGTTATATATTTAATATACATAATATATGATTAATTTTATTAAATTCAATAATTAATATTATATAAGAAAGTATCAGTTTATTTATATATTTATATAAATGTTACATTAATAACATTAATTAAATAATTACTTAATACTTGTGTTTAATTCCATTATACTTATATAATGTATATTATTTTATTTTAAATTTTATTACTTTAAAATATGTTTTATGAAAATAATAATTAAAATAAACTTTTTTTTAAATATATGATTAAATTGAGAATATATAAACAATACGTATATTTTTATCATTTTCTTCATAATATATACAATTGAATATATCAATTGTATTTATTTTAAAATAAATTTAATGAACTAATCTTTTTTAAAATAAAAAAATAAATTTAAATTTTTATTATAATAATATTATATAATATATAATAGAGTAAGATATTATTATAATTTCATATATATAATAGAGTAAGATGTAATATATCTATATATGAGGGAGGAGAATGTGCATTTTAATGCAAGAAGAGAGGATAATGTAACACGTACATATATGAGGAGATAATAATATAAAAGATATTTTGATAATAATTTTTTTAATGAAAAGTTAACAGAAAATTAAAAAAAATTAAGTAAAATGTCATACAATCTAATCTATCGAAAGAGAAAATTATAAATTTTAACATAAGAAAAGATACTCATATAATATTAGCACTACTCAATGGAGAGAAAAGTATAATTTACTTAAATTTTTATTTTAATTTTATCTCTTAATAAATACTATTGTAATATTATCTTAATATACTTAATAGTGCATTTATAAAAATTAAAAAGGAGAGTAAGGATATTTTAATAAATTTAGTCTTTATTAAACATTATTGTCTTAAAATAATTATTTAAAAATAAAAAAAATATTTTTTTTAATATGCATGAAAGTTCATTTGAAATATAGGAGTAACATTTTGAATCCATGGTGAAAACTTCATTGCATGTGTGCGTATTTTTTAAAGTAATAAAATACAATAAAAATAATGAAGCTCAAATTTAAAATTTTGTATATATCATCGAAACTAGAAGATTCTATTTTGAATCCATTTTAGCAATGTAGATATTTAATATTTAAATTCATCTTATGTATTGACTTCTTGAGATTAATGTAAAATTACCGTACAAGTTGAATAAATGTCAACATTTTTGACTCCTCTCTTAAGAGTCACAAGTAGAGAAGGTGATAGTGAAGCATTTTGCTACTATTTCTTCTTTTAATAGTCTGAAACGACATCAATTGGAGTTAGTCCACAATTACCACCGCCTCCGTCTTTGACTATATAATCATTTACACATTTTAATAATTAAATATGGACTATGTAATCACAATTATCACAACAAAATTATTTCTTGGGCTTTGACTATGTAATCACAATTATCACAAATGTGAGTAAAAATAACAAATATTTAATTATTTAATTAAATATAATTTGTTATGTATATTTTATTATTTATGCATCTAAAATTAAATGTAAGAAACCTGAATTATTTTATCATAAATCGTTAAATACTTCATCAAAAACTGATCTCTACAATAATTAAATTTGTGAATTCTAATCCACACGAACTTTATAGTGGAGAACAAGAATATAGCATCACTCTGTTTGGTTCCTTAATTTCAGCTGTAATAAAATTTATTGGATGCATTCTTCAATGGAAACCTTTTATATTCTTAGTATATAGGGATGAATCTAGAAATTGATTAAAGGGGTTAGAAATTTTTTATAATGATTTAAATATTTAATTTTAATAAATAATTATTTTTTAAAATATTTATTAATTTTTATTCTTCTATAACAATAATATATAATACTTATATAAATATATTTATATGTAGAGAAATGCTAGGTTAGACACTACCTCAAAGCTGATTTGGTAGACAACCCAATTAATTAAGGTTTTTGTCAGCATATTAAAATATTATAAATTTTTAATAATAATTAAAATTAAATTAGACACAGAAGAAAGCCTTCTTTGTAAGTTTCCCAGCTCCCGCCAGCGTACGTGAAGAAGAAAAATAAATTTCAATTTTTCATCTTCAACTTCCTCTATTGTACAACCACCGTCGACCTTCATGATGATAGTTATAGTCTTTTTATGTCAAGGAAATCATTTCTTAGTGGTTAACTCCTTTAACATACACTACACAAGCTCTGTTGGCTTCTTCATCTATTTCTTTTTTTGGTACGTTATCTTTTTTTATTGTTTCACTATTTCTATCAATTAGTCTTTTTTCTCATATCATTTATTAGTCACTATCTTATGCCCAATGTGGTTAATATTTTGGTGTTATTTTCCCCTAATTTTTTTACTGATTCAGAAAGACTATGGAGGAAAACGAATGTCAGCCATTGGAACTTGGTAAGCCCAAAGACATGTTTCTTGGTCAAGTGGTGAATAGTAAAGGTGCCTTCAAAATAGGATTTAACGTAAGAAAACGCAAAGAGTTGTATTATGATAATGAAAAAAAAAATTACACACTCAAAATGTTTTTATTGTTCCAAACTGTTGAGTTATTTTTGGATTTCCAGTTACGTGGACAAAAACTCAATACTTTCAAGCCGGCTAGATCTCTCTTTATAAGAGCAGAAGGGATCAGATTGAGTAGATTGAGAGAAAAAGTGGATTTTCACAAGGCAAAAGAGAAAAGAAAGAGAAGGAGAGAAAGAGAAAAAGAAGAAGAAGGTGTTTTGTTTTCATGTCAACACAGAACAATCACGTCAAAAATGCGATATCTACTTTGTTAACCATTGGATCAAGCTATAAATTTGACAGCAGGTTCAAAACATGTAATTCTACATCTTGACCGTTCGAATCTTAATTTGAAGGTTTGTGGTGTGATAAACCGTGTTCGCAGAGTAGCTCAATTTTGTAGGTTCTTTACTTTCTTGTTCTTCATCTTATTCTTCATCTGCAAGTTTTGCTTGCTTGCTTGTACAGGTTGGTTGTATGAACAAATACTATTTTTGACTTGAACACTCTTGTATCATTATTTGATTATAGTAGATTGATTTCTTTGGTCTGCACGACCCGTGGTTTTTACCTCTCACATTGAGGGGGTTTTTCCACGTTAAAAATATTGGTGTCTCTTACGTGATTCTTCTCATAATTATTGTCATTCTTATTTATGGTTACTCCTTAGAGATTCTTGCAAGTAAGGGGAATTTATATCCACTGCGTTGTAGTATCATTGCATGTGTCTTATTGTTTTTTCCCCCATAAGAGTGGTATGAGAGCTCTCTGGTTTGAAGGGTGTTCTACTTGCTAGAATAATGGAGGGTAATAGAAATAGAATGGTGAGTCTGAATGGTACTAATTATCACTTGTGGAAAGGGAAGATGAAAGATTTATTATTTGTGAAGAAAATGCATCTTCCTGTTTTTGCTGCTCAAAAGCCAGAATCTATGTCTCATGAAGAATGGGACTTTGAGCATCAACAGGTATGTGCTTTTATCCGACTTTTTGCGGATGATAATGTTTATAATCACATTGCAAGTGAGATACATGCCAGAACATTGTGGGAGAAGATTGAATCTTTGTATGCCTCAAAGTGTGGGAACAACAAATTATTTTTGATGAATTCTATTGTGAGTTTGAAGTTCAAGGAAGGAACTTCACCGTCAGATCACTTGAATGAATTTCAAGGGATTATTGATCAAATGTCAAGAATGCACATCAAGTTTGAAGATAAGATTTTGGGATTACTACTCTTGAATTCTCTACCTGAGTCTTGGGAGACTTTTAAGGTCTCTATCACAAATTCAGCCCCTAATGGTGTTGTCTCTTAATGGTAAAGGGTAGCGTCGTTAACGAGGAGATGAGAAGGAAGGCACAAGGTTCTTCATCTCAATCTAAGGTATTGCTCACTGAAAATATGGGGAGAAGTCGAAAAAAAGAAAGAGAAAAAAGTAAAAGTAAATCCAAGTCTAGATACAAGAATGTGAAGTGTCACTACTGTCACAAAACAGGGCATATACAAAAGCATTGTTTCTTGTGGAAAAATGAGAACAAAGGCAAAAAGGATAAGTCAAAAGAGAAGGATGATGATGATGATGATCATGATTGTGTCACTATTGCTACAGGTAATGATCTTGTCATTCTTCGAGACTTTGAGTCGGTTAATTTTGTATCCGATGAGAGCATATGGATTATTGATAGCAGTGCTATATTGCATGTTACACCAAGAAAGGAGTTATTTACATCTTACATCGCAGGTGATTTTGGAGTGTTGAAGATGGGTAATGATGATGTGACCAAGGTGATCTGTGTTGGTGATGTTTGCTTGCAAATCAACACAGGAATGCAATTATGGCTGAAAGGAGTCAAACATGCTCCAGATGTTCACTTTAACTTAATATCTGTGCATATGCTTGATGATGATGGTTATGATAATCACTTTGGTCATGATAATCACTTTGGTCATGAAAAATGGAAACTCACCAAAGGTAACTTGGTTGTGGCCAAAGGGGAGAAAATTTCTAAACTGTATTGGACAAAAGTTTTGGTTGCTAAAGATAGTGTGAATGCCATAAAACTTTGTGCATGTTCCAAAAGATGAAAGATCCAAGTTGGATATGAAGACTAGGCAGTGTATCTTCATTGGGTATGGTCATGATAAGTATGATTATAGGATGTATGATCCTGTTGAGAAGAAACTTGTCAGAAGCCATGATGTGAAATTCATGGAAGACCAAACCATTGAAGACGTTGATAAGAATTGTGAGCAACATAATTATGGTGATCAGCTTCTTGGAGATGGTTTTGATGTTCCTCTTGATGATGTTACTGAAGAGGAACAAGAGATGTCACAAGATGAGAATCTGGGTGATGCTCCCGAACCACCTCTAATTCAACTCAAGAGGTCTAATAGGTAGAGAAATCATCTACAAGGTATACTTCTGATGAGTATGTGACCTTGAAAGATGGAGAAGAACCTGAATGTTACCAAGAGTCCATGGAGAGTGAAGAAAGGCAAAAGGCATGGCAATCTAAATTGCAGAAGTGTGTTGCTTTGTCCACTACCAAGGCAGAACTTGGTTTTGTTCAAGATGAACATTAGTTATTCTATGATAGCTAGAGCGTTGACATGATGAACAAGGTAGTTCCAAGAGGAAAGTTTGAAGCTTGTTTTGAGATTGTCGACTGGCGATTACCTCCACATAGTTTAAGGGGGAGATATGTTAGGTTATTTTTGGGCTCCCAACTATGTGGACAAAAGCCCAATACTCTCAAGCCCACTAGGTCTCTCTTTATAAGAGGAGAAAGGGTCAGATTGAGCAGACACATAGAGACACATAGAAACAGAGATTGAGAGAAAGAGTGGATTTTCACAAGACAAAAGAGAGAAGAGGAGAAGGAGAGAAAGAGAAAAAAGGTGTTTTGTTTTCATCTCAACATAGAACAATCATGTCAAAATTGTGATATCTACTTCGTTAATTATTGGATCGGTCTAGAAATTTGACAGTAGGTTCGACACATGTAATTCTACACCTTGACCGTTCGGATCTTGATATGAAGGTCTGTGGTGTGAGAAATCGTATTCGCACAGTAGCTCAATTTTGTGGGTTCTTTACTATCTTGTTCCTTCATCTTATTCTTCATCTACAAGTTTTGCTTGCTTGTGCTGGTTGGTTGTATGAATAAAAATTGTTCTTAACTCGAACACTCTTGTATCCTTATTTGATTATAGTGGATTGATTTCTTTGGGCCGGACGACCCGTAATTTTTACCTCTCACGTTGAGAGGGTTTTTCCAAGTAAAAAATATTGGTGTCTCTTACGTGATTCTTCTCATAATTACTATCATTCTTATTTGTGGTTACTCCTTAGAGATTCTTGCAATTAAGGAGAATTTATATTCGCTGTGTTGTGGCATCATTGCATGTGCCTTGTTGCTTTTTCCCCATCACAAACAAGGGTTCAAAAACAATCAAGCTCAAGGTGAAATGATTTATGGAAAAAGTGAATTTAGAAACAGGTTGCGAAGTTATGGTGTGATTTAATGTGAGCAAAAAAGGAGTATGGAAAGTTACAAAGTTGGTGTTGAATCACAACCATGACTTTGTGCCACCCAAGCAAAGAAATTTTTTACGTTCTATGATAAATGTATTCACTGTCAAAGGAGACATCAAAAAGTCCATGACCGATTTAGGGATGAAAATAACGCAAATTTGGAGTTATTTGGGAAAAGAAGTTGGGTGGATTTGATAAACTTGGTTTAACGGTGAAAGATATGCATAATTATATCTATATTGAAAAGTTGAAATTGATCGAAGTAGGGAAGCTCAATCGTTAGTAAATCATTTGTAGAGTAAACAAGCACAAGATCTAATGTTCTACTATAATGTGCAACTAGACCAATTAAGAGTCATGTTTCACTAATGTTTTTTTTTAGAGAAATTGTAAATTGAAAGTTGATTATGATTGTGTTAGATGTTGTAGCTTTTTATACCATTTATTGAACTAAAAAATATAACTTGATTTGTGCCATTTTTTTCTGTATAAATCATCATTGGAAAAAATGTCACATTTGGTTGTGTCTTGTTATTTGATGAAACTCCAACTTCATTTAATTGGTTGTTTAAGGTGTTTTTGGAGAGTATGGAGAATAAAACCACCAAAAATAATCTTTATAGATCAAGATACAACCATGGTCAAAGCAATTGGACAAGTAATGTTGAATATATGTCATTAGTTGTGTTCATGACATATACCTAAAAATGTTCCTTCTCATTTGGGTGCTCTCAATTATGACTACAAATTTCAAAGCATGTTCTATAAATGCATGAAAAGTTGTGATTCAAAAGAAGAATTTCAAAGCAATTGGGAAGAGATGATGAATGAATATAAGCTTTATAATTATGTTTGGTTATAAAATTTGTCACAAGCGAAACGATACTACTTATAACAAAGATGTGTTTTCTGTTGATATAAAGTCTTTTCAAAGGAGTGAGACTACAAATAGTGCATTGGGTGAGATTGTAGGTAAAACAACAAGTCTTACACAATTATTTGCAATTGATAAAATGGTAAAAAAGTGGAAACAATTAGAAGTTGAGAAGGAATTAAAAAATAGTTAAGGTGGGTCTCCTTGCATTATAAATGCCATTGAGACTTTACGACATGCATCTACAATATATACACACAAAATTTTAAACTTCTCTTGAAAGAGTATCATGATGGAATAGGTGGAAGAACTTCTATAAAGGTTGGGGGATGTGATAATGTGTCAAACCATGAAGTCATATTAAAATATGTACAAAGAAGTATATTGTAAGATTTGACTCTTCTACTGCCATGATTAATTATAGTTGCCAAAAGTTAGGTTCCATGAGCATTCCTTGTAGTCATGTTTTGCAAATTTACAACCTTAGAGCTATTTTAAGAGTACCTAGTCAATACTTATAAAAAGGTGGTTAAAAAATGCAAGGTTCATGATTTATGAGTATTAATGATTATGCCCATCTTCTTTACCGTAATGATATTATGAAGTTATTCTATAATTTAGATTTTGAAAACTCAAGACGACAAAGAAACTCAACAAATTATATGGAATTTACTTAAGATTGGAATTAAGTGTGTACAACAATGTCTTGATAAGCTCAATTTAAATCCAACTATAGCAGCTAGTTATGAAAATACTCTTGGTCAAAATGAAGAGAATCAACATGCATTAATATTGAATCCTTTTATAAGCAAAGACAAAGGAATGGTCAATACTTGCAAGAAACGACATTTTGAGAAAACTAAATGACCAACAAAAAATGTACAAAAAAATCAAGGTGAGAGATTGGATAATGTTATTAATGTAACATATGGTAGTTGTATGAAAGATATATGTAATGCATTGTCTTCTTTTAATTTTATTTACAGAGAAATAAAGAAAGTGAGTATTGTGCTACTAATTTCTCTATGGACAATCATTCTAATGTTCCTACTTAGATGGACAAAACTTTTAATGTTACTTATGCTTCTTTGGAAGCCCCGTCACAGGTTTTGATACATAATAACTTTAATTAGTTTAATGTATCTTACGACATTATATTATAGTTGATGACAAATTTTTGTTTAATGCATGCCTTAAATGGATCTAGCTATAGGCCTTATATGGATTTAACTATTGTACCATTTATTAAGCCCCAAATTCCTCAACCATTAGGCCTTAAATCCAATTGTCATGACATGTTGCCTATTAAGTCATCACCCATTAGACCTTTGACTAGGAATCATAAAACAAAATTTGGAGTTATGAGTGAATGTCAAGTTGTGTATGGAAGTGGATTTGGGAATGCAAGAAAAAATCTAAATGTGAGCCAATGTAGGATTGAAGGTCATGTATTGAATGCAAGCTTGTGCAGCAAGAATCTAAATGACATAATCAAACCAAGTTGATAACTACAATGCATGTACAATTTTAACTTATTTTGAGTTGCACAACCTTTTGGAGTACAAGTTGTTTTTGGGTGGCATTTGTTGTAAATTGGTGACTCTGTATCATGACAAGTTTATTGTGGCTCAGTTTATGTTTTGCTTTACATTGTAATATTTTTCATGATTTAGTTTTGGAAAATTTAAAAGCATGACTTGTATAATATATTATATAATATGATAGATCTTATAGTGTTGTGTTGTTTTGCATATAGAGTGTTTATAATTATATAACAAATTTTATAATGTTATGATGTATAAATAATTTTGTTAAGGAAAATGTTTGGATTGGTAATAAGGGGAATGTTACAAACACATTGATAGATATTGTCATGATGTGTAGATTGATGGTTGAGGTTGAGGTGCTAAATATCTAATAGTTTATGGTCAATTCTTTTATTGATCAATTATTGTTATAAATATCAAATATGCATATCATGACCAAATGTGGTAATATGAGAGTGCAATTTGGTTTTAGAGGTAAAAGTTGTTATGTTTAGGTTGGATGCAACAAATGTTAATGGTAGAAGTTGTAAAAGCTTAGTAAAATTTTTTTTCATTGCTTTTATAATAACGACAAATTTTAAATATTTGCCTCCCAAAGCTTAGTAAAATAGTTCAATCAAGTAAAGTAAAAATTGCAATGTGAAAAAAAATAAGTGTTATTAGCATAACATAACTTTATAGATATTCAATATAAAACTTCTACAACATAGTAACTAAATAAACCTATAAAACCTTTTTACAATCATGAAACAAAATTTCAAATTTAAAACTTTATATTATAGTGGTAAAGTGAAGTCATGATATTAGCTTCTTTTACAATTATTGGAACATAAAACAAGTAGCTTTTGGAATTGATCTTTTTACAACAATTGAACCTTTTATAGTAGCTTTTGGAATATGCAACATATTATAAGTATCTAGTATTGATTGGTTGACAAGAACAACAACTTAAATTATTAATCTCTCTCAAACATTTTATCAAATATCTTGCGTTCTTTGCTAAAATCACCTTTGGAAGCTCCAACAGAACATCAAAATGTCATAGGTGATAATAGTGGAAAAGGAAGAATAGAGAAAGAGGCGGTGCAATGATAAGTTAGGACTACACTTTGCTTCTTATTGTTGAAACTATAAGAGGTGGCAACAATGACAAATATTGACATTGATGTCGACCAAAATTTTGGAAGTCGTGAGAATGATGAGTTGTAAATGATGCAAATGGAGTGTTTTTCCACCAAGCAGGCTTCAACACTATAGTGATTGCATACATGAATAAGAATAACCTTGTGTTTCTTTCAATCCAATATATTGTGGTTGTCTTTCTTCAAAGTTGAATAAAATAGTTTTTTTATTATTTTGTTATTAATTAATTTATAATATTTTAAATGAAGTGACCAAATCTTATTCTGTCTTACACATCAAATTTAAAATTGTGTTCACATAAGTCTTTCTCGTCTATCAAATTCAAAAGTAAGATTTAAATATATTTTAAACTATATTTTTTTTATCTAAATCACCTAATAATTATTCATCAAGTGTTTTTTTTTCTTAAATATTGGATAAAAAAACAATAACTAAATTGCTCTAAAAATTAAAGTCTAAAACTTGTTCTAAATTTGTCTCTTGAAGAATCACTTTCTAAAATTGGTCTTTGCATTGGTTTATATAAAATCAGTCATTTAAAATCAACGACCATCTATTTAAGAATATTTTAAAATTAAACTTCAATTCAATTATTAATTGATTTAGTGGTCAATTTTCACTAGTGAGTAGATTTTTTTTTATCACTATAAACAACTTTTCTTTTAAAGAAACTTCTTATATGTTTTGTAGAGGTAAGCTTAAGTACAATTGATTAGTTGTAGTTAAGAACTTCTCCAAACTATTTTAGCTTATGGATCTAAGCACTAAAATTTGAAAGTCATTACATTAGCATGGTCACTTTGGAGATCACAATTACTAACACCTCTTCATTCTTTTAGTATCCTCCAACTAAGTTTGCTTACACTTTCAAAGATTAATCATTAATATTAGGTCATTTTTCCTTACTTACTGTTCACATGTTGCTAAACCTTCAACAATCAACATAATAACCTTCATTGCATGCAACAACTACAACATTGCCATAAAGCTACCTTTCATATGGTTGATCGGCTATGTCTTCATCTCATATAGTCAGCACTCTGAGTGGCTCATCATCCTTATTGACGATGTATATGGCACGCTTTAAATTTATTTTCTTCTATTGCATTTGTAATCTCTCCCTTCTTCCCCCAAAATCCTTCTTTCTTTCTTTTTGTTAATAATTTATAAAGGTTGTACTTTGACTCATGATATCTTTGTGTTTGATGTTGTATAAGCAAATAGAGATGCTATCATAGTCCTACCAAGCATGTATGTCATTTAACTTGTCAATTGCATTTTGTATTGATTCTTTATTCTTAAAATTGCACAAAATTGTATCCTTTAGACTGCTTGGAAGCATTTGTCTCTATATTGCATGAAAGAATATTTCTAGAAGTCGAAAAGAATTCTATAAAAGATTTTCTAAGAGTTTATCAAGTTTTTTAAGTGAGGAATTAAATCCACAAGTTTTTGAAATTTTAAAAACTAAATTTATAAATATGAAAGTATAGCAATCTTAATCATATTTGATCGAAAGTATATATAAAAACTAAAAATCACAAATTTCCAATTATTTTTTTAATTAGTTGGGTACTAAATTAAAATAAATAAAAAACTCACTAAATAATAAAATGGATGACATATTAACTACTTGTATTTTTATCAGTTTAAAAAATTTAGTACTCTAAAACTACTCTACATATCAGGGTACCATAATAACTATCTTATTATAAATTATTTACAGTGAACCTCATAATAACATTTTTCATCCTATCCCATTGCGAGAGTCTACCTTCTCAGTTGCACTTGGATATTTATTAAAGAAAATTTAATCAACATTCAGTTGCACCATGTGAAATTATATTCCAATTTCTTATGCAAGTTCTTGCGAATTAAGAAAATAGAGGAGAATTCACTAAAGATAATTAGTTAAATTTTTTTAGTAAAAATTAATTATAAATAAAATTGATAGATAGAAATTAAATAAAAAAATGTAGTGCGTGCGTCTGTGGAACAGATTTATTTACTTGGATCAGTATCCTATTACCATAATTAAAAACTAAAATTGGTGTAATAGTAAGATATTTAAGGTAGTATATACAAGATTTTAAATTTAAATTTGTATTTTTTATTTTATATCTGGTAGAACTTTATGATGAATGTGGATTCATGTAAAACATGTGCGTAACTAAATATATCAAAGATATCCTTGTTGGTGTATATTCTTCAATTATTAATTTTCTTAATAAAAATTATTACAACAATAATTTCTTAATCAAAAGCACGTTATTTTGTTTTTTTGTCGGACCCTCTTTGTCATCTTGCATTTCCGTACCCGGCCTCTTCTTAATTGTTATAATTTGTTTGTTCAAAAGGAAAATCAATGTCAACAACGACTTTGCCAGATAACTTCGTTGTCAAATAAGGAGTCACATGCTATGCATGCTAAGCAGTGTCAGAGTTAGGTATTTGAACAAAGTAAAAAAAAAAAAAAAAAAACTTTTAAAATAAAATAAAATATATTTTACTAAATTAAATGTTAGTTAGTGTGTCTCATGTGTAGAAGACACAACAGCCTAGCGTGCGAAGTGTGTGTGTGTGTTATGAGGGGTGAGCTAGCTCGCACTTCCAATGTGAGTATGTGTGTAAAAATTAATAATAATAACAAAATATTACAATAAAATAAAAATAAAAATTATGAATTAAACTAATAATAGTAAAATATTATATTAAATAACATGAAACAAATTTAATTATTATTTTCTTTAAAATTAAATTACTATAAACAATATAAAATTATAAAGTTTTATCTGAAAATAATAAAAAATATTACAAAAATTTAATAATAATTATAAAATAAAAATTATAAATTAAACTAATAACAACAAAATATTATATTACACATTATAACTAAAAATAAAATTAAATAACAGTAAATAAATTCAATAAGTTTTTAAATTAAATTACTTAAAACAACATGGAATTATAATATGTTATAAAAATATAATAAAAATACATTATATGAATTTAATAATAATAAAAATAAAAATTATAAATTAAAATAATAACAAAAAAATATTATAATATAAATTTTACCTAAAAATAAAAATAAATAACAATAAAGAAATAAATTATTAATTTTTTAAAAAAACTAATTACTACTACAAACAACATGAAATTATAATGGTATACCTAAAACTGACAAATATAATAAAAATACATTATACAAATTTAATAATAATAAAATAAAAATTATAAAATAAACTAATAACAAAAAATATTATATCATAAATTTTACCTTAAAATAAAAATAAATAATAATAAAAAAATTATTAATTTTTTTAAAATTATTAAAAAAACAACGTAAAATTATAATATTTTACCTAAAAAAATAAATATAATAAAAAATACACACCAATTTAATAATAAAAATTATGAACTAAATAAAAAATAACAAAATGTTATATTACAATTTTACTTAAAAATGAAAAATAACTATAAAAAAATTAATTATTAAATTTGTTATACACCCCGCACACGCTAGTTTGAGTCTCCTACACAAACTCACACATAAACGTCATCTACTGTGTTACACTCTCACACACATGAGGTGTAAGCTATTTTTGTCCCTCATCCTTTCTCAAGCTCGTCTACGGTGTTAAAAAAGACACCAATTTGATAAATTTTTTTTTTATTTTTACTTTGAAAATTAATTAATTTTATTTGTTATATTTTGGACAAATACCCGGCAGAATCTTCTATAGTTGTGTGAAATACTATGAAAAATATTGGAATAACTCTTTTTAGACATAAAGGTGTACGGAAAAGGGTCATTCTCGAAATACTGTGCATTTCTTTTCATTATATTTATTTTTCAACCAACGTTGTATGTCAAGTATAAGAACGAAATTGTAACATCATTCGGAATGCTACTATAAAACAAGAATGTCATTTAATTCTACCCAAAAGTATAGGAAATAAGCTTTTACTCAAATTAGACCTTTCAAAATTGTAAATCCAAACATGCATTATTATATCTTAGGTGAAAAGAATATATCTAGTTTGACTTTTCAATGCCAATAATTCAACATTTTTCCAGCAGTTGCCAAACCTGAACCACTTCCCTGTGTATATATATAGCTAAAAGGAAACAAAGCAATTACCACAACCATGAGTTCAGAAAATAGTATAGATAGGAAACACTATGTTCTGGTGCATGGGGCTTGCCATGGAGCTTGGAGTTGGTACAAGGTCAAGCCACGCTTGGAAGCTGCAGGCCACAAGGTCACGGTACTCGACCTTGCAGCTTCTGGGGCCAACATGAACAAAATTGAACATATTGATACTTTCTCAGAGTACTCTGAGCCTTTGTTGCAGCTATTGGCCTCAATTCCCCAAAAAGAGAAGGTAGTTCTAGTGGGTCACAGCCTTGGGGGGCTCAACATAGCACTTGCCATGGACATGTTCCCAGAAAAGATAGCAGTTGGCGTTTTCTTAGCAGCTTTTGCTCCGGACGTTGAACACCACCCATCTTATGTCTTGGAAAAGGTACGCTTCTCAGTCTTGAGGTTACTTCTGATATTTTTCATCAATTTTCTTACTTAAGCAAGTGTAGTTGCTGCCCAGCAATATAAATTAATAGAGGATTATTAATAATATATTTTTTAACATACCCATCCTAATATTAAAACAAATTTTATTATTTATTAAAATTTATTAAAATTAAATAATAATATTATTGATAATAAGAATAATAATAAAAAAGATTCGTTAAATAAAAATAAGAATTATAAAATTTATTACTTTTATTAAATTTTAATCCACAATACATAGTACATTCAAATGAAAGAATACTTTCTCAATCAATTATGGAAATAATTAAAGATATATACCTGGCCCGCAGTCCAAAATGGACTATTAATACCTACAAAAATATTTCAATAAAGATATATACCTGGCCCGCAGTCCAAAAATGGACTATTAATATCTACAAAAATATTTCAATAAAGATATATATCTGGCCCGCAGTCCAAAAAGGACTATTAATACCTACAAAAATATTTCAATAAAGATATATACCGGGCCCGCAGTCCAAAATGTACTATTAATACCTACAAAATATTTCAATCACATGAGATTTGACATCTTAATTATACTGAAAATGACTAACATAATTGATTAGTTATTGTATTTTGAAATTAAAATTTGATATTTGAGAATCTAACTAATAATACTATTTATTTTTGAAAGATAGATCTGATAAGAGAAGTAATTCTTAATTTATAAAAAAATAGAAAAAAAAAAGTTAAATTTAGGGTAGTAAAAGGAGATATAGAGAGTAAAATTGATGAATATAATATGTAATGTAATGAAAAATATATGTATATATAAAAAATAGAGTACAAAATGATACGTAAGAAAATTAAATGTATATTAATAAGTAACCTAGAAAGTAGGAGAGATAAATTTTGACTTACCTTCTCTAACTTTTCGGCATAGAGATCAAGTAAAGGGACAGAGTGTAAAAAAAATGTGATGTCGAAGTGATAATTATATTATATTTATTTTGATGTTTAGTTTTTATAAAATAAATTAATCTGAATGTTTATTCTTAAACGTAAGTATATATTTTATATATTATGTTATTGTTTGATGATGCATGACTCTATTGTTTTTATATTTCAAATAACTTTTAAATTATTATTTATAAATTTTTCTTTTATGTTAAAATTTATTTTTTATTTTCTCTCAAGTATCAACATTTATTATTGTTAAATTTTTATATTAAATGAGTATTTTTCCATCTTAAATTTCAGTTGTATTTTTTCAAAATAATCTTTTCACCTAAATTTAAGCCATTTATATTAATTATGTATATCTTTATAATTTGAAATATTTTTATATTTTCAATTTTACTTAAAGCAAAATAACTTTGACGAAGCTAGTAACGTTAAATATACTTAGGATAATATGCAAGATTTATTACTTGTATAATTTTTCTTAAGATAATTAATATAAAAATCTTTAAATTTTAGTTCTCAAATGAAATTATCAACATTTGTAAGTGCCTAATTTTGTCCTACTCTTTTTTACTCAAAATATCTAATACAAGAAATAAATATGACAAATTTGGAAAAGGGAAGAAAATGATAAATAATAATAAGAACTTCTTGGCCCAACCCTTTTGTTGTGCATCCAAAGGAGACAGCCTTTTTGTTGTGTCCAAAGAGACCAACCCATTTGTTGTGCGTACAAAGCAAGAGCCCAGTTCTCCTTGGCCCAACTCTCTCTAATGTGCATCTAAAATAGAAGCCAGTTCTCCCCAACCTAACTCCTCTTGTTAAGCAGTTGGCTTGGATCTGCTTTGCTGCTCTACTTTGCTGTGCACCTATCTTTCACCAACAATCCAACCAATCACAAATGAAAAGAGCAAGTGGACAATGCACGGCTCTAAGCTACAATTTCTGCTCTACACTACTATGCGTTGCAGTTGAGTGTCCAAAAGAGATGCATCCCTCGTCTTCTTTCCTTTCTTTATGTCTGCACTCCTTTGCTCACATCTATGTTGCTCTTCTTTGGTCTTTGCAATTCCTGCTGTCAAGTCACCATAAAACTTGTTGTCATGCTCTGTTTTTTAAAAAGCTTATTACAAGTGGCCAACTTACAAGGAAAACTAGCCATGTTGGATTAAAAATCAATTTGTGGATGCCTATAAATTACACGTGAACCAAGTTCACGAGAGAGGATTTTCTTAAGGAGAAGAAAATGAAAGAACAAAAAAAAAAGAAGAGGGAGATTGAGAGAGAAAACAAAGAAAAACAAAACACGTGTTTGCAAAATTGGAAGAAGAACATGGGTAAAAGAAAGCAACTTGTGAACAAGGAAGAGAGCTTAGAAGAGTACAAGAGTAGCAACGGGAAGCACCTACACAAATTGGTACCACCAACTCCCCTAATATAATTAATTTCATGTTTGTGCATAGGATTTGTCATTAACGTTTGAAAATTTCTTGATTTCACGAGCAATAAAATACATTGTGTTTGGACGTCTTTGGACGCTCCTAGAACGTACGGGCCTTTGGTCACCCAACTAGATAGTCCCTTCCATTTCCAATCATTTGCTTGTTGACCCAACCTCTCTTTAAATGCTAAGATCCTCTGGACGCCCATCTGGTCAGCCCCTTCATTTCCATTTATTTTCTTAGTGTTACAGTCTTACTTTGGATGCATAGACTCTTTGGACATTCATCTAGGTAGTCCCATCCATTTCCATTTATTTTCTTAATGTTACAACCTTGCTTTGGATGTACACGCTCTTTAGATGCCCATCTAAGTAGTCCCCTCAATTTCCATTTATTTTTTTACTGTTACAATCTTGCTTTGGATGCATATGCTCTTTAAATGCCTATTTGGACAATCCCCTCCATTTCCATTTATTTTCTTAGTATGACAGCCTTACTTTGGACGCATAGGCTCTTTGGACGCCTATTTAGGTAATCTCCTCCACTTTCATTTATTTTCATAATGTTACAGTCTTACTTTGGACATACAAGCTCTTTGGATGCCTATTTGGGCAACCCCTCTATTTCCATTTATTTTCTTAGTGTTACAGCCTTGATTTTGACACACAAGCTATTTGGACGCCCATCTGGGTAGTCCACCCCACTTCCATTTATTTTCCTAGTGTTACAGTCTTGCTTTGGACGCACAAACTCTTTGGATGCCCATCTGAGTAGTCCCTTCCCTTTCCAATATTTTGCTTTCTGACCTAGCCTCCCTTTTGGGACGCTGAGGTCCTTTACACATCCTATTTGGATGCTACACATCTTTGGATGCATCCATGGCCTTTGGACGCTCCCTTTGGATGGTGGAGCCTTTGAACGACTCTTGGGTCTTATGGACACACCCTTTGGATGACGAAAACTTTGGACAGCTCTTGGGTCCTTTGGACGCACCCGAAATCAACAAGCCCAAACCTTCTTATTCATTATAAAGTTTTGAGGCACAAGTAGTGACAAATTGATGTCTTTAACTCTCCTCTAGTATAAGGAATCAAAGCTAAACTATGAGTTGGCTTAGGTGTATACCTATGTCAATTTAAGGATGCATGAATTGTGACAGTTCTAAAATCACAAAAGTCTAATAAAAATCAAAAGTTAAACACACAAACATTTTTTAACCCTGTAGAACTACACAACTCTAATTTCTTCATTGCACTTGGGGATACAAAGGAGTAGGGGACCACTCTTGTCGAGCCCAAAATACTAAAAATAATAAACATTCCTTTTA
Source organism: Mucuna pruriens (assembly GCA_025330945.1). Classification (NCBI taxonomy): domain Eukaryota; kingdom Viridiplantae; phylum Streptophyta; class Magnoliopsida; order Fabales; family Fabaceae; genus Mucuna; species Mucuna pruriens. The sequence goes on along the minus strand of JAENHJ010000004.1, from coordinate 1,253,731 downwards.
TAATTATAAAATCTAATGTTTTTGCAATAATTTATTTATTTTAAGATGAAATAAATACTTTAAAAGTCACAAATAATTTGCTTAATAAAATTAAAGGTAACTGTTTATAATGGACGTTGTAGGGTGCTAATATATTTTCTACATGGAATGGACTCCTAAACCCAAAATCTGATTTCGTAGACCATCATTTTCCCTCTATGGTTTTTTCGGTGTTTTTCTTAATAAACATTGATGGTGACTCCATCTCTATTTCATCCATTTATCTCTACTCCATTCCATTTGTGTCAATTTTTTATTATTTTTTTTAAAAAATTTGGTCTTCCCTTTGCGACCCTGGTTGTGATAGATGACAACTCCACTAGGGATAGCTTAGCCTGTTGTAATTAGTTAAGCAAGTCATTTGAAATTTTTAATTATTTATCTCACCTTTTTTTTATCCTTCTTACTTGTTTTATCATTGTACATAATTTTGTTTTATTGATGAACCATATGCCTTGTGACTCTTATGTTGTGTGTGCTAAACCTTAGGGTAAAAGACTTCCTTTTATATTGTATGTGTGTTATTTGTTTTGTAGGATGGGTAGTTTAGGATTTGCTCTTTTCACACATTACACCTACACTATTTTACACACAAGAGTGGGGTTCTATACTCAATCTTGAGTGAGCCTTAAAATAAGTAAGGGGTTGAATAGTGGTAACCTTCCAAACGTACGTCTTATTTGGTTATCATGAAGGCTCCACCTAGAGATTGATCATTTCAAGGATATTATCACTTCCTATAGTTTACCTATTGTTGTGATCAATAGCTTTGGAAAGGATCCTTGACTCTAAGAGCCTATTTTAGATCCATTAGAATCGCCTATCATGGGGAGAAAGCACATTAGAATCCGTAGACTGTCAACTATTAAGGAAACCACAAATGAGCAATACTCTACCTTGCATTCAAAATGACATGACATATGTATGAAAAGAGGAAGAAATATTTGTTGCCTACCCTTTCAGGCCTTTGGTCGTCCATCTAGGTAGTCCCTCCCATTTCCAATCATTTGCTTGTTGATTGATAACTGCATTTTAGTCATGTTCCATTTATCAAATAAAACTAAGGCTAACTATAGCATAGCGTAACCCTAGGTCGAATCTCTCAAGGACACAATGTGGTCGATTATGACTTAATGTGGAATTCAGAGTTTGTGTAGAAAATGTCAAGTGTAAAATGTCGACTTGCTCTCGACAAAGATTGATCCGATCTAGTCTCGATAGAGGCGGATTCGACACGGTCTCGACTAAGCACAGACTCGGACAAAAATAGACGCGATAGAGTCATACTAGATTCAGTCTCGGACTAAAATGCAGGAAATAAGGGGGTTTGTAAGAAAGTGTAGAAAGTAAACTAAGTATGAAAGCAAATGCAATCTAAACTATGCTAATCTACTACTACGTCAACACTATGATCAATAAGCAATTGGTCTTTGATTCTACACTCTAGATTATGTTTCCAAATCAACCTAAGGCTAATATGACAATTGCCAAACATTCATCCGTTGTCATACCAAGGATTTACACAATTGCTACCTCATCAGTTGGCAGGGAGTAAGCACGTGATTAATTTTAGGTTCTCTAATCGATTACCTAATTACATTGTTAAACCGATTCCGATCGGCCTAGTCTAACATTGATCCACTTTAACAATGCACAATTGCGACATAGTAAAGCAGATTTAAAATAGGATTCACAATTAAGGGATAAGAAATGTAAACCAATCGTATTATTGAAACAAAGTACTAATACAGGGAATGAATTCATGAGCTCCATCTTCCACAACAATCGCCATGGAAGAATGGTGATGGTTCACCAACAATGGTTAAGACGCTGAGGATCTAGTCCACCAAAGTGTGTCGGCTACGCTGAGCAATCACCTCTAATAACCTTCGACTTCCTAGTCCCTAACTTGCACCTCCTTAATCGAGAGAGACGCCACTGAGGTATTGTGCACCACCGTGAAAATGGAAGTGAGAGCGAGAAGATGGAACATAAATGAGTATGGACAAACCCCTTAAGATGTTCACTAAGTCCTTATATATACATGAATGGGTTCCTTGCGACGTACGCCTAATCCTAACAAACTCCCTAATTAATTTACAAACTCTAAAATGACCTTTCTATCCTCTTAAATGATCCTCCGTGCATTGCATGCTTCTCTTGGAGTGACGCGTCAATTGAGCTGGACTCTATTAGGAAGGAACGTGTCTTGGCCGGATCAGCATCAATTGGGCCGCTATTTTCCTTTTTGGGCTGTTGGGCTAAGGAGTCGGTCTGATTTGGGAAGGAGCTAGTCTAGCTGGGACGGCTTCTCCTGGACCGAGATGCTCTTAATAGGCTAAGACATCCTACGTTTAGCTTGTAAAAGAATCCAATATTTTTATTAGCTAAAACCCTCAAATTAGCACAAATTTTATTTTCTCTATTTTTAGGTCTATAATCTGAATCTTAGCTAAGATGTGATTCTTGGTTACCAAATAGTCTCAATAACACCCATTTTAAGCCCTTCTAAGGTGTATAAAATCTGACTTATCATTAACCCAAACTCCCTTTGGATGTTGAGGTCCTTTGGACTTCTATTTGAGCAGTCCTCTCCATTTCCATTTATTTTCTTAGTGTTATAAACGTGCTTTGGACGCACAGGCTCTTTGGATACCCATCTAGGTAGTGCCCTCCATTTCTATTTATTTTCTTAGTGTTACAGTCTTACTTTGGATGTACAAGCTCTTTTGATGCATATCTAGGTAGTTTTCTCAATTTTCATTTATTTTCTTAGTGTTACAACCTTGCTTTGGACACATATGTTCTTTGGATGCCCATTTGGGCAGTCCCCTCCATTTTCATTGTTGATACCCAAATTTGTCCCCCGTCATAAAAATAAATAGAAAAAGAAAGAAAATAGAAAGAAAAAGGAAAAAGAAAAGGAAAATTGGTGGAGGAGGGTTGGAGAAGCTTCCCTGTTGACCACCCACTCCTTTGCGCACCTGCACGCCCCTTGAGCTACCTCGAGTGGATGACAGCAGCTAACAACTTCCTGCTATTCCCTTACTCTTCAGAAAAGTCATCCTATCCCTGACACCCTACAAGAAATCGAGTTAGCAAAAACCATTTTCGGTCGTGATGGCCAAAGGGGAGACTCGAGAGGTCACCACTGCATTCAATGAAGGTGTTATCACATTTATTTAAAAGAACCCCATGGGAGGCACCCCCACATTAATGGAGCTCTGTGGGGAGGCACCGCATTAATGGTAGAAGATCTCCCTGAAGGATTCGGGGAAGGTGGAGCTGGCCTATAAAAAGAAGTAGTAGCGACAAAGAAAGGGGTTGGTTTTTGAAGAGCCATAAGCATTAGAGAGAAGCAGTAGAATACAAAAGAGAATGAGGTAGAGAAGTTGATCTTCTAGCGACGACGATACATCAGGAAACTAGGTGAATTCTTAAATCCTCTCTCAAACCAAATCATATTGCACCCACTTTGGCTAAGACCAAACACTCAAACCAATACTAAGCTAAATCCTAAAACAAAGAAGCTAGGCGACTAGCCGACCTCAAATTGGTATCGTCCTAGGCAGCTTTTCAAGTCGTCCAATGCCTGACTTACATCCTACCCCAACAATTTGCCACCTACACGACGTAACTGACACATAGTTGGTCTCCCGGTCACTAATCGGCACACGATCGGCCTCTGGGTCCATCTTGGCCGACACATAGTCGGCACTACCCACCTCCGCTTAGGTAGCGACATTACCAATTAACCCAAGTCAATTCCAGAACTACGTAAACTTTGACTTTTCCATTGTAGTAGGAGATATGTAGAAGCAAGAGGCAACTCTTGTCAAGTTCAAAAAAAAAACAAAAAATATGCCTTTTCCCTCTTTTGTAAATGTGTCAATTTCTGTTTGCGCTTGAAAGGTAGAAACCACAATCTAGAAGTCATAGCCCGTTTCATGCATCTAGTCAAAGTAACCGTCTTAAAACAGACATTATAGGGTGCTAATATCTTCCCTACGTGTAATGGACTCCCGAACCTATAAATCTGATTCCAAAGACTAACTTTATCCCTTCCAAGGTTTCTTGATGTTTTCCTTAAAAAAATGTCGACAGCGACTCCATTGATAGTTCATTTTTCTTTACACGAAAGGAGATTGGACAATCATTTTCATTCCATTTTTCGCTGTCCCCATTGTGATCCTGGTTCCAATAGATGGCGACTCCATTAGGGAGGTTTGTTTAGAGAGTCAAGTCGATACAACTAGATGTATGAAGTTAATGACTTCTTCTTTATTGATTTTGCCTTTCTATTTATTTTATCCATTTATTTATTTTGTGCGGGTTTGTATCTATATTATGCAATTTGCGTGGCCTGAATCTTAAGATAGGAGACGTATGAATATACTGTCCTATTCTTATAGTAATGGATGAATCTGTGGGTAGTCTTTCGCACACAACACATCTACACAATTCACACTACGAGTGAAGTCCTATACCTAGACTTGAGTATAACCTAAGGAGTGAGAGATAAGTAGTGGTATCCACTTTGGGGATTTACTCCCTACTTGGCCATCACGAAAGTCTCAGTTAGAGCAAAATCGACTTAAGAATAACCACACTTGTAGGGATGTCGTATAGAAGATATTAAGCTCTAGAGGCCTGTATTGAGAGGAATAGAACATCCCTTGGGTGAGAGCATGTAGTGAAGATCCATTCAAAAAGATGTCTCAAGACCATCCATAGGACACTTAAGGAAACTCTTGCTTTCGGTCATACTATGATTCAAACCATTACACCACAGTGCTACTCTAGTTCCATTTCAGCATCATGTCGATTCCATTTCGACGCCAGTGCCACTCGGTTCAATTCGGCTCCGTGCCATTTTCAATCCAATTCTAAACTTGTCCAATTTTCTTCCTATGTGCCGTTTTCTTTAAACATCATGTAAATTTGTCTTAGGGTGTCAGATTCAATAAAAAAATAAAATAAAATAAATAGCATGCATGAAATTTTGCATTTATTTTCACCAGATTGTTAGAGTCACACCCGAGTTATATAGTTTGTTTCTTTAACAACCCAGCATTCCAAATAAGATGTTGCATTCTATTGCATTTTCATGTTCCTCCAACCAGCTGAAATTGATAAGGAAATAGAGACCAAACCCAAGAAAATATCCCTTCAACACCCCTACGAAAATGCATTCGAAGACGAAACTAATGGAGGTAGTTGTGAACGACTTAGAAGAGCGGCACGAGGCACTAAGGAACGATGTCAACCAACTCAAGGAACAAATAGGACAAATCTTGGAGATATTGCAAAATCCTAACAGGAATGCACCAAAGCAACCTCAAGTTACTCCTAGCCCCCCCAAACCAACCCTAGAACCAAATCTAGTACCCTCTATATGGCCTTCCTCCAAGATACACACCATCCGCGAATGACCTCACTGACCCCCACACTACCACCTTGAACCCACAAAATCAAACACAACATCAAAACCCATACATAGAAAACAATAATGAATAAACATCCATTCTACTCGCCACCCGCGACATTGCCAATCACCAACCCATCAATCTAACGCCAATGGATGGCTCGCACCCCTATCAATACGAAGACCCTTATTCCATCAAAACACTACAACTCTTTGAAGAAAGACTAAAGGCCATAGAGGGAGTTGAATACTTTGATTTTAATGAAGCTGACTTGTGCTTGATTTCTAACATTATAATTCCTCCCAAATTCAAGTTGCTAGCATTTGACAAATATGGAGGAAGCACATGCTTAAAGAATCACCTCACCATGTATTGTAGGAGGGTAGCCCCACATGCCCATGACGAAAAACTGCTAATCCATTTCTTTCAAGAGAGCCTTACAAAAGATGCTCTCAAATGGTATAAGGGTTTAAGGCGTGGACACGTCCAAACCTGGAGGAGTTTGGCGGAGGCCTTCCTTAGACAATATAAGTATAACACAGATATGACTCCTGATTGCTCCCAATTATAGAACATGGTCAAGAAAAGGAAGGAAACCTTCAAAGAGTACGCTCAATGCTGGAAGGAACTAGCCACCTGTATCTAGCCCCTCTATCTGAGAAAGAGATGGTTAAAATGTTCATTGATACACTCCAACCATCATATGAGAAGATGGTAGGAAACGTATCATTGAACTTCTCAAATCTAGTCATTATCAGAGAAAGGGTTCAAGTGGGAATGAGGAAAGGAAAGATTGCGCTAGAGGTGGCAACATCCCATACAAACAAATCCTGCAACCAAAGAAAGGAGGGAGAAACAAATATGGTTGTCTCAATGCCAAACTTCCCACACCACCAATATCCTTCCCAACCAAGAACAACCTACCAACCACCACTACCGACTCCCCGGGCTGACCTGCTAGAAACTCGACAATCTAACGCGGACAATGGTCCGAGAGGGAGAAATAATCTGACAAGAACATTCACCTCAATCCCCATGTCACACACCAAACTCCTGACCCATTTGGTTTAAAATGGTTTGGTCGTTCCTTTTCCGCTGAAACCTCTTCAACCTCCCTATCCAAAGAGTTATGACCAAAATGCCAAGTGTGATTACCATGCTGTCACTATAGGTCATGCCACTAAAAAGTGTCGAGGGTTGAAGCACAAAGTGCAATACTTGATAAATGCAGGGTTGTTAAGCTTTAAAGAAAATAACCTGAATGTCGAAAGCAATCCGTCCTGATGATCAAGGATCATTGTCTGGTGTAGTTTTTATCCATTTCAGAATGATTGTAATGCAACTCCTATCTGCCTTGCCCAAGGCTTTGGGACCCTTTTTGTTAAATGGGCTCGTGTGATTCTTTTTCAAGCCATTTATCAATGAAATGCACTTTGATTTCCATGTTGTTTTTCTTTACCCTACGATCATTCCATTAATAATAAAAAGGGACTCATCCTTAATACTCATATATCTCATCTTGCAACTTTGATTATCTCATTAATCAGATCTGCAAGGATGATGAAGGTAATACTTAACAAGCAAGCTTCCCTGTCCAATGGTTCCTCTAGACCAAAAATCCCCAAGAATCGTTCAAATATTACTCTAGCCAGACCAGTAACAAAATACACCAAAAAAAGACCTAAGCAAAAATAGTCATAAAAAAGGAAAAGAATAAAGAACAAAAAGCTTGCATGGTTGAAAGCTTGGAAAAGGTGGTCTAGACAAAAAAGTAAAGTGACACTCTCCATAGGAAACTAAGGGCAAAATCCCAAAAATACCAAGGTTGGGGGGCAATCAAAATAGACCTTTCAAAAAGCTAACTGCAGGACAAATACCCAATCACTAAAGACATACAAATCATCCTCAAAATTTGGTTAATGGGCTTATCAAAACGACAAGCATGAGAGAATAGCATTATCAAAGCTTATTTTCCATCATCTTCCCTCTTGTTAAAACCCTTCGTCCCTTATAAATATCCAAAATAGCTAAAACACATTTCCTCCATCATTCCACTATAATCATAGTGACATAAGCTGAAACAAAAGCATACGTTAACATGAAAAGAAAGGAGCATTATAGTTAGGATAAACAATGTTAAAAAAAAACAACTTCGAAGAACAATAGTTTTTTAACCAATTCTTAATAGAAGCAATGACCAAATGACGTGATGACAGTTGACGTCCCAGGAGTCTTTTGGCACCAAAAGCAATAAAACAAAAGGAGTCAGACTACCTCCTCCGTGAGTCTAAAGACAGTCAAGGACATAGGGGAATCAAGAGACCGGGAAGGAATGGGATCCTACAAAAGTTCCTACTTGTCATAGTTCACTCCTATTTTTTCTCCATGCACCTATTTCAAACCTCCACGCACCCATTCTGAACATCCATGCATCCATTTCAAACCTCTATGCATTCATTCCATACCTCTACATCCAGATGACCCGCCAGCCTTACAAGATCCTTACCTCCATGCACACCTAATTCACATCTTACATACACTCATGTGCCACATACCATATATGTATAATTCCATGCATACATGCCATCTCCATCTCCCAAGTTTACCTTCCACGGTTGATCCCATCCGGTTCAAGGCCGACTTGGTCAATTCGACTCCGTGTTGATTTGACTCCATATCTATCTCAATTTTAATAGATTTATTTGCCTTCGCCTCCGTGCCGACTTCATCATTCCAACTCTGTGTCGATGTTAGTTTTAACTTAAATTTGTTTGCCTTCGACTCTGTGCCAATTTGGCTCCGTGTCGATTTCAATTCTAACCTAGATTACTTGCCTTCGGCTCTGTGCCAATTCCAATCAAGTCTAGCTCCATGCCGATTTCAATACTATCCAACTCCGTGCCAATTCCAACATCCAATCTGGCTTCGTACCAATTTCAATTCTATTTGGCTTCATGCCGTTGTTGTTTTCATCCGGCTCTGTGTTGCCTTCAGTTCTACCCAGCACTGTGCCAATTCCAACATCCAATCTGGCTCCATGTAGATTTCAATTCTATCCGGCTCTTTACTGTTTTTGTTTTCATCCGACTCTGTGTCACCTTTAGTCCTACTCGGCTCCATGCCATCATCGATCCATACTTGTTTTCGTGCCAACCTTATTTTATTCAGCTCCGTGCCCATCCGAGTTAACCCGAAATCTTTACTTATCTTCTACTTAGATGAGATGAAGTTCATCTTATTTGATCGAACATAAGTAAAGAGAGGGGCAACTGTTGATGCCCAAATTTGTCCCCCGTAAAAAAATAATAAATAGAAAAAGGAAGAAAATAGAAAGAAAAAGGAAAGAGAAAAGGAAAATTGGTGGAGGAGTGCTGGACAAGCTTCCCCATTGACCACCTATTCCGCTTGCGCACCTACACGCCCCTCGAGCAACCTCAAATGGACAACAACAGCTGACAACCGCCTGCTATTCCCTTACTCTTCAGAAAAGTCGTCCTAACCCTGACACCTCGCAAGAAATCGAGTTAGCAAAAAGCATTTTTGGCCATGATGGCTAGAGGGGAGATTCGAGAGGTCACTACTGCATTCAATGAAGGCGTCATCGCATTTATTAAAAGGAACCCGTGGGGGCACCCCTCATTAATGGAGATTTGTGAGGAGCCACCGCATTAATGGTAGAAGATCTCCCTAAAGTATTTGGGGAAGGTGGAGCTGGCTTATAAAAAGGAGTAGTGGCAACAAAGAAAGGGGTTGGTTTATGAAGAGCCATAAGCATTAGAGAGAAACAGTAGAATACAAAAGAAAAGGAGGTAGAGAAGTTGATCTTCTAGCGACAACGACACATAAGGAAACTAGGTGAATTTTTAAACCCTCTCTCAGACTGAATCATATTACACTAACTTGGACTCAGACCAAACAGTCAACCCAATACTAAGCTGAATCCCGAAACAAACACATTAGGCGACTAGCCGACCTCAAATCAGTATCGTCCTAGTCGGCCTTTCAATTCATCCAATGCCCGATTTGCATCCTCCCCCAACTATTCATCACCTACTTGGTATAATCGGAACATAGTCGGTCTCCTGGTCACTAACTGTCACGCGATCAACCTCCCAGTCCTTCTTGGCCAACACATAGTCGGCACTACCCACCTCTGCTTAGCTAGCGACATTACCACTTAACCCAAGTCTATTCCAAAAATACGTAAACTTTGACTTCTCCATTAAAGTAGGAGATATGTAGGAGCAAAAGGCGACTCTTGCCAAGTTCAAAAAAAATATGCTCTTTCCCTATTTTATAAATGTGTCCATTTCTGTTTACGCTTGAAAGGTAAAAACCCCAATCTAGAAGTCACAGTCCATTTCATGAATCTAGTCAAAGTAACTGTCTTAGGACAAATATTGTAGGGTGCTAATACCTTCCCTACGTGTAATGGACTCTCAAACCTGTAAATATGATTCCAAAGACTAGCCTTATCCCTTCCAAGGTTTCCTGACATTTTGCTTAAAAAATGTCGGTGGCGACTCCATTGAAAGTTCATTTCCCTTTCCACAAAAGGAGATTGGACAATCATTTTCATTCCATTTCTCGCTGTCCCCGTTGTGATCATGGTAGCAATATTCATTTATTTTCTTAGTATTACAACCTTGCTTTTGATGAATAGACTCTTTGAATGCCTATTTGGGTAGTCCCCTCCACTTCCATTTATTTTCTTAGTGTTACAGCCATACTTTGGACGTATAGGCTCTTTGGATGCCTATTTGGGCAACCCCCTCCATTTCCATTTATTTTCTTGGTGTTACAGCCTTGCTTTAGATGCATAGGCTCTTTGGATACTTATATGAGCAGTTCCCTCAATTTTCATTTATTTTCCTAATGTTACAACATTTCTTTGGACACACAGGCTATTCAGATGCCTATTTGCGTAGTTCGCCCCACTTCCATTTATTTTCCTACTAATATAGTTCCTTTCCTTTCCTATATTTTGCTTACTGACCTAGCGTCCCTTTGGGACACTGAGGTCCTTTGGACACTAAACGTCCTTTAGGCCTCCCTTTAGATGACTCTTAGGTCCTTTGGATGCCCTTTTTGAATGCTACACATCTTTGGACACATTCATAGCCTTTGGATACTCCCTTTGGATGATGGAGCCTTTCGATGGCTCTTGGATCCTGTGGATGCTCCCTTTGGATGACGAAATTTTTTTTTTACCTTTTTGAAGTCTCCATGCCTCCTCTGTTTACTTGTTGAGGTCCCTACACCTCCTCCATTTAACTTTGAAGGTCCCCACACCTTCATCTTTTTATTTTTTAAGCTCCCTGTGCCTTCGCCTTTTTTACTTTCTGAGGTCCTCGCGCCTCCTCCATTTACATTTTATGATCTCCACACCTCCTCTATTCATATTTTGAGGTCCTCTTGCCTTTTACTTTTCCTAGTCCAAGTTCCCGTGCCTTTTTATTTTCCAAGTCCAAATACTCGTGCCTTTTACTTTTCCAGTCCAAGTCCTCATGTCTTTTACTTTTCCAGTCTAGGTTTCCATGCCTTTTACTTTTCCAATCTGGGTTCTTGTGCCTTTTACTTTTCCAAGTCTAGGTCCCTATGTCTTTTACTTTGCCAAGTGTAGGTCCCTATGCCTTTTACTTTTCCAAGTTTAGGTCCTTGTGCCTTTTACTTTTCCAACTCTAGGTCTTTATGTCTTTTACTTTTCCAAGTTTAGGTCCCTATGCCTTTTACTTTTCCAACTCTAGGTCTTAGTGCCTTATACTTTTCCAAGTTTAAGTCCCCGTGCCTTTTACTTTTTCAATCTAGGTCCTTCTAACTTTTACTTTTCCAAGTTCAGGTTCCAGTGTCTTTTACTTTTCCAGTCAAGGTCCTCGTGCTTTTTAATTTTCTAGTCTAAGTCCCTATGCCCTTTAGTCTTCTAGTCCAAGTCACCACGTCTTTTACTTTTCCAGTCCAGGTCCCTATGCCTTTACTTTTCTAAGCTTAGGTCCCCGTGCCTTTTATTTTTTCAACTCTAGGTTTCCATGCCTTTTACTTTTCCAAGTTTAGGTCTCCGTGCCTTTTATTTTTACCACTTAGGTCTTGTGCCTTCTACCTTTAAGACCCCTATCAGAGTTCATATCTTCACTTATCTTTTACCATGATAATATGATACTACATTTATTCATATTATCTAGTAAATATAACAAATTTGAAAAAGGGAAGAAAATGATATAACAACAAGAACTCCTTGGCCCATCCCTTTTGTTGTATATCCAAAGGGGCTAGTCCTTTTGCTTTGCGTCCAAAGAGGCTAGCCCTTTTGCTGTGCATCCAAAGCAAGAGCTTATTTCTCCCTGGCCCAACTCCCTTTGCTCTACATTTAAAGTAGAAGCCCAGTTCTCCTCATCCCAACTCCCTCTCTTTCTAAGCAGTTGGCTTGGATTTGCTTTGCGGCTCTACTTTGCTCTACACCTGCATTTCACCAACAATCTAGCTAATCACAAAGGAAAAGAGCAACTAGATAACATGCAGCTCTAAGTTGTAGTTTCTACTCTACGTTGAATTTGAGCATCCAAAGGAGATACAACCCTCATCTTCTTTCCTCTCTTCACGTCTACATTCATCTCCTCACATATACACTACTTTTCTTTGGTATATGCAATTCTTGTGGCCAAGTCACTAGAAAACTTGCTACCATGCCCTATTTTTTGAAAAGCTTATTGCAAGTGGTCAACTTGCAAGGAAATGAAAGTTCTTGAGAGAGGTTTTTTTTAGGAGAAGAAAATGAAAGAACGAAAAAAGAAGAAAGGAGATTGAGGGAGAAAACAAAGAAAAACAAAGCACATGCTTGTGAAATTGGAAGATGGACATGGGTAAAAGAAAGCAGCTTGTGAATAAGGGAGAGGGCTTACGAGAGTACAAAAGCAACACGAGAAGCACATACACAAATTGGTACCACCAACTCCCTTAATATAATTAATTTCATGTTTGTGGATAGGATTTGTTGTTAACATTTTAAAATTCCTTGATTTCACGAGAAATAAAATACATTGCGTTCGGAAATCTTATGATGCTCCTAGAATGTACAAGCCTTTAGACGCTCTTAAAACGAACAAGTCTTTAGATGCTCCTAGAACGAACAAGCCTTTGGACGCCCATATGGACAATCCCTTCCATTTTCAATCATTTACTTGTGACCTAGCCTCCCTTTGGATGTTGAGGTCCTTTGGACGCCCATATGGATAGTCCCCTCCATTTCCAATTATTTTCTTAGTGTTACAATCTTGCTTTAGAGGCACATGCTCTTTAGACGCCCATCTAGGTTGTCCCCTCCATTTTCATCTATTTTCTTAGTGTTACAGTCTTGCTTTGGATACATAGGCCCTTTGGATGTCCATCTAGGTAATACCCTCAATTTCCATTTATTTTCTTAATGTTATTACCTTAATTTGGATGCACAAGCTCTTTGGACGCCCATTTGGCTAGTCCCTTCCATTTCGATTTATTTTCTTAGTGTTATAGCCTTGCTTTGGATGCATAGGCTCTTTGGACGCTCATCTGGGCAATCCACCCTACTTCCTTTTATTTTCTTAATGTTACAACATTTCTTTGGATGCATAGGCTCTTTGAACACCCAATTGGGCAGTCCACCACACTTCAATTTATTTTCTTAGTGTTACAGCCTTACTTTGGACACGCAAACTCTTTGGATGCCTATCTAGTCAATCCCCTGAATTTCCATTTATTTTGTAAGTGTTATAGTCTTTCTTTGGATGCATAGGCTCCTTTGACGCTCATCTCGACAGTCCATTCCATTTTCATTTATTTTCTTAGTGTTACAGCCTTTTTTGGATGCACAAACTCTTTGGATACCCATCTGAGCAGTCCCTTCCCTATCCAATAATATGCTTGTTGATCGAGCCTCTTTTTCGACATTGAGGTCATTTGAGTGCCTATATGAGTATTCCCTTCCCTTTCCAATAATTTGTTTGTTGACCCAACCTCCCTTTGGACACTAAGGTCCTTTGGAAGCCCATATGTGCAGTTCCTTCCCTTTCCAATATTTTGCTTGTTGATCCGACCTTCCTTTGGACATTGAGGTCCTTTGAACGTCCATTTGGGTAGTCCCTTCCCTTTCTATTAATTTGCTTTCTAACCCTTCCTCCCTTTGTACGCCCCTTTAGGCAGTCCCTTCCCTTTTCAATATTTTGCTTGCTGACCTAGCCTCCTTGTGGACACTGAAGTCCTTTGGATACCTATCTTGGCAATTCATTTCCCTTCCCATTAACCCATTTGTTGACCAAGTCTTCCTTTGGGATGCTGAGGTCCTTTGGATGCTTAACATCCTTTGGATGTTGGAGCCTTTGGACGACTCCTGGGTCTTTTGGACTCCCTCTTTGGATGCTGCACATCTTTGGACGTGTCTATTGCCTTTGGGCACTCCATTTGGATGATGGAGCCTTTGGACGACTCTTGGGTCCTTTAGATGATAGAGCCTTTGGAGGGCTCTTGGGTCCTTTAGATGCACCCGAAATCAACAGGTCCAAACCTTCTTATTCATTATGACGTTTTGAAGCCCAAGTAGTGATAACTTGATATCTTTGAACTCTCATATAGTATAAGGAATCAAAACTAAACTACATGTTAGCTTAGGTGTACACCTATGTCAATTTAGGGATGCATGAACTGTGACAGTTCTAAAATCTCAAAAGTCTAGTAAAACTCAAAAGTCAAATGCACAGACATTTTTTACCCCTATAAAAGTACGTAACCATGATTTCTGTATTGCACTTGAGGATACGTAAAAGCAGGGGACTACTTCCATCGAGTCTAAAATACTAAAAATAATAAACACTCCTTTTATAATAATAAAATTTAATATTTTTACAATAACTTTTTTTATTTTAAGGTAAAATAAATACTTTAAAAGTTATAAATAATTTGTTTAATAGTTATAAATAATTTGTTTAATTAAATAAAAGTAATTGTTTGTAATGAAAGTTGTAGGATACTAATACCTTCCTAACACGTAATGAACTTTTAGATCCAAAATTTAATTTTATATACTGTCCTTTTCATTCCAAGATTTTTTCTTTTTTTTTTTCTTAATAAGCATCGGTGACAACTCTCTTTATTTCATTTATCTATTTCTATTTCATTTTATATGTTAATTTTTTATTATTTTTAAAAAAAATGTCCTTATTTTACCATCCTGATTGAAAAAACATCCTTGTCGTGACTGTTATCATTATTGTAATTATTATTATTTACTTTCCAGTACAATGAGAGGACCCCGTCGACGGAATGGTTGGATACTGAATTTTACCCATGTGGAAAGAAAACATCAATGTTCTTTGGTCCCAAATTCTTATCGAACAAGCTCTACCAGCTCTCTTCCGTTGAGGTAATTACATGTGACAATTACATCCTTGTTTATTTCTAGCTAAAGCAAAAACATGCATTATTTAGATAATAATTTTTATTTTTTTATTACACCATTTATTATATCTTATATTTTTTTAATCTATTTTTCAATTTAATTATTAATTTGTCGTATAATATATGTTACAAATATTATTTGTCTAAAATAATATGCTGTAAAGTCTTTTAAATTTGAAGTCTTCAATAAAAATATAAATAAGGATTGACTTTTCAGGACCTTGAATTGGCCAAGAGTTTAGCAAGGCCATCGTCACTCTTCATGGACGACTTGTCTAAGCAAAAGAATTTCTCGAAAGAGGGATATGGGTCAGTTCCACGTGCCTATATTGTTTGCACTAAGGACTTTGCAATTCCATTGGAATATCAGCTCTGGATGATCCATAATGCTGGGTTCAATGACGTTGTAGAGATCAAAGGCGCAGATCATATGGCTATGCTTTGCCAGCCACAACAACTATTCGTTTCCCTCCAGCAGATAGCGACAAAATATGCATAAATTCATGAAGCACGCATTAGTTTTTGTTGTTCTGTTTGAATTTGACTTGTGTTAAATAAGACCTCGTTTGAAACCACGAGACAAATCAATGAAGCGATAAGATAGCAACTTCTTTGACTTTTCCGATACATACACGGATCTGTAAAAAATTTATTTTAAAAGGTTTACTATATATGAAGTTGTATTAGTTATTGGCGATTCATGTTGATGAATAAATGAAACTTATCAGATAAATATTGGTTCCATTGTTAATAAATGAATTCATCTAAATTCATAGTTCAGTGGATTAAGTGGGAAGTTATTTTCAAGCTAGAATTGATCCATTTGTAAAAATATTGACAAAAAAAAATTGACCTAGAACATATTAATTTAACCATTGAAGTTGAACTATAAGCATGCAATTTAACTCATATAAAGCATACAAAGTCTTAAGAAAATAAGTAAATTCCAGCCGGAAATATTTTACAACATATAAATAAGTTGTGTAGTGGATTATTATGAGCATTCTGCTTGTAGTATAAGAAGCAGAGAACAAATGTCTGAAGAATTTCAAGGAACCCTAAATATTATTATTATTATCATCATTATTATTATCATAAAAAAATATAAATATCTGTGTCTACATTTTTATAATGTTAAAATTTATATACTATAACATTTTTTCATATTATTTAATGATATATATATATTAAATTTAGTTTAATAATTTATTTTTTCTAAATACATGTCAGCCTATAAGCATTTCGTTTTTACTTTGTGTGCTTCTATTATTTGTGGTAATGTAATATTTTTGTTTGTGTGCGCATTGCACGGAGTCGTATTATAGTAGTATAAAGAATTTTGAGTATGGTCAACAAGAGTTAATTCATTTGCTTGAGTATTTCGTTCATTTATTATCAAATTTTCTTGTTAGTAAGAGATGTGTAAATTTTACTATAAATTTTTATTGAGATTGGTGATTTTTCTTGACCTTACAAGTGGGCATGCTTTCTCTTTATCTAAATTGTTTAATAAATAAAAAACTGATCGAGTATTATATATACATATATACATAACTGTAACATACTTAAAAGTCAAAGAAAATACATTATTTGTCTACATCTACAACAATATTGATGTGTAATTTGAATTTTTCTTAATTAACTAGGAAAGAAACATACTTTCAGTTTTGCTGCAATTTAAAAAAAAATGTGTACTTTTCATTATTTTTAGTTAACCAATAAGAAAGTAAATAAAAAATAATAAAGTTGCATAATTGGTTGCCTTTCGAAGATTCTTCTCGATTCTTTGTAAAACTCAAAATCCATAATTTTTTAGGTTTCGAAAAATTACTAAATAACTCACGCAATGTCATGTATAAATAGGACATATTCGATAGCTCATCTAATAATAGGCAATCAAAGAACTAATTAGAACATGAAGAATGCAAATATTTTATTTTGCTTGAAATTTATTAATACAACACCTGCAAAAAAAAAGAGTTAGAATAAATTTAAAATAAAAATATTACAACTAATTATATGATAGATTTGTGTTTTATTATAACTACTATACTTTTACATCAATTAACATCATATAGAGAAAATATTTTAGAAAATATACATAATTTTATTAAAAAAATTGAAAATGAAAACAATGTAAGATATAAATAGATATCTTACCACTCACTCGTCAAAATACATGTATGCCGAAATAAATATAAACAATTAATATATGTGTCAACCAATGTTGATTAAATATATTTTTTTTACTCTTCGTATAATTGGAAGATTTTTTTACTTTTAATTTGTATTTAAATAAAAAATATTTAAAATAAAATTTAATTATTGTTTAGTGAAATGTTGCATAATTTAGTCCAATGATAAATTAAAAATATATACATAAGTGAAAAAAGGCTATACTGGAGAGTAGTTTAGGATAATAAAATTTCTCTGAATATTTTTTTTTTAAGTTTCCATCTTTCCCTTCACTTTTCCTTCTTTAAAAAGGATTTTTGTTAAAAGCTTTAGGAAACACATCTTTACAAATCTACACATAATTGACAATGACTAAAGACATGTCGAAGAAGATAATTTTTAACATTAGATATGGTTTGTTCCTACAACTTATATATGGTAACTGCAAAATTTTGTTTCACAGGAAAAATCTTCCTAAGAAGCACAAAGGAAAGTCTTGCATTCACTATTGTCTTAGGTTTCATTTTGGACAAGAAAGCTCTAATTAATCCAAGCATGTTGGCCCGTTAGGATTTCGATATGCAGCATATTCATAAAAAAAATCGACGGCATACTAACCTTCTCCGGTTACATAGGCTTAATTTAGGATCTATATATGTTTGGTAACAAAACCAAGGGTGTATTTTTTTAACCTTTAGAATACGCAGTGACAAACCACCTAGAGTAATAAAGTGGAAGTATTTTTGTTGATGGAAGTTGTGTTTCGCCTTCAACCTCGTCAAATTAATAACTTTCATAAAGTTATTTTGAAAGATTAGAAATGGACAAAAAAATTTTAGAGAGACAAACTAAATTTGACAAATTTTGAAAGATAAAAAACACATTTTACTTTTAATTTTATGTTTTTACTCTCTCATTTGATATTATACTCCTCTTTATCTTTTTGTACACTTCTTTGCACCTTTTTAAAAGTACTTTTTAAAAATTTTTGAAAAATACTTTATGTAAAAAGTTAAAAGTACTTTTTAAAAAAAAAATTGATATCTTTTAGAAGTGTTCGAAAGGTACTTTTGAAACTCTTTTATTTTTGTCTTTTGTTGTTAATTTTTTTTATTTGTTATTGTACATAGAATACCATTTAGTAAGATGTCTAATGTGACATCATTTATCTCTAATTCTATATAAAATCAACTTAGAATAATTTAAATTTGAAAGCATACATCGACTAGTAAATGATTCACAATTTGGTCATACACTATAATTAAAAATAAGCATGCATTCCTACTGTCACTAGTGTCATAAAATATAAACCAAATTATGTAATTACACGTAATTACAAAAGCACATTAATGCCATATGTCCTATCAGAGCGTAAAGCCAAAAAATAAAAGAAAAAGCAGTAAATGAGGAGCCCCAATATAATCCACACGCTCTTCCTCAATGTCATCTGCAAAATGGCACTTAGTCCAAACACAAACAACACACAACAAAATGAAGTGAAAAATGTACCTCACTCATTTTCATGGTACGAGCACAATGTAAGTAGAACACAGACAATTAACGAACAATAAACAAGTAAATATGCACATGGATGATGATTATGTACTCTCAATACTACTCCATATGTCATGTGGTACCAAATCTAATCTAAGAAGTAAGTTAGGACACGCGACTCAACCTCTCTATTGGTCATCCCACACTACTATCATGTTCCTTTGATAGCATGTCAAGTACTACTCGACTTGCATCATCTGTCCTGCCTCATGGGATTAACCACACGATGATTGAGATTTTTATACCGAGTAGTCCCCAAAAGGCCTAGTGACCTTACTGTAACACCCTAGTTCTCATTATATGTGCGATATAGTATTTTAATTAGCTATTTTAAATATGTGCATGTTTTAAAAGGCTATATGGTCGCTTATTGGCATAAACATATTGAGGAAAATAAGTATTGGGGTAGGAATGAGGTTTGGTAAGTATAAAATAACAAAAGGGGCCTCCAAGGCCAAAGTTGTGAATGGACCATGCATAGAGGTCATGCACGATAATGAGCATGCTTATGTAGAGAAAGTGTGCACACCCACACACAATAATGAGCATGCTCGTGCACACTTGTGGTCCAAAAAATGAGCAGCGAAGCCCACTTTGTCATCTTATAAATGAGTGACATGTTGCACCTACAGTGCGAGAAATCATTCCCTCAGAAACGTTGGTTCCCCTGTAGAGAGTCAAGGAGGGCAAACTCTAGAAAGGACGCTTGAGAATTAGATGAACGACCCTGAAAAGATGGAACCCCACTTGGGAGTCAACTTTCCAAGTAAAGGGGAGTGAGAAATCTTGCTTACGGGTATGATTATGATTGTGGGTTGAAGGGAGTTTTCCCTAAACCCCAAGTTGTTTGTTCTTAGTGCCCTCTAAAGGAGGCTGAGCCCCTATAGGTATAATTTTTATCCATTAAAGATTATGATTTTTGTTGTATCGTTTGTTGTGGAACCCTTGTGTGCAATTGGGTGTGTGTGCAAAACATAGAAAAACAATAGGTTCCCCTTTAGGTTCGAAATTCGGGGTCAAAATCTAGGAGAATTCGATAGTAGGCCATCGAGGACGATCATCCAGAACCTGTGCACACCTGTGTAGACTATGTATGCTTGTGTGGAGTCACACCAACTTGCATACCCATGCAAAGTCACACCACTGTGCACACCCATGTTGTCCTATCTGGATTGAGCACATGTTGTGTGGTAACTAAATTTAATGTTGTATTGTGACTGAATTTGATGTTGACTTATGAACATGTGCTATGCCAAGATAATATTGTTGTGATTGTTGAAAACACATGAGAAGTGCAAAGATAATATTATTGTGATTGTTGAAAATGCATGAAAACATTGAGATATGACATGTAAAAATGCATAACGAACAATAAAGGTAAATGAGAAGGGTGACCCAATTTGTGACGGACGAGAATGACCCCAAAGGACATTTATCCTACGAGTTCCTAAGCCTGCAAGAGGCTATAAGGTTACTCATTAAAATGTCTGATGGGTCATGGATGAAGTACCTAGGCCTAGAGGAGCGAGAATGGTCCTCATCGGTCCAACTTGAGAATAATTTGTGACAAGTGAAAATAATAAAAATTGAATTGCATCATGCATCATTTAATGAAAACCATTTGATAGGAATGTAGATGCGAACCTGAATGGTAAGGTCACTGGGCCATATAGAGGCTACTTGGTACGGATGTATTCTAATGTCCGTGACTGATCCCACGTGTCGGACCTCATGATGCAAGCTGAGTAGTACCTAAAGTGATACTAGAGGGATATCAAACTAGAGTGACATGATTAACCACAAAGGTGGAGATTAGCAAGGTTGTGCCTATCCTATTTTTTAAGTTAGAGTTGGTATCACATAGAATACAAAGTAGTACTTGGAGAGCATTGCTAGCATTCATGTACATACTTGTTTGTGATTCTCTACTGTTGTGATTTCTTATCGTATGATGATTGTGCATGTGCGTGCGTTCTATTTATGGTGTACTCATATGTGAGCCTAAGTGAGCTATATTTCTCATTCCCTTCTTGATGATGATTGTGCAAGTGACGTTGAGCAGGAGCGTGAGGGTTGAGCTAGGGCTCCTAAGCCACTAATTGTCTTTCCTTTTTATTCTTATTTTATTTAGGTTACGCTCTGATATAACATGTAACATTGAGAGACTTTTTTTGTAATTACATTATTATTGTGTAGTCATTTTATATTTTATAACGATAGAAATTGACCTTTGGAGTGTCATTAGGAACGCGTGACTTTTTCTATTACCGTGATGATGAGACTTTGTCAATCCTTCACCGATCGATGTCTATTTTTTTTGTTTAAACTTGATCTAAGTGTATTTTATTAATATTCTTACGTATTAGGGATAGATGGTGTCATAAGTGATCTTACCACTCAAGTTCACGTCTAGTTCCTTACACACTCATTTGGTCAATGAGGATCATTCTCGCCTTTCATAGGCTAGGATCCTCATCTTTCAACACATCACAAATTAATGAGTATTATTCTTGTCTCTCATAGGCTAGGTCACTCACTAGACAAATGCCCCTTGGGTCTATTCTTTTCTTTCCCAGACTAGGTCACACTTAAAGCACATTTATCCTCATTACTCATTTTTATATCACATGTCATTATTCTTAGTACAATTCAACAATAATCATCAATATAATTGCATGCACATATCCTAACAATTAAGCATTGATTCCAGTACAATCAAATTCATACAAGCATAGATAAGGCACTACATACATGCTCCTATTAGCACGGGCGTGCAGAGTCAGCGTGACTTTGCACATTATTCTTAGTGCAGTTCAACAATAATTATCAATATAGTTAGATGCATATATCCTAACAATTAAGCATTAATTCAAGTACAATCAAATTCATACAAGCATACATAAGGCAGTACATGCGTGCTTCTATTAGCAAAGGTGTGCATAGTCAGCATGACTTTGCATGGGCGTGCACAATATGCACGGGCATGCATAGATTGTTCACATGCATACACAACTTGCATAGGCTATTTTTCATGAGCATGACCATGCTCAACAACCTGCTATCGAATTTCCTAAATTTTCGCCCATAATTTAGAATTTAAATAAGGGGACCTATGACTTTCTATGGTTTGCACACATACAACCAAGTTACATAATCAATTTTATTGGAACATAAGTCTATGCGTCCAAAATGACCCAAGTGTTTTGATGATAACAAACATTATGGAAATGGATAATATATTACGATTAACCAGTTGGAAGACGTTCGTTTAAGGGAAACTAATTTTAAAATAGAAGTTTATCTACTACATCTGTATGGAGCTTGTCATCCATAGACGCACTCATCGTCCAAAGGATGCACTAGCGTCCATGATGGACTTAACGTCCAAAGACGTAGTCAAGGGTTCATAGAAGAGCTCAATGTCTATATATGTGGTGATTGTCCAAATAGGGACTTACTTTCTAAAGGACGTATTCATCGTCCAAATGACGATTCATCGTCCCAAAGGACGTATTCATCGTCCAAAGGACGTATTCATCGTCCAAAGGACATATTCATCGTCCAAATAAGGACTTACCATCAAATACATGAGCTCAACATTTAAGTTTTTACTACATTTAAATGGCTTATTTTTCTTAAGTTAATTAATTTAAATCCAATTTAAAATCCAATTTATATTTCTCCCAAAATATTATTTATTTAAATGCAAAACAATTAAACCACTTATTAATAATAATTAATAAAATATAATATTTATAACCAATAATAAAATAGAATAAAAACCTGAGTGTTACATCTAAGATTTGGAAAGTACTTTGCTGGAAAGAAAAATTGGGAAGTACATTCTGGACAAAATCTAGACCTTTTTAATTTTTTTTTTTTTTTTTTGTTAATTTTTTATTTGTTGTCATACATGGAATACTAGTTAGTAAAATGTCCAAGGTGGTGAATATATATAAAACAAGGGAGACATCAATAGTGTTACATGGGTGAGCAAAACTAAAATATATAAGGAAAGTGATCGACATTGTTGTGAGCGTAAATGTATTGATAGCCTTTATTTGAATCAAAAGGTTCAAAAAAAAAGATCTGAGTTGGAGTTTAGAGGACGAAACACCCTAATGCTATAGTAATAAATCAAGGAAGGAAGGAGAGAAACAGATACAGCGTGATGAAAGAGAAGAAAAAGTATGCTATGAAAAGAGGAGTGTGTTCTAAAAGACATGTATCTTAACTAAAAAGAGAATATGTTTTCAGAGGAGAAAGCACGATGTGGAAGAGTGTATAATGTTTGAAAGAAGAAAATAAAAAATATTATTAAAGTAAATTAATTTAAAAAAATATATATATTAAGAGTGTAAATAGCAAAATCCTTAATTTTATTCCACTTTTGTTCTTACAACTTTGTTTTGGGCATAGGCCTAGTTGTAATAAGAATAAAAGAACGCGTTGTCTTTTTATACTGGTCAAGAGGATTACTTAACTTGACTCATAAATGATATGTGCGATTAGCTTAGTTTATGCACTCAAACAATCAAATTTCTTATTAGTATTTAACTTTGGAATAGTGGCTTGTGTTCGTTCTTTATATTGACTAAATCCTATTCTAGGAGCTTCTCCATAGAGAATCGAGACTTAAGAATGCAGCTTGTTGATTCCAATCTAAACTAAGCATTAAACAGTAACATAAATTGAAAAACCTCTCGTGGTATGAGATAGTTACTGCAACTGGATAAACATTGAAATAATTAACTCCAGCGCATGTAACTATCGAGGTATGAGATAGTTACTGCACACTAATAGCATAGTTTTGAAAATTGGAACAATCGATTTGACTTGTTTGATCAATAATCAATCTAATGAATAGCTCGTTACTAAAAAAAAAAAAAAAAGCAGATAATTTTAGAACCACGAAAACAAGTACAGAAAATTAGCTTAAACAAATTATTTAAAAAAAATTATTTTATTTTTAAATTAATCTAAAATATTTTTAACAAAAATGAAATCATATATTTAATAAGGACTACAAATAGGAATAAATTATTTTATCAAATATTATATAAAATTTTCTTATAAACCATATAATATAATTTATATTAATTTACAATTTTATATCATAATTTCTTAAAACTATATATTATATTATTTTTTCTTTTTACTTTTTTATTCTAATTGCAAACCTGTTATTGTTAATAGAATTTATTGTATTTTATTAAAATGTAGACTCAAGTATTATTATGATATATTTGATTTAGAATTTTTCATATACTTTGAACGTTAAAAACCTAGATAATAATGTTTTATTTTAGTTTATTAGAATTATAAAATTATGATATTATATTTATTTAATATTATTTAATATATTATTTAATTTTTTATTATTTTCTTAATATCAATTCAATCACAGTTCAAGTATTGAATTTTAAATAATATTTATATCAATTTAATGACTAATTTAGTTTAAAAACAATATTAAAAGTCATTCTTAATTTAGATATCCTATAATTTCTTTTTCAATTTTCATCTTAGTCATCGTATGCCTAACTAATTAAGAGAAGTCTAAGAGCATTTACATATTACATTACCAGTCACAATATGATATAATTGATCTTTAAAATGGAAAAGTATTGATGACATTCTTTTTCTTTAAATTATGTGATTTTTAATTAGAATTGAACTTTTTTTTAATCTAGGAGTGAGCTAATCTGCCTAGGCATGAAATTGGCTGAAGTGTGATTGGTTCTCCCTAGAGGTGAAAATAAGTTAGGTTGGGTTAGCTTAATCTACACTATAGTTATTTAGTATGAGTTTGTTCTCACCTATTTAAATGTTTGTCTTATTTTTAAGGTCTATTTAAGTGGCCTATTATGTAACTTGTTTTGGTAGAATCTAACTTTATACAAACACCATATGTGTGTAATATGGGATGTTTTGTTTGCTAAGGTGTGAGGCATAATGAACAAAAGTACAAAATGCAAGAAGGGAAGTGTGAGGAGTAGACGCATAATAGTTGTTGATAAATAGCGTGTTACGTATGTGACTTGCAATTATGTAATTTGTGTTAGTCTATTAAGATTTTAATTCAATTTATATTGCGTAAAGAAAACAACACAAGTAGCGGTAGAAGTGATTTCTAATTAAAAATATTTTATTAAAAAGTATTAATCATTATATATGTATTAAATATAAATGAATAGTATATATATATATATGTATGTATATATATATTATACAACGCATAATATAAAAGTATAATCTATAGAAAATACATCTAGAACAAGCATTCAACGGAATCTTTTACTAGTGTCTTCTTTTTGCTTAATAGTTTATCTTGTACTCCTCTTTAAAGCTTTTTCAATATGCTTATTTGATTTCTACCTTTTTTTTTTAATTCCTACTCATATGAAGGCAACAGACCAATGTGTCTTTTGAAGTTCATTTTTTTTCGGTAATCGAAGATCATATTTTTTTACTATTCCTACTTTTTTATTATTCTTACCCACTTATCTTTTCTTATTTAAACCTTTTAAAATAGATTGGCAGTTTTTTTATTGGAAACAACTCCAACTTCTTTGGACAACAGTTGGGTTTAGATAAGCGTATTGGAGAAGTCTTAAAGAAGATTACTGGAGAAGTTGATTAGGAGCTATCCAAAGGCGGGTACCTCCAAAAAAGCTACCATTCAAAATGCATAAAAGACAGGAGTCAGTCTCTTTGAGCTTTATTTTTCCAAATTAGTTGTTGATGAATGAGTACTTTCTTGTTTAATTGAAGAAATAGTTTTATTTAGAATGTAAATGATCTTCGTTTTACATAAAAAAAAAGATAAGCTTCAAAAGACACGTTGGTTTGTCGCCTTCATAAGAGTAGGAATGATAGGTCAGTGCCAGTTCTTTCATTCCCAAGTCAGTTAATGAAGATTTGGCTCGCCTGTCTTTGAGCATGCATTTGCAGAACTATTGTGTTCATTTATCCCATTCTCCTCTATCTATCTCATTCTTCTTTGTTCCATTCTGGCCCTGTCCAAAGGCTTCATATGAGTCCAAAGGCTCCACTGGCCAGATATGTCCATAGGAATTCTTAAAGGGAAATTTTAACAAGTGTCTTCCTTTTACTTAGAAGCTTCTTAAATAGTCTTCTTTAAGATTTCTCTAATACTTTTTCTACTTATGGGATGCTTATACCACTTATACTCTTTTATGTCACTTAAACACAAATTTTTATTTTATATTAACTTTCTCGACTATTCTAAACTGCATTGTAATGATATATTTTGAATATTACACTTTGCAAATAGTACACTATTGTGTGTATCGAATACTACTATTATTATTACTACTACTACTAGTACCACTACTACTACCATTACTACCACCACTACCACCACCACTACCACTACTACCATGACTATCACGACGACCACGACTACTACGACTACCACCACCACTACTACCACTACTACGACTACTACCACAATTACCACCACGACTACCATGACTACCACCACCACCACTCCCACCACCACCACCACCACCACTACCACTACTACTACTACTACTATTACCACTACTACCACCACTACTACTACTACTACCACGATTACTATTACTACTACTATTACTACTACTACTACGACCACCACGACTACCACAACTATTACCACTATCACAACTACTACCACAACTACCACCACCACCACTACCACCACCACCACCACCATCACCATTACTACAACGACTACTACGACTACTACTACTACCACTATTACTATTACTACTACTACCACGACTACCGCTACGACTACCACCACCACCCCCCCTCCCACCACCACCCCCCTCCCACCACCACCACCACCACCACCACCACCACTACTACGACTACTACAACTACTACCACTACTACCACCACTACTGGTGGTGGTGGTGGTGATGGTGATGATGGTGGTGGTGATGGTTTACAACCTAACAATCATTTCTAAAAAAATTCACAAGGAAAAAATTCATTGTTTTTATTGGTATATTTCTTATGTACATTCATAAGACAGCAACTCCACCGCACAATAACACAACTTGTGATAACCTCGGAGTAACCCATGTGTAAAAATAGTGAGTATTCAAAATGATGAAGTATGAACATGGTGCTCAATTAGTAGCCAATTATTTTTTGAAGGTAACTTCGAATGTTTCCATTAGGTGGCTTTTAGTTGCAAAGTCTTAAAATTTTTTAAAATTAAAACTAGTTTTTAGTTTTTTTTTTCAAAAATTAATGCTTATTTTAAAATAAATTTACTTTTAAAAAAATTTATTTTATTAAAATTAATTTTAAGGATATATTTATTAATAGAAATGATGGTGATGATAATAACGATGATGATGGTTTGGTAATGGTCACGACAGCGGCAATGATAGTGACAACGACAATGATGACAGTAATGATGATAGTAGTGGTGGTGGTAGTAACAACGACGATAGTATCAATGATATTGGTGGTGATGGTGGTGGGGATGATTGTGCCAACAATTACAGTAGTGATAATAGTGGTAGCAATAATAATGATGATGATGGTAACAATGACATTTATAACGACAATAATAAAAATAATAATTATTAGAAGTAATGAAATAATATTTTTTAAAATTAAAAATCATTTTTACATAATTTTATTTTAAATAAATGAAAAATTATTTCAAAATTAAAGTAAAAACTATTTCTAACTCCATTTTAATTAAAACCACGTCTTATTCTAAAAATTACATTTAAAAAAACCAAAGACGAAATACTCTCCGTAAACACAAAAATTACATTCTAAAAATTACATTAATTTGTGACTTAACTGCATAAAGACTATATGCAATGCCAAGATAAGGTGTCCTACTTAATTGCTGACGAAATTGAATACTTCCACACAATTCCTTTCCCGTCTTTTCAACTCTCTTTATTAAACTATTAATTTATTGCTATGCACTATACTAAAGGGTTGCCTTGAGTTCACTCCATAGACACCATTATTTCATGCTTCTCTTACTAAACGTCATCTTGTGTTTAATGCATGAACAATTTTTTGTTTTCAATTTTCATCATAGTCATTATATGCCTACTTAAGAAAAAAAAAAAAAAAACTACGAGCGTTTAAATTTTGTATTTACTAGCCAAAATGTGACATGATTGATCTTTAATAGGGCAAAGCATTGACACCATTCTTTTTCTATAAGTTATGTGATTTTAATTAGAATTAGACTTTTTTTTATATCAAGAAAAGTCCCTGCCCTCTGTCAAAAGACTGGGCAGGTGTACGATGGACAATTTAAAATTTTAAAACCCAACTTCATTCCTATTGAATACGGTAAGGGGTAACTTGTCCCTTTTTTTAAAAAAATAATAATTTACTTTTATTTTTAAAATAAATTATATAAAATAATTATATTAAACTCCTCTTAAGTCTAGCTTGCACTTAAATGGTTATAATTAGTTTCAATTTATTACATATAATTTATATTTTTTTTTAAAATTATTTATCACCACTATTATCTCGTTGATTTTTTTTAAAATATATTACTATAAATATTTTTACTTAAGTTATTTTAATGCATGATTTTTAGCAAGTCAATATAGTTCATATCAATTTACTTATTTAAGTTTTTAGTGTTATTTAAAGTATATATTTATTAATTATTATTATTAATAGTTTATTTTATAAAATCAATTCCAATAACAAGAAAATATATATTTATATTTAGCCTAAGTTATTATTACTTTAAGCCTTCTAGGTAAATTCAAGTTAATAATGTGAAATAGGAGACTTTAATTTTTTTTTTATTAATTTTGATGAGCTTGTTCACTTATCTATCCATAAATAAGGTGGGCTACAACTTCCAAACCACTCAAACAAGGTAAGCTAAATCCTAAACCTTAAACTCATTTTTAGCAAGGTGTATCAATTCATTTTTTCATCTCTATAAGCAATGACAATGATGGTGACAATAAAAGTAATGATAATGATAATGATGACAATGATAACGACTACAACAATGATAGTGGCATTGGCCATGGTGAAGGTGGTGGTAGTGGTGACAATGGAGTTGTCGGCAATGGTGGTGTGATAGGTGATATATTTTAATATAGTTATGACCATCCAGACATGGTGACAACAAGCTGGGGTGCAACAACAATTGCAACTGCAATGGTAGCAAGAGAAATGGTGGTGTAGGTGGTGGTTGTGGAGGAGGCAACAATTGTGGTGATAGGTGATAAATTTTATTTTTTTAAAGAAGAATCTAATGTGACAAATTTAGATTAGTTGTAACATTATGAATGGCTGCACTTTAAAGGATTCAATTCTTTATTGATTACGTATATAAATATTACTAAATAATAAATATCTTTAGAAAATTTAAGAATTAAATTAAATCTTTGGTTAAATATATAATTTTAATTTCATATTTAATTATTGTTATTGTAATTTAAGTTATTGAACTATTAAAATAATTACTTTATATTTTAATCAATATAAAATATAAAAGTTTGAAAGTAAAATTCTATTTCATATCTATAATATAATAAAATACATGTAATATACGGTGAGGCAAGTTAAGGAGTGAGATTACATCCTCAAATTAAAACCTAAAAGGTCAACATCAATTTCATAAATAAGAGAAAATTCAAACTTCACTTTAATCAAAGTGAGTTTTCCTAGTCAAAATCAATTGTCATGTCAAAATCTTTTCCCTTTCAAGTTAATAATGTGAAATTAAAGACTTTTATTTTTTATTTTTCATTTTATTACTTTTTATGGGTTTTCTCACCAACCTTCCCACAAATGAGGTGGGCTACAACTTCCAACCTACTCAAACAAGGCAAGCAAGTTAGCTCTGGCCTATTTTCAGTTGGGTGGATCAACTCGGTTTGTCACTCCAAAGCAACGATAATGATAGTAACAACAGAGACAATGGTGACGGTAATGATGATGGTGGTGACAGTTACAATAGTTGTAGTGGTGTTGACCATGGTGGTGATGGTAACAAAGGTAGCAATAGAAGCAATGACAACAGTGATGATAAGTGATATATTTTATTATAGCCATCATTATCGCCACGTAGCGAGGGAAATGGTGGTAAAGGTGTTGGTTGTGGAGGTGACAACAATAATGATGCTAGGTGATATAATTTTATTTTTTAAAGACAAATATGATGTGACAAATTTAAATTAGTTATAATAATCAGATTCATTTATTATTATGAATTGTTAAGATGTGTCCACTTTATTATACTTTAGAGGAGTCAATCCTATATTATCAATTACATTACAAATTACTAAATAATAAGGATCTTTAAAAAATTTAGAAATTAAATTAAATATTTACTTAAATATATAATTTTAATTTCATATTTAATTTATACAATTATAATTGAAATTATTGAACTTTTAAAATAATTAATTTATTATAAAAGTTTGAAAGTAAAATCCTAACTCTTATATATTATATATAGTGATACAAGTTTGGGAGCGAGGTTACATCCTTGAACCTAAACATGATACGGTAACACCATTTTCGTAAGTTGAGGAAAATCTAAACTTGATCTTGATCAAAGTAAGTTTTTCTAGTCAAAATCAATCGTTATGTCTAATTTTCTCCTTTCGGGTTAGTAATGTGAAATTAGATATTTTAACTTTTTATTTTTTCCCTTTTTTTTATTAATTTTGATCGAATTGATCACTAACCCACCAATAAATGAGATGAGTTATAACTTCCAACTTGCTCAAACAAGATGGGGTAACTCACCCTGACCCAATTTTAGTAACATGAATTGACTCGTTTTGTCACCCCTAAGCAACGATGATGATGCTATGAACGATGACAATGATGATAACGATGATGATGCACAATAGTGATGGCTACCACAATGGTAGTAATATTGACCATGGTGATGGTGTTAATGGTAATGACAGTGGCGATTAAGATGGTGATAAGTGATATATTTCATTGTTACCATCATCACTATCACATAGAGACAACAGGTGAGGGTGTAGTGGTTTTTGTGGAGACGACAACAATAATGATGATAGATTGATATATATTTATTGTTTTTTAAAGACAAATTTGATACGATAAATTTAAATTAGTTGCAACGATTAGATCCATTTATTATTACTAGTGGTTAGAATGTATCCACTTAACCTTATAAAGTACAAGTTACACCTTAGAGGAGTCAATTCTATGTTATTAGTTATGTTTTAATTCAAACAACATATAAAAATTACTAAATAACGAAGATTTAAAAAAATTAAATTAAATCTTTAGTTAAATTTATAATTTTAATTTCATATATTATTATTATTATTATTATTATTATTATTATTATTATTATTATTATTATTATTATTATTATTATTATTATTATTATTATTATTATTATTATTATTATTATTATTATTATTATTATTATTATTATTATTATTATTATTATTATTATTATTATTATTATTATTATTATTATTATTATTATTATTATTGAACTATTTAATAATTAATTTATATTTTAGTCAATATAAAAAAAATAAAAGTTTGAATGTAAAATCCTAACTCATATATATATATATATATATAATATATAGCGAGAAAGATAGAAGCAAGGTTACATCAATCAAGCATGAATTAATAGATTGATTCCACTTTCATAAAATCTAAACTCATTTTGACCCAAATAGATTTTTCCTATCTAAATCAATTGTCATGCCTAAATCTTTCCCTTTCAAACCCTAAAGGATCATCTTCCTTTTAGATAGATAGAAATAAGAGCCAAACTTACTATACAAGTCAACCAAAGTACATAACATAGCATGGGGTTTAACTTAATTAAGTGACTATCAAACTTTTATTATTATTGATTTGTTAACTTAAATAACTATCTTAAGATTACATCATTCATAGTTGGAAAGTAAACAGTTGCTTAGCACATATATAGTATGTTTCTTAAATCCTGCCTCTCATAATAACTGGGAAGTAACAATTTTAACCCATTAGATAAGCTCTAGTTCTCTAGTTTGTTTCAAATGGAGTAGCTACCCTACTTTTTTAGCCGTTGATAATTAGTATAACAAACTAAAAAAAAAAAAGTCAAACCCAAATTATGACTATTACTCATACATCTTTTTGTTCATGATGTTGCTTACAACCACTATTAAAAAATTCACAAGGAAAAAACCCATTGCTTTTGGTGCCATATTTCTTTTGTTCTTACCTAACATAAAGCAACTTCACTGCACAAAACATAGTTTCTGAATTCTGATAACCATGGAGCAACTCAGCGTAAAAATGGTGATATTAAAAAGATGAAGTATATATGAACATGATCCTCAATTAGTGTTGCCAAGAATTTATTGACCTATGGTGTTTCCCTTCGTATACTATATCTTTTACTAAGTCAACACACAAGAAAAGTATGTATTTGTGACGAATATACACTAACGGCCATGGCATCGTCAGAAAGTGAGTGTTATTGACGGCTAAAGCTGTCGAAAATATAGATTCTACAGAAAGGATCAAGCAGGTGTATTTCTTTTAGGCAAACCATCGATAAATTTGGTTGGTCTTTGTGCAAAAATTTAGGCAAGTATCAACAGGAAGGTCATCAATAATTTTTGTGGGTGTCATGGGAAAATTTGTGCTTGAATATTTGGCAAGTTCTCTTCACTAGAATTACCTCTTTGTTGCTACCAATTTGTTTCTTGTAATGTTCTCATAAATATATAGTTGGTATGTTCTCTGTTATGTTAAGTTAACTGTTTGTTAAATTGACTATTATATTAAGTTAATTCTTATGTTAAGTTAATTGTATGTTAAATTGATTTCTCTTTACTCTTTGTTATTATAATTGTGTGATAAATAATTAACATTTAAATAATTTAATAAAATAATTAATTAATTAATTAAATGTGTAAAAGTAAAGTAAACATAAATAATAAAATAAATAGATTGATTAAATAATCAACTGATCTTATTAAAATGGTTAAAAGATTTATCAAATTATAAGTTAGGACTTAATTACTATTAATTCTCGTAAATTTTAAATCATACATTTACTTAATAGAATACCAAATTTTAAATAAATAAAACTATTAAATAAATTTAATATTTAATTAAAAATTAGGAGACAATAAATAGGTATTGAGTTTCATAAAATTAGGAGTTAATAATTTTAATATTAATGAATAGAATACCAATTTCAATTGGGACTTAATTATAATAGGTATTAAGTTTCATAAAATTCAAAACAAAATTCATATAATAGGTATTAAGTTTCAAAATTAAAAATAATAATAAATAATATCCATTAGATCAAGATTAAAAATAATAAATTGTTAAAATTAAAATTTAATTATAAACCTTATTATTAATACTACATAATTCTCACTTTCACTGTTAAGTCATCATCATATTATAACTTTAATTGTTATTACAATTATTAATATCGTGGTCATTACCGGTGTTACTATCAACACTTCTTCCGTCATTGTCATCTCTACCGCTATCATTAATATTATTTTATTATTATTATTATTATCATTATTATCATACCTCTTATTATTCTTAGCATTTTTTCTACCATTTTCATTTCATTGTTACCTCTGCTGATGGGCCTCATTATCATTATTTCACTCTTATCGTCGCCCCTCCGCCACCGTCAATGTTTTTAACAAATAAGTTAACAAAGAGAAAATACATGCACGTGTGATGTGACAAAATGAAACTATGGGATAAAAACTAACCTCTAGCTGCAATTTTCGGCACACTAAACTGCAGTGAGTGAGAAGCGATATTTCAAAAGTCAATCTAAGATTATTAATAATAAATTATAGTTATTGGCACCATCAAATAACAAGTTGAGACGAGTTGTGGTTGTAAAGTACAAATCCAAACATATTAAAATAAAAACTAAAACTTAGTCAATGTTTTTCATTTAATTTAACTTGTTTAGTCAAAGTTTAGAAGATGGAGGACGTGGTGAATTAAAAGTGCAATTAAATCAATTTTTTTATTTAATTTAACTTATTTGATTAAAATTAAGAAGATGAAGAATTTATTTAATAAAATTAACTTATAAACTAATTAAAAATTTATAAGTTAATTGAAACTTATAATTAACTAAAAGTTAGGAGCGGAAAGCTTATAAACTAAATGGTAAATGTAATATATATATATATATATATATATGGTATATTTAATTATTTGATTATAATTATATATATATAATATAAATTATTACTTTCAATATTTCAATATTTCAATTTATTTCTAATAACTTATCATTGTAAAAATTGTAAAAATTATGAGAATAGTTTTTAAATTTTATATTGATCATGTTTGGATAAATTTCTCATAAGTATGTATAGAAAAAAAAATAAGTTTATCTTATATGATAAAATTAACCTATACATAAATAAATAAAAAAAACTAGTTTTTGAAGAAGTTAATATGAAGTAGTTTTATAAATTAATTTATGTAAAAGCTTATTTTAATTTGTAGAAGAAATTTATTTATTTATTTTTATAAGTATTTATGAAAAAATTTATCTAATTAAGATAATTTTAAAAAGAATAATATGATGAAATATTGATAAATTTTTATTATAAAGGATGACACGAAAACAACAATTGAGGATTGAGGAGTAAGCTCTAGATGTTGTCAACAATGTAAGCTACCATTCTAAGGGTGTGAGAGTAAAAAACTTAGAAACAAAAATGTAACAATATTTAGAGAGACAAGGTAGATAAAAGAGTTTCTAAAAAATATATAGTTCAGGTAGAATAGTAAAATTAAAAATGAAAAATAAATTAATAACTTGTAATCTACTAGCTAGTTTAAATAACTTATGAAAGTAAGTAAAAAATTATTAAAATAAATTTAGAGTTTAATGATTATGTATTAAAATATAAAATAATTTTAAATTATCATATAATAACAAATCACTATTGATATGATTTTTAATGTATTTATTATAAAAATAAATAAATTTATAATAAATAGTTATTATAATTAGTATAATAATATAAAATTACTTTACCTTGTCCATGCATGATTTATTTTCTTATAAACTTACATACAAAATAAATTTATTATAGTTAAACTAACTCATAAGATAATATAATTAACTTATAAATTATTAAAATGACTTGGTAAGTAAAATCATAATTTGTGAATTATATATAAGTTAAATTTTAAGTGCGACAATGAATTAATTTATTTAAAACTTAACAATTAATTGTTTAATAATTTTATGAAATAGCTATTAGTGTTTTTGAATTTCAGTATCCTAAGTTTTTAAATTCTGATATGTCCAAAATTACAAAATTTTAACAAAAATACATTTAAAAAATGTTAAAGAGTGTATTTTCCGAAAAAAAAAATCATGTAGTTTGACTATTCAAAGCCAATAATATGTAACCTTTTGTCCACGAGATGGAAACCAGACCCCATTTCTGTGTCTATATATAGCGTGAAGGAATGAAAAGTAACTACTGCAGCAGTACAACCACAAGAAAAATTACCATGAGTTCAAAACTTATTTATTTATTTATTTACTTTTTATTTGTATGCATGAGTTCAGGAAATGATGTCGACAGGAAGAAGCATTATGTTCTAGTGCATGGGGCATGCCATGGAGCTTGGTGTTGGTACAAACTCAAGCCACGCTTGGAAGCTGCAGGCCACAAGGTCACAGTACTCGACCTTGCAGCTTCTGGCATCAACATGCAGAATATGGAAGATGTTGATACTTTCAAAGAGTACACTGAACCTTTGTTGCAGCTAATGGCCACAATTCCCCAAAAAGAGAAGGTAGTTCTAGTGGGTCACAGCCTTGGGGGGCTCAACATAGCACTTGCCATGGACAAATTCCCAGAAAAGATAGCAGTTGGCGTTTTCTTAGCAGCTTTTGCTCCGGACGTTGAACACCACCCATCTTATGTCTTGGAAAAGGTACGCTCTCAGTCTTGAGGTTACTTCTGATATTTTTCATCAATTTTCTTACTTAAGCAAGTGTAGTTTCTTAACAGCTTTTGCTCCCGACAATATAAATTATGGAACTAATTTAAGATAAATACATGACACCCGCTTTCATTTGTCAAAGAAAAAGAGTGAGAAATTAAATTACACTTATCTTCGCCTTTATTGTATTTTCTTTTTCAACAGTACATTGAGAGGACCCCAACGGATGCATGGTTGGACACTGAATTTACCCCAAGTGGAAACAAAACACTACTATTGTTTGGTCCCAAGATCTTGTCCAAGAAGCTCTACCAGCTCTCCCCCGTTGAGGTAATTACATATATACATGTTACGATCGAGTTACGATAATTACATCATTGTCTTAGTTGTCTATTACTAGCTAAAGTAATATGCAGGAAAGTCTTGAGTTTCAAGTCTCTCCAATAGAAACAAATTAATTAATAAGGATTGGATTTGCAGGACCTTGAATTGGCCAAGACATTAGTAAGGCGATCGTCACTCTTCGTGGAAGACTTGTCTAAGCAAAAGAACTTCTCGAAAGAGGGATATGGGTCAGTTCCACGTGCCTATATTGTTTGCACTAAGGACCTTGCAATTCCATTGGAATATCAGCTCTGGATGATCCAAAATGCTGGTTTCAATGACGTTTTAAAGATCAAAGGCACAGATCATATGGCTATGCTTTGCAAGCCAGACGAAGTCTTCGATTCTCTCCAGAAAATAGCTAATAAATATGCATAAATTCATGACGCGGGCTTTAGTTTACTTTTATGCGTTGTGTTTGAATGTGACTTGTGTTATAAAGTTATAATCTCGTTTAAAACTACGAGACAAATAAATAAAGTGATAATCTTGTAACTTCTCTGTA
This sequence comes from Mucuna pruriens, assembly GCA_025330945.1. Taxonomy (NCBI): domain Eukaryota; kingdom Viridiplantae; phylum Streptophyta; class Magnoliopsida; order Fabales; family Fabaceae; genus Mucuna; species Mucuna pruriens. The sequence goes on along the minus strand of JAENHJ010000004.1, from coordinate 1,217,242 downwards.
ATTTCCGATACAAACACAGATCCCAGAATAAATAAATAAAAATTTTACTATATATGAAGCTGTGTTGTAGTTCTTACAAATTCATGCTGATAAATGAAACTTATCAAATAAATATTGGTTCCATAGATTAAGAGATAAGTAATTTTCAAGCTAGAATTGACCCATTGTGTAGTGTGGTTGTGGACCTAAAACATTATAATTTAACCGTTGAACAATAAGCATGCAATTTAACTCATAAAGCATACAAAGTTTTATGAAAATAAGTAAATTTCAAATGAAAATATTTTATAACATATAAGATGTGTAGTGGATTACGTACTATGAGCATTCTGATTCAAGTACAAGGAGCAGATACCAAATGGCTGATGATTTTCAAGGAAAAATTATTAAAAAAGAATATTGACAAAAAAAAAATTTAAGACAAAATTAAATTTAAGAAGAAAATATTATTATTATCATTATCTTTCATTATTATTGCCGTACTCTTGTATTTTAAAAGTAATTACACTTTATAATACTAAAATAAAATGTAAAAGTGATCTAAAATCTATTCGTTAAAAGTAGTTTTTCTCCCCGTCCACACGTAATCAGCAAAACTATCACTTTGATTCCATAGAATTTTGTTCAATTAAACATTTGAAAATCCGCTTTCTTCTAGGCACAATAAACATAAACTTTGTTAAATTTATTTGAACTTAAATTTTACCTTATTTCTATTTTCATTTTAAATTAATAAATACGCAGAAAATCTTATAATATTTAATTAATGTAACAAACTTATTTCTACTAATTTTTATAAAATATTTTATTTGGGAAATTTTAAATTTCATTAAATATATAATTATAGCATTTTTCTATAAATTAAAATATATTAAAAATTATGCTAAATACATAAGAATTTATAAAGAAAGCAACCTTCGATCTTCATTATCATTACAAAAAATTTTAAGTTTAGCGACCAACGAGATCGGTCGCTAAATCTGACAAATCAGTCTAATGTCAAATTTGGTCGCTAAATGGCTTAGCGATGAAATTAATGACCAATTTTTTCCATGCAAAATCCTAGTCGCTAAGCAATTTAACGACCAAATTGATTTCAGTGGCTAATTAGAGACCGAAGGAGGGAGAAGAAAGGGAGCAAGAGGGGAGGGAGGAGAAGGAATGGAGAAAGGAGAGAAAAGAGAGAGAGGAAAAGGGGAGGAAGGAGAGAAAGGAGTGGAAGGAGGTATGGAATGGAGAAGAGGTGGTGGTAGTGATGGAGGAGGAGAAAAAGGAGGAGAGGAGGGTGGAGAATAGAGAGGAGAAGAGGGAGGAAGGGAGGGGAGGTGACAAAGGTGGTGGTGGTGGCAGCAGCGATGGTGGTAGTGGAGGGAGAAGAAAAAGGAGTGAGTGAAAGGTAGAAGAGAGAGGGAGAGGAGGAGAGTTTAAATAAAAGGGAATGAGGAAAAGAGAGAGGGAAAATTAAAGGGAAAAATTTTCGAAAATTTGAAAATCAATCACTAAATCGTTAAATTATTTTTTATTTTTTATTTTCTTTAATTTCAATTGCTAAATCGATAGTAAAATATAATTTTTTTTTGTCTTTTGTCATTACTTCAATCGTTAATATATACTTTTTAAAATTTTTTATTTTACATTTTTATTTTTGATCGCTAATATATATATATATATATATATATATATCAACTCTCCTTTGTACAATTGAAAAAGTCTAGATGAAAACAACGTAAATATTTCAACAATTGAAAAAAACGCAAATGTTTTTCAACAGATATAAAATTGTCCACTTGATCATAAAATTAATTAAAGAAAATGTGTTAACTTAGACTGTTTTGACACGCTCAACCATTAACCCACCAAAAATGGGTCAAAAAAATAACAAAAAAATTAAATTTTCAATTAGAAAATTTTAACAGAAAATTTCAAGGTTACCCCGTTAATGTTTAACCTCTTCCCGACCTTGAAATAAAGCCATCAAAATTGCCCGACCCACTTGGTATGGACCTCACATGGGTCAAGTCCAAAAAAAAGCTCAAAAGGACAAAATGCCCTCCATAAAAAAAGCGAAAGGTATAAATGAGGGCTAAGGCTAACCCATGCACCCTTAAATTTTAACGATTTATGATATTTATATCTCTTTTTAATAAATATATTTCTCTTTTTTATTACTTAAGTATTTTTTATATAAAAAATTATAAAACATATTTTTATATTTCATTTTTATATTTTATTTTTATATTTTATTTTTATATCTTCACTTTCATTATTTTTTAAATTATATTTTTGTACCTTCTAATTTTATTGTTTTTAAACCTCTTACATCTATTTTTTATAATATGTTTTTTTCGTAATAAGGTATTGTTCTATGTTGTATATTTTTTTTATAGTTGTTCAACATGTATCGACATGTGTTAGTAATTTTTTTTAATATGGTGGTAGCAATTATTTAGATATTACTATTTTTTTCGATGATGGAGATACAATTCAATTTATATTTTTTAATTATATTGAAAAGTTCTTTCTAGAAAAAAAATATATACCTATTTTTAAAAGTGTTTTCCAAAACAAAAATATACATTTCGAAATGTATATTTTTATTCCAAAAAATACTTTTTAAAATAGATATCAATATATAGTAATAATTTTTTTTGATAAATTAGTGTTAATTATTTTTCAGGTGTTGTTTTCTTCAACTATAAACATTGTATTTTTAGGTACAATTTAATTTCTATTTTTTCCAATTAAAAATAACAAAAATATATCTATTTCATAAAGTATTTTTCGAAACAAAAAATATATATTTTGAAAATTACTTTCCTCAATATATATATATATATATATATATATATATTCCGAAAAGTATTTTTCATAGAGTAGCCCAGTTTATGAGTTTCTTAATCCACTCTATAGATTACTAAACTCACTATTTTTATTTTGATAATATAAATTAAAAAAAATCAAGAACTTACAAAAACTCTATCTCAAAAAGATGCACATTATGTCATAAATAAGTAAAATAATCTAAAGATAATAACTTCCTAGCAATAAAAAATAATAAATTCTTAACTAACCACTAATAAAACGATCCTAATTAAAATATAATTATGTGATGATAGAATGAATTCCTATTGTATGAACGTATAATAAAGTTTTATATTGATAATGTATACATATAAAAGTCTAACTTTTAAAATAATTATATAAAAATCAATAAATTTACAGTATATGACAATGTAAAATTTTTTTCCACCCAATGCATTCTAATTAAATTATATTACGAAATTCAATATTTTTAATTTAATGGAAATTCATAATTGGAGAATAATATAAAAAATTATATTGTTAGTATATTTTAATTAAATTAAAAAAATACAATAAAATAAAAATTTAACTAGAACCATAGAATGTATTAATCATATATATATATAATATGAGTTGACTTTATAATAATTATTTTAAAATTTATATGATAAAAAAATTTTAAAATAAAAGTATTAAAAAGATATGGTATTTAAAATGTTAGCTACTTTTTTGGTTATTAAATTAGATAGTTATAAATATTTTAATTACATAATTATTAAAATAATGTTACATGGTTCAATGATCAAATTATAAAATTTACCACTTACTAATTTGTCAAAATTGATACTACGTGTCAATGAATACTGTTCATGTTGTATCAAAAAAGTTTTTACAAAATGTCATTTAAATTCACTCTATTTCGTTGCAATAGCATCACATGAAAAATTTATATAATTTTTACTTTAGGTTTCGTTGTTTATAATTTTATTTATAATTGAAATTCAACTTTGATTATATTTTAATTACATTTCTTTAAGATTTAAATATTATTAAAGAATATAAATAAACACAGATCACTTGTTATTTATTTTATGTCAATATTTTAAATTTTAACAATAAACTAAAATTAATATGCTATCTTTCTCAATAATTAATTAATATTTTATCACATCATTTTATTCTAAGGCATAATATATATATATATATATATATATATATATATATATATATATAATTTAAAAATATAAGTAAATTTCTAATATTAGCTTGATAGTGCTTAATCAGCTGCGTTTTGGGCTTAATTGCAGAAGGATAAAAATATTAATCTGTAATATTGAGAGTTTGTAGTGCTTAATCTGCTCTGTTTTGGGTTTGTATCATCATCATCATTTGGGTCACTGGTTGGCGTGGAAGGAGTATCAAGGAAGAAGAGACGTAAAATCTGTAGGTGTTTGAGTTAGATTGATCAAGAACCCGAGACCCGCTTGCAACCCATATAAACCGAAGCAAAAAAGAGTTTTGGACACGACACAGAACAAAGTAAAAAAAAGGGATAATATCTAGCAGGTGCAGGTGAAAAAAAAATCGTCGAAATTCACCCCCCGATGGAATAAGTAAATTTATAAAATCAAATCAAATAAATTCAATCATTTATTTTATTGATTTTATTTTAAAATTGATATGAACTGTCTATTTTGATTCATACTTTACAAATCAAGTTCTCTCTATTGTTTCTACGACATATCAAACGTGGGGACAATGGAATTTGCCATCTATGTTGTCTCTCTTCACTGTGCAAGTGATTGAAGTGGGTAATGAAGAGTCTTACCAGTCACCACTATGCAACCATAGGAAGGGTTCTCTTCTTAGTTCTCTACCTTCTCTCTTTCTTTCTTCATAACTACTCTCATTTCAGTATGTAAAAATTGTTCTCTTCTTGTCCTCCATCTTCTGAATCATTCACATAGTCAAGCCAAGCCTAACATGGAGTCTACTTTGAAGTCTCATCACCTTCTTCGATCGTGGAAGATTACCATAAAGCATCGCACCACCTTGAAGAACCACCATGAAAGACCATTCCATTGTGAATGACCACCGCCAAGCATTGAACCACTACCAACCACCACGAGGCCTCCCAACGTCCCCTTCTCTTGCATGTGGCTTCTTCTCCCCAAACTGACAATCCACCTGCATGACTCGTCACCATCTTATTCAGCACCCGACAAAATCGAAGATCCAAACCGTTAGTCACAGTCCAAATTTTATTGTCTTTAGTTTTATGTGGATTGGGTTTATTATTTAATGCACCTTTTTATATTTAAAAAAAAAAAAAACATATCCTGTTCTAGCAAAATTGATTGTTGAAAAAGTTGAAAAAGCCACCTTTGAAACACCCACCTCAACTCAAGCACCATCAAGCTGCCAGTACACATCCCTGAAACCATTCATCATAAAAAAAAAAAAAAAAACACATTTTCCACTTCTATCACAAAAACAACTCCCTGACCATGCCCCTCTACTCCAAAATGCTACCAACCATCATACAATACTTGTTGGGTTATTTTTGGGTTCTTAACTATGTGGACAAAAACTCAATACCCTCAAGTCTGCTAGGTCTTTCTTATAAAAGGAGAATGGATCAGATTGGGAGAGTGAGAGAAAGAAATTTCGTAGCCAAAAGAGAAGAGAGAGGGGGAAAGAAAGAAAGTGTTATGTTTTCATCTTTACACAGAATAGTCATGTCAAAATCGTGATATATACTTGATTAGTCATTGAATCAAGCTGAAACCTTGACAGTAGGTTCAACACACATATTTTTACATCTAAATTGTTAGGATCTTGATTTGGAGGTTTGTGGTGTGAGAAATTGTGCTCGTACAGTAATGCGATTTTGTAAGTTCTTCACTTTCTTGTTCCTTATTTCTTGTTCTTCATTTACAAGCTCTATTGCTTGTTTATCATGGCTGGTTGTATGCACGAATTTTTGCTTTTGATTGAACACTGTTGTACCTCTATTTAATTATAGTGGATTGATTTTTTTGGTCTGGACGACCCGTGATTTTTACCTCTCACATTGAAGGAGTTTTCCACATTAAAAATCTTGGTGTCTTTTGCAAGATTCTTCTCGTTGTTGCTGACATTCTAGTTTGTGATTTTTCCTTATAGATTCTTGCAATAAGGGAAATTTATATCCGCTACATTATTGTCACATTGGTGGTGTATTATTGGTTTTTCCCATCAGAGTGATATCAGAGCTCTTTGGTTTAAAGGGTATTCTACTTGCCTGAATAATGGTGAGTTTAAATGATACTAATTATCACTTGTGAAAAGGAAAAATGAAAGATTTATTATTTGTTAAGAAAATGCATCTTCTTGTCTTTGCTACTCAGAAGCTAGAATCCATGTTTGATGAAGAATGGGATTTTGAGCATCAATAGGTATGTGGTTTTATCTGACTTTTTGTGGATGAAAATATTTATGATCACATTGCAAGTGAGACACATGCCTCGACTTTGTGTGAGAAGATTGAATCTTTTTATGCCTCAATGTGTGGGAACAACAAATTATTTTTTTTGAATTCTATTGTGAGTTTGAAGTTCAAGAAAGGCACTTCCCTTTCATATCACTTGAATGAGTTTCAAAGGATTCTTGATCAAATGTTAGGAACGGGAATCAAGTTTGAAGATGAGATTTTGGAACTGTTACTTTTGAATTCTCTACCTAACTCTTGGGAGACTTTTAAGGTCTCTATCACAAATTTAGCCTCTAACGGTGTTGTCTCTTTATAAATGACAAATGGTAGTATCCTCAATAAGGAGATGAGAAGGAAGGCACAAGGTTCTCCATCTCGGTCTGTGGTGCTTGTCATTGAAAATAGGGAGAGAAATCAGAAAAAGATAAGAGAAAAGAGCATAAGTAAGTCCAAGTCCAGATACAAGAATATGGAATGTCACTTCTGTCACAAAATAAGACATATGCAAAAGCATTGTGTCTTGTGGAAAAAAGAGAACAGGCAAAAAGGATAAGTCAAAAGAGAAGGATCATGATGATGATGATGATGATCGTGTCACTACTGCTACCAATAATGATCTTGTCATTCTTCGAGACTTTGAGTCGGTTAATCTTATATCTGATGAAAGTGTGTGGATTATTGATAGCGGTGCTATAGTACATGTTACACCAAGGAAGGAGTTCTTTACATCTTAAACCTCAGGTGATTTTGGAGTATTGAAGATGGGTAATGATGGTGTGAAAAAGGTGATTGGTGTTGGTAATGTTTGCTTGTAAACCAACATGGGAGTGTAGTTGTGGCTTAGAGGAGTCAAACATGCTCTAGATGTTCGCTTTAATTTAATATATGTGCATATGCTTGATGATGGTGGTTATGATAATCACTTTGGTTATGGAAAATGGAAACTCACCAAAGGTAACTTGGTTGTGGCCAAAGGGGAGAAATTTTCTAAATTGTATTGGATAAAAGCCTTGGTTGCTAAAGATAGTGTGAATGCCATGGATATGGAGGCATCTTTGTGGCACTGAAGACTTAGTCATATTAGTGAAAAGGGCTGAATTGTTTAGCCAAAAAGGATATGCTTCAAGATTGAAGAATGCAAAGTTGGAGAAGTGTTCTCATTGCATGGTTGATAAGCAGACTAAAGTATCCTTTAAGAAGCATCATCTCTCAAGGAAGTCAGAGTTGCTAGAATTTGTGCATTCTAATGTTTGTGGCCCATTGAAGGTAAAGTCATTTAGTGGTGTACTTTATTTTGTGACCTTTATTGATGATTGTTCTATGAAGCTTTGGGTCTATACTTTAAAGATAAGGGACCAAGGCTTGGAGAAGTTCAAGCAATTTCAAGCTTTGGTTGAGAGACAAGCAGGCAAGAAGGTGAAATGTATTCATTTTGACAACTGTAGTGACTATTATGGACCCTTTGATGTATATTGCAAGAAGCATGGTATTAGACATGAAAAGAATCCTCCTAAAACGCCTTAGTTGAATGACTTAGTAGAGAGGACGAATAGGACATTGATTGAGAGAGTTAGGTGCATGCTTTCTGAAGCAAAGTTGTCTAAGCATTTCTAGGGTGGGGCACTTTACACAGCAGTGCATGTTATTAATCTCAATCCTACAATTGCTTTGAATATTGAGGTGTCAGAAAAGATTTGGTTGGGCAAAAATGTCAAGTATGATCATTTACGAGTCTTTGGTTTAAGGCCTTTGTGTATGTTCCAAAGAATGAAAGATCCAAGTTGGATGTAAAGACTAGGCAATGTATCTTCATTGGGTATGGTCAAGATGAGTATGATTATAGGTTGTATGATCCTGTTGAGGAGAAACTTGTCACAAGCCATGATGTGTAATTCATGGAAGACCAAACCATTGAAGACATTGATAAGGTAAATAAGACTACACCTAACAAAGATAATAGTTTGTCTATAATTGATCTAGTTTGGATGTATGTACATGATCTAGATACTGTTAAGAATAACGTTCAAAATGGTGAGCAACATAATTATGTTGGTGATCAGAAGCTTGGAGATAGTTTTGATATTCCTCCTAATGATGATGCTGAAAAGGAACAAGAGATATCACAAGTGAGAATCTAGGTGATGCTCCCGAACCGCCTCCAGTTCAACTCAAGAGGTCTAATAGGCAGAGACAATCATCTACAAGGTATACTTTTGATGAGTATGTGACCTTGATAGATGGAGAAGAACCTGAGTGTTGCCAGGAAGCCATGGAAAGTGAAGAGAGGCAAAAGTGGCTAAATGCAATGCAAGATGAAATAAAGTCTTTGTATGATAATCACACTTATGATTTAGTGAAGTTTCCTAACAAGAAGGTCTTAGAAAATTGGTGGATTTATAGGGTAAAGCAAGAGAATAATTCTACATCTCCAAGGTATAAAGCTAAATTAGTAGTGAAAGGCTTGAGACAGGAAAAAAAAAGGTGATGATTTCAATGAGATTTTCTCTCCTATGGTGAAGATGTCATCCATCAGAATTGTGCTAAGTTTCGATGCTACTCTTGATTTGGAGGTTGAGCAAATGGATGTAAAAACAGCTTTCCTTCATGGTGATTTGGAGGAAGATATATACATGAAGCAACCTGATGGTTTTTAGATTAGTGGAAATGAAGACTATGTGTACAAGCTCAAAAAGAGCTTGTATGGTCTAAAGTAGGCTCCAAGACAATGGTACAAGAAGTTTGAGTCTGTTATGTATGAGCAAGGCTACAAGAAGACTACTTCTGATCATTGTGTCTTTGTTAGAAAATTTTCTGATGATGACTTCATTATCTTATTGTTGTATGTTGATGACATGCTTATTGTTAGGAAAAGTATTTCTAGAATTGACAAGTTGAACGAGTCATTCTCCAACACTCCCCATCAAGTTGGTAAATGAATATCAATCATTCCTAACTTACCATTTAGTTCTTGAAATCTAGTTGCACGGAGCCCTTTGGTGAAAACATATGCCACTTGGAGCCCGGTAGGAACATGTGTTGTGACTATAAGTCCACTGTCTAACTTATCTTTAATGAAATGTTTGTTAATCTCAATGTGCTTTGTCCTATTGTGTTGGACTGAATTATAAACAATACTAATAGCTGAGTTGTTGTCACAAAACAAGTTTATAGGTCCCTCATATTTTACTTTGAGGTCATCAAGAACAATCTTCATCCACAATCCTTCACATATACCCTGTGTCATGGCTCGAACATCTACTTCTACACTAGATCGAGAAACCACATTTTGCTTCTTACTCCTCCAGGTTACTAGATTTCCTCCCAAAAACATACAATATCTCGAGGTGGATCTTCTATCCACAACTGATCTTGCATAGTATGCATATATATATATATATATATATATATATATATATATATATATATATATATATATATATATATTTCCATGGACAATGTACCTTCTTTTCTAAACAACAATCCTTTTCTAGACTTACCTTCAAATACTAAAGGATCCTTTCAACTACCTGAAGGTGTCTTTCCTTAGGATCATGCATAAATTGGCTGACCACACTAACAACATAGGCAATATCTAGCTTAGTGTGGGATAAGTAGATCAATTTCCCCACCAATCTTTGATATTAGGACTTCTCTATAATTGGACTTTCCTCACACTCCATCCTATGGTTCTGCTCAATAGGTACCCCTAAGGTCTTGCATCCTAATTTTCCTGTTTCTTTGAGAAGATCGAGTACATACTTCTTTTGGGAGATAAAGATACCTTGTTTAGAATATGCAACCTTAATCCCAAGGAAGTATTTCAGCTTTCCTAACTCCTTCATTTCAAGTTGTGTTGCTAACTTTTCTTTTAGAGTTAATTTTTCAATCTCGTCATCACTTGTAACAATCATATCGTCTACATAGACTAGGAGAATGGTGAGTTTACCATCGAGAGAATGTTTTATAAAGAGAGTATGATCACCTTGACTCTATTTGTATCCTAGGGATATCATGGCATGAGCAAATCTTCCAAACCATGCTCGAGGAGACTGTTTAAGTCCATACAATGTCTTTTTGAGTCTGCATACCTTGTTCTTTTCATTATGAGAATAGAATCATGGAGGAATCTCTATATAGACTTCTTCTTCTAGGTCTCCATGAAGGAAGGCATTTTTAACATCAAACTGTTACAAATTCCAGCCAAAGTGGGCGGCTAAGGAAATAATAAATCTTACCATGTTCACCTTTGCTATAAGGGCAAACATTTCCTCATAATCTATTTCATAAGTCTGTGTATACCCTTTAGCAACCAATCTTGCTTTGTATCGCTCAAGGGTCCCGTTGAATTTACACTTCACAATGTATATTCATATATAGTCTATAGCTTTTGTCTTTGGGTCTATCAACAATCTTCCAGGTTGAGTTTTTTTCTAAAGTCTTCATCTCTTCTTTCATTGCTTGAACTAAATTTTCATCTTTCAAATCTTCCTATACTGATGTAGGTGTTTTGATTGCATCAATGACAATAATAAAACTTTGATGTTGTACAGAGAGATGGTTAGTACACACAAATTGAGAAATAGGATACTTGACACAATCGTTTCCCTTTCCTCAAAGCAATAAGCATGTCATCACTAACATCCTCAATGGAGTTATCAGAAATACTTACTTCCAACTCAGACATTTGGACTTGCTCTGGGATCTAAAGTGGAGGACAAACAAAGAATGAGTGTGTTTCATTAAAAACAACAACCATTGAGACAAAGAATCGACAACTCGAAGGATGATAACACTTAAAATCCTTTTTATTTCAGGGATAACCAATGAAAACACATTTGACAGCTCTAGGATCTACCTTCCCACGATGTGGATTATGAGAGTGGACAAAGGCAACACACTCAAAGACACAACTTTGTAAGCTTAACATTAGGGGAGAAGAAGGAAAGAAGGATAACATATGTTTAATTTGACTAATATCGTTTAAGACCCAAGTGGGTAAACTGTTGATGCGATAAGTGGTAGTTAAGACATCTTCTCCCCAATATACATTAGGAATAGACATTTGGAAGAGGAAGGCTCTAGCAACCTTAGGAGATGACGATTTTACCTTTTGGCAACCCCATTTTGTTGGGGAGTATTCACACAAGTCTATTCATGAACCACACCATTATCTTTAAGAAACTTGGATAACTCAATATTTACAAATTTAGTACCATTGTCTGACCGTAGTCTTTTAATAGATTTATTAAATTGATTTTTTACAAGAAAAAAAAATTAAAAAATATTTGACAAACCTCATATTTATGTTTCATAAGAAATATTCACGTCACACGGGTACAATCATCAATAAACGATATAAACTACTTAGTCCCCGATATAGAGTTACTAGCTAGCCCCCACACATCATAATGAATGAGGTCAAAAGATTCAAGACTTATATTACTGCTAAGAGAAAATGTTGCATGATGGTGCTTTGAAAATTGACAAACATCACACTTAAAGGATTCGACATACTTTTTTGTAAATAAATGTGGAAACATTGTCTTAAGTAACCTAAACGGTGGATATCCACAACGTTTATGGTAAAGTCAAATTTGAGCAGCTGGCCAAGTTTATGAGATTGCGCATTGACTGGAAGCCAATTCTTCCTTATTGGTGTTATTACCTATCTTTGTATGTTGTAAGTAGTATAACCCACCCTGCTCTTTAGCAACTTCAATCGCCCTCCCCGTTGTAAGTTCTTGAATAACAGAATGAGAACGAGAAAATGTCACTGTACAGTTCCAATCTTGTATAAGTCTATGAATGGAGATAAGGTTGTTAGCTAATTTTGGAACATGAAGAACATTGTGTAGAGATAAAGAGGAGTAAAGTTGGACATTGCCAGATCTAACAATAGGAACATGATCTCTATTAGCAACAGTAATAAGTTGCTTTTTGAATACTTTAAGGTATGATGTAAAATATGAAGGAAAAAGGATCATATGATCTGTTGCCCCAAAATTAAGGATTCAGATGCTTTGTGGAACTGAATCAAAAATTATTGAAGGAACTCTTACCTTTCATGGTCAAACCACATGTGCCAAGAGGCTTACTTTTTGAGTTTATGAGGACTCAAAGGTAATCCATCTCCTCCTTACTAAAGGCTTGAATATCATGGTCAAGTTGCAAGGTAGAAGGATGTTCAACAACATTCTTCTTATCGGAGATTGTTTGATTCACCCACATTTGAGTTGAGCATTTATTTCCACCCATTCATTGAAGAAATTTCTCCTTTCCATAAAGCTTGTAGCAGGTATCCTTGGTATGTCCTGGTCATTTGCAATACATAAAGTATTCTCAACGACTACTCTTTGTGAAGGGTTTTCTTTCAAAGGTTGATCTTTTTGTGGGACCTTTTCCTGTCACCATTGTAGATCCTATGTTGGAGCTTCCTTTATCAAGCATGACTGATAGTCGGGTCTTTTCACTCAGCACAATAAAAAATACCTCAAACAAAGAGGGAAACTTCTCCTTACCTAGAATCTGAACCCAAATAGGATCGTATTCAAAATTCAAGTCATGAAGGAACTTAAAGATTCTCCCCATTTCAACGAGCCCAGTGTATGCAATAGAATCAGCTTCACACATCTTCAATCCTTGGTACTGGTCCAACTCAATCTATAATCCATTCAAAGTCTCATAGTACTCTATTATGAAGAGGGTTCCTTGTCTAAAGTTGAAGATTTTGCTTTCAATATCATAGCAAGAAGCAATGTTCTTTTTCATTGAATATGTCTCAATGAGATTCTCTCATATCTCACATACGGAGGAATAAAACATATAATTTCGGCTTATTTTTGGAGTCATGGAGTTCTATAGTCATGTCATAATGAGAGAATCATCACCATCCCATGCTTCAAACTTTGGGTCATCTCTAGGTAAGCCATTTCCTTCAATATGACTCAACTTCTTGCACCATTTAAGAGTAATACGAATATACTATGTCCATTGTAGATAATTACAATCGTCAAGGCAAGAAGAACTCACCAAATTTGGAAGTTCATTAGGTTCGAAGGTAATGATTGTATCTTCTACCATTATCACAGATAGTTGGGAACAATAAAAAATATTTTGACTAGTCTTGCATCGACGTTTGAGTCTCGTCAGAGGATAGCAGTTTATTGAAGTGAGGCAGCGGAAACAGAACTCCCAAGATCTGGAGTTCTGATACCAAATTGGAAGTAAAAGAAATTGTGTATTAATTGAATTGAATAATACAATTTCTAATCTTCCTTTTTATAAGGTAAATGTCAGCTACCTAAAGATATTATAACTAACAACAGATTAAAATATAACTAGATAATATGTGATATTTATGATCTCCTAATGAAATATTTAAATATTTGTAACCATTTAATCTAATATTTAATCTAATAAGATATTTAGATGTTTATAACCTCTTAATAAGTTATCTACCATATCTTATTAAATATTTACAATATCTTCAACATCTTGAAAGACATGAAGCACATGGAAATGACACTGAGCATACAAAGACCAAAGCCCTTCAAGTACTAATGATTAGAAAGAGTTTGAAGAGACTTACGGAGGAAGTTTTCCTCCTTCTTAACTTGTAGGACCTTTGTATAGTTTCTTTAGTTTGTTTACTTTGTATTAGAAATTGTGCTTTGTTCCGTTGAATGCATCTGGAGTTTTTGAATGGAAGCCCCTTTGGATGGCATCTGCAGTCTTTAGACAGTAGGCCCTTTGGATAACATCTCGAGTCTTTGAACGGCACCTGAGTCCTTTGGACACACCTGCCTTTGGATGCCTCCTTATCAGTGTGCTCGAAGCCTAGTTACCTTGCATGACTAATACATATGGATGAGCACTTTGCATTTTATCATGTATCATGTTCATGAATAATGGAATGGAAACTTACTCATAAAGAGACTAATTTCAAGTTCCTCCTAGATCAAAGATATGGATGGATATTTCGTCAATGACCTCACGAATGTAACTAGAAACAAGGTAACTAAGGCACATATTAGTCATAGCATAATGTCCAAGGTAACAAGGAATTCCTCTTACTCCTAAACATACAATTGTATGACGATTGTATGTTTAGGAGTAAGAGGAATAAAGGAATGTATGACGGGCACTTTGCATGTTACTATTCACTCTCATGGACTATGTAGTGTGTTAATGCATGCATATGAATGCCATAAGTTAATTCTTCATGTCACATCTAAGTTGTCTAAACTATCCTTTATGTGTGTGCTAGAATGGTGTAATTATCACAGCACTAGGATGTTATGCGTTCAGATAGATGCATTCCCACACTTTAGACCCAAGATTATAGTCCATAGTTGAAGTGGCATCCATAGTGAAATAGAGAATTGTTTAATTAAAGTGCCTAGGAGTTCTACATATAAACCATTAAGTAAAGGCATTAATTTGGTCATTTCATTATAGGTTCTGAGACTCTTAGAAGTGTTTGCAAATTCTAAGGAACATGCATGTGTTGATAACCATTCCTTGGAATCAAATAAGGTAGGTGATATGTGAGAGAACACTTTTGAGGAAATCAATGGTGACTTATGTTGGACATATTTAACATCTTTTATGGTTAATATTGACACATTTATTGAATCTTGAGTTATTGGACTTAATTGGGCTTAGTTTCTAATATTTGCTTATTTTTGGATTTACTTCTCATTATGATGTTTTTTTGTGTAGGTCATATTTAGAGTTACAAACCTCCAAATTGGATAATATTTGTGACTCTTGAAATCTAAGACAAAGATCTACAACTTTTTTCTTTTTGGCTCAACCTAGTTCGACCTTCTTCCGTATTCGCTAAAAGTTGCAGCCTCTACATCCATTCTATTGGGCCTTCCTTTGCATATTCTAGCCCAGTTTTGGAACTTTTGTTAGTTGACCTTTGGGTTGTGAAATCCTCTAGCCCAAAACACATTCCTTACCATTGAGATCATATATCAATTATTTTTAGGGTTAGACACTTTACAGATTTTACATATTTGGTTTTTAGAGGTTTCTTGGATCACAAGTTTCATTTCTATTATATCTTCTCTTCTAGGTTTTCTTTGTATTTTGTACTTCATTTTTTGTGATGATTTTCATGGAAGACTAAGCTCTCTTATCAATTCAAAGTTTCATGATTGTGGTTAGGTTTGAGTTTTTGAATTCTTTATTATGAAAATTCTGCTATATCTCTCTTTTCTTTCCAATTCTATATCCATTTTCATGATTATGTTTTCATATAAGATTTTGGATTGTGTTAGCTTATGATTGATTAGTCCCAATCTAATTGAGGTTAGGTAATTGATTGATCACCGAAATCAATCAATTAAGCACTTGAATCCATGTTATTAGGGACTATGATTGTGATCTCAATTTATAGAGACGAATGTTAGATGACTATTTAATAAATCTTGAATTTATATGAATTTGCACCCTTATGTGAATTGTGATAACAAAACTACATGATTGGATCATTGGATGGGTGTACCACAATTCTGTTACATTCAAATCTATTCTGCATAATTTTGCACTTTTACAATTTTATTTTTACAATTACATGCATACAAACTCTCTTTTGCATTCAATTCAATTTCTATTTAACAAGATTAGACGCTACAAGATTGTGTCCTTGAGATATTTGACCTAAAAATAAGAAAAATCTAGTTGTTTTAATAGTGTTTAATAGCATTATCAATATGTACCCTATGAACTCTATGAACATATGAGGCCATGGTGAGGATAGTAAGCATTGTGTCCTTGGATGTGATGTATGGGTTCTTCTTAAAGCCCAAGACACAAGGTCTTAATTAGTAATTAAGAGACTTCATCCAAGTCATTAGATGATAGATATAGACGACCCCGACACTTAGAGTCCATTGCATGATTATTTGTATGATCATCCATTGAAGTATACTATGACTATACATGCCTTAGTTACCTTGTCTATAGTTACATTCGTAAGGTCATTGGCAGAACCTCCATTCATATCTTTGATCTAGGAGGAACCTGGAATTAGTCTCCTTATTGGTAAGTTTTTGTTCCATTATTCATGATACATAACTCATCCCTATCTTGCACTTCTGTAGGCACTCAAGTTCTGAATTTGAAGAAAATTTCTTTTCAAGAAGAGGAGCCTAATGTATATTTATAAAGGCATGAAGCACATGGAAAGGATATTGAGCATAAGACCAAAGTCCTTCAAGTACACATGATTAGAAAGACTTTGAAGAGGCTTAAGGAGGAAATTCACCTCCTTCGTAACTTGTAGGACATTCATATAGTTTTTTTAGTTTGTTTACTTTGTATTATAAATCATGGTTGCATCTGGAGTCCTTGGACGAAAGCCTCTTTGGACGAAATCTGGAGTCTTTGGATGGCAGGACCTTTGGACGACATCTAGAGTCTTTGGATGGCACCTGGAGTCTTTGGACACCAAACCCTTTGGACGATATTTGAAGTCTTTGGACGGCATCTAGAGTCTTGGGATGCCAGACTCATTGAACGACAATTTGGTCTTTTAGACGATGAGTCTTTTGGATGATACTTGGGTTCTTTGGACTCCATGCCTTTGGATGGCACTTGAATCCTGTGGACAGACTCACCTTTGGACGTCCTCTAATCAACATGCTCGAAGCCTTGTTTTTTGATCGTGTTTGTTCCAAGGCCCAAGGCCTTTTAAGTTTAGTAGGTTTTACACCTTTTATAAGTAGGATCAGTATATAAACCTGGTCCTAACTTATTTGTAAGGAACTTTGGTTCATTTGTGGTATATTGCGTAACAAGCATTTGAGAGAATTTTTTCAACTTGTTCTTGGATTAGAACACTTAATTCTCATCAAGTTTTCCATGAGACTTATAACGAATCTCATTTTTTCTTATCTAATTTCCACGAAATCAGTGGTGAGTCATTTCTATATCTTATCCATTTTCTTCTTTTCAATTCCTTTCTATCTTAAGTTTTAATGATAATCTTGTTCGTATTTTCGTAACATTTGCAATTGTGTTAAGTGTGAAATTCAAATTTAACCGAAACGTATCAACAATTAATTGTTTAATAATTCTATGAAATAATTATTAGTGTTTTGAAATTGCAATGGTAAATATCTAAAATTTTGATTTGTCCAAAATTATAAAATAGAGCTTTTCAAATTCTAATCCAACACATGCATTATTTCTTAAGGTGAAGCATGAATAAGGTCACTAAGAAATTCTCTCACTCACTTTTCACTAGATAAAATTTATTAAAATTTATGAATAAAATTTACAAAAATTTTGTGATTTAAAATAAATTTTAGTAAAAAATGTTAAATAAAATTCTAAAAAAAAGCATGTAATTTGACTATTCAAAGCCAATAATTTATAATAACCTTTTTGCCCACGAGATGGAAACCAGACTCCCGTTACTTTCTATATATAGCGAGAAGGAATACAAAGTAACTACTACAGCAGTACAACCACAAGAAGAAACACCATGACTCCATGAGTTCAAAATTCATCTATTTATTTATTTATATCAGCATGAGTTCAGAAAATTGTATAGATAGGAAGCAGTATGTTCTGGTGCATGGGGCTTGCCATGGAGCTTGGTGTTGGTACAAGCTCAAGCCACGCTTGGAAGCTGCAGGCCACAAGGTCACAGTAGTCAACCTTGCAGCTTCTGGGGTCAACATGGACAAAATTGAAGATGTTGATACTTTCTCTGAGTACTCTAAACCTTTGTTGCAGCTATTGGCCACAATTCCCCCAAAAGAGAAGGTAGTTCTAGTGGGTCACAGCTTTGGGGGGCTCAGCATAGCACTTGCCATGGACAAATTCCCAGAAAAGATAGCAGTTGGTGTTTTCTTAGCAGCTTTTGCTCCAGACATTGAACACAAGCCATCCTATGTCTTGGAAAAGGTCTGCTTCTTAGTCTTGAGGTTACTTCTGGAAATTTTCATCAATTTTCTTACTTATACAAGTGCAATTGCTGCTCAACAATATAAATTATGGAACTAATTTAATATAAATACATGACACCCGCTTTCATTTGTCAAACAAAAAGAGTGAGAAATTAAATTACACTCATCTTCGCCATTATTATATTTTCTTTTTCAACAGTACGATGAGATGAGTCCAGTGGATGCATGGTTGGACACTGAATATGCCCCGACTGGAAACAAAACAATAATGTTATTTGGTCCCAAGTACTTGTCCAACAAGCTGTACCAGCTCTCTTCCGTTGAGGTAATTACATGTTACGACAATTACACCATTGCCTGAATTAGTTGTCTATTGTAATTATGCATGAAAGTCTTGGAAGTTTCAAGTCTCCAATAAAAACAAATTAATTAATAAGAATGGGATTTTGCAGGACCTTGAATTGGCCAAGACATTAGTAAGGCGATCGTCACTCTTCGTGGAAGACTTGTCTAAGCAAAAGAACTTCTCGAAAGAGGGATATGGGTCAGTTCCACGTGCCTATATTGTTTGCACTAAGGACCTTGCAATTACATTGGAATATCAGTTCTGGATGATCCAAAATGCTGGATTCAATGACGTTGTAGAGATCAAAGGAGCAGATCATATGGCTATGCTTTGCAAGCCACAACAACTGTTCGATTCTCTCCAGCAGATCGCTACTAAATATGCATAAATTCATGACGCAGGCTTTGTTGTGTTTGAATTCGTCTTGTGTTAGAATAAGATCTCGTTTTAAACCACGACTCCACGAGACAAATAAATAAAGCGATAATCTTGCATCTCCTGTGTCATTTCCATAGAAAAGTGATTTTACGATACAACATAGTTTATAAAGCTAAGTAGAGCAACTAACTTCCAAACTAATATAACTAGTCTTTAACTAATCTGTGTACCTCTAATATTTTCTTTATCATGATTCACCTATTGGCCTTTATGGGTATTCCTTCCTTAATTTGTTATTGTTTTCAAACGAGTCAGCTATTAAATTAAAAAAATTAAAAGGTGAAAAAAAGAATAACTCTTTAAAAATTACACTTAGAATAATTTAATTTTTCATAAAAATATATTAAAAATCACAAGAAAAAGTGTTGTATTAATTGAATGTCATGAGGTTGTCCATCGGTAGATAATTGGTTGCAGGAAGTGGGGTCTAAACAATATAAATGCATTTCGTTGATTGATACCTCATTTAAATAATGGACAAACTTAGATCCAATTCTCAATGTATTTTTTATTTTTTAATTAGAATTAAAGTTTTATTTCTGTTAATTTATGTAATAATGATTTTTAATTAAACTTCAATAAAAGAGGACATGTGACTTAATACAATAAATTTTCAATTTTAATTAAAGAATAACACAAAAAAATACTTAATGAAACTATGTATAAGTTGTCTTTTATAATTGCGATGGGATTCATTTTTACAAATATATTTTTTTTCTTACTTTACATGACAGAGGTGATTTTTTTTTTCTAGTAGTGCAACTTTATAAAATTCATTAAATGGATCCCAACAATTATTCCACATTCTTAATTCTTATTTGAACTTAAAATTTTATCTTATTTCTATTTTAATTTCAAATCAATAAATACTTAAAAAATAATATAATATTTAATTCATGTACAAACTTATTTCTACTGATTTTTCTAAAATATTTTATTTGGAAAATTTTAAATTTCATTAAATATATAGTCATAGCCATTTTTATATTAATTAAAATATATAAAAAATTATGCCAAATACATAACAATTTATAAAGAAAAGAACATTCGATCTTCATTATTTTGATACCTACCTAAAATATAAGTATAAATACAAATTAAACCCTAAATATAAATATCAATATAAATTAACTCTAAATATCAATCCCAATATCAAGATGAAGATGAAAATCAATATCAATAATATAAAGATAAATATAAATATCAATACCAATATCAAAATATCAATATCAATACCAAGAATAATTCCAACACCAATATCAAGATCAATACCAATATAAATATAAAAATAAAGATAAATATCAATATCAATACAAATATAAGCATAATATTCATATCAATATCAATATAAATATAATAAGTATAAAGTAAGCATATTATTTAATAGTTATATATAAGATATATATAATATAAAAAGAAATCAAATTGTTTCAAGAATAACTCCTTATCATTACTATTTATTTCTTTACCATCTACTAAATCTAATAACTATCGTATCTTTATTTATTAAATTACAAGAAAATGAATCATAAAAATTAGAAATAATTTGATATTTCTTCTTCGTATAATATAAGTTCCGTGAGTATTACTAATAGTGTGTTTTGTATAATGGTTTAGAGACGAGTTTTGAAATGGTTAATACAAAGAAAAATAAGTACCTCTACCATAGGAAGAAGAAAATAATTGCAGAAAAAATAAACACGCAAAGGTAATAAAAGCATTGTGTGTTGACTCCAATATACTTAGAAATCAAACCTTAAAAAAAATTAGTTACCTGGCACAACTAAGATTTGATCTCACTACCAACCATTCCAAAATACATTTTCAAAATATTAGACCAAACACATTATTAAGAAACTTATATTATATATACCTTATATATATAATTATTAAATAATATACATATACATACTTGATACTAAATATCAATATCAATATAAATTTAAAGAAAATAAGAATAAAATTTACATATTATAAATATAAGGTATATATAATATAAGTTTCATAAATATTTTTAAAGTGTTTGGTCGAGTGATTTAGAAATGAGTTTTGAAATAGTTGGTAGTGAGATCAAGTCTCAGTTGCATCACTTAGTAAATATTGAAGCCATACAGAAAATACTTATAGTAGATTAAAAGATACTCTAAAGACCCAATTTACTCATCTAAAACCCGAAAACTAGAATCGCACATATGCAATTCCTCAAAACTAAAAGTATAATTAAACTAAACAATTATTACAAAAATCAACCATCTTGAAAAATATAATTAAAGAAAATTATCACAAAGGTAATAAAACCATTAAGTGTTGACTCTGATATACATTTAGAAATTAGACCTTGAAATACAGATAGTTATTACTCTTCAGAAATTGACATAAGCCTTATAAGTTCAAATATCTTGTATTTTTGGATGAATGAATCACGTGAAGATCAATCAACCCTTTATAATAGATGTAGTTAGCCCAGAAATTGTCTTACTAAATTGATATAATCCTTATACTTTGAATTTTGTACTAAGTTCAAATATTTTGTATGTTATGATGAATGAAACACGTGAAGATATCAAGCAACCTTTCATACAAGCGCAAGCGAAATTGAAAGAGTTTGATTTTTTTAATTGAGCCTTGTAAGTGCACTGGACCTTAACACCCTATTAAGTTTTGGATCAAGTCAAGGAAACAAAATGGATCAAATAAAGATGAGCTAGATGACGAACCTGTTTTTTACCAAGGTCCTTGTAACAAAAAGAGATGAAACTAACCCAAAGTCTTTCATGCTTCATTTTGCGCAATTCCATATTCCTAATCTGTTTTTTTCCGCCCTCTAATATGCTACAAGAAATTATAACATTAGTCACTTGAAACCATTTTCACGCCAGCCTTGAAGTGAAGGGATACAAGCTTAACCAGGCAACGAAGTTTTCCACTTTTGGTCTTCTACTGCATTACATGCTTGTTTGGAGGAGCAAAAATGCAAGCTCCGATCCAAGTAACAAGAGAAAGGCATTCGCAAGAAAGACATCCTACAATACGAGAATCGCTTGGATTACTTGGAGGATATAGTACAAAAGGCATCGCAAGGGGAAGATCATGCTGATGCCTAGAAGTTAAGGGAATGGTTAGTACCTTTACAAATTCAAGATTGAAGACAGTGGTAGGTAGGAACCACTCATGCACCCTATATCCATGATATTGCTCACCCAACTCCCGGAGATGTCATGTAACCCCAAACCCTTATAGAATAATCAATAGATTTGGAGTGAACCAAGACTGATACTAAATGGACACCAGTAGCAAAAAGGTCTAGAGCTGTGGCACTAAGACCCGTCTATGCCAGTCTAGTAGCCATATTATACCCACACAACTCTGAACCAGCACAAAGTTTCTCTACTTTCTGTCTCTCCGTGCCACCAATACCTGCTTCCAGCAAGTAGTCTACTCAATCAGCAAACTAAAGCATGAAATGACAAACAAGAAAAAAAAATTATCTAGCATTAAAAACACTCAAGAAGATAAGGCCTACTTTTTTTCCCATGAGCATCCTACTCACCCAAAATGTAGTTCTGTAGCCATTAATAATCACAAGATAGCCAAGCTTTCAGGGTCAGACATGCAGTTTTGGTAATTACTCAGTATTCAGTCCATGGAATCCCTTTTCTTGACAGCAGAACTCATGAAATCTTCTTAGACTACAAGAAATAAGATCATCATTTTTTTTTCTTCAGATACATAGAATAATAATTCTAAAAGCTTGACCCATCTGTTGAACAAATAAATTCATTGTTTAGCAACATACCGTTTCAGAAGCACTTCAGGATTATATGGAAACAACTTCTTTTGATGAAGATTATAAACAGAATTGTTCAATGATAGTAAACATTCTGCAGCTTTCTTGAATGGCTTAATATTGTAGCACTTGAATCCACATCCCATGTCTTCCTTATAATTCTTGATATGCAATGTGATACTTCCACTGTTGTCAACTGACGTAGGCATTCCATCTGCTTGAAACTGTAGACCACCCCCTACAACTTTTCTTCTCTTGCAAGATGATTGATCCAAAAATTCTCCAAATAATGGAAATTCCACAAATGACTTCCATGAGTTGCATATCAAATGCAAGCATCTACCCACAAACATGCAAAAGAGAAAAAGTAAAGCCAACTTTCAAGTAGCAACTAGTCAGGATAAGTAAAACAACCAAAAATAGCAATTTATTAGCAATTCTTTCTTGATCGGTTTCACCCTTACATTAAACTAACAATGCAAACAGTTGATTCTGAACCCTGAACTTATCCTCCACAATTGAATAATGGAAAAAGAAATTGGGGGTGGAACAAAAATTTATAAAATGTGAGGCTGACCAGAGTTTTCTTTTACATGAATCAAGGAATGCAAGATACCAAACCATAACCTCGGAATAATCACAGATATGCTCAGAAGGTCCGGCAGAAAACTAGTCAATACAACCAGATCTGGTTATAGCTTTGCAAGTTTATTTGTAACCACAGAAAGGGAAACTTTTAATGAAGTTGCAACGAAATACCTTAGAAAATATTTAGCACATCTTATTCCAGTATCTTTGGAAATAAGGTAATCAAGAAGCACTTGGTGATCATAATGTATCTGCAGATCAGTAAGTAAAGGACAAGATAATAAGATTTTTTATTGTTTTACAAATTAAACTAATTATAAAGTGGATAGCAATGGGGTGTCTATCTTCATGTGCTAAGGTAGTTTATTATACTAGCCTCTGAAAGAAACAGATGGAGAAGGTGCACAGGATTAAAAATGTCTGACAGCTCAAAAGGAAAATCTTTCGTTACATCCTGATACACAGCATCCTTTCTTTCAGACCTACATCATCCAAATCTCATTACAGTGGATCCTTCCATTAAGTGGTTAATAAAAATAGCAAAAAACTGAATACAATTGCTTACTGTTGCTGGAGACAAGATGATATGCTAAACAAAAGCAAAAGCACTTCAAACAATAGATCATCCTGCCATTCAAGTGATAAATAACACCAATGAAACTACAAGATATTGTCATTAAAAGATTCAAAACTATTATGCTGGAGGAAAACAAGACAGACTTCAGACTCTCATTAATGCCTCAGTGTTGCAAATATATTTAAGAAGCATGGACACAGACACTCAAAATGTCCCATTAGGATTTGAAGTGATCCGATATGAAAACAGCTTCGGTAAAGTTTCTGAGCTTCACAGTTCCCAATACATGATCACAAACTAGTCAGAGTAACTTAATCAAATTGCCAGTAGTAGTTAACTTAATCTTCAAAATATTTCATATGGAGCCAAGAGTTATAAAAAACCAAAATTTACAGAACTGGAAATTGTTTGAAGACAATGGCCATGCCAAACAAGCTTCATACTCATAAACTAATACACACAAGCAGCATGAATAGACAAACCTCACAAAGATATAGCTGGAGGAAAGATGACATGAAGTTCATACATATCTGCAAGTACTTTTCGTGGTTCATAGAAATTGAAGTTGGAAGATGTCCTTGAATCCACTTGTAAAGTTCTAGTGATCCCTTTTTTCTGCAGAAGTGATCATGCTCTGAATCCAGGTTAGGGGTAAAACAGGAGCACAAAGTTGAACAATTATAGTGGTTTGCATTTTCTCCTCTTTGACAGATCAAACTGAAAGAACAAGCCAGTAAGAGGTAAACAGCTTGTCTTTGTAGGTGGCCAGAAGGCACCATACATGCTTGTCCATCAGACAAGCTCAATAAAAATGGAGATCCTTCCAGACAATCAATTTGATCAGAGTGAAATTGAGTCAAGGATAGCTGCAAAAGCTCTTGAAAGTAGTTAAGAAGGAGATCAAGCCAAGAAAGCCGGATCCGACAGTCTAGACCTGTGAGTGAGCCAAGTCTGATCATCAGAATCTGCAGAAAACATAGTAATTGGTTTTAAGAGTGCCTTCCACCCTAAACATTGCAACCCAGAAACAAGTCTTTTAACAAAGTTTTAAATTTCAGTTATTTCTCTTCTTTTTCTCTTTCAACTTTTCCAATGATTGTAAACTAATGAAAAAATAAAGCAACTATATATAGCAACTTATAATAACAAAATTTTTTGTCCCTGCTAATGAAATGACAAAAGGATTACTTTATAATTCAGCAATGAAAGATGGCAAATACTAATTTCTAACACAAGGTTAAAAATATACTTCTTAAGCATCCTGAGCTCAAGTAATCAACTTGAACAATGCACAAAGAACTAGAAGCAGTAAAGCCTCTTGACAGAAATATGGAAAGGGCATTACCCACCAATTTTGGCGAGGTGGGTTGTGTTTTACAACCTACTTAACCTGC
The DNA here is from genome assembly GCA_025330945.1 of Mucuna pruriens. Classification (NCBI taxonomy): domain Eukaryota; kingdom Viridiplantae; phylum Streptophyta; class Magnoliopsida; order Fabales; family Fabaceae; genus Mucuna; species Mucuna pruriens. Next base: position 1,191,914 of record JAENHJ010000004.1, on the reverse strand, counting down.
TCCACTCAACCCACCATCGGGACAAGTTGAACCTGTCAGATTTTGTTTTGTACGGAGGGGAGCAATTTTAAAACTAAAAATATATATCTTTGATTATTATTTTATGATTTTGTTTTGACTATTGTCAATTAAATTGGTTATATTTAAATGTAAAACTTTAACATTTCTCTCATTTTCAATTTCTTCTATTTTAAATTTTTTTGCCCCTTTTTTTGTTTAATTGATATTTTTTATTTTTAAAATTGTTAACCCACCAACCAATCCTAAAATGGGGGTAAGTTGTTATTTTCAACCCACTTCCCAAAACGGGGCTGACCCAACCGTTTCCTGAAAGATCAACAGCAGTGTGGGTTAACCCGGTTTGCCAAACAATGACCTGGCAAACATATGAACAAACAACAACTTAAAGGACTGTTTGGTTTGAAAACATGTTTTTTGTTTTCATTTTCTGTTTTCACTTTTAATTACAAAAGTGTCTCATTGTTTCTTATTTCAAAAGTTTATATAGGGAAAGTGAAAGCATGTTTTATAGTTTTCTCTTTTCACTATTTCCTATACAAACTTTTGAAAACCGGAAGCAAAGTGAAAATAAAAACAAGGTGACAATTTTATAATGAAAAGTGAAAGCAAAAAATGAATACAAAAACAATTTCTCAAACCAAATGCCCCCTAAGCTTTTACAACCTTTCTTGTAGTTGCACACTGAGGCTTTAAAGGTTGCAACATGTCTTCTACACACTGGAATGTGGGGACAACTCATAACTATTCATTATGCCAATGGTATATGTTGTATTTAAATGGGGAGATTTAGAAGAATTTAGAACAGAATATTTTAGAGAGAATTTAGAGAATGAGAATGTTTTATTATTAAAGAGAATGTAGTACATAGGTTCTGCATATCATCCATATAGACTTAGTGGGAGATTATTTTTCCTAGGATAATATTAATTGAGTGCAACTTCCTAGACACTAATACCCATGAGTAATAAATGCATTTTATCATATGATACATGAACATACTATTTCCTAAATGCATTGCCATTAACTAATACTATTTCCAACAGTATATAGCCAAAGAGTAGGCATGCTACTGAAATTTTAGAGTTCAGATGGAAAAAAGAGAATACATTTCACTAATGATACTCTGAATAATTGTTATACAAAACAGTATAACACTAACCTAGCCTCTGAAATACATTTCACTAGTCTAGGTCAATTAGAATAAAAGTGCCTAATAACACTAAAAAGTACTGACACAATACATCAACTTCATAATACTATTTAGTGGGTCCTATCGTGCTGAAAAGAAACTAGATTTGTTGAGATTGAAATGGAATATTTTGTCAAGCTCTATCAGAATTAAGATTTTACTTGTTCTCCATATACCACAAAAAGCATTTTTTTTCTAATAATAACCTACTGTGCCACTAAATTTAAAGTGGCAACAATGAACATATCCACAGTCAATCCTACAAATGACAAAAAAATTCAATTCTCAAGCTCATTGCATAAGTGGATGAACCTTACCAGCAACTTGTGTTTCAAGTAATGAATGATGCGTGTCTCAGCACTATCTTCTTGCTTGCTGAGACACCACTTTGCAAGTCTAGGTACAAGATTCACTACTGTGGTAAAAAGCATATGTTTATCAACAGAATCACTATCAGTTTCCACTAAATCATTCCGGTCAACCAAAGAGCATAGTAACTGAAGAAGAGTCCCAAGAAAATTCATAACAGGCTCCATAACACTGAATTTTTTTAGGTGCAATTGATTGATAGAAGAGCTGTTCTTCATGCTACCAAACTCACAACTCCAGTAGTTGTCCAACAAATCCCATGGCATCTTCAGAAGACAAGAATTGACAGAGTCATAGAACACTTTGACAAGTCCATCATCATAGTCCTCCTCCTTCAAATATTTACATATAACACGCAGTACTCGAACAACACCAGCCACAGTAGACCAATCAAAATTTTTAAGCCTATATTGCATCACAAACTCAACTTCAGAACAATCAAAGTCACTATTTTCAGCTCCAGAAGGAGGCTTAGATGAACATGAAATCATCCTAGCAATCGCCATTTCCAACGAACAGCACAACAAATGAATAAAACCACCCCAATTGTTCCCCTGCAAATCATAACATGCAATGACAAACAAAACAGGGAAACACATGGTAGCCTCAAATGCATAATCTAAACTAATCAAGGAAACTAACTTCTACATTCATACCGTTGTGTACACAAACTGTGAAATTAAGACAAGAGCATTGACAGCCACGTGTTTAACAAATTCACTCTTGACATGTAGCAAAACCATCTGCCACCAAAAGCAACACGGAATAATATTTGCAACGATGTTACACAAAAGCGCGTCGATGAAAAGCTGGTCCTAACACTCACCATCTCTGAGACGATTTGATGCAGACATTGATCGACAGAAGAATGCTGGTTCGAACCGCACAATAGCTCTTTGTCGGGAGCGCGTTTCACCTCTGCACGAGAATCAAATTCGCGAATCCGAAGCTGAATTTTTGTCACGACCTAAAATGCAAAAAATAAAAATAATAATAATAATTAAATCAGGTGTAGAACATTTAATAGTGTTTTGAAGACGAGAAAGAATGCGAAACCTGAGAAGAAGCGATTAGAATTTCCTTCTCCTTCTCTTTGGAGGGGGAAACGAAGGTCCGTGGTTCCTGAAAGCGTGTTTGGTTTAGGGAATGGATTGACAATAAAAAAATAAAAATAAAAATAAAAAAGGAAAGGGTAAAGTGGAGGTGAGAAGAGTGAAACAGACTGTGTAGGGACGGAGAGACTCGTCGAGGAGGCGGCAGAGCCACCTTAGTTCACCGGCCGGAGACATTTCACCGGCTCTACAGTCAAAATTGGATTTGCGGAGAGAACCGAAGCAACTACTTCTTCACCTCTTGAAGGGTAATTTTGAAATGGAAGCATGTGATTGCACAAACTACAAACAATATGTGAGAGGACTTTGTTATTCTCATGTTCCTTTTTTGCTATCTTCACACCCCCAACATTTTTTTTATTACCATCAACTTTTTTCTTCGTTGCTCACATTTTTTCATTCCATTATAGGTGGGTCATTAATATATTATTTTCCACACATACAGACGCAACTTTACTAACAATTTATTCAATAGACCATAGAAAAGAGTTAAATACCTATTTATTCTGCTAATGTCGTTCTAGTAATCTAGGGGAATTAGATTCTTCGGTGGCACGATTTTATGACTCCACATATAGACGCAACTATATTAACAGTTTGTTCAATAGACAGCAGAAAAGAGTTAAATACTCATATTCCGCTAACGTCATATTGTCCATGTAATTGAGAATAAGATTTGCAATATTGAGTCATTGTTTTCCTTTAAGAAAGGACTCAAACACTGATTAAAAGACATGGTTGTACTTTCTTGGATACGTGTAGACAGGGAGAGACAAACCAGATCACATGGTTTGATCCTAGGCACAATTTGGGCAGTGAAAGTTCCTACGCACCTCTATTTGCAATAACCACTCTTTTTATTTATGTGCCACTAGTTCCTTACGTCTCGAAATAGACTTTGATTTCCAAATAATAGTCCAAGATACATCAGCTGACGTTGTACTAAAGGATGAAGGTTACCTTGTGCATATGAGGTGGTACGCAGGAAGGAATTATTGATGTTTGTGTTAGATTTTTTTGTACAATTATTCAAATTATTAATAAACTTTTTTGGTATTCATCATTCAAATTCAGAATAATTGTTGCAACATGAGGCGCGATCATCCAGCGAAAAATAAATAAAAGTTGTCACCTATATTTTATTGAAAATATTAAAAAACCATAATATAAGATAAAGCAAGTCTAGAAATCAGAGTTCGAGTTCGGAATTGTATAAGAGAAATAAAATCTCTAATACGTCTACTTTAAAAGTAGTTACCTTATTAGATGCATGGTGTAAATGAACTTTTGTATCATGTGATTTACATGTGTTATAAGAACATATTTACATAAAGCTACATATATATAAACAAAAGAAGTCAATGTACAAAACCTTGATAAGAGTTAACTCCAACTCCTACATATCTCCCTGAATGTGAAGAATTCAAAGTTTACGTAGTTCTTCATGCAAAGAAATAGACAAGTCCTAAGCGGCAACTAATTTTTTTGACCAAGATCCTGGTCAAAAATCATCTATGATTTCACTTGGATCAGCGAAACGGAGTTTAATTTAACCCCTAATCAAATGAATGTTTACCCAAGGGAGATCTATTGCCACATGACCGGCGACTCTACCATTTTGTTGACTGTAGTTATAAACTCAGATTATTCAACCAACTAGTATCCAAGGATGATACTATTTGGCCTGTCTAAGTGGTAACTTGGGTGTCCTGATTCTCGTCTACCAATCCGCCTTCCAATAACTTCCTCTTCTCTGATGGTGTCTCCCCTCCAGGTCTATGCGATCTCCCCCTCCATCTTCCTCTTTTGCTCCTTTTATAGGCGCCTCTATTCCAGGATCATCATTACCGTAATGAGATCTTTCTTCCTCCCCTAGAGATTTTTACTTTCAGCCCTTTTAATGACGCGATGTCCCCAAGCATTTAATTCTCTCATCTGCTTTAAATGTGATGATGATTGCTCCTTTTCTTCTAAGTTGACCTTATGATGGAGCTCCCTGTCATACGGTAGAGTGTCAGTCCTAGCACACTAAGATGCCTGCGTCCATTCTTTTTGTCAAGGCTTACCACAGGACAGGCTAGCTTACTTTTAACCTATTCCCCTAATCTTTCTTTCCTTTTTTTGCCAAAGATAGTTAGTCTAAAATCTCATGTGGCATTCCTTTTGTCTTTCCCGTTGGAGCTAGCATACCCCATCCCACATGCTGGCAACCCTAGTCAATTCTAAAAAGTTTTGCTTACTTCTAGAGATAATGTACATTACTCTCTTTGACAAGTGGTGTTCTTAGGATTTCCTTGACCCTGTTAGTGTCACCTTGTTCAGGAGCTCAAGGAATGTAATCCTCATATCCCTTTCTTGGCTTTCCTTAGGTTCTAATACCAATATCTTTCCCTTTTTGACCACTGCACTAAGTCTGATCATTCTTTCCTTTGTTCTCCGGCTTTCTTCCTTTTCTAGCCCGACTACCTTTGACTATCTTTGTCGAGTTGGCCAAGTAGATACCCGGACGAAATAAGGTATCCACAATAATGATATGAATTATGTTACAATTGAATGTTAATTTTATTGTTTGTAAATAAATGTGAAAAAAAAATAACTAATTTAAAAAAATGTTTAACAACATTTAATTATCCAGTCAACTATGTGATGAATAGAGTTGTATAAATTTTGTATCATTATACATATTTCTTTCTTTAAAAAAAATACATAATCAAATTTGAATTTGAGCAAATGAGGATCTATAAAAAGGAAAACAATATGAATCTTTTTGTGCGAACCTATTTACTCTACATAAAGGTTAGTTTTACTATCTAATTAAGTTTTTGTTTTACATTTGATTCAAATACGTGCTATTTGGATGATTTGTATGTTTAGATTAATATCAAAGTTTTCAGTTTGAGGTCATAGAAGAATATGATAACGGAGACCACAAAGGTATTAAAGAAGACGTAGCTAAAATGTCGATTTGGGAAAGGATACTGTGAGAGGCGAGAGCATCATCGTAATCAATATAAAAGATAAAGAAGATAGAAGGGTTAAATAAGATAAAATAAAAAATAAATCCTAACCATTCATTTTAAGATAAATATATCTTAGAGACAAAAATTATTTCTCTTGGTGACAGACATGTGTTTAGATCTCTCACTCTAGTGTCCCTTAATGTTTTCTTACATAAACGTACCAAACTCGAATAGATTTGCCTATGAGCTTTAGATAAAATTAATAAATGCAAATGGACATGTGATTGTACCACCCATTGACATGAGTGCACATTAGGTATTGTAAAAGAAATTGGCTAGTCCAAAAACAGTTTCATATAAATGAAAAAAAAAAACATTATATGTATATTTTATTTATTTATTTTTATCTTTTTTCTATACACACATGTTAAAAATATACTTTAAAATTAAATAAACATTTTTTTATTGTCCACTTTTATTGTTAGAAAACATTTCCGGTCCCCTCCATGACTAAAAAGTGTGATAAATAGATGATGACCCTGCACTGAACATGAATAATGGGTTAAGGTCATTAATTCACGCCACAGACCTGACACATGTTAGCTGTGTAGTAGACATGTTGAAAATGAAGCAAAATTGCTATTGGAATCACAGTAACGTAAGTTGAGTTTGATGTTACGATTTAACTCTTCAAATATTTTGAATTCAAAATAATTTTTCATCTAGTTCGCCTAACTCCTCAACTCAATCATTTTAATCGCACAAATTTAGTTTGTGATGGAATAATTATAACCAAGAGATAATCTGAGTTAAATTAATTTAGTTTGATTTGATTTATGAATAAGTATCATATTTTATAGTCATTATAAAATTTAGAATATCATTTAATTTATAAATTACTTTTATTTTTAAAACAAATTAATTATATTACATTATTATCGAATAATCAATTATTTATAATTATTAGGATACTTATTATAAAAGTTAATAAATTTATCATGTGTATAATGAATTGTATTATAATATAAAATTATTTTCCACAATTAATTTATAATATACTTTTTCAATAAAAATAGTCAAATTAGTTTTACAGTTTAATTTTTATACACGGTGTAAAGATTTTTATTATGCCAATTAATTAAAAATCATCATAAGAATAATTTTAAAATAATTATTTTTAAAATCAGTAACTTTGCCATGATAATTTATAATTGAATATTAATATAAAATATTTTCATATTATTAGCACATTCTGCAGTTAAATTCTTAATGTCATATAAGGGTTTTATTTGATTACTCCTACAGCCTTGAATAAAAGTTCAACTAAAATTCAATAAAAAGTTTATTTGCACACAATTAAAATGAAAAGAAATTCAGCTAAAAATTTAATTTAATTTTTTCTAAATCCATAAGATCTTTAGTATGTGTTTGGTTGTCGAGCTGAACTGTATTTTAAGATAATAAGACGCAAAAATTATTACATCTATGTTTACATTACCGTTATTATTTATTTATTTTGGTTGAAATTAAAAGTGTTCAATATACTTTTAAAAAGAAGGATCTGTTTTATATTTTTTTTATTCTCAACATACTTTTAAAAGAATGAGGTGAGAATCATATCTTAAATATACAATACTACATTAGAATTGACACATTTTGAGAGATTTTTCTATACAAAAATAAAGTTACGGGGTAATACATGTTTAAGGATTTTTCTAAATGGTTTAGTCATAAAGTTTTGAAATGGCCAAACAAACTCCAAAACTTTCTAGACTTTAATCCAAATAAGATTAAATAGAAATCATTGAAATACTATGCTAGAATAAACATAAATTGATAGATTTTCCTATCCAATATTTGAAACATGTACTTAAATTATGGAGTGTTGCAGGATTAAGGCTTTTTCTAAATGGTTCATAAAATTTTGGGGTTTGCTTGGTCATTTCAAAGCTTTATGACTATAACCCGAACAAAATTAAACAGAAATAATTGAAATACTATGTTAGAATGGACACAAGTCGAGAGATTTTCCTATCCAATTTCAAACATACACTTAAATTATGGGGTGATGTGGGTTTAAGGCTTTCTCTAGATGGTTATGCCATAAAGTTTTCGGGTCTGCTTAACCATTTTAAAGCTTTATATTAACACAAATAAAATTAAACAGAAATCATTGAAAAAAGTAAAGAGATTGGCAAAAGTTTGTGGGCTAAGTCATTATTGTAACTTTATTTAAATTATTGTCATGGTATTTGTTCTTTCATTCTTAGCATATAACATTGGTTAATTATTTATATTTTTAATAAAAAATCATGTATTGGTTTATTTGTATTTTTAACGGAAAGTGATGTGACCATTTCAAAAGAAACATATTCGTGTCTTTTGGTTATATTTTTAAAAAAAATTATAGATCTTTAAAATCAATATTATTTTTCTATTTTGAGATAAATACTTAGATAAAAAATAATAATTTTAGATTTCAAAGAGATAAAATTTTAAAAAAAATATATTTTATAGAAAATAAAACTAAAATTTACTTATTTTATAAAAATTAAAAATAATAATTTTAATTTTAGCAAATAAAAAACAAACCATTATATAACCAAAATCAAAATTTATTATTTATAAGAATTAGAAATATATTTAAGCGGATGAAAATAATAGCCCTCAATTTCAATCATAGGAGAAAATTGACATCACTTTGTATCTTAATTATTAGACCAGTGCAAAATATTTTAAGCCTATTATTCATGAAATATGTAAGGAATATATTTTATATGATAAGTAATTCAAAAGAAGTAACTATTATTATTTGTCTACTAACCAGTTAAAGTTATACTTATTATGTAAATGGTTGCTTCAATCCAATGACCGATTTAAAACAGTTATTGTGCAGTATAAACATTAGACAATTTGAACCCATACCATGGTACTATTTTGCATGAAAATTAAAGAATATATATAACAATCTAGAAAGACAGAAAGAGCTCTGGCAGGGTAAGACAGACAAGTAGAATATTTAATGTGGGAAACGCAGAAATATTACTGCATCAATGAGGAAAATTATTTAGTGGGAACAGAACAACAATAGCGGAACTGCACAAGAATAAACTTCACCAGTATACAGGTTTGAAAGTTGAGCAACTAACTGGGTGGCCTACCGACAGCATCATTTTTTTTTTTAATTCAAATATTTATTATATGGAACACACTAAAAAAATTAACAAAATTCTATAATAAATTTTTCTATTGGTTCGTTAACGATTAACGTAAAAAAATTCAGTGATATTTTTGTAAATAAATAATTTTTTTTATATTATTTATCATTTGAACTGATATAATAAAATTTTTATATAAGCATAAATAATAACTAATATAAAAAATTCTTTTATATTTAATTTTAATTATAATTAATATAAAAAATTATATCGGTTATAATTATAATTAATATAAAAAGTTTTTTATATTAGCCTCTACAATTCAAAACATCATTTCTAAACTAAACTCCAAATTTGTTGACAAATTCCAACTTGTTCATGCTCTTAATGACAAACTCGAATGCTAGAACCATTTTATGCATGTTTTTCTTAATGTTATTGCTATTGTTTATTTTTAAGCAAAATGCTTTTATCTTTCTATGCTCATTCCTCTTTTTTTTTTTTTTCTCTCCCCCAAACTAGTCCTTCTCTCAGTTGGCTATTGCGTCTCTCACTTAGGTAAAATTTTGCTATTGTTTTTTTTTTTTTTGGTTTTTTTTCTTGTCTCTACCTTATTATATCGATAAAAATCTTGTTATGATTTTTTTTTTTCCTTGTTTTTTTTGTCTTTCTTCCTTCTTGTAGGTATGGATTAGGATGTAGTTTGATTAGGTGATTGTGGTTTGATTTAGCGATGTAAATGGAATGGAACAAAAGGTTTGTGTGAATCAAGGAATTTACTTGTTGAGTTCTTGGTACTACTGTGTGGAGTTTTAGTGCATGTGTGTGGGGGGGTGACGGTGATTTATAAGATTTAGAGTTGTGCTAGTATTGGATTGATGTGAGTAATTTAAGATTATACTTTTTTACCTTGGTTGTATTTGCAATTAATATAGAAATTATTTTTTAAATCTATATTTCTAATATCTATAAATGACACACAACTTTCCTCTCCAAATAGTAGCTCCCCGCCCCCAAAAAAAGATAAAATCCAAAATGTCCCAGCTAACTGATACTGATACCGATCTACTCACCACAAACCTAATCCATAGTTGTAGAGTTATGTTAACAACAAAATTATACCAATTAGTTTTGGTAGTAAAATTGTTACGGATTGAATTTTTAATGGAATATCTATAAATGAAATAAATGATTTTTTTTCTAATTATATACAAAGTTACTCTAATTTTTTTTAGTGTAAATATATTTTTAAATAATTTATTTTTAGTATATAAATATATTTTTTAAAATATATTTTATTTTTCTTTAAAATTATAAAATTTAAAAATATTTATAAATACTCCTAAATATTCACATATATTCATAAAATTCGTAAATATCTATAGAAAATTACTGTCCATCCACCCGTATTCTCATCCCTAATCTTGCTCAAGCAACTTCACGAATATATATTTAATTTCTTACACGATAAATAGGTGATGAATATATATTTCATTTCTTACACAATAAATAGGTGATGAATATATATTTCATTTATTACACAATAAATAGGTGCATGCCAACCCATTCTTTATTATAACCATATGGAGTGCGTGATGTGCAATGCATCATTAAAATCATGTGCGGAGCAGTCCAAATAAGCTAACAATAGTAATCATATTGTATTTTTAGGACTCATATTCACAAAATATTATATTACGAGAATATTATTTTTCTAAAAATGTTTAATTGACTTTTAGTAATTTCAGAAAAATTAAAGTTTATTTAGTTGATAATTAAAAATAAAAATAAGAAAATAAATGTAGAAGAATGAAATAAAAGTAAATAATTATTGTAAAAAAATAATTTTCATTCCCATTGAAATTTAAGATACCTACATTTCATATATTGTGGAAAAAAGAAATAAGACAAGTATGCATATATTTTATATTCATGAAAATCAGCCATTATTCAAAACTTATACCAAACATGAGAATGTGGTATTTTCAAATTTATATTTTCAAAAAAAATGATATTTTGAAATAAGCACAATCTAAGTATAATTACATTTTTACATCATTTTTAAATTAAAAAAAAAAAAACAAACATTTTAACAAACTCTTTTTATTTTTTCTCAAATGTAAAGTGTAAAAATAATATAAAAAGTATGATGTATAAAATTATTTTTAAATTTTTAATAGACTAAAAAAGTAAGTGGATCTATTAATCTACCTACAAACAGTACCAAGCAGTAGAAAGATAGAAACTCCAAGGAGGTTGTTTAAGCTTTTTTTTGTAAGAGATAAAAAGCGTTTCTTTAGTTAAAAAAAAAATAATGCGTTAAAAAAATTCATGATAGTGAAAAAAAAAAACTATTCGCACACTTTTATTAAAAAAGTAAGGAAAAAGTAGCTTCTGAAAAAACATCTCAATATTTGTTTTTCAAGGTTTAAAGAAACTACGATCAATGATAGTTTACATGGTAGAGAGAGCAAGGAAAACGACGGAGGATAGAAAAAGTTTGAATTTAAATGACAAATATAATTAATTTTTTTACTTTATAAAATTATTATTTAATTTCTTAATATATTATTTACTTTTTGTATTAATTAAAAATTTTTATTTATATTTTTTGTAATTTTCACTTCACAATAAACAATTCAAAATATAATAAAAAAAACTAATATTTATTAATATTATAAAATAGGAATCAAAATAAAATAATAAAATAATATTTATTTTACTTAAACATCAAATAAAATTAGACGGAGGGGTAGATCCATCCAACAATCACGCGCATTTAACTTTGAGGTGAAATAAAGTAGCCAACACTCCCCAACACCAATAACCAACTATTAATTATTTCAACAGTAATGGTCATTTTGAAATGTAAAAAGATATCCATAATTGAAGGAAAATATCGTTCCTGTATAATTCTTTCATAATTTGTTGAAAATGAAAAAGCATACATATATAATTATTATCAATTGATTTATATTGTACTCGTTCCATCTCATATTGTAAGAAGTTTAAAAATGCATAACTAGTATTTTATATTTTATAAAAACTATTATTTAATTTTTTTTAATACACTATTTATCTTTTATATTAATTAAACTCTCTTTATTTATATTTTTCACTGCATACTGTATAGTCAAGGATATATGTGATGTTAGGGAAAACTAGTTTATAAATTAGTGAAAGCTTACGAGTTAATAAGGTAGAAATTGAAAATTTAAAATTTTATGAGTTAATTAATAGAATTGAAAATATTTGATAAAATTAGTTAATAAAGTAATTGATAAATATAAAATAATATATTTAGGGTATATTTGATAAATCACTCTAATAACTTATAAGTTATTTTGAAAAAAAAAAATTTGTTTGATACACAAGTTTATTTTAGTAATTTTTAAATTATTTTCATAAATTACTTCAAGTGTCTTATAAAAACTAAGTAACTCGTCAATTATTAGTTTTTTTTTATCCTCGTTAATTTTTAAAATACCTTTTCATCAATTTAGAGATCAAATAATTACATGAATCTTTTTATATCATTTTATATTTATCAATTAGTTTATCAATTAATCTTGTCAAATATTTTTAATTCAATCACTTATACGATTTCAACATTTCAACTCCTAACTTATAATTTAGAAACTTCAAGTAGTTTATAAGCTAGTTTTATCGAACATATCTCTAGATATTTGACTTATAAATTAAAAAAATAAAAAGAGATTTAAAAAAACTAATAAAGATAAAAATGGAAAAACAAAAAATTTAGTAGTTTGTAAACCACCTTATTTCCATATGTTAAAATAAATTAAAAAATTACTAAAATAAGCTTATCTACTTAATAAGTTTATTTTGATTAAAGTAATTTATTAACTAATCAAAATATATTATAAGAGTGACGTATCAAACATATTCATGGTAAGAAAATTATATTTAATGTTTTATTAATATTATAAAATAATAATATATAATTTTTTTAAAATATCAAATAAAATGGGATGAATGATGTATATAAAAAAAATAATTTAGTATCTAATTATGTGTCGAACAACATGGTCTTAAAAAAACATTTCAACAAAAAAACATAATTTTGATAAAGAAATTGAAGAAAATAACCGGTTAAAGAAATCCCCAACGAAAAAAGATGTAATAAAAAAATAAAATGCTCATTAAATTCCTAGATCCATTTAAAAATCAACTTTTACTTTAGTTTTGAATTATTATTATTATTATTATATTTTCAGGAATAGGAAGCATTAGAAATATTTGTCACACCATAGGCGCTTGAAGCACTGGAACCACTGTTGGAAGCAATTCATGAGTATAGGCACCAACAATAAACACAGGAAGTGTCGTCGATTAACAGAGTTAAATTTTGCTTTGCACTAAAAGTGCTGGAGTCATGGAAAGCAACCCAGTGGCCAAGCCTAGAACAGAAGTGTCACTTTAGCGTTGATTAGGTTATTCTGCGCCAAATTTTAATGCTAAGCGCGTGAAAGTTTTACAGCTTTGGATTCAGTATTTTGCCCTATTTAACATGCGATTTCAGAGAGACATGGTCCCAACCTGAGCCATGATGTGTTGATGAAAAATAAACTTTATTTTCATTTCTATCCAAAAAGGAATGAGTAAAAAATGAGTTGTCACTAGTATTTTTATGGAAAATGCTAAAAAATCATAGATTAGAAAAGATAAGTCTGAGAATCGAAATTCAAATTCGAGGATCAGTTACGCATCAGGGATGGGGAATTCCCAGTGCGTCTACTTCAAAATAGTTACCTTGGTATATGCATGAGATAAATTGACTTTTATATAATGTATTATTCATAAAAGGATCTTTATATATAATGACTAAGAGGTATTAGAGAATCTATAGACAAATAACTTGACAAGAACCAATTCTTGCTCCTACGTATCTCGTGAAGTAATGGAGAATTCAAAATTCACATAATTATGAACATAATGAGTTGAACGAAAGAAATTAAGACCGACTTATCTCAAGTGAGTCGCCCACCAAGTGTTGGCCAGACTATAGGTTGGGAGTATGGAAAGGAAGGCCTAGCTCAGATCGGTGCTGATTATACCTCAATTAGATTCCTTTTACTAGATGATCGGAAGTGTTCTTAAAGATTTATGAACATGAAGATCGATGAATACAGACTAGACCACCAACCTGGTATACAGAAGGATGCTTACTCAATACCTCAAGGATGATGTGCAGGAACCAGCTCTTTCTTACTTAGGGATTTGGTTTTCAAGGGTTGCTCTTTTACTAGGATCATTTCCCCTCTCCTTCGTCCTCTCTTGGCTTCTTTTATAGGCAGTTCCATCCTTGAGTCATCATTGCAAAAATCTCAACGGAGATCTTTCACATTAATGCAGAGGCTCTTTTCCTCAATGCATTGAATGACACCTTCCCAAGAGTTTACTTCTCCCATTTGCATTAAAAGCGGTGGTGACCACTCATCCTGATCTTGAGTTGACTCCATGGTTGAGTGTGTTGTCATGCTGCAAGATGACAAACTTGGGCGTGTCATGATATTCACGTCCATTCTTTTGCCTGAAGTCTAGATGAAGAGTAAGGGCGTGGAGGTCTTTTTTGCATGTTCGCATGTCGCTCTCTTTCCTTTTTCTAGCAAGGATAATTGTGCCTCTTTACTATATACCCTTTGTCCTTCCCATTACAACTTAAGCGCTCTGTCTTTGTGTTGCTCAACTTGAGCGACTCGGAAAAGTCATGTGCATTTAACAAGGCGAGGTGTATATCCTTGCTTGCTAGATGGTGCTCCTAGGATTTCCTTAATGTCATTATTGTCCATATTGTCACAAGTTTGAAGAGAGTAGCACGCAGGTCCTTTTCCCAACTTTTCTACTATCACTATCCTTCCTCATTTGACCAAAGTAACCAACCTGGTCATTTCCTCTTTCTTCCTTTTGTTTTTTCTTTTCTTGTCCGGCCTATCTTTCACTCCTTTTTGTTGTGCTAGATTGATAAAGAATAATTCATGTCATCCGGACAAAATAAGATACTCACATACATAAAGAGGTTTAATTACAATATTTGATGTGATTTTTTATTTTTCTTTCTCACCTTGGAGAAGGATCCCAGAGTTTCAATGCAATCATTATACTTTCTACTCCTCTTTTTCTATATTTTTTTTTATGTTTTTCCAAATTTCTTTAGGTTATGTTAAGATATTTATCTTTACATTAAAGTGAATACTAATTAGTTACATAAAAGTTTATTTTTTCATTTTTATTTTAATTAAATATTAAACTAAACATATTATTTTCCCTCAATTAGTCTTATTTTCGAAAATTTATAAATTAAATAATAAAATGTTAATTTTATAAAAAAAATTATAATATTCTTAAATAATTGAAATATATTTTTATTACAATACAATATTAAAATTTTTATTATATTTAATTTCATCAATAAATATTTTTAATAGAATAATTAAAAATATTAAATTTTATTATTAAAATTTATTTTAAATATATATTCATATAATATTAAATATACTTAACTACCAGTATATAAAAGCAATTGTTTATAATATATTACTTAGAAGTATAAACATGCAAAATAAATGGTGAGAAAAAATCATACTTATATTATTCAAATTAAAAATGACGTGTACAAATTACATTGTAAAATTTAATAAGGGAAATTTTATGAGAAATTAATTTAAATTGCACGCATATATAATTCTTAATATTGGCAATAATAGAATAGTTGGGAAAAGAAAATGTTTGTTTTAGACATTTAGATAAAATCTAAAATCTTATTTAATACGCAGTGTTTTTTATCATGTGAATTTGATGCATAAATTAATATTCAAAAAATAAATATTAAATATTTTTAAAAATACTAAATATACTTTTATTTACTTGACATATAGACCTAATATATAAAAATGTTAATAAATTTTATCTATGATAGAAATAAAAATCATTTAAATTTTATTTATAATAAGAATTTATAGATCATATTATAAATTTTCATGTTAAAATATGATATAAAATGTTTATTCCAAAACTAATAAACAGTTAGAAATTTTTGTTAATTGTACTATAACTCTTACAGTTTACCTTAATATTTTATATCTATTTATTGATAAACTATAATTTTCTTACTTTTAAGTTTTTCATCTTATGTTTTATAATTTTTTGCAATAATATGTCCTTTAAATTTGAAAAATATATAATTTATTATATTTTAATTTAACTTTGTTATACAATGCATAGTATACCAATGAAACTTATAAGTGCGTAATTTTTAACTAAATTCAATTTTAATTTTTTATGTAAATGAAATATTTTTCATTAAAGAGTTTAAGAACAAATAAAATAAGAATATAATATTCATGAATTACCATGTTTATAAGTATTTGTAATTCTTGCAATAGAAATGTTGAATTTTCTTTTTGTTACCATGTTGGACATGCGATGTATTCATAAATTTTTATCAACGACCAATCTTTGTTTGAAAACCTAGTGAACCACTTTTATAAAGGTCTTCTCCTAATTAAGATATTTTCATCTATAAGATTCAAATATAAAAATTTCCTTAAAGAATATGAGTCCAAATCTACTTGAAATAAAATAATGTAAGTAATTGTGATAATTTAATTTTGTTTGTTTGCATATTCTATGCAATTCTTCATTTTTTTTATAGTCTATTAATTATTTTGAAATTTTGATTAGATAATAACTTGATTAAGATCTCTTCTTAATTTTTTGAAATAATGAATATAAGTTTTTAAAATAATGTGAATCAATTAGAAATTAATATAAATATATTTTAAAAATAATTATTATAAAATTAATAATTTTATCATAACCTATTATTAAATAACACTATAAACTTTATATTATTGATAAAATATGCAATGAAACCCTCTTAGGAGGAAAAATTATGTCATGGTTATTTTTTCACACCCATTTTACAAGGAAAATTTAGAATTTAGTTTTTTTTTCTTAAGAAAAGTTCTACCATATATTTCCTTTTTCTACATTTCTTCCTTTTTATATATAAAATGTAGATAGAGAAAAGGTTGTCGAGAGTGCCTAACAAAAAGATAACCCAAAGCATCAAATTTAAGCAAAGAGGCAAGAAAGGAGGTCACTCTCTCAAAGACTATCCAAGTCTATTGGCCCTGGTGCCCTTATTTAGCAAGGAGACTAGCACAACAATTAGCTTCTCGAAAAGTATGGTTCATTGTATTTGCCAATTACGGAGTTGAAGAAGGTCTTTATAGATACTTGTTTTCGTTCGACTCTAAGAAGGAAAAAGGACAAAGAGGTGTCAAAAAAGCAACCTAGAGAAGCACAACTTGGCAACCTTGCACTTCCTAACACGCCTTGAGCAGAAGCAGCCTAAGATGGGGATTTGAGCACCCTAAGCAGGGTCACTACCTCCCTGAAAAGCAGAGGGCATGGAGGACACGTGTGTTGCAACAATAAAAAAAATGAGGAACGATCATCACCATATTAATGATGAAGTCATTGCATTGAATCAGAGAAAATCCTTCTAGGAGTACCAAAGCATTAATGGGTCTTGGGGAGAGTCACCACATTAATGGTGGAAGATCTCCATGGGAGATTCGGGAGGTCACGAGCGAGCCTATAAAAGGCCTCAAACTTGAAGGAGAAAGAGTAAAAAAAATTCTAATCTCAAGAGAATGTGAAATTCAATCCTAAGTACCCTTAGAGAACATTAGATCTAGTAGTGAAAGAAGGAGCTTGAAAAAGATTTTCAAAAGAAAGACACCGAAGACGAAAAAAGGAAGGAATTCATCAATTCTTAAGTGAAACAACAATCTTTGGATACCAGGTAAAAGTCATTAAGATATCCCTATTGTGCACACAAGTCTAAGCCATGCCCAATCTTTAAACACCCACTTCTTTATTAAATAATTTAGGGGTATACTACATCTTGTAGGGTGACTTTGAATCGGTCACTCATGTAACCAAAGCCAAGACAGGCCAAGGGCTAGCACTCTCGGGTCTGGCCCAAAACCTTCTTTCAAATCACACATGTACCTACCAAGTACTATTCAGCACAACAGCCTAGCCGATATCTAGTCGACATCCCAACTTGGCTGAGACGGTCTCCCCTTCCTTACCTGATCATTAAGCCTCAAAACTACATAAATTTTGACTTCTCCATTACAGTAAGGTATACGTAGGAGCAAGAGGCGACTCTTGTCAAGTTCATCCAAAAAACCCCAAAATACTTTATCCATTCCCTGTAGATATCCTCCATTTTTAGAAAGGCAAAAAACTATAGTGTACAAGTCATGAAATCTCTAATCTCATTCAAGATAGGATGACAAAAATGCTTGTGACTCCTCCCCATATGTACCATATTCACTATTGATAAATAATCAAGTTCAAATTAAACTTGTAATGATTCGGAGGCTGATACAATCTTTATACAACTTATAAAACTATGATAAACGTGAAAGGTTAATTTTAAGAGGATATTTAATTAATTCAATTCAAAATTAGGGATATTTTTTTTCTTTTTTCGTAATGCATGTCACTCAAGGTACATAAAACATAAAAGATAAAACATCATCGAGTAGAACTAAATCATGTGTCATATGATAAAATATAAAAAGTTATGTCAAAATAGCATGTGCCTTATGACACTTACATCATCATCAAATAAAAATGTATATGAAGTTAGGGGCTAATAGGTACCCAAAATATAAAGAGACATCATAAAAGGAGGAAGAGGATATACAAAACACCCTATAAGATTGTCCCTAGACAAATAACATGACTATTAAGGTGATGGTGGCAGCATCAGTGCGGATGATGAAGCTCAAACATCAGTCCTCGGTCTTGAAGATTTGGCCTTGAAATGGTGGATATGAGGACTATGGATAGTGGGGCTGTGATGTAGGATCTTTGTTGCCTCTGCTCTCAACATGCCAATAGGCGGGCTCTACATCAATGGTATTGGGAGAAACATCTTGAGATGTGTGGAAAGTGATTGAAGACCTCAAAACTCCACCAGGTGCATACTCGTTCGTCATCTTGCCCTAGTACTAGACTCTCTATTGATCATATTGAATCCTCTACACCTCTCCCAAGCCCACTAAAATGTCCTAGAAGTGAATGCAACAATGTCCCATGAAGATCGTGGTTGTTGGGGGTGCTTGAGGACCTCGCTCCTCTTGGTAGCCTTAACATCTGCTCCTATGAACATGTAATTCGAGATTATCTTAGTTGTACATATATAACATATAATTGTAAGGGTAAGCTACAATAAAAAGAACCTTACATCTAAACAATATAGCAATCATCACAACACAACAATCATCAATTATGGGTTTCAGCCCTTCAAAAAGTATAATCATCAATCAACAATATATTTAACAATACAACAACTCATATATATCGATGATAGTCATCGTTACTCCATGGAAATTTATTAGCCAAGCGATTATCCTTGTCACTTCCTTAGCATACCTTCATCTCGGTATTGGAAAAAGAATGTGATTTTGTGGATTAGAAAGTGTGTTTGTCCAGATAACAGATAACATGTAGGTAGTAGCTTACCACAGTATTAGATTTGCAATACTTGAACCTCTTATGGGATTTGCACGTTCATTTGTCCCCAAGGCCTACCTGACCCCACTCCTTCTCTCTAGCACTAGTTATTGACCCATTTCATCATAGTAATGCAACAACTTACATGTCTAC
Source organism: Mucuna pruriens (assembly GCA_025330945.1). NCBI lineage: Eukaryota > Viridiplantae > Streptophyta > Magnoliopsida > Fabales > Fabaceae > Mucuna > Mucuna pruriens. Next base: position 1,172,392 of record JAENHJ010000004.1, on the reverse strand, counting down.
TCATCAGTAGCGTTCTTAAGGGACTCAATAACAACATGAACAACTATGATTCTCACATCACTTATAGCTTTCTTGTACACATGAATACAGACAACATGTATCCACCATCTCAACATGACTTTCTATAAGACAAGCTAAAACCACCACAACAAGGAATAGTCTACTAACCATATCATTAAGAGTATGGTCAGTCTTCTTACTCTCTCAACATCACAAGTCATGTTTTGCCTCTTAAATATAGCAAAATTCCAAGTCTTAAGGAATTCCAACTTAATTATTTCACTTTAGTCTTTTAACCAACCTACCCAATTTAATAGTTTATAACAATTCCAACAGGTCTTTTATATAGATTTTACAACTTAATCATTTCCTCACTACTTGTGGATTTTTCCCAACAAGAAGGACAATTTGTCCAATGAATCCTACCCTCTAGTATAGGTACATCTCAAGTATACACATTCTCTCAACAAGAGCTCAGCCTTGTCTAGTGAATAGAGCCATAAAGAGAATGTGTTTTCCCCGGAAAGACTCTTAGGGTTCAAGATTGATTTGAATGGTCGAAATTTTGAGTTTACTCTATTTGGTAGTGGAAGATGTATATGCCTTGGCTCTCAACTTGTTGTAAGGATGTTGCACTTGATGTTAGGATCTTTGATCAATTGTTTTGATTGGAAACTTGAAAATAATGTGGTGTCTAAAGATATGGACTTGGATCAACCCCTAAAAGTTATTCCTATGATGATCGTAAAGAACATGTAATGGCTTATTTAGTTAATTTGTATTCTCGTTACTACCAACTTTGGGTTCATTTTTTACTTTTCATTTGTGTTTTGGGTAACTGAGCAATAATTTTATATTACAATATATGACCAAATAAGAAAATATTATAAGTAGACCTTGAGTAACATACTCATAAATAAAAATTTATTGAAATTTGTCTCCACCTTGTTTCACTTGTGATTAAAAATAAATAAATGTGATTGTTTGTAATTATTAATATGTGGTTATTGAAATACTTTGTGTGATTTTCATTAATTGTATGTTGTTATTATAATGTTGTTATATGGTTTAATTACTTAGAAATAAATGATAATGATTTGTTGTGGATTTGGTAGCCATTATTGTAAGTTTTGAAGTTTCAAAGAGAATTTTAAGATGATTATAAATATGCGGTTGCATGTTGGTTATGTTGTTATTTCTATGTTTAAATGTTGTTTGTATGTCATTCAAGAGTTGTTGGTTGGATTGCATGTTGATTTGGTTGGAGTTTTGATGATTTGAGTTAAATTGCATGTTGCTTTTTTAGGGTTTCGTTGGGTGAACCCTCTTTTTTAGGTTTCTCCTGAAGGTTTGTTGGGAAAAATTGAGGGACATTTCATATTTTGGGTAGATTTCTAGAAAACATGAGCTTTTGTTGGGCGAGCACTTTGATAACTCGTTTTAGTTGTGTTCCGTTTATCAAATAAACTAAAGCTAATTATAGTATAACTAACCCTAGGCCGATTCTCTGAAGGACATAGTGTGTTCTAATATGGCTAAATGTGAATATCAGAGTTAATGCAAAAAATGTGATACCCTTCTACCCTGAATACTTAAATTAAAATAATCAAGTAAATAAAAAGGAAGACAAGGTAATAGATAAAACTAAGGAAACTCAATTTGTATTAAGGATAAAAGGTTCAGATGGTCATTATCATGTTCAAACATTAAGGACACATAAAGAAATTATCCCATAAATTATTAATGTTGATCTAAACACGTCATTCATGTGTTTGATACATATTTCAAATATATAAATCACTTTCATTTTTGTATACATTTAATGAGTTATTGATCTACCCATCTTTTTCAAATATTTAAGATACAAAAGTACGTATGAAAAGACATCGAACCACTATTCTAAATCCTAAGCTCCGATGTCACACAAATCAAAGCTAGACTCCGCCTCTTCAAAACTCGGCACCACGAGTGCCCTCAACATTACCTAAAAGAAAACCACAAGAGAGTACAGTAAGAAATAGTATTCAATTATATATAAATGCAGATAGCACCCCAAATCCCACCCATTACCGTACCCAATTACTAACAGTTAACAAATACTCATATATCAATCACGTTCCATCGTATTCAAAATCAATCACATTCCATTCATGTTTACAAAATGCACATGCTCGCACAATGCATATGCTCATCACCACACTTAAGAGTCTCGATTCGGAACTCCACACCATGGGCGAACCTCCTCAATCCCCTTAGTTATCACTAATGATGGTCACACCGTTAAACACTCCATATGACCAGTGTCGCATAGTTAAACACCACTTATGGCCCGTGCAAAGACATTCTACACAACTGTTAAACACCATCTATGGCCGGCGTGTAGCATGGTTAAACAGCACCTATGGCTCATGCATATGAATATCCCCATCATTAGCCCACCCTATTAAACACCACTTTTGGCCAGGGTCCCCTGTTAAACACCATATATGGCCAGGATATTATAGCCATGCCTGCCTTCTCATATATCTCATGCATCTCATGCATCTCATGTCTATGTTCATTGCATTCTCATTCTCATTATTCATACATCATTCACACAGTCCATAATCATGCCAAATCATATCAATTTAGTCATCATTACCATAAATCATTTATAAGAATGCATAGAAACGTACATAAAACACCATTTAATTCCACCTAATTTCACCATTACACACAAGAGTCTCAAATTGAACCTCAACCACGAATAATCATGAACAACCATGAGAGTCAAGTAATTAAGACAATTAACCATACAATTTCAAACGAAAATCACATTAAGACAAAACGTTAAACCAAGAATTTAATCCCCTTCAAATGCCACAAGACATCATGTAAATGAAACCCAAATAGTGAGATAGAACTGACATCTCTGCATACTTGAAAGCATAATGAAGAAAACATGTTCATCAAGTCATTCTTCTTGTTCCTTTGGGATTCCATCTAGAGGTTTTCCTTCACACTAAAGGTAATTGATTACATTATCAATTAAGTCAACCAAAACCACGGTACACATTGATGAATTTTTTCTACCAATTAAAATATTTTTAAAACATAATAACCAAACAAATTTGAGAATTTAGATCCTAGAGAGACTTAGGGATTGCCCTCACTACCCGTACACTTCTGCATTCACATATAACCAAACTCATCTCCCCGTACCTTAGATGCGAAGAACACCGAGGATCTGATGCGACTTCAGGATGATCTGAACACCCTAGCTCCTCCTCCTTGCAGGTCTGCGTTCTCTCTCCTCTAGATCTGGCTGTCTTACGCGTAAAACACCAATTAGGGTAAACTGATTAACCATTGTCTAATATTCTAGTTGAGTCGGGTCAACCTTAACCTACCCGTTAGACTCCCCCATTAATTCGATTAGTTAAATTAATAAATGAAAATAATTCAGATTAATGCCTCATCAGTTCATAAAACCATCAGCTCCTCCATTAAAATAAAATTAAATGTAATATTTAAATACTAAATTAACTTTCTACCATCATTAAGAATAATAACAATAATCGTAACATTTCAGTTTCAAAATGTAATTATTTAATAAAATAATTTCCTACAGCAATTAATAATTAAAATAAAATTGATAATAATAATAATGATGTAATTTATTTTCAAAAAAAATAATTAAATAATTTTTAGGATGTTACAAAAAACGCCAAGTGTAGAATGCTGATTTGCTCTCAGCAAAGACTGATTCGATCCGGTCTCGATAAAGAAAAATCCGACACGGTCTCGACTAAGCGCAAACTCGGACAAACGTGACGAAGTCGAACTAACTCAGTCTCAGACTAAAATGCAGTAAATAAAAGGGGGATTTTGCATTTGAGTGTAGAGAAATAACTAAGGACTGAAAGTAAACTAAACTATGCTAAGCTAACTATTGTATCAAATCAGAATTCAACACATGGTTAGTCCTTAATTCTTTACCTAAGGTTATACTCTGAATCAACCTGAAACTCTTACGACAATTGTCGAACGTTTATCCATTGTCATACCAAGGATTTACACAATCACTACCTCATCAATTGGAAGAGAGTATGCACTTGATTGATTTTAGGTTCTCTTACCTAACAAGGTTATTAAACCAGTTCCAATCGGTCCTACTCTAATGTGATCCATTCCTCACAATGTGCAATCGCGACAAAGAAACAACAGATTAAAACGCATGGATTAAAATCAAAAGATAGAATTGCAAACCAGTTGCGTTATTGAAAACAACATTGAATACAAGGTGAGAATATAAAGATTCTAGAGAATCCGCTTTCTATGACGATCGCCTTGTAAGGACGGCGATGGTTCACCACTGATGGCCAGACGTTGAGGTTTCTGCCCACCAGAGTGTGTCGGCTATACTGAGCGATCGCCTCCAACAGCTTCCAACTTCGCAATTCCTAGTGCTACAACTCCTCGATCGAGAGACACACCTTACTGAAGCTTTGTGTACCACCATGCTAGCTAGGACGAACTATAATTGTTGACGGCACTAGGTCTAAATTCTGCTGAAATTCCACACCCTAAACTCTTGCCTTACGTGCCTTTATAAACATGCAGGAAAGCTGTGGCTAAATCTAAACCTAATCCTACAAAATCGATGATTCCTTTATCCTAATAGATTTCTAGCTGAGTTACCCAAATTACATATTCTTTGATTCTAGCAGATTTCTAGCTGAGTTACCCGAATTACATATTTCCTAATTTACTCTTCTTATGATCACGCGTTGTTCCTTGTATGCTGGAGTGATTTTCGCCGTTGATATTGGTCCTAGCCAAGAGTGCTATTTTGGCCGGGACGACTGGTCTAGTCGGGGTCGCTTCTTCTGGGCCAAGATGCTCCTTTTGGACTTGCAAAACAAGTCTAACCTTTTTATCAGTTAAAATCCTCATTTTTGTGCAGATTTATATTTTTCCTATTTATAGGTCCATAATTTAAATCTTAACTAAGACAGGACTCTTAATCACTAAACAATCTTACTAATACCCATCTTAAGCCCTTGTGAGGTGTATAAGATATGACTTATAGGAAAATACTCAAGTTAACATGATGAAGGCTTGTTGGGTGGGCACCTTACTTGCTAGGCAAATACCTTACTCATTGGGAAAACCTATGAACTTAGTGAGAAAACCTTGGATTCATTGAGTATTCATTGGACAAGTGCCTTACTTGCTAGGTAAGGATCTTGAGAACCTAGAAACACATAATTGTTGGATGAGTCTTATGTTGTGTTGAGTGAGACTTTGAGGGCTCTTTATGAACCCTCTAGTTAGGCGAATGACTATCTTCGTTGAGCAAGTGAACCCAAGTTGAGATTATGAAGGCATTGTGACTTCATTCATTGGGCAAAACATCCTACTCGCTAGACGAATATAAGGTGAGATTTGAGGGTACTTTTTGTCCACCCTCTAGTTAAGCGAGAATGGATACTTGTTGGGTGAATGTGTGAGGTTTTCAAGAGTTAAGCCATTGTGGCTTGGTTCACTAGGCAACTAAATATTGTATAAAGTCTCTATAACTTTATCTTTGTTGGGCAAGTGGTCCTTCTCTCTGGGCAAATCTTCTAGCAGTGAGAAAACTTGTTAAGTTGGAAAAATTGAAATGTTTGATTTAACCTGTGTGTTAAAGGCTTGTTGAAATGTTATAAAAAGATTAATTATGGGCAGGAAAGGTATAAAAGACTAAAGTGAAATGTAAATTAAGATGAAGTTCATAAAGCTTGAAATGTTTCTATCCACAATGGATATGAAATGTGTTGTAGTTGAAGAGTGAGATGTTGGCCTCACTCTTAAGGGAGTTAGTTGATGAGTTATTCCTTCTTGTTATTGTTGTTATTGTTGTTGTTTCGATTTTCCTTGAAAGTGATTGTGACAAGGTGGCAAATTCAAGTTGTTAGTATCTTAGTTCAAGGAAGTTGAAAGTATTTGATGTATTATTGTTGATGTTATTGTAGTGAAAGTCTAATTACGGGTGCTAAAACGAGTAGACACGTAAGTTGGAAGGATCGCCATAATTGATACTCAAATGGGATCCTCAACTAGTGCTAGAAAGCAAAGTGAATGTCGTGGGGGACTAGGGGATAAAATAGATGAGAGAACTCCATATGAGGTTGATGCCTTTGTAGACCTTAGATCGTGGTAAATTGTTATCCACATATGTTTATCTTGACTAGTTTCACTTGTTTATAGATTTCCATAGGATCATGTCCCACCTTCCTTAATGACAAGTAGCATGAGTTTAGGGAAGCTTTGCTAACAAAAGTTATGTTAAGGAAAACAGCCAACAATGATCACACAATTTATAGAAATCTACATAGAGTAGTTGTATGTGTGTGTGGTTGAGAATATATTGTTGAATTGTTCGATGCATTCGTTGATAGCTAAGGCTCATTGTTGTGTTTATATATATTTGGGTTGTATAATGCTTTAGTTGTGTACATGATTATTGTTGCTTTGTTGGCTAGTTATAAGGATAATCTTGCAGTAGTTTACTCTTATGTCTATATGTTGTATGTGTACGAGTAGATGTTGAGGTCTTCGAAAAGATGATACATGCGCGTCACGCCACTAGTTCAAGTGCCCGTGGGGCTTCCTCTTTCGAACCAACATCGTAGTAGTTGTGTGCCCTAAGTAGTTGTTATAAACCAGCTAAAGTGTGTGAGTGTTGTATCTCAAACCCTTATGATGTATGTTTGGACAATCTAATGTAGGTGTCAGGTAACACAAATGTTTAGTAACTTATGTATGTTTTTTACATTTTCAATATGTGCTTTATATGGTTTAGGGTTTAGGGTTTTAGGGTAGGTTGTGTATGATATCATAAAAAATTACCCTCCTTTTTATAAGCAAATTAAATATAATATGTTCCTTAAGAATTTAAACCCTTATAGTGTCAGCGGGTCGTTACATTAATTGAGATCCAACCAGGCATATTGGAGAACACTAAAGAACCTACTCCAATAATCGTGGGAGATCATATTATACCAAAACTCACGAACATTAGCACAGTCACACAAGATGTACATCATTGTTTCTAGTTGCTCCAGGGAACATGGACATATATCAGACTGAGTAATCCCAAGAAATGCATGAACTGAGTTTGTCATCAACTTGCCATACACAATAAGAAGGTGTAATTTCTTTTAGGGCCTTACCATTGTCACATATTTTGAAAGAAAGGTGAGCTAGGTTGGGGGTTTATAATACATATTTTAGACACCTAATAAGGTTTTAAGATGGGTATAGTTGACTCTATTTTATAGCTAAGAATCGCATGTTAGTTGAGATTCAAATTATTGAGCTAAAAAGAGGAAAAATACAAATCTGAGCTAATTCGTGGATTTTAGCTAACAAAAAGGTTAATTCATTCTACAGGTTAAATCTGGAGTCCTAGACCATCCTGGCTGAGATCAAGTCCGAGTCCTCTCGACCATCCCAACTGAGACCGAAGGAATCCTAACCAAATGAAGTCGTCCCAGCCAATCGAAGGCATCTCGGTCAGACGAGTTCCTATCCATGCTGATTCCACCTCCAATAGCCAAGACCTTTCCATCTCTATCAGCCGACTCCGTCTCTACATGCCATGTTCATCTTACCTATCCAGATTTGTCTCGACAGCAAAACCGACTCTACTCCAGCAATTCTGGCACATGTTCATTCAAGAGGCCATTAATAGTTAGTTAGTCAGTTAATTGAGTTAGTTTGTTATGTAGTTAGTTACTTCTGTTAGTTGTTAGTTGTTAGGACCGTTAGTTAGTAAGTGTAAACGGTTAGCTAGTTAAACACAACGTGTATATAAGGAGTAGTAACTCGTTCCATTGTGCGCATTCCTTTCTGATTAGATTTGACACGTACACTCACACATCCATTACTCTCACTGCCATTGATCAATGATTCACGATGCTTCAGTATGGCATCCAATCAATCGAGTGGGTGCAGGTTTAGAGTCTGGGTAGCGGCCGGTTGCTAGAGGGGATTTACCAGTTTAGCTAGCACACTCTGGTGGACTAACCCATCTGTATCTAGCCATCCTCGATGAACCACTACAGATCTTCCATGGCAATCGTTATGGAGAGCTGAGTCCATGATTCCATAACTCCATGTATCAATACAATTGTCTCTACAATGAATTGGTTTATGTTTCTCTATCATTCTGTATGTGATTCCTATTATGTTTCTTTGCTCTTGATTGTGTCATGATCATGCATCTGTAAGAGTAGATCATGTTAGGTTAGGGTCCGACTGGAACCAATCTAACAACTAGTTAGGTAATCGATTGAGAACCTAAAATCAATCATGCGTGTAATCTCTGCTAACTCGAGGTCGCGGTTGTGTAAGCCATCAATCAGCAATGAACGAATGTTAGGCGACCGTCTTAAAAACTTAGGTTGGTTTGGAATTGCATCCATTACTAAGTACTAAAACCGATTGCTTCCTCAATGTTGAATTGATATGCTATATATTCATTGTTCTCACTTTTGTTAGGTAGTTTACTTTTTGTTATGCATTTACTGTCTAATTCTAATACATGCCGAAACCCCCCTTCTTTACATTCATTGTCTGAGTTTGCATTCTGCATTTTCGTTTTCTGCATAATCTTCTAGTTCCCATGCTAAGCATCACAAATACATGTGTCTTTGAGATATTCGTCCTAGGTTGACCATATGCTATAAAAATCATAGTAAAATCTACTCTTATTTTGAGACTGCGTCAACAGTAGTTATTAGGGGTTAGATTGGGAATTGAGGAAAAGGTCGTATGCCACCTTTTTCCATCTCTAAATAGGTTACAAATATGGAAATCATCCTCAACAAGGCTATGAGGCTTGATCAAAGCAATCTTGGCATGCACATTTGCAGAAAGGAATTAACAAATAGTATTCTAGTTGTAACTCCTATCATTTGCATAACAAGACATTGACATATGTTTCTCTTTAACTAGAATAGGGCTAATGACAATATTTTCTAGGTTACAAACTCCAAGGACTCAAAAGTCCATCCAATATCAAGTGTTATTCCCATTTGCACAACCTAAGGGAGACCTTCCTCAATGAGAGGCCAAAATTAAATGATGCCCCTCCAAACTTGAGAGGCCCGATTATTGGTTCTAATGGTAAGGGCAACATGTCCTCCACATCCATATTTAGCGTGTCTTAGTTTAACACATAATTTGTCAAGGTTCTCTGTCATTTTCCATCCTAGTTTTATTATGAAGCATTTGTTAAGAGTCCAAAACCCAAGCCCACATTCCCCCTTGGATTTGTAAATGTTGTCCTAAGATGAAATTTTTGCAAAGCCACTCCACCACATCATAGATAGATATAGGAAGGATAATAGATTGCATTATGTAGTTGGGTAGGTTCATGATGAAAGATTGAGTGAGGATAACACTTCCTAGAAAAGAAAGGGTATGAGCCTTCAACCTTGAGAATTTCTTCTTAACCTTGTCTACCAGAAAGGAGTGGGATTGTCTCGACTTCTTGTGATGGATAATAGAGATCCATAACTACTAATTGCAAATATTTCTCTCTCTTTTGTTTCTATTCGTGTACAAACACCCCATATGCCCAAAGCACAGGATCATGAAGGTCATTTGTACTAGTGATCCTTCAAGAAGTGCCCCCTGAAGGAAAGGGGGGAAACTAGTCGTTCAGCCCTGCTTGGTAGGTATATGTAGGCATACTGCTCCACCATTCTTGGGATTGTGATCTGCATTGAAAAGTGAGGACCACTGCCAAAAAATAAGGAGTGAAGATTGTTGTTAATGCTTTGTCTTGAAAGTGACCATGATAAGATATTGGATATATTGAGCTAGTATTCGTTATCCAAGAAAACTAAAAATAATTTGAGAATCATGATTGATATTTGTGTTAAGTCCCTCAAGGATGCTATTGACGAACAAGTATGTAAGTTGTTATGTTATCGTGATGAGAAGGACCCATAACCAGTGTTGGAACAAAGGAGTAAGACACGGTGAGCCTAGGAGATAGACAAATGGGCATATCCTACAAGGGGTCTTGGTCTAACAAACCTAAGATTGTGGTATGTCACTACCCACGTACCTCATCTTGATAAACACTCTTTAATCCAAAAGATCACATCATCTTTCATCAATACTGATATAAGAGTATAATAAAAAAATGACGGATGATTACTCGACTAATAAATTTTCATGGTATAGTGATGGTAATATATATATATATATATGACTGGAATGATTCGAATTACACGTTTGTAAAAACAGATGTCAAGACTTTCAAGAAGATGGTGTATGTGCATCACATTTGTAATCTAAGTACTTGTGGGACTTCCTTCTTTAAACTCTCATCATAGTAATTATATATTTTGAATAATTATTGATCAACAAGTGAGGATTGCAACGAAAAAATAAAGAGTAGAAGTTGTTTTTTATGCTTCGAGTAGAGGGCGTTTACATCAATACCTAAGGGATTGATACAGGAGATTGGTGGCCTGCCATGTGTGAGGTCGTAAGTCAAAGGTCAAGACAGTATAATTTCTATTTTTTATTAATTATAAAAATAATTTTAAAAAAGTTATAAAATAATTTGTAAAGAAAATAATCTTAACTTAAATATATTTTTATTTTTATAAATGTATTTTCATTTAAGTTTAACTATTTAAATATTATTCATTAGTTTTAGTTCTTATAAATTTTAAAAATTTCAAAAGAAATATTTAGTTTGCTACTCTGACATATAGCCAAGCATATCACATACGAACTATTTTCAAAACATTTATAACTTTCGAAGATTAAAATTAAAAAACTTAAATAAAAAATAAGGAAATGTTACTGACGAAAAATAAAATAAAAAAATTCATCCAGCAACCAGAGTGCTGTTTGTTTCCTTTCCCAAGCTATGATCAAGCCGTTCTTCCCGGCACACAGCTAAGTTGCTCAAAAATAGAACAGAATTTTCGCAGAGTCCTAACGTAGAAAAAACAAAGCAAACACGACAAAACGCAAACCGAGAGATCTTTCGGCTAATCTGTAGCGTGGGAAAATACAAAAAATTATTACATGTCCACAACTACCATAGTCCTTTTCTGATAGATATATAACCAAATTGTATTAACTTTTTCTTATAAATTAAAAATCTCTTATTTGTCATATATATCTACACCTAACAGTCTTTTTTTAGTTTTTACGAGATATATAGCTAAATTTGATTATTCTTTTATTTCATATCAAAATGTCAGAAATATATAAAATTTTCTCGAAAAAATATCCCCGTTACGTTGTCACTATTCTTTAGATGAATGAAACAAATGGTTCCGGATTCCTAGTCCTCGTTTCAACATCCCCAAACAACACAAGAAGAAACTTCATGTTAAATTAAAATATTTAATATTATATTATTTTCCTGTAAAGTATGCCAAGTCTAGAAACAGCAAAGAACAAACAATAGGTAAGAAACTGCTACCCCAGCTTGTGTATTATTCACAATAAAGTAAACAATACAGTGTAATTTGTTCTCTTATATTATACGTGTAGCCATGGCTGCATTATCTTCGTTGGAAACCCAATCCAATTTTAGACGTGGTTAACAAATCAGAGATAAAAGAAGACTAATTAATCACGTCAGTCACTAATTGAATAACAAAGCTTAGTCACAAAATAGCAGTAAGCCAGTAAACATACACAGAATTAGACAATTCAAAGGAGTAAAATTAACCAAAAAACAAAAAAGGATAAAAAAAAAAGGAAGTCATAGTTGTACTTGAAATTTCACAGATGATTATACCATGCAAATAGTAACCCTAAACTCGAACCATAAACACACCCACCGTTGCACCCAAAACAGAATAAAAATGAAAAAAGAAAAAAAGAAAAGAGGAAATTCATTTAAGACCATTTCCCGGTGTAGAAATCGCGAGTCCAGGCCAAGAGAAGCAGTCTCCACTAACAAACCCACCATCGGCACCTTCTAACTGCCACGTGTTCACGCCAGAACCCGCAACGGCACCGCCAATGTTACCGCTATCCACCATTCCGGGGAAGGCCCAACCCGTCCTCCCAATTCCGAAGCCCATGTCCTCGAACCCGTGGCCGAGCCCAAGCCCAAATCCGCCCAGGGCCAGAAACCCAGAACCCTGGGTGTTGTTCAGCAACGACGTGAAGCTCCCGCAGACGTTAACGTTCTGTTTAACGTCGCCGTCAACGAACTGCATGGAGCCTCCTTGGGTCGCGGCGACGGGGGTCAATGCGGGTAGAGCATGCTCCTGCGCTGACGTCATCGTGGAGGAGGAGGATGACGTGGCGGTGTGGTGGGTGCGGGAGCGCTTGGCGTTTTTCCTGCTGCCACCGCCAACGGGGATGTCGCGGAGGGTGCCGCCGTGGGTCCAGTACCGGCGGCAGGACTTGCAGAAGTGGCGCGGCTGGGAGTAGTTGTAGTTGTTGTAGTAGCAGAACTTGGTGTTGGTGGAGTCGCAGCGGGGGCAGGGGAGGTTCTCTTGCTCCGGCGGCGGGGAGCTCCGGCGGAGGTCTGGGGCTTGGTGGCTCGGCGGCTCTCGCCGGAATTCGACGACGGCATGTGTTGAGAGAGTGTGAAAAACTTGAAAGTTTAGGTTTGTTTATTGAAAGTGAAAGTGATTTGAGTGAGGTGGGTGTATTGGAAGAAGTATGAGGGAGTTGGGTATGAATGTGATGGGGGTGGTTGGGTGAAGGGGGGGGGGGGGTTATATGGGAAAGGAGAGGGAGAGAGAAAGTGTGTGTGGAAATGACTGAAATAAGACGAGAAAGCAAAGAGAGTCAGAGAGAATATCTGTGGTGGAAACAGAGACATCTTCTGAGGCTTATATGAGGCAGAGTGGGATCAGCTTTACAGTGTTCTGTTAAGCACGACATTTCAGTCGGCTCCAGAAGACCCTCTCTCTACTTGGGTCGGCTAATAGGGCTGCGCCTTCTGCACCAACCCCTCTCTTCCCCAATCCAATCAATTTCCTCTTCAAATTAAATTCATCTCTTCTTTTCTTTTAATTTTTCCCTTTTCGGACATTAATTAATTACAAATATAAATAAAATTAAGTAATGGAAGAAGCATTATCTTGTCTAGTATTATACTGCTTCCACGGCCTCATAGATGCATGCATAATGCATTTTGCCTTCCAGGTTATAATAATTATGGAAAGCAAAATCTAACCACCTGTATTTGTTTATTAAAAATAAATAAACATAGATTGTGTTCACGATTACCTCTTATTCCAACTGATGAAGCTAATCATGGCCATGTTGTAATATTATATGCATATATTCGTTTCTCCTGTCTTTTCCCTTATTCAATCTGCTTTGACGTAGAGCTCGTAGGCCGTAGGGTGTTTGTTTAGCCCATCTACTCTAATAGCATCGAAGTTCGAAATTTGTTCTTATTGAAAACTATGGATAAATAATAATGTCACATTCTAGTTATTTTAGCGCACAAAATTTTCCCTTTAATTAGGCAACATGTGATTAGGCACATGTAAGAATCCATCCTGGGTAACAGTAATTATATTTATTATTTATTACTTAACGTAGTAGTAGTAGTAGGATAGTGTTATTAGTAGTTGGGGGAAGAATTCGAAATTGGAAACCTAACATTGATAATGGCATGGGAAAAAAAAGGAGGGTCGTAGATTGAGTGGGGGCCATACTGGTTTGGTTGGGAGAGGGAGAGTACAAGAAATGAAGAAAGGGGAAGCGGGTAAAACGTAATTGTACATGATAGCATGAGATTGAGACAGTGAGAGGGGAGTGGGTGGGGACAGAAGCGACAGAATTATGAGTGTCGGGCAGCGTGGGGAGCAATAATTGGGTCTCCCCTCTGATTTCGGACGCGTCATGTCCGCATCAGATTCCTCCTCCGTACCCATTCTTTCTATCTTCCACCGGATTTTGCGCTTCACTGTAGCCATTAGCAAACAGTGCGGTTTCCCCCAACCGCACAGGCGCCACTGTGCTGACCGTCTGATAGCGATCGGACGGTCCGGTGGGGTAGGAAGGGGAGAGACACCTGTCAGCGACAGACCGGTGGTTGTCGGTGATGGAAGAGAGGGGAAGAGGCACGCGCCATTGGAAAGAAACAATCATGGGTCGCTGTCCAAAACTTGGAAACTTGGAAACACAGTCGCTATCATCGTCGCTTCTCGCTCCCACACTGCACAGCTTATGTTTGTGTTTATCCGTAATAATAATCACTGACAATTTGCATCCCCTCCTTGCGTCTCGCTAGTCATGGCTTCAGACCTCTTTTTGGCCTTTTCTGCACGCACATGATTCCCTCCACTCCATCTAAATGAATTGCGACTTTGCACGCTTCTCCTCTTCACCTCTGCTATTATTGCTACTATACTACAACCCCAATTATTATTCATCATTTACAACCATCAAAACATTTCCCTTCTTTTACAATTTAATGCCTGAACGCAGGTGTTTCTAAACACGGCTCCACATTCTTTTTTTAACTGAAAAATAAATTGAATTCTTCCCCCAAAAAGAGAGACAATTTTTTTTTAGTAACTTTCACTTGCTTCAGAATGGCTACGATTTAAGAAACACTGCTGGATACCAGATAATATGCCAATATGGTATCGTATATTATTTTCGGTACATCCGTATCAAGTATTTGGGTGGATACGATCATTTCTAAATATTATGAGATAGGCTATATGTAACAATATATAATGATTATAAGATTTTTTGGTCGTCGTTTTTCCTTCAGAGATCCAAATTCTTGTGATAATTTTTTTTTTATCAATAATTGTAAGTACAAATAGTGAAGACTTATGTTTCTCAATCAAAATATTAAGAATTCAAATATATTTTTGAAAATAAAAAATATACATTCATAGAGAAATATTCATCTCATGACTCCACAAAAATAACCATTACTTTAAATACTATATACTTTTTATATATGTGATAAATATTTCAATGGATAAAAGTTTATCCGGTCTCTCACCATACTTTCATTTTTTCTTTAATCTTTTCATTTTTTTATTTTAAAGAGACACTTCGATCTCTCCGCCAATGTAACACATATCAACTAATCTAATAATTATAAAAAGACCAATAATATATTTGAGTAATCATATTAATATTTAATGATCAATTTTAATTATTATACGTATAATAAAGTACTATTGATTCTCATCAGAAAATAAACAAAATGTTATTTATATAATCATTTCATTTGGTATCACGCTCGCATTAATAAAAAAATAGAAATAATTGAAACATATGATAGAAAAATCTTCGATATATATAGTAGACAGCAATTTGGCAGGTATTTTAAAGTACAGAGATATAAGATAATACTGAAAATTTAAATTATAAGTGATGATATGAAAACTAGTTTTAGATTTATGTAGCTTTGAGTGGATAATATTTTTCAGATTAGAACACATTTTTTATATAATCAACGGGGTCCAAAGCCCAAAGCAGTAAATATATTAAGGCTATATTTAAATAATTTTTATATAAATATTTATATAATAATATAAAATTATTTTACCCTTTCCATGATAATTAAACTCAAAACTTTATCATATCAAAATAAAGTGCATTTTGGTTATGTGTTTTAGACAATGGGATGCGTGTCAATAGAAGCTACGATTTGTCATTTCTAATCAAATCATTTTATTTGCCGTGATTTAAGTAAATGAGGCATACATATGAGATGTGTAACTAAATACACACTAAATTATCAATTTAGATAACCCACTAAGATTACTATACTTGGGTAATTTTAAATTTAAACTTTATTACACACACAAAAAAATACTAATTTACGTTGCCACAAAATTTATATTTTTATTTTAACATTTTAGATCGTAAATACACCACAACACAACTTGAATTTGATTTTCATTGAAAATATCTCAATTTCATAGAATTTTATATTTTGTAGAAATTTAAAAAATCGTTATTATAAACCACAAAGTCGTTGGCCAATACTTTTCGATTCACGTACCAAAGTAAACTAACAGATTATTTAATATATGTTCCAGTGATTTATGCTTTACTAAAAAATATTATTAAAATATATATTTCTTTTGAAAAAATTTCATTTAACAATAATTTATAAACATCATCCATTTCAAAAATCAATTATTTAATTCTGTGAAATATGCGGTAAGCACAATCTGAACTCAATACCTAGGATCATGAACAAAGGATTCACTAGCATTAATTTAGTGTAGGATATATTTGGATAAATTTTATTATAAGTATTTATAAAAAAGTATAAATTAAAATTAATTTATATATAAATTAATTTGTATAAATTTTTTTATATTAACGTGAATAAACTAGTCACTCAAGATTTGTTCATTTGTTGATTGATCTTCTGCATATTAATTTTTATGATTTTCTTTTGTCCATTAAGCACAACCTCTCATAATATGTAGAAGCTAAGTTTATCTAAAACAGATCCGTAGGCAAATTACTTAAAACTTCCTCTCAAACATTAAGCACATTTTTGCATTCACTGTATTACACTTCGTTTGCGGTTAAATATATTTGTACTCTTTGTAAATATGTCTTTTCTTGTTTTTGATTTTAGTAATTTATTTTTTGTTTGTGTTCCGACAAATCTAAATCTTTAGTTTTTTATTTTTCTATTATAATATTGCTTGTGTCTTTATCTAGTATTGCCACATAAACATTTTTGTAACATGCATGTGAGGATACCTAATAAAATAATGTAAACATTTCTATAATAAAAGAATAAAAAATGAAAAGTGAGAATAATATAACAATAAAAAACATGTAGAAATTAAAACTAGAAGGAAACATATTTTAGCCTTATAAAATTAAGTTCTAAACGTCATACCAGATAAATTTTTTTTTATTGATGTATCCATTTAGAGTTTGACAAAAAAAAACTTAGAAAATATATTTAAAAAATTGTTAGATTACATGACATAAAGTGAAAATAAATAATAATTATCACATTTAAAATAAATAGCATTTTAAACTCGGATCAAGATGGAGTTTAAAAATATTGCAAAAAGAAGTTTAAGGAAATGAATTGAAAACTACATAAGTATAAAACCATGTGTAACTTACCCTTACGATTCGTTTGGTACCACTAAAATTGTAAAGAAATAGGTAAAGGGAGAAAAATATTGGTGAAAAATAGAAAATTAAGTGTGTTTTGTAGAGGAAAAATAAAGAAAACAAAAAATATGAGTTTGAAACCTTGTTAGAATAAGAATATAAATGAATGAAAGTTGAATTGTGTTTTACAATTTTTTTATAAATATGTATAAGTGAGAAGTGATGTTTTAAATTTTTTTAAACACTTAGTAAGTTAATTAAGTAAAACACTTAGTAAAAGGTTTTTCTCTTTTTAATCTTAAGTCTATAAATAATCTTTGACTAAAGATACAAAAAGATTTTAAAAAAAAAAGATAACCATATAAAATTTTTTATATTAGTTCATCTTAACTCAATACTACATCAAATCTTTGGTATTTTAGTAAGATTTTTATTATAATAAATCTCTCATTACAAATATTATTTTCTACAAGCCTCTTCAACCTAAAAAATAATATTTTTTACATTTATTTTTCCAAGCAACAACTTGAGTATTTTTTATTACAGTTTCTTCCAACTTTAACTATTTTCATATAACAAAATGTTTAAGGTAAAATCTTATTAATTATATTATCTTATATAGAAAAACTTACAAGTTCAAATCAAGTCTTAACTTAGAGATACTAAGGAACATAGAGAGTATAGTTAGAACTTAGAATGAGTTCACAATCATAAATTCCTCTACTTTTTCAAAGTCCTTGTATTTATAGGCTTCTATGAAATATATCAATTGTGAGTATTTGACCTTCATTTTCTAAATTTTTCAATAAAGTATGAAAGTGAATGTTAAAGCATTTAATACTACATTAATTATTTTTTCACCAACTAGTTATATTGATAAAATAAAACATATTTATCTTAGTTTTCTTATACTATTATCATGCTACTAAGAACAAACTTACTTCATATTCATTAAAGTACTTTATTATATTATGTAGAGTATGTGGGTACGTGTCATTTAAAATGAACGTGTATAGTTTCATTTTAACTTGAATGAATTTTTTGTGATATGCTTCAGTTTAAATCTTTAAATTATATGTACTCTTTGTTCTTGCATAATAATAAGATAATATATATATATATATATATATTGAGTAGACACATGTAAAATCAAAACATTGCAATTTAGCTATAATTGGGTAAGGTGATTACATTATCTTTTTTTAAAAAACATTTACTTTATCTTATATTCTAAAGTACATAGTCAAATTTAAGAACATCACACAGTCACAAAATTACGAGCCATATATGCATCATGCCAAGGATATAAGTACACATATGGTTATACCTAAAATTTAGTATTTCACCGTGAGGAATTGTTATTTTTAATTTTGGCAACACTTCTTTTACATGACAACCCTTTAGTTTCCCATGGCCACCTCCTTCCTTCCTTTCCACACTGCCTCCTACTTCATGTGTCAAACTATTTTTACACGGTGGTCAAACCAAAAACTAATTTTACACATTGGTCAAACTACAATTTTTTCATAATTTGTACAAAGTAACTTGTTTAATAGGTTACAATCATAAATCTCAGCCGCAGAGAATTTTATTATTAAATCAATGACTACTATTGGTTGGTCCACGGAGGGATCAAGTGAACTTGTGAGCATTATAGCAAATTCCAAAATATAGGTTGTTGAATTGGTAATCATGTGAGTCATAGGTTGGTTTGGTTAGACTTTTTAAACTACCAAGGCGCGGAAGTTGTGGAAAATATAAACCACCTATTATCAATTGCAAAGTGGTCACAATCAAGAGGGACAAGAAAATGAAATTCTCTCCCCACGTCTAATTGAGAGTAGCTAGAGTGACTTGTTATTTGTTAACATGTCAACATAATTAAAACTGAGAATCAGAATAAAATAAAAGCATTAAGAAAAAAGGGAAAAGGGAAGGGAGGAAATAATGACGATGGTGAAATTACATTTATGTAAATTGCAGTAAATAAAGGAGGGAAGCAGAAGGTGTTGTGTTGTTGAAAGGTACAGTAAGATAATTTGAGAGACAATAAAAAGAAATAAGAGAAAATGGGAGGGTACGGAAAGAACAATAAAAGAAGATCAAAGATCCCGAAGTTGCCTAAGATTCACAGGAGATATGTATCTCTTGTCTCCGTCAAGTAGCTGCTTGGCGAGTATTAGGTTTGCAGCCTCGCTTGGATGATAAGGATCCCAGAACACGTGCTTGTACCTATCACTACACATACTCGAACTAGGCCCACATGGAATTATCCCTGCGAATTGGCCCCCATTTCCGCAGCAAGCTCTACTTGCTGTTCTGAATCCTGCTAAATCATTTAATAATCAATTACTCTTTTCCTATACTTTTCAACCCTAAATCTATTTAACAATCACATTCAAATTTCACTTAACCCATCAATATTCACATATTTTATCTTAACTTGAAGAATTCAATTACACTCTACAATTATTTTAAATTAAAGTAATTTTAAGTAACTTTATTAAATTGAGTAGTTATTGGTAAATAGAGTAAAATATAATTATTATTAATATAATTTTTAAAATAATTATTATAAAATCAATATATTTATTATATATAACAGTATATAATTACATATCAATATAAAACTATTTACACGATTATAGATAACTTATTTTTTCTATAAAAACTTTATTATTAATTTGTCTTAGAATAAAATATCTAAACATAAATTATTTTTCTTTAAAATAAATTTGAACTCAAACACAAGCTTAGTTAATATAGAGAATGATTAAGATGAGGATTAAAGTAGATAGATGATAAAAATGATAAAAGAAAAAGAATTATTTACCGTATTTATCATAATTTTTGATGAGTTCCAACACTAAATCATAGACATTGGCAAGGACGAAGGTGGCTCCGGGGAGGTTGTCGTTTAGCTGAGCAAGTAAATCCTTCAATCGAGCATTGTATTGAAGCGCAAGCTTGTTGGCCAAATCCACACACTCATCTTCGTTCAGCTGATTAATAGTCTTCTGGTAAGGTATGCAACCTATTGGCCCAACATTGCCTATCACAAACTTTCGAGCATCCATTTCGTATAGTCTCTGCCACCATGTTACAAATAAGAGTGAAATAAACAAGAAAATAAAAATAAAAATAAAAGAGAAATAAAGTAAAAAAATATTGATTTATAAAAATGAAAAGAAAGGAGGTTGTTTTCTCCATTTTTTTTTCTATTAGAATTGAATATAAGATAAGTGAGTTTATCATATTCATTCACTATATTCAATTGAGTTAGACTTTATTTATTTAAACGAGCATAAAAAACATGGAAAGAAATAAATAAATTATATAAAAAGTATTTTTATAATAATTAATAAATATCTTTTTAATCTAATACAAATGACAAAAAAAAAACACACTTAGTAACCTTGCTGAGAAGTGAAAATGAAGTTAAATAAAATTGATTTTGATATAATTAATTTTAAACTGTTTTACATAATTAAATATAAATTTAATTTCTATGCATTATTATTAATTTTTTTATAATGTTAACTAATTACAAATTATATTAAATATCACTTTTTAAAGTAATTGCTGTAAAAATTAATAAATTTATCACAATTTATTATTAAATGATAGTATAAGTGGATGTTTAGATTTCGTATGGAAAGTGAAAGTACTTTTACTTCTAAAATAATAATTTTTATTTTTTACAATAAAATTTGCAAATGTGCATTGAAATTTACAAAAGTACTTTATTAACCTCTATTTTGAAACATAGCCTAAATTCTCTTTCACACTGTAAGTGAGTGTATAGATTTATTTTCTCTTAAAATATATGTTTAAATTAATTTCAGATTTTAGAAGTACAGGATATTGATTATGAGGTTTGGCAAATGGCACAAAAATGATTAATGGGTATTTCAAATACTGGTCTAGTTTGTTTTGGTGTTTAATTTTTAGATTAAGATGTATACCGTAAGTTGGGCCCTAAAATGACTAATCATGTCATCTATGAAAGAATCTGGAGTTTGAGAAATTCTGGCTCCAATAGAGAGAACTGGGAGAAGATAATTGTTGAGAAAATCATTGGCCCCAACAGTGATGGAGAAAATGGATTTCTTCATTATGTACTCTTTCGCTTTTGATTCACCCAGCAGTTTGTCAATTTGTTTTCTTGTTACGCTGAAGTAATCTATTTGAACATCCATTCCTATCCTATTCACCTGAAAAACAAATTTATGTCCGTGACATGAAACAATTATGTTCCTTATTACACATAATGAATAAGATTGAGTAAGAAATACATAGGGGGAGATAAATACTGACAAATATTCTTCCAGTAGCATTCAGTATCCCTCCCCCTCCGGAAGCATAATTCACTCCACTCAGTATGGTTTTCCCTGTTGCATTTGGGGCTAAAAATGGTACAGCATAATTTGGTTGTCCCAATTCCTCTCCTGAAAATATTTAAGTATAAAAGCAAAACGTTATATTAAGAAAAAAAAAGAAAGCTTTTTTCCACACTATTGTCAGATAGAAAAAAAATATAAGTGCCTGTTTGATTATTTACTTGAAATTCACATTTAGTGTAAAATTATATTAAAATTAACAAAAAAAAAACAACTATTAATTTCGTTAAGGATCTACATGCAAAAGAACTTAACGTGTTCCTAAACACATTTAAATACGTAATATTGTTGTTTAGAAAAATATAAATGTTAATTGTTTGTTAGAAAGTAGTGAAAATTACCAACTATATCACCAATGGTTCTTCCATTGGTGTAGCGGCCAGTGGGGTTTCCTCCAGAGGCCTTGAAATCAATTCCATTGGGAGGGATGTTTGCCTTAGAAAGAGTAGACAAAAAGTTATTATTTCCTGCATCCACCAAGGAATCCCCAAAGATGAAAGAGGCTCCTAGGCCATTTTTCTGAGCTTCAACGTTTCCATAAAAGCTCATATTCACAAGCAAAAGCAAAAGGACCAACATGTCATAACAATTCAAGGCCATGGCTTTTGTGTTTCACGAGACTTCACCTAAAGAAGCACCATTGCAAGTGGAAAATCAAGCCAAGAGGCTTATAAGGAGCATTTTTTTTTTCTTCACGTGAGAAAACTTGTAATGAAGTTGAATTTGGTTTGAACTTTTTTATTATTATAAAATAAGATTCCAAAGGAGTGTGCTAGTTGAATACAGATTTTCACGCGGTTGGTCATCAACATATGTGCAGATTTCTCAACCTGCTATGGAATTGATCTATTGGAGATTTTGCTTTGCAATTCAAAGTCACAGGGTGCCTAGTTTTATCCACGATGACCTATTCAACAAGGCACAATTAATTAAAGAAAGTTCTGAGGGACTTTGATATTGTTTGATGGTCTTAAATCTTAATTAAAAGACATTAACATTAAAAGCAGAGCTTAACACCTAATTTCATAATGTTATTGGATACATAGGTATGATGAGTGATGACTTCTTTTGAACAAGTAATAGGACAGTCCATCTGCACTCAACAACTCAGGAAAAAAAAGTTTTACTCTTTTCTGTACCCTTTCCATTGGTCAAAAAAGTCCAAATTTAATCTTTTATTTTTTATTTTATACTATGTGAACAAATATTTTCGTATATTTCATTGTAGGAATAATGAGACAAGATAGTTCCAGATAATAGTCTTCTGTCACTCGTCGTGTACGTACAAGTATTTATTAATTTTATATGTATATATGGATATTTGTTAAAATATATAATTTTAAATAAAAAATTTGAAACATATATTTTTATACTAAAAAAGCAATTTTGTAATATATATTTATATTAAAAATAATTTTAAAATATATATTAATACTTACCAATTAGAATATATTAATTTTAAGTAATCACAAAATACAGGTACACAAGTATAAGTACTTTATTACCCGTCCCACCTATTAACAAGTGAATACTCTTTAAATTATCTCCTTTCAATGTGTATGATATTTTACTCTCAATATGAGCATGTATGAGTTTTTCTTTTTTTTAATTCCTACTTTATTGTGGTTTTTGTTAGCAAGTTAATAAACTCACGAGGTTGGTTTTGGGGTAGGCTGCGCACACCATTCAAATCTGTAATCGGTAACTTCACTGGGCCCATACTCTTATGGATGAGCCTAAAGCATATTGGCTACTGCCCCCACAAAAAATACATGAACATGTAGTGTGTGGTTCTTGAATGAGCTGAACTGGGTTAAGAACTAGGCCCAAAAAACTGAAGTGAAGTTTGGATCATGAATGGACCAAGCAAAATATTCAAAAGAAAGAAAAAAAAAAAAACACTTAACCTTAAACTTTTACAAATTTTAAAAGTATTAATAATTCATAATTGTTCAGATGTATAAACCTTGGTCCTCTGTTTCGCATTGCTCCGCATTAAACATGTAAGTGAAAATATGGAATAAAAATAATTTATAATGCCAAAAGCCTCTTAATAAGTTACTAAACCATAACGAATCCTTTACTTAATTTTTTATTTTTGTATCATATAATAATCATTTTACTATTTTTTACATCATGATCTAAATTGTTTATAAATAAGTTTTCATAGTATACCTAATGAGTTTTTAAAATTGCATAAAATTGACTTTAGAGTCCTAGATATATTTTTTTATGAATTTAATTATTATTCGTTGTAGGTATAAATTTTGTTTACATAAATCAATAAGAAATCATTGCAAGTTTACTTTTAAAGTAATTAAAATGAAAGTCAATAAATATGATATTATGTGATTGGATATTAATATAATTTTTTTTTACATTATTAGTACAATCTAATTAAATTCTTTTTTTTATACCCTATTAGATTTTACAATTAAATTGGAAAATTTTAAAATATTAAAGTCAAATTTCAGGAGCTTTTCGACTGAATTTTAATTAAATATATAAGAAAAGGGGACTCAGTTAAAAATATAATTTTCTACATAAGAGATTATGGAAAGAACTAATAATACTCCTCGGTCCCATTGCAAACAAAATAACTAGTAAGGATACCAGGTGCGTCTCATACCAAATATATACCAAGCTTATACGTGCTTATTAGTCATAACTAATAAAACTTTTTAAGATAATATTAAAATATTTTTAATAAAAGTTGTTATTTTTAATTATTATTGTAATATATCTTGTTTTTTTTTTAATTACTTGTAGACTTTACTTAAAATTAATCAAACATACAAACTAATAAATCGGGAAACTTCTACAACGATCCCAAAATATTAGGGACTATAGATGATTTTAAATCAAATAAGTCCATTTCATTATAAAACATTTATCTTATTGTATTAATTAAGATAAAATAAACAGGTTTTAATTTAAGGACCGTCTATCGTCCTTAAATCTTGGGACCATTATAAAAGCCACCCAGAACCAGAAAATGGCCTTTGGAAATTGAAAATCACAACTGAGAAAAAAAAAAACCTGAACAAATTGGAGTCCCCTTGCACTTGTTCAAAGCATAAAATTTGTAAGTACCATGTTCTCTCTCTCTACTCTCAAGTCTCAATCCATTTCGCTGCACCCAATGATAAACAATTTCGGCTTTTCTCTTTTCTTTTGCAACTTTTTCAACTGACTCAGTGTCTATTTGGTTTAGTCCCAAAATTAATTTCTCATTCTGTAATAACGTTTTAATATAAAAATTTGTGATTGAAATTAATTTAAATACGTATTTCAATTACGTTTATTAATTTTACTAAAAAAATATTTTTATTTTCTGTTTTTACTTTTATTTACAAAATTATCATTTTAGTTTTAATCTATTTTATGTTTTCAACTATTTGTACAAGAAACAGTAAAACCTTTTTTTCTGAACAAGTGTTTGAAAACAAGAAACACATTGAAAATAATGTCACAATTTTATAATAAAAAATAAAAACAATAATGAAAGCAGAAACTGTATTCTCAAAGTATAGCCTCTTAATTTTGCTTTTCTTTCTAGAGCCTCATTGAACTTGCTTGCTAGATGAAACTAATGTATTTTTTTATATATTTATTTATATACTTAAAAGACGTTCATTGTAAGGTAAGAAAAATCACCGATCTTACAGATAATTTATAGTAAAATTTATATATAATCTATAAAAAAAATTGATAATCGAATTCAAATTACAGTTAATATGAGTAGAAGACTTAACCAATATAGCAATTCTTACTTGCAAAAGTGTTTTCTTGAGGGAGGGTAAAAAAATCTTGGTTAACTTGTACCTACTGCATGTAGAAAATGCAGCATGGTCCAAGTGGCACGTGGAGATTGTTTGTATATAAGGGTCGCTGTCTATAACATGTCTAATGCAATAAATCATGGAGTCTTTTGGTATGATGTGGTAGGATTTTGCTAGACTAATAAGGTTAATGTTGATGCCCTTAGTTCTTAGTGGTCCTAATCTTTCTTTTCAAGTATAAGTAAAACAGACTGTAGACAATTTGGCTGTGTTGTTGGACCACAATGCGTGTCTTATGTTTATAGGATATAACGTGGACCAGCATGTTATTTTGTTTTTGCAAAAAATGCCGTTTGAATTATATATCCCTATCTATTTGGCTCTTCATATCACTGCTGACACGCACCCTAGTCAAATGATTGATTATGTTGATTCAATTAAAAGGAATAGCTGTGGAATGTGATATAATATCTGCTTATCACTAACTTGGATAATGTGATATAATACGTGAGTGTGTAGTTGGTTTTACTGTCAATTGAATTAGAATTTATTTTATTTCTAGTCCAAAGTAATTTTAGTAAGAATATAGTGTGTTTGGAGTTGTAGTGCAGTGATGACAAATTGATTACGTTTTCCATTTACAATAAAGCAGCTCTCTAATAATTCCATTTTTTCACATGTCTTGCGCAATTTTGGTCACCTCACGGTGGAATACACGGTTCGTTATTGTTAAACATAGATCACTTTATTTTAAGAACGTAATAACTGTATAAAGTAATTTTATATTATTCAATAACAAATATGATTTTGAAGTTACTTAAGTGAGTTATGAGTTACTTAAATAAATTGTGAGTGGATAATTTTTATATTTTCAAGATGAATTTTACCTACGTTCATCTAAATATACACAAAATATATCACTTTGTGGTTTTAAATCAAGTGGGAGAACATTGTTTCTGTTTCATGTCTCTTGAATCACATGGGATAAATAAACAAATATATGGCAAATTATCGTTATCAACAGAATTAAATTACTGGTATGCTTGCAGTCTGGATATCCCTTCATATCCCCCGTAATTGCTCGCAGCTCCTTAATTGTTAGACTAAAGTATTTTTTTAATAATTTTTCTTAAAGTATTTATAAAAAAATAGAAGAGATCGAAAAATGAAAATAAATTTATCTCATAAACTAAGTTAAAATAAATTTTTGAAAAAATTAAATATAATTTTTTTTACAAATCAAAATTTATGTATAAACTAATTTTATCTTATAAAATAAATTTATTTATTTTTAACTCTTTTATATAAATATTTATAAAAAAATTTATTCAAACCAAATCAATTACTTTTTATTTTTTAGAGTAAACTTTTATTTTTATTCTTGGGATTCGCAATGTTTCATTTTAATAATTAACTTTAAAAATATTTTATTTTGATTTCTTACTATATAAAATGTTGTAAATATCACTTTAATATTTTTTCATTATATTTTTTTCTTTACCGACATTAAGTTCTAAAAGAATAATATTTATAAAACCAGAAAATTAGGTAAAAGTTTTATAATGTCAAAAATTAAAATGATTAATGCTTAATCTCAATAATTAATACAAAAGTTTAGTCGTTTTGTTTTCTAGTTATGGTTTGGTGGCGTAAAATTATTAGGATTATTAAATAAGATTCTGTCCTACCTTCTTGTCCCTGCAATAGAAAAAACGAAAGTGAAAAGACAGAGAGAATAAAGAGAAGATGAACAAATGATGAAGAAATAGAGAGGAATTAAAAAGAAACAGATAGTTTTAAAATGGCTAAAAAAAGTAGTGCTATTCAAATATACATTTATACCTTAATTAGAATTTTTATAATTCAGAAATTACAATTTTTTTCCAAAGCAATTACATTCTTAAATTTATATATTTTCCTGTCGTAGCTACTTTTATTATCCAAGTGACAAAAGCCCAACAATGTCCGCATTGCCGTTTGTAAGTGATTTCTCTTTTACATTTGTTTTTTTGTTCAGCTTAAAGGGCAAGATAATAGAAATGGTAGGTAGGAAAAATGACAGGTGAATTGAGGTGTCACTCTCTCTATATATAGCCATTGTTCTGTCCGTGTATGATATTTTATCATTGGCATTGAGACGTTAACTACAACAAAAAATTTATAGGTTGCATATGCAGTTTGTTAGATTTTTTATATGTGCAGTAATTATTATAGAAAATCCTGTGTCTTACCATATTGTCCAAAAAATTTTACTGCCCTTTTTTTTTTTGTGTATATCTGTAAGTTTTATTTCTTGGGGTTTTGAAGAAGGTTTATATGATTCTTTTTTATATGATTATATATCTCTATCAATTTCTTTACAAAAAAAAAAAAACTCTATCTATTTGGTTCTTGCATAACTACTGACACACACTTAGTCAAATGATTGATTATGTTGATTCAATTAAAAGGATATGGCTAGAGTTATGATAGCTGTTAACAATTCAAATGTTAAGTGTAAAAATCTATTCTCACACATGTGCCAGCAAATCTAGTAGTTACACCTCTTTCCAGGGTTTGTGATGCAATGCAATTGGATATACCCAAAAGCTTGTCTAAAAAAAAATCCTAGACTAATCATGCCTTTTACTTCTTCTTCTTTTTTTTAAATTCTCGCCATGGATGTGGATGTGCATTTTGTACTCTAATGGTATGTCTAGTAGGCTGGGAAGGTGGGTGTTTGATGATTATAGAAATAAAAAATAATAATAAACTAAATTGGTATCTAAATCCTAAAAATAATAATAAACTAAAGGAGGGGTAAGTCTATCTCAAGGTTAGTGTTGAAAATGCATTAATGAACAAAGTCGGAAAAAAAGAGAAATTACCATAACAGATGGGAGATGAGAAAGAAATAAGATACCAGAGACCAGAAAAATCATTGATGAAGAAGAGAAAAATATCAGCATTAGAGACAGAGAGAGGTGAGAGAAATCAACTTAAAGATATAAGTGGAGGAGATGAAAGAGAGAAACATGGTAATTTAATATTTTAAAAAATAAAAAATTTATTTATCTTTTATTGTGTTATTTTTTTTTTCTCTTCTTTAATGTCTTAAACGTTGATTTCTCATTCTTATTTTAATTTTTTGATATTAATTTCTCTCTTTTTAATCTCTTGATATTGATTTCACTTTTTTTTAGTACCATGATATCTCTTCTTTCTTTTAATTTCTTAATGCTGATTTTACATGATTTCGCCACTGTTACTTATTCTAGCTTCACCGCACTACTGCGTTCAAAAATACATTTGTTTAGTATATTAATTTTTTATTTTAATTTTTATAATGGTCAAATACCTGAGAAAGTAAGGAAGAAAATAAAAATTTAAAATTTAAATGAAAGAAAAAATAAAATAAAAAATAGAATTTTTATTTTTAAAAGTCAACATATTTCTTCTTTTTTCTTTTTATTTAATTTTTCTCAATTACACAATACAAAAGAAAAATACATATCTATATTTTGCTTCCTCTTTATTTTCTTTTCTATCGTCCAAAAAGGGTTGAGTATTTGAGAATTATGAATCCTATAGCTGAAAGGGATGGAGATGAAGAATCTAGAAAGAGATAATTGCTTTTTCTGATGTTCAACATCAGCTTGAGAAAGTTTAGTGTTTGGTTACCACGAAGCCACTTGCTTAGACGCTTGAACCTAAGCCTAAAAAGACATACGGTGACACTTATTTTATCGTATGATTTTTTCTGTGGAATGTATTAAATATCTGCTTATGAACTTGGATAACGAATGTGGTATGAAAACCTCTTGTGGAAGAATACTTACATGTAAATGCACAACTTTGTTATTTTTCAATCAAGAGGGAGAGCATTATGCGAGTTTCTCTTTCAATCATTGTCATGTCGATCTGTTGAATCACATAAACACAATGTGGCAAATTATCGCTATCAACAAAATTAAATAAATTACTGGTATGCTTGCAGTAAACATTTTTCATTTTTTTTTATACAGAGGTAAATCTTCATCCTAATACTTGAGATTGGCAGTGTCTTTTATTTTATTTATTAACTTCAAAAATCCTTTACTTTAATTTCTTACTTTACAAAATTTTATAAAATATCAGTTTAAAAGAAATTAAATTCCTTATATCTTATTAAGTCTAAGTGAATAAAAATAATTAATGCTTACAATCTCAACAATTAAAATAAAAATTTACTTTTGGGGGGTGGGGTAGGTAAAGACACGACTTCCCATTTATATAATTCAACAATTACATTCTTTTTTTCGGTTCAAAGCAATTGCATTCTTAAATTTATATATTTTCTGTCATATCTACTTCTATGATCCAAGTGAAAAAAGCCCAATAATGTCGCCATTGTTGTTTGTAAGTGGTGTGTATCTTTTCCAAGCACAGGAGACGAGTGTTAAATTATTTTTTTTAATTGAACTTTTTTGTGTGTGTACATAATCAAACAATGAGTAATATCTAAAATAAATTTTGAGAGTTTTTTTTATTTTAAATAAAAATATGTGAATTTTCTTTTTGTTAATATATCTAGTGTGTTTGTTTTATAAAATCTAAAAACAAATAATATTTTATTAATTAACTTAAATTTTAAGTTTTCATAATCTTACCCTAATTAAATCGAAGTTGTATCTCCCCTGCTGAAACTTCAGAGAGCATTCACACTCAAGTGACTTTTTTTGTTCGGCTTAAAGGGCAAGATAATAAAGGAGACACGAAAGGTGAATAGAAGTGTGAAAAATATCGTGCTGTTAAAGTGATAATTTTGAAATCACAAATGATTAGGAGCCTGGTTAGATATAACCTATTAAGGAGTTCTAATTATAAAATACATTTTTGGAAACAAAATTTGCAAAGTCAAAACTTCTAGGGTGGATGAAAAACGTTGCAGTAGCTATAAAACAGAAATAAACTCTAAATCAAACATTC
This sequence comes from Mucuna pruriens, assembly GCA_025330945.1. Classification (NCBI taxonomy): domain Eukaryota; kingdom Viridiplantae; phylum Streptophyta; class Magnoliopsida; order Fabales; family Fabaceae; genus Mucuna; species Mucuna pruriens. Next base: position 1,142,166 of record JAENHJ010000004.1, on the reverse strand, counting down.
TTTTATTAGAAATGATTTCTGTGTAATTTACTGCGTTTCCCACTTTTTTAAAACAACTGAAATATTATTTATGGATAAGTTGTGTAATTAGCCATGTCATGCGTGGTTTAAAAAAGGATTATAATGAATGTAAATTTATATTAAGAAAATATTCAACTATGTCATACCCAAAAACAAAATTATGCGTATGAATAGAAATTAATTAAATAAAAAATGTATTTGCCAAGAATAAACAACTGCCAATTGATAATAAGAAATGATTAATAACAATAAACTTATATTACACAATTGTAAAAAATAGTATTATTTTAAAGAATTGTTCATTTTATTTTATTTCCCTTCAAATTCCTGCAAGACATACAACCCGCTAAAGAAACTACCACTTCATCATTGAAGAATCATTGTAAACAAAACACGAGTTTTTTTTTTTTCTTTGGGTCCATTCAAGACACATAAGTTAGAAATAGGAAAGATTTCAATGTTATTGATGGGATATTTGATGATCCAAATGAAAAGGCCCAATAGTCTTGATAATGTATGAGGTATGAGGACTAGTTATTAACTTCCAAAACATAGAATGGAGACACACACGTGCAACCAAAAAGAAAGGATACAGGCCCGTTTTCCACTTTCACAAAAACCTAATCCTGGACCTGGGTCCATTATCCCATCAATGAATAGAATTATGAGAAAAATGTAAGCAATATATCTTTTAATATATTTTTATTATTAATTAAAATTTATTAAAAATTATAAAATTATAAATGAATCTCAATAAATAAGAAGTCAAATCACAAAATTTTTATAATTTTTAATAAATTTTATCTAAAAATAAAATTGTGTTCAAAATAATACATTAAAGAATATGTTACTTATTATGTGAGGTATGATTGACAATTAACTATGTTTCTTAAACACATGATTAGAAGTTTAATCTCAAAATCCGTATACATAGAAATACATGGAGAGATCAACCATCAAAATATATTTGTATATTTTGAAGGGTTAATTTCTAACTTTTGATCGAATGATATCCTAAAAACTTAAAAAAGAATGTATTATTGGCGTTTCTCATGTATAGTATATTAACTAAAAATTATTAGCAAAATATTTTTACTAACCACAAATTTTCACGATACTAAGGAGATAATAAGAGTAGCCAAGCATCCATTAATAATGAATATATGGTTTGTAACATGCGACTTTGAGATCGATCATTGAACATTATACAAAAGTCAAAACGAAAAAGAGTGGGGATAAGAAAACACAGCCATGAAAAAAAAAAAAAAAAAAAAAGAAGAAGTCATGTCATAGCAAGATAAGCAAACATCCTCTACTCATTATTTTCAATTGTCAATGGAGTTCCCCTAATCCCTCCTTTGGGAAAAAGTTAGGATCCTGGTCTAAAGCACTTGATTATACCTTGGTGTACATGGAGACCACACTAATGCAAGTTTGGCTAAGTGAGGCCCCATCACCCCCACTCAACCAAGTCCTTTTCCATCCCTTCTTTCATTTGAAGCCTCGGAGACATGCAAAGGTTTCTCTTTCTTTTCCATTTTTCAGAAGTGGGGTTCCATGTCGGATGGAGTGGTTGTGTTGTGTGCTACATGCCCAGGGTAATTTGGTAATAATCCCAATTGGCTTGTCTTTGCTTTGATTGGTTCTATCTGTTCTAACCATTTCATGAAAAAAGATTCTCGTTTCCATCAAAGATTGATGATACATACCAACCTCTTTTCATCTTTGATAATTGATGCAGTCCACTTTCCCTCGTGGTTTTGACCAAGGGCAATTTTGTGCCTAGGAAAAAAACTTGGTTGACTAGTAATGAGATTATGATCATATTCCTATTCCAAACTGGCCACCAAATTATACCAATTATTGTCTGTAGTTATGCACGTGATGTCCATATCCATTAAAGGGGATTATACCACTATCTCTAATTTCATCATGGTTTTGTATTCCTTTTCTGGTACAGGGTTTCATATTACTACCTCTTTTCAGCTCCTATAAAGTTATAAAATATTATTTTATAAAATTTCATCTTAGATAATTGGGCTAATTTTATTTTCAGCTACTTTTAGTTTTTTTTTTCCATTATAAAACAATCACACTATGATCTTATAAAGCAATATAAATAATCAATAATCACTCTACAAAATAGTTCAAACAATTTGATTTATTTTTGGTCATTATAACTACTTTATTATACATAGTCTGGCTATCGAAGGTTGACATATCAAAATAAAATTGCAATGACAAAATTATTACTATACCTAATTTTTCCAAATTTATACCGAAATATATCTAACAAGGGCATCGACCTAACCTTGAAGAAGTTGAATTCAAAACATCATATAAAGGGAAAAAAAAAAAAAAAAAACAGTAGTGCCTAAATGGTACAAAAGAATTTTGAAGGAAAACTTTTACGAAACAGATGTTTTAATATAATTGGCTCATTTGTAAAATAAAAAATTAAAATTTTTTAATAATTAACAAAAATCATGGGCGATCAACAGTATATAGTATTCATATAATAAGAATGCGTACCAATAAGCAATTTCCATAAAAAAAATATTTGTTATGATATTCCATTACGTGCATCATTAGAAAATAATTAAGCAATAAAAAATAATTTTTATTTTTTATTTATCATTAAGGTTTTTATAAAAGAATTGGAAGAGTTAATAAATAACTGATTATATGAAAAGAAAAAAGTTAATTTGATTGAATTACTTTTTATTAAGATATTTGAATTATTTTTATCACCACATGAATATTTTGTCTCACTTATTAATATTAAGAGTAAAATAAAATAATTAACACTTTATTAATTTTTTAAAGAAAACGCTAAAAACAAATGTCGTTTTAAAATAGATTAACAAAAATAAAAGAGAGTATTCAAACAAGAAAATATTATATAATTTCTAAATGTTTAATATATTAAATGAATTTTATTTTGATTTAAAAAAAAACACAAAGAATAAAAATAAAAAAACGAAAGAAAGACGGGAAAATAGACAAAATAAAAATAATGATCATATAAGTGGTACTTAAAATAAAATGTGCAGATTCAATTCTTTAATCAACAAAACTGTTATTGTTTTTTATTGATAAAAAATAGTTATTTATTAGTTGAAGAATTTCAATTCAAGTGATATTATATATTTTTTCTTGTTTGAATCGCTTGGTCCCAAGAACAAACTTCGCATATACTAGAAGTTTCATTAAGAGGTTAAAAATTTAAAGCAGACATACATTAAAAAATTTAATTTTTATGCACCTCATAATAAAAAAATTCTATTATCAACTAATTAAAATTATTATTAATATAATTTTATATAATTATTATAAAAAATCAATAAATTTATTATACATGACACTTTGCAATTAAATAATAATATTAAAATCATAAAAAATAGTGAATTTTAAGGTGAGGACTAAAAAGAAATGGTCTTTTTCCCTAATCATTAAATATATTATTAAAATAAATAAATATTTGAAATTAAATAATTTTTATATATTATAATTATCTATTTATTTTAATAAAATATCAAACAATTATTTTGAACAGTATGGCTTAGAATTCCCCTAAAAAATTGCAGAGCGACATCAAATGCATTACAAACAATGTCTCTAGAGGACCACGTTAGCGGTAACTTGGCTCAAGAATAGTTAAGAAGGATAATTATTATAAAATTGACCTACCCTGTAACTTTTTTCGTCACTCATTTGACAAGGAAAAGAACAACGCTTTATTCTTGAACGATACAACTGCTAATTCATTGGTCAATTTGTTCCTCAAATCCAATAAAAAATAGAAAGTAAATATAATGTCGTCAAGAGCCCCTTTTTCTTTATCAGTTTAACTTCTAGGGTTTTGTGCATTATCATTGATAATGGAATCCAAGAGAGGAAGAGAAGTGGTTTTGCTTACACCTTCTTAAAGTAAATTAAGATTACATTTTATATTTGGTGTTGACAGTATAGAGTTCAAAATGTAAAAGAAAAATGTTTCCTAAGATTTCCATTAATAAAAATATAGTAGTACATACTGTCAAAATATAATTTGATAGGACAATATTTGACCTAGATAACAGGTTCACAAATAATTTACAAGATCCTAATGCCTAGAAATTTTGAAGATATATTTTGTATCTCATTGTTTGACATTTTTACTTTTTCCTGCATAACATATAAGGACCGATAGACCGATAGCATATTTTTAATTTTTTTTTAGTAAATTTGATTAAACTGACATAGCTTTTGTCACGATACACATAATTTATTTGTGGTGCGGATAGGATTGCTTGAACATCATTCCCAAAATGTGAAATGAGCATATTCTGATAACGAAATAATCCTATATTATTAAATGTAGTCACATTCACAAACTATTATATTTTCATTTTTTTTCATAAGTGAAAGAATTATCTTACAATTTATGAAAGAAAATAGCCACACATAAAAATATAATATACATATAGAGAGATATAGATAGATGGATTTGTTTCAAAAGTAAAATTTATTTAACTTGTTTTATGAATATAACATTAAATTTCATCAATTAAAATATTTAATACGTCATCAATTAATTTCATATTACCATACAATATATTTTTAAAAAAAATATAAAAATATTAGTTATAAGTATGAGTATTTAATTTTTCTAAAATTTATATGCTTTATTACATGATTTGTTATATTTATGTTTTATAAAAAAATAAAATGAAATAGATATCCGAGATTTAATCATTAAATAATAGACCCTCACTCTATACATATTGCCAAATGTTTGAGATGGTGGGACGGACAAGACAGTAATCCTTGTTACTTGTTCCGTTGGATGAAAAACTATTATACTCATAGGGGGTATTTATTAAGTATATATTTATAAGTTTTATGAATATTCACATGTTAAAATATAAATTAATAAATAAATAAAATAAATATTTTTAAAATTTATATTTATATTAAAATAAATAATTTTAAAATATAGATTTGTATTAAAAATAAGTTATAATAATTTACTTTATATATAATAAAAATATTTAAATAATTTTGAACTATCCACAAACACAAGTACCTGGTTATTTGTTTAGTTAATAAGTGAGTATAAATTATTATTATTATTTTATCTGTATATATCTATTAAATTGTTCAATTTCAATCCTTAACTAGTTTTATTCACGTAGGAACAACTGTTTTTTTGGTTTGCCATCCCTATTAAACATACTCCATTTCTTTACTTTTTTGTTTGTCAACTTTGAATTTCATTAATATAAATGTTAGACTACAGTCCACATTAATTAAATTAAGTTTAATAACAAATAAATATTTAAATAGCAAAAGATGAAAAAGATATAAGAAATAGTAAATAAATATTTAAATAATAAATATTTAAACAATCTAGTATACTTCATTCTAACGCTATAAAAGGAGCTAGCACAGTCCCTAGTACTTCATAAATTATTCTTCTAAACTCTCTTGTGCGGCTATAATAGAATATAGAAGAGGATCACCCTAAGAACTTCTTAAAATCTTTGTTTTACACCTTCTAGGTAAAGGAGAGTGAAAAATCCCACTCAAGGGTGTGGATATGACTATGGATAAAGGGATTGACCCTAAACCTTATTGATTGTTAGTATTTGACTGTTTCTCTTTATTGACAAAGTGTTTAGTTGTTTGTCCAATTGATTGCTTGTATTTGACTATCTTTGTTAATTGACAAAGTGTTTGGTTGTTTTTTTTGTGGTTGCTTGACAAGACAAGGCTTTTAACCTTCTAATTGTAATTTAAAATACTAGAACCTTAATATATCATATTTTTCTCTCTCTCCCAATTGGTAGAATATGTGGATTTTAACCTTGGGGTTGTGGGTTGAGGATTTTCCCCTAGAATCCCAATTTTAGTATTTGGTTGTTGTTTGGATGTCTTTGAAAGGGAGATTAAACTTACTAGACTAGAATGCAATTTATGTGTTAGTTATTGTGAATTTGGTTGATTTTGTGAAAACACACCTATATATGTGTTTAGTTGTGTTATTGAGAATTCATGTATGTTGAGTTATGATAAAATTATACTATGTGTATATGTATTGATATGAAAGCATTGCATTCAAAATTATGAGATATAAATTGATAAATGAGTTAATGAGGATGAGTGTCACGGGTTACCTAGGCCAAAAGTTGGTGAGAATGGACCTGAGTGGCACTTGTTAAGTGAGTGACATAGTCCAAAGGGGTAAGAATGATACCCATTGATTGTTATAGGTCGTGGATGAGGGACTAGATATAGAGGGGCAAATGTGATCCTCATCAACCCAATTTGTGAAAAGTGAAACAATAAAATAAGCTAAGATATGTCATACATAATTTAATAAAAACAAGTGCGTAGGAAAGTGGATATGAACCCAAATTGGTAAGGTCATTAAACTTTCTAGGGCTACTCAGTAGTTAACCTCCAATGATTGTGTCTGATCCCACAGGCCAAAGCATAAATGCAAGCTGTGCAGATCTTGATATGCTACTAGAGATTATCATGCTAGTACGAGACAAGCCAACCAAAGGGTTGAGTTGTATTACCGCCAGCCCATTCCCAATGATAGATTGATATCACTTGCATATGGAGTAAAGACTAGGTTGCATCGTTGTCATCCATATGAATTCAAATAAATGTCTTTGTGTAATTGTTATAATTCGTTATGTTTTTTCATGGTTTCATGTGAGTGGTACTTAGTTGTACTCGCACCACGAGCTGAGTGATATGTGTTTTTCACTCCCTTTTGTTATGTATTATTTGTGTTTAGGCTGAATGCCACATACAGATGATGAAGAGCTAAGGCATGAAGACTAGTGTCTTCATGTCTTATGATTTTATTTATGCTTTGTCTTGGAATGCTCTGATAGGTTATGACATCGGGACTAGGTTTATAAATTGGATTTATATTTTATATTGATTTGATTTTTTGCGTTGTTTAAAAATGTGAGGTTTTGTTTCTCCACCACTGCAAACCCTAGTTAGATTTAGGCATAATATACTTTTTAGTTATTCGAAGAATGTAAACTTTTTACCTTTTGGAATAAATAAGTTATAAGTATAAATCTTAGAGGGGTAAAAGGTGTCACACAACACACGCACATCATCAACTAGATTAAATCTCCATAACCTACATGATTAGTTGCATGACTATTGTGAAAAGTCAACCAAGTTAGAAAAGACATGTTAGGAAAATCATATTCATTCTACACAATTTGAGGCTAATGAACAATAAAATAAAAGGAATGAAATACATAGTACAAATATTCAACATTCTTAAATGGCACAATCCATACAATCTATACAAATTAATGTTAGAACCAAAGACGTATGAAGCATTTAATCCCAAAAATTGTTTTGACGATGACAAAAGGTGTTAAAATTTTGCTCACTAGTTATATGTGTAATGTTTATCTCTTTATAAGATTATTAGATAACATGTTTTCACATGACGTCTTTTGAAAAAATACTTAAAACTCTTTAAGTTTTATAAGTGTCCAACTTACATGCTCTTTTGAAAAGTATGTATATGTTTTCTCATAAACATCCAAAGTATGTTTTATAAAAAAGCATCCAAAGTGCTCTTTAGACAATATCTCATGCTTATAAATCTTGCTATCATAACTATTTATCATATATATCCTTTATTAAGCAAAAAGGTATATTTAATATTTCTTAACAAAAAATTGGCTAAATGATTTCAAATGTTCATAAAAATATTCAGTCTTCTCGAAAAGTGTTTTCATTAAATGAAAAAGGAATATAGCTTTTATATTAGAATCAATGGAATCATATCAATGTATTAGTAAAAGTCCTCATATTGTATGATAAAAAGAAAAAAACAAAAGAGAACTTTCACTCCCTTAGAAAAGTGTAGTACACCTTTCTCTGCTACTATTGTTTCTCTCTTTCATAAAAGACAAAACTTATCTTTAGAATCATGAAGAATATCTTCATGCATTTAGGGATAGATCATCACAAAGGCTATCTCTCTCAACAGTTATTTTCTTCAAGACTATAAAAAGAAGTCACTCCAACAAAAGAGATAGAGAACTATTATGAGAATATTGCATAAGAATAAAGCTTTCTTTGAACAATCTTCTCTTTCATATTACTTTATATTTACAAAACCTTTATTTTGAACACCAATTTCATATCCTTACTTGTATAAGTTACCTTTGTAAACAAAACTTATGGCTTTGTGAAAGTTTGAAGAAGCTTAATGTTTGCTACAAAATTTGAGAAATATCTAGTAACTATATCTTAAAATATTTTAGAGTATCCTAGATGATTAATAAAAGCATTTTTTAGTCGTATTCCGTTTATCAAATAAACTAAAGCTAACTATAGCATAGTCAACCCTAGGTCGAATTCTCTCAAGGACATAGTGTGCTTAATTGTGATTTTATGTGAAAACCGAAGTAAAATTGAAACTATTGAGTGTAGAATGCTGACTCGCTCTTGGTAGAGACTGGTCCGATATGGACTCGGCAAGTCTTATCCGACACAGTCTCAGCTAAGTGCAAACGGACGCTACAGAGTCAGACTGACTCTGTCTTAGACTGAAAAGCAGGAAACAGGGGGATTTGGATGCGAGTAAAGTAAAATGCAATTAAACTAAAATGCAAATGCAGCTAAACTAAATACTTTACTGCTACTACTACTACCGTGTTCATGTTTTAGTCCAATAATCAAGGTCCTTCTGGTTCATTCACTCAGTCCACAATCCTCATCAACCTTTAATGTTCTTATGACGATCGCCAAACATTCGCCCATTGCCATACCGAGGATTTATGCAATCGCTACCTCATCAGTTGGCAGGGATTAAGTCCAGAGTTGATTTTAGGTTCTCAATTAGGTTCTCTAGTTGATTACCTACTGAATTAGTTAACCGGTTCCGATCGGCTTAGCTTAACATTGTTCACTTTACTTTGTGCAATCGCGACGCAGCAAGTGAATTAGAGTTTAAGAATGCAACAAAGATCAGAAATCAGAAAATACTTATATTATTGGAAACAAAATACAAACACAGGGCCTGGATTCGGTGACTCCATCTTCCACGACGATCGCCATGGTCGACAACAATGATTCACCTTCACTAGCCAGAACGCTGAGGATCAGGTCCACTAGAGTGCGTTGGTAATCCAATTGGTCCCCTCTAGCAACCTTCGGCTTCTCAGTTCCTGACCTACACTTCCTCAATCGAGAGAAGCACCAATGATAACATCGTGCACCACCGTGAGCGTAGAAGATGAGAGCAAGAGAATGGAAATAATGGAGATGGAAAAATGTGAATTCCAAAGACACCAAAAAAGTGCACAGCTCCTCCTATATATACAAGAGTTGTGACTTGCTACTCCTAATGACTCCTAACAGAATTACATAATGGATTGCTTATTCTACCCTTGCGTAACTTGCGCTGCAAGCTTCTCTAGGAGTAACGTGGCAGCTGAGGTGGATACACCTTTGGGCCACTCCTCATTGGGCTGCTAGGCCAAGAAGCCTGGCCTGGTCGAGATGGAGTTGGTCTAGTCGGGATGACTTCATCTCGGCTGAGTCTTCTTGTGATGGGCCGAGATCGTGTCGGCTGGACCTCTTATGATGGGCTAAGATCATCTCGGCTGAACCTGCAAGAAAAGAAGAACAAGTCGTTTATTAGCTAAGATCCTCAAATTAGCACATATTTATATTTTCTCTATTTTTAGGTTCATAATATGAATCTTAGCTAATACTCAATTCTTAGGTACCAAATGATCTCTAAAACACTCATCTTAGGGCCCTGTAAGGTGTATAAAATATGACTCATCAATGATCGCTTAGGATTTATTCTTTTTTTATAATTTTATGATTTGTTCCCTTATTTAATTAGGATCTTTGTAATTATAGGCATGTCGTACGTATCATATAAATAGGAATATTATCTTCAATATTTATTTGTATTTATTACATTAAGTCTATATAAAATGAATTTCATTGTGTAGTTTAAACACATGGTTTTAGCATCTCTTACATATGTTTTTCTCTTTTTCAATAGTGTTAAATAATACTTGTTAGGTAATTTTGAGTGAAGATTATGTTGTTGTAAGGTATAAAGAGGCTACGAAAAATATTTGGTGTAAGTTATGTTTGACTTAGTGAAAATAACTTCTAAAAATTGGATTGAATGTAACTGAGTTATAAAGAGTGAACTAGTATAAAATTCTTTAATCCTTTGCCTTTCGTTTATCATGTTTTAACATTGAATGCTTCGCATTCAATGTTATATCTTGCTTAAAATTTTATTTTTATAAAAAAAATTAAAATTCACATACACACAATTTCACTCCTTCTTTTTGTGTGTATATCTCTTATTTCAATTAGACACATTAATTTTCTGAAGTGTTCATCTCTAAATTACATTAAAGATTTTCACCACTAAGAATTCTTAGATTGGACTCTAAAATAATATGGACTCCGACCTATCTACACCATGAAGAGTCTAAATTGACATTAAAATAATTTTAAAAAGGTTAAAATGGTTACCTTGTTCCAAATCAACAACTTTTCAAAGACCAACCCTTCATTGTCTTTTGAATGACATTCATGTTTTAAGCATTCAAACTCTTTTGACTTTGATCATCTACAATCTAAAGGAATTTTCTATAATAAATATTAATTTAATATATCTAAAATTTGTTATGTGTAACTGTTATAATAATATCACATCATTCAATAGTTAACTTTATATTTATAAGAAGTTATTTAATAGAGTATGTTCAAGACTTACTCATGTAAGTAGATCCCTTCCTAAACACATTTACACAAACATTACTATTTAGGATCAATATATTGAAAACACAATTTATCAATAAAATCATATACTTGTCTTTAACTTTTTATCATATTTCTTTTTTTAATATTATTTAATAGTTATACATTAAATGCATTTGTCAACAACAAAACCAAACACTTTTCTTTAACTTTTTTACATACTTTTTTGAAAATGCATTGAGAAACACAAGATGGTTGAATTATGTTTTTTAAAATCTTTTTAGAAAGCACATTAAACCATGTAGATCAAGTTAGTTCGTAAATCTGATGTCGTCTATAAGATGAACCAAAGGTATCATCTTATGGATAAAATTCAGGTTTATCAAAAGATTAATAAAAACAAAAACAAAAACATTTTTTCATAGTTTAACTCCTTTAACATGAGTCAAAATAAACAAGATAAGGGAAAGAAAATATGAACAATAATGCTTATATGGGTTCATCTCACAACTTTAGCCTACATATAATCCTTAACCGCAACCAATATTTTCACTAACACAATTTTACAAAAACTATGTTTCATAGTGTTATAAGTATTCTTTCTTCCCTGCTTCTTCAAGCAATTAACAACCCAAGTATTCTTTCAATTGTCTCTCCAAACACAAGCTCTAGTATTCTTTCTACAAGTGCTTTCATGTTCACCAAGATTATCTAAATTTGAATAAAAATGGTAACATTAGACAATAATCTATTTTAGCTCACAAATAATTAATGATAGTGTAAATATTTTCAAAGTATTTACAAGTGTTTATAGAGAATTTTCTTTGAATGATTGAAAATAAATAAGTATAGCAAGTATAGTTCTTCAATCTCGATGACTTATTGACTCTTATGACTTTTATAGACAACGTAAGAAAATAGTTGTTGAAAGCTAAATCCTCTTGTTGCTTTTTAACATTGAGGTGCATTAATTGTTCTTCTCATTCTGACAAGGATATTTTGATACAATATATAATTTATATTCTTTTTTTATACTTTGTATGTGTAGTAGGTAAAAGTTTTCATACTTATACTTTTATCTATTATTCTTTTCTGCAACATTGTCTTGTCGATTATTTTTTTGTATCAGTTACGGTCTTTGAGGCATAAAATTGGTAAACTCCATTTTTTTTTTCTAACTGAGACGAAGACTCAAGCTTGTAGGTATGCCACCTGACTTGTACTTACTCTTCACACTTCCTTAAGGTCTTGAGGGTCTTCTTATCTAATAAAGTTTGTGTTAAGTAAAATTTTAGGTATTCTAATGAATAAAGTTAGCTAAGATGCATCAAGTTTCTTCTACTTCAAACAAATCATTTGGTATTATCTTTAGTATATGAAAGTCATTATAGTTTTTATCAAAATATAATAAGTCTTATGTCTTATTTATTATAATTAAAACTAATGGTTGAATCATCTTAGACCTAACATTCTTTAAGATAAATTACCCTTTAACCCTTGTAGTTTGACTCAAAAACATTTTGTCTCACATGTGCTACAAAATTTGACATCACCTCATGGTTTGACTCAAAAATACTTTTGTCCCATAATCTAGTTCATAGAATTTAGTACATTCAAAAATAGAAGATAAAAGTTAAATAAAAAAGATTTTTAACTAAAAAAGGAAAATAATGAAAAATCTAAATATTAGTCGATGGGTAGTGGTTGTTAAGAGCTTTATAACAAATTTTCTATTGAATCTATAGGCTTCACAACATACATTTTCATTATCACCTCCATAAAAATCACATCTCATGAACTACTAAGGTGCTTATGTCTATAGGTAGTGGACTTTAAACTTGTTAAGTCTTTTAGTAAAGCCTCTACTTGCTAGTGGGGGAGCTTGTTCTCCTTTGGGAGAGTATCATGTGTATTGAGTTTTAGCATCACTCTTTTGGATATTGGTGTCTTGTTATATTGCATAAGATGCTTGATAGATTTCATAACCTTTAGTAGCTTTTTGGCTTCCTCAATTGTCTTAGTGTTCATTGTTCCTCTTACAAATGCATCCAACATCAATATGATATTTGGCCACAAGCCATTTACAAATATTTGCATCTCATGATAATCAAAACTATGGTTCTGAAATCTTCTCAATATATCTTTGAAGTGTTCGTAGGCTTTGTAGAGTGATTCCTAGTATATAGGAAGTCTGTGATATCTATCTTATCCTTGAGATACTCAAAACTTAGGAAGTACTTAACCAAAAGTCTCTTCTTTTTTCTAAGCTCCTCCTTGTGGTGATACTACCTTCAGTTAAGATTGAAGCATTATTTTCCTTATCCTTTAAACAAAAACGGGAAAGTCACAAATGAATGGTGTCTTCTAATGCCTAATTGATCTTCAACATAGCATAAATCTCTAGAAATTTTTATAGATGAAGGTTTGAGTCTTCCATTTTGTAACCTACAAACTAGCTTTGTTGGACCATACTCAAAAGAATGGGTTTAGTTTAAAGTTGTTAGTTGAAATGATAGGTTTCATAATGCTAAACATGTGACTATTTGGTGTTCAACCAAAAAATCATCAAGACTACATCTAGGTAGGTTATCCTTAGTCATCTTTAAATGAGTAGGGGGAAAGACTTGAGTTGTCTTTTGTTGCCTTCTACTAGTTTTGACTAGTTCTCATATGCTTCAAAGTTAATCACACAATTGATTTTCTCAAGAGAACTTGAACCTGTAGATATTGCCCTAATATCAATACCAAAGTTACTTAGCTCCTAGAAGAAAAGTGTGACCTTGGGTGCCTGGTGTTAAGCTTTAAGTTATGACATTAGAAAGGGATAAGATTTCTAAAGGTGGAGAGTTTCAATTTTCTATTCACCTCTTCCATATGGTAAGGCTTTAGTTTCTACTCACTCATTTTGATTCACTTGCCTAAATTGGAATCTTCCAATTCTATTACTCAATGAATGGATAACTACCTTTACCACAAAGGTTCTAGATCACTTTGTTCTATGCTTACATGTAAACTATTTGATCTATGAATTGTAACACTAAAATTGTTGATCTAAAAAGAAGGTTGCCTTTGTTTATTCAAGTTTTTACTCTTTTAACATTTTCACTGACTTTTTAGTAGCTAATGATCAAGAAGAATTCAAGTTTGTGCTTTGTTTAGAGGATTTATCAATATCTTCTTTTAGCTTATTGTAGAAACCTAAAATTGTCCCTTGAGAAAAACAAAAATAAAAAGAATATATATGTAATATAAAAAATATAAAAAAATAAAAATAAAAAGAGGCGTGTGGAAGAAGCCTCATTGAGGTGTGTGGGAGAAACTTTATCTTCCTCAAATGACCTCGGGTCCTTCATCCTACTGTGTTCCTCAGCTTTTTTGAAAAGACACTCCCAACAGCTGTGCTTCTCGAAGGCACAAGGATGGCAAAGACAATTTTGTTCTGCTTTCTACGGACAAAAAGTCTGTGTGATGCCACCACCATTAATGAAAAAGATTTTCATAAGAGATTTTGACGAATAGGGGAGGTGGTCTATAAAAAGGGAAAGGAAACTTTGTAGGATTCTCTTCTAAATCAAAGAGTAGGATAAGCGAGGCTATAGAGAGAGAAGATAACCACACTCGGATTAATCCTTGGAGAGTACGTGGCAGAAAGAAGGAAGGTTCCCTACCACGAAAATAGACTCCATCATCAGGTGAGTTTTGAAACCTAGTCCATGGCCTAAAGAAATAGCACTCTTACTTCCTAACTTTGTCGTCGAATAGCCTTCCTTTTATTTAACTCATAGTCGATCCTCCTGTTTCCATCCAACCATCCGACTCATAGTCAGACTCCATTTCGCACAAACCATCTGACTCTCAGTCGGTCCTCTAGTTGTCTTAAAAAAACTAGCTGACACCTAGTCGGTGCTCCTTTTTAGGTTCATAGTTAGTCACCACCTTAAGTGTGTACCTGAACTGTTCCCTCCCTAAATAATGCAAGAACTACATAAACTTTGAATTCTCCATTGCACTAGGAGATACGTATGAGCAAGAGGCAACTCTTGTCAAGTTCAAAACAAAAAAATATTATATGTTCCTCTCCCAATAATAAATTTCACTTCTATTTGTGTTAAAGAGTAAAAATAATAATTTAGAAGTCATAATAAATTTCATGCATCTAATTAAGGTAATTGTCTTAAGACGGACATCATAGGGTGCTAACACCTTCCCTTTATGTAATCGACTTCTGAATCTTAAATCTGTTTTTGTATACTAGTCTTATCTTTTTCAAGGTTTTTCCAACGTTCCCCTCAATAAACATTGATGGCAACTCAATTGCATATTCATTTTTTCTTTCCCGAAATAAACTTGAATTTATTTTTCTATTTTTCGTCATCCCTATCGCGATCATGGTTACGACACTTATCCACCAAGAAGCATTCATCTTCATTCTCAATTTAATTTGTATCTTTGAAGACATTGAATATGATCTCCTTGTCTTGCAAGACACCATAAACTAAATACAAAGCAATTAATTGAAACATATTTGACTAAAGAAAAACTAAAAGAAACTATCACAAAATAAAAATAAAATATAAGTTGGGTTGCCTCTTGAGTAGTACTTGTTTAATGTCCTAATTAAAATCTTCAATTTTCTCCTAAGGGACACAAAAAATATATCATCCTTGCTATTTCTTTTATGAGTTAAGAACCTCCATGAATTTTAGATATTCATGAAGTGACATCCATGATTGGTTGATAAACTTTTGCTCGAGTCATCATTTCTTCTCACAATAAGGCGTTTGCTTCATTAATTGTGGTCATTCCTCAACCACTTTAACTCAAATTCCTTCTTATTTCCTTCTACTTCATTTCTTATTTCCTTCTCCTTCATTTCTTGGATTATACTCTTGTTTTAAAATTTCTCATCTTCTAGTTCAATCACTTCTTCTATCTCCCCTTCTTCTATCTCCCCTTCTTGTTTAATCTCCAATTGTAGGTTATTTTGTTCATTATAAGTTGGGCTCTTTAAGATCTCATAGTCATCTTCATTACCTTTCAAGGAATTGACACTACAAATCTTTACTATTTGCTCAATTAGTTAATCCATTTGATTGTTAAGACTTTGAATCAAAACATGTACGTTCTTGAGCTATGTTTGTGTGACTAAAATGAATTGGGCCAACACATTTTTTATGGCGAAGTCCTATACGGTGGTTCATTTTTAGTGTGATCTTGTGGTTCCTACTCTCACACAAGATCTTCTCTATAGTATATCTCACAACACTTAGCTCCCATGACTTATATTTTGATATCTATACATGGATTGAAATGATTATACTTATCTTGCTTCCAAAGCTTGAACTAGCTTGTTTCATACCTCTAAGCATTGAAAGATGACCCTTCAATTCATTGAGCTTAAAGAATGTTATTGTACTTCTTCACCACTTGTTAATTTCATCTTGTATAAAAATATTCTTTTTTACATATTTTATCTCTTATGCTTCCTTCTTGTCTTTTTTTTTTTTTAAATTCTTTTTAATCTCGAGATCAAATAGAAATTGGACTTTCTCTCGTGGGCATACATACAAGAAAATCTCTAGGTTGTCAAGGAAGTTAAAATAGGCTTTAAAATTATTTTTTTTTCAAATTTAAAAAACAGTTTCCTAAACTAAACTGGAAACAATTTACCCGAACTATTTTCTCAAATCCAAACTAAACTAAACTGTTTTATTCTAATAATTACTAAAAAAAAGTTAAGTTTGATTCTCAATCGGTTCAATTTATTTAGTTGTTTATAAAAAAAAAAGTTTTAGTTCATTTTTTTATAAAGACAATTGAATTTGGTTTTTCAATAGTTTACTGTAGTTTTTTTTTATCTACCCCTAACGAACATAGGAGTTTGTATTGAAAACTTAGTTAAGGAAACCATTATAAGAGCATCCTTTATATAGGAGGTTTTTCTTTTTTTTTGAAAAAATCCTCTTAATTCTTTCTATAAGATTCCTTCAAATTGTCAATGTTACATATATGTTTTAGTGTAGATACATTATTAATTAATTAGATAGAAAAATTTAAAAAGTAAATAATAATTCTAAAAAATAATATAAATTATTAATAAGTTAAATATTGCTAATTAAATTACTAAATTATTTAATTATTATAAAAGGATTAAAAATCCTATATGTAAGTCAGAAGTAAAATAAAATCTTTTGGATTAAAACCACTCAAGCACATTCAAGAATATATCTCAGCAACATGCCAACATCCCATTAGCATTCACTATGATTCAACCCTTTCAGAGAATCATTACAAATATTTCACACAAACCCATAATATAAATGATCTCTCTTCTTACATGTATGTCGTGTGGTTGTGGCGCCTTTACTTTTGTACGGAGAAAAGGTAATCAGACGCACAAAGTAAAAGTGTCCCAACTTTTCTATTGTGTAATTAATATATTTCCTTTTTTATCCATAATGTTTTCCTTATAATTAAGTGGGTTTCAACGGGTATTTGAAAATTTATTTTCACTAAATTATTTTTTTTATTTTTTATTTTATGATAAAAATTTATTTTAATTTTTTATTTTTAAAATATTTTTATCTTTTAATTATTAAATTTCAATCAATGTTGCCTTACTTAAATAATAGTATTTTATTTTAGGAAATAATTTTAAATTTTTTTATTGATTCAAGACATAAAATTTATTTAATTTAATTTATCTACAATAAAATTATAAAATTTAGTTAGTATTTAAAAAAATATGCATTACATAATAAAAATAAATATGAAAAGTGAGTGTTATATATATTTTTAAAAAATATATGAAGATTTTTACTTTTTTAATTATCTCTTAAACTTTAGTTGATTTTTATAATTTTTATTTATACAAATATAATGAGATAAGTTTCATATTGAATATGTTAAAAAGATTTAAAATCAATTTTTAAAATAAGATAAAAAATAATCATTATCCAAAGGATAATATTAATTTAAATTTAAAAATTAAATAACCAAAATAAATCTTTCAAAAAATAAAGATTAAAATAATTTTTTACAATAAAATAAAAGATAAAAATATAATTTTTTTTTATTAATTTTAGTATTGACATAACTATTAAAAATAATATTAACAAAGATAATTAGATTATTTCGATATGCATAATTCAATTAATTAATATATTGTTAGTAAAATTAATGTATTTATTATTTTATATAAATAAGATAATTACATATAATTTAATTTTAGTTTATTTTCAATATATTATGGACAATACTTTTATTATTTTTAATATTATTTTTATTTTTTAATTCATTAATTTATTTTTAATATATTATATTTTAATTTATTTTTCTTTAAAGATAATATTGTTGCTTGAGATATATTTTAAAAATAAATTATATTACAACAAGTCAAAATTAATAAATTGAAATATAAAATAACATCAAAATTAATATATTAAAATTAAATTATATATATATATATATATATATATATATATATATATATATATATATAAAAATTATAATATCAAAAATAATTAAATTAATAGATTGAAAAATACGAATAATATTAAAATAAATAAAATCGCTATACATAATATATTAAAAATAAAAAATTATATATAATTACCTTATTTATATAAAATAAAAAATATATTAATTAATTAAACTGAGTAGTTAGAAATAATTTAATTATCTTAATTTAAAATACTTTTTATTATCTTAATTAATATTATTCATTTTATTAGTAATATTAGTACCAATTAATCAAACTTAGTGATAAGAATTAAAAAAATATTAAAAAAATATTAGATATAAAAATAACAAAAAAATTATAATAACTAAAATTAGATAAAATCATATTTGCATAAATCTAAAACATATTTAAACCTAAAATCACATTTCCAATTTAAATGTTATTTTCAAATATATTAAAAAAATATTTAGTTACATTTTAATATTTTTATAATTTTTTTAAAATTCAAATAATTTAAATAAAAAATAAAAATAAGATTTAAAAATATAATAAAAAATAACTTCTCATATTTTCATCCTCGTGAAAATAAAAATATTTAAAACATAAACATATATTTTTTAAAAAATAAAAATATGAAAAATATCTTTTTATTATCTTTTAACAAGTATAAAAATAAATATTTTCATGTACACATCCCTAAAAATAAAATAAAAAATAGTGAAAGAAATGTTTCTTATTTTCGAGCCTTCACCCAAACAAAAATTGTAAATCTATCAAAAGGTTTACGAAATATTTTTGCGGGAAAGGAGTTCCACCTAACCTCTTAAATATGCCTTTCCTAACTCCAAGATTCCATGAATAATTGGTTCTGCACCTCATAAATGCTTCTCTTTTTCCCTCCATTTTCTGAATAAATAGTGTCCTGCTTAAAAAAATAACTAAACAATAATGGGTGATGTAATAAATTGATAATAAAAAATGTGGTTGTAAAGACATGGAGAACTCTTAACAGTTTGCTTTTACATACTCGCAGGGAGTCCATAATTAGAAAAATAAAATTCAACTATTAATTTGCATTGTACATATAATGCATTGTCTATAAATGCAACACATTTAACAATTCCTTCAAAATTATTCGACCAGATATCAATGATAAATCGATTAATTTTACATTTCATTATATATTCTATCTAAATATTATTATTTGTTTGAATGTTTATTACCGTACTCTACTTAAAATTAAAAAAAAAAAAAACGTTAGAGGGGTATCTTCAAAAAATAAAAGAAAAAAACCCTTAGCGGATACGATTTGCATAGAAAAGATGAAAGAAGAAGATTTATAATATCCACGCACCTGTTTAATCAAATTAGATCTTACAAATTTTATCACTCTTACTTCAACATTATTACATTAAAAACAAGATTTACTATTATTGTATTATTTAATTTTTATTTATATAAAAATATATTGAGGCTATGTTTGGAAAAAAGAAATACCTGATGAATTAGTTGAAAGCTAAAAGATTGATTTTTAGCCAAAATTTATAAAACTATTTAATTAACTTCTTAAATTATAAATAATTAGTAAAATAAAATTTTAAACTAGCTAATTAACAAAATCTTAATATAAATTTTTTTTTTCTATACAAAAATATATTTTTAGATAATTTTAATTTTTTTAGTTAATAAAAATTATTATAATTTTCAGTTTAAAAGTTAAATATTTTATTAAAAATAAAAATAAATAGTATAATAATTAAAATCAATAAGGTAATATCAAAGAAGAAATTTTATAAATAAATAATGTAATTTTAAAAGAATACAGTATTCTATTAAAATATCGAGGATATATAAAAATAAAAATAATAATAAACTATTAATTCAAACACTACAATAAGTAACATCTAGAAAAAATACTATAAATTAATTTATTAATAACATTTATTTTAGTAGATTAAATTTATAAATTAATTGAAATAATTTATTAATACACTCTTAAAAAGCTTGAGAAAATAGTCATTATCAAACATACTCATCTCACAATTCAAAAAGCTAGTCACTGATGTAAAAAAAAAAAAAAAAAAAAAAAAAAAAAAAACTAGTCACTATCAACCGCTTTAATGCATTTTTTTTTTTTTCCATTTATACTACTTTTGAGTTTTGATTAAAGCTCCCATCCTATACAATTAATACAATATAACGCAAATAATCTTGCAATCAATTTGGTATTTATAGCGTAGCTGACAATGACATTGGTATAGATAATTTTAACATGGAATCTTGCAAATCTAAGGAATTTCATGTGAATTGGTATGGAAAAAATTAGTGAGATTAGATTTTACTATATATATATATATATATATATATATATATATATATATATATATATATAGTTAAAAAGGATAAAATTTTAAAATATTATAATATAGACTCAATATAATGAATAATAATAACAATATATATTTAAATAATTGAAATTTTTAAAGACAGCATAAAATCCAATCCTTAACTTATTTAATAAATAAATTTGCACTACAAGATTTTTTTATTTTACTACTAATTTTAGCTACCATTTAAATTAGTAGCTAAATCCTAACTAATTAATTATTAATTAATTATAATATTATTTTTTCTAACTAAATTTAAGTTATATATTTATTTATATTTTTTATTACTACAAATTAACTAGAAAATAATTATAAAATTTAAAAATTTACTACAAATTAACTGAGATTATTTTCTTAACTAATTTACTAATTATTTTATGCTACTACCAATATTATAATAATTTTGTAGCTAATTATTTTTATTAGAAATTAACTATAAAATAACTATTGATTTTAAAATTTTATAGCTAATTATTTTATAACAAATTTTAAATCTTTTAGTAGTGTTAAATTAAGCTTATGGAAAGATAGTGAATCCAATTTTTTTTTGTCTTTTATGTCTTTTAGTTGGATCAATCACTAATCTTGTTTTATGAATTTGAGGTTGTGGTTGATCTAAGAGAATTTTTACATACATCGAAAATCAAACGTCAATACTTCCATTAAATAGATTGTTCTAGACATTTAAACATGAATATATAATTGAATTTAACAAAAATTAATTAATTGATAAAAAAATATATAACTGTATTACTATAAATTTTGATTAATTTAAAAGATAAATTTTACCTTTAGTAACATATTTATTATTAAATTTATAATATATAAATATTCATGGTTTTAATAACTAATATATTATCACGAATACAATTTATCATAAGTTGAAAGATATAGCACAACTCATAAATAAAATGAAAACATAGAATAAGATATTAACCTAATATTTTTTAGAGTAAATAATTAATTTATATAATTTCTTTGATTAAATTTTGAATTTTAAATTGAACAACTAAGCAATTAGCTTAGACAACCTTTTCTTTTTAATAAATTGGTATGCTTGCACTTAATAAAACAACCATTTAGTGACCAAAAGGTTGTTGTCACTAATAGTGTAAATATCATTATAAATTTAATTGCTAGCATGATTAAAATTATACATCATATTTTAATAGCGACCAACATAATCAATCACTAATTAATAATAGAATATAAATAATACTTAAGTCACTTATTATTGGGATACCATACTAGCAACTAATAAATATAATTCCTAATTTGATTAGTACATGAACAACACAACAATAGGATTTATAAAGACATATACGGTGGCTAGTTTTTTTTTCTATTTTGAAAATTATGATTTGCATTAGTAATCGTTTATTCGGATACTAATTTGCTCATCATTTTTTAAAATAAATAAAAAATAAGAAATAAAAAATAACTTATTAAAAAGAAATAAGATGTATTATGCATAAAAAAATAAAAATAAGAAAATTTTAATATTGAAAGATTAGTCACCAATATCATCAATGTTTAGATATATAGATGTTGTAACCTGTTTAAAAACACGTCTCAATATAGAGTCAATGTAATCATCGACTGGTTGCTCAAAAGAAATCATTTACACATAATTAATCTCTACGAGCTTGATTCTATGAGCTCTCAGTTTTTCATTGACAACGATCTATGCACGAATAAGTAGTATACAAATTTGTAAAATGTAAAAGTGGTGCACAATGATAAATATAAAATTTAATTACATTGTACCTACGTACAACAAACTAAACCACATGTTTTAAATTTCTTTAGATATTCACTACAAGATTTTTTTGATTTTACTACTAATTTTAACTACCATTTAAATTAGTAGGTAAATCCTAACTAATTAACTATTAACTAACTAGAATATTATTTTTCCTAACTAAATTTAAGTTATATTCATTTATAATTCTTATTACTACAAATTAGCTAGAAATAACTACAAATTTTAAAAATTTACTATAAATTAACTAAGATTATTTTCTTAGCTAATTTGCTATTTATTTCATACTACCACTGATATTATAGTAATTTTGTAGTTAATTATTTTTACTAGAAAATTAACTACAAAATAACTATTAATTTTAAAATTAACCATAAAATTATTTTATAACAAATTTTAAATTTTCTAATAGTAATTATCTTTTAGGTGGATTGATGGTTCCTCAAATTTTTTTCCTAGTGATTTGAGTTATCACCTTGAGAAGAACTTGTGAGCATACATATTTTATAATTTATAATAGTTACTTCTTTATCAAATTCATGAATTCACTTAGCTCATGAATGTATTGAATCTAATACAATCATGACAAAATGTATTGTAAATATGATACATATGAAGAAAACTTAGGACTCCGTGAACAAATATTTTTTTTTTTTCACATAAATGTATTGTGGTGGTCTTAAGTTTCCTTTAACTACACACACCATCACTAGTGATATCTTACTGTTAAATAATTAAGGCAGCCACAATCCTCAACTAAGTATGAACTAACAAAGAAAGTATTTATTCTAAATTATATTCATGCTTCTAAATAATTTGAAATTTATTATAATTCATATACATAAATATCATCATGATAAGTTCCATCTTACTTAATATTTTAGTTATTATTAATTAAGACTTTACTTAAATATCATGTAAATTTTCATGAGAAACAAAATTACTTCTTTCCATATAAATTAAGATTTTCCTTAAGTTTTATTTGATACTTCATTTTAACTAATTTCTATTTTTTTTATTATTTGAAAAACTTGTTTAATTTTATTGGTAATTTTGGTAAACAACTTTTTTTTAAGTAATTTGTAGTAGTTTTTTAGATGTTACTCCGAATATCATTTTTAAATGCTAGCTTCTATCTTCTTATATTTTATTCATCTTTTATTCTTAAAATATTTATTAAATTATTTTTTTTTCACAAGGTAGGAATTTATTTTATGTTTCTCTTCTTCAACTCATAAAGTAGTGATTTATTATTTTTATCATTTTTTTATACATAACGTAAGTTTCCTTATTTTTATCTTTTTATTATATAAGATATTGATAATGATGGATAATAAGTTTATTTTGTTATTATTTTATTTTTGTTTTCATTATTATTATTAATATTGAATATTGTTATATTACACTATTTATTTTAATTATTATATTATTTAAAATATTTATTTTATTATTTTAGAATTATACTTTATGATTTTGATATATGATAAGTATATTTTATTTTATTTTTTATTTTCGAATATTGTTATATTATACTATTTAATTTAATCATTACACTAACTAACATAATGAAAGTACAATGTCTATTTAAGTGCATGTTATTTTAAATTTATTTTAAACTTGATTGGAAATATTTTAAGATATAGTATAAGATTAGTAATAGAATGTACAATATGAAAAAATATAATAGTTAAAATTATGATAGATAAAAAAATAAAGAAAGAAAAGCAAATAAACTAAGAGGGAGGAAGAGAGAGAACAACAACACCATAAAGAAATTGAGCATGGAGAAAGAGAAAATAAGACATAAAGAGAAGGATTGGGGGACTCATAGAAATTAACGAAGGGAAAAAACTAGGAAAAATGAAAAAGAAATAGAGGTATCAAATATAATTAGGACTTAGCGACCAAATTTATCATTTGTTAAATTGGTTACAAATTACTTAACATTAAAATCATAAAAAAATTTAATTACTATAAAGCTAATATTGAAATTCAAATGTCTGGGGTTTAGCGATTGATAACATATGAGTAAAAAATGTTAGTGTTTACCTAACTAAACAATACAATAATAATACATATTTTAGTTACCATAGTCAATTTGTTTGTTAAATTGATAGCAAATTACTTAACATAATAACTATCAACAAGTTTGTGCTATAATGATATAGTAAAAGTCTAAACTTTAGGATATAACAACTAATAACATAACAATAGTTAAACAACATAACAATAGTAAGAGTTTTAGAAACCACTGTCAATTTGATTATTAAAGGAAAAACATTAGTACAAGAATAAACATTTAGTCGCAAAACCACTTACTATATGATCAACAATTTTGACTTGAAAAAATTATCATTTAACAAATCTTTTAACAATTGATTGTGTAGCATTGGTTGTTAATTCAGGTTTTACTAAATAATTTTAAACTACTAAAAGCTTCTCAGTTGCAAAGTAGTCAATGTTAGTAACATATGTATGGTAACTAAATTTAGTTGTTATTTGTATTTTTTTTTAATATTGTTCATGCTTTAATAGGATATTTTATTGTGAAAGTTAGGAAGAATGACGTCACACTTCCTTATTTTTGTATAAATTTTGCGTAATTTTCTAATTATAAAATATTCTTCTATATAAAGTAATTTTTTATTTAGTTATTATAAAACATAATAAAAAATTAGAGACATAGACTAGAGTATAAATTATAAGCAAGTAAATAAAGTTAGACTTGTTATTTCTTAAAATAAAAATATTATTTTTAAAATTTCTAATAATTTTAATCCATTAATCAAATTAGTTCTCATATTTATTATTTCTTTAACTCACGTAAAAAAAATTTGTCATTAAATATGTCTCGTTTTTGTGTAACATAACAAATGAGATATGATAGTGTGGAAGAAACAAATATCAATTATATAATTGAGATGAATTGTGAAGATTAAAATTAATTAAAAAAACTTAATCATTCATACATGATTGTGTGGTCAAATTTTATCTTCATCATCTTTCACTAAACATGTCTCCTATATATGTATATAATCATAAATGACATTTTTATGGCAAGTGAGGGCATGTGACCATTCTTTTTCTTTAATTCATTAAAAATAAGTAAACTCTATTTGATTCCTAAAATTGTCATTTATATTCACTTTAGTATTGGAATTAGAAAAAAAAAATCAAAATGTATTTTCTCCTTCATGTTAGTCCAAATGTTAACTTAAGTATTTATTTATTTTTAATCAAATAATCTACGAGCTGTTAAATGCCAATGTGGTACATATATGATCCACATGGATGTCCTTCATAGCATAAACCAATTTGAAAGGTAAAAAAATTTACTAGCCCATTTAATAAAACAACAAATTCTTACATGCCTACTATGCAACACTAACTACAAAAAGCTATAATTTGCAAAAGAAAACCAAGCAAAAGGTCTCAAAACAATGAATTCGTTGAAGCTCCACAACTACAATAATGGCAAGTCACTCATGTCACCAACTCTTAAGTTACATTTAAACATCTTTAGCTAGAACAAAGAAAAAGAAAATAACAAACCACCATACTTCAATGCCTCTTTATCGCTCAAAACTAGAATCATCAATATGTGTTTCTTACTAGAGGTTGCAATTATGACATCTAGTAATGTTAAAGGTAAAATTTCTTAGTGGTGATATTTTATCACCAGATTCAAAAGTGGGGTGTGTTGGATGGGGAAATAACATTTTTTAAAAACAAAGATGAAAGCATGAAAATGTCAAGAAAAAAAGAACCTAACTTATGAACCAAAGCCCTTTACATCTTGTGAACCAGAAATAAAAGTTGTTTTTGTTTCCAGAATTGTGCTCGTGTGTGTGTACATTTAGACTTGTTTTTGTCAAAAAGATGGTTAGGCCCATCAAGGTAAAAAGCTAACGCGAACCTTTTTTATGTCAGAGTTATTTTTCATTTTGTCAATTTTACCTATTTTGTTTTCACAAACCAGAGAGAAGAAGGAGAACCTTTGGAGGAAGCTTTCAAAGTAACGTCAAAGGGAACCATGAGAACCCTTTGTTGTTGTCTCTTACTTACTGGGTAAAAGGAGAGTGAGCTCTATCTTACCATGATGCTACCTTTACGTAAGTATAGATAGATGGGTTGTCCCTAGAATCCTGTAGAGTATATTTTGGTAGTCCTTAAGTAGGAGACTAAATTCCCTAGACTTATTGTGGATATATGTATGAATTTTGTATGAAATTACCTTGGATTATTCTACTGTTTGGCTGAATTGTTTTTGTTGTTCTTGTTTAGATTTTGGTTGATTGATTGGTAAATTTAAGGATTCTTCAAATTGATGTGTTAAAATGCATATTGATATTTTTTTATGGGTGTTTTTTGTGCTAAAACTGTAGAAATTAAATTGGTGTAGAAAGCCTAAGTTTTCCTCCTTTCTATTACGAGTTTTATGTAGAATTCACGACAAAAATATGAATTTCTCCTTTGTATATCAATTCATTGAGAAAGACTCTAAACTCCCTAGGTGAATATGAACCTTGGAGACTTTGTGACTCATTTCACTAAGCGAGTAATAAGACTTGCTAGGTGAGAATAAGAGAGCCTAATAATAGAGCTATATATGGATATACTCACTAGGCGAGAGATGTTCTTGTTGAGTGAGAGAGTGAGATCGAGAGAGTGTAGCCAAAAAACAACAACTCTCGCTCTATTCATTAAGTGAGCATGGGTCTTGTCGAGCACAAAGAGCACTAGAATTCTCTGTGGGTCTACTCGTTAAGCGAGCCAAAGACTCGTTGGGTGAATGAGACCATTAGTGCTCTTTATGGATCATCTTGCTGAGCTAGTGTAAGGCTCATTGAGTGAGAAGGGAAAAATAGAAAGTAGTAACTCTCAGTGGCTCCATTCATTAAGCGAATCCAAAATTCATAAGGCAAGTTTGAAGGTTTTGACTCTCTATAGTCCTCTTTGATTAGTAAGTAATGAGATTGGTTGAGTAGGTTTGATCCCTTCACTAAGTGAACAAGGTGGTTTGCTGGACAAGTGCTAGTGCAAGACTTCCTGTAGTCTTGTTTGTTGGATGAGTATCTAGACTCATTGAGCAAAAGGTGTGAACTTAGTGGGTAGATTTCCCCTTAAGCTATAAGACTTGAGTTGCATATTGCTTGGTGAGATGTATATGTTTATACATATATAACTGTTAAGAATTATAATTGTCATTGCATTGGAAGAATAAGAATGAAACATGAAACTGAGTAATAAATGAGTGGTTATCTAATGAGTTGATTAGACCAAGAGTTGGAGAGAAAGGAACTCAGATAACACTTGTTAGGTGAGCTACCTAAGCTTGTGAGAGATGATAATGATGCTCATTGACCTTGTGGGTTCAATGAGATGAGGTGCCTATCTTATAAGAGGCCATCGATCCAACTTGAAATAGAGAATTATGAGAAAACGATTTGTTTGACATGCATTATATAATGCAACCAATGTTGAAAGAAATTAGATACAAACCCAATTGGTATGGTAACTAGACCTATTGGGTGCTACTCAATAGTTAACCTCTAATGGTTGTGTTTGATCTCATATGTTGGAGCATATGTACAAAACTAAAGATCTTAACATGTTATCAAATGGTATCATGCTAGCATTGTAGGCGAAGATTAACAGTGTTGCCCTTAGCCTACTATTCTAATTTGAATCGGTACCACATGCATATAGAATAGTGAGTAGGATGCATCACTATCATAGCATGTGCATTGATATTTACTGTTGAATGAAAATGATGATATGTATGTATATATATTGTTATGTTTATGCTACTCAATCTTGCCAAGGTTTTTCTTATAGTAGTTAGACGTATTCTCACTCCTTTTTGTATTTGTCTTGTTTGTATTTTGGTTAAACACCACTTGCAAGTGAGGACGAACAGGAATTAGAAGAGTGAGCTAGAATCTTCATTATTATTGTAGTTGTTTAGTTTTATTTCAATTGTTATGGATTCGTTTTTTTATATGCTACGATACGTGACATTGAGGCTTTATTATGTCTCAATATTTTTATATTTCTTGGATTTGAACATGGATAGTATGGATTGACCTTTAGAATGCCAAGAGATTTTATGTTTTGATTCTTTGACTTTTATACTGTTGGAGAAATATGTGAATCCTTTACTAATAAATGAATGAGGTTTTGAAAGTTTTAAAATTACTCTAGAAATGAATTGTTTAAAATTAGTAAATAGATTGCGAGGTATTGTAATTCACTCCTCTATACCTTTCTTACCTCATGTAAGAAAAGAGGAAAGTGCTAAAATGCTAACTTTGATAATGCGTGTTGCACCATCTAAGACTAGAAAATTTTCTATTTGTCCTTTTTCTTTGTCTTCTCTCTTTCTTATATATTTATTCTACTATTGATCATGTTTATTCTTTTCCTTTGATATCTTTTATATGCTAAGATACCATTTATATTATGTATGAAGATAGTTAGTGGAAATATACCTCTTAAATGCTATTGAGATCCTATATATGATATCACCAACCAAGGAGTAACGAGTACTTAACTAATAAAGTAGTGTGATTCTAGGTGAAAAAATTAATTATTGCTATTTTTATGCAAAAATTAACAAAATTAATTAAAATTCAATATTTATAAAGATTTAGGTGCAAAACTTAATTTTTGCCAATTTTTTATCTATTACCCTAAGATTTGTTTTGATTTTTCTCTTATTTTTTCTTATCAAAATCATGCATATAAATTAATGAAATATGAGTTTATCAGGTAGCAATAAATCTTGTAACGAGTCTATGCAATGTGGCTCTTCTTGTCACAAAATATATTATATTATTGTTAGATGTATTCTTCTTTGAATTATTATTGGAGGATCCATATGTAGCAGGTGAGCAAATTTTCTTTCATTCATTTATATTGGATTATTTGCAATTTAGAAAGTATGCAGTAACAAGGGTGGTGGTGGTGAGACAATCCTTACGTTGGAGAAAATTTTCAAAATTCACCGATTAGTCAAAAGTCTATCAAACATAATTAGAGTCACAAATGTGAATAAAAGTTATGAGTTCTTTACAAGAGAGACATAACTCATTAAGGGCATGAAAAACAAGATCAAGATTATCAAATGACTTGAATTAAGTGAAGATATTCACATAAAGGAGGTACCTTTGTAGACAAAATTAAGATATTTTTAATGACATGACATAGGATTGACAACAATTAGTATAAGTCTTTTTCAATTGATCACACATTTCAATAGAGGTATTAAATAGGACATCATAGATCTAGCCTTTGGATCACATGAACCAAAAAGATCTAAATACAACAATTGATCTTAACAAATTCAAAATTAGTATGTTTGAACCAAAGACGTATGGAGAGTCTAATTCCCAAATATGTTTTGATGATAACAAATGCTATTAAGATTTATGCTCACTAATATTATGTTACATATGCAATATTTATAAATTCATAACAACTTAGGAAAATTATTTTCATATGTTGCTTTTGAAAAAGAACTTTAGTATCTTTATAATTATTATAAATGTCCAACTTATACACTAGTTGAATAATACAAGTATGATTTAAAAAGAAGTAACCAAAGTACATTTTATAAAGAATTGTCCAAAACTCCTGCCGAAAAATATCTTTTGATAATGTATCTTGCTCTCTGGACTACATATCTTATCCATATGAAATGAAAAGTTTTACACAATATCAACTTCAAGAAAAAAAATTAGCTAAAGCTCTTCAAGGCTTTTTAACATTTATAAAATGTCCAATTTTTTCAAAAAAATGCTTTCATTAAATGAAAATGAATATAGCTCTGAACTTAGTACCCTCGAGCAATGGAAGCATGTCAACATAGTGTAAGTCCCCATGTTTCATGATAAAAAGAAAAAATGCAGAAAAAAAAAACTTTCATTTCCTTAAACGAATGTCATCTTTTAGATAAACTACTAGTACATATGTTTGCCACATTTTTCTCTTTCTCTTCAAAAAGAACAAAGTTAAATCTAAAGAAACATGAAAGATATTTTTATGCATTTAATGCAAGATCAGAACATGAAGAAACTCTCTTAATAGGTACTTTCTTCAAGACTATAAAAGGAAGACATCTTCAACAAAAAAGAGACAAAAATTGTGAGAATACAATATACAAATAAAGCAATCTTTAGGCGATCTCTATTTTTATATTTCTTTGTCTTTTACAAAGTTTTCATCTTGAACTTAAGTTTCATATCCTCACTTGTGTGAGTTATCTCTGTGTAAAGAAATCTTGTGTTTTATGATTGTTTAAAGAGACTTAGTGTTAAAAGATACTTGCTAAATAATCTCAAGTTGAGGTTACGTTGTTGAAAGCTTGTAGAGGCTACAAAGAATACTTGGTGTAAGTCTTGTTTGACTTATTAGAAATCCTTCAAATAAGCGATTAATAGCTCTATATTATAGAGTGAACCGACATAAAATTATGTGTGATCTTCTTGCTCATTCTTTATTACTTGATCATGTTTAAACATTTGACGCTTTGCACTCAATGTTATATCTTGTTAAAAATCATATTTGTGGAAAGGTTTATAAATTCACATGCACATAATTCAACTCCCCCCTCTTTTGTGTACTTTTCTTACTTGTGCATTGTCTCCTTTGCCAATAGTTGGGTAAGGACAAGGAGTAATACCCTTAATGTAACCTTCCATGTCATAAGAAAAAAAGAGAAATGACAATTGTCTTTACCATGCTAGATAATTAGACCCACCTAATTTATTAGGAAGTTAAGTTGTAGTGTTGAACTTGTAACACCTCAATTTTTATTCTATTTTATTATTGATTGTAAATATTTTATTTTATTAATTATTATTAATAAGTGATTTAATTATTTTATAATAAAATAAATAATATTTTGAGAGAAATATATGTTGGATTTTAAATTGGATTTTAATTAATTAAATTAAGAAAAATAGGCTATTTAAATATGGTAAAATCTTAAGTCTCGCATTGGAAGACATAACCTCATGCCTCGCCTCTTTTTGCTATACAAGGAGTGAGATAACTCAAGTCTCACATTTGACAATATGAGCTCATGCATCCTTTCCTTCTTCTCTATAAGGAGTTGGATACCAAGTAATAAGAAAGACAAGGGAGTCTCTAAACAAGTTGGGTTTGATGCAAAGTATTGAACCAGATAATTTAATCTTTCTCATCTCTTAGAGCTTTCTCAAGAGACGTGGGACATTTTTTTTTGTTTCACGTAGACTGTCAAAGAGAGCTACAAGGCCCATTTTTTGAGCTATATACTGTTATACGTGAAATTGATTGTGTACTTGGTTGTATGTGTGCAAATGGTAGAAAGCTATAGGTTCTCTTATTAAAATTTGAAACTATAGACAAAAGTCTAGGAAATTTGATAGCAAGTTGTTGAGCACAATCGCTCGTGAAGAACAACTTGGTTGTGCATGCCCATGTAGAATGTGCACATGCTCATGCAAAATTTGTGCAAGCCTATGCAGACTGTGCACACTTATGTAGAGTCACGCTTACTATGCACGTCTGTGCTAATAGGAGTACGCTTGTGCTGCCCTACATGTGCTTGTATGAGTTTGTTGTACTGGAATTTAATGCTTAAATTGTAAGAATATGCATGTGTGTAATTGTATTATTGAATTGCATAGTCAAGAACGATGGTATGTAAAAATGAGTAACAATGATAATTGTCCTCGAAGGGTGACATAGTTTGTGAGAGACAAGAATGGTCTCATTAGACATTTATCTAGTGAGTGACCTAGTATATGAAAGACAAGAGCGATACTCACTAATTTGTAATAGGTTGAGAGACGAGGTGACTAGCTTGTGAGAGGTGAGAATTGTCCTCATTTGAAAATGAAATAATGATTTAATTGAACTACATTCATGCATCATTTAATGGAACAGGTGTATAAGGAAGTAGACATGAACCTGATTGATAAGGTCACTAGACCTCGTAGGGGCTACTCAATACAAAGATCCCAATGGCCGTGACTAATCTCATGAGCCAGATCAGTCGATACAAGCCGAGTAGTGACATGCTACCAAAGGGGCATCATACTAATGTGTGAAGACCAACAAATAGGTTGAGTTGCATGCCCCTAACCTACTTCCTGGATTAGAGTTAATACCACATGACATATGAAGTAGTACAAGGAATACATTGTCATCATTCATGTGCACACTTGCTTGTTTATTGTCCATTAATTGTATGTTTATGTTCTGCTTATATTGTGCTTATACCACGAGCTTGAGTAAGGTATATTTCTCACTCCCTTCTATTGTGTTGTGTTTAAGCTGAATACCACTTTGCAAGTAGCGTTGAGCAGTAGCATGAGGATTGAACTAGGGCTCCTCATTTATTGTTTTTTTTTCTTTATTTTTGTGGTTTACGCTCTGATAGGACATGTGACATTGAGACGCTTTTTGTAATTTCTTACCATTACGTAGTTAATTTATATTTTATGATATTAGAAATTGACTTTTGGAGTGCTAGTAATGATGTGTGTTTGTTTTAAATTATAGTATATGACCAGACTTTGTGAATCCTTTGTCAATCAACATATGTTTTCAAACTTAAATTGTTCTAAGTTTATTTTATTAGTATTGTTAGCATTAAGGGTAAAGGGTGTTACAAAACTCAATAAGGGATTAATAAGTTGAGGAAGAATTAGGGAAAAAAATGTTGGTTGTATCTAAGTGATAAAAGGCATAATTGAGGATTGAAAATGCCTATAAGAAAAATAAGAGCTCTGACACCATATAAAAAAGTAAAATTTGTCTTTGTATGTTTACTAACGAGACAAATTGTTATTTGATTGCACATAGAGATTGTAAATGTAGAGTACAGTACTCTACCACTCATCTCAATCATCTTCTTCTTCAACAAAAAGTAAAAATGCATCAATGGAGGAACTTAAATGGATAGAGTTTTGCCCTTACTTAAACCTCTAAATTTGATTCCTATTAAGTGAAACATTCCTGTATGACTATATTAGTACCACATAGACATTTAATGAATCACTTAAGTTATCTTATTAAAGACATAATATATTTAAACTAATGTTTCAACTTATTAACATGAAAAACATAATACATTTTTAAGAATTTTTTAAAAAATATTAATTTCAGAGATTAAATTAATGACTAGATAAATTTAAAGAACATATTTAGTATAAAAAAAATTACTAATTGGCGAACTAATCATGTTCTTTTTATAAACAGTTACCCTTGTGTAAATTTTTTCTTTCGCTGATATACATTTTGATAAAAAAAAAAACAAAAATTATATATAATAATGATATAATATTTTTAATATATTACAATTTAAATCAAATAACCGTATAACTTTCATTGTTGTTATTAAATTAAGCCGTAAGATATAATAAATCATAACTTGATATACTATTATTTGATTATTATATATTCAAAATTGAGATATGATGTTTAAATTTAAAATTGAGATATCTAAGATTACCAGATGAAACAAATTAATAACATTAAATGTGTAAATATTTAAGATATCATATTAAATTTGAAAATCTTATATGTTCAAACATCTTATCATAGTAATTTTTATCTTATATTTAAGCTAGTATCTTACAGGTATATATACAGAAGGTGATGCTTCTGGAAAGGAAAACGTACAAGTGCATTAAATAAGCAAGTAAACTTGTCTATCTTTAGCGTTAAGTAGTTGGCTCATCATCGCGACCCATGTTACATTGCATCGGAATCTCTTGAGTCTTAGTTATTGTTTCACTTACAAGGAATTATTTTTATAAATTAATAAGAATTTAATTAAAATATGCTGATCTATAAAAGTTATTTACATCATTATTTAATAATAAATTGTTATATATGATTAAACTATTGAGTTTATAATAATTCTTTAGAAATTATATTTAGTGTAATTTTTAATTTAATTTGTTGACCATGTAAATTTTTATACACCAATAATATATGAAAATTAAATTAAATTAATAAAGATGAGAATATAAAAATTAATTAATTTAGAGAGATATTAATTAATTGATAATTTCATAATTTATTAATTTAAAGAGTATTTTTTATTTGAGAAATATAAATTTAAATACATAAAAACACACTATATGTCACTAAAATATGTATCATATTTAATGAATTAATTTAAAAATAAAAATCATTGTACATATATAACATCACATATTATTTTTTGTCACATACAATAATAAAAAATCCTACCATGCCATGTGATGTTGAGGTAATAAGAACTTTCAAGATACACCACCACAAGAGATTTTACTATAAGATATTGGGAAATTATGAGTTTGTACAATTTGACACAAAAAAAAAAAACTAAAGTTTTAGATGTTATTAATCTTGCACTCTTAGCTTGCCGATACTACAAAATTCATTTAGAGAATAAAGCATACCCAAATAACTTAAATAAAACAAGTTTTGAAGAATGTATTTGTGAGCTTCAAAAAATGATTAATAATTTTGATTACCGCAACAAAATGGATGCCAAATATTTATTTAATTACTTGGTAAAAATAATGAATGTTAAAAAGTTCAAAGCTTAGAAGAAATTGTAATTATTGTTATTGAAAGTATTTTAAAGATAAGTTGCGGATGATTAAGGTTATATATTTGGGTAAAAGTTGAGAATGTGTTGTGAGAATTTTCTTGCACGTTTTTTAGTATTAAGATAAAAGGGAGAAAGAATTTATTGTTTTAAGAGTAAAAAGACTTTTAAACTTTTTTAACTGCACTAAGAAAATTTTTGTTTCACATTCTCTTCTTTTATTCCTGAAAATATAAAGTTGAAAATATTTATTTTTTATATTTGTTAAAAGACTAAAAAAATAAATTGGATATTTTTTATTCTTAAGAAATCTACATATCCAAGTTCTAGTTATTTTTATTCCCACCACGAGGGAATGAGAATATAATATTTTTAAATATATGAAGTTATATTTTATCACACTTATAAAATTTGTTTTTTATTAAAATTATCTTAAGTTTAAAAAATATTAAAATGTAACAAAAAAATACCTTTTTTAAATATACCCAAGAATATTATTCTTGGGAACGTAATTTTTGAAAATATAATACGATACACTTTTACCATTTTTAGTGACAACAACTCTTTACAATTTTTTGTTACAGTTTGAAAGTACAACTGTAATAAGAAAAGTTAGAGATGAAATTCCACGAAAAAAACAAACAACAATGAATCCATATATAAGAATCTTTTAAAAATTAGTATCTTATTAATTTATGTAAATTAATAATTTTGTAAACTGGTTTAAGTTCAAATAAAAAAAATCATTTTAAAGAGATAATTAATTTATTGAGTATTGGTTTACAGAGATTTAATTATAAAACTAAATTGAACCCTGATGCATAGTACGTAGGCTCTGCACTGTTAGCAAAATCTCCTGTAATTATTGTAAATCTCTAATATTGGTAATACACAATGGAAGAAAAAATAAATTCACTCCACTCTTAACTTCTGTTGAACAAACAAAATTATTAAAAAAATCCATACGATCAACATGCATTAACGTGAGCTTGCCGTTTACCTACCTTCATGAAGTACAATGGATATGACCAAAACGTGGGTTATGGACAAGAAACTCAGAAGTTATGCCTTGATCACTTAGCAATCATAATAATTGTAGCAATACTAATTATAATAATCTGTGGTTAACATCTCATAAACGTCATAAACACGGCACGTGTCACTGAAATTTTGTAATTTTAGTGTTTTGATTGTTCCTCCGCTTGCAAGGGTTGACCAAAATGTCAGTTATTAAAGCAATACACTGAAATTGTTTCTGGGGTTGATAATGAAAAATAAAATAGAGCAAGACTCAATCAACTTGATAGTATTCTTTTACAATTCTTTGGGATGCATTTCTGATTTCTCGTTTGTCTCTTCCAAAAAATTAAATAAAGAAAGAAGGAAATCGATGTTGTTGATCTGGCTCAATAAACAACATCCTCAAGCACAAGACACTGACACAATGAAGTTTATTAATTTTAAAATCGAACAAAAATGGATCAATGCTGTTCCTCCCAAACTAAAATACATGATAAATTGGAGGTTAAGTTGGTTGACCATTGTTCATTTGTTTGAATGTACTGTTTCTCTATCTAAAACCTCATTACAAGTTGTTATTATCATTCAAGGGCTTGGAATGTTGAATCTATAACAATAACCTTCTTCTAACTATCTGGATCAAAGATTCGTTTTTTAATTTTCTCTCTTTTAGCTTTAAGTATATTCTTTCTATTTTCAAAGCTAAATTGAATTTCAAACTTAAAGCAACACCTTCGGCTTTGAGCCAAAAACAAAAGCAAAAAAACACACAAAAACGGGCCTCCTTCATACTCTTTTATATTTCCAAAGTAGTAACTTGTCATAAAAGAATATAAATTCAAATATGATCTATGAAACAACTGATATCAAATATTACATCATAGCTCCACCTTAAATGAGAGAACTTTACATCATTAAATAACTTCACCTAACATTATTCAAATTAGCTCGACTTGCAAATAACAAGGGTTTAGTGGAAAAAAAAATTCATTACTTCTTTTCCGGGGAGATATAAAAGAAAACACTGAAATTAACTTCTGTAAATGAAATGTAGAATACTATTTTAAATAATTTCCATTTTAATAATTCTTGCTTATTGTAAATGGATTTACCTTAATTCATAATATTAGATAATATTTTGAATAAATTATATATATATATATATATAGACAATATAATTTTTTATTGTTATTTTTTATTACATATAATATAAATACAAAATATTTTTTACGAAAAATAATGACTAATATTTACGAAAACTGAACAATAAGTAATGTTTTTAACATGATTTTTCTATATCTAAAATTAAATTCATCTTAATTAAGAAATATAAATAATTCTTTGTACATGATAGTACAACATTAAAATGATAATTATTTAAAAAAAATAAATACGATGGTTGGAATATAATGGAAGCAAGTTGTGTGGTCGTGAGCATGATTCCATTTGTGATTCACAAATCGAAGGCATAGAAGGATTGGGGGAACTTTGAACTTTGTGGTTTTGCCCAGTTGGACAGATAACAGCTTTTACAAGCCAGCTGATTATTTGACTTTTAACCATGACTTCAGCTTGTGGGCCCCACCACAACATAGACAGAAGGAACCTCTATTCTTAAATAATGTACGCAAAATCGAAAAATCATTTTAATATCACTAACAAGTTTGGTTTTTGCGAGAGTCAATGTCCCTTCTCCCTGGATTCCTAGCAAGTGTTGTTTTTCTAGAGTTGAAAGATTGTAGAGAGAGACAGAGAAAGGAGAATGGGGGTTACTCTCAATTGAATTTTCTCTCTTTTTCTTTTCTCTGCTTTTCCTTTTCTTTTCTTTTTGGTTTTCAATTTAAGAAGAAAATAGTACAGTGAAGATATCAAACCGGTTTGTTTTGGTTTTACTTTCTCTTAGTGAAAGAGAATTTGGTGTGGGGCGCTTTGCTTTAATTATGCTGCAGAGAATTGAAGAGAGAGAGAGAGAGAGAGAGTCTTCCTTCACCTTTGATGGCTATTCAGGTGGTTTGTGGAGTGTGTCTGGATACTGATTGAGCTTCAGGGATTCCTTCCATTACTTGTTGTTTGATTCTCCTTGAAACCCATTTCTCAAAAATTCTTTTTTCATTTTTTTGGGGTTCTTGTTGCTGTGAGTTGCCTTGCCAATTTTGGGATCTGGGTTCTAGGGTTTGAAGGGTTTGAGCTTTTCACTTTCTCTCTCCTTGGGTTTCTTTCCATCTGTTACCCCGTCTCTCTCCTTTTCTGAGAAATTGGGTATTGAAACCTATTCTGGGTTCTCGACAAAATAAAAGCTTTTTCTTTTGTCTATGCGTGAAATGGCGAGCTGAGTCGTTAGTTTTCCTCTCAAACAAAAATCTCATGTTTCGTGAATTGGATTGTTGGGGTGGTGTGGTCTTTAAAGATTGGGGAATCCTTATCTTGTTAGAGTTTTGTTGGTGAAGGAGTTGAAGGTGAATTTGTTAGAGATTGATGTGATGGGCTAAAGCAAAGGGTGTTGGTTGAAATAAACGGAGATTGGTTTGTGAGAGGAGAGGAGAGGAGAGGAGAGGAGAGGAGAGGAGAAAGGTAGCATTACCATGCATCTGTCACTATGGAAACCCATTTCCCACTGTGCTGCACTGATCATGGACAAGAAGAGCAGGAGGAAAGATGAATCGAATGGTGAGAATAGGAGAAACCCATCAATGCTCCGAAAGCTGCAAGAGAACAAGCTGAGGGAAGCTCTTGAAGAAGCTTCTGAAGATGGGTCACTCTCCAAATCTCAAGACATAGACCCTGACTCTGCTGCCAACCAAGATGACACCCTTGGGAGATCCCGATCATTGGCCAGGCTGCACGCCCAACGAGAGTTCCTTCGCGCCACCGCCCTCGCCGCCGAGCGCATCTTCCACTCTGAGGATGATATTCCCACCCTCCAGGAAGCATTTTCCAAGTTCCTTACTATGTACCCCAAGTACCAGTCCTCTGAGAAGGTTGATCAGTTGAGGTCTGATGAATACTCACATTTGGCACCCAAGGTATGCCTTGATTACTGTGGTTTTGGACTCTTCTCTTTTTGTTCAGACTATTCACTATTGGGAGTCTTCTACCTTTAGCTTGTCTGAGATAACTGCTAATTTAAGTAACCATGCACTTTATGGTGGTGCTGAGAGAGGAACTGTTGAACATGATATCAAGACTAGGATCATGGACTATTTGAATATCCCTGAGAATGAATATGGCCTTGTTTTTACTGTTAGTAGAGGATCAGCTTTTAAATTGCTGTCTGAATCATACCCTTTTCATACAAACAAAAAGTTGTTAACCATGTTCGACCACGAGAGCCAGTCTGTTGCTTGGATGGCTCAGAGTGCCAGGGAAAAGGTGCCAAAGTGTACAGTGCGTGGTTTAAATGGCCAACCCTCAAACTCTGCTCCACTGATTTGAGAAAACAGATTTCCAACAAGAAGAAGAGGAAGAAGGATTCGGCCACTGGTCTTTTTGTGTTTCCCGTGCAGTCTAGAGTAACTGGGGCTAAGTATTCATACCAGTGGATGGCCTTGGCCCAGCAGAACAATTGGCATGTCTTACTGGATGCTGGATCATTGGGCCCCAAGGACATGGATTCGCTCGGCTTGTCCCTATTTCGGCCAGATTTTATAATTACATCATTTTACAGAGTTTTTGGGTATGATCCCACAGGTTTTGGTTGTCTTTTGATCAAGAAATCGGTGATGCAAAGCCTTCAAAATCAGTCTGGTTGTACTGGGTCTGGAATGGTGAAGATTACCCCGGAGTTTCCAATGTATTTGAGCGATTCTGTAGATGGTTTGGATAAACTGGTTGGGATTGAAGACGATGAAATCACTGGGTTGGGAGATAAGACTTCTGAAACTCGTCAGGGAACACAGTTGCCTGCCTTTTCTGGTGCATTCACATCTGCACAGGTCAGAGATGTGTTCGAGACTGAAATGGATCAAGACAGTTCTGAAAGAGATGGAACTAGCACCATATTTGAGGAGACCGAGAGTATATCTGTTGGAGAGGTGATAAAGAGTCCTGTCTTCAGTGAGGACGAGTCATCAGACAACTCCTTTTGGATTGATTTGGGTCAGAGTCCATTGGGGTCTGACGGTGTAGGTCAATCAAATAAACATAAGATAGCTTCTCCCCTACCATCTTTCTGGTTTAATGGGAGGAGGAACCAGAAGCAACATTCTCCAAAACCAACCAAGATGTATGGCAGCCCAATGTACGATGACAGAGAGGTAAACCTAGGTGCTAACGAGGACCGCCGCGTGCTATCATTTGATGCTGCTGTCCTGATGTCGCAGGAACTAGACCGGGTCAAAGAGGTACCTGAAGAAGAGCATGTGGAGGAAGTTGATCATTATTCAAGAAATGGTAATGGGTCAGCTCATCTGCATGTCAATGAGATCCTGGAAGAACCTGGAACCAGTGAAGCAGTCAATAATGGATCTTGGCTCAATAATTCAACTTCTCTTGCTCGGCATCAAAGCTTGGAGAATGGCTCTACATCTGAAATATGTGCTGATGTCAAAGAGAGTGCCATAAGAAGAGAAACTGAAGGTGAATTCAGGTTGTTGGGTAGGAGAGAAGGGAATCGATATGGTGGTGGTGGTAGGTTTTTTGGTTTGGAAGAGAATGAAGCCAACAGCAGGGGAAGAAGAGTGTCATTTAGCATGGAAGATAATAGGAAAGAGTACCTAAGCCAGACCCTAGAGGCAGGGGACGTATCTGCAACTAGCTTAGACGATGAAGAGGTGACAAGTGATGGAGAATATGGTGATGGACAGGATTGGGGCAGGAGAGAACCAGAGATAGCATGTCGACATATCGATCATGTAAACATGCTTGGTCTCAATAAAACTACACTTAGACTTCGGTTTTTGATAAATTGGCTCGTTACCTCGTTACTGCAACTGAAGTTGCCTCCTTCTGATGGGGTTGAAAAAGCAAATCTTGTCCACATCTATGGCCCAAAAATAAAATACGAAAGAGGTGCAGCTGTGGCTTTCAATGTGAGGGACAGAAGTAAGGGGCTAATCAATCCAGAGATTGTTCAAAAGCTGGCTGAAAAAGAAGGAATCTCTCTTGGTCTTGGTTTTCTTAGTCATATTCAGATTCTTGATGGCTCAAGACAGCACCGTGGAGCTCCGAATCTTGAAGACACAACTCTTTGCAGGCCAATGGAGAATGGTCGGCGTGATGGAAAAGGTAGCTTTGTAAGGCTTGAAGTTGTCACAGCTTCGCTGGGATTTCTGACTAATTTTGAGGATGTGTATAAATTGTGGGCTTTTGTGGCTAAGTTTCTCAACCCAACATTTATCAGAGAAGGGGGTCTTCCTACCGTTCAAGAAGGTTCTGAGACATGACATGGCAAAGTCGCCCACGACTTTATTCAATTTTGGAAACTGAAGATGAAAGATTATTTGTGAGAAATTGCCAAAAGGGGCAGCAGACAAAGCTGCATGAAGAATGGATTGATTGATGATGATTTTAAGGTCTTAGATAGACACAAACTTATTTTCTGCATCAAAGCAAGATAAGGCAAGCGGGGTGAATTTGTTAATTCATGTTTCTTGTTGCTTACATTTTTTAATTTTCCCCTTTTGTGTTTTGAGCTGCTTGTAGAGTTGGCTTTAGAGATTTGTTACATATTGGGAAGCCATGGTGTACTTTGAAAGCAATATTGTATGGATAGAACTTCTACTGATATATACTTTCGCTTCCGTTGCATACGAAGGGGATTTCAACTTCTGTAAAAACGTAGTCTTCGTTGTCGTGTTATAGTTTACCATACACTCTGATTGGTGCTTTCCTTTTTGACTTCAATTTTTTCCTAAATGTTAGTGAAACTTGAGTATTTGACTCAGGTAGAACGGAATCAGGCAAAGTGGAATGAATGTGGTGACGGATATGACTTGGAACATTGTTTTTTCTCTCTTGTTTTTATTCCCCCAGGATTTTTGCAGACAGCTCAATCCTAAACAATGATTTTTCAATTTCTTTTCTACTAGTTGATAGTGTGGTCATGAAGGCAAATTGATCAATTTGACAAGGATTGGTCCTATTTTTACTAAAGAAGTGAAAGAACAAGAATCGACAATTTGATCTATACTCTGCTATTTCCGAAACTGGGTTTACTTTTATTTATATATTAATGTATTTTTGCTTCTGCCAGTTATACTGTGTCGTAGTCGTGACTCGTGCACCAAACACTATGTTGCTTTTGCTTGTACAATCGCCGCAGATTGCAAATAAGGCCGATGGTAGGAAATGCAGTTACTTATGCTTGAAGGATTCTATGCTACCCTTTAAATTGAAGATTTAATTCCTCTTTGGGTATTGACTATGTGATTAATCGGATAAATAGTTAATTACATTATTTTTTTAGTAGTTAATTAATCAATTAGTTAACGATTAATTTATAGTGCATTTCTTTTCTATTGATGCGACCCCACCCCCTGTGCTTGAACCCTGATTTAAGTTTTTTTTTGCTTCAACTTTTCGTTCCAAATTATATCTTTTTATACGGGGTATGAATCATAGCTGAGCCTCACCCACTAAGTTTTGTTTCAGCAAAGGAACTATTATAAAGATTTTATGGTGCTGTTTTTCCATCCAGCATTTCACAAATCAGTGAGCTCTTGATTAGTTTTTTTCTTTCCTTTTTTCAATCATTGATGTATTGAATGCCAACCTGTGAGATGTGATGAAGGAGAAGGAAAATAATATGATGTGAGTTGGGTATTAAAAGTAGATGAAGGAAAAATAATTTTCTTAAACAAGGAGAAAGTACGTGCGCATTTGAATTTTTTTTTTCAAATTAATCGTAACTTGAAAAAGTTCTTAAAGTGTTTTTTTTCAATGAATAAAGCTTTTTCAGTTGTTTTTTTTTTTAATTGAATAGTGTGCCACTCCCTGCAATGGTTGGGTTATCGGAATTACAATTTCTGACGTTACAATAAATTGCATTTGCTGTGAGTGGGATAACCATAGGATGATTTGTGGGATATTTCTAGTGTATATAATAATTTATATGCAAATGCAATTTGGGCTGTAAGATGGAGATCTGTCAAAACTTAATTGATGATTGATTGATTTGATGATCGTTATGCGTTTCATACAATTGACAAACGTGGAAGATCATGATTCATGGCCCTAATATGAAAATTCCATCATATATGTGCGTGCACGCGTGGACGGCATTATCATTAACACCAAAATTGCATTATGCTCTTTGTTAAACAGTGAGGCACAGTAACTTTTACATGTAATGAACTTCAAATTACATGATAAACCAGCAAACGTTACCCATTTAGTGTAGATTATCCATGCATGCCCCCATTTGGAAAAGAATATTGGATGGTAAGTACTTCCCAAGCAGAGCTTCTGACTGGATCTTGGTTCAACCAAAGTATAGTTTCCATTCTATATCAGGTTGCCATAGGGATTGGGCAGGAGTCTCTCAAGTGTCAACTGTATTCAGAAATTGAGCAAATGAAAGTTGGATATCTAAGATTCCACCATCTTAATGAGAAATGTAGCCTCTAATGCTGATTCCTTGGACTGCAAATAACGGTTTTCCTCCACTAAATCTGTGGTCAAATTCAGTAATATTGGCCGCTTTGGGTCGTAAATTGAGAGATCACGCACTCGTGCAACCCATTTTGCTGCTTCCCATACCCCAAATCTGAGTCATGAAAATAGAAACAAAGGTCCATTAGTACGGTATTGCCTGTTTGATTCTAGGGGTGTGAAAATACTGGTTTTTTTAAAAAACTGAACCAAACTGCTTTTATAAAACCAGTTTGGTTAACTGAACCACTTTTAAAACAGGTTCAGTTAACCAAACTGGTTTTAAAAAGTGTTTTTTTTTTTACAAAAAATAGTTCAATTTTTTTTAATTGGTTCAGTTTAATTATCCATTTTTTATTCATGTGCGGTTTGGTTTCTTAACTAAACCAAACCAGACCACTTCTGTAAAAACTGTTCGATTAACCGAACTGTTTTTCAAAAACAGTTTGGTTACCCAAACCAGTTTTTGAAAAGCAATTTGGTTCGATTTTTCTCAAAATACTTCGATTTTTTTGAATTGGTTCGGTTTGGTTCTGGAACAGTTTGGTTCGGTTTGATCTTTTGCACACTCCTATTTGATTCTTTTACTATTTCACATAAAGACAATTAATGTATAGGTAACAGTCTCTGAAAGACAGCTTAGGGTACAATTAGATGATCGATAACAGAGAGGTAAGAAAAATGTGATTTTCACTT
This sequence comes from Mucuna pruriens, assembly GCA_025330945.1. Lineage (NCBI taxonomy): Eukaryota > Viridiplantae > Streptophyta > Magnoliopsida > Fabales > Fabaceae > Mucuna > Mucuna pruriens. The sequence goes on along the minus strand of JAENHJ010000004.1, from coordinate 1,097,869 downwards.
AATCCCCATATACTTAACCTCTCTATCTGTTGGTCTTCCTATCCTTTCCCTCCCACATGCCAAAATTGGCCCAAGTTTATAATGCATGTATGAAAATTAAAGGTGGCTAACAGGCATGTAATCAGATCAGACGCAAATTCAATCTCACAGGATATTGTTTTTCAAAGACTTAAAATGACAAAAAAAAAAAAAAACTTCTCTTCGCATATTTGCGGGCGGAGGGGAGCAATTCATAGACAACTTAGGCACACATTCTACATATACTAAAATTTACTTACATGGAAAGCTAGACATGCTCATTATGTACGTTATGTACCATTGACAAAACCAATGTTTATAGCAGACATGTCCACATACTAGCAACAGAAAGCATAATGTTCTCTATGCATTCAGCATTTTTCATATGAACAATAGCAAATCCAGTAGGCTAATGCCAATAAATCAGGTATTTGGAAAAAGAAAGGAAGCTCAGCATATGATAATCTCAAACCCGCACATATAAATCTTAAAAATGAGCACCAATCTCTAAACTAATTTAGCTTTATTTGAGGCAGAAGGGGGATATGACATAAAGAAAATATTTTTAAGTAACTTTGTCGTGGCCACCTAGGTAGGATTGTAGGAAGCTTGGATATTAACAGCATATTCTAAAATATTATAGGATATAATGTAGTTATGATTTAAAATATAATTTACTATATAAATTACATAAAAACAGATTCTAAGGATATATATTTAAGATAGAAATGTAAATCCTAACAAAATGTATGCAACATTACGAACTCTACAAAGTCAGTCTTGGCACAAATACCCAAGACAAATAAAACAGAGATAATGATGTTTCAAAAGTCATCATTAGTCATTGTAATGTAGACACAATAAAAAACTGAAATCTACCCACAACTTATAATATCATACTCATATTAGCATAGAAATCCAAAAAACAGAAGTATAAAATTGTCCACGGGTAGTATCTAAGTATCTAACATGGATACACATCCAACTCCAATTCAGCAATCATTTTGAAGTGTCTATATTTTGGCTGTCACTTTTACCATAAGTGCCTTCATTTTTACTATACTACTCAAATAGTCAAATCAACCACATAGAAAACTTGGATACCATGACAGGAAGATATCCAACGACATTAGTAACTTACCGTGTATTGAAAGTTGAGGTTACTAATACAGCTGGATAAAGAACATCCTTTCTTATATTGTCGTATGGAGAATATTCTCGAATTGCAAGAAAATCATCGAGGTCCCCAGGGTAGCCAAACTCTTCATAGTCAACAGCTATAAGTGGCAAGATGGGATACAGAAGAGTGTTGGTTGCATCTAAAAAGGGAACCTACAGCCAAAACCAAAAAAACAATTGAGTATTTGAGCTAACACATTTAAAACAGAGCCCAAGTAAAGGAAAAACCGAAAGCAAGCAAACATTCTTCAACACCTTCAAGACTGCAGCACGAAATAAATCTGGAGAATGATTAATGGCAGAAGCAACCAAAAGTCCTCCAGCACTATATCCCCAACCAGCCAATTTGTTTTCATGCACAATATCTTTTTCAATGAGGAACTTGGCACAAGAGATGTAATCATTGATTGAATTGTGTTTCTTTGTACGTCTCCCATCGTTATGCCATTTCTTACCAAAACCACCTCCACCTCTGAAACAGGCCACCAAAACTATCATATAAGAGATAAGACTTCGGAGAAAATATATTTAACAATAAAAGAATATCCATATGAATATGCATCGACTACATGGCCACTAAATAATGTAAACCCTACCTAACATCAGCATAGGCAACAACCCAACCTCGATCCAGGAGGCTTTTTAGTTCACTGCGCCACCGTTTGTCAAGTAATTCACCATAAGCTCCATGTCCATGCAATATCCCAGGTTTTTTAGCCTGTGTCTTATTGTTACGTGCAAAAACAATAGTCAAAGGAATCAAAACTCCATCAAATGAAGGGACCTCATATTGTTCACAGGCATAAAACTCAGACAGGCCATTCCATAAGTGGTCATCTTCCAAGTTAGCATTCATAAGATTGGAGTGTTTGGAATTTGAGGACTCCATACTAATACTTGCAGAATTTTTACCATACAGTATTCTTGTCCTGTCATGAAGCATATTTTGCTGTTGAATGATGTTCCACCTACCTGTGGTCAGGTCATAATCAACCACAGCATCGGGCATCTGCATGAAATTTTTGGTGAACATATCAGGATTTGATGATCAGGTCTTTCTTCCAGGTTGATACTCAAATGTACTTTGTACTGCATTGTACTAATTCTTAACCTAGGGCTATAAGACTGAACAAAAAGTGACCTCTCGAGACAATATATATGCAGGTATATAAGTAACAGTGAGCATACTACAAATTGGTGCATAAAGTGAAAAAAACCTAACGAGGAAAGTAACAGGAACTCAGGAAGAAAACTTGGAAAGCCAAAATCAATTATACCAGGCATATTGGCAAAATGCATCATGATTCATGAAGTATTTTTTTGAAGCTCAATTTGTTTGAACTGAAGATCAAGAACACCATCATTATAGCTAAGTATTCACTAAAATTCCATTTTGAATTCCATCTTGCAAGCATCATCCTTGAGCAAGATCAAAGTCTCAAAAAAAAAATCTAAAACAAAAATTTTCCAAAGCACTGTTTCCTTTTCATCTTCTCAAAATTTCCTTGGAACCATATTTAATGACAGTTAATACAACATGAAGGTAAGCAGATGTTAGCAGAAACATGAAGAGAAACCATCTTCAGAAATTATCAAAAGAAAGAAACAATCATTCACGTACCACAGGTGATGATATTATAAAGCGCATGACAGATGAGAAAAAGTCATAGTTTGGTCCAGGTGAAATTTGGCAAACATGTTTTGGAAGTGGCAAGTACTGTAAGTCAAGCTTCCTCAGTTTAACTGCCCCCTATCACAAAAATAAGATGGTCTACAGCAATAATTCAATAAGATGATAAACCATAATTACATCAAGAGTTTATCAGTAAGAGCATGATATAAAAAATTCTCTTTCATTACCTTCCCAAAGGGCAATGGCAGTCCAACTGAACAAAGTTGAACTTTTCGACCTTCCCTTACAATGAGTGCTAAGTATTTATCACTAAAATCAATATCTTCAATAATCAAATCTGGGTCATTGACAAATACCTCCTGCAGTTCATGAGGTCGATTATAACATGTTAGATAAAGCTGATTGTCACAGGCAAGTTAACTAAGAAACATGAAAATGAGTGATTGTAATAGCAAATTATCTCACTGTCTAAAATAAACACATGTTTTGCATATGATAACAAAATTAAACAAGCCAACTACAGAGAAAAAAGAAAAGCAATGTTCCAAATTACCTCCCATTTTCTCGTACTTGAAGGAGCATCCACTGGACTACAAAGAAGATAATGATGATCAACTGATTGCCCACTTTTGGGAGCATCTGTAAATAAATAAAGGTAACCTTGGTGATGTTCAATTATGCAGTGAGCTAGAGCATCACACTCCCAAACTAGTTTCAAGCCAGACAATGGATCAGCTGCATTTATTAGAAAGACCTAAGAAATGGTTACAATTATTATACAATACAAAGGATCTTAATTTTACAGAGTTTTATACAATAGATCTTTTACCTTTGATGATGTGGTAGAGAATGTATTTACAGTCACGAATTGAAAGTCTTTCGTGTGCCTAATATTAACATGAACCTTTTCATCCGGCTCTTCCAAAAGCAGAACATCTTCATCAGTTGATCCAATCAGACTGTAGTAGATACTGCAGCAACAAGTGGAACAATGAGATCAAGGAAGACTACATGGACTTCAATGCTAACAATCATAAGCAAAAATCAAACTATGGGATTCTTTTATGGACAAAACTTAGATGCAGTTCCTTATATGCTTTTAACTATTCTTTAATCAAAATTGGAGTTTCACCTTAGTAATCCACATAATAAAAGTTTGAACTAAAGATCAACATAAGTTATCAAGCTAAAACTTCAATTCCAATTGAAGAACAACATTAAAAACACCTAAGGAGCTGCATCTAAATGAGGACACGAAGCCACAAATAGATCAATAACAATTCACCCACCGGTAAGGCCTCATTTTCTGATCTGTGACAACATAAAGCAAAGCCTGTCCATCCTTGGCCCACGCCAAGTTCGAAACTCGATCCGCCTGAGGCTTACTGCACAACGAACCTGAATTCAAATTCCTCACGGATAACCTGAAGTAGTCATTATCCTTATCATACATAGTGTACGCAAGAAACTGATGATTGGGCGAAACCTCAGACAGTTCCTCATAAGCATAACCTACAAAAGTAAGGTCAAAACAATTGTTAATTGGTTATCATTCACAAAATTATAAAACTAGAATCAAAGATAAAATGTGATTACATAATTTACCTCCGAACCTCTCGGCTTCTTGATTATAGTCAACGAGCTTCTGCTCAATGGTCTTGCCCGTAGTGAAATCGAAACCTGCGGGGGGGTACTTATGCGAAATGAAATCGTCGTTCAAGCTGGCCAATCGTCGGCAAAGGAGAGGGTAGGGTTTTGCTTCTTCGACGCGACGGTAGTAGAGCCAGGGGCCCCAGCGGAGGGGAGGGGTGGAGAGGTCGAAGGGCATGCGAGAGGCGATTTCGAAGTGGAGCTTCTTGAGGAGGGTCTCCGAGTCCGACATGATGGCCTCGGTGTACTTCTCCTCTTGCTCCATGTACACATCCATGTGACGCATCGCCACCTTGTCCTTCACCTGAGACATCCAGCTGTAAGGGTCCTCCCACGTTATGCCCTGGAAGCTCAACTTCTGCGCCTTCTTTGGGGCCTTTGGTGGGGTCGGTGGCGCCGCTGCCTTGGAGTACCGCCGAGCCACGCAGGCCAAGCGGAACAGAGGGCGCATCGTTCGGGGTTCAGGGCGGAGGGGGAGGGTTTTAGCTCATCCCAAAACATAATAAATCCCCTAGTTAAGTTTTTTCTTTTTGTTTTTTTAATCAAAATTCTATACTTATTTAGAATAGGTAAAAAGTTTAAGGTGATACTGGTTAAAACAATTTTATACCGGTAATGTAAAACTTATAAATAAACAACCATGTAAAATCGGTCTAACCCAGAATGCATAACATATTTTTTCTAAAAGAAAAATAAATAATGAATTATCATTTAATTACAAATTATATATATGATAATTATAATAATTACTTTAACATGTTTTATTGATAAAAGTTATATTTATATTAAACGAAAACATTTTAAAAATTATTTTTTAAAGATTTTATTCAATAATATTTATATTGAACGAGAACATTTTAAGAATTATTTTTTAAAAACTTTTTTGGGGTTTTACTATTCTCGTCCAACCTTTATGTTAAGTTTACACCTCATTTTTCAATAAAATTCGACAAGATCATGTTTTTGTTAAGAATAACTTCTGTATATCTTCAAAATATATCGTGAGAATGTAATTTTTTATGTATATTTAAATTATTAAAAATTAACTTTATAATTAATTGATTAGTTTTAAAGAAAATTAATTATATATTAATATTGTAAAATTTTACGTATTTATTCAATTATAATTTATGATAAGATGGTTGACTTTTATTCAACTCTTAATTTTAAATAAAATATTAATTTAGCTAATTAAATAAATAACAAATCATCTAGCGTATAAGAATATATACTACGATGAATACGAAAATATTACAAAATAAGTTAATGTAATGAAACAAAATAAGTAAACATAAGATAAAACAATATCAAGGAGTCTAGTATTTTAATGAAATAAATACATACAAACAATACAAAAATGCAATACAACGATGAAAATAAAAAACATTGCTTGCAAGTCTTCTTCCTCCACTCATATATACATTTCACTACAATATTTGTCTTGACAGTGGTTAACAATGCTCCGTGTAGATATAAACATCAATGCACTTAATAATCATCCTTATATCAAGCAGTCTAATGATCTCAAGTGATCCCATAAAACAATGTCTACAATAAAAAAAAATATAGATAATTACCATAAAAGTTTGATCATCGTTTAATACATAAAAAAAGAGATATGAAAGTTTGATTATCAGTTGAAGAAAACTCTAACAGACAACCCCTAAAGTGTTGCACAGGTACTTATGGAAGGCCTCGCGAAGAATCCGTCTATTGAGGGAATGATGTATGGATGAGAAAGGTGGTGTAACCAGTAGTCATGCATACACCCGTTATGCGTAGGCGCTCCTCTTACATCAGCGCATCAACGTCGACAGTGTGGGTTGCCCACTCAACAAACTGCTTATCACATGTCTTGGATGTGGAATAATGGTCATGTGACAAGAGAGGAATCCTCTAAACATGTCCAAATTGAGATAGGACCCTCGCCTTCACAAGTGGATGAGCACATATTAGAGACTAATTTTGACGAAGTCAAATGAATAAGAGATGTCACCAAAGAGTTACTCCGTCTATGCTCCTCATACAACGTTTAGATGACATCCTCTAGGTGCAGTTGATCTATGGCTAACCTTGTCACCAACACACGGCCAGAAGCTTCTATTTACAGGCACAGGAGCTCTCCTTAAGATATATCTCTACATAATTTTATAATTTTTAATAAATTTCAATTAAATAATAAAGATAGTGTGGACGCGAGACTTCCTTCGGAGGATTCTTTACCTGCACCCAGCACGGGCGAAGGATTATTCCTAGAGGGGTCCATGCTCGCGGGTCAGGGCGTTATCAGCTAGCTGCAAGGAAGTTGTCTTCTGGTTCAAATCCAGACTTGCATCCCGAGAAAGACCCAGAGAGGAAGCAGCAAAATTTAATGATAAATCTTCTATAACTTGTCAGTTTTAGGATGTTCCTAGTGTTGGGATTCTTTTGGTTGACTTTTAGGAACCAGCGTAGTTTGGAGAAAAGGGAATAACTATTTTGGAATTTTGAACGTAGTCCCGCTACACTTCCTGTTGGTTACTGTATATACATCATGTATGGTACTGTACTCTTTTTAAAAACCTTAATGTCATTTCAGGTTGATTGTTATCTCTTAGTTTTATTTTATAGATCCATGTATTATTTTTTTTCAAAAAGAAATACTATTTTTATTTAGACAAGAAATATTTTTCACTGATAAAACAATTTTGTTCAAGTCGAGTAATAAAATTCTCTCTATGAATATTTAATATAACTACACGTCGAAGACTCGAAACTAATGATTAATAACCCTATGCCAGTTATCCATGCACTCGTGAGTAAAAAAAAAAAAAAAAGCACTTTACCTGTATATGTACTGAATATAAATATATATAGTTGGCACAGTGGATTTGATAATAACAAACAATGCACAGAATCTGTTTTATCGTTGCCAATCTTATGAAATAACTTTCATATAGTGTATTATTGGAGGACAGGTATCAACTGAAAAAAACATTTACGCACTCATATTATGTACTATTAGAAAAAGGGAAAATAACAATATAATAAATAATGTGATTTAAAAAAAGTATATATATAAAAATAAAAATAAAAAGATGTGAAAAAAGCAGCATGCACAAACATCAATATATATTACTTTACCATATGAAAAAATGAATTTGAACATTACACCTTCATACCTGAACAGCGTGAAGCATACAGCTGTAGTGCATATTACAACACGATAGCCCGTGGAAGGAACGTGCTTCCGTGTACAGCTCTCCTAGTTAGAAATATATGTACATGAACAGAATCTAAGTCATAGATGGTATGACTTAACTAACACTATTGTGTTGTCTGAACTAGCAGTCATTGAGAGAATGAACTCGCCTCAATGCTATACATCGAGTTATCACTTAAGCTAAAGTTTGGTCTCTCTTCGTTCCACTTCAAAATTTCCTTTGAGTATTTAAGTGTTGCATCAACACTATCTGGCTCTAGCCCCTTCACCAGGGACACATACAAGTTTCGCCCTGTAAGAGATGAATAAAGCCTCTTAAACTTAACCCCTATGTAATAGGAAGCCAGTTGAGAAAGGGAGGGACTATTATTAATGCTGTTGATGTTGATGCCAAAGCGATGTCGACTAATTACGGGACGAAAATCAGATAACCAGTCACACCTAGCCAGTGGAACTCGTTCTATTTTCTCCTCAAACTCATCTAATTTGTTTAATATCAACAGGAAGTCCATTTGCTCAAAAGTGGGATGAGTAACAATGGCTTCGAAAAGCTTCCTGCTCAATATCATCTTGTTTGTGCGACAACCATTTCTATCAACAGAAAACTGATCATAGTCGCTCAAGGAAACACAGAAAATGACCAATCCAACATCTTCAAACATTTCTAGCCACTTGCAATTTTCTGCTAGCCCTCTTGCATGTATTGTAATTAGTTGATACCTGTAATCAAGGAGAACAAAGCATGGTACAGATCAGCAACATTTTATAGCTGCTTTGGCAATTGAATCAATCAGGACTACCCAGAAAATTTCTCACATGTAATAGGTGCAAATATTTTCACCCACCTAACTAAAGAATCATGTAGATCAGCAGTGTCGACAGTTTCCTCAGGAGCTGATTGAGGAAATGAAAACTCTACACAAGCCATCCCATTGGATGAAGTAACTCCTTCAGCATAGAGGATATCTAAATCCGAGGGTTCATAATCAGTCCTCAATATCTCAACAGCCTAAACAAAGAATGAAATCTTAGATTCTCAAAGCCACTAACCCAACAATCTTTTTCAAGAGTATACAAATATAAAGGAAACAACAAGAAAATAAGGGTGAAACATGGTACAAATTTTGCAAAAATAATCCTGATGAAGCATTCTAATGCTTAACGGATGGGTATAAAGCAGGTTGAGTTTGGTTAATTAGCAGATAAATTAGCTAACGTTAACCAGAAGCCTAAAAATTGAATTTAAGTATGGCCAAACAAACAAGTCATGAGAGCAAAAACCATATGCTAAGCTCGTATGGATCAAATATATTGAACTTATCGTTCATATGATTCATACATTATAAATTTAATGAAGATTTATTCCTTCCTAATGGAGGATCCCATTATCTTTGATAACCACAAAATTTACCATATTCCAGTATCACCCAGAAAAGATATATACCCTGCTCTAAACATTCTGTTATATGGAAGTGATTGGCAAATACATGTCAATGTTCAGTTCAAAATTCATGCACTTAAGTGAGTTAACAAGAGTACATGCACAGATTAAACGTTTGATGAAAATAAACACAACAAAAGAATGATCCCATACCCGCTCTAAGAAATAACTGGCAACACTGGGTAACAATTCTATTTCATTTCTTCTTTCATAGGTGGCCTTAATGGCTGCATCATCCCATAACTCCTCAATCAATGGAGCATATTCACGAGTAGCGGCTGGAAAGATAGCATCAAGCTTGCCCGAAACCATAGTTTTCAGAAGCCAATCAGAGAATGCTTTCAGTCTTGTGCCAATGGAATAAATTGTCTTGTCGCCAAGTTTTGGACTGGTTCCTGAACCATAATGATACCAGCCAATATTTAGTTCAAATGGACAAGCTAAATGTGAAATATAATTCTCTTATACATGAATTTGTAGTCATCTATTATTTCTGTCACTATCATTTAGTTGCGTATCAACATTTTTTTTTTTTTTGGTTGAAAACATATCAACATATGTGAAGTCTACAAGAATGAGTATTTTTGGCCATGTAAACAAAGTATATTATTATTCATAATTTTTAAGTCCCTATAATAAATATATCTAACTACCATCCAAACTAGTGCTAACAGATTTAACTGAATAAAGCTACAACATAAATACACAAAATTTACAATCAAGTTGATGTAAAACACACATAAAAACTAATTTGAATAGCATCTCATTGTTATAATATACTATCAAGTCATCAACAACAACAAATACCTTTTCTTGTTAGGTGGGTGATCAAGAATTTTGAGACATAAACTTGTGCTTCGTAACACAAGAAGAAAACTAGGGACTGATTGGTTTGAGAAAACATTTTTTGTTTTCACTTTTAATTATAAAAATGTCACCTTATTTTCATTTTGTTTCTTGCTATCAAAAGTTTATAAAGGAAACAGTTAAAAAAACTTCTTATTGTCTTTTTGTTTTTATTTTCTGTTTTAATTGTTTCCTATACAAACTTTTGAAAATAAAAAACAAACTTAAAACAAGGTGCCATTTTATAATTAAAAGTGAAAATAAAAAAAGGAAATAGAAATTTTTTTCTCAAACCAAACAGTCCTTTACATATCACTAATTCTCATTTGGATAGAATAATTTCCATGAAGAAATTCTCTATAACAAGTTCTATACATGCATACATATACTATGACAATTTTTTTCAAATGCTCAGTCCATAGTTGTCACTCAAGAAACAAGGTAAAATACAATTATTTTATATTCAAAGCAATAAGAATGAGTTAGGTGAAGGGGCTAAAAGACTTAAAACTATGAAACATAATGCCACTATTAAAACACGTATAGTGAATACTATTTGGACCAACAACTAGATGGTGCACTGTTGATGACTTGATGTATAACACGTATAAAAGGAAGAAAGCTTGGCTCCTGAAGCAAAACTCGAGAGCAATTAACATATTTTAGAGGGAGGAGTGAAAAGGAAGCAGAAAATAGAACTCATACCTATAGTGTCAAGCACAGAAGATTGACTTTTCTTTAAATTCCCCAAGCTTTCTTCTTCAAAACGCTCACGACCCTCAAGGAGTATGCCAAGATAGGCATAGACATTGGTCTGAATGGTCAACTTTATATTTTCACGTTCATCTTCTGAGAAGGGGGTACTTTTGTAAAGAATCTTGGCCTGACAAGCATTTATAATTTTATAAATACATTTATATCTTGGCTTCAGCAACAACATGGATGTTGACAAAAAGCAGATAAAGCAATGAAAAATACTTAATACAATGTTATTTTGATTCTTTTTCTTAAAAAAATAAAAATTAATCTAAAATATTTGTCATTTTCTTTTTTCATTCTACATATAAATTTGTTATTGTTAATAAATATTGTTGTGTATTGTTGAAACTTAATCCTAATTATTATTATTATATATTTGATGTTGTGTATTGTTGTGTATTGTTGAAACTTAATCCTAATTATTATTATTATATATTTGATTTTGTGTGTAGTGGGGAGGGAATTCAAATGTCAAAAACCCAGCATTAAATAGCACTTAGAAACACCTTAATAGTTTGAAGTCAATAATGCTTCAAGTAATCAAGTGCCTGTGTATAATCATAGCATCCACCACTGCTCTTTAAACTTTAGATTACTCCCAGAAACTTTTCCATGATAGTTTCCTTTCAAAGGGAATTGAGAGATGATAATTTTGATGAACATATGCTTATGATCATAATCATACATAGGTATATTTTCTCACTAGAGAAAGTTCTAAGCATGACACAAAACGCAGAAAGAAATAGCAAACTCAATTTTAAAATGAAAAATCACCTGCTTAAAAATAGTGCTTGTTCCAGACCCAGTGTAACCAAGTAAGAGGAGCTTATGAACTATTCCGTGCTCAAAGTGGTCAGGAATTGGTCTGGTAACGGGATTAGAAGATAGAAACCCACACGAATTTGAACATATAGAAGGAACTGGCAGCGACAGTAAAGCACATACAAGCTTCGTTCCAGCCTAACAAGTGAAATAGAAGTGTGCGTAATAATGCAAATGAAAATTAGCGCAGAATAAAATAATAGAAAAATATGCCAAAAAAAGAAATGTTACCTTTCCCCAAATACACCCTTTTGTATTTTTCTGTCCTTCTTCTTGGTATGAACCATCCTCATTGACCCAAAAATGTGGATTACCAGCACACTGAACCCCTGCCAACTGCCCAACCAAAATAAAGATCCTTTCAACAACTTTTATTTTTAACAGCAACAAGTAATAATAATTAAAACAGCAACAACAAATAGAAAATAAGATAGCCCCTTCTAAATTTTTCTTTTTTTTTAATATATTTAATTTATAAATTTCCAACCTGCAACATCCGAAGCTCAACTTTTGTTATTTCCCGGCCATTAATGAAAACCTGCGTGTTACCATTGCTAGCATCCGGTTTGATGGGACCCCCAACATTCAGATGCGGACTAATAATTCTACAAGGCTTCTGTCCTTCCTGCGAAATTCACAAAAACAAACAATCAGCACAGTAAAACTCAAAAAATCCAAGACAAAACTATTTTCCCCCAAAAATTACACACATACCTTCCCCCAAAAACCAGACACTTTATCATACCAATAGTTCCCCGGCTTCAAATTCTTGGGGGTTACGACAACTCTGCAACGTAACAAGTTCGTCATAACAAAGAGCGTTCCCATTAACACAAACATACTCAGGCGGAAGCTGGTTCACTTCACAAAACCTCTCCGCTCTCATCACCTGTCTAACCTCCAAATGATTAAGCAATCTCTTCAAAATCCGAGAACACTTCCCCAAACTACCCCTCTTAGACTCATCAATTGGAAACCCAATGCAACCAACACACTTTCGACCTTCCGGCATCGAACCCATTGCTCTCAACACACAATTCCCACAATACTTAGCATCACAAACGAGACACACTTCCTTCTCCGTTAACCTATTCCCCTTTAAGCAATGATAGCACGAACCTTTCTTCCCCTTTCTCACACTCACACTCTTAACCTTCTCTTCCGCCTCGTCACAAAAACTCACCGCGTGTACTCGTTTAACGTCACATTCGGGTTCGGCTTCGTTGTTTTTCAACGGAGAAATATGAGACGATGAATAATCGGAACTCAACGTGGAAGCGTAATCGCGCTGGCTCGAATCGTTGAAATCTAAACTCTCTTTCTCGCCGTTCGAGTGCCTCAACAACAACGCGCTCGAGCTTGTCGTTCCTAAATTGTCCGAAAACGAGTTTTCGCTACTCAACTCGCACGCGTAGTTGGTTTCCGCGGCGGCGTCTTCGTAGCCCATCACGGAGGTCGGAGACACCGTCATTCTGCCGGAACCTCCGCCGTTGCTCCGGTCGAAGGCGATCACCGACGTTGGAGAAACCGCCGCGGGCTCGGAGTTCGGCGATTTGACCTCCTTCGAGAATTGAAGCTCCGGCGCCGCCGAGAGCGGGTGCACCACCGGCAAAGACAGCGCGTCGGAGAACGGAACATCCGCGACCGCCGCCGACGCCACCGGAATCTTGTCGACGGTTATCGGCACCGCCCAGGGAAGATCGTAGGCCGGCGGCGGTCCGCAGTACGCCACGGCGATGGAGTACTCGACCTCCTCGTCAGAGTCGGAAGCCACCGTCATTGTCCTCGCCGGCGACATGGTTACCCTAATTTCCACGGCGAGGCAACATTGAAGAATGAAACTATCAAAAGGTGAAAAGCTCAGTTCAATTCAAGCTTGGAACCAAAACATTAGAAATTGAACTTTCAAAATAAAGGCGTGGAATGTTATTTTTTATTTTCGCCGAAAAGAATAAAGATGGCTAATAGGAACAGTGAAGAGCGGAAAAGAGAACCTAATTTTAACTCGGAAGAAGAAAGGCGAGAGAGGGTGATATTTTTTCTCGAAAATGCAGCAAACAAAGCGTGGATTTAATTTTACGTAGGCTTGGCTTGATATGTTCAAATTTGAAAATAGAGAGGAAGCGAGGAAATGAGAGAGAGAAAATCACGGAGAATCTGTAATTGGGAGCAGTGTGTACTGTGTACTGAGGAGAGGGGAGGGAAAAAGACAGGGAAAAGAAAAACGGAAACTGTGGCGGGCGTGGAATCTTTTTTCTTTCTGTTTTTTTATTTTTTTTATTTTTAGTTTTTAGTTTTTAGTTTTTTGTGCCTGTGTGTGGGGTCGGAGGTGGCGTCCTTTTGCTCAGTGTAATTAGTATCGTAGTTTTGGTTTGTGGTTGCGGTGGATAGGGATAACAGAATTTGGGAGGGACCACGGCCATAGACGGTGACGCAAGAGCATGTTGCCTGAGCTGATTCCGCTACCACGGGCTCCGCGTGAAGTTTTTAAGTGCCAAATCAGGAACACCGATCCTCTTCCCCAACCTCCATAATGTTACGTACTTATCAGACGTGAAAAAATTCATTCTTTCCTTCCTCAACTTCCAACTATTTCTTTTAAATAAATAAAAATATAGAATCCGGGGATAGAAAACAGTTACACTTGTTGATTTACTGAGAAATAGATTAAAGAATTTTAAAATACAATTTTATGAAAATATAATAGGGGAAATTTTAAACCGTACGAAATAAGTTTCACAAATATAAAAATGAGTTGAGCTATGTTTGGATTACCATTTTTTTCCTGCTGGAGGGTGTTAAATGTGTTTGATCTACGTTTCACATGTAAGAATGTATATAACAACCGACATAATAACTTCTTTTGTTGATATAGGAATGAGACATAAGTTTTTTCTTACGCAGTAAGATACAAAACTTGTATTTAATCTAGTTATGTGAATATGTATTTCATCCCTTTGTGTTTGGATGGGTGTGCATCAAAGAATTGGAGATCCATGTTAATTATGAAGTAATTATTAGTTGTTTTGTATTATACAAGGAATTTCACATAACAACTCAAGATCAAACACATATTTCAATAGAGCAATATGATTTCTGCCTTTTTTCTATAACAATACGAGATTTTACTTTTAATAATTGAGATTTTGTTTCCTATGATAATGTTCTCCTTCTTCGAGATGACATTCTCACACCCATTTCATTATATTCCACTTTTTTGTCATGACTATTCATTTTCTTGTAGTGATTTTATACTTCTAATCTCTTATCCTATATCTTTTTCAATGCTTAATTTCTCTCTCTCATCTTGTGATGCATTATACACAAATGACTTCAAGATCACTTAGGTTTGATACATTATGGTTACTATCACTACTATCTCATCATCTTTTATAAATATCATCACTAATAGATAATTTAATGTTGTGTCATTTAAATTTTTTTGCTTTAAATGATGCAATTTGCTATAAAAAGAAAATTACAAAATAACATTATAGAAACAAAAGGTGAATTATATTAATATTTGAGAATTGCTTTTGAATTCCCTAATGAAAGATCCTGTTGACATCCAATCACAATATAAGTGATGACAATGTTTAAAGAGCTTTTCTATGAAAAATTTGTAAAAAAAAAAAAAAAAATCTTTAGTATCTATTATATGACTCTCAAACTCCTTTTAACAACACTCAAAAACAAAAATTCTCAATCCTTAGAGTTTTGTAAAAATTAAAGAGTTTACACAAATCTAATGAAATTAGTCTATCCTATTTGTGAAATTAGATAAAGTGGAGTCCTAAGGTCAAAGGTATTTATTGTCAACATATTTTGATTATTTTTTTATCCATATGTTAGGATTGTCATTTTTATCATTTGTATAAAAGTTAGAATTTGTTGCAAGCATAAATGAAATTGATTGTGATTTACTTATTTATTTGGTTCTATAATTGTTTGATAAAATATTTTATAAAGGAACATTTATGTAACTCATGTTTTTAAATGGTATAGCATTAACTAAATTTAAAGTACTTCTTAATTTTTTTTATGTGTTAATGAAATAGTGAAAAATTGTAGTATGTGATTAAAGTTAACCAATAAATTATTACAACATTGTAACACGAATAAGCTGCCAACAAGATACTCCATATATCAAATATTTTTTTATTATAATTTGACTAAATTTGATTCTCTTTCGTTCATAGAACTTTAAATTTAATTATTAAAATAGTAAGATTTGCATAAACATTAATTATTATTTTAACAAATTTATAAATATTTTGTTATTTTTCATCTAAAATTGTGTTTATTAGAATCATACTCACTACTTTATGTATAATTGGTGTTACTTGGAAGAAAATATAAATATTAGAAGGATAAGTCTATTTGATTATAGTACCAAAAGAAAGTATCCCTCACATTAATGATTATACTGTGAGAAAATTGAACAAAGATTGAAGGTAACTTCAATTATTTAGGGCATCAATGGAATTTGTTCGAGAAAGATATCAAATGCAAGAGTATAGGTCTTTATTACAATTGAGTTTAGGCTTTAACTTTTCTCATACTCTTCGGTCGAAAACAAAGTGTTTGCTAATTTGACAAAAAATCACAAATAATTTTGATTCTAAGACTTATGAATAAAAATATATTTGTTGGTTAGAGTGAGAATCATCTATTTAAGAATTAGGAATACTTCATTCTTGAAACAAATTTTCACCATCAATAATATAATATATAGATTTACATAATATTCTTCTTGTTCAAACAAGTTGCACTTTAAATAAAAGTGTGATAAGCTTTTCATTAAGGATTGTTTTACACATAGATTCTCTTAAAGGAGAAATCGTATCTAAGCAAGGAATGACATAAAACTTGATTGTTTATTTTTTAGTGTATTGTTTTATGTTCCTATTTTGTCTTTTGTTTTTATATAAGTTATAATTAAAGAACTCTAAATTCTATATTTGTTATTAAATACTAATTTGTTATCAACATTGCATTGGTCCGAGTGGTACTGTGTTTGAATACTTTATAAGTAAGGTCTCAATTTTGAGCCTTGTTGATAAAAAAAATATATGGTTGAGAAAGGAGACCTATTAAAAGTGGTCGACTAGGTTCCCGCCAGAGATTAGTTATCAAGAAAACTAGTATATGCTAACAAAGTTGGTATAAGTCTTATCTATATGTCCACTTGAAAAGGTACTAGAATAGAAATTCTGGCCAATAGTTAATTGTTTAGAAAAATTGATAAATTGATATAGAATTCAAATGTTACTGACATGTTCCAAGAAATATGGTTGAGAAGGGAGACCCATTAAAAGTGATTGACTAGGTTCCCCACCAGAGATTAGTTATCAAGAAATCTAGTATATGCTAACAAAGTTGGCAGAAGTCATATCTATATGTCCACTTGAAAGGGTACTAGAATAGAAATTCTAGCCAAT
The DNA here is from genome assembly GCA_025330945.1 of Mucuna pruriens. Classification (NCBI taxonomy): domain Eukaryota; kingdom Viridiplantae; phylum Streptophyta; class Magnoliopsida; order Fabales; family Fabaceae; genus Mucuna; species Mucuna pruriens. The sequence continues at coordinate 1,080,878 of JAENHJ010000004.1, read as the reverse complement.
AGCTAATTGTTTAGAAAAATGATAAATTGATATAGAATCCAAATGTTACTAACATGTTCCAAGAAATTTTGCAAAACACTATGGAGAGTTGAAGAAACAACTATTTTCTTATAGGCATATGCATTACAACTAAAATGTTTTAGATTAGTTTTTTTAGATATTGTATATACATTTTATAACTTTAGTACATCTAGTGCACATATTGTTATTGTATTTATATTGACATAATACATTATGCCAAAAATGTTGTTTTAGATAATGACATCAAATATCATTTTCTAGGGAAAACATTATCTAATAAGATACAAAGCTTTCAAATATTTTTTTTATATAGGTGTATACAATCAGTTAGTTCAATTTTAGAGAATAATTAGAACTATTGAAGAATGTTAATCAATTTGAATTTGATCTTTTTTTTTTGAAATAAAATTAGCAACACGGACCTAACTAACCCAATCATTTAGGTTGGATTGGGTCAAATCATTGAGTCACCAAATAAAATAATTAATAAAACTATTAAAAATACATGGAAAATAGAAAAACAAACATGAAATTGTAATAAAATGAATGAAAACTAATTAATATGATCAAAAGTCAAACCTATAGAATTATGCAACATAATATTATAAAATTACATAACAGGAAAAATTAATTTTCTTTCTAAAATAGTATAGGTTTGGATTTTACATGCTCAAATTTAATTCTCGAACTAATATTACTGGGTTGTAGTTTTAAAATCTAAATTGAACAGATGATTCAAACTAACCTAAATTTGGTTCAAGTTGATTGGGTTGACCTAGACCCGTCTTCATACCTACTTTCTAAAGAAAATGTCAAGTGATATCCATCTTGAGATAACACTTAATTAAATAAGAGTTATTATAAGATATATGATTTTGTTTCAAAAACACTGTTATTTGAGTTCTTAAAATTAATGTTGATCCAACATTGCAAGGATCTAGTGTATCATCGGTCATTAGATCTAGAGCATCAAAACCCTTAACACTTATGTCACTTTAATCCCTTCCATATTCCTAATTGTCACCCTATCCTTCGTTGAATCGTCAATCTATCCTTTTATTGGTTTCAACATGGACTAACTTCTTCACACTTATACAAGTCGTGCTTTCCAAAACGACAAGGCTTCCGTTGATCTTAATATTATTCGAGACAATGCTAAAGAAGAAAAAAGTGAGGAAAATGATGGAAATGATCTTTACAACAACAATTTCATGGATTTCATTCTTTGTTTTTTCATTCCCTTCTATTTCTTAGAAAAATCTTAATGCTTTTTGCAATCGCAACTTTTTATTATAAAGATTTTGAATGAATAATGTTTATAAGAGGATAAAGAATGATGACTAGTTTGAATTGTTTAGGCTAGATGACTCATTTGACCATATCGCATTTCCAATCAATGGTTGGGAAGGATGGGCTACCAATCGCAACAAGCTTCCCCAATTTCACCATGACCATTTAATGTTTTCCTCTTTCTCCCTTCTAAATTTGTTTTTGTCCCTAATTGCTTTGTTCTACAGTGGTAGTTCCAAATTGTTTTACCCCTCCTCATAATTTGAGAAATTTCTTTTTCATTATTGCTCTGCTTTCGCTATACATGGTAGAAGCGTCGAAGTGCAATGAGGAAATAAAATGTCCAGTCTTTTGAGTTCAAGTTTGCATGGAAGCAAATTTATGGGAACAATTTTGTTAGTCAAAAAATCACTTACATTCATTATTCCACTCTAATCCTACCTCTCTCTCTCTTTAATAGACTCATTTCCAAACACTTTTGATTTTGTGTAGAATTTGTGTCTACTTGGTTTGACTCTTCCATGTATGATGTTTCAAGTTCCAAAGTTTTCAATAGAATTAGTTTGTATTATTTGTGAAATCATTTTTTGTTGCTTCCAAACACTATTAGTTATTAGATTATATATTGTATCAATTTATTATGATGTTGTTAAATTTAAAATAATTTTAAAAGTTATACAAAAATAAATTGGCTTAATTATACTCTTTGCCTCCAATATTATACAATCTTATAAATTTTGTCTCCAAATAAAAAAAAAATCAAGCATTTTATCCCAAACTTTCAAAATTTCACACATTTTGTCATGCCATTATTTAATTGTTTGACTCTATTAGTTAACCGCTAATGTGACAATACGACTACTGACACAACAAATAATGTTAATGTCGATTGGTAATGTGAGGTGACAATACACAATAGTGTTGACATGATAGTTAATGTGACAAAAGAATTAAATTGTACATTTTATTCCAAACTTTCACGATTTTGCAAAATTCGTTTTCTAACATTTTTTTCATACATTTTGTCCCAAGTATTTTTTCACACATTTTGGTTCTCGACTTTCAAAATTTTTGTACATTTTGTTCCTTATATTATAATTAAGTATTGTACATTCAGAACAAAATAATAAAAACTAAAATACAAGATAATATATATATATATATATATATATATATATATATATATATTAAAATACAAAAAATACACTAAAGAAGAAAGGAACGAAAAAACAAAACAATAAAACTTGTTGCAACATCACCATAATTACAATTTTTAGTTTGGGATAAATATTTCTTTATTGTCTTTTTTTTTTCATGACCTGCTCCATGAAAATATTTTGCACCCAACAAAAATGTACTAAGATCCACTACCACTAATTCATCGAATTCATGTAATTATGTCAAACTGCTGCTAGGCACATGGATGTAAAGGTATACAAAATCTTATACAAGTGAAAAGACTATAACTAAGACAATCAAGATGGTTAGTTTTAGTCCAGAAGTACACCTATATTTGAAAGGGGTTTCTTGTCAATTATTACAAGAATAAGGTACTAATTACAATAATGATTTTTGCTAACTATTGGATGGAGCATTGTAAGGCTACTTGGCCTTGTAATGTTCTCTTTTAAGTGATTGATATTGACCTCAATTATGCTTATGGATAAAGGATAAACAATTTATTTAGTAGTTGGTATGACATCTCTTGACTGAGTTGTTATTAGAAAAAAAATATTTGGATTATATGAGATGAGTTCAAACAAAGCATTTGGCTCAACCCAAAAAGTAACATGAAGTTGTTGCAACATGTTTTGTATTTTCATTATTTTCTTTTTTAGCGTATTTTTGTAGTATAGTTTAATGTAAAATGTTTAATTATAATGTAGGAGACCAAATGTGCAAAATTTTGAAAGTCTAGATCAAAATATGTGAAAAAATAGTCATGACCAATTTTGATTTTTAAAGTTTTAATTGTTCCATTTTTATTCACTCATATAAAAATGAGCAATTGTAGTGCTCGAAATCTTAAATTACTTGATTTTAGTCCTTATATTTTAAAAATGAGCAATTTTGGTTTATATATTAAATAACTTAATTTATAAAAATTAAATAATTAATATTACATAAGATATTTATGCATCATAAATTGTCTAATTTTAAAAAAATATTGATTGACTTTGTTATATTATTATGGTCATTTAAAATTGAATAGTAAGTTAATGGTAGAACTTAAATTTTCTATTTTTTAAATATAAAATGAAATTAAACAATTAAAACTACAGATATTAAAATGACTCATTTTTCAAACATATAAACTAAAATCGAACAATTAAAATTACAATACCAAAAATTACTCATATACCAAACTAGGAAGAACAAAACTGCAATTAAATCTAAATTTATAAAATCCAAAATGTAAAATGCAAAATTAAAACAAACAAATAACTTATTAATGAATGTATAAGTTCATTAAACCCCTTTTTAAAGTTTGTGCTTCTGATAATAAAGGAAAGAGTAATGATTTAGACATTTTTGGATAATTAAATTTAGTTGATCGCATATTTTAAAAAATAATCCAAAAGTGCCCAGAAATTTTCTTTCACTTATTTTTTTCTTTTAAAAAATATATTTTCTCTTCATTCACTTTTAATACCTAACTCACATCACATTATCTTCCTTGTCCTTCATCACGACTTACATGTGGGTATCTCGATACATCAATGATTGAAAAAAAAAAATGAACTAATCAAGTAACCAATGTAAATACCCGAAACTATAAGAGCAAAACTTTGTAAAGAACTGGTTAAAGTGATCCAAAACAAATGAAAATCGATTGGATAAAACTGATTTAAACAAACTTTAAAAAAATCAATTCTATTTTTTAATTTATTAAAAAATTGAGACTAATAAATGTCTAAACAAAAAGTTCATGTATAGATTGTTATTATTTAGCTTTTTATTATTGATTTTTCATCGTGCAAAAAATATAACACTATTATTATAGGTTCTTAGGAAATGTATTGTTAACATTTTTCTTTATTATTTTATCTAACTTAAATTTTATATTTTTATAATAATCTATTATTTAATATATATATATATATATATATAATATTATCAATTCGGCCACAATTAGATTAATAAATCGTTAAATCATTTCTTTTGCCCATTCAATGACATGGCCCATCTTTAAAACCCAATCGAACAATTTGTTTTTTTCCGAATGGTAAAGTAGAGCTCACTTATTTGTCAATGGCCGGATGTAAAAACAGCATCATAAAATCCTCAATAATTGGTCCTCTGATGAAGCAAAACTTAGTGGGTGAGGCCCAACAATGATTATTACTCCGTATAAAAAATATATAATTTGAAACAAAAAAGTTGAGCCAGAAAAAAATAGATATTCTTCATTCAACATATATACTTTGCGTTGGTTGAGGTGCCAAGCAGGTTATCAAGTAATCATTTGTTTATATATTATCAATGATTAATTAATTACTTAAAAATAATGTAGTTAACTATTTATCTAATTAAATCACATCAGTCAACAAGAGGTATTAAAACTTTTAAGTGTAGCATAGAATCCCCCAAGCATAAGTAACAACTAACATTTCTTACCATTGCACAGAAATAGTAGAAGCACAAATAAATTAATAAATAAAAGTAGCAACCCAGTTTCGGAAATAGCACACTATTGATCAATTTGTCGTTTCTTGTTCTTTCACATTTAAAAATAAAAATAATAATATGATCAATCCTTATCGACAGACTTCATCACCATTCTGTCGATTAGTAGGAAATAAATTGAAATTTCCTATGTTTGGGATTTGAGGTGTCTGTAAAAATCCCAAGGGAATAAAAACAAGAGAGAAAAACAATGCTTCAAGGTATTGATAATTGTTATCTTCTTTACCAAAAGAGAAAGCACATTCTTTCCACTTTGCCCGATTCCGTTCTCACCTGAGTCAAATACTCAAGTTTCACTAAAATTTAGGAACAAAATTAAGTCAACAAAGAAAGAAAATGAACACTACATTTTTACAGCAGTTGGAAACCCTTTCGTATACATCGAAAGGGAAGTATATATCAGTAGAAGTTCTAGCCATAATACAATCTTGCTTCAAAGTACACCATGGCCTCTCGATATGTAACAAATCTCTAAAGACAACTCTACAAGCAGCACAAAATCAAGAAACAAAAGAGGAAAATTAAAAATGTAAGCAACAAGAAACATGAATTAACAAATCCACCCCCACTTGCCTTATCTTGCTTTAATGCAGAAAATAAGTTTTTGTTTATCTAAGAGCTTACCAATCATCATCAATCAATCCATTTTCCTGCAGCTTTGGCTGCTGCCAAAACTTCTCACAAATAATCTTTCATCTTCAGTTTCCAAAATTGAATAAAGTCGTGGGCGACTTTGCCATGTCATGTCTCAGAACCTTCTTGAACGGTAGGAAGACCCCCTTCTCTGATAAATGTTGGGTTGAGAAACTTAGCCACAAAAGCCCACAATTTATACACATCCTCAAAATTAGTCAGAAATCCCAGCGAAGCTGTGACAACTTCAAGCCTTACAAAGCTACCTTTTCCATCACGCCGACCATTCTCCATTGGCCTGCAAAGAGTTGTGTCTTCAAGATTCGGAGCTCCACGGTGCTGTCTTGAGCCATCAAGAATCTGAATATGACTAAGAAAACCAAGACCAAGAGAGATTCCTTCTTTTTCAGCCAGCTTTTGAACAATCTCTGGATTGATTAGCCCCTTACTTCTGTCCCTCACATTGAAAGCCACAGCTGCACCTCTTTCGTATTTTATTTTTGGGCCATAGATGTGGACAAGATTTGCTTTTTCAACCCCATCAGAAGGAGGCAACTTCAGTTGCAGTAACGAGGTAACGAGCCAATTTATCAAAAACCGAAGTCTAAGTGTAGTTTTATTGAGACCAAGCATGTTTACATGATCGATATGTCGACATGCTATCTCTGGTTCTCTCCTGCCCCAATCCTGTCCATCACCATATTCTCCATCACTTGTCACCTCTTCATCGTCTAAGCTAGTTGCAGATACGTCCCCTGCCTCTAGGGTCTGGCTTAGGTACTCTTTCCTATTATCTTCCATGCTAAATGACACTCTTCTTCCCCTGCTGTTGGCTTCATTCTCTTCCAAACCAAAAACCTACCACCACCACCATATCGATTCCCTTCTCTCCTACCCAACAACCTGAATTCACCTTCAGTTTCTCTTCTTATGGCACTCTCTTTGACATCAGCACATATTTCAGATGTAGAGCCATTCTCCAAGCTTTGATGCCGAGCAAGAGAAGTTGAATTATTGAGCCAAGATCCATTATTGACTGCTTCACTGGTTCCAGGTTCTTCCAGGATCTCATTGACATGCAGATGAGCTGACCCATTACCATTTCTTGAATAATGATCAACTTCCTCCACATGCTCTTCTTCAGGTACCTCTTTGACCCGGTCTAGTTCCTGCGACATCAGGACAGCAGCATCAAATGATAGCACGCGGCGGTCCTCGTTAGCACCTAGGTTTACCTCTCTGTCATCGTACATTGGGCTGCCATACATCTTCGAAGTTGGTTTTGGAGAATGTTGCTTCTGGTTCCTCCTCCCATTAAACCAGAAAGATGGTAGGGGAGAAGCTATCTTATGTTTATTTGATTGACCTACACCGTCAGACCCCAATGGACTCTGACCCAAATCAATCCAAAAGGAGTTGTCTGATGACTCGTCCTCACTGAAGACAGGACTCTTTATCACCTCTCCAACAGATATACTCTCGGTCTCCTCAAATATGGTGCTAGTTCCATCTCTTTCAGAACTGTCTTGATCCATTTCAGTCTCGAACACATCTCTGACCTGTGCAGATGTGAATGCACCAGAAAAGGCAGGCAACTGTGTTCCCTGACGAGTTTCAGAAGTCTTATCTCCCAACCCAGTGATTTCATCGTCTTCAATCCCAACCAGTTTATCCAAACCATCTACAGAATCGCTCAAATACATTGGAAACTCCGGGGTAATCTTCACCATTCCAGACCCAGTACAACCAGACTGATTTTGAAGGCTTTGCATCACCGATTTCTTGATCAAAAGACAACCAAAACCTGTGGGATCATACCCAAAAACTCTGTAAAATGATGTAATTATAAAATCTGGCCGAAATAGGGACAAGCCGAGCGAATCCATGTCCTTGGGGCCCAATGATCCAGCATCCAGTAAGACATGCCAATTGTTCTGCTGGGCCAAGGCCATCCACTGGTATGAATACTTAGCCCCAGTTACTCTAGACTGCACGGGAAACACAAAAAGACCAGTGGCCGAATCCTTCTTCCTCTTCTTCTTGTTGGAAATCTGTTTTCTCAAATCAGTGGAGCAGAGTTTGAGGGTTGGCCATTTAAACCACGCACTGTACACTTTGGCACCTTTCTCCCTGGCACTCTGAGCCATCCAAGCAACAGACTGGCTCTCGTGGTCGAACATGGTTAACAACTTTTTGTTTGTATGAAAAGGGTATGATTCAGACAGCAATTTAAAAGCTGATCCTCTACTAACAGTAAAAACAAGGCCATATTCATTCTCAGGGATATTCAAATAGTCCATGATCCTAGTCTTGATATCATGTTCAACAGTTCCTCTCTCAGCACCACCATAAAGTGCATGGTTACTTAAATTAGCAGTTATCTCAGACAAGCTAAAGGTAGAAGACTCCCAATAGTGAATAGTCTGAACAAAAGAGAAGAGTCCAAAACCACAGTAATCAAGGCATACCTTGGGTGCCAAATGTGAGTATTCATCAGACCTCAACTGATCAACCTTCTCAGAGGACTGGTACTTGGGGTACATAGTAAGGAACTTGGAAAATGCTTCCTGGAGGGTGGGAATATCATCCTCAGAGTGGAAGATGCGCTCGGCGGCGAGGGCGGTGGCGCGAAGGAACTCTCGTTGGGCGTGCAGCCTGGCCAATGATCGGGATCTCCCAAGGGTGTCATCTTGGTTGGCAGCAGAGTCAGGGTCTATGTCTTGAGATTTGGAGAGTGACCCATCTTCAGAAGCTTCTTCAAGAGCTTCCCTCAGCTTGTTCTCTTGCAGCTTTCGGAGCATTGATGGGTTTCTCCTATTCTCACCATTCGATTCATCTTTCCTCCTGCTCTTCTTGTCCATGATCAGTGCAGCACAGTGGGAAATGGGTTTCCATAGTGACAGATGCATGGTAATGCTACCTTTCTCCTCTCCTCTCCTCTCCTCTCCTCTCCTCTCCTCTCACAAACCAATCTCCGTTTATTTCAACCAACACCCTTTGCTTTAGCCCATCACATCAATCTCTAACAAATTCACCTTCAACTCCTTCACCAACAAAACTCTAACAAGATAAGGATTCCCCAATCTTTAAAGACCACACCACCCCAACAATCCAATTCACGAAACATGAGATTTTTGTTTGAGAGGAAAACTAATGACTCAGTTCGCCATTTCACGCGAAAACCAACGAAGACAAAAGAAAGCTTTTATTTTGTCGAGAACCCAGAATAGATTTCAATGCCCAATTACTCAAAACGTAGAGAGACGGATAACAAATACAAAGAAACCCAAGGACACAGAAAGTCAAAAGCTGAAACCCTTCAAACCCTAGAACCCAGATCCCAAAATTTGCAAGGCAGCTCACAGCGTCAAGAAAATAAAAAAAGAAAAGAGAATTTTGGAGAAATGGGTTTCAAGGAGAATCAAACGACAAATAATAGAATCCCTGAAGCTCAATCAGTAACCAGACACACTCCACAAAACACCTGAATAACCATCAAAGGTGAAGAAAGACCCTCTTCCTCCCTCCCTCTCTCTTCAATTCACTGCAGCATAATTAAAGAACAGCGCCCCACACCAAATTCTCTTTTTACTAAGAGAGAAGTAAAACCAAAACAAACCCGGTTTGATATCTTCACTGTACGATTTTCTTCTTAAATTGAAAACCAAAAAGAAAAGAAAAGAAAAAGTGAAAAAAAGAAAAAGAAGAGAAATTTCAATTCAGAGTAACCCCCGTTGTCCTCTGTGACCCAAAAACAACTCTTGCTTAGCATCCACTGTAGGTGCAATTCGGTTTTGAAATTATCGGAAATTGGTGGAAATTGGAGAGATGCTATTATTGAGTAGTCTTACGTTAATGACATAATTGTTTAATTAAAAAAATAAAAAAACATAAAAAAAATAAGCACATTGTAATTTTATTATCAGTTAAATATATATAATTTAGTCTTGATTAAATTAAAACTAATATATATATATATATATACTAAATTAAGAATATATTACGTGAAAGTCAAACTAAAAATACACGGTAATAAGAGAATAAGAAAATTAATTATAAAAGTATAATAACAAATATTAAATTCATAATTTTTATATAAATAAGGATTAATTTAATAAATTTTTATATGCGGTGATTAAAACTAAATTATTTGAGATTTCATTGTCGGTGCTAACACTAAATTTTATGTTTTATTTTTTTAAAATAAATCTTATAAGTTGTGTATATATAACAAAACGTCAGAAGTTAATTTTTTACAACATACTAAATAACAATTTGAATTTCTACAAAAATATATATTTATTATTTTTCTATATTTTAAACAAGATTATTTTTTAATTAAGATACAAGAAAAAAATTTCACATTGTTAATTTTTTTTAATTGCGACATATGAATCGTGTATAAAAAATCACAACCTCCTTAATGCTTTATTCTTAATTTTTAAATGTATTATTAAGACAATAAGCGTATTTGAAGTTATATTGAATGTAGAATGTAATATAGTAACAAAATGTAGAACATAAAAGGATTTAAACGTGAATTAAAAAAGACTAAATATAAAATTTAGAAATTTGAATGTAAATTAAAAAGTAACATAAAAAAAATGACAAAAAGTAAAGACAAAAATCAGTAGTAAGATGATATTCCATAATGAGATCTCTTTCTTAGGCGTAATGGTCGAATTCTTCGACGTTATTCTATTTGTTGTGTTCGTTCACTTTTTGTTTCAGCATGTTACTCTATTTGTGTTCATTCACCTTTTATTTTAACATCTCTTTGTTAAAAAAAAAAAAAGTAAGAATTATTATTAGTATTATCATTGCTTTCGTCATTGGTATAATCTTTATTGTCATCGCAATTTCTTTCATTCTCTTATTTGACGAGGTATTACAAGATGATAATTTTCTAACAATAGTTGTTGGTATGCTAATGGCAATGTGAAAAAAGTAATGGTAATGATGAATGAAATTGATTCAAAAATATTAAAACTTAAAAGTGTTCAAAGAAATATAGAATGCAAGTCGTTATTCAAATACAAAACTTTTTTTTTTTTTTGGAAATCAAAAAGCGCAAGACGTATCCATTTGCACATTTTAAATTTTTTTAATTAAAGGAATATTCTAAATATTAGAAATAAAATGTTATAATCAAAATTCAAATATGTAACTTAACTGAATCTACATAATTATATGTGAAAAATGAAACAAGTTTATTAACTAAATTGTAATAAATTTTCAAATTACGCAATTAGAAAATAAGTTTATTGTATGTGAAAATTGTAACAAGTTTATTATATGTGCAAGTCTTGTTTTATATACATGACGAAGATTTTTAAAATAAAAAATAAAAAATAAAAACGTACGTTGTATCTCAGATATATGACTTCTACATTTGTTATTTTTAAATTAAACAAATATTTTATTAATGTAAGACACGAATTATCACTGCTATTTCATTAATAATATCAACGACCTAGACCAATTTAATATTTTCTTAATAAACCACCGTAACCAAGTGCTAGTTTCTAAACGAAATTGCACCAATTGGGGAGAGGGGACGTTGACTATAGCTAAAACCAAAATTATTAGTGATATTTAAGAAATGGGGTTCCTTAGTCTATGTTGGGAGTAGGACCCACAAGCTGAAGTAATGGATAAAAGTCAAATAATCAGCTGGCTTGTAAAAGTTGTTATCTGTCCAACTGAGCAAAGTAGAAATCCACAAAGTCCACTGCCTCGAATTCTCTATGGTTTGGATTTGTCAATCTCAAATGGCACCTTACTACTATTTTAGTATATGTATTGTATACTATAATTAATGAATAAATGTTTCTAATATATAAATATTTATTTTAATATATTCAAATTCATAATGAATAAATGTTTTTAATATATGAATTATATTATAATAAAATAAATATTTCTAAAAATATAAATTGTGTTAAATTTGTAATAAATAATTAAATTAGGATATGAAATTATTTTTATCTATTAATAATTTTTCTTAAAAATTATTAAAACTTAATTTAAAGATAAATGTAAAAGAAGATAAATTCAAAATTTAAAAATATTAAATATTCAAATAAAAATAAATTAAGAATAATTTAAAATAATCGAAAGAAGAAATTATTAATAAATAAAAAAATATTCGTGATTTACTCAACTAATTCCTTCCTAAATAAATTAAGAATAATTTGAAATATTCTAAAGAAGAAATTTATACTATTTGAAAAAATAGTTCACAAGATGTACATTCAAGTTGTATATTTTTTATTTAAAATATGAGTGAATTATCGGGCATATAGCTTGCTTCCATTATATTCCAACCATTGTATTATTTTTTTAAAGTTAATCATCATTTAAAGGTTATATCATATGCAGAGATAAAAATATATATTATCAAATATTATTAATTAAAATTAAATAAATTTATTTTAGAATAAATAAAAATTTTAAAATTACAATTATTTAAAATGGTACTCCTTATAAAAATAATTTCAGAGTTTTCTTTTATAGCTCACCAAAAAATTAGTAATGAATTTTGTTTTTTCTTAAACCCTGCTATTTGAAAAGTTGGAGAAATTTGAATCATGTTAGGTGAATTTATTTAATGGGGTAAAATTCTCTGACTTAAGGTAGAGCTGTAATGTATTATTTGATATCATTTGCTTCATAGATCATTTTTCAATTTAGATTCTTTTCGGGCAGATTAATTACTACTTTGAAATTTTAAAACAGTATGAAGACCCGGTTTTTGTGTTTTGCCTTTGTGTTGGCTCAAAGCAAAGGTGTTGCTTTAAGTTTCAAATTCAATTTAGAATTGAAATTAGAAAGAATCTACGCTCGCAGCCCTTAAAGCTAAAAGAGAGAATAATAGAAAACGAATCTTTGATCAGGATGGTCAATTAGAAAAAGAAAAAGAAAAAGAAAGGTTATTGTTAGATTCAACATTCCACACCCAAAATGATATAACAATTTTTAATGAGCTTTTATACAGGGAGCAATACAGTCAAACAAATGAACAATCAACCAATTCAATAATAATAATAATAATAATAATAATAATAATAATAATAATAATAATAATAATAATAATAATAATAATAATAATAATAATAATAATAATAATAATAATAATAATAATAATAATAATAATAATAATAATAATAATAATAATAATAATAATAATAATAATAATAATAATAATAATAATAATAATAATAATAATAATAATAATAATAATAATAATAATAATAATAATAATAATAATAATAATAATAATAATAATAATAATAATAATAATAATAATAATAATAATAATAATAATAATAATAATAATAATAATAATAATAATAATAATAATAATAATAATAATAATAATAATAATAATAATAATAATAATAATAATAATAATAATAATAATAATAATAATAATAATAATAATAATAATAATAATAATAATAATAATAATAATAATAATAATAATAATAATAATAATAATAATAATAATAATAATAATAATAATAATAATAATAATAATAATAATAATAATAATAATAATAATAATAATAATAATAATAATAATAATAATAATAATAATAATAATAATAATAATAATAATAATAATAATAATAATAATAATAATAATAATAATAATAATAATAATAATAATAATAATAATAATAATAATAATAATAATAATAATAATAATAATAATAATAATAATAATAATAATAATAATAATAATAATAATAATAATAATAATAATAATAATAATAATAATAATAATAATAATAATAATAATAATAAATAATAATAATAATAATAATAATAATAATAATAATAATAATAATAATAATAATAATAATAATAATAATAATAATAATAATAATAATAATAATAATAATAATAATAATAATAATAATAATAATAATAATAATAATAATAATAATAATAATAATAATAATAATAATAATAATAATAATAATAATAATAATAATAATAATAATAATAATAATAATAATAATAATAATAATAATAATAATAATAATAATAATAATAATAATAATAATAATAATAATAATAATAATAATAATAATAATAATAATAATAATAATAATAATAATAATAATAATAATAATAACAATAATAATAACAATAATAATAACAATAATAATAATAATAACAATAATAATAATAATAATAATAATAACAATAATAATAACAATAATAATAACAATAATAATAATAACAATAATAATAATAATAATAATAATAATAATAATAATAATAATAATAATAATAATAATAATAATAATAATAATAATAATAATAATAATAATAATAATAATAATAATAATAATAATAATAATAATAATAATAATAATAATAATAATAATAATAATAATAATAATAATAATAATAATAAAATAATAATAATAATAATAATAATAATAATATTATTATTATTATTATTATTATTATTATTATTATTATAAGATCGAACCAACCAATTTGATTAATTTGATAAAAAAACTAGTCTAGTAATTGATTTATTAATAGTAATAAATTGAACTATCTCAAAACTAGTGAGAACTAGTAAAAAAATATTGATAAAAATCGATAAAAATCAATATTAAGAATGAGTTTAACCAATGATTTAAAAAAAATTATTTGTTAATATTAAATTATGATATTATATTTATTTAATATTATTTAATTTTTATATTAATATTAAACCACGATTCAACCAAAATTGAATCATCGAATTTTGAATTTGTATTTTGACCTATTGAATGGCGAGATCATTTTAAAAACATTGAAGAAATTTATGGAAGTTGCCAAAAGCACTAAACCAAATGCACAAAATAGGAATGACAAATTGTATTCTATCCTTTTAAGTGTTCGTGAAGATATTCGCAAATGAGTAGGTAAATATCGGCTTACTGGATATGGGTCCAGGTCAGGTATTTATCTGCAAATTTCAAGGGGTATGGGTGTATAGTATCCATACCTACACCCTACGTGCAACTATTATTATAGATAATAATTTAATTAACATGTCTTATATGTAATTATATTTTTTTTATTAATTATCACTTTAATTACTAATATCGTAAAATAAAATATTGAATCCTAATAAATTAGGATTAAATGATTAGATTATTACATTTAAGAATAATTATAACTTATGTTTGAATGATTTAAAGTTATGTTTGAATATTTTGTGATATGTTTGAATGATTTAAAATTATGTTTATGATTTAAGACTAAATTTTAATTTTATTGTACCAAATTTTTTAATTATCATTTTTTATTAATTTATTGACTTTATATATATGTAAAGTGCAAGAATGAATATGGGTATGAATTTTTTTTTTTCAAACGTGAGTATGGAAATGAGTACTATAGTATCCTAACCAGACTAATACCAAATGTTAAACATTAGTATTGGGTGCTCAAAATGTTTAAAGTTAGTGTTAGACACTATCATTTAGGCATTGGACAATAGCATGATTGTGTGTCATATATTTTTTTTCAAGTACGAGTATGAGCGTAGGTATTATAGTACCTTAACCAAATCTTATTCATTATCATTCCTAGCACCAAATGTCAAATATCATTATTGCGTGCTCAAAATGTTAAGAGTTAGTGTTAAGTGCACTCATTTAGACATTTAATATTAGCATGATGTATTTCATATTTTTTTCAAAGTATTAAGAGACAAATAATTAGGTGGTTTTAAACCATTACTTGTTCAATAATTTTAACTAATTTTTAGATGACATATAATAAATATTATTAATTCTTTTTATAAGTTAAAATACTGAAATACATATTAGGTAAAAATCAGTTAAGATTATAAATAAATTGCAGTTTAAAAGTTAAAACTATCTAGTAATTTCTTGTTGGGTGTCATGTCCCTTTAATTATTGAATACTTGTTGATTCTTATTCATCTGGCTGGTTTGGGTTGCCTTTTGAATTTACCTAAAAATATAGGATTTTTAATTAAAAATAAAATTTTATTTATCTATAAAATTAGAATATGAATAAACTAGTAAATCCGGTAGGCGAAATTAAAAAACCAAATTGAGTTAATCATAATTCATAACTCAAATTAAACTAAACTTAACCTCAAGACTTTAATTTATCGTAATAAACTTATTTATTCTTTGTATGTATTCATAAAGTTAAAAATTCCTAAAAATACTATCATTTTCTTTAATTTTAACTATTGTATTTCTCAACAATTCCAATCCCCGTAGTCACGTTACTTAACCTCCAATATATCATGTATTTTTAGTTGGGGAGTAACAACATTGATAATTTTTTTATAGATTTAAAAATTAATAAACTTCATTATATCCGTGTTACGTGTTTGAGGATTTAGTTTATTGAGCAAAATCATCAACATCTATTTCTTTCTTTCTTTATATAAGTTTTTGCAAGAGACAAACGAGAAACCAGAGATGCAATCTAAAAAAGAATATTATCAAGTTGAGTGAGTATTGCTTTATTTTAATTTTCGTTGTCAACTCCAGAAACAATTCCAGTGTGCTGCTTTAATATAACTGCCATTTTGGTCAACCCTTGCAAGCGAAGGATCAAAATCAAAACAATAAAATTACAAATTTTCAAAGACATGTCTGCAGTGCCTAGTTTATATTCAATCCGTGACAAGGGACTTGTTTATGACGTTTATGTGATGTTAACCACTTATTATTATAATTAGTACACTACAATTATTATTATTACTACGTGATCAAGCATAACTCCTGAGTTTCTTGTCCATCACCCACGTTTTTGTCATATCCATACGGTACTTCATCAATGTAGGTAAACGGTAAACTCACGTTAATGCATGTTGAATGTATGGATTTTTTATAATACTTTGTTTTGATCAATAGAAGTTAAGATTAGCCAGGTGATTTTTCCCCATTTTATAAATTACTCACAAGTATCAGAGATTTACAAGAATTACAACGGGATTTACTGGAGATTTAGCTAACAGTGCAGAGCCTAACTGACATATTTAGCATGAGATTTCAATTTATGCAAGTTTATAGTTAAATTTTCATAAATTAATATGTTATTTTTTTTTATTGAACAATATTTATCATCCAAACTGAGATTGCAAAATTGATGACATCTAAAACATAATATTTTCTATATTGTCCCAACTCGTAGTTTTCCAATACCTCTCTCGAGACAGTGTATCTTGAAAGTTCTAAGTATTATAATATTACATGGTTGACTTAAGCCAAATTACATGTATTTCTTTAGTGAGTAATTCTGTCCCATGTATTATTTTTTTCCAGAACTACGCATTGTTGTAGTTCTGATTCTATTATTGTTTGCAATTAAATGATTTAAGATGTTTTTGAATAATTAACATAAGGTCAAATAAAGTCTACTTTGATTTTTCATTGCTAACTCCTTTGAGCTTGAATAAATCTAATTTTTAAAATTTAAAGAGTCACATTTCTAGTCAATAAAATGTAAAACTAAATTATCCTAATTAGCTAAAAAAAATTTAAAATATTTTTAGAACACGGTTTTCAAAACTTAAATTTGAGGCTCTCCGATTTTATTAAACTTAAGTGTGAGATTGCTTATATGCTTAAGGACAAGTGCAAATTCTAAGTTTGAGGTGGGGAAGTAGAGATTGTGATGAAATTGGTGGATGATGTTGTCTTTCAACCTTCAGCATGCTTGCTTTGATTATAATTTTAAGTTTTGATAATCTTGTTTGCTTTGATTATAATTTTAAGTTTTGATTATTTCATATTATATATGCTGAAGTCAAACCCTTTATGTGATCAAGTTTCAATGATAATAAATTGTTAAGAACTAAATTATAAGTGTTTTGTACTTAAGTTACTAAGGTTTGTTTTGAGAAATGTGATTATAAGAATAAAACTTGATTATATACATCACAAAGAGCAAGGATCAAGCTTAAGAAGAATTAATATGAAGTATGCAACCTTCTAGTGACAAAGTTTGCTCTTCAAAAGAATCTTTATCAAAAGGATAGTTTATTAGAAGCATACTACACTAAACATGTCTTTAGAAGATCAAAATGCAACAAGATCAAAAAATTCATGTGATCGTAAGTATGATTAAATGATAAATCTAATTAAATGGTAGCAAGATTCGAAGCTACATATGATCAAAAGAACTATGAAAAGATGTAGACTAAACAAGGAATGAGATATAGATATTTCCATTATTCAGAAGCTACAAAACTACAACATCAGAAGTTGCATGCTTATAACTGAATTGATATATGTTTTAGAAGTAAACAACTAACATGAACAATTAAAGTACTAATACAAACAAAACAACCAAAAGGTAGGAAGATTGAAACACAAACACTATAATTTACAAAAGTAACTATAAGAAGTATCCCGTAGAAAACAACCCTCCAAGAGTTCATTTCTAACAAATTCTAGAAGGTGTTAGGGAATATGATGCAAGAAACCTAGCTCACACCTATTTACCAAGTTTAAATTCAAATTAAAGTCAGGAAAGTGAAAGATTATCTTAAAGAAAAGATTCCAGAAGCAGCAAAAAAGACATATAAACTAGTTAAAGATCATTGAATGGTTGTATGGATTAGAATAGTGTTTGTTTTGTTGTTGCATGACATTGTTGATGTAGCTTACTTGCTCTTGATTATTGTTGATGACTTATCTTCTATGTTGCATGTCAATTTGTGTTCAATTAATATTTTCTATCACGATCTCAATTATTTTAAGGCTCTTATTTGGAAGCTTCAAATTATAGGATCCTCCACAAGCAACATCTACCAACATGATTATATTGAAAAATAGCTCTCATAAAAGGATTCAAATAGAATTCACTCTAGTATGACATGGTGGAACAATTCTTAAGAAATTCCTTGAATCTCTCCTTACAATCATAGAGAGACTCCCCAACATTTGATGAAAGTATGTAAGCTCACTCCTTATATTTTATGGAAAGGTAAGTTAAAATTCAACATAGGTAGTTTAAGTTCCTTTAAAATAAACAAAAAAAAAAAGATAATTCAATGGATTATTATGCTAGATTTCTGGTATGAAGAAAAAATGGCCCCAAAGCCTTTTTTTGCTTAAAATTAAAGATGATCAATTTTGGGTTGTTTTGGATTGCTCTTTTGATATCTTTTATTGATTTATTAGATATCCAAAATTTATTCTTTATTATCTAAAATTAAAATTAGAATATCAAAATATGATTAAAAAAATAAAAATTCCTAAATAAATATAAAATATTCTACTTTAATACTCTAAAATTCATTTTCTTAAAGACAAATTAAGTTAAAATTTAAAATAAATAAATTAAATTTTGTTTTAAATAATAGTAAAAAATAGATAATCCAAATTGTGAATCACCAATTTCATTTCTGAGAGTGTGAGGTGATAGCAAGTTAGTCCTTGAAAGAAGAAAAATACAAAAAAATTTCAAATTTACATTTTATTAATCAAGTTAATCCAAGAATTAGTAACATTGTTAACAGATGAAAAAGTAACATGATAACTGTGATGTCATGTCTCTATTGACTTGTTATGTGGTGTTCATGTAAGTAAAGATTAAAATAAAACTTTTAGGAACTAAAATAAAAAAAATCTTTCTTACATTTATGTTAGCAAGGACTAAACCAAAACATTAAGAGACCAAAATGAAAAATTAAAAATATTTATTTAAAATTTTTTATTTCTTTTCTTGCATCCACATTAGGAGGGATCAAAATGAGAAATAAAAATATTGTAGAAATTTTATTTCATACTAAGAATATTAAATATAAATTTTAAAAATTTTCTAAAACTGTCTAAATTTTTATATAAAATTATCAAAATACTCTTGACCCTTCTAATAAGCCTGAGTTAATTTTAAGTGAAAAAATTGTCTTTAATTATTAATAATACTATTTTGATGTCTAAATGTGAAATACATTCCATAAATAACATTTCAAAAATTTTCTGAAATTATGTTTAGTACTATTTGCACTAAAGTTGAAATTATTATAGACTTACAATATAAATTAATTATTTTCTAATACTGAAATTATCAAACTCCCTTTAGATATTTAAATATGATTCTTGAGAAATATTCTTAATAATCTCGCTAAAAACTGAGCTCGGGCTAAACATAAGAGTAGAGGATATTTTGATAATTTTATATAGAAATCTATACAGTTGCAGAAATTTCTCAAAAATTGTTTCTAATATTATAGTTAATATCCCAAGTGTAAAATAAAGCTTCTACGATATTTTCAACTGCATTTTTGGCTAAAAACGAGAATCTGATTAGTTTGATGATACCGAGGTATTTTGGTAACTTTTTGGGCTTTGGTTAAAAAAATATTTAAAAAATATATTTAGATAATATTTGGTAATTTAAAGCTAACTATGTATGTCAGAGTTATCAACTTTTAAAATTTTAATATAAATTTTTGAATAATTTATAAATAAAGATAAATAAAAATCGATACATTATTGGGATTAAAAGATAAAAAAAAAATAGAAGAGAGAGAATGTGATGACATTTTTTAAAAATTAATGAATATTTTATTTTAGTCTTTGTTCTTATATGGATATAATAGAAAAACTAAAAAAAAAAATTAAAATATTTATTTTAGTATATAAGAATTTCATTTTGATCTCAAATAATGTAAATGTTACGTGATTAGTCAAAATATGACACTTAACATGTCACCTTATCATCTATTAATGATATCACTTCCGTCCATCTATATTTTAATTAGAGAAAATTCATATTCAAATTTTTTTTTTTTATAATTTTCTTTTTTCTTTCAACTAACTTGTGGAAGGTTCACATTTTAGGAAGAAAATTTACAATTTATTCATAATCAAAAGGATTATTAAGCAGTTGTCTCTTCTTACATCAGTACTTTTAAATTCTCAAGATTGTCGGTAGGGTATGGCAATTCACACCTTGCACAACTTGTCATGTAGAGATTTCTTAGATTATTAATGTCCTTAGGTAAACTTTTGAGGTTTGTACACTTTGAAATGTCAAGAAGTCTTACCTTTGAAAGGTTTCCAATAGAATCCCGTATCTCTTCCAAATCAGTTCTCTAACTTTCCAATTTCTTAGGGCAGCGAAGTAAGCTTGTGGCAATTAGTATTTAGTAATACTGAGCTTCTTTAGTGGGGTAAGATCACAGACCCCAGCAGGCATTCCCACCATATCCTTGCTATAGACAACGTTCAATTCTACTAGATTTGGAAATGAATATGAAACGGAGATGGTACCATTTTCAAAAGCCCGACTTATATTACTACAAATGTAGAGGGATTCAACGTGCCTAAGTTAGGAACAGAAATCTGCTCTAGTCTGATTCTTTTCAGTTTAAATACAGAGTCTAGTAGTTTGAAATTGTCCAGTTTAGAAGGATAGAAACCACAATTTGTCACGAAAAGAACTTTTACTTCACTCATTTTCTCCATGTACTCTGGAAGGGGGTACTGCTTAGTTCGAAGATTTAAAATCAATACTTCAGCTTGGGATGGTTGTATGTGGGACCAATATGAAGCGCAAGTTTCATATGCAAAAAACAACCCATATGATGTAAGTTGGGGAAGAGTAATCAATGGCAGATCACTGCTACTTTCTTATTAGCATTTTTACTTTTGTAAGAGTATTATATACTTGAGAAACGGTATCACTAACCAGTTGAAATAGACAATGTTCGGACTGGGACCTGATGGGGATTCTGTTTAACACACCATCTGAGATATTTTGACAATAAACGAGCTATCATGCCTTCCTACTTCTCCCCAATCCACCATTCACCTTTATTATCATTTATGTCAGTGATCAGTCTTTTTCTCTGCTCAATTGGTTCCTGGGTGTTTTGATAAATTGTAAGCTCTCTTAGAAAATCATGGAGGATGACGAAGTGGTTACTGTAGTAGTAATTGTCTGAGTCACTTGATTTTTTCCTTTCCTGGTAAAGATAAATTATCCCACAAGGTTAAAATACATGCTCTCTATCAGATAGATTAAATACGAATTTCAACTTCTGCCTACAGAATAAGTTCATAAAAATAAATATAGAGTTGCATAATGTAAGAAGTTCAAATTCACACAAAGATAATAGGTCGTTTTGGTCGCAGGAGCATATGCTATTGAATTATTTGTTCTACAGTATAATTCACGTTGTGAGTGTATAGATATTGGGATTAAGTGGCAGAGAAGAAAAAATAACTAGTCATTGTACCTTGCTACTAAGACATTAGCCAGATCATGGACTGTAATTTTTTTATGTCCATTGCTTCTATGTCGTCGTCATCAAATCCACATAACTCTGCCCACATATCAACGAGAACAAGAAGAGGAATTCTTTGGTCTTTCAGGAAATAACCCTAGGTCAATGAAGCACTCCTTGAGGCTGGGATCATGTTCCAAAACATCCAAGAGTGAGAATTCCTCCACCATCTTTTGCCACAACTTAATAGGCCGATGACATAGTGATCTACCAATCACTTTAATGGCAAGCGTTAAACCCTTGCAATATCTCACAACCTGCATTTCAGCGCAAGCAAATAAAGTAAACAAAGGGCAAGTAATCTACCATGTTATTGCGAGAAGGTGACATATAAAATATTTTCCTTGAATTTACCTGGTGAAAAAGCATAGAGGTTTGTCAGTCCAGACTCCAGAGCATTTGTTTGATGTCTTTTACCAAAAACACTCAACAGAAAAGAAAATAAATTAATTCAGGTCAAAAGAAAATGCTTCTCTAATATGTTAAAGCAGCAAAGAATATGAAATACTTATGATATGTTCTTATTGACGTAAAGATACATATTCATCTCTCAGAGGACGTTAGTATACAGGAAGCTTGAACTCTGCTTTAAGCTTCTATACACTTCAGAAATAGGAAGTCAAAACATTTAACATGCGGCTATTCTCATCTACTACATATAAAACTTCCAAATATACTTGAATAACATGATCTGAGGTTTGCAAATTTCCAATAACCTTTTTCACACCCGTCTTTTGCTATCTCTAGTAAGAGTTTATGAAAGAGTATTGCATATGATGGAGGACAATAAATAGAGTTATGGAAGCATTGGATGGGATAACTATCACTCTAAACAAATTTCATAATGGGCGTAGACTTCCCCTACAAGAAGAGAACCAAAGAGGAATTACCACATACGATTTGTTCATCCCTTCAGAGCTTTGTAGCCAAAGTAGTTTTACCCGATCCACCCAAACCAGTCAACAAAAGGGTGGACATACCGTCCCTGAGAACCTCCATCTTCAACTTGCTCAAAGGTACACCCAACCCAACAGTGAATTCTGGGTTTTCAGAAACTCCATAAGAACACTTGATTGGTGTTCCAACACCATTAAGTTTCTTCTCAAAATTCTTTATGTCAAGAAGCTCAAGAATCTCTCTCACATCGTTCAGAGAATAGATACAAAGAGTCTCACAGAATCAATGATACAATGAACACCTTTCTCCTTCAAATTTTGAGCTCCAACGTATGGGATTGAATTACAATTCGGGGCAAAACATTGACAAACTGCCATGTCCTTCTTCTGGTTGATTTGCAATTTGCAACTGAAGCAACGATGAAGTAGCAGCATGGTAAGTGAAACTCACTGTGGGATTTGCAATTGAAAAGATTAAAATTTTGGGAGGGCGAAACGCACTATTTATCGGGCATGATTTTGAATCTACCTTGGTTTCTTCCTCTGAGTTTGCAGTGACTTTCCTCGATTCTGATGAATTATATTTATTTAACAGTCAAGTTGACAGAAATTACACAAACATGAAAGTGATAGGAAAAATTATTACAGGATATCAATCTATACATACACGTTATTATGTAATAATTTCTAAGTGACAGAAAAAACGTTATGAGTCTGAGTTTTGAATTTGTTAAACGCCAAGTCGTATGAGTTGTGAACGTTTTAAGCTTATTAAATGTCAGTGGTCTGAGTTCTGAGCGTTTTAAGCATACGCTTCTTCCGTAAAAAAAAGGGTGGTATTCGGTGGACAAAGTGTTCCATGGGTGCACGTCTTTTTTGTTAGATATACTAATGTAATAACCCTGCTTGCACGCGGCTATAGATATGTTATTATTATTGAATTACTTTTAAAAAAAAATTATTAATTAAAATTTATAAGGAATTATAAAATTTAATAAATTTTACTTTTTTATTTAATCAACTCATCTTTTAATTTTGTAATTTTAAGTAGCAATGTACAATTTTTTTAAAATCAAACCAAATCGATTCACATTTTGAAAAAACTTCAAGTAAAACAATTTTATAAAAATCATTTGGTTAATCCAACTATTTTTATAAACCGATTTGATCTATTCTTTTATAATTTATAGATTCATGGCATTTTTTTAAAATCTTTTTAGTCGTTAATTTAGTATTAACCCAACTATCAAAGTAAAATATTAATGAAGATAATTGTGTTGATTTAAGGTGATAACAAGTTTTTAGTTTTTTATTTACAAATAAAATTTTCAAAACAAATGTGTTTGACTAGAATGAAGTTGAAATGATATTTAACTCAAAAAAAATTATACATGAATTTGACTTTTTATTTTAAAAAATACACTATCACTTCATTTGACAATAACTCTTTTTACTATTACTATCATCATTGGTAACACTACCATCGACACCTTTACAATGTTAGTACATCATCACCATCATCATTGATATTGTTACCATCCTCACCCCATCATGTCACCACCACTACTGACATTATCACTACTATTATCACCATTGGTACTGTTATCTTTATCACCATTATAATCACTATTATTACCATTGCTGATACCTTCATGACTATCATCACCACCCTACCAACACTCACAATACTACCACTATTACAATTACTATTATCTTTCCATTAATATTGTCACCATCAACATCGTTATTGCTTCGTCGTTATCACTACTACACAAACATACCATTAAATTAATTTTAACAGGATATACAAATTTTTAAATAAATTTATTTTGAAACTAAAATTTAAAATTTGAAACTATAAAAGTATTTTTTTAAAATTAAAATTTGGTTTTAATTTTTGAAATTTACAACTAAATATCATCCTAAACCCTAAATGAATCATAAAGTAATAAATAGTATTTTAAATTAAGATAATTATGTTATTTTATGTGTGTAATTATATCATATAATATTTATTATTTTATATAAATAATATAAATAAATATAATTATTTTTAGTTTTTAGTATATTATTAACAATGATTTTTATTACCTTTTAAATTTATTAATTTATTTTAATATTGTACTTTTTAAAAATTATAATTTACTTAGATATTTATAATTTATTTTTAATATATTATTTTGATGTTATTTTTATATTTTTAATTCATTAATTTTGATAAATGGTAATATAATCTAGTTTTTAACAAATCACAAAAAATGTTTTATTTTAAAGACAAAAATAAATTGGAATGTAATATATTAAAATAAATTATATTATAATAAATTAAAATTAATGAATTAAAATGATAAAATAACACAAATAATAATATATTAGAGTTTAATGATTATATACTAACCTAATAAAATAATTTTATTATTATTCAATTATAAATTACCGTTGATGTGATTTTAAGGTAGTTAGTATAAAAGTTAAACACAGTTATTGTAAAAGTTAAGAAAGGTATCTTACATGATGGTTTGTAATAAAATAAAATGTAAAACTATCTTACAAGGTTAACACATAACCTATTTTTTCATGTATTAAAAGTAAATTATAAATGTCAAAATAACTTATATATATATATATATATGTATATATATTAAAAATATAATATTAAAAGTAAATTAATAAATTAAAAATAAGAACAATATTGAAACTAATAAAATTCATTATTTATTGTATATTAAAAATTAAAAATAAATTATATGTAATTAAAAAGAGGCATTTCACGTCTCTTTATTTTTTTTTCAAAATTTAAAAATAAAAAAATAAAATTTAAATAATAACGAAGAGACAAAAGAATCCAAAAAGATATAGACTAAATTGAAAATTTTCTTTATATTATTATTGATAAAATAATAAATAGATTATTTAATTAAATTATACACTTAAAAATAAGTTCATTAAATTAATTTAAAGTATTCTTTATTGTTTTAATTTTTAATAATATTTTTATTTTATTAATCATGTTACTACTAAACTAATTAAAGTTAATAATAAGAAAATATAGTAAAAAATAATAAAAAATACTAAAAAAGTCAAGAATAAAAATAGTTATTTTTTTACAAGAATTTAAATAAAATAAAATTATATTTGTATAAATTTAAAATATTTTTAAGTCTTATATTTATTACTATAATTATATATTTTACGAATTAAAAAATAAATAAAAATCATTTACATTTCAGCTCAAAAAATAAAGAGGTAGCTTGGCATGTCAAAAACTCGCAAATGTGTAGGGTCTGTTCCTAATTTTGATTTTAGGAAAAATTCCAATCCCCGTTAAAATGAAACAAATATTTGCTGAGCGATAAAGCAGGACAGGGACATTTGGACTACGTGTCTAACACGAGACTCATGACAGGCATTGCCAATTTGCCACTCAACACCCCGTTCAGACCATACATATCCAACAGAGGCAAAGATTTCCCTTTCCCGCCGAGTCACACACCCGCACTAAAATTCTGTGAATCCTTCCTTCAAGTTCACTTTCTCCATCCCAACACAACCAACCAATAATCAATCCATGATATCACTCTCACGCTCTAAATGCCCTTGAAAAGCATTATCCGGCGGAGACTACTGTCTCTGCTCCAGCCATGGCTCCGAGAAGAGCCTCATCTCGATCTCCAATTAGGGTTCCTCCACTCTCTCGCCGTTCTCACGAACCTCCGCTTCGACGTTTCCGCTCTCAATCGCCTCTTCGACGCTCCCGCGTTTCTGTTCTTCAAGGACCTCACCGTCGAACGCGTCGCCTTTCGATTCTCGACCTGGTTCCCCCCGGCCTTCACAATCGAACTTCACGGCGTGCGCATCGTGCAATCGCTCGAGTAATCAAAACAGTCGCGAGAAGAAACGCTATCGGCTTTTATTCCTTTTTCTTTTTTCGTTCATTAACTGACGTAACCGTTTGGTTTTGAAGGAAGCCGGAAGCGGAGGAATGCGTGACACGATTGCGAAATTCGAAGTATGATTATTCGGATTATCTCAGAAAGAATCTCTCGGCTCTTGATCCCGAGGTAATGAATGCACTTCCTCGACTCTGAATTTACTATTCACACTGAGGTTGATGATGAGTTTTTCTACTTGCTGAGGTTCTTTGTTAGTCTAATAACGGATTTTATGACAATTAAATGAGATTAAAATTAATTGATGTTACTCTTATCAGTTCCTTTATCTGGTAGGCCGGTACATTGACCTGTTTGATTGTATTGTTAAGTTATTGAGTAGAATTATTACTTAAAATCACTTGTTCGATGAGTTCTGTTTTGAAATTGTTTTTAAAGCTTCAGGATGCACCGCAGGGATAGTAGTTGTTTGAAGTAGAGTAGAGAGAGCATTTGTATAACCTCGCTACAATAGGAACTCTAATAAAAATATAAAATATTATTGGAATTTAAATTTCAAAAACTAGACAAGTTTGAAACTTTGCTTCACTCTTAATAAAATAACCAATAATAATAAATATCTTCCACAAAATAAAAATATTATACTCAGACATAATAAGTTATTACACAATTCATATATAACACTATACGGTTACTAACAAATTCAAACAATAAATACATAAACATTTTTATACATAACCATATTTAGTCATAAACGACCTTTATTCAACTAATATTGAACTAGTCTACAGCAAAATTAAATAAATAAATACCAAGTCTTCTAAGTCTTTGACATGTCTTTAATTTCAATACTTGTCATCCATGCATTCTGAAAACAACACTCTTAATCATCTCAGTGAATAGGAACAAGTTCAAAAATAGTTTACAAATAGTGTTTATTACTATTTGTTTTCAGTCGATGTGACAACCAAAAACCTTGTTTATGGTACTCGACAATTAAACTTAATAAAAGAATAATTTATAAATAAAGTATATACATCCTCTCACAAATGTACTAAAAATAAAGGGTTTTATAAGCAAACAATCTCATCCCAAAACATTTAATTAGAATCACTTAACTTGATTCCTTATTCTTGGAACAAATGTAAATCCTAGATTCACCTTCTCCATCCCGGATGGAGGTATCATGTAATTCATCCCAAATGCAAATATGTTGACAGAGTAAGGTATCTCATTTCTCAACATAAGCTTCATAAATAACACTATTTTAAATAAAGTGTAAGACATACACTATATGCATATAATTATAATAAATCAATAATGTTTATAATTATATTTATATATCAAAGACTTGGTGATTGTTAGAATCACCCTATTTGACTTATTGGTTCCTAGAACAAATATGAATCCCAGATTCACTTATCGTTTTGGTTCCCAGAACTAGTGTGACAGTCAATCCTAGATTCACTTATTTTTTTTGATTCCTAAAACCAGTGTGAATCATAGACTCACTAAGGTCTATAAGTTCATATCCATGCAATGACATCTCACTACTTCTCCATTGCATGTGGAGGTATCTCATATCTCATTCTAGATGTATATATGTTTAATAAATTAGATATTTTATTTCGAATGGTAATATCTTTTATCTTATTCCTAGGATATAATGTCTATCGTCATTTCTTTCCAGAAGTTAATGACCAATTTTGATAATAATAAAATTTGTCATTTGATGTCGGACAATTGAGTTCTCAAACTCCTATCATAATTAAAATATTCATAAAGAAAAACAATTCCAATTGAATTTCAATAAAAAATTGGGTTTCCTTAAAATACACAATTTTCTTATCAAAACCCTAAAAGAAACTATATTTCCCAAAAATCACTAAATCAAACACAACAATTAGGTTGTAGAGAAATTCCTAAAACCTTGTTAACAAGAACTCCAAAGAAATCACACGTTAAGTATACATACCATGGAAGTTTAGAAAGATTTTGTTCTACTCACCTTGAACAAATGCTAAAGGGTTATCTTTCTCACTACGATGGCGTTTCCTGAATTTCTCTATTTTTCTACCTCTCTCCCTCTTCCTTTATCTGCTAAGCATGAGCTAGGTTTTCTAATTATAAAAGTAACTTTCTTTTCTTTTCTTTTTCCTATAATTAACAGCATTATATACACTCACTTTATTACTCTAAATATAAAAAATATTATTTGCATTATATACACACATACAATGTATACATGTATGTACATTATTTAACTTATAGAGAATACAAAACTAAGTTTATCGTACATTATTTAATTTATTTTAAACTAGTCTAAAAATATCTATTCACCCTTAAACTTGAAAATTATACATTAATTTCTAAATGTCTAATTATTTTTAATTTTTAATTTTTAATTATGAATTTTGGAATGTTACATTTTCTTTCCTCCTTAAAAGAATTTTGTCCTTGGAATTTGCTTTATACCTAATCAATCTTCAAGAAAATAAGATTGCATGACAAAACATATTGATGACTCAACATATAAACTACACTAATATTTATTTAGTGCAACCTCTAAGGTAATATGCCAATAATAAAAATGGATTTAAACATGTATGTGTGCAAGTCAAGATCTAGAAATATAATATTAAACAAAAGTCAAAGAGGAGGAATATCATATGCAAACAATCTCATTAATCAATTAATAAAATGCAAGGGGTAATTGAAAATCTAAACGAGGTAAAGAAAAGAAGAATAATTTTATATTTATACCATCCTAAATACATTATAGTAAGCACATTCCATAGATTGAACTTCATTATAAATTTTAATATAATACATGCATGTTCTCACTAATTACATATGTTTGGTCTCTAAAAAAGTAATACATTTACATTTCATCAAGATCATATAATAATTGCGTTTGATAATATTTTTTTTTCTTCATAATCATGCCTAATGCAATTTCATAAAAAAGTGATAAAAAGACAATGATCAGCATTGAAAGGTTACAACCTTATCTTATGGCACATAAAGTTGAATTATGACTATCAATTTATATAATACAGCTACTAAAATGTAATTATTAAATTCCTTTATATAATTAGGAAAAAAAGGAATTAATGCACCAATTCAAAGAGAATTCCCAATCAAATTTTAGAAAAGAAAATAGGAATTAATAGAGAAATAAATTAAATCATAAATTGAAGTTATCATGACATGACTAAGACAATCATTTTACTAGGAATAATAATAGCTTAGATCATTTCAACTTTTAACACATCAAAACAAGTAGATTATTAACGTTATTTAAGTAAAATTTTAACATACCAAAAATCAAGAATCATCTTTTCTATAATTTTTTTTCTTCTTAGAATAATATCAATAATGTGAATAAAACATAAAGAAGGTGAACTCTTAACCCTTTTTTTTTATACTTCTGTGTCTGATAAATCTCTAAGCACATTCTAGAGTATCAATCCACATATCAAGACACTAAAAAAAATTCAAAATCAAATAATTTTTCACGTCTTCAACTATAACTAAAATTAAAGGGGTAGAAAGTCGAAGAATAGTCATTCTTTTAGCTATTTAACGTCTTGTCACCTTTTGCTACTTATGCAAATTTAGGATGCTATGAAATTAAATGGGCATAACACTTTTACATAAGTTTAATGCCAATTTTTTCTTCTAAAAACCAAAGTCAATTAGTACAAAAATAAATAACAAAAAAAAAAAAATCATGTTACTCATAAAAGCTTAGCAAGTACTACATATTGTAATTAATAAGTTATAAGTTCAAAATCCATTGAAACATTTTGAATTTGGTATGTAAAATCTTGGCACATATGACAATTTTCAAAGGTATCATGATAAAAGCTCACAATGATTTATATATATTTTTTAAAAGAAAACAAAACCAATTTTCAACAGTATAATATAAAACACTTTATGAAGCTCTTATTGCGGTGAATGTTTCATAATAGTCCAATTGCTCTACAATTTTAAATATATCATCTTTAACATTTTATCAACATGGTGAATTCAAACAATACTCAAACCCAACCTACAATCACCTAGAAATCCCAGGATCACAAAAAAAAAAAACATAATCAAAAATTCAAACTCTATACTCATATAAACACTTGTTGTCGATTATAAACACTTAATCATGGTTCTTGGGCACAACATAAGGCAAGATAGGTTATTTGTCAGAAAGTCAATCAGCTAAGGAAGAACATGTAACACATCACAATATTGTGCTGGTATCCCCAAAGTCAAAGAAACACAATAAGTCATGTACTAGAATGAACTCATAAGTAATTAGTTATAGAATTTACACCAAAACTTAGAGATTAGTTGAGAACCTAGTGCATCGTGGTTATCACTGGCTAAATGATGATTCTATCACTATGTGCTCTCTTAAAATCTTCTGTTTAAGACCTCCTCCTTATGAACAATGCCCATATTCTTAACAATACTAGATTGCTAGCCGATCTTCTATAATTTTCTTAGCCCGAAGATTGGACCTTTTGGTCTATAATTTACCCTTTCTCAACAGTCTTTAAAAAAATTACCATCAATTTTTCCTATCTTATTCCAAGCCTAAATCAACAAGAAACAAATTTGATTCATATTCCCAAGTCTATCTCATTGTTCTTTAAGTTGACTTAGCTCTAGAGGTACAATTGTCAAAACATCATTTACCTCTATCTTAACTAACAATAAGAATAAATATATTTAGGTCCTTCCACTAAGCATGTTAGACAAAGTGTAGTAATTGCATTATGACTAAGCACAAAAGAATTTATTATGTATCTATTAAGAAAATCAATGAAAAAAATATCTCACACATATGTAATTATCTTGTTTATTAAATAGAAAACGTTTAGTCCCCATTTGATTTACATGTATGATAGAGACGTGAGTTAAGGTTAACAAAATAAATTTTCAGCGTAACAAACAATCTCAAGTCAGTTCTGTAACAACTAATGATAAATAAAAAAAATCTAACAATATAGAATAAGTATTATACACTAAAATAAGATTTTAAAAGGCAATAAGAGTAATATGGTTATCCTCGAATAACACCACATATATCAAAGTAATCAAGCAATAGTCAAATACAAAGGTTTTTTTTACCACATATAATAAATTTAATAATCCTTTTGTCTCTAACTAAGTCCATACCATTACTTGTTAGTCGTCATAAATCTATATCTCATCCATCAAATATTGGATTGGCCAGGCCCAATATCTAAAAGAATAACATATAGTTTTTAGAACTCTAACGGTTGCCTAGTGTGCTTAAATTTTGATTTTTGAAAGTAATTAAACCCACACCACAATCCAATTTAGGCTCAACAGTGTCTGATACAAAATATGTAACGTCTTTTGTTGTACTAGTAACTCATAATAAAAATATATGAAAGTTATTGTCGGAATTTAAATTTAAAAAACTAGAGAGGTTTGAAACAATGTTTTAGTGATAATAAAATGATCAATAATAATAAATCTATCCCATAAAATAAAAACATTATACCCAAACATACTAAGTTCTTATACAAGTTATATCAAGTACCCAACAACACTGAGCATCTACTAACAAATTCAAACAATAAAACATAAATTTATTCCGTCATAGATGACGTTCATTCAACTAACATTGAACTAGTCTAAAGCAAAATTAAATAAATAAATACTAAGTCTTCTTGTCATCCTCGTATTCTGAAAACAACACTTTTAATGAGATATAATCCTAGTATATAGGAATACGTTTTTAGTTGGTGCAGCAACTGGAAATCTTGTTCATAATCGCGAATTAAACTTATAAAAGAATCATTTACAAATCAAGTATATACGTTCTCTTGCTTAGAATCACTTGACTTGATTCCTTAATTCTCGGAACCAATGTGAATCTTAGATTCACCTTCTCCATCCTAGATGGAGGTATCATATAACTCATCCCAAATGTAGATATGTGACGAAGTAAGGTATCTCATCCTAGATGATGATACTTGCCTTCTCCATCCGGATGAAGGGATCTCATTTCTCAACATAAACTTTATAATTAACATTATTTTAAATCAAGTGTAAGACATACACTATACGCATATAATTACAATAAATCAATAATGTTCATAACTACATTTATATCTCAAAGGCTTGCCTACTTACTTATTGGTTCTTAGAACATATGTCAATCCTATATTCACTTATCATTTTGGTTTTGAGAACCAGTGTGAGTCTCGACTCACTAAGGTCTATGAGCTAATCCCAGATTCACTTATCTTTTTGGTTCCTAGAACCAGTGTGAGTCTAGACTCACTATGGCATATCCATGCAGTGATGTTTCACCACTTTTCCATCCCAGATGGACATATGTCATATTTTATCCCAAATGTAGATATGTTTAACAAATTAGGTCTTTTATCCTATTCCCAGAATAGAATGTCTATTGTCATTTCTTTCTAGAAGTTAATGACCAACTATGATAATAATAAATTTTATCATTTAATGACAAACAATCTTGTTCTCAAATTCCTGTACAATTAAAATATTCATAAAGAGAAACAATTCCAATTGAATTTTAACAAACTACCAGGTCTCCTTAAAATACACAATTTTCTTATCAAAATCCTAAAAGAAACTATATTTTCCAAAAACTACTAAATCAAATACAACAATTAGGTCAGAGAAAAATTCCTAAAACTTTGTTAACAAGAACTTCAAAGAAATTACATCTCAAATATGCATACTATGGAAGTTTAGAAAGATGTTATACGTACCTTGAACTAATGGTAAGGAGTTGTCTTCTTAGTACGGTGATGTTTCCTAATTATAAAAATAACTTCTTTTTTTTTTCCCATAATTAACAACACACTATGCCCTCACTTTATTACTTTAAATATATAAAACATTATTTGCATTATATATATATATATTTACACACACGTACAATATATATATGCATGTACATTATTTAACTTATCTAAGGAGGATACAAAACTAAATTTATTGTCATTATTTAACTTATTTTAAGCTAGTCTAAAGATATCTAATTACCCTTAAACTTAAAAATTATACATTAATTTCTAAATGTTTAATTATTTCTAATTTCTAATTATGAATTTTGGGATGTTACAACATTAGCACAGGTTCCAAAAAACAAAAACTAATAAAATGTGTCTTCCTTTTTCTACTCTTACAACAGACTGTATAGAACAAGCTTTCAAATTAGTCAGATAAAAAATAGCCTTCCAAACACGTTTTTTGAGTTTTAGGTCTTGAAAACAAAGACCGTTTTTAAACGATCAATCAAAGAGGTCCCTACTGATTGGTGTACCAGTGAACCTTTTCTTCTGTAGGAAGGTATTGTACAAGATATATGTTAAATAATGGAAAAATATTGACACTACTTAGGTTTATTGAATGTGATGGCTGTGTCAATCTCATTTTTAAATTTTAACCATTTATACCTCCTTATGATAAGGGAATAATAGGGAGAACCACTTGGTGCTCAGTCAATAGATTTGTTGAAAATGGGAAAGAAAGAGGTTCTTTGTGATTTAAATCTGTTCTGAATCCTAAGAGAGAGGCATTCCTAACTGCTTTTTTTGTTTTTTGCTTTTCTATGCAGACTCAATTTGTTAAATATAATGTCATTATGGTGATTACTGTTATTGGCTACCTTTTGTATGAATTGTAGGGCTGTTCATTGCATCACATTTTGGAGAGTATCATATTTGCTGTACCAGAGAAAAAAGATTTTACAACATCTTTTTGGAATCTTATTCTGAAAAACTGTCATCTAGTGGCACATTGCATTCGTGCAGAGGTTCAATTGCCGGTCTTAAATGATGAGTTTATGTGTTTTGGGGAAATAAAGGAGTTTAGTGCAAGATCTAAATATCTGGATCAAAAATGTCTTCTCAGAGATTTTCTTAGTACAATTTTTACTCCAATGAAAGAGAGCACTCTTATATTAAAAGGTGTTGGATTCAAGGTCAGATTAATTGGAAAAAATCTTACAGACCATGTTTTGCTTTCTTCTGATGTGCAAATTTTGATTAAATTCAAAGATCTTAAGCTGGCTAATTGCACTCTCTGTTTTCCAGAACTGGCTTTTTCAATATCTCCAGATGGCATTTCTGTATGTCTACTTCTTCACAAATTGCTATCTAATAAGTACAATCAATCTAGAGGTGCTAGAGAATTATGGAGAATAGCTGCTAGCAGAATTGGCCATGTAACTGTAACTCCTAGGTTGTCGTTTCATAGATTAGTTAGAGTTATATGTCAATGGATACACTATGTCAATGCTTATGAGAATATCTTGCTGTTAATTGGATATTCTACTAGGCACACATGGAAAAAGTCCATTTCTAAAATGTCTCATAACAAACTGATTTTAAGCTCTGCTAGACGCCAGTTGGAGTTGATCTCTGACATTGAGAAAAAGTTGCCTGTTGAAGGCATATCACTGGCAAGGAGAATTGCTCGTCGTAGAGCAGCATTAAAAGTTTCAATTAATTGTCATGAGGAGTTTGTCACCACAAATAATTTTTTTCACCCTTTTCTTTTTATACTGGCATTTATGTGGAAAGTGATCTCTATGATTATCCATTGTCTAGTGAATACCTTTTCTCAGAAAAAAATAGTGCAAGATCCAGATATTGATGGATGTTGTTTGGAAAGCCTTGTCAAAGACCCTTGTCAAAGTTGTTGTTTTGTGCTGAACTTTGGGAAAATCATTATGAAACTTTCCCAAATCAATGAAAGTCATCCATCTG
Source organism: Mucuna pruriens (assembly GCA_025330945.1). Taxonomy (NCBI): domain Eukaryota; kingdom Viridiplantae; phylum Streptophyta; class Magnoliopsida; order Fabales; family Fabaceae; genus Mucuna; species Mucuna pruriens. Next base: position 1,045,382 of record JAENHJ010000004.1, on the reverse strand, counting down.
TATATGAAAAGTTACAGTCACTTGCTGGGATTGTATGCTCAGATATCCTTTCGGTATGTTTGTGTTTTGATGCTTTATTATTAGTATCTGTAAAAGATATTTTTGAACAGAGAGTCTTTGTATCATGCGGTCAAGTGAAGGTTGAATCTGCACCTTTGACACTGTCAGCAGAAGCATTTACAACGAATCCACTTAGTTCAGCAAAAGGAAATGGAAAGGAAGGTATTAATCATATGGAATCAATTATGTGGGTTGAACCTGCAAAATTATTTCTCCTTTCAGAAATTGATGCTGGCCAGGCTGAAGATTCCTGTGATTTTTATATTGGAAGCTTTATGGAAAAGTTGTCTGTGAGTTGGAAAGGTATTTGCAGAAAATTGAATAAAAATGAGATTGAGTATTCTGAAAATCCATGCTTTCTCTCTAAGGTTGAGATATCTCCCACGAGTCTAGACCTTGAGTTTTGTGAATGTGGTTTAATGCTTGGGAAACTAAATTTAGTTTTGACTCATTCTTCAGTATCATCGCTGTCTCTAATTCTTAGCAAGATCCAACATGCTATTTACTGGGAGGACAGGAGGGAAATGCCCATTGCTTCAAATTTTGTGGACAGAGCGGAAATTGCTTGGGTTGACAAATATGATTGTTATTCCAAAGAATTGATTATGACCTTGCTTCAAAAGCTTCCAGAGAAACACATTCATGTTGGAGTATTTGTTGATGGTCCCTCTGTTAGATTTTCACATAGAAGGGAGACCAATCTTGGTGGTCAAAACATTGATGACATTATTAGTAAGGATAATTTTGACCTCACTTTTGATTTCCATGAGATTGAAGTGGCTGTTGGTTCACCTTCATTTGGTATAGCACCATTGACTGGTCAATTGGGGCATGGCAATAGCAAAGCAGAGTGTGTTAAATTGGAGCCTCGGGTGATTGAAATTCCAAAACCAAGGAATGATAAATATGCATCCTCAGGAAAGATTTCAATTGGTTCCTACCTTCATCTAAATGGCATAAATGCTTGTTTGGAGAAGTCAGAAGAAAATCATCAGATTCAACTTTTTATATTGAAGCCTGTCACTGTCCAAATATTGTCCGTTAGGTAGGATCTTGGCTATAGGCTGATACTTTGTTTTCATTATCCACTTCCTCCATTTTATGACGACGGTTTCTTGCAGGTGTTCTTATTGATGAATTTTGTTTCTTTTGTCCCTGGTTTATCTTTTCTGCTTGACATTTTAATTATGGTTTGAATTAATTTTTAAATAATGTTGAGGCCTTTTTTATTGTGCTCTTGTTTATCATCAGCTGTGATAAGTTGATATGTGTGGTGACTAGCATATTGGTAACTTAATTTTGTTAGGTCTGGTTTTGGCCTCCTAGATGGAAGCTCTATGTGATATTAACTTGCTCCTGTTATCTTGAGTTTGTTTTTCTGTGTTTGGGTACATCTCAATTAAACTTGTGCTAATGAAAATAAATAGTTTTTTTTTGAATTTGAGCTAGCTTGGTAGTTGGCAGTTGTGGAATTAGTTTTTGGGTGATAGATTACCAAATGAAATAGATGATTTAGTTGAGAGAAAAGAAAACTGTATATTAATTGTTGATTTTGTATGGTCACTAATATTCCTTTTATAGAGTAAAGATTATGCCTAAAAAAAAGAGAAATAGAAAATAATAGTAATAGAGAAACAAATATCATGATATCTCCTAAAATATCTCTTATGATATATCTTCTAGAATATCTTTGATATTTACAACACTCCCCCTCAAGTTGGTAAATGGATATCAATCATTCCCAACTTACCAATAAGATCTTGAAATCTAGCACTAGGAAGCCCCTTTGTAAAGACATTTGCCACTTCGAACCTTCTCTCGTAATAACAGTACTTTACTTGGGCTTGTCTTCAAATAATGGAGAATCTTCTCAACTGTTTGAAGGTGTCTCTGACGAGGATCATGCATAAATTGACTGACAATACTAACAACGTAGGCAATAACTAGCCTAGTGTGAGATGAATATATTAGTTTTTCTACCAATCTCTAGTATTGATAAACAAATCAAGCACAACATTCCCAACTCCTTCATCTCAAAATGTGTTGCTAGGCTTTCTTTCAAAGTCAATTGCTTTATCTTATCATCGCCTACCATGATCATATTGTCTACATACACTAAGAGAAGAGTGAGTTTTCCATCAAGAGAATGTTTTTCTATGAATAAAATATGATCACCTTGACTTTGCTTGTATCTTAGGAAGATCACGTCTTAAGTAAATCTTCCAAACCACGCTTGGGGAGATTGTTTAAGGTCATATAAAGTCTTCTTCAACTTGCACACTTTATTCTTTACACTGTAAGATTCAAATCATGGGGAATCTCCATATAGATTTCCTCTTCTAGTTGTCCATGCAGGAAAATATTTTTAACATCAAACTGCTGTAGGTCCCAAGTAAAGTGGACGGCTAGGGACAAAATGATTCTTCCTGTGTGTATCCCTTTACAACTAGTCTTGCTTTATATCGATCAAGAGTATCATCAGATTTACACTTCATAGTGTACCTACAACCTACAATTGTCTTATCTTTGGGTTTATCAACAATATCCTAAGTTGAGTTCCTTTCTAATGCCTTCATCTATTCTCCGGCTTGAACCCAATTGCTATCTTTCATAGCTTCCTAAACTGATGCAGGTATTTTTATTGCATCAATAACTACATTAAAGCTTCGATGCTGATGCTGGAGAGAGATGGTCAATACAAACAAATTGAGATATGGGATACTTGACACATGATCTCTTGCTTTTCCTCAAGGCAATATGCATATTGTCAATAACTTCCTTATAATCATTATCATCCTTAGAGACATTTACTTGTTCAGACAACTCAATTTGCTGTGGGACCAAAGTGAGTTTCTCTTGCCTTTGAAAATCGATCCTCCTTTTCTGCTTCGTTGTGATCTTCCTCTTCTACTTCCTTATGATCTTTCCCTTTAACTTCCTTATAATCTTACCTTTCTACTTCATTGTAATCTTTGTGTGTGTTTTCATGATTGATGTTTTGGACCTCCTGCAAAGACATAAGAAGTAATGACCCTAAGACAAATTTGACTTCTGGAATACTCTTCCCCTGAAGTTGAGGGTTGACAAAGAAGGATTGTGTTTTGTGAAAGGTGACATCCATGGATACAAAGAACTGACGACTCTGAGGGTGGTAATACTTATATCCCTTTTTACTTGAAGGGTAGCCAATAAAGATGTACTTTATAGCTCTTGGGTTCCAACTTATCGTGATTAGGACTATGAGAATGGACAAAGGCAACACACTCGAACACACGACATGGGAGACTCAATAGTAGGGGAGAAGAAGGAAAGAATGACAAGATGTGCTAAACTGGACTAATACCTTGTAAGATACAAGTGGGTAGCCTATTTATGAGATAGGTATGTGGTAGTTAGAACAACTTCTTCCCAGTAAAAATTTGGAACGGACATTTGAGAGTAGAGCTTTGACAACCCCATTTTGTTGAGGGGTATTAACACAAGTAAGCTCATGAATAATATCTTAATCTGTAACAAACTTAGAAAATTCAAGATTAACTATTTAGTACCATTGTCTGACTAGATTCTTTTAATGGATTTACCAAACTAATTTTTGACAAGACGGAAAAAATTAACAAATATTTGACATACTTCAAATTTGTGTTTCATAAGGTAAGTATATGTTAAACGAGGACAGTCATCAATAAAAGTTACAAGCCACCTAGCCCCAGAAGCCGACTTAGTAACAGGTCTCCATACACATCAGAATTAATAAAATTAAAAGAAACAACACTTTTACTATTACTAGAAAGAAAGGAAGTATGATGGTGTTTAGAAACTTGACAAACATCACACTTAAAGATTCAACTGTCTCTTTTGTGAACAAATGTGAAAATAAAAGATTTAATTAAACCAAATGGAGGATGTCCAAGACATTTCTGGTGAAGCCAAATTTGAGAAGTTGTCTAAATTTTTGAGGTTGTTTGGTGACCAAAAGTCATCTTTTTTTTTTTTTTCTATTATAAATTGTCTTATGTTGTAAAAAGTATAACCCACCCTGGTTTTTAGCAATCAAAATCGTCCTCCCAAAGACAAGGTCTTGAAAGACAATGAGAATGATAAAAAGTTAATGCACAATTCAAATCTTGTGCAAGCCTATGTATAGAGATAAGATTGTTAGCCAAATTAGGAACATGGAGAACATTGTGTAAGGATAGAAAGGGTTGGAGTTGGATGTTTCCAGATCTAACAATAGGAATATGATTTCCATTAGCAATTGTAATGGGTTGTTTTCTAGATGCTCGAGTATTATGTCAAGTGTGAGGAGAATGGAGTCATGTGATTGGTTGCCCCAAAATCAAGGATCCAAATACTTTGGAAAACAGAACCATAAATATTAAAAGAACTCTTACCCTAAATGATTAAGGAGCAAGTGTCATAAAGCTTACTAACAGTAGCATCGGTACTAAGCAACAAAAACAGAGCCCCCAAGATCGGGAGCTTTGATACCAAGTTGAAAGAAAAGAAAACTGTCTATTAATTGTCAATTTTGTACGATCACTAATATCCTTTTTATAGAGGAAAGATTATGCCTATAAAAAGAAAGAGGGAAATAGGAAAATAATAGTAATAGGGAAACAAATACTCCATGATATCTTTAATATTTACAAAAAAAATATCTTTGAAAATATCTCTGATATTTACAACAGTTTTATATGATTAAACACAGAATTTTACAGAAACTGCAGCAAGAATGCTGTCCCATAGTTTGGAAACTCCTATAGAGAATAACTCTGTTCAAACTGCCAAATACACACAGTAACTGCCTCCAAAGCCCTACTTATTTACTAGGAATGCATAACTGCTACACATCATTGACCTGCATACTTAGACACATAACTGCTACATAATTGTCCTGCAGAATTAAATACTGTAGTTCTGCATTATTAAATACATAACTTTCCTTAATAACTATCACATGGAAGAGTCTACATCCTATGTCTCCTCATAGAGTATACCTTCCAAATAGGTGGTTTACTAGTCCCACCATTTGGTTCGTTTGGAGAATCATTCAATTTATCTGCTTAGGAGGTCTTTTTCTGACCATTTTTCAAGGATTTGAGAGTAGAAAGGAGAATAAGGTACTTCTAAATATGTTCTTTCAGCAGCGGTGTGGTGAATTTGGTGGAAGTGAAATGCTAAAATTTTTAACAGCTACCTCTTCTTTATTTACATGATATGCTTGTTTTCTTAGAATCCTTTTTCATATTTTTATTAGGCAGTTTTATTATCCAATATAAATAGGATTGGTTTGCTCTTTCTAACTGACGTTTTTTTTTTTCATATTTTTTTTTTAACTTCCTTGTTAATTCCTTTATTTTAGGATGATCCTCCAATATTGTGCTTCTTTTCTATCATTTTTTTAAAGTCTTTTTTAAAGAAATTTGAATGAGACTACTTATTTTCTGATAGATTATTTTTTTATTTGCTTTAGCTGGTGCTGCAAATGTAAATAACATAGGAATGTATTGACCTTTTTCTATTATATTGTATGTTTGGGAACCTTAGTCCATGATATTTTTTCTTTGTTTGATATGAAAAAGGCTGCAAGCTGCCTGTGAACCTTATTGCTAGATTGAGTCTCTTCTCTCTTATTCCTTTCAAGTAGGCTTGCTTAGATGTTCCTTTTGTGTCAGAGTTTCTGTATGTTGAACACAAAAAGTATGTCATAGGCAACATTTAGTTACTTTGGCCTTTTCTTTGTGTGATTTATGTGATTTTTTGAAGAATAAATACATTTTTATTTTGATAGGCAGAAATTCTACTGTGTAAAGAGAAGGCAAAGAATAGCAAAACTAAGATGTCCTTCAAATCAGGTTGCAATAAAAGAAATAATAAGATGTAGATTTTAATATATAAGAGTCAATTTGAAATTTTAAACTCCTACAGTCAAATCTTTCGTTTGGTAATGGTGATTAATAAGATCAATGGTATGTTACATATTCATAGACCTTGCACAGTTGTTTCCCCTAGTGCATGTCTATTAAAGTATTGTGTAAATGTGTAACTTGTATGTTGATCAAGGAAAGCTTTAGCTTCTATCAGAAGTTAGTTATAGTTAGTTGATATGTCTTTCAATTATTTGATCATGTAATCAGGGCAGCTATAAATGGCTGTACTCTCGCACTTATAACCAACTTATTCATTAATTCATATTCAGTTTTCAGTTGCAAATTAAGATACTCTCTGAAATCTATCAGTCTCCTACATCTTAGGCAGTTAGGAAACTGGTGGTTGTTTTATGGATAATCTGTATATAGTTCCTGGTGAATATTGGTTTTGTCTTTTTGACTTTCAGTAGTTTCTAATGTGTGTTTTAACTTTTAAGGGTTAAAAAAATGAAGAGGCTATAACTTTATGGAAGAATGCCATTTATGCTGTTCTTTGGTAATGCTAATGCACCCATTTTAAGGGTATTTCTTTACTGTTACATATGTTCAGGAAAGTTTGTGTTTATGGTATCTGTCTGGTGTTCCTCGTAAGGGAGTTTCTGATACACAAAAACCTTGGGCAACTTTGTTACCCATTTGAGCCTACTAAGCATATTGTTTTCTTTTAGTTCATTTTTAAGGAGGATTTCTTATCTTTCTACCTCATCATTTCCCTCTTTTCTCTCTTTTAAAATTTTCCTGTATATATAAAAGGAACACATAAGTCCTGTTATATATCTAATTAGGAAGTTTAAAACTCCAAAGTGAAGGAAAAGATAAGACACAAGAAGAGGGATTGAATTGTGTGTGATTTTGAAAGCTTTTTGCAAAACTAAAGGATTAAAAGCATAGTTTGATGTGGTCGTTCAAAAGAAGTGCACAAATAAAAGAGTAAGAGAGAAAAACGCACAAAGATTATACTGGTTCACTCTTTTAACAGAACTACGTCCAGTTCCTTCAACATGAAGGAATTTCAATAAGTCTAGCTGACTTACAAACAAGTATTTTCTACCTCCCTATTCCAACCCTTGTAATTTATCTGATTACAAGAAACCCAAGTAGAGTTTTTACAAAAGACTGAAAAGAGTAATTCACACAGTGAGTGTTTACAATATAGAGCATAGACTTTTCTTTGCTTTGCAAAGAAAGTTTTACAAGATAGTTGTCCAAAGCGTAAGAGAGTTTTTTTTTTTTTTTGATAGAACGTGTTGTAGTTCAACTTATCCTTCTTTTGGGCATGATAAATCCCTTTATATAACTTGAAAAATTGAATATTGCTTTTAAGGAGTGGTTGGATTTGCATCAAATGCTACTTGATTGTTTCTTGCAGTATTTCTGCAAAGACTCCTCTATTTTCTGAAGAGACTCCTCTTTTTTTTTTTTTTTTCTGAAAATAGAGAAAGGTTGTGTTAGGAAAAAATTGCTTTTCTCTGAATTTTATGTGTTGTCTACTGTTGATGACTGAGGAAGCTTCTATTGGTTCCTTCTGAATGGAGTTATAATCTGGGTTTCCTTTTATCAAATTTGACATGTTTATAAAATCTTTGTTGTTGTTCTTTGTCAATCTAAAAGCTTAACACATTCTCAAATAGTATATTAGGTAGACATTTAAACGTTGGATCTAGATAATCAGTTCTTTATACGAATGAAAGAGTTCACGAGACAAGATAAGCAAGATAAACAACACTTTACGCTTTCACGTGAGATTCTTCTTGATTGCAACAGTGCAGTCATTCCACTTTCTAGACAATCTCTTCTTTGGACGACAGGAATGTCTTAGTACGTTGAGTTCTTCTTTGGACCCTTGATTGCGTCTTTGGACGTTGAGTCTCTCCATGGATGCTGAGTACATCCTTTGGCTGGTAAGCTTCTCTATGGACGCAGAATATGTCTTTCGGACGATGAGTCTTGCTATGGACACTAGCAATGTCCTTTGGATGGAGAGTGACTCTATGGTCGCTTGAAATGTTTGAGTACGTCCTTTGCACGGTGAGTCTCTCTATGAACATTGGGAATGTCTAATACGTTCTTTAGACGGTGAGTGCGTCTATGGACAGCTAGCTCCCTATGGACACAGTAAATGAACTTCTTTTAAAATCAATTTCCTTAAATGGATGCGTTCCAACCTCAAGTCCAATAACCTGCAGTTCTTTTGAAATTTAGAGAACAATGGTTAATTGTAATATATTATCTATTTCCATAATGTTTGTCATCACCAAAACACTTTGGTCATCTTGGACGCATAGACTTATGTTCCAACACTAAGGTTAGATATTTCGTTTGTATAGTGGCAATTAATAAGATTAATGTCAATAGTTTGTTAAAGATTCATAGGCCTCCCACTGCTATTTCCTTTAGTATCCATGTTAGAAAACTGGACCAGAATTGAAGTAGAAGGATGGAACCTATGTTGTTAGAACTCCCAGTCTGAATTGGTATCAAGTTGATGCTGAATAGAGATCAAGAACAACATAGAACATAGAATACAAACTTTGTCACTCCACGTATTTGATAGACCTAGGTTCTCCTCTCCTTTCTCCAAAACAATCAATAACCCCCTTCCTCCCTCCCACCAAATCTCTCTCTGTGACTGCCTTATAACTGATTCTAGCTGTACAGTATTCCCCTTCAAAAATTTCACCTTGTCCTCTAGGTGAAATATAGGAAAAGTGTCTTGAATGGTTGCTTTGCTACTGACTTAGATTCATAGAATATTGGGAGTAAGAAATTCTGGGGCTCTCCTTTGTTTCCTATCCATATTTTAAAATGTGTTATTTCATAAGCTTCTGCCTTGTTATGTTTGAATTTTTATGATTAATTTGATATTGCAGGGATTACATTTATTCCTTGAGCACAACAATGTCTGCCTTATCAGCTGCTTCCAACATAACTGTTGAAGGATTCACTGTTTTGTCATTTTTTGATGAGGTGTATATGATCTATAAGGTGATTATCTTTTCTCCCTATTTAAGTCAAATGATATTTATTGTTTTGTTGTACAGAATGGTAACATGAATAAATTCATTATTAGAGAGGTATTAGATGTTTCTAATGCTTATTATTTATCTAGTAATAAGTATGATCTGTATTAAAGATAACCACCCTCTCTCATGTTAAAGATAACCAAAATATTTAACTTAGGACAGAAGAGAGGCTGAGATCTATTTAGGTTCATTTTTTTCCTTGGTAAATGTAAATCTTAAAAATGTGAATTTGGGCCTAACGTAACCTTACAAAACCAATTTGTAAGATAAGGATTGTCCTCCACTTATATACACTATTTAAGTTATCTTGCTAGTCGATGTGGAATTTTCAACACCCTCTCTTATGTCGAGGACTAGACATCTCAAGCATAAAGTTCGCAAGATTGAACATCTGTTAGTAGTCAAATAATGGCCAGTAATAAGTGGCCTGATAGGCTCAACAATAATTGTTAGGATAGATTCTGATATCAATGAAGATTTGGGCGTAACACAACCCTACAAAATCGGCTTCTAAGGTGAGGGTTGTTCTCCACTTATACACACTATTCAGGTCGTCTCACTAGTGAGATCTACTACAGTAAAAATAAATGTGAAGTTGTTATTAACTGGATTTGCAGATTCTACATGTAAAACATTTATTGTATTTGACTTAGATTTAGGATAGAAAGAGTTTTGTGATCTCTGTTATGATATTTATAAAAAGTTATTGCCTATTATTTCATCATTTTTTTTTGTATTCTACAGATTTGTTGCCTTTAATATGGCTCTATTCTAGTCAATTAATTATGAGTGTAAATCTATATATTATGAATCCCCTTTTCATAGTAACTACTGAAAAATAATGTTCTGAAATTCTTCTTTCTAGTTGGTGTCAGAACTCTATGGTCTGTGCATTTCTGCTCTTGCTGAGTAGCTGTCATTGTTGTCTATTCAGTGTGCTTTGGGCATGCCTTATTGCTGGACTACTTTGCACTTTCTTTATGTGTCTTGCATTTTGTTATACTGTGCAGTACCCAAGGTGCCTTGTGCCAATACTGCCAGTGGAAGGTCACTCTGCTAGAGACACCTGAAACTGCCCATTGCCTAGAGCCTTGCTGGCAGAAACAGCTCCATGCCTCTCCACGCTCACAGAGCTCCTGGTGTGAGATCCATGCATCACCTTCTCAGCCTCTACTCACCTTATTGCCAGTTTCATTTCTCTTGCCAGCATCCTTACACCTGTTCTATTGATTCCACACTCTAGTTACCTGGTAGCAGGCCAGAAATTAAGAGAGTCTATGTTAGGAAGAAAGAGTGGGAGAGCTGAAAATAACATTCTGGCTAGTTGATTGGAACTGAAAGGGAGAGTTAGTAGTTGTAGAAATAGGTTCAGATTACAGTGTTCTGAATTCTAGGTTTATTATTTGTTGTATAGTTCCTAGATCCATTTCTGTTTTCTAGATTCATAATTATTCATTTCTGTACATAATTATTTCATTGTAACATTTTGTACAAATATGATATCAGTTCAGTGTTTTGATACTGAACAATTCACCCAAGTTGTGATTTTTCTTTCACTAATCCCAGTTTTATGGTATCAAGAGCCTTCTATTTTTTTTGCTGTGTGTTCTCCTCTCGCTTCTGTGGCTGCCCATCTCAGATCCACCATGTGAAGGTTCTTTAATGAAGGCTGGATGTGAACAGGATGAATGTGAAATTGGAAGTGATACCTGTTATGAACTTTGGGTAAGTTGCCTACAATGATGGCTAGACACAAAGGGACCAACTATGGAGGATGGGTAGTCAATTGGTTAGCAATGAAGGCTGAGAACAGTGGAAAAGAGGCTCCTAGATTGGGAGTGACGATGCCAACTTGAATGAAGAATTTCTCGATATTAAAACTGTATAAGTACATTATATAGGCTAATCAATATGCTTACTTTCCTTAAACTAGACTAAAAATATGGAACTACTAACTAACAATCAGCCGTACTTTTCAATAATTATGGTACAGCTAGTGCAGGACTGTGACAACACTGGTGTATTTTTAAAACTATATGGTTATTTTGCTTTCCTTTTGCTTTTTGTGCAATGGGATATTTAATAAATGCAGTTCTATGCTAATTTATGTATGTATATTACCAAGTCATGACTAAAGGATCTTTTTCCCTGTTGACAGGCAGTTGCAAGTGTGTCTTCTGTGGTATCTTATCTGTTTAGTAGCTTTGACGATGCTGATTTCATGCATCCTGAAATTATGAAACAAGAAGCACTGTTTGCTGCACCTGATAGCAGTGAGGCATCTACAGGAGGGGCATTACCAACAAATAATGTCTGCCCTTTTTTTATTGATGTGTCCTGCAGATTCAAGTCTATAGAGATTGTTCTTCATAATTCTAGGACAAGTGAGAATTTGGAGAGTTATACCACAAAGTTTCACTCTTTAACTGACAACAAAATGGCTGCGCATAAGTTGCCTGGCTGTGGAATTTGGATTTCTGTTCAGCAGACAACTATTGTAATATCTGGCAAAGAAGGGAAAATGGATCTCTTGACTGATTTATCAGGAATCCTGTCATTTGTTTTTGAGTACCAGAACTCAATTGGAAACAACATTGATCGTATTGTACTTGAAAGTTTACTATTACGGTCCATTAATTGTTTACATGAAATATCTCTTTCTGGTTGTTTGTTTACCTTATGCTTGAGTTGTGTTCAAAATACCTCATCTTCAGGAAATGCAAGCAAAACATTTGGTAGTTTGAATACTAATGGAAATACATCTCACTCGGTACGAGAAACTAATTTGACAGTCTTTGAAAGGTTAAGTAATCAATCTTCTTGTACAAATATCAGCGTGCCAGCTTCAGCAAGTCGCTGGTTACTAATAGATGTTGCAGTAACTAACATCTTCATAGGGAGATGTTCATTGAAGAGTGATCTGATTCAAGCACATAAATTCAATAAGCTTCTGTCTTTGCTTTCAATTGGTGGAGAGTTTCGTATGATATCCTGGGAGATCCAGGTAATTCTTTAAGGAGCTAGGAAGGGAGTAATAATCTCTCAAGCATGTTCCTGCATCTATTTTTTGTGCCTTCTATACAAATTGAAGTTGTTTTCTAACATCTCAGGATTTAAAATTTACATCTTATCATTCTAAATTATAATGTTATTGAGCAGGGTGGATTCATTTTTCTTGAAACAGCATCTTTGCCAATGGCCATTGATAACTATTCTTCATATCTTCATTATATTGGCAATCTCACTTCTGATGCACAGCAACCAAATAAAGGCATCAAGAAGGAAGAGCATGGCAGGGAGAACAACACTTTAGATGATGTGATTGATCAAGGGACTGTTAGCACATCTGAACAAGCTGCAAGTAGAATGCCGGATACATGTGACTTATCTTTGTCTCACTTTGCTTTTGTTTTAGCTCTTGAAAACGAATCTGGTAAATAATCTCTTCGCTAGTTTTGAAGTGTAACTTGGAATTTTTTTCATATATAATACAATTCACTACTGCAGGTGGTATCCAAGAAATTGTAGTAGAGGTTGACATCCATCTGAATTTTGAATTGGGAACTACTGGGAGGAAATTAACAATTGACCTTTCTCGTTTATCAATCCTATCTCAAATTATTCAAGGGAGAGTGGAAGATGAAACAGCAATTCCTCATTTTTCTTCTGTCACATCAAATGATTTGTCATCTCAGTTTGCTTCAGCAGATCCTCTTTCAGGATTTCAGAACTCTGGTGAATTGAATTCAATTAGTAATGCAAGTAGTTCAGAAAACACTGTTCCTGTTCAGATAAGTCATCAAAACCAAAATTTGAAAAATTTAAGAGCTTTCATGTCACTGGAGAGGCCAAATAATGGTACTGTGCATTTGTCTCGGTGTTGGTTTGGCATTGGTTCTCTTTCAGGTTTTGATATGACACTTTCTGTATCTGAAATTCAGGTGAACCTTCATGGTATTATTAATTTATTAATAATATTTAGTCAATAGTTGTCCACTTGTACCTGCTGCTTTGTATTTTAAATCAAATTTAGCAGTCATTTGTTATTTATTTTCCTGCATGTACTGCTACTAAAGTTATGTTGCATTTGTTCTAACTTATGTTTTGTTATGTCAATATGCCAGACAATTTTGTCAATGTCCTCCTCACTCTCTGGGATATCTAGTCAGAATACAATAAAAAAATTGCAGAGAAATCATTGGTCTACTAGCCATGAAGTTGACAATAGGTTGGAAGCAATGATTCCTGATGGTACACAGACTCCAGCTATATGTTATCTGTTTATAATCTTTTAAGTTTTAGTTGTAATTAGCAACGATCTTCTGTAGGGGCAATTGTTGCTATTCAAGATGTCGACCAACACATGTATTTTACAGTTGAAGGTGAAGAAAAGACTTTCAGTGTAGGTGGTGTCATTCATTATTCTCTTGTAGGAGAAAGGGCTCTTTTCAGGGTATGAAATATGTCTAGCATATCTGCTTTTCTTTCTTTTTTTTAAACCACTGTTCAATCTTTGACTCTATCTCTCAATTGTTGCAAAGTTTGCAGATCTCCCTCTGCTTACAGTAGTAATAAATTCTTGATGTCCTTGTTAAACTCTTAATTATCTGTTTTTAAAAAATAAGTAATTTTAGGGTCTTAGCAATGCATTGGTAGTTCGGATTTAACTACTATAAAATGAGAAAATGTGTAAAGTCAGAAAGGGTGTTTCCACCCTTGATTTCTACTAAGTATCTTGTAAACTTACACCCTTAATTTCTCACTTTAGAAGCGTCAAACCCTTAGTTTTATTGGAGCTTGATTTAGAATATCTTCATTACTCACTTGTCAAATCAGTAATGCTTTTATCTGTTGTACTTAGTGTGATTTTTATGTGTAAGTTGTGGATGTGAATATGATTTGAAGTTTGTGAGAAATGAGAAATAAGATATTTCTGAGTTAGCTTGAATGTGTATTTACCCAGGAGTACATTTTTAATTTATATACATGGAAGATTACAAAGATAATAAATTACAAATACAATTCACAAGGGAGCAATTAACTTAACACTATTTCATAAGATACATTGAACATATTCAACTTGCTATACAATGAACTCAAGGCACTTGGAAAGTGGAAGTGTGGAACATTAATGCGGTTGAACGTTCAACTCTTCCCTTCCAGCTGGTGAATAGGTATTCTCAATTCTCAGCTTGGATACTTTTCCTTCCAACACTGGGCTGCTCAATCCTTTGGTGAAAGAGAAGTGCTAACATACTCTCTAGCACACTCTTTCTAATACATACTTTACTATTGGTTAAAATTTATTGAAAATTACAAAATTAGAAGAGAAATTTATTAAATAAGAAGTGAGACCCACACAAATTTGTGATTTCCAAAACATAGCTAATAATAGAGTGTGTTTAAAATAGTGTGTTAGAGAGTGTGTTGCTAGCATTTCTATTGGTGAAAATATCTGCAAGTTGTACTTGTAAAGGTACATATAGAGTACGAATCAAACCACAGTCAAGCTTTTCTTTATTAGGAGTACAGATTCTGACGTAAATGGTTGAAACACGAGGTTTTTTGCTGTGAACTTATTCTACTTGCTATACAAAGAACCTAGGCCACTTGGAAACTGGAACATTAATGTGGTGTCTATGAAACTATCTACTTTAATTGAGAGGATGCTGTGCCAAACATTGATTGTTCAATGCTTAGGCTCTTGCTTGTGGATTACAGTGTTGGTGTCTTCTATTTTTCTCTGCTTTGTTTTTGAGCTAAAATTTCATATCATTTTATTATTGGAAATATTGGTTTTTCTCAGTTTTTCTGGTCATGACGTGTATGTAGCAACTAAGTCTAAAACTTTTGTGCAGGTCAAACACTGTCCCCAAAGGAGATGGAAGTCTACAGTTTTGTGGTTTTCCTTTATATCATTGTTTGCTAAGAATGATATGGGTGTGCCGTTGAGATTAAATTTTCGACCAGGATCATGTTTTGTTGATATCTCTTGTACTAATAATGGAGGATGTTCACTTTGGAGAGCCTATCCTCCTCAGGGTGAAAACTCTGTAGGAGTCACTGATTCAGAGGCTAGCAATCAATCAATGAAGAGAACTTTCTACCTTGTGAACAAAAAGAATGACTCTGCTATTGCTTTCATTGATGGTGCTCTAGAGTTTGTCAGGAAGCCTGGAAGTCCAATCAAGTTCAAAATTTTTAATGATATTACTCCTGCTTATGGTGTTTCAGTGGCAGCTAGCAATCCTAGAATGGCTCCACAAACTACTCTGCACACAGATGAAGAAAGTACTTCATGGCAGGGTGGAAAACCTCCTTGTATTGATATTAAAGTTGAAAAAATTTCTCTGAAAATTGTTCATGAACTTTCAGATACAGAATATCTCTTCCCTCTCATTTCCTTGTTCATCAACAATATGCATCTTACTATACAAAATTTAGAAACAAAATCCAGGATCATAAGCACATCAAGTGCCATAGTACATTATTTTGATGCTGAAAGAAACTTATGGTCAGTCTAAATTCCCATTTGAAAATGTACATTCCTGTACACTTATTTTTTACAAACATTTCAATTGAACTATATATTTTTTTTAATTTTAGGGGAGAACTTCTCCATCCTGTTGAAATTTGCATTTTCTACCGATATAATATTCAAGCCCAGCTTTCAGAATATAGATCTCATGCGGTGCCTGTTAATTTCTTCTGCAGAATGAAAGAGGTTGTTAAGAGTTATATCTGTTTTTTGGGTTCTTTATTTTCATTTAGACATTATATCACTATTTTCTAAAATTTATTTATCATCTGGACAGCTGGACGTTTACCTAAATGAGAATTCGTTGGATGTTCTTCTCTTTGTGATTGGGAAATTGAACCTATCGGGTCCTTATTCACTGCGAAACTCCATCATTCAGGCTAACTGCTGCAAGGTTACAGAACTAGTGCATCAATGTGGTCTTACCATTATAAAGAAACAAAAGGACCTAATTGGGGTTCTTTCTCTCATTTTCCATTTGCATAAGCTCATAATTTTTTTTGAGCTTATCTTTGTCTATAACTTGTTTACCTTCAATCAAATAAGCTAATATTTTAAGCTCTACCAAATTAATGGTGTAATTAGTGTCACTATGATAAACTAATAATAATTGCTGGATGGCAGGTGGAAAATCAATCAGGCTTAAATCTTGTTGTTCACTTTGATCAGCAAAGTGTAACAATACCCAGAAAACAGTCTGCCTCCATTTTATTAAGGTATGCAATTGTTATTCATTTCCATGTATATGGCATATTATCAAATATAAAAAATCTTTGTTCTTATGCCAGAGAGTGTAGGCTCTCTGGCAAAGAAAAGAAATTTTGTTCCCACAATTATTTAATTGCTATTTTCATGCATAGCATACATATTCCTGATTATTTTTTTTTTAGTGAGCATAATTTCACAATATTTGACTGGAAATTTGACTATTTGATCCCAGATCTTGATTTTTGCTTCATTGAGGTTGATATTTTATTGGTTTGTAGCTCTTGATAAAATTGTGGTCATATTTTGTGCTTATCTGATGTTATGATAGTGTTTTTGAAGGATCTAATCTTTCCTTTGTCTTTTGTACTCCTCTCTTCTATTTTAAGCATATGATTTGTGCCATGTAATTAAGTTATTGCTTATTAATATTTGTTATTGAAGAGAAAAAAATTAATGTTTATTATTGGATACCTGTGTTTAAGATTGTGAATTTGTGATTTTTATGTGGCAGGAGGATCTCTGATTTCAAAAATCAAGATTCAGAAGCAACTTCTATTTCTATCCAACTTACTGATTCTGGTTCTTTTGCAACTTCTTCTAATCATCTCTTACTTTCACAAACACAGACTCTTGCTTGGAAAACCCGAATTATGTCTACAGAAGGTTTTTCTTAACTACTTTCTTTCCCATGCATTATTGTTAAACTGACATTACCTAAAATGGTCTCCAGTAAAATTATTTAAAGACACTTATTTGTTACTATGGCACTGTTGTTTTACTTTCTAGCCACCTAAGTATTTGAATTACATTTCTTATGCAGTGTATTGCCTTCATTGAAATATTAATTTTGTTACTGTATCTTCTTGAATCATTTATGACAAGCAATATAAATGTGATTATCTGACCATGATGGAGAGTTATTGGTAAACAATATTTCATATTCATTCATTACTATGCAGTTTCTTAACCATGGTTGGAGGTATTGAGTGGTTAAGGATGTTCTATGTTCTTTATATTTGTGGTTTATTTAATATTTATTGATGTTCATATTTGAGATTGTGCAAAATCAGCTTAAGACTGTCCTTATTGTTTTCATTATTCAATGAACAGGTTCAAGAACTTTCCCCGGGCCTATGTTTGTGGTTAACATTTCTAGAAATTCAGAGGTATCTGCAATGTCATTGTTCTGCATGCATAAAATTTCTTCAATTCATAAGTTGGGTTAATATAAATTTTTAAAGGAATATATTGAATTAAATAATTAAATAGCATGAAAGATAAAATGAGTATATATAATACTCAATTATAAATTTATTAATTCAATAAAATTGATAATAGTATATATTATTTTTTATATATATAATTTTATGTAATACAATATATTTTATGAAGTAAGCAATAAATTAATAATAGTAGCAATAATTATATGCTTGACTTTATAAGTGCGTGTGTATAATCTTAAGTCATAGAGATAGATTGCCTCATCTATATCTATAAGCTTTAATGATTCTTTTTTTTGTCAGGTCGGTCTGTCTGTTGTGGTTTCTCCTTTGATTAGAATACAAAATGGAACTGGATTTTCAATGGAACTTCAATTCCAGCGGCTTGAGCCAAAGGAAGATGAGTTTGCATCTCTATTGTTAAGACCAGGGGATTCTATTGATGATTCTATGGCTATGTTTGATGCCATAAACTTCTCTGGGGGAGTTAAGAGGGCTTTAATTTCTTTGAGTGTTGGTATACACTTTCATCTACACGTACTTTTATTGACTGCTATTCCTTTTCATTTCAGACATTTTTTCTCCTATATGCTATCTATACTATTCACACTTAGAAGTTACAGTAATATTTTTCAAATGTTATTCTACCCATTCACTATTGTAATGCACTATTTTACTACATGAAACATGAATATGATAGTGCATGTGGCTGCTCTTAGTATTGGTAGCTCTTCTAGCCTGATTAATAATGCTGCATTTTTTCTCATTCTCAACTTTGTTATTCAAACATACATAAATACTAGAAAAAGTGAAGAATTTTCAGCTCTGGGATCCCACAAGGATCCTCAAGCCATTAGCTTTATATCAATATAAATTATAAATTTAGGATTGTCAGATGAAAAAAGGAAGGACAACACTAATTCCATGGTAATCAATCCTAGATAGCGGAGCGGTCCAGCTGATCTCAAAACTGGGATAGTATATATATATATATATATATAAAAGCTAAAAAAGATAAATACTACTTAAAATTCATCAACTAACCATCATCATTAATAATAATTCATAAATAAATCAAGGAAAGTAAGAAACAAAGTGCTTAAAGCCTTAAACCCTTTAAAGCATAAAGTACTAGACAAGTAGACACTAAAATTCAAAGAGTAAACAAATACAATAACTTCTTAAATCTTAATAAGACTCTTCATCATCCTCTCCAAGTTCCGTGTCATTATCTTCATTGCTCCCACCAGCACTAGAATTGTACTCTTCCTCCCCTTCATCTTCACTTGATTCTTCTTCATCCTCTTCTTCTACCACTCTTTTTCCTTTTTCCTTCCTAGACAAAGATGCAACAACTACTGTCTGCATTTTTGTTTGCCTCCTAGTGTACTTCAAAGGTTCAGCAGCCCCAGTTGCACTAGCAACATCTCTCCGTGTCAAAACATCATCAAAAACCAATTCTTCCTCAACATCTCCACATAATTCTTCAACTATCCACTCATTTCTATCATCAATGTCATTTAAAACAATAGAATCAATAAGATCACAACACTCATAATGTTCTTGAAGAGCTTGGTTATACTTAACATAAACCAAGTCTTGAAAATTTTGGTCCTCAAGCCTACTTCTCTTCTTTGAATGAATCTATAATAATTTAAAAAACATTAGTTTCAACTTCAATGTTTTATAATCATTATATGAAATTCTAAACTCAAATTTAAAACATTCATTTTCACATTAATTTAAATTTAAAGTAAAAGAAACTGTGTATTTATTAAGTTGAATAATACAATATCTAATCTCCCTTTTATAGGGTAAAGGTGAACTACTTAAACATAATATAAATAACAAAAAAATAAAAATAAAAGATAACCATTGTAGATAAAATGTGATATTCACGATCTCCTTATCAAATATTTATAGTATCTTATCAGATATTTATGGTATCTTATCATATATTTATAATTAATGAGATATCTATGATATCCCAATGAGATTTTTATGATATCTCCAACGAGATATTTATGATATCTCCAACACTCCCTCTCAAGTTGGTAAATGAATATTAATCATTCCTAACTTGCCTTTGAGTTCTTGAAACCTAGCTGCAGGGAACCCTTTGGTGAAAACATCTGTGACTATAAGTCCACTGTCCAACTTCTCTTTAATGAAGTGTCTGTCAAATCTCTATGTGCTTTGTCTTGTTGTGATGGACTGGATTAGGGGCAATACTAATAGTTGAGTTGTTGTCACAGAACAACTTCATAGGTCCCTCATATTTTACTTTGAGGTCATCAAGAATACTGTTCATCAACAATCCTTCACATATATCGTGTGCCATGACTCAAAATTCTGCTTCTGCACTAGATCGAGCAACCACATTTTACTTCTTGCTCCTTCATGTTACTAGATTTCCTCCCATAAACATACAATATTTGGAAGTGGATCTTCTGTTTACAATTGATCCTGCATAGTCTGCATCTGTCTATATTTCCATGGACAATGTACCTTTTTTTTTCTGAACAACAGTCCTTTTCCTGGACTTGCCTTCAAATATTGGAGGATCCTTTCAACTGAAGGTGCCTTTCCATGGGATTATGCATAAATTGGCTTACCACACTAACAACACAGGCAATATCTGGCCTAGTGTGGGATAAGTAGATTAATTTCCCCACCAATCTCTGATATTGGGACTTCTCTATGGTTGGACTTTCTTCACACCTAATTCTATGGTTCTGTTCAATAGGTACCTGTGAGGTCTTGCATCCCAATTTTCCTGTTTCTTTGAGGAGATAGAGTACATATTTCCTTTGAGAGATAAAGATACATTGTTTGGAATATGCAACCTCTATATCAAGTTGAAAGTAAAAGAAACTGTATATTGATTGAGTTGAATAATACAATTTCTAATCTCCCTTTTACAAGATAAAGGTGAACTGCTTAGAGATAATATAAATAACAAAAAAAATCAAAGATAACCATTATAGGTAAAATGCGATATTCACGATCTCCTAATGAGATATTTATAATATCTTATCATATATTTATAATATCTTAACAAAATATCTATGATATCCTAATGAGATATTTTTGATATCTCCAACAACTTACATGCTCAAAGGTACTTCAATTATGCTCGACTTCGACGAGATACAAGTCAAACTTAGAACTTTAATGACAAGATTTTGCAAGTGTGGTGTATATGCTTTATAAATCTTCCACCACTTAGCTGTAATCCAATTCATATGCATTAGTATCAAATAATCACTCAAATTTGCAATTTAAAATGGAATCAAATATTCAAATTTATAAGTGAACTTTTCCACTTAACAAGAGCCATTGTAGTTCTTTTCCTCACTATTGTAGGATAACCAAACATACCTGCAGTTATCTTATACATTGGCAAATCATTGTGAATGTGATCTGCAAACTTGTCAATACATTTGTAAAGGCCTTCCAACACTTCACAATTCATTTCAATGTTTGATTGCTATAAATGAACTCAGTATTTAGAAAATAACATGTTGCATACAAAGGGTGCGAAGTTGGCAATCTCATCTTCTATCAATGATTGCAAAGATATCCTTATACTTATCTTCATTGTCATTGAAAGCTTTTTGAATCGCCTCTTTGGCCCTATTGATTGTTTCATAAATGTAACCCATTACGGGTCTTTTCATTATCCACCAACCTCAATAGACTTACAATATGCCCAATAGCCTTCAAGGTGTAGACGACATCATTCCTGAACGATGACACAAGAAGAACGTATGTTGGTTTCTTTCTCTTGGGATCTTTAGCTGACATATACTTAACCTATTTGTCCGAAGTGAAAATAAGATTGGCTTTTTGCTTATGCAATCTTTGCAAGGTAAGGAAGGTGGTTGCAAATCTTGTAACTCCATGTCACTAATTCGGACTTGTTTGTGAACTTTGTCATGATGTTCAAAGCCAACGAGTGGTTGTAAATGTAGTCTTACTAGTTTGATGGCTCTTTGTATAACCTTTTTGACTTTGGTAATCTTACCAATGTTTTTTAGCATCAAGTCAAGACAATGGGTAGCACATAGCATTCAAAACAATTTTGTTCTTGTGACTTGTAAAAGTTTACCTAAAAATACCAAATCAATAAACTTAAACGAATAACAACTAAAAGTTATAATTCTAAAACAATTTTTCAATAAGAATAACTCAGTCTTATCCACCATAACATAATTACTCTCATTGTCTGTCACCACTTGAATAGTATTCTTTTCTCCAATCTCTTCGACAAAGCTATTTGAAGGCTCATGTACTTTGTCCCATCCTTCATGTATTTGAAAGCATCAACCCTTTTCACAAACATTGTTCCGGTGAACAATTTACCCAAAAATTAATCAAGATCCTATTCTCCAACCATCTAACATGATTGAGCAACCATATTTCATTCGTTCCTCTCTATGACCCTTTAACTAGCCCTTTGTATATTCCAACTCCTTTTTAAAAGTGGAACTATCAATTCTTGATAACTTTGAGGCTTTAAATGAGAGTCATAGTTGTCAACCACCTCAATCATCAATTTGAAACTTTTTTATCACACCACATTGAATGAAATTTCATTCCTAGAAATAAACGAGCAATATATTGAATTGTCCTTGTTCTTGCTTCCTTCTGACAAGCATCATTTATGCTTGTTTGTCTCTTGGTTTGTCCCAATTGGATAGTTTCTTCAGGTTTTTTGGAAAAAGTGCTAATCAATGGGGCCTTTAACGTTGGTATTCTTCTTCTTGGCAACAACTGAAGTGACCTCCATTGATGATGTTATAGGCCTTCTTTCACTTTTAAGCCTTGCAATCTCTTGCACCTCATCATCCTCTTCTTCAACTTTTTGCACCCCTCCAAGCATATGTCATTTTCACCTTTTTTCTGCTCAAAGGCTGCCTTCAATTCCAATCTAACATCCTCTGGTATTTTCCTGCAAGCACTCACATCTCCTCTTATTCTGATTTGATGCTTTTTGGCAAAAATCATATGTTACATGCTTCCTTTGTTCTTATCCTTCAAGCTAGTCCATTTCCATGAAAGGTCGATATTTGGACCAGTGAGCACGAACATTGCAGTTAAAGATCCCATTGATGGTGGAGCAGCAACTGAATTGTTATTTTTCTGTTGATCATTGGTTGGTTGGGAAGTAGATGCCATGGTTCTGCTGGACACAATACAAAAGGCAGAAAATGTCAAGAATACAGAGGCTGCTTGAAAATCATATATATAGACTAAGACATTATGTTTTTAACTTAATTAAGGAATTGCAAGAGAATAAAAAAGTGTACAAATCAAGTCTAAACAAATCTGTCCTAAGTATGGAAATAAATCTCCTCTAATTATTGTATTTATACAACATTTTAGGCTCTTTTGTAGTTGTTCTTTTAGATGCATTGTCAATGGGTTAAGTTGAATACTGTTTTATTATGTCTTTGATCATTATTTTATTATTGTTTTTTTAATTTTGTTCTGGATAAATGTTTTCTTCCAAGGGATCTGTCATTATTTTTTCTCTAAGACTTGGTTGTATCATTTATCCTTTTTCCTGAGTTGATGTAGTTTAATGATTAATTTTCAGGTAACTTCTTATTTTCATTTAGACCCAAAATAACAGAGGAACTGATTAATTCTGAAAGTTCTCTTTCTTTGGAATGGTCGGATTATATTAAAGGTGGAAAAGCTGTCCGTCTATCTGGAATATTTAATAAATTAAACTACAGCGTTCGCAAGGCATTGTTTGTAAAATCAGCCAAGTGTTCCTTTAGCACAGCACATTGCACCCTTAAGTCTGAGGGGGTAAGTGTTGCCAATATGCATTTTCTAATTCAGGCAATTGCTAGAGATATCCCTGTTGCACCTGAAACATTGATAGAGCAGAAAGAAATATATCTTCTTCCTACTGTACGGATGACCAATTTGTTGCATTCTGAGATAGATGTCATTCTAAGTGAAACAGGTATAGAAATGAATGCATTCAAGAATGTATTTCTTTTAACTCTCAATTAATTGTTAATGTTAATTATGATGAAGATCAGTCGAATCTGGTTGGATATGACAAAATTGGGAAGCAGGCGGTCATATCATGTGGTTCAACAGTTGACTTTTATGCCAATCCAGAAGTTATATACTTCACTGTTACTCTAACTTCTTCTAGTTCAAGATCCAAGCCGGTAAATAGTGGGGACTGTGTGAAGAAGTTTCTGAAGCAGAACAATGATGCCCAACATCTGGATATAAATTTGGACTTTGATGGAGGAAAATTTTTTGCAACCTTGAGATTGTACCGTGGTAACAGGGGTGTATTGGAGGTTGTTATGATAGCCATTGTTTTCATTCTGTAGAATCGATATCTAGTGAACTTCTATATATAATTATATATGTTGGTTCAGTTACTCTAGTTTCATGTGAACCCATGCAGGTTGTCATTTTTACATCCTATTCTGTGAAGAATGATACAGACTTCCCAATTTATGTTCTTGAAACTAAAAGGTCGCCTTTATCCAGGTTATTCCTACACTTTTAGACAGTTAATACAAACATTAATAGCATCTTTATCCATTCTTGACATATTGTTTGGCTCTCCATATGCAGAATTGAATTAGAGAATTTAAATCCGAGCATTCCTTCAGAGCTAGGCCTATGTTTGCCTCCAAAGTCAACTAGTTCATGGTTCTTGAAGTAAGACAAGTTATTGTCCGTTGCATATTGATTTAATATGTTAAACAATGCTACTTAGATTTGCATGTTTTATTTTGTTCTTTATTTTTCCAATGTCTTATCTTTCTCCCCGTTCTAGATCTGAAAGAGTGCTACTGAAATTGCTGGAGGACCGTACATCTGAGTCACTGCTTGACTTAGGTTCTTTATCAGGCCTTACAGAAATAAGCTTTGAGAAAGAAGAGGGATCTGGGATTAAATCTGTAACAAAGTTTGGAGTTTCTATAGGTCCTTCAGGAGAAATTGTTGTGCCATCACAAATGGTGACTTTGGTTCCCCGGTATGTTATTTGCAATGAATCTGAAGAATGTATCACTGTTCGCCAATGCTATTTTCAGGTATGCATTATGTATGTACCAATTTATATGTGCGAATGTGTCGGTCTTTAGTGAGTGACTTAGCTATCTGTCAAGGATGAGGTGGCAGGTGTTATCTCCATTAACAGCAAACAGCGAATGCCACTACAGCTGAAGGAAGGACTTAAAAAGACAAGAGAGTTCAGTGTATTTGAGCATTTTATCAGAAAGCACAGAAGTTCCAGTGACAATTCCTTGTTAAATATTCAGATTCAATTAAATGAGGCTGGATTGGGATGGTCTGGGCCAGTCTGTATAGCCTCGCTAGGACATTTTTTCCTGAAATTCAGAAAACAGACTAATGAGGTTACAATATCAAACAACAAAATGACACAATTCGCAGCTGTGCATGTGGTGGAAGAAGGTTCTACTCTTGTTTCAAGGTTCTACAAGCCGCCAAATATGAGTCTGCCTTATCGAATTGAGAATTGTTTGCATAGTCTATCAATAACTTACTATCAAAAGGTTGCATAACGATTGTCTGTTTTTTTATTTTCACTTAATTGTTTGCCTTTTCCCGTTACATCATTTGAGTAATTTCCAGGGTTTGTTGGAGCCAGAGGTACTTGGACCTGCGTGCAGTGCTTATTATGTATGGGATGATCTAACCCTTCCACGAAGACTGGTTATCCGCATCAATGGTTGTCATTTGAACCTTGTTCTAGACTCTTTCTTCAAACGATCTCAGTATAACTAATGTTGGAGTGGATTGGGAAAGTTAAAATTTAGTAAATCTTGGTAAAAAAATTCCAATTAATGAATATTGATCATTTAAATGATTAAGTCTGCATGAGAATAGTACATGAACCACTGAGTGTTTAATGTTCCTAAATTGGATTTTTAA
The DNA here is from genome assembly GCA_025330945.1 of Mucuna pruriens. Lineage (NCBI taxonomy): Eukaryota > Viridiplantae > Streptophyta > Magnoliopsida > Fabales > Fabaceae > Mucuna > Mucuna pruriens. The sequence continues at coordinate 1,019,962 of JAENHJ010000004.1, read as the reverse complement.
TTACTTTTGGCCATGATTACCTAAATTGTGATTCTTGTTTTGTGCTTTCTCCAACAAAAAATATTAGACATGCACTTAAAGTGAATGGTCTATTCTTATATTTCTCGTTACGAATTAGATAATAAACTGTTAGTTATAAACCACTCGTGTTATCCCCCAATGAAACTTTTGGGATAGTTGGTTCATGACATGCTACAGAACTTCTATGGCCTTGCAGTCTAGACTTTCATCCTTGTTGCCCCTGTTCTTTTATACAAAAGTTGAATTTCTGCAAAAGGTAGGATGTATTGTGCATTGTCCAGAATTCAAGTCCACAGAACTGCTGTGTGAGGGGGTATGTTATAAAACTGTTCATGTGTGTTGGGATTTAGCATATATATGTAATAATTTTGGATTTTTTAATTAGATACTTTACTGATTTAGGTGATTATGTGATAGATACCCGTTAGTTAGTTATGGAAGAAGGGGGCCTGCAGCTAATTAGGTCCATTAAGAGTGGGTTTTGGTTATAAACCAGCTGCTTACTGTGAACGGTTTTGGGGGGGGGGGGGGACTTTTATGAGTTAGAAAATTGTGAGGAGTGGTTCTAGATCCTCACTGTTTCTTATACCAGTTCTATCAAATAACTCCTCCCAACCCCTCTAAAGTTTCACAATCCCCACAACAGCTTGAAAATAGCCTCAAACCCTCCTGAGTCAAACACAAACTACTGAGTTGGGTACCTCCAATCTCTTCCAATGTTTTGTTTTCTGTTGTATTTTTAGCCCTGAAAGAGAGCATCATTGCCTCTGCAAATGTACTAAGAGTCTTGTCTATTCGGTCAAGAAATTGGTCAATTTTTTTGAAATTCCAATGTTTCCCAAAAAAGATTGGCATTTGACTAATTTTTGGGATTCCCATCTTCCCCTTGTTGGGAACTGTTAGAGAAGTAGCCCTGTGGATGTGGTAGATGTGGAGGCTAGGGCTCCCACTTGCAGGAGTGCATGAATGAAAGTAAGGGGAAATGTAAACAACTAAGATTAAAAATCTGTTCAATTTTCTGATTTTTCTCCCAAAAGACTTGAAATGACAGTCACAAGCTGAGTAATCTTCAGTCACATATTCAAAATAGCAGCCTTGAGCGGGTTGCGATAACAGTTGCGAAATGTGTTGCTCCACTTGCAACTGCTAGGTGCAATGCGACTGGGAAACAGGGAGCAAGATCATCCCACGACAAACTGCAATGGTGTGATAATGGCGTTATAGTGCATTGTTAACTATTGTGAATTAGATTATGAGGACACTTTTTCCCCTGTTGCTAAGATCACTTATGCTTGTCTTTTTCTTGTCATGGTTGTCGTTCATCATTAGCTTTTCCATCAATATGGCATAAAAAATGCCGTCTTTCTTATATGGCAACTTGCAAGGGGAAGCTTATATGGACCAGCCTCTTAGCTTCATTGCCAATGGTACCTCTAACTTAGTTTGTTGGCTACATCACTATTGGAAAAAACCCAAGTCTCATATTGGCTAGAGATAGAACCTGAAAAGAGTTTATAAGTGGGGAGCAATCCTCACCTTCATTGCAGTTAGGCTCAAAAACCCACTTTCTAAGATGGTATCAGAGTCTCCTATCAACTTCATTGCCAATGGTACCTCTAACTTAGTTTGCTAGCTACACCATTATTGGAAAAAACCTAAGTCCCACATTGGCTAAAGATAAAACCTGAAAAGAGTTTATAAATGGGGAGCGCAGAGCATAATCCTCACCCCTTTAGCTAGCTTTTGAGGTTGAGTTAGGTTCAAACCCATTTTCTAAGAAGTTGAAAGAAAAGAAAACTGTATATTAATTGTGTATTTTATACAATTACTAATATCTTTTAGAATATCTCTGAAATTTAGAATACTCCTCCTCAAGTTGATAAATAGATATCAATCATTCTTGCTATTCTAATATTTTATATATATATACTAAAAAAGTATTAATATATATATATATAAGCTCAAAAAGATAAATATTACTCAAAATTCATCAATTAACCACCATCATTAATAATAAATATTCATAAAAGCCTTAAACCCTCTAAAGCATAAACCATAAAGTACTAGGTACTAACTAGATAAGTAGACATTAAAATTCAAATAGTAAACAAATACAATAACTTCTTAAATCTTATTAGTAATCTTTGTCATCCTCTTGAAGTTTCTTGTCATTGCCTTCATCACTTCCATTAGAACTAGAATTGTACTCTTCTTCCCCTTCATCTTCACTTGATTCATCTTCATCCTCTTCTTCCACCACTTTTTTCTTTTTTCCCTTCCAAGATGTAGATGTAGCAGTTGTCCTTTGCATTTGTGTTTGCCTCCTAGTGTATTTCAAAAGTTTAGTAGCTCCAGTTGCATTATTAACATCTTTCCAAGTCAAAACATCATCATAAAAAACCAATTCATCCTCAACATCTTCACCATCTCCATCCAATTCTCCCACTATCCACTCATTGCTATCACCAATGTCATTTAAAACAATAGGATCAATAAGATCACGACACTCATAGCATTCTTGAAGAACTTGGTTATATTTAACATAAACCAACTCTTAAAGCTTTTGGTGCTCAAGCCTGCTTCTATTCTTTGAATGAATCTATAATAATTTAACAAACATGTTAGTTTCAACTTCCATGTTTTATTTGTTACGTTATATAAAATTCTAAACTCAAATTTAAAACCTTACATGCTCAAAGGTACTCCAATTATGTTCACATCCCGATGAGCTACAAGTCAAGCTTAGAACTTTAATGGCAAGATTTTGCAAGTGGTGGATGTGCTCTATACATCTTCCACCACTCAGCTGTAATGCAATTCATCTGCATTAGTATCAAACGATCACTCAAATTTGTAATTTGAAATGTAATCAAATATTCAAATTTATAAGGAAACTTTCCCACTTACCAAGAGCCATTGTACTTTTTTCTTCACTGCTTGCAAGATAACCAAACATACTTGTAGCTCTCTTATATATTGACAACTCATTGTGAATGTGATCTACAAACTCGTCATTTTCACTAAGCCTTTCAATACATTTGTAAATGTCTTCTAGCACTTCACAATTCATTTCAATACTCAGGATTTAGAAAATAATCTGCTGCATCCAAAGGGGGTGAAGTTGGCAATCTCATCTTCTATAAATGATTGCAATGATATCCTTATACTTATCTTCATTGTCATTAAAAGCTTTTTGAATCACCTCTTTGGCCCTATCCATTGCTTCATAAATGTAACCCATTACGGGTCTTTTTCATTATCCACCAACCTTAATATACATACAATAGGTCCCATAGCCTTCAGGGTGTAGACAACATCATTCCAGAATGATGGCAAAAGAATGTCTATTGCTTTCTTCCCTTTGGGATCCTTAGCACCATTTGTCTAAAGTGAACATTCTTTTAAAATTGCCTTTTTGCTTGTGCAATCTTTGTAACGTAAGAAAGGTGGTTGCATATCTTGTAACTCTATTCCTCGCTAACTCGGACTTGTTTGTGAACTTCCTCATGATAATGGTTGTAAATGTAGCCTATTAGCTTGGTTCCTCTTTGTATAACCTTTTTGACTTTGGCAATTTTTCCAATATCTTCTAACATCAAGTCAATGGACAACACATAGTGTCAAGAATAATTTTGTTCTTGTGACTTGTAAAAGTATACCTAAAAATTCCAAATCAATAAACTTAAATTTAAATTATAATGAGTAACAATTAAAAATAATTCTAAAACAAATTTTCAATAAGAGTTAGACTCACCACCATAACATAATTACTCCATTATCTGTCACCACTTAAATGGCATTTTTATCTCTAATCTCCTCAACAAAGCTATTTAAAAGCTTATATACTTTGTCTCCGGTCTTCATGAATTCAGAAGCATCAATACTCTTGACAAACATTGTTTCCAATGCACAATTTATTGCAAAAATAATCAACGTCCTTTTCTTCCTACCGATCCAGCCAGCTGACATGATTGAGTATCCATATTTCATTTGTTCCTCCTCATGACTCTTCAACAAGTCTTTTTGAAGGAGTGGAACTCTCAATTCATGATAGCTTGGAGGCTTTAAATGAGAACCATAGTTTCCAAATGCCTCAATCATCAATTTAAAACTATTCGATTGTGTCACATTGAATGAAATTTCATTTCTAAAAAAGAAACGAGCAATGTATTGAATTGTTCTTGCTCTTGCTTCCTTCCGACAAGCATCATTTATGCTTGTTTGTCACTTGTTTTATCCCAATTGGATAATTTCTTTAGGTTTTTTGAAGAAGTGCAAGTCAAGGGGACCCTTAACATTGGTATTCTTCCTCTTGGTAGTAGCTGAAGAAACCTTTGTTGATGATGATGTAGGCCTTTTTCCACTTTTAAGCCCTACAATCTCTTGCACCTTGTCTTCCTCATCTTCATCCTCTTGCACTCCCTCCATATACATTTCATTTTCTCCTTTTTTCTAGTCAAAAGCTATCTTCAATTCCAATCTAATATCTTCCGGTATTTTCCTACAAGCAACCACATCTCCTTTTATTCTGAGTTGATGTCTTGTGACTCTAGTAATTCCCCCAGTAGAAGATTTTAGGCAAAAATCACATGTTACACTCTTCCTATTGTTCTTGTCCTTCAAGCTATTCCACTTCCATGCAATATCAATATTTTGACCAGTGGGGTTAAATATTGCAGTTGAAGATCCATTGATGGTGTAGGTGTACCACTACCATAACCAGCAGCAAAGGTGGTTTTTTCTATTGATCATTGGTTGGTTGGGAACCAAATGCCATGGTTGGTGGTTATCCTAGGCAAAATAAAAAAGGTAGACAAGTTAAGAAAACAAATATTGTTGTTGGTCACTTGTCAACAAAAAGGAAAGAGGAACCAGAGAAAGAAAAGGGGGAATCAAAGTTAATAAAAGAAAAAAAAGAAAAAGAAAAGAAATTAAAGAAAAAAATACTTGAAAAGTTGAAACTTTAGAGAAGGTTGCTAGAAAAATATGTTGCTGGAGAAGACAGACACTCATCGGAGAAGCCCAAATCGCACCAAAAAATGTCGATGGTGGTTGCGCCGATGGTTGTGCTAGTGGGTTTCGATGGTGGTTGCTGAAGGAGGAAAGAGAATAGTAGAGGGGAGGAAAGTTAGGGTTTGGGGGAAGAAGAAGGGAAAGAGGAGCGGTAGAGAGTCTAAACTACTTTTAGAACTCTAAAAAACCAAAATACCCCCACTAACATTTTAAACATGAAGGTATTTTGGGTTTTTCGAAAACCTCCACAGTAGTGGACCGGAAAAACGCAAAAAGCGGAATCATGGACCACTCTACTCCATTGCAGTTGCAGGCGCTACAATCGCAACCTCAAATTGCGCTACTCAACAACACCGTAGTGCCTTGTCTTCACTCAACTGTGATAGCGGCTACTCTGATCGTTGTTGATAACATAGTCAAGGATAATCTTCGTCCATAATTTTTCACATAAGACATGTGCCATGGCTCAAAAATTAGCTTCTGTACTGGACCGAGCAACATTTTGCTTCTTACTTCTCCATGTCACCAAATTTCCTCTAAGAAACAAACAAAAACCAGAGGTGGATCTCCTATCAATGACCAACCCTGCATAGTTAGCATTAGTGTATATTTCCAGAGACAGTGAACCTTCTCTTCTAAATAACAGTCTTTTACCTGAGCTTGTCTTCAAATAATGGAGGATCTTCTCAACTGTCTGACAGTGTCTCTCACGAAAATCATGCATAAATTGATTGATCATATTAACAGCATAGGCAATATGTGGCCTAGTTTGAGATAAATATATTAGTTTCTCGACCAATCTCTAGTATCAAAACTTCTCGATAGGTGGACTTTCTTCACTTCCAATCTTGTTTGTGGCTTTGTTCAATGGGCACCCGTGTGGTTTTGCATCCCAATTTTCTCGTCTCCTTAAGAAAATCAAGCACATATTTCCTTTGGGAGATAAAGATGCCCTTTTTGGAATAGGCAACCTCTATTACAAGGAAATACTTCAACTTTTTTCCAACTCCTTCATCTTAATGTGTTGCCAGGCTTTCTTTCAAAGTCAATCGCTCTATCTCATCATTACCTACAATGATTATATCGTCTACATACACTAGGAGAAGAGTGAGTTTGCCATCAAGGAAATGTTTTATGAATAAAGTATTATCACCTTGACTTTGCTTGTCTCAGGGAGATCATGACCTGAGTAAATCTTCCAAATCATGCTTGAAGAGATTGTTTAAGGCCATACAAAGCCTTCTTTAACTTGCACACTATATTCTTTACACTGTGAGATTCAAATCTTGGGAAAATCTCCATATAGACTTCTTCCAAGTCTCCATGCATGAAAGCATTTTTAATATCAAACTGTTGTAGGTCCCAGCCAAGATGGGCGGCTACGAACAAATTGATTCTTAAAAGTATTCATTTTTGCCACTGTGGCAAATGTCCTCATAGTCAATGCCATAGATATGTGTGTATCCCTTTACAACCAGTCTCACTTTATATCAATCAAGAGTATCATTAGATTTACATTTCATAATATATATCCACCTGCAACCCACAACTCTCTATCTTTGGGTTTATCAATAATATCCCAAGTTGAGTTCCTTTCTAATGCCTTTATCTCTTCTCTCATGGCTTGAACCCAATTGCTATCTTTTATAGCTTCCTGGACTAATGCAGGTATTTTGATTGCATCAATAGCTGTAATAAAGCTTCGATGCTCGAGAGAGATGATCGGTACAAACAAATTGAGATATGGAATACATGGTATACCTGATACATGATCTCTTGCCTTTCCTCAAGGTAGTAGGCATATTGTCAATAACTTCCTTAGAATCATTATCATCCTTAAGGGCATTTACTTCTGGTTTAGACGACTCAATTTGCTGTGGGACCAGAGTGAGTTTCTCTTGCCTTTGATATTTCGTTCCAAAGAATCAATCTTCCTTTTCTGCTTCCTTGTAATCTTTGTGTGTGTTTTCGTGATTGGTGTCTTGAACATCCTGCAAAGATAGAAGAGGTAATGACCCTAAGACAAACTCGACTTCTAGAATACTTTCTCCCTGAAGTTGAGGACTGACAAAGGAGGATTGTGTTTCGTGAAAGGTGATATCCATTGACATAAAGAACCAACTACTCTGAGGATGATAACACTTGTATCTTTTTTTATTTGAAGGGTAACCAATAAAGATACACTTGATAGCTCTTGGGTCCAGCTTAGCGTGATTAGGACTATAAGAATGGACAAACGCAACATACCCAAACACACGACATGGGAGATTCAATAGTAGGGGAGAAGAAGGAAAGAATGACAACTTCTCCCCAACAGACATTTGATAGAGTAGAGCTCTAGCAACCTTAAGATGGTGACTCTTTCGCTCTACAACCCCATTTTGTTGAGGGGTATTGACACAAGTAAGCTCATCTTGATCTATAACAAACTTAGAAAATTCAAGGTTAACATATTCATTACCATTGTCTGACCAGATTTTTCTAATGGATTTACAAACTGATTTTTCACAAGACGAAAGAAATTAACAAATATTTGACATACTTCAGATTTGTGTTTCATATGGTAAGCCTAAATGAGTATAGTCATCAATAAAAATTATGAACCATCTAGCCCCAGAATGAATAAGATCAAAAGGAGCGACACTTTTTCTATTACTAGCAAGAAAGGAAGCATGATGATGTTTAAAGAAATTTGACAAACATCTTACTTAAAGGACTCAACAAACTCTTTTGTGAACAAATGTGGAAATAAAAATTTAAGTAAACTAAATGGTGGATGTCCAAATGCTTGTGATGAAGTCAAATTTGGGAAGCTGCCCAAGTTTTTGAGGTTGCTTGGTGATCAGAAGATATCTCCTTTTTTTTGTTTCTATCATCAATTGTATATCATCAATTGTCTTGTGTTGTAAAAAGTATAACCTACCCTGCTCTTTAGCAATCAAAATCATCCTTCTCAGAGGCAAGGTCCTGAAAGACACAATGAAAATGATAAAAGTTACTGCACAATTCAAATCTTGTGCAAGCCAAATTAGGAACATAGAAAACATTGTGTAAGGATAGAGAGAATTGGAGTTGGATGTTGATGGATCCCAACAATAGGGACATGATCTCCATTAGCAATTATAATGAGTTGTTTTCCAGAACCAATGATCCAAATACTTTGAGAAATAGAACTAGAAATATTAAAGGAACTCTTACCCTTCATGGTCAAGGAGCAAGTGTCAGAAAACTTACTAAGATCATCCAAAAAGATGACCTTTACTTCAACCATTAGAAAAATCTCTAAAACAAGTGTTGTTGGCGCAATTCTTTCTATGGTGGCTTCGCCATGTGAGTCACACCAAAAGGTAGCACACGATTTATGAATAGCAAAGTGTGAACAATGCGCATGATTAGTATGTGACAATTTTTTTTTTTTTTTATTTCTTGGTCTGATCACCAATCCCGTAGGCAGCAATGGCAGTACCAAGGGTAGCGAACAGTAGTGCTAGTATTAAGTAACAAAAATAGAGCCCCCAAGATCGGGAGCTCTGATACCAAGTTGAAAGCAAAGAAAACTATATATTAATTGTGTATTTTGTACAATTACTAATATCTCTTTTAAAGGGTAAAGATTATGCCTAAAAAAGAAAAGAGGGAAATAGAAAAATAATAGTAATAGTAATAGGAAAACAAATATCTAATTATATCTCCTAAAATATCTTTGATATTTATAACAAAAATATCTTCTAGAATATTTTTTATATTTACAACATTACACTACTCTCTCTATGGCTTGAATTAATTACCTCATGCTTGGTTTGCACAATTTGTTTCTTCCCTACAACAATTTGGCATGACTTAATGTGAAGTTGTTCACTCTATCTTCTTCCTCCACTCATCTCGAAACCGCTCACTTATCTTGTTTATGTTGATGTTATCATTATTGGCAATGATGAAGTTGGTATCCAGAATCTCAAAAAGCATTTACCCACAAGTTTCAAACCAAGATTTGGATCTTCCCATACTTTTTTGGCATTGAGGTGGCTTAGTCTCATTTCAGTATTGCTATCACACAGCATAAGAATGCATTGATCATTCTTGGAAACACTAATATGTTGGACTGCTGCCCTTGTGATACTCCATTGTCAATCTACTTCTGGGTCAGGGAAAGCCATTGAAAGACCCAAGAAAATATTGGCACTTAGTAGGCAAACTTAAATATCTCACTGCCACTAAACTCGACATACTTTTGCTGTAAGCGATGCAAGCCAATTTATAAACACCCATTGTGATGGGCAGTGGGATGCTGCAGTATGCATTCTGAAGATACATTTAAGAGTTACTAGGTAAAGAGTTATTATATGAGAGAACAAAGGCAATGTAAAAATTATTTGCTACTTTGATACTGACAAGGCATGATCACTGTTAGATAGAGATTCCCTTTAGGATATTGTGTTTTTATTGGAGGAAATTTAGTTTCATGGAGGAGCAAAAAGCAAAACATAGTCTTTAAATCTAGTGTAGAGGCTGAATATTGTGTTATAACAGCAGCTACATGTGAGTTTATGTGGCTTAGGCAACTACATCAACAACTAAAATTGGGGGACATCTAGGAGGCAAAACTTATTTATGACAATCAAATAGCACTTCACATTGCCTCAAATTTGGTTTTCCATGAACTAACCAAACACATTGAGATCAATTGTCATTTTGTTAGAAAGAAAAGAAGGTTCTTTTAGGGAAGTCACAACCAACATTGCCAATTCCAGAGATCAATTGGAAAATATGTCCGCCAAATTCCTTAGATGACCCTGGATTTCCTATATTTGTAACTTGTAACAAGCGTGGTGCTTATGACACAAATGCTGCAGCATGAGGGGAACTGTTGGGATTCAACATATATTTGTAATAATTATGCATTATTTGATTAGATAGGTTACTGATTCAGGTGATTATGTTTCCTTGTAATTAAATGTATTCATATATAAATAAATGAATGTGTTCAAAGGGTTCTATACCTTTGTGTTTTGTATCAGTTTCATTTCCCTTTCTGGTTTCAGCCTCATTGTTGTTTGGTTGATAGGGTTCAGGACTAGTATTCTTATAGGCTTGTACCAAGTCATGAATTGTAGAATTTTCATTACTTGGTATGAGACTGACACTAGAATTTTCATTATTCACAAGACTTGTTCCATTATTTAACATGCATTGTTTTATTGCATTGTTAAGAAAGTTAAGGAAATTAAGGCTTGCTATGATTGAATTGTTTTATTGCATTGTTAAGCCCTCTCGTTTTAGCGTGTAGGTGGATCTCAAGTCTGTAGTAGGCAGTGGTACAGGAGGGGTTTATGTTAAAATCTAATAGCACTGTTGATTTCTGTTGTAGATAGCCTTCAATTGCGAGAGATTAAGTTGGATAAGGTGCAAGCATGGAAACCTTTTCACAAACTTGGGCAACAAAGGATATTGGCTCCAAGCTTGCTTTTAGACAAAAGATCTAGAGATCAGATGATGAGTTTCAGTGACCATAATGGCCTGGAAATGGAAAAGGTGGGGTATGAAATATATGCAGAGGGTCCAACCCGAGTTTTGCGAATTTGTGAGATCTCTGATAGTTTCAAGAGAGATACAGTTCTTGATTTGTGTGCAAAAATTCAATTGAGAGTTTCTCAGTTTGCAGTTCACCTTCTTGAACATGTAAAACAGGTATTCTTGCTTCTATTGGTGTTTGAATCTGTCAACATCTAATATCTGTTGATTGTCATTGAAGTTGTACTTTCCATGTTTAATATTTAGTGTTAATAATATGTGTTGTGTGAACATAAAGAGAAATAATTTAGTTTTGGAACAAAAGGCATATATTGTCTCCTGCTCTATCAGGTCATGCTGAGCTTTTCTCAGTTTGTAGTTTGTATGAGCTAGAGTCCATCCATCTGAAGAGTAATAAAAATGGAAAAGGGGTATTTCACATAGATCTGTAATTAAGGATTTTATATAAATAATATAGCAGTGGCTCAATTTCAAACATTGGCAAAAGTACAGTGATTGTGAAGTATTAGTGCCATGAAATGTTTCCCTTGGAAAAGGGACTCAATTTTTCTTTGTTTATGATATGTAATATACAATTCATAGTGAAAGCACAGTAGGATATTGTTTAAACTCCACTTTTCTGTTTTGAAACATTTGCACACTTGCTAATTGCTATTGATATTGCTAAGCTTCTGTTTTGAAGGAGGAAGATGACAATGAGGGCAAAGATTTTACACCATTTGTAATTGCAAAGCTTGGGAATCTGCACATGATAACCGTTTCTAATAATCAGCAGACATATAACCAGTTCAGTTTACAGGTAATATGATTAAAATGCTTAATTCAGATTCATAACTGACTTGTAGTATTTAATTCACCTTTTTTCATACCAAGTCTCATGAAATTATTGCAGTTAAGGACTTTATTGATCATATCCTATTTGTTATTGATCCAGTACATGAATTTTGAGCTTAAGTGGAAAGGAGCTCCTTTTGCATCAATGCTTCGCAAACATCAATTAGATTACAGTGACTCAAATGATAGCATACTGAAGGTTGTTTTTGTTCTACTTACATCAAGTTCCAATGTTAAGCAATTTAGATACTCATCAATTTTTCTTCAGGTAAAGCTGAACACTAGCTTTTTCTCCCCTTTTTTCCCCCTTTCTGTCTGGATTTTGTTTGCTTCTAAGCTTTTTTAGACTGTTAGAAGCCAATAATATTAAATCGTAAGGAATCAATTCAACAGCTCCATATGTGAACTGGTAGTACTCTTAATATATGATTTGACATACTATTTTGTGTAGCCAATTGATTTGAACCTTGATGAGGAGACATTAATGAAAACTGCATCATTTTGGAGGACATCTCTTAATGACTCAGAGAGTCAGCGGTTTTACTTTGATCATTTTGAAATACATCCAATAAAGGTTTCCTTCTTCATTTATGAATATCTTTCCTTTAATTTGAATATTTTGACTTAATTTCTACTTCTGAATATATACTGTATTTTGTAGATCATTGCAAACTTTATCCCTGGGGAATCACGTTCAAGTTACAGCTCAACTCAGGAAGCTCTGAGGTCCTTAATTCATAGTGTGATTAAGGTTGTTTAACATACTTCATTGGCCTTCTTTTCTTTTCTAAACCACAATGTATACTTGTGTACTTAGTCATGTTAAATCCTTATTTTTTTCTTCTCAGGTGCCTCCCATAAAAAATATGGTAGTAGAATTGAATGGGGTCCTGATTACCCATGCTCTGATAACAATGCGTGAATTATTTATTAAATGTGCGCAACATTATTCATGGTAAGCCTATGACATACTTTTTTTCAATTTTGTCTCGAAGTCATGACTGAAAATTGAAGAGCTTGTCCAGGTATACAATGAGGGCCATCTATATTGCTAAAGGAAGCCCCTTGCTTCCTCCAGATTTTGTTTCTATTTTTGACGACATGGCTTCATCATCTCTTGATGTCTTCTTTGATCCGTCCCGTGGATTGGCAAATCTTCCAAGATTCACCTTAGGTATATGATATGCTCTATGGACTTCCTGTCTTATCCGACTTTTATTTTCTAACAACTTTCACTTTGTGTTAAGAACCCATAAACAGAGTTTTTAGTTAAAAGAGATTAAAAACAGGATGTAGAAATATTTGCTTTTATTGATTCGAATAATAACAGTAGAGTAGTACAACTTAAATAGGAAAACATAGGGAGACAAATCCCTTAATCACAAGGAATTAGAATCCTGTAAAATAAGGAAGAGACAGAAAAGGAAGGAAAATCCCATGACTTGGGATTTTACTAATCCTTTCCTTAATCATAGGATTTTATATTTTTAATTTATTCAGAATAATAAAATCTAAAATTCCTAATTTATTCAGAACCATAGTAGTTAATCCCAGATAGCGGAGCGGCCGACCCCCGAACTGGGATAGCAGGATAGCGGGATAGCCGCTATTCTAATATTATATATATATATATATATATATATTAAAAAAATTATTAATATATTTATATTATACATATAAGTTCAAAAACATAAACATTACTCAAAATTCATAAACTAACAAATATCATTAATAATAAAAATTCAGAAATGAAAAAAACAGAACAGAAAAAAAAACAGCAGAAAAAAACAGCAAAAAATAGAGCAGAAAAAACCAGCAAAAAAAAAACTGAAGAAATGAAAAAAACAGAACAGAAAAAAACAGCAAAAAACATAGCAGAAAAAAACAGCAAAAAACATAGAAAAAAAAAACAGAGCAGAAAAAAACAACAAAAAAAAATGAAAAAATGCAAAAATTACTTCTACGTTGCCGGAGAAGATCGCTGGAATACGTCGCTGGAATACGTCGTCGGAATACGTCGTCGGAGAAGGTGACAGTGAAGAAAAAAAACTCAGGGAAGGAGGAGGAGAAGATGATAAAAAAGAAGAGGAAACGCAGGGATTTTGAACATTTAAAACCCTAAAACGCAAAAAGTCAAAAATGTCCTCACTAACATTTTAAACAGGAGGGCATTTTTGACTTTTCACCTTCCGGAACACAGAGCAGCAGAAATAGCGGCCGCTCTGCCGCGATTTCGCGCTGTCGCGGCCGTGACGGCGATCTGCGACGCTATGCCAGCTCCGTCGCGGCACGCCACCGCTCCGCTCCGCTCCGGCGCTATAGCGGCCGCTATTGACTACAGAGTTCAGAACTATATAAACATTCCTAATTTATCTCCCTAATTTATTCAGAACTATATAAACACTCCTAATTTATCCATACTCCCCCTCAAGTTGGTGCAAAGATATCTATCATGTCCAACAATTGGAAGTAAAAGAAATTATTTATTGATTGATTGAATAATACAATTTCTAATCTCCTTCTTATAGAGTAAAGGTGAACTGCTAAAAGATAACAAATATAACATAAAAAAAATAAAAAATAACAATAAAGATAAAATAGATAGTCATGATATCCTAATGAGATATTTATGATATTTACAACACTCCTTCTCAAGTTGGTAAATGAATAATCATTCCCAACTTGCCATTAAGTTCCTGAAATTGAGTTGTAAGGAGCCTCATAGGAACATGTGCTATAATTTCACTGTCTTACTTCTTTTTTTTTTTTAATGAAATGTCTCTCAATCTCTGTGCATTGTCCTGTCATGTTGGATTGGATTATAGGTAATACTAATAGCTCAATTGTTGTCACAAAACAACTTCATAGGTCCCTCATATTCTATTTTGAGGTCATCAAGAATAATCTTCATCCACAATCCTTCACATATACCATGTGTCATGGCTCGAAATTTTGCTACTACACTAGACCGAGCAACCATATATTTTGCTTCTTGCTTCTTGCTCCTCCATGTTACTAGATTTCCTCCCATAAACATGTAGTATTCAGAAGCGGATCTTCTATCTACAACTGATCCTGCATAGTTTGCATCTGTATATATCTCCATGGACAATATACCTTGTTTTTTGAACAATAGTCCTTTTTCCTCGACTTGCCTTCAAATATTGGAGAATCCTTTCAACTCCCTGAAGGTGTCTTTCCTTGGGATCATACATAAATTGGTTGACCATAGTAATAGCATAGGAAATATTTGGCCTAGTCTAGGATAAGTAGATTCGTTTACCTACCAATCTCTGATATTAAGACTTCTCTATGGTTGGACTTTCTTCACACCCAATCCTATGGTTTCTGTTCAATAAGTACCTCTAAAGTCTTGCATCCCATTTTTCTTGTTTCTTTGAGGAGATTGAGCACATACTTTCTTTGGGAGATAAAAATACCTTGTTTGGAATAGGCAACCTCTATCCCAAGGAAGTATTTTAGCTTTCCTAACTCCTTCATTTCAAATTGTGTTGCCAGCTTCTCTTCCAAAGTTAGTTTTTTCAATATCATTATCTGAAGGTACAGCTAACACACAAGAAGGGAGGGTTGAATTGTGTGTTACGGTAATCTACTTGATTACAAGAAAATCAAGTATGTTTTGCCATTTAGCTTCTTCAGGCTATCACACCAATTCAATGAATTTATACAAGAAACTGTACTCATACAATGAGCATATTACAATCTAATTCACAGTGACTTAGCTTTGAGGGAAAAGTAAGCTTTACAAAGAATGAAACAAAAAGTGTCATCCAAAAAGTGACTTTAAGAGTGTAAGAGTACATCACTTTGTTCACATTATTGTGCTTCTCGTTCATTTTTGTTCAATGTTTTTCTCCTGCTTGTTCGAGCTTGATCCATCCCTTCTTATAGCACGAAGAAATTTGAACAGTGCTTATGCATGAGAAGTGGTTTAGTCAACATTAAATGTCATAGTTCTAATTTTTGCTGAGCTTCTACAGAGGCTCCTCTTTTTCTGAAAACAGAGAAGATTGTGTTAGAGAAAGGTTGTTCTTCTTTGAATTTTAACACGTTGTCTTTTGTTGAGGAGAGAGGAAGCTTCTATTGGTTCCTTCTCATGGGAGTCATGATATGGTCTTTCGATTTGATTTGTAATAAATAAAAATTCATGCAGCCCTTTGACAATCTGAAATTGCCACGTTCTCAAAACAATGCATTAAGTAGAATTTGAATGTTGGATCATGATAATAAGTTCTTCATTTGAAAGAAATGATTCACGTGATAAGTTAGATAAATAACTCTTTACGCTTTTCAAGAGATACTTCCTAAATGGAATACTGCAAATCGCTCCGTTTTGGATGATCTCTTCTTTGAATGGAAGGTTTCGCTTATGGACGTTGAACTTGTCTATAGACGTTGAGCTCTTCTATGGACGTTGAGCTCTTCTATGGACGTTTAAATACGTCTTTGGATGTCGAGTCTTGTTATGGACGTTGACTACATCTTTGGACATCGAGTCCCTCTATGGATGTTGAATATGTCCTTTGAACAATGAGTCTCACTATGGACGCTCAATATATCCTTTGGACAGTGAGCTTTCTTTTGGACAATAAGTACGTCTATGGATGGTGAGCTTTTTATCGATGGAATAGATGAACTTCTATTTTAAATTTGTTTCCCTTAAATGGATTTGTTCCAATCTTTAAGTCTAATAACCTGCAATTCTTACGAAATCTAGAGAACACTGGTTAATTATGATATATTATTCATTTTCATAATGTTTGTTATCATCAAAACACTTGGGTCATTTTGGAGACATAAACTATTCTAACATCTCCACCTGCAATGATCATATTGTCTACATAGACTAGGAGAAGAGTGAGTTTACCATCAGGAATGTTTTGTAAAGAGAGTATAATTACCTTGACTCTTCCTGTATCCTAGGGATATCATGACTAGAGCAAATTTTCCAAACTATGCTTAGGGAGACTGTTTAAGTCCATACAATGCCTTCTTGAGTCTACATACCTTTTTATTTTCATTATGAGAATAGAATTCTGGGAGAATCTCCATGTAGACTTCATCTTCTAGGTTTTCATAAAGGAGGGCATTTTTAACATCAAACTATTGCAAGTTCCAACCACAATGGGCGGATAAGGAATGAATAATTCTTACCATATTCATCTTTGCTATAGGGGCAAATGTCTCTTCATAATCTATTCCATAAGTCTGTGTATACCCCATAGCAACCAATCTTGCTTTGTATCGATCAAGGGTCCTATCATATTTACACTTCATATATCCATGTACAACTTCCAACCTTTTTGTCTTTGGGTCTGTCAACAATCTCCCAGGTTAAATTTTTCTCTAATGTCTTCATCTCTTCTTTCATGGCTTAACCCAATTCTCATCTTTTAAAGCTTCTTGTACTGATGTAGGTGCTTCGATTGCATTAATGACTGCAATAAAACTTTGATGTTATACAAATAGATGATCAATACACACAAATTGATAAATATGATATTGACGCATGATTGTTTCCCTTTCTTGAAAGCAATAGGCATGTTAGTAGTAATATCCTCAATGGGATTTTTGGGGATACTTACCTCCGACATATCATCAGTAACCTCCCCAATGGGATTCTCAAGGATACTTACCTCCAGCTCAGACAATTAGACTTATTGTGGGACTAAAGTGGGTTTATCATACCTTTCATATTGCTTTCGATAGTATCAATCTTCCTCTCCCACTTCATTGTGGGCTTTTTCAGTGATAAGTTCTTCAGCAATGACTTCTTGAACTTGAACATCTTGAGTAGGAAAAGGTAATAACTCAATGATAGACTCAACTTCTAGATAACTCTCCCTTGAAGTGGAGGGCTAATAAAAATGATTTTGTTTCACAAAAAGTAACACCCATTGAGACAAAGACGCGACGACTTGGAGGATGATATCACTTAAACTCCTTTTTATTTGAGGGATGACCAATGAAAACACATTTGATAGCTTTAGGATCTAATTTTTCATAATGTGGATTGTGAGAATGGAAAAAGGCAACATATCCAAAGACAGGACTTGGTAAACTTAACATTAGGGGAGAAGAAGGAAAAAAGGATAACATATATTTAATTGGACTAACACTATTTAAGAAATGACTAGGTAACTTGTTGATGAGATAGGTGGCGGTTAGGCCAGTTTCTCTCCAATAGATATTGGGAATAAACATTTGGAAGAGGAAGGCTTTAGCAACCTTAAGGAGATAATGATTTTTCCTTTTTACAATCCCATTTTGTTGGAGAGTATTTACACACGTTAGTTCATGAATTACACCATTATATTTAAGAAACTTAGAAAACTCAAGATTTACAAATTTTGGACCATTATCTGACCATAATCTTTTAATAAATTTATCAAATTGATTTTTAACAAAATGGAAAAAATCAACAAATATTTGACAAACCTCAAATTTATGTTTCATAAGAAATATTTATGTCACATGAATACAATCATCAATAAATGATACAAACCACTTAGTCCTAGATAGAGAGTTACTAGTTGGCCCCCACACATCAAATTGAATAAGGTCAAAAGGAACAAGACTTTTATTATTACTAGGAGAAAATGTTGCATGATAGTGTTTTGAAAACTAACAAACATCACAATGAAAAGACGTGACAATGAAAAGATGTGAAAGACTCTTGTAAATAAATGTGGAAACATCGTTTTAAGTAAACTAAACAATGGATGTCGAAGACATTTATGGTGAAGCCAAATTTGAGAAGCTATCCAAGTTTTTGAGGTTGCCGATTGACTAAAATGCAAATCCTCCTTATTGGTGTTGTTACCTATCTTTGTGTGTTGTTAGTAGTATAACCCACTCTGCTCTTTAGCAATTCCAATCGTCCTCCTCGTTGCAAAATCCTAAAAAACACAATGAGAATGAAAAAAGATCACTACACAATTCCAATCTTGTATAAACCTATGTATAGAGATAAGGTTGGTAGCCAATTTAGGAACATGAAGAATATTGTGTATGGATAAAGAGGACTAAAGTTGGACATTGTCAGATCCAACAATAGGAACATGATCTCCATTATCAACTGCAATGAGTTGCTTTTTGGATGTTTTAGAGTATAACGTAAAGTGTGAAGGAAATAGGTTCATATAATTTGTTGCCTTAGAATCAAGGATCTATATGCTTTGTGGAATCAAACCAAAAATATTGAAGAAACTTTTACCTTTCATAGTCAAGGCACATGAGCCAAGGGGCTTACTTGTTGAGTTTAGGAAGGCTTAGAGGTAGTCCATCTCCTCCTTACTAAAGACTTGAATATCCTAGTCAAGGTGCGAGGCAGAAGGATATTCAACTACATTCTCCTGATTTAAGGTCATCTGATTCACCTATGTTTGAGTTGGGCCTTTATTTCCACCGATTTGTTCAAGAACTTTCTCCTTTCCATTAAGCTTCAGGTATCCTTGGTATGTCCTAGTCATTTGCAATATTTGCACTATTCCCCATGACTACTTTTTGTGGAGGGTTTTCCTTTAGAGGTTGATCCTTTTATAGAACATTTTCCTATCACTGTGGCAGATCTTGTGTTAGAGCTTCCTTTATCAAGCATGACTAATCGTTGGGTCTCTTCACCTTGCACAGTAGAAAATACTTCAGACAGAGAGGGAAGCTTCTCCTTGCCTAGAATCTGAACCCGAATGGTATCGTATTCAGAATTCAAGCCATGGAAAAACTTAAAGATTCTTCCCTTCTCAACAAACTCGATGTATGCAATAGAATCAGTTTTGCACGTCTTCAATCCTTGGTATTGGTCCAACTTGATCTATAAGTCACATAGTACTCTATTACTAAGATGTCTAGAGTTGAAGATCCTGCTTTCAATATCAAAGCAAGCAACAAAGTCATTTTCTATTGAATATGTCTCAGTGAGATTCTGCCATATCTCATAAACGAAGGAATAGAACATATAGTTCTGACTTATTTCCGAAGTCATAAAGTTCCATAGCCATGTCATGATGAAAGTATCATTATCCCATGCTTCAAACTTTGGATCATTTCTAGGTGGGTCATCTCCTTCAATGTCACTCAACTTCTTGCGCTTTTTGAGAGAAGTATGAATGTATTGTGCCCCTTGGTAAGAGCAAAGAAGGCTTTGACAAGTCTGGCACCGGTGTGTGGGTCTCACCAAAGCGAAGCAGCAGAAACAGAGTTGATACCAAATTGGAAGAAATAAACTGTGTATTGGTTGATTGAATAATAGAATTTCTAATCTTTTTTTTATAGAGTAAAGGTGAATTACTAAAAAATAACAAGATAACATGGATAACATAAAACAATAAAATATAACTATAATGGTAAAATGAGATATTTATGATATTCTATTAAGATATTTATGATATTTACAACACCAACTTGGTAACTTCATGTTCGAAAGACTATCTTAGTAGGCCTTTGGTTAAGACATTTGCAATTTGCTCAGTGGTTGGAACAAATGGAATGTAGATTACTCCTTCAAGCTTCTCCTTGATAAAATGTTTGTCAATCTCAACATGTTTTGTCTGGTCATGTAAGACTGGATTATGTGTTATGCTTATTGCAGCCTTGTTATCGCACATATACCTTGAGCTATTGATTTGAACTCAACTTCATCCTAGTAACAACATTTTGTTTTTTACTCCTCCTCCAGGTGACAAGATTTCCCCATAGGAAGGTGTAATATCCTGATGTTGATCTTCTATATGTAACAAAACCAGCCCAATCATCATCAATATATACCTCAATTCCTTTTTTTTAGTTTTCCCAAAGAAGAAACCTTTTTTCTTGATGTCCCTTTAGGTATCAAAGAATTCTATAAACAACCTCAATTTGTTCTCCATAAGGGCAATGCATGAATTGACTCACCGTGCTTCTAGCAAAAGAAATGTCAGGACAAGTATGAGACAAATAGATAAGTTTCCCTAACGGCCTTGGGTACCTGCTCAAGTCTACTAGAATACCATATAATGATTTCTTCAGCCTGTATACTTGATCCCCAAATGTCTCAACAAACCGGATGGAGGTTCCATGTAGACTTCTTCCTCTAAGTCTCCTTTCAAGAATGCATTTTTTATATCCAATTGAGTTAATGGCCAATCAAGGTTGGCTGCGACTGGAAGGAGAACTTGAACTGTTTATCTTCGCCACTGTAGAAAAAATTTCAAAGTAATTCACTCCTTTTGTTTGCGTGAAGCCTTTAGCTACAAGGCGAGCTTTGAATCTTTCCAAGGAACTATCTGAGTTATATTTCAAAGTGAACACCCACTAACAGCCAGCTTTTTTTTTTTTTTTTCCATTTGGAAGATCCACTTTCTCCCAAGTAGCATTCTTCTCAAGAGCTCTCATCTCTTCAAAATCAGTTTCCCTCCATTGAGGAACATTTAGAGCTTCCTGAACATTGTTAGGAATAGTGACACTAGAGAATTGTGAGATAATAGCACAATATGAGTGTGAAACTGCCCAAGTTTCTATGTTGTTCGAGAGACTCTTATGTTAAAGCCAAACTTGGGAAACTACCCAAGTTTCTAAGTTTGCCTGATTACAGGAAGGAAACACCTTTTTGCTAGTACCACCTTCCGCCTCCATATGCTGTAAATCTCTTTAGCAACTCCTATCGTCCTCTCCGTGGTAATGTCCTGAAAAACACAATGGGAGTGAAAGAATGTTCTTGCACATTTTAAATCTTGTATAAGTTTGTGTGTAGAAACAAGATTATTAGCCAGTATGAGAACATGAAGGACATTGCTCAAGGATAGGGATGGTTGAAGTTGAATGTTGCCCAATCCAATATTAAGGGCATATGCTCCATTAGCATTAGTAATGTGTTGCTTTCCAAATAATGTGGATTAGGATAAGAAGTATGAAACAAAAGATATCAAGATCAGTTACCCCAGATTTAATGACCCAAATATCTTGAGAAACAATACCAGAGACATTAGAGGAACTCTCTTCATGATCAAGGATTAGGTGCTAGAAGGCTTACTGAGAGAACCCTTACTAAAAGAAGGCTTACTAGAACCCAAAGACTGGAAGGAGGAACCCTTGTCTTCAGCAATGACAAAAAATGACCTGTCCTAAATTAGTGCCTATTTACAAAACTCACTTATTTCGCAATTAAATTTTTTCTAATATGTGCAGACTGATAGTTGTGTCTACTGTTTCAAATATGACATTAGGACAAGTATTCCTATGTTTCTACTAACTATTTGTACTTTTTCCTACTTTGCTATTGATCAGGTACTTTTAAAATTATAAGTAAATGTATCAAAGGTAAAGGTTTTTCAGGGACAAAACGGTACTTTGGTGATTTAGGGAAAACTGTAAGTTCTTAGCTCTTTGTTGTCTATTAATTTTTCATTGAATTACAAATGTTATGGGGTATCAGCATATTAATCAATTCAAGACTGGTCAGCAGTTGAGATCAGCAGGCTCCAATATAGCTTTTGCAGCTGTAGCTGAAATATCAGACTCTATTCTGAGAGGTGCAGAAGCAAATGGTTTCAATGGATTGGTAAAAGATTACCACCTTTTGTTTGTTAATTCGGTTACTATCATTTTAGCTGGGACTTATTCTCTATTGAATTATGATGTCTTTGATATTTGCATTTTTGACATTTAATTTTCAAGGTGGGTGGCTTTCACCAAGGAATTCTAAAATTGGCTATGGAGCCATCAGTTCTGGGAACTGCATTGATGGAAGGTGGTCCAGATAGAAAAATATTGCTTGATCGAAGTCCAGGAGTTGATGAGGTGTTAAATAATATCTTGTTACGCCCATAGTGTTTGAATATTAATAAGTTGAGTTGAAAATATCTGCATTTCATTCTCTTGGACTGTATGTTTATTCCAAGAAATATCTGTGTGTGGTTACAATAATTGAATGAAAAAGGACTAAATATTATTTCTGAATAAATGGAACTGTACACAGCATTACATTATTAGACTAAACTAAATAATTACTTTCCCAAAATATATTTCTATGGTTACTAATGTTCTGTCCTACTAGGAAAAGTAATTACAATAATTTCAAATGCAACCAATGTGGGACTGTTACAAGTACAACACAGTATATAAGTTTTACAATATTAATTAGAAATCTATATGAAGGAAGGAATTTAGTAATGAAGGATATTTAATCCTGTTAGTGCATATAAAAATATCCAATAGTATATTGATTATAATCTTAGAGTATCTTATCCTTCTAGGAACTTTATCTAATTCTTAGGGATATTATCTTTAGGAAGTTATTTGATCTTTAGTATTAAGAGTCTAGAATTAGTATAAGTAAGGGTTAGTGATTCATGTTTTGCATCTCATTGTAATGCATCACATCATATCAAGTGATTTGCCACACTGTCTGCCTCAATCTTTGAGATGCAGAATATATACCTATTGAGCAACTTCACTTATAGCCAATTGGTTTTGAGATGAAATCTAATACAGTTTCAAAGCCTATAGCCTATTTTAGTAGGCATTGTGGTCATCATCTATTTTAGAACGTCTTGGGTAGTCTCACATCGCATGCCTCATCTTTGGAATGCAATTTATATACTTGTTAAGCAGCTCACTTATAGCCAAATGATTTTCAAATGAAATCTAACACCCTAGTTTTTGTTCCAGAGCCCTGAGATGCAATCTTTATAGCATATATCTGCCAAATTCTGTTAGAATGATAACTAACAGTCACTAACTATAATGACTAACAGATACCAACCAGTAAAGATATTCTAACAAAATCTACGAAGAGGTATAAAATACTAAGGATATTGATTAATTATGATAATGACTTCAATTTCTCACTTATTATGTTTGTACATTTATGCTTAACAAAAGAAATATTTATACTTTCAGTTCTTCCATCTTGATTTGGTCGCAGTTACTAATTAGATATGTGGCCTGGTGCAGTTATACATTGAAGGATATATCCAAGCCATGCTGGATACAGTTTATAGGCAAGAATACCTTAGAGTCAGAGTTATTGACAATCAGGTAATAGTTGGCTAAGTGTACATATAGTTGATCAGATATGCATAAAAGGATTATCTTTCAAGCTTGACTATATCTGGAAAACTTGCATGGCATGCCTTAGAAGAACACTAGCACAATCTTTCGAATTAAATTTTAAGCACAGAACCTTGTTTTGAGATTGTTGTCGACAACTTTGCATGTATGTTATGCAGTGAAGTGATTGATTTGATGTTAATACTAGAGAGCATACAAATTGGAAAATCATTAAAAAAATATCTTTAAGTATGCATGAAGGACATCTTAATTAAGGACATCTTAATTAAGGAGACCGGTTATCCTCCTATCTATATAATTATTTGCTTTCTTAATGAATTTTTTTTCTATACAAAAGAATATTAAACTTTCCCTATACTGTGTGGTCGTGATGGACTCTTATACATGTTTAGGTTATCCTGAAAAACCTACCGCCAAATCATTCTCTTATCAATGAGATCACGGACCGTGTTAAGGAGTTCCTTGTGAGCAAGGCATTGCTAAAAGGAGATCCCTCAACCACATCCCGCCCTTTAAGCCGTCTTCGTGGAGAAAGTGTATGTTCTCTTCTAGTGAGCGTGTCTCATATATCCCACTATCTCATCTTTTTCTTCTCTATTTGGTATTTCCATCTTTCTACTTATCATATTTTTGTCACAGCAATAAATTTCCATGATTATAATGATGGCTCACCTATGTATTTGAAGTATGCCGGTCTTTTTATATAAGAATCATGGGTTTTATGTATTTATGATCTCGTGCTAAATAGCTTCCCTAACTAATACTTTTCTGCATGCCTGGAATGCACTAGTTTAGTTTGAAACCTCAAATTTCATATATGATGTGATATACCGTTATAAGTTTAATTCACATTGAATGCTTGACTTGTTTCTTAAAGGGAAATGTGGTACTTCTTGATATACAATCACTAATGGCATAATTCGTAAGTAGTTTTGCCATATATATGTGAAGTTATTGATTGGGGGACATTTGTGTCAGGAATGGAGAATAGGACCAACAGTGTTGACATTGTGCGAACATCTTTTTGTTAGCTTTGCAATACGCATACTGCGAAGGCAGGCTAACAAGTTTATATTCAGCATAAAGTGGGGAAAGAAGTCAGAAGATGGCAGCGATGCAGATGTGGCCGCAAATTCAAGTCAAAAAGTGCATAAAGTGAGTTTCATTCAAAAATGGAGCATCGGCAAATTTGTCTTGTCTGGCTTGTTGGCATATATTGATGGACGTCTATGTCGTGGCATTCCCAATCCTGTAGCACGGAGAGTAGTTAGTGGTTTT
This sequence comes from Mucuna pruriens, assembly GCA_025330945.1. Classification (NCBI taxonomy): domain Eukaryota; kingdom Viridiplantae; phylum Streptophyta; class Magnoliopsida; order Fabales; family Fabaceae; genus Mucuna; species Mucuna pruriens. Next base: position 995,215 of record JAENHJ010000004.1, on the reverse strand, counting down.
CTATTGAGTTATATTGACCAAAATGATGATAAATAAATTCTACTATTGTCGTTACTTATGCTTGCAAAATAAATAGGATATGAAGTCCCGTTAGGATATGAAGTCCCGTTTGTGCATGAGAGTATCGGTGACATGCTCACGTAGTGTAACCACACGTTCAAATTCAATACCCTATGCCTTGTAAATATTAAGTATCCTACCTCCATTGATGACTTTGCTGGTTTCTGATCGTTCAATACCGTTTAATCCTTCCCCTCTTTTGCTACTAACAATTTAATCGTTTTTTTTTCTTTTATCCGTAACTGTAGATAACATCCCACTTGTCCCTAGCATGCAATCGAAACTGTTCCGGAATGGTTCATCTGACACCATCAATGGGTATTATCACAATTGGAGTATTGGTAATTGGTGCACAGAAGCATCTTGATTATCTAAATAGTAACACTGTTTGAGTCTTGTCACTCGATGGCCTGAAGTTGATACCTTTTAATTAAAATGGTATATCAACTTTTTTTATTCTTTTTCTATTCTAGTATAGTCACATAAATAAGAAGCATTTCAAGTTAATTTCTTAAATGACAAAGTAGGATTTGAAATCTAATATTGAGTTCATTATAAAGTGTAGTTATTGTAACTGATTGCTTGCGCTGGCGTTCTAGCTAGTATAAAGTGCGAAAACAAGAGACGGGGATAGCCCTTGGTTTACTTGAAAACAGCTTGCCTGCAGTTGTTTTTCTTCTACGTTGTCATATCCGTTTGCTTTTCTGAATAAGAGTTCAATTGGGCTGAGTATGCCCTTATCCTTGACACAAATTTTCGCATGATTTGTTTCTTACAGATACGGAAGTAATTTAAAAAGTTATTTGCGCTCCTACCCTTGCTATAAGAAAGCGCACCGCCTCTTATTATTTTAATAATAAAATTATAGCATATATATTCCAAACCGAATGCAGGTTATCGGTATTGCAGCATATGATGAAAGGAAATATCTCTTCGCCATAACTAGCCACGTAGGAAAAGCAAAATGTGGCATAACGTACGTTTGACACAACAATGCTTAACAGAGGCAACAGAAACTTGGTGGTGTCAATCCTCTTGCCACGCGCTCTTTGTCCCTTCCGCCATTATTTCGGCCCCCATAACCGCCGTTGTTTGAGTAAAACCACAGGCTGAAAGAAAGTGAAACCACTTGCGAGTAAAATACATATAAATCCCCGTCTGTTTATATATGTGAAGCTCATTTATGATTCTCAAGAGGGAGAGAGAGATGGCTTTCACGATTTCCAAATCTCAATCTGCTTTCACAGAGAGAGAGAAGGAGAACGGTGATAACTTAGGGGAAAAGGGGTATGCAACAGAGGGTGTGATATCGAGCCAGCTCCAGCTAAAGTCTTCGTTGTCTTCTCAAACCTTGGACAAACATGCAGTCCTACGACGCATCCAGCAACGTAGGAATTATAACAAAGCCAAAAGCGCTTTGGAAGCTCTCATCGTGGGCACCTCAGAAACCAATACCCAAGAACATAAGTGGCTTCAACTTGGTGATGCTTTCGCTTCTCCTTAACTTGGAATGAAACCGACGCCATCACCCCATCTATACATCGCTATTATACTATTTTACCTGTCATTTTGTGAATACCACGTTCAATTGTTATGTATATTATGTAGTATAGAAATTCCAAAGTACTAAGCTTTGCAAGTTTATCATCATCACCTATCTCAGGTTGCCAATTCTTGGAAACCTACAATTAGTTTTTATTTTGTGCTGTAGAAAAAAATTGGCTCAAATCTTAAGCAGCATCTGTTTCACTTGCACGATAGTGCACGATATTAATTTCAGGAGAAAACTGCGGCTAAACCTCTTAAAGATCCTGACACTCTTTAATCTCTAGTCCTCTACATATCAAAGAAAGTTGTATTTATTATTTTATTAAATAAAATAAAGATTTAAGTGAACATTTTATTAAAAACATAAAATCATAAAAGAGCTGAGTTTTTATTTAAAAATTAAAAGAGTTAGTCTTATTTAAATATATTTCAAGGAATTTTTTTTTAGTTTTTAGGTATACACTTACTTTTCTGGATAATATTAAAGAAAATGTGGATTTATTATTTTATTAAATAAAATAAAAGAGCTTAGCAATAGAAACTTAAAAAGAGTTGCGAGTCTTATTTAGGAAGATTTTACGGAGGTGAGTCCAATTTTTAGGAGTGGTCTTTCTTAAATAAATAAGAAGCGAGTTTCTTAAATTTGTTTATGTTTTTATAATGACAATAGTGTAATTATTTTCTCTCGGCACTTTTCAAGTTCTATTTAAGGATAAATTATTAGGTGGAACATATGTAAGTATGGTTTCAAATTTATGAGAAAAAATTAATGATATTTAATTAGATATTAAGTAGATATTAGTTGAAATTATAGAATAGTTTCAAATTTTTTAGTTTACAAGAAAAGTTAATAATATCTAATTACATAATAATTTACAAGAAAAGTTAATGATATTTAATTAAGATATTAGTCAAAAGTTAATGATATTTAATTAAGATATTAGTCGGAAGCTAATGACATTTAATTATATTAATTGGAATTATGGACCGTAATGGTCCTCTACCACCTAAACTTTTCTAATTAATATATTTTTTTTCCAATTCAGTGGTTTACCTGGGTACAGAAAATTATAGTGTACTAAAAATGAAATTCTGAATTGTAATTTTTAAATATTTATATGTTTCAGAAATTTAATTTTGGAAATATAATTATATAGTCTGATAGCTATTCAAAGATTAAATTCTAAATCGTGTTCAATTTTAAAAAAACTACATTTCGAATTTAATTTTTGGAATGTCTTAAACTGCATTTCAGAAAGAATGAATATAAAATTACAGAAGTGAAATGATTACCGAAAAAGAAGAAATACTAAGTAGAAACACAAAGAAGATGAAAAAAAAAATAGACGAAAGAAGAAGAACAAGATGAAAAAATAAAAATAATATTAAATTTATATAATTTTTAATTAAATTTTTACTATTTTTTACGAAATAAATAATAATATATACACAAATAATAACATAAAATAATCGTAATTTAAAATTAAATTGAATTAAATCTAGTTATTGACGAAATTAAATTGAGTTAAGTTTGAATTAAAAAATTATATAACTCGAATCAAATTATAAGTTAAGTTAACTTTTATTAAGTGGGTTTAGTTAAACTCGATTTATTTTCAGTTCTAGTTAAGAGTATTAGCAGTACTTTTGCAATAAATTTAAAGGGAAAGGATAGTGTGGAAAGTAACAAAATGGTGCAAATATTGATTCCCATTATTAGAAAAAGAATGTGAGGCTTTTTGATATTTGCATTTTTTAATATAAAATTATTTAAATGTATTTTTTAAACATTACTCGTTACTCATTCCAGGGATACGTGTATTTAAAAACAAAATACTTGTCCTTGTTATCATATTTGATGAATAATAACTTTAATTCATGTACTAGTTAGATACTTATGTTTGCAATTTGTATTTTATTTAAATAAGGTCAATAAATTAATTAAGATTTTATTACAACTAAATTGAAAATTCATTCTTAAACTTTGAATATAAATCTGACATCTTTTATTTTAATGTATAATAAGAAGATAATTTATTAATATCTCGTAAATATAAATCTTACCCACCAAATTCAACCCACTACACTCATGGTGCATTTCACCGCCCTCTTTCCCTTTTGTTTCACACTTGTCCTGTTTCACCCTATTTTTCCTTGCAAATTTTGAAGTGTTTTGCATATTTCCTTTTCAAAGCCAATTGGGCTTTTAAAAAGATTAGGTTAGTTGTCTAAGCCTAATAACATTATTGGGCCTTAAGCAAAGTCATAACTTGTCAAAGCCCAGATTGACAACAGTGGGAAGAGTTTTCGCTTCCATTGATAATCAGGACAAGAAAAGTACATGGGCCCAAAAAAGAAGGTAAAAATAATAATAAACCATCATCATAGGTATGTCTTCATAAACACAAAAGGGTTAAAATGACTCAACTAAAAGCAATTTAATTGCTGAATGTATGAAATGATTTTCATGTGCTAAGTTTTTCATTCAATTTTACTTCCCATGGATACTAAACAAATATTACTGTTATTTTTCATAATATTTTTGGGTAAATTATTTTTAATTTTTACACTATTGAATTTTTAAATTAAACTAGATGACTGAAGCCGTGCACAGGAAATGACTGCAACAGTTTCCAAACAAAATAAAATAGTCCAGTTTTACAATAGCACTGTCATTTAGAGGAAAAATGTCACCAAGTATTGATACCTGTCCAATTAAGCAGTTTTATTATATATTGGGAAAAGGAATTATATTTTCAATTAGCTATATATTTGCATCACCTTTTTGCCTTCCATTATAAATATGAAAAGATTCCAAATTAAAGTGTGGAAAAAGAATAAAAAAAAAAACATAATTGCAGGCTCCTTTGATATTTTGTACAAAGTTGTTACAAGTCGTTATGGCCATTGAAAATATCTTCAGCTTATGGGACACGGTCCCTAAATAAGAGAGCTCCTAAATGTGTGATGTTATTCTTCAGTGTGCCTCCAAAGTACTTTTGACAATTATAGTGGTTTCAACCAAACCATTTTGAGGGCAAATGTACAGTGTGTGTTTGTATGCGTTCAAATAAATTGTTAAATACATAGACACAGGTCATATTAGAAGATCCAATTGGAGTAATCCAAACTTCACCCAAATAAAAAGATTAAGAAACAAGAGCCTAATAGTAATTGACTCGTCACCATTGGAAGGGTGATGTGGCAAACGATAATTGGGTTTTTAAAGATTGTAGAATGGAGTGACACGCATCTGTCTATTCTAACAGGGCCAAGAAGAAAAGGCAGATAAATTGAGAAAAAGGGCACCCAAAGGTAATGCAAGTCAACAACAGGGGCACATGGGCGTGGCTTAGAAGTTTGTGAAGGATGCATTAATTGGTTTTCTGCGCAAGACTGAGTAAAACGTTGATTTTGGTGGACCAAATAATGGAAACAAGAAAATGACATACAAATTGGACGTGGCTGACTGTGGATTCATATTTAATTTCTACTAAAAATCACCTTCAGTTTCTGACTCAATTGCTTTTTTCAGTTATGATTTTAGAAAGTTAACTGAACATTGAATTGAATTGGTTACAACATGATCAAGTTGATTTGATTCTTCAGAATGTCAAGATCTTAGGCTCAGGTTTGCCCCCTTTGGCCCGTCTCTCTATGAGTAAATAATTTCTCCAGGTATGTTTGATTTTAAATGAGAGAAAAAGAGACTAGATTTTAAATGTGAGCGCATATATGGGACAAATTTTGAATAGATATTTTGTATGGGTGAAGGGAAGAATTTTAATGGAAGGGAAATAAATATTTCTTTTTTACTTATACGAGTAAAAGGAAATTTTAAAAATTTATTTATTTTTATATTTTTGTAATTTAAATTTTAAAACATAAATAGAGTTACTTTAATTTGTATACTTTGCAATATTTTAAATATCTTATGTCCCTTTAAATCTTCTACTATTGGAGAGAAACAAAAACTAATAAGGAGAAATTTTGCTCTTCTCCTATCTCTTTTCTTCTCTTAAAATTTAAATCAAACAAATAAAAATTAAATAAAAATCTCTTCTCCTTCATTTTCGTCCTTCTAAATAGACTTTAATAATTTTTTTAATTAACAAATAATTATGGTCATTCTTCTAAACCTAATTTATCCATTGATAGATCCCACCCCTAACTATAATAAAAAAAGTTGGGAGAAGTAACAGAACTGGATGGCATTCTCAATACTAGCGAACAACTGTTAACGATACGTTGAGGTTATAGGCAAAAGTCTTTTCAAAATATTATTGCACAATTATAAATTGCAAACAATTTTATCTCGCTATAGTAACTCAATTGGTTTAATTGATTCAGTATTTTATTTTTTATTTTTATAAAATACATAAAATTATATAAAAATACAAGTTAATTTAACCTAACACGATAAATCAAGTCAAACTAATAAATATGTGACTTATATATTGTCTAGATCCGACCAAACCTATTGTTCACACTTTAATCTATTAGGTCTGAGCCAAACTGGGTGTATCAATTTTACTTTCAATCACCATAATTACATTGAAACACAACTACATAAAAATAAAAATAATAAAGTTTCAAAGCTGAAAATTATTAAAAATATTTAATTTTCCGCAAAAAAGATGAAGGTATAATTAAATAATAAAAATATTTAAATATTAATAATAATAATAATAAAGCAAACATAAATTTACTAATATAATTCAAGAAAAAAATTGAAAGAGACCTGACTCTTAAATTCCATGTTACTCTTATATGATAAATTATATAAAAAAAAAACACTTATCTGATAAATAATTATTATTAGTGTCATTTATCTCAACCTTTCAGAAAGCTTTTCCAAATTACAGTGATAACTGTTGACGTAAGTGCCTTGAGAACACAACCAACAGTATACATACATGTTTGGTTAAGTGGCATAAAATATTTCAATGCATATGTACTAAATTGACTTGACTTGGAATACTAGCATTAGGGTTCATTAGAATGTGTTGGACTGGGTAGGGATACACTTCCATCATCAAAATACAAATTGCATCCAACAACTTAATTTAGCAATGATAAAATACTGTGTGCCTTTAACTAGTCCACTTCAACATGCATATGCTGTCCTATGCCTACCTTTCATAAATCGAAGGATTATTTATTTATTTTATTTATTTATATCATGGATTTGTGACTGATGGAGGCAAAGCCAATGGGTCCACACAGCACACATCCCACTCTTTCCATCTTCTGTTCTGGTTATACCATTTTATAATTTATTGGATGAATCACCATCACCATCACCAACATGTTCCTACTTTTTTTGTTTTCTCAAATAAAAAATTGTTATCATGTAACTTGGCATCTGCTACGGGGCATTTTCCTCATACCTAATCGTGTTAACTTTAAAAGGAGATCTTAGTCACTAACTTCATGCATCAAATTATTGAAATAGTCGTTGTTCACTTTTTGTGTTTTAAATTTGTCTAATTTATAAAATTGAGTTCATATTTTAAAAAGATGTAAATTTAATTCTAGTTGTGGATGTGAAAATTTTATAAGTGAGTAATTTATAAATATTTTCTTAATAGTTTATTATTTTTGGAGAACATATTTTAAAATAATTAAATTAATATATATATATATATATATATATATATATATATATATATTTAAGTAAAACAAAATTAAATACAAGTATTGAGTGAATATTTGATTGATATTATTAATATAATATTTATATAAATATTTAAATAAATTAGTATTATATATAGTATTATTTATTCTATTTAATATATAATTAATTTCAAATATATTATTAAATATTATATTTATTAAACTTAATAAAAGTAATACTAATATATTATATTAAACATGTAAATTTTTAAATGAATCTATTTATACAAAAATATATTATTAAATAAAATGTAATTATTAAAAATTTAATACTTATATAAATATAATGAAATTTGTATTACTTTATTAATTTCATAAAAATTAGTTTATAAAATATATTTTTGAATATAAAAATTCAAATGTATATTAATATGATATATATATATATAGCATATAATTTATCTCATATATTAAATTTAATTATTATTTTAATAAAAGAAATAATTATTTTAAATTAAATCTTATATTTTTAAAATAATTGAATGAGTGATTAATAATTTAATAAATTAAAAATATTTTAATATATATTTTAATTAAAAATATATTATAAAATAAGAGATGAATGACCGTGTAATATGTGTATATTTTGAAAGAGGAAAATGTAATTTATTCTACATTCTCACATAAAAGTAAGGGTAGTGTAATACTCCCATCTCTCATGAGATGAGAGAATATAATTTGTTTTAATAATATTTAAGTTAAATGAATTAAATCATAAATTTTAACAGAAAAGAAGGATAGTGTAATTTACTTAATTATATATTGATGTAGAAAATAAACATAAAATAATAAAATAGACATATTTAGATTATATTTATATATAAATTTTAATTTAATTTTATGTTAATTAATATAGTAGTTAAAATATCTTAAAATATAATGTTAAAAATAATAGAATAAATAATATAATAGTAAAAATAAACCATATAATATACAAAAAATTCAAAAAAATATAAAAAAATAAAATAATCATATGATCTATTAATTTTAAAATAATAAAATAAATAGTATAATAGTTAAAATAAATAGAATAATATAGAAATATTCAAAAAATAATAATAAAATTAATTCTAATATTTATCATTATCAATATATTATGTAATAAAAGGATAAAAATAATAAAATTCTTTCTCATGTGAAAAAGGATAAAAATAATAAAATCATATCTTATAAGTGAAAAAAAATATAATAAAATTCTATAAAGGTAACTAAAAAACTAGAAGTTAGAAGTTAATGTTTTAAAAAATATTTAAAGTATCAGATAAAAAAATGATATAAATTATTTGAAAAATTGATCCAAATATTATTAATAAAGTAAAACAAATTTTTAAATAATAAAAAAATTAAAATGTAGTTAAAATCACATGTCAAATATAATTTAGAATGTAATAAAAGTTTATTATAAGATAGTTTGTGTTATAAGTATTTAATATAATTTTATATTGATATATTAATTTTGTCACATAAAAAGTTATTACAATAAATTAAAAATAATTTTAAAAATATTAATAATTCTATATGCTTAAAAATATTATTTATCAACTTCTAACTTAAGTGTTTGGGATATAATAAGCTCAAATAACTCTCATTAAAAAAAAGGTTCTATACGTAACAAGAGTTAATTATTAAGATTACCATTATGCCCCTTTACCAAGATATTAAGGATTTAAATTCTATAAAAATAAAATTATGTTGGGAGAAAATTATATATTATATGATGAGTTTACTGAAATTATTTAACGGAAATTAATCTGTTAACATAGATAGTATAATTAAGTTTATAATAATAGTATAATACATCATATTTTAGATAACACTTATGTAGATATAAAACATTAATATATATTGTTGGTATATTATACCATTAGTATAATTGTATTATATTATTGATGTAAACACCCAAATGTCTATATTAACAATTTAATTTATATAAAATAAATTATTTTACTAAAGGGTTAACATACATTTTTCTATAATTTTCTATATAAACTCTTCTTGACACAAGCAATACTATGTCTATATAAAAACTCAATTATTTAGTAGCGTATCATATTATTTAAAAATTCAAAACATTTTTAAAATGAGTTGGAATTCTTTTTATTAATTTTTTAATAATATATAATTAAATTATAATATAAAAAATTTATGAAAATGAATTTAATTGACCATTAATTAAAAAATCTATAGAAAAGAAAAATATTTTAAAAGAAAACTTGTTTCTAAAATAAGTAATATTTACTGAGCAACGATCACGATTTAATCTATTAAATTAGAAGTAAATGCATTATTATTTGGTCATTTCAAAGATACATTCATTTCTTTCTTTCACATTACACTAAAATTCTGTTAAAGTTAATTTAATACATGTTATTTTTTTTTGTGTGTATATATAATTTGATTGGAGAATAATTAAAAAATATTTATTTATTGTAATAATTACTTTAAACTCCTATTTAGATTTATTTCTAATTGATTGACGATATCAAAATTAAACTCATACCAGTTACTCTACTCTTAAATCATTCAATAACTTTCAATTAGAAAATTTACTTCTAAATTAAAAGTTTCTCTCTTTTTTTTCTTATCAAATTCTATCAAAGTAATTATTTTAAAATTACTTTTTATTCTTATCATTTATATTTTTTTAATTTAATGGTCAAATATCAGTTACATTCTAGAATTATTATATTAAAAGAAAATAAAGATGAAGATAAAAAATAATTCTTTTAAAATTATTAATTTTAGAGTAATTTGATCTCTCATTCATATATATATATATAAGTTTAGATTAATCTAAATGAAAATTTATTATTTTTTTATTTTTACAAATTTTGATATAAATAATTTAAGTAATGTATAATTATAAATAATTATACCATTGAAAGTTGTATTTTATTAAAAATTATTGTAAGTGTGAATATAACTCACACAAGTGTAAATTAATCCTTTTTATGGGTCATAGTATCATCAAGCAAGAGTTTTATTTTAATATCAAAGAGTAAATATAAATCATTCTATTTTATATGAATAATTAATATTACATGTCATTATTATGAATATGATTTTGGACAATATATAAAAATATATTATGAAAATATAAAAAAAAATATTACCTAGTTTTGATAATATTTTAGTAAATATTATAATTTAACCATGCTGCAAAATGTTATTAACATTATTTTATATTTATTAAATGTTACTAAAGATTTAAAAAATGTTACTAATAGAAGTATTAGTAATATTTTACAACAAATACTACTAAAAGTGATATATATATATAAATAAATAAGTGTATTCATGTGATCACTTAAAAAATTACATGATATTTTTGTTTTATTCTTGATTATTTGTATAAGATTAATAAATTATATTGGCATATACACATGAGAGAATTTTTTACAATAATATAAGTAAAATCACTTTTACATTTGTTCTGACTTTAAGTTAGCTATATAGTAAAACTCATCCAATTCAAGATATATAGTTTGTTTTGACTAATGTGTGAACATTCACAAATTTTTCTTTAAAATACGTCTTAGTGGGTCAAGTGAAGAGGATTGATCTCGATTCTTAAGTAATATAATACATTTTTTTTTTGTGTACCAAATTAGTTGCCCTAAATTGAGGAAAGGTGATAAAAGACATACTAGTCTTCATGTCTAACTTAGTTTTTTTTTTTGTTTTTCTGGTACTAATGTTCCAATCTCAAATTTATTACATTGTTGAGTTCATAATATTGAAGGTATTATCCACTTTAGTTCCCGCGTACGTCTTAATGGTTTTATTTATAAAATATGTTTCAATATATTAAGAGATACATCATTATTACCATATTTTTATACGAGTCACTCTTATTTTTATGAAAATGATAAAAATAATAATATTTTATTTTAAAAATTGAACTGTTTTAAAAATAATTTTAAAGAGGATATTTTCAGAATTTTCAATCAAATATATTTTTAACATTATTTTTTATTTCACTTAAATTGAAAATAAAAAACGCCCAAACCAAACACTCAATAAATGACACGTTTATGTGTATATGAAAGATGACAAGTCAGTTGAATGGAAATATTCAATGAAATTATCAACTTAACTAATGGGTACCTATATAAAATGATTAAAAAACATTTATATATGTACATGTATATATAATAATAATTTTTTAATAAATTCATATTTATATTTATTTGTATTATTATTACTATATTTCATGAAAAAAATAAAAGGTAAAATAATTAAGCATGAACATATAATTTATTAAAAATAAGAGTATTGATAAAAAGGCGGTAAAAAGTTAGTTTTAAAAATTAACCAGGTAAATTTTGGGAAAAAATTGTGCACACTTGCTGGACATATATTTCTTCCACAAACTTATTAAATTATAACTTTTGAGTAGTAGCTTCTTTTAAAAAAAATAAAAAAGTTAATCAAACGTCTTTAATAATTAATTTATTTATAGGGAAATAAACTAACCAACTAACTTATAAACTACTTGTTGCAACCAAGGTCGCAACAAAGTCGACGAGTTTCAGAAAAGTGGAATCCGAGTCCTTTTCAAGGAAAGGAATTCAGGGACTAGAGTCACCACCGGCATTTTCAAGGTAAATGCTAAGAAACCTATGGATAGATAAGGCTAGTCTGGAATCAGAGTGTAGGTTCGATAGTCGGTTACGTGTAGCGATTACCAGTATCCCATCACGTCTATCTGAGGATAGTTAACTCAACTAGATGCATGAAATGTGACATGACTCGTACACTATAGTTTTTGTCTTTCTAAAAATGAAGGATATCTACAGGGAATGGATAAAGAATTTTTGGATTTTTTGGATGAACTTGACAAGAGTTACCTCTTACTCCTACGTAATTCTGAGACTCAATGATTAGATAATGGGAGGGGTCAAGACCATCTCGGCTAAGTCAGGGTGCCGACTAAGTGTCGGCAGGGCTAACGTGCCGAATGACACTCGATGGGTGTGTGTGAATTGATAGTGTAAGATGTTTGAGCCAGACCGAAGAGCACTAGCTCTTGACCAGTCTCGGTTTAGTTACATGGGAGGCCAATTCGGAATCGGCCTACAAACTGCAGTATGTTGTTGGGCTAAACAAGGAAGTGTATTGGCTTAAAGCTTAGGGCTACTAAATAGATATGCACAACGGGATATTTTGAAGATCTTTCTTTGTATCCAAGAGTCGTACTTTAGTTACTTACTGAAAAGTGGATGAATGCCTTCCTTCCTTCCTTCCCTTCCTTCATGCTCCTTTTTCTACAGACTCCTTTCGACATTCACCGTCTCACTATACACTAGATCTCTAATGTTCTCCAAGGATTCTCAGGATTAAAATTTCTACCATTCTTTTGATCAATATCCCCCCTCTTTCTTCCTTGGAAGTCTTCTTCTTCTTTCGGGCTTGGGGCTTTTTATAGGCTCGCTCATGGCCTCCCGGATCTCCCATGAAGATCTTCCACCATTAATGCAGTAACTCTTTCCTAGGCCCATTAATGTTTCGGTACTCCAAAGGGGTTTCCTTCCATTAATGAAGCAGCCTTTGCATTCAATGCGAGAGTGATCGCTCCTTCCTTGACTCTGACCAACTCAGCGAAAAGTTGCTTTTGCGTCCCTGCTTGCTTGCAGGATGGTAGTCCTTGGGTGGCTTCATTGAGAAGCCAACCTGACACATGCATCCTCCTCCCTTTGTGTTTAGGGTTTAGGGTTTAGGGTTTAGGGTCTCCCTTTGTGTGGGTTCTGCCAACCCATGCTTTCCCAGTTTGCTTATTTGTCCTTTTCTCTTTTCACGGAGAACAATCAGCCTATCCTTCCTTACACACCTTTTGTCTTCTTCCCTTTTTAGAATCAAACGAAAACGGATATCAACACTACCCACGTACCTGTCATCAAAGATGGAATTGGAAAAATTGTTAAAAGAGCAAATATTTTAATAGATAATAAAAGAGACATAAAGAAGAAAAGTATATCATTAAACTTAAACACTAAAGGTTAAATTTTGATTTTTTATATGTATAAATATAAAGTTAGAGTATTGCAAAATTAAAAATAAGGAGAGGTTAAAAAAAAAGTTAAAAATAAATATAAGCATGCAATATTTTAAAACCTTCAATTGGTGGGTAGCCCCATAAGCGGACAGACTCAATTGTTTAGGGGGGAGCTTTTAACTATTGATGTCGTTTGTAATGGTGGGGGCGAATTGCCCTACCAATAACAATATATTAATATATTAGTGCTTGTACGGTTTAAAGTTTAGTCTCTTTAATAAAGAAATTAGATTAAAATTTTAAAAAAAATTATTTATTTAAATAGATTATGTTTATAATTTTTTTATTAAATTTAATAGTTCAATCTATTTTTTATATAATTAAAATTTAAATATAATATTACATTTATATATATTTAATATATCAGATTTTTTTACTAAAATAAAATAAATTTTATTTTCAAAAATAGATTATTATTATTATTATTATTATTAACATATTTAAAAATAATTCTATTCATCTATTCAACTTGTTAGTTTATTTAAAAAGTTAAATTTATTAACTTATTTAAATATTTTAATATAAAATAAATTTTAAAATAGACTAATAAATCATGTCAATTTTAATATTAAATAAAGTCTTAAAAAAAATTGATAGATAATAAAAAGAAATAATTAAGTCTTAATTTTACAAAATATAAAATCTAATCTAATCTAATTTTTTTTATCTATACCTACTTTTGTCCTACTAGTTATATACATATAATATTTAAAAAAACCCTTTTTAATTCATAATTGATATACATTAAGTTAATTAATAATTTTTTGAAATATATTAAAATAAAAATAATTTTAATTACATTCTATTTTTAATCGATATTTATAAAATTTAACAAAAATAATAGCATAATATATAATTATATTACAATAAATCTTACACTAATATAAACCAACGCCTCCTCGTTACGTCTACAAATATATGGACTAATTTTTTTGAGAGGAGTAAAATTGATCGAAATGATTATTTTTTAAATAATGTCTTTTTATACAGTTATTTATTGAAATGAACCTCTTTAACAGCATATTTAAAAAATACAGTTATTTACCTGCCATACTATCAGTCCCATCATTAACCTTTTAAAGCTCCTTGTTGGCCACTGCAGTTAAATTAATATTTTTAAGTTTTTTTTTAAGTCAGTCAATTTAAAGTTTTGATACAACTACCGGTGGAATTTAAAATTTTAAATGAATATACGACAATTCCAATTTTTCATACATTGCCCACGAGCCGTCACAATCCGAAACGTGTCTGTGTCCCAACTTTTCTTTCTCATACTTTTTTTTATACCTAAAAGAAATTTACTCAAGGAGTCACCCAAACGTTCATTGCAAATTTCCAGTATCTTTACACGCTTTATTCATAGCAATTGCATGACTATTACATTGCACTTAATTCGACACAGACATGTTCCATCCACATTAAATGATATTTTACTTTCTAATGCACTCCTTTCATCCTATTTGTTTTATAAGAATAATTTTTAAAATAATAATTAATACATAAAATATTATAAATTCATTTTTATAAAAAATTAAGACAAAATTTTAATTTAAGTCTTATAACAAATATTAACATGAATAATTAATAAAATAAATTTATTAATACTAATTAAAAAAGTAATATCATTTAAAAATATTTTTTTCTTATACTATCTTTCGTAGAAATTTTTTATTAGAAATAAAATTTTAATTAAATAAAACATATTTAAAAAATAACATAATTAAATTGAGTAAAATTACTTAAAATTTGTTTATATTATAGTCTATCACATGCTGTATTTTTGTTGTTTATATTTTTGTCCAGAAAAAAAATATTTTTTTATGTGATGATGGGCCAGGTGTTTATGAGAATAATCTCGTAATTTGCGGTGTTTGTTATTTGTATTCATAATTTCGTATCTCAAATTTAAACTTGCTTTCTTCATCGCTAAATCCAAATTTTGAAATGAAATGTCATTTGCATCTAAATACTGAAAATAAAAAAAAATTAATTTTCCCAAAAAAAAAAATAATTTATGTTAACTAAAATTTTGTTCTCTAAAGATTAGCCTATATAGGTCTTAGTATATAATAGAAAAATCCTCGAACCAAGACCCAAAACACTAACTATATTATTTGTCTTAAATTTTCATGTTGGATAAGATTTTACAAACTATTCCCATTCAAAATTAATTTACAAAAGTGATTTTTCCTAAATACTTTCATTTAAATAGACAGGTGGATTTGCTCCATTCTCAAGGTTTGAGAGTATTTCTCTTGTATGTGAAATAATAATAATAATAATAATTATTATTATTATTATTACGTCGTTATTCTTGTTGATAATCAATCACTATTGCATTATTATTAACGTCGCCATTGCCCATTGATCACTTTTTGCTACTTTACTAAAGTCTGGCCACCTTTAGAGTTTAGTCACTACCGTGATTATTGATTACCGAAATTGGCCTTGTGCACAGATGATGACAACTTTGACTGCGTAGCTATAATCATTTTTTATAATTTATTTTTTATTTTCTGTTGCATCATATGTTTTATTTAAATATTTTTTATTTTTATCATTTTTAAAATTGTAAAATTTATTATACATATTTTATATTTAAAAATCAAATTCGATGAATTGATACAGTAATTAAAAATACTACTATAATTACACGACTGATTGATAATGATATATCTAGTAAGAATATTTGCAAATATTTTTCCGAGTCAATTGTAATTTCAAATCTATGAAACAAAATTAATATGTAGTTAAAAAATGGTGAAAGAGATTATATATATATATATGAATGGATATCCATTAATGTATATACAAGAATCAATATTATCCAGTATTTTATCCTTTGCTAAAGGTTAATCATGGTCGATGGCTTTAGCTACTGTAAATTGTAATTATCACTGAAATTTGACCCCTCCTCGCACTACTGGACGATTGGAGTTATTCAAAAACTAGTATTTTGTTCAACCAAACATATATAGACAATCATCATTTCCACTAATAACATCCTCAAAACCATTTTTAACCACATTATTCAGAAGACGAATATGTATACTTTTTCAACTAGAGATTCCTAAGTGAATTTAGAAGTGCACAACATTATTTTAAATGCAAAAACTTATATGTAGGATTGGATTACCTGTTGATACCAGATAAGCCCTCACCAGTTGGTCAACTATTTAATAATTTGCTATAGAACTCAGGCTGCAGTTAATAACTGCATATAATGATTATCATGTTTTTGTTTTGGCTGAATATGATTATCATGTTCTTCTTTAGATTTTTGGACTTTTTTTTTAGTGCGTACTAGTTATAAACATAGATATCTGGTGTTACATATAAGATTTTTTAAATCACTTTACAATAATTAAAAATAATTAATTTAATTAATAACATTAAATTTGTTAATAATTTATATTTTTCTTAAATTATTAAGATTTTTTATCTATAAATTATTAAGATTTCATTCTCTTAATATATATCTTTTTATTTAATTAATTAATGTATCTCTACATAAGAACATTTGTATATATAGAAAAAGCAATTGATGTAATAAACAATTTAAAGAATAAATTTTAAAAAGGATTAAAGACATTTTTTGTGAAAGATTCCTATAAAAAGAATTAGAAGTAATAATATAAATAAAAAACATTTTATTATACATTTTATATTATGTTAAAAATAAATATTAAATAAACTTTGTATTTTGAATATAATAAACATATATTTTTAATATTTCATTGTCTGTTTATTAACATACTATAGACAATTAATTAGTGTAGTTTTTGCAATTTATTATAAAAGAAGACATTTTTTACTGATGAACTTTGAGGTAGATATTTTACAGGCATAGACAATCTAAATAATTTTAAGTTGTCCTATAAACTCTCTTATTTATTAAAAAAATTATATTTTATGTATTAAATATATTTTTATATTTAATATTATTTTAATAGAATATAGAAGGACGATAATTAATCAAAAGTCACTAATTTTTTATTAAAAAGTTTTATTAACGTATTTTTACCATTAATTTTTTAATGCACTTTTAACCTAATCTTGAATTAAAAAATTTCTATTAATTCCTTAACTAATACATTAAAATACTTATTAAATATCCTAAAAAAAATATAGTAACAGAATATAATTGGAAGATATTTAATTACTTAACCAATATAAATGATTTTTTTTTGCCACATACGTGAAAATTTTATTTTGTCACTCAAACACTTGTTAGGAAATGGTAACCAAATTAACAATTTTACATGTTAATTAGTGTAAAACTTGAAAAAAAAATCTTAATATCAAGTTTGAATGAAAAACACTTTTAAAAAATATTTTTAAATGAAATTAATATAAAATAATATTAACTAATTTTTAATTAAATGATGAATTAATTAATTTTGCTTATATATTTGAGTCATTAAGGAGTATATAATACATATTCAATTTTTTCAATTTATTAAAATTTTAATAACACTCAATGTGTTATATGAAAACTAATGGAGACCATAATACAGTCAAAGAATGTTATCTTTATTATTAAATATAATTAATTAAAAATTATAAATTTTATTTCTAAATTAAAAAACTTGATAAATAAAAAAGTAAATCTATTAAAATTTGTGATTTTCAACAAATTTTTATTAATATCAAAGAATATTAGAAATAAAGCGTTTGTTATTAACTATTTCTCTGCCTCATTTTGTTTAACAGTTTAGGGAAAAATTATCCTTTTATAATATCAATCAAACATTAAATATATTTTTTTCTATTAGTATATCCTTAACTCTTTATTGAAGAGTGAGAAAATATAATACAATATAAATAAAAAAATCTAAATAATATGAAAGATAAAATATATATTTAAAAAATTAAATAATAATTTTTATAATTTTTAAAATATTAATTAATTTTTTAATTTATGCGTTAAAGTATTAAATGTCAATAATATGGAATGAAGAGAATAAAACTTGTTGGAAATTCAAATTTTAGTAAATTTTAATTTAAATTCAAGAGAGAATCATAGAATAAAAATAAGTTATATTATTAATAATATTTTGATAAATTTTAGTTAGTAATTAAAAAATATTAAAAAAATGTTAAAGTGTTAAAGAATTTGTCGCGGAAAGCATGGGCTTTCTGTGCGCAGAAGAAAATTCAACAAAAGACTATATTGGTCATTGAGGAAAAAATAAAATTATAAAATGAAGACAAGTATTCTACGTTCCAGAACAAGTCTGAAACGCCACAGAACAAGAAGCTTCAGAGAAAACCCCCTCAATCAAAACGCTCCCTCTGCTTATGCCACGCCACGCTATTGTTTTCCGCTGGACAAACAACAACGTTAACAAAGACTTAGAGACAACTTTCTTTTACTTCTCACATGACACTTTCATTAATTTCCAAGCACGATCTTCGAGTTCTTTGGTGAGTAACTCCTTCCACTGCCACGCCATTAATTTCCCAACGTTGGCGAGCCCAGAAGCCAAAGGTATCAGGTAGTATATATGCCTGCACACCAATGTCATTCTTTCAATTTTATTCTTTTTTTTTTTTTTCAATGGACCATAATTGCAACCTTTATTTCCTCCCTCTCCCATCATTTATTGAGATAGATGGCTCCCCAACAGCATCGCTCACCACACTTCATATCTATTAAGACCAACACCTCACAGTCAACCATATATCAAAAAGGCTAACTAACTCTTTGTTTCTGCACAAGGCTGATGATTACGCTGTTCCTTCAAATCCCAGTTTCAATTCGCATCCAGAAATGTTTTGTTACAAGCCGAAGTTCGCTATTGTTCTCACGATCTTCTTCTTCTGCTCAACACGCGCCAAAACCAACCACAGCTGCGACCGCACTTGCGGAGAACATTCTCTGCAGTACCCTTTCGGGTTCTCTTCCGGCTGCGAAATCAAACTAAGCTGCAGCAACAATACTCAAGTCAAAATCCGTGAGTTGGAGGTTCAGAACGTAACCTCTGACAGCATATTCGTTAGTCTGCCAGCGAAGTGCAATCGCAGTGTGAGATTCATAGACCCTCTTTTCGGCGCCAACTTTGCTCCCACGTGGAACAATACCTTTCTGGTGCAGAGTTGCAAGCTCAATTTCGATGGTTGCGTTATCCCCACATCGACTTTTGTTGGCGGGGGCAACCAGGTGGAGGGGTGTGACAACAGAAGTGAAAATATTCATTGCTTCACGCACTTGCAGCGTAACGGTTCAGGCGAAGATGTTCTCACGCTTCGAGATTTGAATGGAATTGGGTGTAAATTCTTGTTCTCTGCTATTGCTTTCGAGAAGAGTAAAGTGAAAGGGGTTTCGCTCCAATTTCAGATGGTGGAGTTGGGATGGTGGCTTCCAGGGCCGTGTAGTTGCTCCAACAATGCATCCTGCACCAAGGTCCATATTCCGGGAGGAAAAGAAGGTTTCCGATGCCGCTGCGACGAAGGTTTCCTGGGAGACGGGTTCGCCGAAGGCCAGGGTTGCCGGAGAAGTAAAAGTATTCTTTCTTTCACTGTTTAATATTATTGATTTCTATAATAATTATTTAAAAGTCATATTAAAATAATTTTTAATTAATTATTAGATAAAATATTTTACAACATATCTATTAAACTTTATATATTATTCTTGTTTAATTACATTTTTGTGGTAAAGTAAAAAATACAACGAAACAAAATTAAAACTTCAGACTATGCATATTATTTCAATTGTCTACTATTAACCAACCTTAATGATTATTGTATAACTACACTTCATCCTTGGTTGTGAGGATAATAGTAATAAGGTAAATGCTAAACAATGTCTGAAGTATTGATAAGAAAAGATAGTGTTCTTTTAAAGTAATTGATAGTAGCGATTACGATGATAAGGATAATAATGGATGGTTGATTATAATTTTTGAATGATAACCAAGTAGTGTTTGACATCCGGTTGCGGCTGTGTGCTTTGGGCAACCAGGTTGAGAATATATTACTAGTGTGGGATTGTGCATAGGGAATTTTGGGGTTGAGTTTTTTAAGTGGGGGAATCTTTTTAAAATCAGTGTGTTTTATCAAGGTTCATAATGGCGAGATTTGATTTGTTAGGGGCATGGATGGTATGTCGATTTAAGCATAAGGTTCATTATTTTTATTCTTGTGGACCAATATAGAGCATGATGGTCTTGATTCTCTCTCTCGGAGGGTAATTGGTCAGTGAGAAAGTTTTGAAGTTAATGGGTGATTGGTCACCCATAATTTGGATGAGAATATTGAAGCATTGCAACTGTTCAATGCTTGGCTAATTGGCTTTAGTATGTTCTTGTTTTGAAGGGTAATTTGGCAAATAATCCTTCAAAAGTCAACATGTTCTGGCAGTACCTTTGGATTATTTATGGATCAATATTAGGTAAAGCACATGTCTGGTGGGATGGATTTGAATTTTTTATTCTATATTATAATTGGTCAAAGGGGAGAGATCAGTGACAAATACATTTATCGTGTGGGAAATAAAGTAATGAACCTAATATTAACCGGTAACTTCTAAGTTGAGGACATCACCGACCGACACATGTTGCTTATCATTTTATGTTTTGCTGACACTAGAAATTGAGTGTGTGATACGTGTTCTTGGTATACTAAAAATTAAGTAAAAATCTACTTTGACGCACTCAACAAGGAACATTATTGAAGACGCGGCAGATCCAGTTACAAATTGGTTAGTAGATAAAGGATATGAACTAACCGACTTTTTTATTTAGATCTGAATAGTGCATGATGTTTACTCTATTGTTTTGGTATCTGGAGTAAAATATAGGTGTAAAAAATCAGCTGCATCATGCAATAACTGTAGTACTAACTACTTGATTTCCTTGGAGAAGTAAGCTTCTATGTATTTAATATTGTCATTTTTCTAATCCCTTTTTTCGTTTTTACCTTCTCATCAGTTTCTCAATGCAATGCTTCAACACTATGGTCTGGCGGATGTAGGAAAGCAATCAAAATTGGTGTCATTGTTGGAGGTAGAACCTTACCAACTTCTGCCAATATATGATCCTGTATATAGCATACTTCATGGATTTCTTATTCAATAATTACCTGATAAATGGATTTCATACGCGAACCTAAAAGTTCCTTGTTAATTAGTGTATCCTTATTGAATGCATATCTTTATTAAAGGATACTAAATAAACAACAGTTGGAGAAAACTGAATAAAAAGCACATCACCAATAATTTCAATTTATAAGACTTAAGTACTAACCGGTTTTTGTGCTCTTGTTGATTCCATTATTTCTCTATTCCCATTATCCGGATACATAATTGATTCAGTTATAGTCTTCTTTGTGCACTAAAACATGTCAAGTAGAATTTGAACAAATGCTGCACGATTGTTTGCAGGGATCATAGTTGTAGCTACCCTGGTGGGTGCTCTGTCTCTTATATGTTACATCACTAGGCGTCGTTCCTCTTGGCTGAGAAAACAAGTGACAGTAAAGCGCCTATTACGAGAAGCTGCAGGCAACTCTACTGTTCCTCTATATCCCTACAAAGAAATAGAAAGAGCCACAGGTTTTTTCTCTGACAAACATAGGCTGGGAACTGGGGCTTTTGGCACAGTTTATGCTGGAGACTTTCACAATGATCAGCGGGTTGCTATAAAAAAAATTAAGTATAGAGACACCAACAGCGTTGACCAAGTCATGAATGAGATCAAGCTCCTTTCTTCAGTGAGTCACCCAAACTTAGTGCGCCTCTTAGGTTGCTGCATAGAAGGGGGAGAGCAGATACTTGTTTATGAGTACATGCCCAATGGAACACTATCTCAACATTTGCAAAGAGAGAGGGGTGGAGTACTTCCATGGACAATAAGACTCACCATTGCCACTGAAACTGCTAATGCTATAGCATACCTCCATTCTTCAATTAATCCTCCAATTTATCACAGAGACATAAAATCTAGTAATATACTCCTAGACTATAACTTTCAATCAAAAGTGGCAGATTTTGGGCTTTCTAGGCTTGGCATGTCAGAAACATCACATATCTCAACCGCCCCACAAGGGACCCCGGGCTATGTTGATCCACAATACCACCAGAACTTCCACCTTTCTGATAAAAGTGATGTCTACAGTTTTGGAGTGGTTTTGATAGAGATAATAACAGCCATGAAAGTGGTTGATTTTTCGCGACCTCAAAGTGAAATCAATTTGGCTGCACTTGCTATTGATAGGATTAGGAGGGGTTGTGTAGATGACATCATAGACCCTTTCCTTGAGCAACATAGCGATGCTTGGACACTCTATTCTCTTCACAAGGTGGCTGAGCTTGCATTTAGATGCCTTGCTTTTCATAGTGACATGAGGCCTACCATGATTGAAGTGGCTGAGGAGCTAGATCTTATCAGACGTAGTGGGTGGGCAACTATAGAGGAAACCGTATGCACGGCTTCATCTGTTGGATCAGCGTGTTCATCGCCTCGTAATGGAAGTGAGAATTCACTGAGAGGTGTTAGTTTTGAGAGAGATGCAGGAAAAGAGAATGAGACACTGGTTATTCCACACAAGACTGATATTTTTTTGCAATCAATTGAGGAGGAGAAGGACAGTTCCCCTGTATCTATGTATGATACTTGGTTAAGTGGAACTAGCTCACCCTCAACAAATAGCTTGTTAGAAAATGTAGTTCAGTGACATATATACGTATTTTGTGTTGAACACCTATTATTTGAATGGCAAAGGTCATTTAATAGTTTCCTTTTTCTCTTTTGCAGTTAGTTGTAGGATATAGCCATTTTGGTGTATGATTGGCATCATGATTCTGCTCTCATTTTCCTCTCTGAATCTCACTAACAATGTGCAAGGCAATTAATTATGTTCGACCAATCCTAAATAATATTTCACTATTCCCTGTTCACACTGGAAGTGATATAGGAGTAGTTACTGTGTTACAATTGTAGCTGGAAATAACCAACACCTGAGCCTATATAACTATGTTGTTTGTATTTGTTAAGTTAGTGATGGAAGGTTAACCGAGCCAATATTGTTTTTGTTTTTGTGTAAGCAAGATAAGTTAGGCTCAAAGTTAGTTATTAGAACTGAAAAAAAAAAGTATTTTAATCATTAATGTGCTCACTCAAAACTTGGTCTCATAAAATTTTGGCAATCTATCCCATCATGATCAAAATATACATCAATAAATACACACCGATTTAGTTCTTTCGCAATCAAAATTTGCTGCAAATTCAACTTATAAGGGACTAAATTGTTGCAAATTGGACAAATTGGAGGCTAATATAGGATTTTTGTCAGTAAGAAATGATGCATCCCAACAACTATGCCTTCCCTCTTGTCTTCGATATATCAATAGGCCGCATTCACCGGTTGTGCCAGAAATTAATGACAATTTGACAGATACTTGTGTAATACGGTTTATTCATTCAACTTCAAGGTTTTTCTTATTGTTTGTTGTAGTCCCTTGTTGAAAGCACCCATAATTTGGGTGGCAAATATAGAAAGTAAGAATAGAAGGTAGAACGAAGGTGAGTTGACTTAGCGAAATATGCTATGACATGAGGCGTGTAGAATGTGTAGCATTCAGTTGTGGGATAGTAATACAATTCCGTCAAGAGTTTAACTAGTCCATAAAAAATATCGCTCAGGTACTGCTATTCAAGAAATAGTATCAGTTCGAGCAATCAGCCCGGAAAAGTAATATATATTTCCAATTTGATTTTAAGTTCCCAAAGGTCCTAGTTGTAGCATCCTACTTTTACTTTACCTTTCTTTAACAAAAACTGCTCGATCTTTTGCTGACAAAAGAGTTATTATACTGCCAAAAGAGTTCAATGAAATTAAAGTCCCCTGCAAGGTTATAGAAAAGTAACACAAATAAAATTGAAGTAAGAAAATGAAGTACCAGACTCATCCATTTTATCCACTTGTAAATTCAGAAACTCTATTTTCAACCGATTTTAATAGCCATTTGAATAAAGCTCCTTTCTCAATGCTGGATGACAAAGATATCTATATTCACACATATTTGCAGATTTAAATAAAAAATATATATTTCAATGGTGGATAACAAATAAAAAATAAATACTTAAGCGAAGCGAGTAAATGTAGATAATTTAAATAGATATATTTATAATCGTTAATAAACAAAGATGGAGACGAGTATCAAAGTACTTATCCTGCGAATATCTGGTAAATACTTGTTATAACAAAATTATTTTAATATTAATATTATTTAAGTAATTTTATTTGGATTTATGAGAATAATTGTTATACTTCAAATAATTGTTAGATTAATGCGAAAAATATCATTTTGTGTAGCAGCAAGGAATATTAGAACCAGGCTTGAACCTAAAGGTAGTGGGCCGTAGAAGAGTGTCTAGTAAAAGGAAGATAAAACCTAAACAAGTTGTAGAAACCACGCGTTAAGTTCAACTCATGAAGCATATTTCATTGTTGTGGGTTGTGAATTGTGGTGGGAATAGTCACATTGTTTCCATCTACCAAACACGCGCTTTCTGATTGTGCACGCACGAGTTGCATGACCTGAGTGAGTGAGTGTGAGGGGGAAGCAGATAAAAAGTGCCCAAATTCACATGGTATTTATAACAAAGTTCACCCGTTCCCTGTTCTTAGATGTCAGTGGAATCAAGATAGTAAAACATTGCACATGAAAAAGTCACAAGAAGCTCAATAATTTAGAAATTTTGCAAAAGACATCAACGGCAATAGAAGTTATTGCTTGTACTGATGCTATACTTTGTACACATCAGGAGCTAATTCCTCACATACTTCACACCAATCTGCATAAAACTCCACCACAGTGGGCTTCCCATTGGGCCGAGCCTGGAACACCCAACAACATAGTACAAATCCTATTAGCGAAAATGGAGCAGATACAGTGTATCAAATGCATACGGAACCGAAGAATTTGACTCAAGCACAATAATGATGAAATCTTCAAAGAAACAATTGGAATTCCAAAAATAAAATAAAATAAAACAAAACAAAATTCCTTATTGGCAACTATCTATATGCTGATGAAATTCTGAAATGGGGAGCTGTTGGGGAACAAACCTCTTGGGACGGTAATGCATGAGCACAGTGATCCTTCACAGGAACACCAAACAAGTGAAGCCTTGTGGATACTAAAAGTCCCAGAGCTCCTAAAAAGGAAACAATGGCGATTTTCTTCTTTATATCTTTGCTTGGGAATTTAGGAGGAGCACTTTTGGTGGAACTCGTCCCTTTGCTATTGCCAAGCTCTGCAATAGATTTTTCCTGACACCATAGGTTTAATTAAGAGTGGTCATTACAATTAACAGAATCATAATTATATAGATAAATGATTTCTTTAATACTTTTTTAATATGTACGGATAGTTTAATTTTAATATACTGCTGTAAAGATTAAATATTTATTAAAAAATCAGCACAGTTTAAGATTAGTTAACAGTATATAAAATATTTATATTTTCAGTCTATGTAATGGAATTAATTTTTCACAATAAAACACTAATATTGTTCGATAGATTAATATGAATTGCCAAAATTAATTGTGGACGTACCTAACAAAATTGAAAAGTAAATAAAGTAATCTTAATTATATAATCATATATTTGTATAGGAACAATAAAATAAAAAAATACCGTCGTGGGGGATTCGTCAAGGTTCGGATTTGTTTGGCACGCCAAGGTCTTGACTTTACGAGTCCTGTGACGCTGAAATGGATTTGCAACGATACGAGGTGGTTGAGGGATTTGTAAGCATGGTCGGAATATGTAGAGAAGTGGGAGGTTTAAAGACAAGCGAGCCATTGAGAGAGATTAAGGCAAGAACCAAGAAAGGAAAGATCCTCTGGTAACGTATTTGTAGCTTGTACCGAGTAAGTGGTCGCAACTACCACGGAACTGCTGGTGGTAACTTGTACGGTGAATTTGATTGCAACTCCTACTTTGAGTTCTCTCCTTTCTTCTTTGACTTCCTAACTTCTTTCCTTTCCTTCTATCCCCTTTGTTTAGCTCAGAATATGCACCTTCTATGACATAACAGATTTTAATGCTGAATTAAATAATAAGTGAAAACTCATTACAAGTGACAACTCGACCAGAAAAGTTCCTCAGTTTTCTGAATTTATCAATACCTCTATATTCTGTTAGGGTATAATGTACGGAGGTAGTGTTAAAACCATATTTAATTAAGAATTGGACAAGGAAATTAAGTGAAGGATTTTTAATTTGTATGCTATTTAATTAAGAGATATTTATGTACAGTGCTAAGAGAGAGAAAAAAATAATGCTGAAATATAATAAATAAATATTGTGATATAAAAAAACATTGTTATATAAATTGTTGTATATCAATCATATATCTTTTAATTAATTAAGGTTTTTGTTTGCACATCCAAGTTAGTAGTTGTTCTAATTATTACTTTATTAGTGTATTGTAAAACTTCATTAATGTAACTCATTATTGATCAAATTGAATTTTTTCTTTGCTATGTTTGTAAAATTTGTACAAAGGATTTTGAAACCTCTCAGGGTGATTACTAGGAGACTACAAATTTTAAAACAACTTTTTTCTTGGTGAATGACAAATCGTGAAAGAGTTAGTTGAAATTGAATAAAAGTTAAATTGCTTACTCATGATTCCATCCTATATTAAGATTTAACCTAATTGAAGTGTTATGACATAACCAATTGAGTGAAGTTATGACTCAAAAACAAAAATGACTTTTTGTACAAGATAATGCAACCTTAGTTTTTTTGGATTGAATTTATCCCTTGTGCAGGAATTATGGAAACATAACAAAGGCACTCAAAGAACTCAAGGTTAAATAGTCTAGCACTTTATTGTATAAGAGCTTATATGGGAAGTAATTCGACAAATTAGGACTAGGAGTCCTATTTATCGAATAAGTTGCGGCAGAGGAACATTTTCCCCAACAATGCAGGTGGTAAATGAGTTTGGTAAATCAATTACCTTGCAACATTTAAAAGGTGATATTTTCGTTTTGAAACAATTCTACTTAGGTTTTTATAAGGGCATGATAATTGATTATTAGTACTTGTAGACCATAAAAAATTATTAAATAAAAAGTTGTTTAACATTGTCAATTCTCATTATTTTAATTGTTTTTTTAAATTGTATTTGAAAAATAATTTAATTAGTTTCGGTGTTTCTAACTCGTGCCTCATTAGATGTATCTAAGTGAACCTTATAAAATCATTCACCAATGTTAGAAAATAAAAATTATCATCATGTGTAGCTTGGAAAAGGACCTCATATATCACAATTGATCAAATCAAAGCATTATGAAGAAAAATTATTATGTGACAAATGATAATCATCTTTGTTTGGATAAAGGATAAAAAGTACATTTTTTGATAATTAAAATTTACAAAAATAAAGAAATGAATTTTATTGTTTATAATTTTGAGAATGTTGTCACATAAGTGTCCTAATCTATGAGGCTACAAATCAACATCATTAGAGGTCAGCTAATTACATGAAGAATTTATATGTAGAGAATGTGATGGAATAGAATTACATTGATGTGAAATTAAATGTAAAAAAGAAACAAAAAGATTATGATCAAGTTTGTATGTGTATAAGCCTTAACAATTACTACAATTTCCAATTACTACAATTTCCAATCACTCTCAAAAAAACAACAGAGTGTCTTAAATAAAGAAAGAATCACCATGGAAGCAAATATAATATTTAATATTAATAGGCAATGAACTAACTTATAACAAATTGACGTGAAAAGTATATATATGAAGAACATCTTTTAGTGATAAGAGGGAACCTAATAGGACACTATAAGATAAAGTGGCATATATGTTACAAAGGATAATGGAGTTATTGAAAGCATTTAATGGAAAATATGAGAAGTGGTACTTGGATCTATGATCTATGTGTTAGGATTATATATGGAATTGCATGAATGAATGGAAAAACTCATACCAAAGTTTGATTGGTCCTAATGAGGTGAGTCATTTGCAATTGCACAAGCAATTTGATTCTACAAGACCTTATTAGTTGGTGTTATTGCAATTGACTCATGTGAAGATCATTTTCTTACAATTGTGTAGAGTGATATTCAATAGGATTTATTGTTGAGCCTTATTTGTTTGAGTGATTCTTCTTATGTTCAGGTGGGTAACCATGCAATTTAAAACATTTGTCTTTTGTGTGATCAAAGAGGCCACAATGAGCCTTCATGACCTATCTTTCTTGATAGATTTTTACTTGGACTAATGAGTAGATTGAATTGTAAAAGCAAGCTAAGATTTTGAAAGGTTAGTGAAATTTCCTATTCTTATTTTTTCTTCTTCTTGAAGTACTAAGGAGAAGACTCAATTAATTAATGGAGTTGGGTCTATGAGAAGGATTTATATCTAAATCTAGTGAAAATCTTCACCTAGGCTTGTAAGAAAGATCAAGACATATTTAATATGCATATGACAAAGAAAAGGTTGGACTCCGCCACACTTGCATATGCAAATTAACTAACTAATTTCACTAATTCAACATCAATCAATTTTAGAATCTTTTTTTAACTAAATTAAGCATTCGTAATATAATCAATTTGGGTTAGATAATTAAGCATCATCAGGCACCAAATCAATTTAAAAATCAAAATAAAACAATCAATTTAAAAATCAAAATAAAACCAATATGATTAAGTATTGCAGATCCTATTAATCTCAAATTGGAACATGTCAAATTAATTTTTCAACATATTCATTAAGAATGAGTTTGAATTGAATGAAGATCTAAGAAAAAAAGGGAATTAAAAAGAAAATAAAGAAAATCGAGAATTGTATTTTGAAATTAAAACAAAAACTCAAGATGCATAAAAAAATTCTTATACTAGTGAATTGGTCCAAAGATATTTAGTTTTTCATTGATATTTCACATAAAAAAATACAAAATAGAAAAAAAAAAAGGAGGAACTCATAATAGAAAATAAACCCTAAAACAAAAGTAATATCAAAAGCAAAGGGAAGTTCCTTTCTTTGACCTAAAATATGTGTACATTAAGCCTCTACCAAAAATATGGGATAATTAGATACTAATTAACCTAATTGCAATTAATGACTTAAAAATTAAGATACAAACACAACTTTGTGTGCTATTGTCCAAAAATTATTTGACTTTTTAAAAGACCGATCTAACTTAAAGTGTCTTCATAAAAGTTCTATAAAAATTTGTTTTGAAATTTGACATTGGTTTCGTATCATTTTGGCCTTGACAACCCATATATATATATATATATATATATATATATATATATATATATATATATATATATATATATATATATATATATATATATATATATATATATATATATATATATATAACACTTGTGTTGTGTAAGACTATATGAATAGAACACCACTTTCAACTTTGATCCCAATTTCATACATATTTCACACTAAATATGCTCAAAACATCTTCATGAAAAGTGTAGGTCTTTACTTAATCTTTTCATAGACACTAAGATTAGTTCAATCAAATCATCATAGTCAAATTTATGACTTAGATAAGGAGAAAATATCAAAATACGTTTAAATTAAAAAAATTAATGAAGGTTTGAATTAAAGTCCAATGATGCATCCAAAAACATATAACTCAACTAAATACTATTATTGGGAATAATGTATAGTAAACATTCAATAAAATGATGTATAAAAATGAGTGTCTCAAAGTTGATTAATCATTGAGCAATTAAAAAAATGAAAACTTGTAATAAAATGATGAGTTAATTGGTTACTTAACTCCATTTAAATTAAGATAATCAATTTTATTTGCTTTCCTCGTTAGTCCACCTTAGTTAGTGAATTCCTATGCGCTTGCATTTGGAGGTTAAGAAAAAATTGCCCACAACTTATTGACAAAAGACTACATTTATTTGTTAGCCAACATTATATTGTCTTATAAATGAAATAAAAGGATTTGAAATTCAACATCTTATACTTTTGAATAAGATCATAAGGTTAGATATGTTTTAAATTTGATAAACCCATTGTAAACAAATAAATAGAGATTGAAACACCCATTAAATCTCTAATGAGTTGGGAAGAAATGTAGTGTTGATATTATATATATATATATATATATATTTGTATAACTTTGTTATTTTGATATATATATGAAATGTTTTGAAATCAAGTGGAAGATATGTAGCTATTAGTTTTGTACCTAAAATCATCAAAACAACAAAAAGTAATTGTCATTGTATCCCTTTATTTTATCTCCATGTTCTTTCTAAATAATATATAAACATAGTAATAATAAGTTATAACATTGATTTTATATTGAATATATAATTTTCATGGTGTTTTAGATTGGGCCTCTAAGCAAGTGCAACTCAATAAACTTAACGTGAGGCACATCAATAGCTAAACACCCCATGAGCGATTAAAGATGATAAAACCTAGTTTATGATCTTCAGTTGAGGTTAACAACTTATATCATGATCTTAGATTGCTTGACATACTCACTCTGACATACATTATGAGAAAAGTACTCATCACAATAAAAGGCAATGCTCTTTTACAAAGTGCCACACACCTCTCTATCATGTTAGAGTCGTCTTATCACACCAAATTATTTTCTATAAACACTACTGGGTAAACCTTAGTCATCAATCATGACTAAAGTAGTAAGAATTTGATATCCATTTGTCTCGTCAAGATGTTTTATGTGAAGCCACAAACTAGCTAGAGTTTGTAATTGTGATGACTCAAAGTCAACCATGCATTTCCACTTATAGATATTAGACTACTCTCCTTCCCAAATATTTTCTAAATCTTTTTTTAAACTATATTGTTACTCTTCTTAAATCATGTTTTGACTTGAGCATCAAAATTTTTTTAGGTGTGACGACTTCATCTGTCATATTTCTTACATGCCACCAATCCTTAGACCAACATCTGTCCAAAGAATCATCTAATTTGAATGTGGTTATATCTCTCATAAATCACCTTAAATCATATAGACTTTACTAGTACTAATTAAAATAATATTTAATACATATTATTAAATAGTTTAAATTATTTTAAAAAGTAAATGTTAAATTTTTGTATACAACAAATAGTTTTTTCAATAAATACATATATGTTGACTTTTATTTCCTTAACCCCTTGTCCTACTTAGTTAGATGTTAATTATTTGTTAAGGAAATAAACATTGTAGTAACCTGGATCGTGGACGGGAATGGCGAAAAATTAAAAGTTTGGATCTGAATCCCCTCCGGGGAAGGAACAAAGATTGTGGAGTCACCACCGACATTTTCATGAGAAATGCCAAGAAACCATAGGTTGGATAGGGCAGGTTTGGAAATCTGGGCTCGAGAGTCGATTATGTATAGGGATCACCAGGTATCCCCATATGTCTACCACAATGTAGTTACCCTAACTAGATATATGAGATAAGATGACTTTTGCGTTATTGTTTGTCTTTCTAATGGAAGATACTTACAAAGGTGAGTGTGAGATTTTTTTGGGTTTTTTGGTTGAATAACTTGACAAGAGTTGCCTCTTGCTCGTACATATCTCCTACTACAATGAAAAAATCAAATTTTACATAGTTTTGGAGGCAGGTATGGTTAGATAGAAAAGAGGCGAAACAAAGTCGGCTCTGTTGGGATGGAAGGTGCTAAGACGGAGTCGACCAAGTGAAGTGGAAGGTTGCCGATCAGAGTTGGCCAAAAATTATGGAGGGGGGCGATACTGAGTCGGCAGGCTAGAAGGGAAGCGATGCCAAGACGGAGTTGGCTAGTTGGAAGTGGAGGAATGTCGAGACGGAGTTGGCCGGGGCGAAGTGGAAGGGTGCCGAGATGGAGTCGAGCAAAAAGGGATGGAAGGGATGCCAAGACGGAGTGGGTTAGTTGGAAGTGGAGGGGGCCGAGATGGAGTCAGCCAAATGGAATGGAAGGGATGCCGAGACAGAGTTGGCCGGGGGCAAAGTGGAAGGGTGTCGAGATGGAGTGGAAGGGATGCTAAGACGAAATTGGCTAGTTGGAAGTGGAGGGGGCCGAGATGGAGTTGGCCAAATTGAATGGAAGGGCCGAGTTAGTCTCGGCCTAGGGGCTATGTGTATGTTTCAAAAGTAAGAGGGGATGGACTATCCGTTAGGTGTCCATAGGCTGGATGAAAATGGACTTTCCAATTGGTGTCCAAAGTTTAACAGGGGGCAGACTGTCTATTGGCATCCATAGAGATGGATAAAATGCGCTTTCCATTGGCGCCCGAGAAGTCTGGAAAAAGATGTACTGGGAAGCTTAAGATGAGATGCTAGGGAGTTTTAGAGTTTAACGTTGGGGAGACTTTGGAGTTGAATGCTGGGGCGTTTTAGAGTTGAATGTTGGGAGGGGCTGAGACCAACTCGAGTCCAATAGTGCCAACCGGTCCTGTAGGAGCCGTCTCTTAGTCAATCCTGGTTTCGATCACATAGGAGTCGGTTCCAAAATTGACTTGTACCTTGGAATCGACTATACAGGGGGCCGATTCGGAGTCGGCCCCAAAAGGTAGTATAATGTTGGGGTAGATGGAGGGAAGCTGTGCACTAGCTTTAGAGTTGGGGGCTTTAAGGTGGGTAGATGCAAGAAGAAATTTTGGAAGTCCTTACCTTGTATGTTGGGAGCCCAATCTCATTGCAGAGTAGTTGAACTTCTTCTCAAGAACTTCTACAGTCCCCTTCTAGTTCTTCCATTCGTCTATGAACGTTTGAACTTTGAACGAGGATTTTCAGAAACAGTATGCTTAGAGGTTCTCTTGGTTCACCAAGTTTTCGACCTCTTCCTTCGCTCAAAGTCCAAAGACCAAACCTAAAAGCCCCTTCTCTATTTAAGCCTCGATCCTTTTATAGGCACACCTCTCACCCTCATGTCACCATTTGCAGATCTTCAAGGAGATCTCCTCATTAATGTGTTTGCGCAATATCCTAGATTCCATTAATGCTCTGATGCCTGCTAAGAGGGTTCTTGACTTTCTTTGCTCGTTGTCACCTCCGCATCCTCCCTACCTTCTTTTTTTTTCAGGGGGAAGACGACTTTGCACGAGTCCCCATCTTGGCTGTTCTTGTTTGAGGTCCATCGAACAGAGTAATGTGACAAGGTTCGCTTCTTCATGTTGTTTTGACACGCCTCTCTTTGCTTTTCCTTTTTGATACGTTTGCGGTTCCGTTTTCCTTTTTTGCTTTTCCTTTTTTTTTTTTCACGGTTTCCCTCTATCTTTTTCGTTTTTTTCTTTTTTTTTCTTTTTCTTCATTTTTTTTTCTTTTTTCTTTTTTCTATCCTTCCAGTAATGCAGACAGGAAAAAATTGGAATAAAACATTCATGTTGTCTCTTTAATGTTTCTTTCCCCACTATTTATTAGGAGATGCATTGTTTTCTTAAACTTATGGTATGGCGCCATGCTATAACTGTGTGCGACTTTTCCCATAACCTTTGTAGTCTTACATAATTTGTTTTTTTGACGACAAAGTTATCGTCATCAAAAAGTGTTCTTGGTTTACTACCAAATGTTTCGATATTGAACTAATGTATACATCACTCTGTAAATTGTTTTATTTTAATTCCGAGTAAATGAAAGTTATAATATTTGTTATATATAATTCTTACTCTTTTTTCATTTTTTTCTAATTACATTTTATTTATATTCATTCTTTGACAAAGTGGGTCTAGGCTTGGGGCAGGGAGATGCGAATTATGAGTTCGTGGCAGTCAAGGGATGCATGAGGGAAACGATGATAACCTGAAAGGACAAGTCTCAGTTTGTGCATAGCTTTGTAATGACAACATGATTAGTCAAGTAAAGGAGTTGACAGAAAACCCTACAAATTTTTATGATAACTTAAAAGTTAGTAAATAAATTCGCAAAAGAAAAACTGCAGAGTACTTCAAGATTTTTCTGCCAAAATTAAAAAAAAATAACAGATGAATTGGTAGGAAAGTTTGTAAGAAAATTACTTGTGAATTTTTCTTCAAATTAATTTTTTTTTAAAATATTTCTGAAGATTTAAATGGTAAGAAAATTAGCAGAAAATGTAAAAGTTTCTTGTACAACTTCTTGCACTTTTAAATCTACAGGAAAAGACTATATAATAAATAAATTTGTAGCAAAATTTGTAGTGCTAAAAAGTTTTCGAGAAATTCATGAATTATTAATCGTGATTATATACAAGCAAAACATTGAGATAGAGAAACATCTTGAGAGTGGGTGTACTCTAGCAAGTTGTACGTTGTCCTAGGAGCGGAAAGTTATTTGTGAATTCTTCAGTTCCATCGTGGATTGTTGGGTTTTGTTTGGATTAACCAAATGGATTAGGCAAGCCAAACGGACAAAAAGATGAGCAGTTCTATTAATTAATGTGTTTAGGTCAAGTAGTTGAAATATTTGATCTAACTCAATTTTTCACAAATATTTTTTTTATGATAACTCAGTGTCTTTCTTTCAGGAGTTATTTTTTATCTCCTTTTATAGTCATTTTTTTTATTATGTTTCTTGTGGATTGTGCTGTCTAATGTATGTTTTTGTTGCTGTGTTATAGTCAATACCTTCAGATTCTTGTGATGTTACTTAACTTCTGGCTATACAGTCTAACTACTATAGCATACTAATTGTATCTTCTGATTCCTACAGTATTCATACGGTGTTACTTGACCTCAGACTGTGCCGTAAAGTATGTTGACTGTACCTTCTAATTCCTATTACATACCTGCGATGTCTTCTTACTTTTGGTTGTGCATGCGTGATTCATACTAATTTTGAGTTTTTATGATAGGATTGATAAATATTTTTGTCAAGTTAAAGTTGATCGTCTTAATTGATTATTTGGTATCCGACTATCTAGCCGGTCTAGTATAAAAAATTTAAATACAAATGTATACAAATTCATGACGATAACTTCCTATTGGTTGATTAATAAATTACATAACAATAAAAAAGTCAAGGAATGAAACAAAAATAAAACCATGTCAATTCGTACATCATGTTTCGTTGAAAGTTTTCGTTTTGTCGATCAATTTAAAAAAAAAGATATGGACTAATTAATTGCAATCTTTGCTCCTTGAGGAGTTCAAACCCCAACCAAGAGTGGGTGGGGGTGAAAACTCCAAGCCCGAAAAAAAGACATGTTAAGTGATTCACACTATGCAGGGCGTTACTATATATCTCAAGAAGCGAGCTAGCTGTTCCTAATTAACTATGAAAGTTTGAGGGCATAAGCTTACAAATTAAAGAAACATAAGAAAATGGTAGATGTTTACTAGGTGGCAGCACTAATATAAATATCTTCTATTCTATCACATTAGAAATTAGAATATACAACAGCTCAAGTTTCAGGGTTCCAAAAGCATGTGTTATAAGGTGTTGTGCAGGAAGTGTGGGAAATATTCCTGGGGAGGATGCAGCAAACACTTGAGCAGTGTGTATAAAAGCATTGAGGAGGGTAATCACTGCATGTGTCGCTCATGGCCTGGCGTTGTCATACCCCAACCTACTGAGCAACCAACACAATCATGTACTCCACCCCAAGGTACCATAACTATGTTGTTTCATTGTTGGAGATGTGCAGGTAACATTATTAAGGGCCTGTTTGGTTGTGCGTTCGAAGGAGAAGAGCGCGCCACTTTCAAGCAAGCATCTTGAAGTAATTTCTGGCTCTTTTTTAAGATTTTATGTGAATTTATAGTTAATATGTGTAATTAAAGTTTATCCAAACTCCTACTAAGTGAAAAAATTGTTTTTGTTTCAGCTTATTTTTGGGGTAATAGAGAACATTAGCCTTCATTTCCTTTGGTTATTGAATGAAGCAAAGTGATTGTACGAAAGGAATAATAAACAGAGACGAGTTTAATAAGCTATGACTTGTGTAGCTACTAGCTAGCTAATATTGCACTATCTTGAGACATGTATGAGAATTAATGTGTATTATTCAAGTATTGAACTAGTTGAATAGGACACTTGAACCAAACCAATCGCTGATTTAAGTGACAAGATTAATTGAAATATAGAATAGTTTAGAGCAAGGAGAAGCTTGACTAAGAAACTCGCTAAGTGGCTTATAAAGATGAAATTTACCTTTTCTAAATGCTGTTTTCTGAAGGTAATGGGAATCCTCAAATTCTTGAAGCAGTCGCAGTGGATAGTCTGCAATAAATATTTTAGCTTGCTGGTGGGATGCTGAGGACAGATAGAAAGAGAGAAAAAAAAAACAGTATTTTTTGGATACCCTCTTATATATGTTGCTCCTAGGGATGGCTGACATAATACTTAAAAACACCATATATGTTAATGAAAAAATATTAATCTTTTAGCTTGTTTTTGTTAAACATATATATTTTATTTCATATAAATTAGACAGATAAAATATGTTTTTAGTCAAAATTTATTTTATTTATTTATCTTTTAAAACATATATTTTCTTTTATCTAATTTTTAAATTTGAATTAATATTATTCTTTTAAAATAGTGGTCGTTTTCAATTTTGAAATATAGTTTTAAATTTTTTATTAATTTAAGACATAAAATTTATTTAAATATATTGACCTATCTAAAAACTATGAAATTTAACTAATATTTAAAAATATCATAAAAATAATAAAAATCACATAAAAAGTAAATTTTATATAAAAATTAATATCATATTTTTTTTGTTTTTAAGTTACTTGTAAGACCTAGTTTCACATATTTTTTACTTTATTTATAATTTTTTTTATTAAACATTAATTGATTTCCATAATTTTTATATAAGTAATCATGTCTTAAATTAAGAAAAAGAATAAGTTTAAAATCATACTTAAAAATTGAACTATTTAAAAAAATATTAACTTAAATTTGATAGTTAAATAAATAAAATGAATCTTTTAAAATATAAAGAATAAAAACAAATTTTAATAAGACGAAAAAATTTTATTTTAACCTAACTAAATATGGATATTGTGCCTCTATATTTACTAATAATCAATCGTGCCGATAAGAGAATATAATATATATTAGTTCAAAATACTTTTATATATATATATATATATATAATTTTTCTTGGTGTATAATGATGTAATGTAGGTGGTCATGTGTTAAACTAACCCACATTAGGGTGTGCATGTTTTTCTATGTTTATGGTTCAATTAATAAAGAATAATTTCCTCTGTTCTTGTGCTGATTGTTATATAATGGTCCAACTTCATCTTGGCACCTAACTTTGGATTTAATTATTATTATTTTATCTTTTATCATGGTTTTGTGCTCCCTTTTTTAACCTACTCTTTGTAAATGTGTGTATGTCCTCGAGCGAGGGAAAGAGGAGGGCGGGAATTGGTGAACGAGGGAGGAACATTTGGAATTTTAAATATAAGAAAACAGTTTGATTTGAATTCATTATCAATATAAAAATTATTAATAAGAAATAGTAATTAATTAATGGTACAATATATATTTACACAAGGAAGTTAGTGAAATTGAAACAAGTAGCCATTAGCATAGTTTAAAACTTGGGAGAAAGGAAACTCACGTTGCCTAATCAAAGAGCTACCCTGAACTCAGTCTTGTAGTTATCCCTTTGTTATTTTGGTTTTGGTGGTTTGTCTTTATATTGTCCTTTAAGAACGCCCAAATGCATGGCCAGACTAATAGGGTACATTATTGACACTGTGACACGACTTCTTTTGTGTAAATCGTCTGAAGGTGAGACACCAAACACGTGAAAAGCAGCATCAAAGACATGCCTATTACCTATTAGCAAACCACATTCTCAAATAATTGGTCCATCCTCCAAATAACTTTGTTCATTCAAAGACATTTGAAACCCATGTAGGCCAAGTGGGGCTTATTTGACCATTTCCTCATCCTCGTTCAGGATATTGTGTCCATAGTCTTTCTTCTTAGACGATCACAAAACACAATTTGATATTTTGTCCACATTTTCGACTGTCTCAATTTGAACATTTGAAAATACCTTCCGTTCACTTTGAACGTGTGAGTGGAATAAATAACAATAATTTATCTTACAATGACAGTCTAGTTATTAAATGCAGCCATAAATTCTGTAAGGAGGGATGAAAGGGTAGATATGCCAACATAAATGAAGGGTAGGTCTTTTACTTTGAAAAAAAAAAAATAAGACATTTCCAGAAGGTAGACCAAGGGGACCAGAAGTGAAAACTTCAAAAGTTTGAAAACTAAAAAATCTTAACAATAATGATTTAGAGATTCATATCAGGCACCTTTCTTTTTATATACCATTTGCTATTTGTGACTATTTATATGTATGCCCACTTGATAAAGTAGCAAAATCTTGAACCAATTAAAGCCCATCGAGTGAGTTTATGAGCTGGAGCCTGGTGGTGGTCACAAATTTCAAATCCATTGTTTCGTAGTTACATTTAACCACTAAAATTGACCCGTGCTTATAGTTGCAGACTCGCCCCTAATTTGAACGATGTTATTGTCATTTATTCTTTGCAACTGACATT
Organism: Mucuna pruriens; assembly: GCA_025330945.1. NCBI lineage: Eukaryota > Viridiplantae > Streptophyta > Magnoliopsida > Fabales > Fabaceae > Mucuna > Mucuna pruriens. Next base: position 956,390 of record JAENHJ010000004.1, on the reverse strand, counting down.
GACAGATAAAAAGTAGTAACACGTTACTAATCACAGTGGTTAAAATTGATTTCATTTTCTGGTAGTACTAGTTAATAGAAGGACTTCATAAATTTCACGATCTCGTGAAGCCTATTATCATTACTAACTGCAACGGGACAGACAGTATCTCATCGGTTCAGTGCAATATAATGCTAATTGATTTATTAAACAAAGCGAACCAAGTAAGTCAACAGGTTGCAAAACAAAAATTCCATTTATAAAATATAAAATATTCCATCATTTGCGCAAAATGCAAGAACCGGTTGGTAAGCAATGAGATATATGGGTAATAGGTGATTATTGTCTTTTCAAGGGTTATAAGGAGAAAACTCAACGAATGCACTTCCCTTTTGTTGAGTCTATTTACCCTCTTAAGTCATGAGAGAGAGAGAGAGAAACAGTAGGTGAGAGTGAAATTCTGATCTGATTCATAGAAAAGAAAAAGAAAAGAAGGTTTGGTAAAGGAGGGAAAAACGATCCAATATGATCCCCTTTTGAGGAATTTGCTCAAGGTCCATTTGTCGGCTTTGAGTTTGTGGATTCCATTCTGTTTCACCAATATTTTATTTTCTTTTCTTTAGTTAAAGTGTCATCTGTTGTTTTCTTTCATAAAACCTAACAGAAGGCACAAACAAACAATTTCTTTCATTCTCATCTTCCCTTTCTTTTTTTCCAACTGGTACTCCAAGTCAAGTCCATTTCACCCTGCAACACTACCACAACTCCGGGTATTATCATCCCCTCATATCTTGTATCCGTCCAACCTTTCATAGTCGCAAAATTTTCAGTGTCTCTACCCTCCCTGAAATCATTCGCATCCTCATGGATCTCACTGTCCAGTAACCTAAATTGAAATTCCTGGAAAGCAAAAAAATTATATCATATATTTAATTTACAGAGAAAAATGTCATCAGCAGAAAAACCCAGCTCTAAGGGACAAGCATGGTTAGATGATTATCTTCCTCTCATTAAAATTTTCTGCAAGATTTTTTTTTTTTTTTTTTTTTCTCACAGTTTCACTCTGCAGGTTTTGCACAACGGGATTGCCAAGTGACATTGTGGTGGAAGTGGATGACATGACATTCCATCTCCACAAGGTAAGCCTCAGAACACAGAACACCGAATTTCTCAAACACGCATGGGTCCATTTCCACTTACAGTAGAGACAACATTCCGTACTTCATTCTCTGAAATTTGTCCCTGATACCTATTTCAGTTTCCTCTCATGTCAAAAAGCCGAAAGCTCCACCACCTGATAACGCAGCAAGAGGCGGCGACTCATTCCACTGTCCCGCAGCAGCAGCAAGAAACCGAAGATGAAGACGAAATCGTCGAAGAGCAGTGTCACGTGACGTTCGCCGATTTCCCCGGAGGCTCGGAGGCGTTCGAGATGGCCGCGAAATTCTGTTACGGCGTCAAGATCGACCTGTCCCCTTCCAATGTGGCCGCGCTCCGGTGCGCCGGCGAGTTTCTGGAAATGACCGAAGATTACTCCGAAGACAACCTCGTTTCCAAGACGGAGAGGTTCCTCTCCCAGCACGTGCTCAAGAGCCTCAAGGACTCTGTTAAAACCCTAAAATCATGTGACAACTTGATGCCTATGGTGGAAACGCTCGGAATCACGCAGCGCTGCGTCGATTCTGTAGTTTCCAGAGCTTCGTCCGCTGATCCTGCATTGTTTGGCTGGCCAGTGAGCGACGTTACTTCTGCGTCCAAACAGGTCCTCTGGAATGGAATTGACGGTGCCGGAAGAAGAAAGGCCGGCGCTGGTGCCGCTGCCGGCGCCGGTGACTCTTGGTTTGAAGATCTTGCGCTTCTGCGTTTGCCTCTGTTCAAGCGATTGATTCTTGCGATGAGAACAGCGGAGCTGAGTCCTGAGATTATTGAGACTTGCGTGATGTATTATGCTAAGAAGTACATTCCCGGAGTTTCGAGATCGAACCGGAAGCCGTTGCCGTCGTCGTCGTCTTCCTCCGTTGCGACGGAGGCGGAGCAGAAGGAGCTTCTGGAGACGGTGGTTTCGAATCTTCCACTAGAGAAGAGTTCGAAGGCCGCGACGTCGACGAGGTTTCTGTTCGGATTGTTACGAACGGCGAATATATTGAACGCTTCTGAAGCTTGCAAAAACGCGTTGGAGAAGAAGATAGGATTGCAGCTCGAAGAAGCCACGCTCGACGACCTTCTCGTGCCGAGTTACTCATACCTGAACGAAACGCTTTACGACGTGGATTGCGTGGAGAGGATTTTGAGCCACTTTTTGGAAGGTTTAGAAGCAAGATACGCCGCAACAACCGAAGACGCGGCGGCGAGGTCGCCGGCGCTGATGCTCGTCGGAAAACTCATCGACGGCTACCTCTCCGAGATAGCCTCCGACGCGAATCTCAAGCCGGAGAAGTTCTACAATTTCGCCATCTCGCTTCCCGATGAGGCCAGACTCTTCGACGACGGTCTCTACCGCGCCGTCGATGTGTATCTCAAGGTACCGATTCCGTTGCGATTGCTATTTTCCGTTGCGAATTTCCACTTTCTCATTTGATGATGGAATTGTCGATTGTGTTGATTTGCAGGCGCATCCATGGGTCTCGGAAGAGGACAGGGAGAAGATTTGCGGATTGTTGGACTGTCAGAAATTGACGCTGGAAGCGTGCACGCACGCGGCGCAAAACGAGAGGCTTCCGCTGCGCGCGGTGATTCAGGTGCTGTTCTTCGAGCAGCTTCAGCTGCGACACGCCATCGCCGGAACGCTGATGGCGGCGGAGGCGGCCGCCGAACCGGGGAGGCAATCGGCGGCGCTGGAACGAGAAGCAGAGGACGGCGGAGAAGGGTTAGGGTTAGAGCACGTGCAGGAAAGGAACGGCACGTGGCGTGTGGCGGTGAGGGAGAATCAGGTGCTGCGCTTAGACATGGATAGCATGCGGACGCGGGTGCATCAACTGGAACGCGAGTGTTCCTCTATGAAGAGAGTCATCGCGAAGTTTGACAAGTCCGGCGGCGGCGGCGGCGGTTGGAGGGCCTCGCTAGGGCGGAAGTTCGGTTGCAAGTTTAAAACTCAGGTCTGTGATTCGCATGAGTCAACGGCTGTTGATACCCGCAAGGGACGCCATCAGCAGCAGGCACAGCATCATCCCCATCGTGAATAGTCACAATGCTAAACTTCCTCCTCTCACGTGAGAATCATTGTTGGAGTAAATTCGATACGGGTCCCACATGTAATTGTTCATTTTTTTTCTTTAATTTTCCATAAATTTAACTTTAATTTATTAATATAATAACTTTAGCTTCTCAAATATTTGGCATATGAAAATATGAGATGGACTTTTTTTTCAGAAACTTTTATCTAATTTAGTACTACTATAACATAAATATATGTTAACCTTGTTAATTTTAAGATAATCTTATTTTACAGACAAATTTCTTTTTAAGATGTTTCTTTCTCATCGCTAATTTGCTATCGAGCTCCAGTGCACCAATTATTGGGTTTAAATTGTTTGAGGTGAGCAACTTTTGAGGTGATGGCGATGTGTTGAGAAGCACAAGACATGAAATTATCGGGTATGAATGATAGTGGGTGGCATGGTGGAGACAATGAATAGGTAATGCTAATTTCTTCGAAGTTTGTGAGATTATTTTTGTTGGTTACAGTATTCAATCACACTCACAATTGCTTCTAATAAAAGATGGTTATGTTAAAGTGCTTTTCCGAAACTGAGAGTACTCGTAATCATTATCCGCAGAAGCAGCTACAAAGGCTTCTTCACTTTCTGGGTTTGACGCTGGACTCATTATTGTTTTTGCTTCCCTATCTCGTTGAGCAACAGTAAAGTAACCTTCCTTTGATTGGATTTGGGTGGAAGGGGTAGAAATAGTCAAACTTATTATTTCATGTGTTCCTTAATTCTATAACCATCATCATTATGTGGGGGAGTTTATAGTCGGAAATTTTGAGCATTCATTTCTAGGTGTGTTCTTTTATTATTGTTGTTGACTTGAGAACATGGAATTGGAAACTAGAAACAATAGACAAGTTGGCATACATGAAAGGAACTTTTCTCTCTGCATTATTATTCAATGTAAATACTTATCAGTATTTTTGAAGGATATTGAGTAATAGAATAAAAATAAAAAATTATTGTATAAAATATTTGATATTTTTGTTTTTTAGTAAAATTATTTAACTAATTTCTTTTATAATTACCATAATTAGGGTCTATGATTTCTAAGGTTTCCAAATATCTTTACAAATTTTGGGTTTTTTTTTTAGTTATAGGACTAATTTTTTGTTTCAGGTTTAGTCACACTTAATTAATAACTAATGTTTTTATCAGTTTGCTAGTGAGACTTATTTTTTAATGTTTGAACTTAAACATCTATTAAATACTGTATTTCTCAAAAATTTTAAGAGACGGAGGTTATGTAACTTGCAATGATAAATAAATTGTTCTTTACTCAAATATTTTTTTGACCGATTGTATTAAAAAAATAATATAAAAAGTGCTTTCTATTTCATATCTTCCTTAACTTATTTAGAGTACAGATGTTATTTATAACTTTTGATATATCTAACAATTTTCTAAATCGATTGCATTAAGAAACTATTTGAAAATTTTAATATAAGTTTTTTAATTTCAGTAAAAGAAAATAAGTTATACACATATAATGTAAAATAGTTGTATACATATAGTTAATAACAAAATCATCATGTTTATTAATTTTTAAAATAACTATCTTAAAGTAGTATAAATGATAATTTATAATTAAATGACAGTGTAAAATTATTTTATTATAAATATATTATTATTATTAAACGTATTTTTGCTCTTATTTCAATTTTTAATTTTCATTGTCTAGTTCAACAAACCCAAGATCTCTTGATTCAAGTATTTTCAAATTAACATTAATGATGTATGCTTCAACTGACATCACCATTCCTCTCATATAAGAATGACTTCAATCTTCATTTTTGTTTTCCTAAAATTTTTTTAACCCAAGTGGCCAACAAACTAATGAGGGGATAAATTGAGTTTGAAGTTATTTTGAAAACCTTTTGTAAAGAAAGTAGATGATATAATTATTGAATCAATTTAAGCTATTTTTCTTTGATAAAGCAACAATGATAATTAATGTTAAAATATTTTATTTTTGCAAATATGGTAAAGTATACCAAATGTGCATTAAAAATAATATAAATTTAATAAATAAAAGAGAAGAGTTAAAGAAAAGTGCCTCATAATTTATCTTTGTTTAATTACCAACCACTTATGACTTACGTCCAGTACTTAAATAAAATTCAAGAAGATTTTTCTTCCACTAATTTGATAATAGATTTACCATGATCAATCCAATACAATTAGAGATGCCTCACCCTAAACAACCTACAATAATAAAGATAATTCACCCTATTCAATCTAAGGAATTTCTTATCCTTAAAACTTGCGACTATAAAGAATGTATTATCCTATTCAACTTAAGGAATTCATCACTGTTAACATAAATAAAAAGGTAAATAACACTCAAAAGATGAAATATTACAACATGAAGCTATTATTAATCTATAAAAACAAGAAAGATTCAAAAATTACAATTGTGAAAAGATGATAATGATAATGAAAACATAAGGTAAGGAGGACATATCTTTGGATAAAATAATTATCACTATAGAAAAAAATGTAACTCGTGGTATCTTTTAACGTACAATATTATATATAGGTTTGATGTCATAAGCACATCAAATTATTGGAAAATGTAATGCTAAAAAATAAAAAAAGATTAAATATAAAATCAAGATTTAAAGATTAATGGAGATGAAGTGTAAAATTAAGGTTTAAAGGATAGTGGAGATGAAATGTAAAATTGAGGTTTAAAGAATAATGAGATAGAGATATAAAAATGAAGTTTAATCAATAATAAAAATGAATTCAAAATATAGTTTTTATTATTTTATGTAAAATGATATTTTTATAATAACAAATATAAAAAAATATCTATTTAGTAAATTAGGAAGTGTAACCGAAAAGTTCGAAATAATATTGAAAACTAAAAGTTGAGATTCAATAGAAGAAAATTTTGATTATTGGAGCTTGGAAAATTTTGTTTCAAGTAAAAAATGGCATTTATAATCGATTAAGTCCTCAAAATAATTGATTACGGTTGTTTGCAACATTTATAATCGATTATTACCATGAAATAACTGATTGTGTTGTTAAAAAATAATAAAAGTAAAGATTATATCGAAATAATTTATTAAGGAAGTAAAATCATATTTTCAAAAGCTTCAGCCTTAAGAAAAATAGTACAAAATAATGAAGAAGCTATGAAATCAGTTTAAAATTTTAGATTTTGGGGCATGTAATTTCATATGAAAGCATATTTTTTAAGAAGTCTTATTCATTCAAGATTAGCATAAGAGATTTTACATTTTAATCTAAAAGGTTGAAAATAGAAACTAAGGTAATGAACATTGGCAACTTTATTCTTCATAGTCGGTCTTCACCAAAACTTTTACGTCTTGGTTATGTCCCTTTACGAGTTCGTAGTTCTTAGTGATCTTTCAAATCAAATCTTATGAAGTGTTTTATATACATGAATTTTCTTCTCTTTTTTTATTATGATTTCTTTTTCAAATCCTAGTCTCCTTTTTGTTTCAATCTTTAACCTTGTTATCTTTCTCTCTTAAAGATGACATGTGTATGTTGTATGAAAGCTTAAAATAGTATATTCGAAGGTTACAAACGACGTCGTTAAGTCACATAAAATGTCATTTTCTTCTACAACAATAAAATGGTTATGAATTTTCTTTTCTCTGGTTACATGGGCCAAATACAAGAAATTTGACTACTTCTTTTTGTTTCTTTTTCATCCAATAGGAATTCAATTTCATCCTCCAAGGTGTCATTCTTTTTTTTTTGTTCAACATTTCTTTTATTATAAAACCTTCCACTCGAATTACATTCATTCATCTTTGATAAAGCTTTATGCACAACTCTTTTCTACACTCCAAGAACGATTTTCTACTCTAACAAACCTACAATACACTAGAAAATGAGTGTTAAAGTGTACAAAGCAATGGTGGTAACTTTGTCAGACATGAATGAATATAATATGAGTAAGGATTTATAATAACAAAAATGTGGAACAAAAATGGAAGGAAAGCTACCTTGTAGAAGAAATTGAACTCCTATTAAATAAAAGATAAAAAAAACAAAGGAAAGAGCAATCGAATTTCTAGTATTTGGCCCATGTGTTGTGTTGTTTATTATTATGAATTTATAATTTTTGAATTGAAATATTATATATATGGGGGACAAAATGTTTGTAGGGGTATTAAAAAAAAAGACTTTATACATCATTTGTTTCTATAACTAATGTAGGAATAAGACTTTCAAGATTGATTGCAATTATAATTAACGTAGAAAGGTGACTTTCTATATAAATTGTGACTATAACTGATCTAGAAATTCACTTTCTACGTCAATTCCAAATTCGATCTAGAAAGTATCAACTTTCTATATCGATTGAGGCTACACCTGTATGCAAAATCAAACTAGGATGTGGAACATAATTTATATTAAAAGTCATTTTTACTAGTATTTTAACCCTTATAAATGCATGAGGTAAATATATTTTAAGTGCAATAACTTAATTATATAAATTAAAATTACTTTATTATATTTTGTCCATGAATTAAATTATATAAAACTATAAAAATAACATTTAGTTTGAAGATAATAGTATAGTTTTAAAAAAAGAAGATATATTAAAGACAATAGGATTTGTTAGAATGTAAAATAAAATAGGATTTTATTTGACTTAAAAAATAATAGTAATTATTATAGTTTAATATAAAATGTTATTTCATTTAAATTTCAAATTGAAAATAATGATATACTCATAATATTGATTTAAACTTGAAAAAAAAAATACATATTTATAAGTTGTGTGTAAAGATCCACTATGTAATGAGAGAAGAAAAAAAATATAAAAGTGAGTTAATTTAGAGAGTACGGATAGTGATAGTGATATACCCAGAGTTTCACAATCAACATTCCCAAACAAAGAAGCTTCAAGAACACACAAAGTTAAAGGAATTAAAAATTGTAAGGATAAGAAATTAGAAAATTGACTGAGATTAGAAGTGAACTCGCCACTAATCTTTAGGGTTTAGATAAGAGAAATAGATATTCACAACAAACATCTTGGAAACTTGATGAAAGTTAGGATTTTTGTTCAAGGACAAGATAATAGAGAAATCTCTCACAAAGTGTCATGCACAATTCTATTCTAAGTGTAAAGTGATTAGCTTAATTACATCTTGATTTTATATAGACTTTCACTAATATCTAATTAGTCTTAAGCTAATCATAAACTAAGCTAAGAGAAGGTCCAAAGTAACCAAAAATGCAACCAAACATACAAAAGCTCAATTTGGTCACAAAAGCTACACATTTAGTGACCAAATTTTTAGTTTCTAAAGGAAACTTCCTAAATTGGACTTTTGGGCCCAATTTCAAGATAAGCCAAGGAGATACAAGCATTCTACAATAAAGTGCAAAGTATAATATGTCTTAAAAGGTACTATACAAGGCCAACTTGACAGCTAAACAAAGTATACAAAGTTTGACTTTCATTGGGCCGTCCTTAGCCTTGAAGAAGGCCTAACTCCTTGTGCACTTCTCTTATATTCTTCTCATCCTATCCATTACATGGGACCTTGAAATGCAATGCTCTCCTTGGTCTTGACACCTTCTTGAGTGTCCTCTACAAGCTTGCCCATGTTCACATAAGAGAGTTCCATACTCCAAAGTAAGTACTCAAATTTATAATATAGGAGTAAATTATAAATAAAATACAATAATTATATTTAATGAAAATAAGAAATTATTATATAAGTCTATAAAATATTTATACTTATACTTACTAGTGTAGAAAAGCTTTATAGATAAGTTTTCAACTTTTTATATCAATTCTAAGTGTAAATAGAAAGATAATTGATATAGAAAGGGGGTATTGTTTAGATCTATTCTAGTAAACTAATATGGAAAGTCTATTTTTTTAAAATTAACACTAAAACAAATAATTTTCCTAATATGAAGCAATACAATAAAAAAAAAACAGAGGCATAACTAATAGGAAACAATACGTCCAACCAACACACAATATCAATGACATCTTTCAATATATATACAAAGTACAACACATAAAAATAAAGTGAAATTCATATAAACACAACTCACTGAATTTAAATTAAAAATTTACTAAAACCGTAAAGTGCACAATACGCCAAAATTGTAATAGAGAGTGGAGGTTATAAAGCATTTATAATAATAAAAAAATATTCTATTAAAAATATTGTATTTAAGAGAGCACTTAATTAAATACTATTTATTTTAAATAAAAAATTACTTATTTAAATGAGTGTTCTCTAAACATCTCAAGCTCAGTAGTTTTGAAATCATTTCAACCATTAGATGTAAGACATTAAATTTGTCATAAGTCATTCACATGAGTAAAAGGTAAAGAAGTTCAGATTCACTCATTCTCTCTCTCACTCTCTCTGTTGATTTAGGTGATTAATAGATTACCTAACATCGACTAGATTGGATTAATCAATCATAATCTAACACAATTTCAAACCTCAAGAGAAATCATAATTTTGAAAATAGATCAAGAATTGAAAAGAAAACGAGACATACAATAAAATTTGCAAAAGAGAGAATTAAGAACTCAAATATAGTCGCAATCATGGAGCCTTATATTGACAAAAGATTTTAACTTTTCATGGAAATCACCTCAAAAGTGAAAAACCAAAAACTCATAGAAAATCACAAGATAGAAAAAAAGGGAGAAAATTTGTGTTCCAATAAATTTCCAAGGGTAAAGTATTTAGAGTATCTAACCATTTCCTAACTAACTAATACATGTTCAGAATGTTCATTTATATGTTTTAGATCAGAGACTTTCATGGTCCAAAGACCCACCAACAAGAGTTCCAAAATTGGGCCAAAATTTCCAAGGGAAGGCCCAATATAATAGGTGCAAAGACCGCAACTTCAAGCAAACTTTTCACAATGAAGGAGCTCGAACTTGGTTGATCCAAGAAGAGAAAGATTGTAGATCTTCGCTTTAGCTTTCCGTGCAATTTTGAGATTTGTAGCTCTAGTTATGGCTTGTATAATACAACAACATCGTCAGAAAGTAAATATGAAAATAAACAAAGATTAGTAACTAAGACCAATTAGGTCCAATAACTCAAGACTCAAGACTCAAGACTCAACAAATGTATCAATATTAACCATAAAAATATGTCAAATATGTCCAACATAAGTGACCATTGAGTGTCTCAAAAATGCTATTATACATTAACCATTTTTTCATTACCATTGGTAAATTTAAACTCATTTATGGTCATTTCCTATGCACATAATTTGATAGCTAGGTAGATACATCTACTATATAGAACTAAATGTAACCTTTTACTTTAGATGAAAGTAGATGGTCTAGTCTTGAAGCAACAATTCTAGAACCAGAGTAGGAAAGATACAAGAGAATAACTTTCAGCTATCATGATAAATCTAATGAAATTAGACATGAACGCATAAATAAATGAATCAAGTAAATTTTCTATTTGGAAGACAAAGTATTAAATAACCACTAGATAATTTATATTTTCCTTTTGCAATTCATGAAAAAAACCAAGATGCTATTACAAAACTTTAAAGAATAAATACAACTTGGGTTCTTATAAAAGGAGAATTAGTCATTTCAGAAAAGATTTAGCTCCTCCTATCAAAGAAAATATGAATGGAAAACAATTTCTCTCTAGCCTCTAGAGAATTAAAGGTCTTCTCTTTCTTTAAATCTCTCTTGTTTTCCTTATCAATATCATGTCTTGTCCTTACTATTCTCTTATCATGCTCATTCTTATCTATTATCTTTGGCATGTGTTCAGATATAGCAAAACAATCTCCAAAAGCTAGCATCCCACATGATATTAAGTAGAAAGAAAGATATAATTCTTTGAACATGTTAATGAGACCTTATCCTTTATTTTAGGATTGAGTTTAATTGCTTGTCTCAAGAATTTAAGATAGATTTACAACTTAAAAAAAAAAAACAAATTCAAATCAAACTAGCAAACTATTGGTGTTTGCTTGTTTCACTTATTTGAATTTGATCATCTATTAAGAATATTAAACCAAAGGTAAATTGCTTTAATGAGTTTATCATAAATTGCTTTTGAGTTTATTACTTTACCAAATTGTTGCTTACCCTTTTATGTATTAAATTCTCACTTATATTGTGTTATTGTCTCATTCAACTCTTAAACTTGTATATGTAAAAATCAGGAAAATAAGTAAATTTATCAATGCCATGCCAAAATCTTTTGTCAATTCTATGTTTGCTTCATTACTTATTAATTTTAGTTATAAAATTATTGTGGTTTGCTTATTATTTATGCAATTAACATGTGAACTTGAACTTTGCAAGAGTTATGCTAGGAATTTATGAAGGCAATACGTACAATTCTAAATTGGAAAATATTAAATCCAATGTCCTAGTTAGTTGTTGAATAGGACATGTGGGATTAAACTTTTCATTGTATTTGGCAGGTAGTTAGACAGACATTTTTGTTTCAAGAATATTGTTTTTCTTGTTTTACATGGATAGAAATTAGAAAATTTTTTGTTTAATTTGATTTATTTATTATGATGATTGTTAACTAAGGGTCCAATTATGTAGGAAAAGTTTTTATATATTTTTGGTCTTGTGTTTATGTTATGGAATATTAACCATGGACTATGTTGTTATAGGAAAAAATGTAATGTTTTCATATAAAAGAGTTCAAAGTTATGCTTATTAAGTTAGGACTTCCAAAACATGGACAACAAGTGGGATGAGGAAAAAAATACTAATTATGTATTTTCAATTTTTTAATTTTTCTTTAATACCTAGTTGGCATCATTGAATGGCATTATTGTATTTAATAGGTTACATGACTTAGACTTATATGTCTCTTAGTATTCAAGAATATAAGTTTGAAACTCTTGAAAAAATGAATAATTTCATTATAGTATAGACTTTCATGATTGTTATAACTATGATTTTTAAATTATAACAAATGTAGTATTATTTTTTAATCCTTCACTTCATACTATCTTATTTTAAGTTGAAATGTTCTTCCTAATGTATTCTTACTTGTTTTTATTTTATTATCGCATTCATATACTTAAAAATTTGAGGCTATAAATTTAATTATATTACGCCACTAACAAGGTACCTTGGACATGAGTGATTAAAGTCGTGTTGTAGGTTTGTACAGCATGTAGGAAAAAAATCAAGCACTTACACACATAATACCTTAACACACAGATCACACACACACAGAATACCTTAACACACATGCACACGCACACCTTAACACACACACAAGGTGACACCCTTTACCCCTATGATCTAATTACTAATATTTACACACTTAGTTAAACAAATAAAATGGAAATTTCAAAACATCATACAACTTATTATCAATAAAAGGAAACTTTGTAACATAATTCTCAAACTTCGAAAGGATAAAGGATTCACATGTTTGAAAACCCCACCAAGAAAAACTTGGAAACTTAACATAACATAAACCTATTGGCACTCCAAAGACCAATCCAATTACTCATGTTTAAAATTAGACAACATAAATGATCCAATTACAACCCAAAAACCCTAATTTCACATAAGAGCTATAAACCCAACAAAAGTAAACTGAAGAGCTAGTAACACATAATCCATCACACATTGTCCTATGTTTGCTTGTCTTCACTTGCAAATGATGTTTATCTCAAACAACAACAAACAAAACATATAAGAGAAGTGAAAATACATCTCACTACTATAAGGGCAACATCAATAAGGCTAGGTAGTACACACACCACCACAACACATAAGATATAACACACACATCCACAATAAATACTATGTGTTGGAACATAAGTCTATGCGTCCAAAATGACCCAAGTGTTTTGATGATAACAAAATTTATGTACATTGATAATATATTATGATTAACTAGTATTCTCTAGATTTTAGAAGAATTGCAGGTTATCAGACTTAAAGATTGAAATGCATCCATTTAAGGGAAATTATTTTTAAAATAAGTTTATTTATTGTGTCCATAAGGAGCTTGTCATCTATAAATGCTCTCATCGTTCAAAGGATGTATTCAACGTTCACTATGTGGCTCAACTTCCAAAGATGTGCTCAATGTTCATAGAGTCACTTGTTGTCCAAAGAACATTCCTAGTGTCCATAGTGAGACTCACCGTCTAAAAGACATATTTTGCGTCCATAGAGAAGTTCACCGTCCAAAGGACATATTCAGTGTTCATATAGGAACTCAACATCTAAAGACGCAGTCAAGAATCCATATAAAAGCTTAATGTCCATAGACGTGGTGATCATCCAAAGAGGGACTTAACGTCCAAAGGTCGTATTCATCGTCTAGAAAGGGACTCACTATCCAAAGGATGTGTTCACCATCCAAAGAAGGACTCATCGTCCAGCATGAGAGCTCAACATCTAAAGGACTCATCAAACGTCCATAGAAGAAGTGTGACATCCAATGATGAGTTTGTCATCCATAAGTGAGCTTAGCGTCCAAAGACATTCTTGCCGTCCAAAGAAGAAATAGTCCAAAAGCAGAATGAGTGGAAATATCTCTCGAAAAGTGAAAATAGTTGCTTAAGTTATATAACTTATCACGTGAATAATTTCTTTCAGATATATAGGTTGAAGTTATGATCCAACATTCAAATTCTACCAAATACATTATTCTAAAAATGTGGTAGTTTTAGATTGACAAAGGGTTGCATGAAGTTTTGTTTATTACAAGTCAAGTCTGAAGACGAGATCATGAATCCCATGAGAAGGAACCAATAGAAGTTTCCTCTCTCATCAATAAAAGACAACATGTTAAAATTTAGAGAAAAACAGTATTTCTCTAACACAATCTTCTCTATCTTTAGAAAAAGAGGAGTCTCTACAAAAGTTTTGCATAAATCATAACTGTGACATTTAATGTTGACTCAATCACTCCTCATGCACAAACAACATTCAAATTTCTATGTGATCTATAAAGCTTACTTTGCTTGGCAAAGTTAAATCTTTGTGTATTATATTGTAATACGCTCACTATATGAGTAGAGTTTGTTGTAAAAACTCATTGAGTTGGTGTGATAGCCTAAAGAAGCTAAGTGACAAAAAAAGTACTTGATTTTCTTAAAATAAGGTAGATTACAAGGATTGGAATACCTAGAGAGGTATAAAATAGTTGATTTTCTTGTAATCAAGTAGATTATAAGGGTTGTAATACTTGGAGAGTTAGATAATATTTGTTTATAAGGTAGACTTAATGAAATTCTTTTGTGTTGAAGAAATTGGATGTAACTTTGTTGAAAGAGTGAATCAATATAATCTCTATGCATTTTTCTCTCTTACGCTACAATCCTTTATTTCTACACTTCTTTAAACGAATACTTTGGACAGTCCTTATTGGACAACCAATTTGGATGCTCCTTTTGGATGACCATATTAAATTGTGTTTTAAATACTTCAAATTTGTGAAAAACTTTTAAAAATCACACATAGATAATTCAATATCACTTCTTGTGTGTTACATGTACCTTCAATATGCACATGCTATGATAGTATGTATCGTATGCACTACTCCATATGCATGTGATACCAACTCAACTCAGGAAAGTAGGCTAAGGGCAACACTACTAATCTCCTCTTTTGTAGTTATCCATACCACACTAGCATGATATTCTCTAATAGCACATTATGATCTACTCAACTTTTATTGTGTGCCCCAACTCGTGGGATCATGATCAGTAAGGTTTTCGTACCAAGTAAGCCTAGTAGGTTTAGTGACCTTACTACTTGACTCATGTCTACTTTCTTACATACTGGTTACACTATATGATGAATATCACTACAATTCATTTCTCATTAATTTATCTTTAAACTAGGCCAATAACGACCATGCTCGCCCTCCACAAGTTAGATACCTCATCTCAAAATCGTACATAGTAAGCACCATACTCGCCCTACACAGGCCTAGGTTGCTCACCTGACAAGTGTCATGCGAGTTCCCTTCTATTAACTTAGCTTAAGAAATTTGTCTAATAACTACTCATCCTTTACTCATTTTCATATCTCACTCTCATTCCCATATTTTAATGCAATAATAGTTATATCTCACTCAATTCATAAAATAATAGTAGAAATATAACATAAGCAAATCACTAGATCACACACACCTTTAAGTTTACAACAAGGGAATCTATACTCTAAGTTTTCATCTCTCGCTCAGTGAGTTCAACCTCTTGCTCGGTGAATCAAAGCTTCAATGAGCTTTGTAGTAACACATGCCTAGCGAACTACTTTATTCGCCCAATGACCATAAAGAGTCATTATTCTCTATTTTCTCTCTCTCGCTTAGGGAGAACATAGCTTGCCTAACGAGTTATGACTCTAGAGGTCTTGCACCTATTCTTACTTAATGAGGCACAATCCTTGCCCAATGAGTTAAGCTCTAGAGAGTTCCAATACTCTCTTTCGCCCAATGACAAGGTCTCTCACTCAACAAAAATGCTTGGTAGAGAGCTTGTTCTTAAATCGCTCAATAAGTCACTAGCTTGCATAACAAACACTCTAGATAGAGAGTCACAACTCTTTATTATGTACTCTCACTCAATAAGCCTCCTTACTTGCTCAATGAGTGGAGTCACAATACTCCAAGACTTTTCTTTGCTTAGGGAGGTACTAGCTCACTTATTGATTATGAAGGAATAGATAACACACAATAAGGGAAGGTTGAATAGGGTGTGTGTGATTTTTGAAATCTTTTCACAAAACTAAAGGATTTAGAACATAGTTTGATATGATCGTCCAAATCGGTCGTATAAAGGAATGTAGAAATAAAAAAGTGTAGGGTAAGAGAGAAAATACATAGAAATTATTGTAGTTTACTCTTTTAACAGAGCTACGTCCAGTCCCTTCAACATGAAGGAATTTCACTAAGTCTACCTGACCTACAAATAAGTATACTCTATGTTTCCAGGTATTATAACCCTTGTAATCTACCTGATTACAAGAAAACTAAGTATTTTCTACCTCTCCAGGTATTCTCACCCTTGTAATTTACTTGTTTACATGAAATTGAAGTATTCTTTGACACTTAACCCCTTCAGGTTGTCACACTAACTCATTATAGTTTTTACAAAAAAGTAACTCACACAGTGAACATTTACAATACAGAGCATAAACTTTACTTTGTTTTGCAAAAAAAGTTTTACAAAACAGTTGAGGAAAGCGTAAGAGAGTTTTTTTCTATCTTGATAGAATGCATTGTAGTTCAACTTTACCTTCTTTCAAGCTTCATAGATCCCTTTTATATAGCACATGAAAATTTGAACATTGTTTTTTGCATAAGGAGTGGTTCGATCCACATTAAATGCTATTTGATTGCTTCTTACAATACTTATGCAATGACTCCTCTTTTTCTAAAGACAAAAAAAGGTTATGTCAGGAAAAAAACTACTTTTCTCTTAATTCTACGCGTTGTCTACTGTTGATAAGTAAGGAAGCTTCTGTTGGTTCCTTCTGAATAAAGTCATAATTTGGGCTTCTTTTTATCAGACTTGACTTATATTATAAAATTTATATTGTTGTTCTTCATCAATCTGAAAGCTTAATATGTTCTCAAATAGTATATTAGGTAGACATTTGAACGTTGGATCTAGATAATCAGCTTCTCATACGAATGAAAGAGTTTACAAGATAAGATAAGTAAGATAAATAATACTTTACACTTTTACGAGAGATTCTTCCTAATTGGAACAATGTAGTCATTCCATTTTATGGATGATATCTTCTTTGATTAGTATGAACATCTTAGGATGCTGAGTTCTTCTATGGACCTTTGACCGAGTCTTTGGACATTGAGTGCCTCTATGGATGTTGCAAACATCCTTTGGATGGTGAACTTCTCTATGGACACAAAATATATCCTTTAGACGATGAGTCTTGCTATGGACGATGAGAATTTTCTTTGGATGACGAGTGACTCTATGGACACTGGGAATGTCTGGGTACGTCCTTTGGACGGTGAGTCTTGCTATGCATGTTGGGAATATATGAAGACGTCCTTTGGATGGTGAGTTTTTCTAAGAATGTTGGGAATGTCTTTTGGATGACGAGTGACTTTATGAATGCTGAGCACATCCTTTGGTCAATGAGTGCGTCTATGGACGACGATCTCCTTATGGATGCAATAGATTAACTTCTTTTAAAGTTAGTTTCCTTTAAATGAATGTCTTCCAACCTTTAAGTCTAATAACCTACAATTTTCTGAAATCTATAGAAAAGTGGTTAATCATAATATATTATCCATTTCCATAGTATTTGTTATCATCAAAACACTTGGGTTATTTTGGATGCATAGACTTATGTTTCAACAATTACTTATGACAGAGAGTTCCAATCTATTTCACTTTCTTGCTCAATGAGCCTCCTTACTTGCTCAATGAGTGTTGCACTCGCCCAACGAATAAGCCCAATAGAGGATAAATTCCTCTTTTCAATGCACTTTTGCCCAATGAGAGTTACCTCTTGCCTAGCAAAGAGCGACAAACAAAAGCTCGCAATTTCGTGATTTTGCATAAAACTTACTCAAACTCAAGAATTAAACGAGGGAAACTTAACCAATCTATGTTCTCTTCTTCCTACAAGTTTAGCAAATGAAGCCACACCCAAAACAACACTCAATTGCATTCAATTTCATTAAATACATAAAACCCCAAAATCTGCTAAACATGAACCCTAATCACATAACAACAATAATAAATCCAAACAACAAGAAATTCCATCAAAACAACAACAATTAATCAAGCAAAACCAATGAAAGTTACACACAAAGACACAACACTAATCCAAAGATTTAATTCCACTTCAAATACCACTAAAATCATGCAAAATTAGGATCCTATGGATGACCTTTCTACTTGTCTTATGTAAAGGAAACTCAAATTGTGAGATAAACTCACTCCCCCTTTTATTTTAATTGTCAACTCCAAGTAAAAGCTTTGTTCCTCTGAAGTCTTCTCTGAGGGTTCTTCTCCTTGATCCTCTTGAGAAGACAATATGTTGTGAGCATCATGCACAAAAAAATAGTCCCCATGCCTCTAGTGAAAGCTCCAAGAGAGAAAAAAAAAACCCTATCATGGGTTTAATATTTTGTATCAAATCCAACTTATTTGGAGGCTTTCTTGCCTTTCATATTACTTGGTATCTCACTCCTTAGATAGGAGAAGGAGATAATGCATGAGTTTACATTGCCTGATGAAGTTTTACCATATTAGATGGCTTATTTTGAGGTTAATTTTCATTAAGATAAAAGTAGATTTTGTTAATAAGGTGTAGACATGAATTATAGACTCATCAAGCTTTTAAATGGTGACAATAGTAGTAGTAGTACAACATCATAATAATAATAATAATAATAATAATAATAATAATAATAATAATAATAATAATAATAATAATAATAATAATAATAATAATAATAATAATAATAATAATAATAATAATAATAATAATAATAATAATAATAATAATAATAATAATAATAATAATAATAATAATAATAATAATAATAATAATAATAATAATAATAATAATAATAATAATAATAATAATAATAATAATAATAATAATAATAATAATAATAATAATAATAATAATAATAATAATAATAATAATAATAATAATAATAATAATAATAATAATAATAATAATAATAATAATAATAATAATAATAATAATAATAATAATAATAATAATAATAATAATAATAATAATAATAATAATAATAATAATAATAATAATAATAATAATAATAATAATAATAATAATAATAATAATAATAATAATAATAATAATAAATAATAATAATAATAATAATAATAATAATAATAATAATAATAATAATAATAATAATTTTGAAATAATGTAATTTTTATTTGTTAAAAATTAATTTAATCATTTTTACTTATCATATTTTTATTTTATGAATATAATATAGTAAGTCAAATTTTATGTACTAAATAACAAATGAACTATTATAATTAATATTATGTAATTTATAGGATATTTTATATATTAGATGAATTAAGTTACATTATTTTATATAAAATGGATAAAACAATGACATTAAAACTTTTAACTTACAAATCTTGCGAGTACCAGTATGGTCTAACTTTTATTTGTTGAGAGTGATGCGTAAGTGTTGTAATCCACTTGTATTCGATTCCTACGATAAAAAAAAAAAATCTTGCATGCATGTTTAAAAAATTAATAAAAAATCAAAATCAATAACGTTGGTACTTCTTTTTTCATTTGAGAGGAAAATTCTATTTAAATTTAAAAATTAATGTGGAAGTACATTATTTTCTATTTAATGTATGTGATTTATTTTACTTTAGGTTTATTGTCTCTTTACTTATTTTTATTTACAATTATATATTGCATCATTACTACTCCCAATAAGTAGAATGACTAATAATATATTTAAATATTTTAAAAAATATGTGCTTAAATAAATATATGTGTGTATAATTTAATTTTTTTTACTGCAACTTTTTATTACTTTTTTGAAAGGACTTTTTTAAAAAAAGAAAATTATTAATTTTAAAATTTTAAGTTGAAACATACAAATGAGATAAATTTGTTCAATTAATAAAGAGATTGGACCTAAAGCCCTAAATAAGTCATTCAACGTAGGGATTACAAATTGTACTAGGAAAGGGTCCTAGGTAGGTATTTATCCACAAATTTTAATGGAGATGATGTGAGGAGGAGTACTATAGTATCTATTTGGTCTCATATCCACACTTTTATTTTATATATAATAATAAAAATATATCTTACATTTAATTATATATTTTACTAATTATTACTTACTAAAAGTGTAAAATAGAATATTAAATCCCAATAAATTTAAATGATTAGACTATTACCTTTAAGAATGATTATGTCTCTAATGTGTTTTAGTTATAATTTATGTTTGAATGATTTAAGGTTATACTTTTTTATCCATAGGAATAGAAGATAATATCGAAAAAAATTTTACATTCATGCACCCTACTCGAACTATTAAGTTAGATTCTACCAATATTTAAGGTTATGTTTAAATGTTTTTAATGTTACGTTTGAATTATTAATGTTATATTTAGATGATTTAAGATTGATTTTTTGATTTAGTTATACCAAAAATTTTAATTAATATTTTTATTGATTGATTGACTTTACACATATGTAAAGTGTGAGTAACATGAGCACGAATGAATATATACATACTTAGTAGTAAGGTGTTTATATCCAATTCAATTCAAAATAGAACTACAAATCGATAAAAAAAAATGAAAATAAAAGGATTGAACTTTTTTGGATTGTTTTAGACCATTTTCTTATTTAACTTATTTGATCATATTAGATTTTGGATGAAGTTTGTAAAATCGAACAAATTCAAATTGAACTGATATTTTTAATACATATGTTATTATGTTTCATATATATATATATAATATTTCATCGATATTTTTATTATACTTTTATATATGCAATTAACATGGTCAAATTATATATACTTTATTTTTCTTAGTTTATTATTTGATTAATTAACACGCTACATTTTTATCTTTTGTGTTCTTTATTTTTAAATAAGTTACTAGTATATTTATGCGTAAAAAAGATAATTCACTTATTTTGAAAAAAAATCAATATTTAAGTTAAAGACTTTTATTAATAGAAAATTAAATATAAAAATATATGATAAAAACTGAATAATTCAATCTAATTCAAACTGCATTTTGTCAGAACAATCCAAACTTAATCGAATCGCAAATTATTTTATTTTTGGATTTAAATGATTTTTACCTTAAAACTAATCTATAAACACCTCTACTTAGCAGGTTTGAAGATGAATAAAGTTGTTATCTACACAAGTATAGAAGTAAGTATGAGTACTTTTTTCAAACTAGGTATGAGATGAGTACTATAGAATCTACTAATTATAATCTTTAATTCAAAGATATCATTAATTCTGGGTATCTAGACAAAATAATATATAAATGTTAACATATTAAGAGTTATCAACACCACTAAAGATAAAGTAGATTATTTGGTAAGTAAATTTATCAAGTGATTTATATTAATTGGCAATAGAAAAATACTAGCATTATAAAAGAAATGAAAATTTTAAGATAGACAAAAATATCAAATTAATATTTATTTAAGTCAATGAACAATTTACTCAAAGTAATATCACTATTACACTTTTAGTTGCATTTTATTACTTACATTTACGATGTTAGAAATACTTTTATTAGCAATATTTCTTTATACCTTTAATAATTTTAATCAATATAAAATGTTACTAATAAAGACATTTCGTAATAAGTTTCAAATACAATATTTGTTAATTATTGAGATCAATAATTAATTTTTGAATTAAATAAAAGTTTACAAAATAATACTAAAGTTTAAATGAGACTGACAAAATAATTTGTAACACTAGCTCTATTTTATCATGTATAATTAGTTATATATTATATTTTTATATCGCCAAAAGAATTACGAATCTTATTATTATGAAAAATAAGAAATGCATTCAAAATATAGTGTATAATAAAGTATTTAATAAATTGCTAATTCAATGAGACACAGTACTTGATATCACTACAAATAAAATTAAAATTAGTGACGGAATAGTTTATATGTAATATTTAAAAATCTACAAAAAATTTTATGACGGCAAAATTTACGATAAACATAATTTTTTGTCATTAAATTTAATCATCAATTCATTCATTTTTAATAATATTTAATTTTTATTCATTTTAACTCATTTTAGAAAAATGACAATTAATATTATTAATCTTAATAAAAAATACATATTATCTTTAAAATATTATTTATGAAGAATCATTTATTATAAACTATAAATATATAAAAATTCATTTCGTAACATTTTTTTAAATTATATTTTTTCACTTTCAAATCAACCCATGCAATTATATATATATATATATATATATATATATATATATATATATATATATATATAGTTTTTTTGTCATTAAATTTAATCATCAATTCATTCATTTTTAATAATATTTAATTTTCATTCATTAACGCATTTTAGAAAAATGACAATTAATATTATTGATCTTAATAAAAAAATACATATTATCTTTAATATATTATTTATGAAGAATCATTTATTATAAACTATAAATATATAAAAATTCATTTGGTAACATTTTTTTAAATTTTATATTTTTTCACTTTCAAATCAACCCATGCAATTAGGTATTATATATATATATATATATATGGGATATGCGAATTTTAAGTATATATTTTTATATTTATTTTATTTCTATAATTTATTATTTCTTTTTTTATATTTTATTTTTTATTTCAACATCTGTTTCGTAAACTACTTATTATTATTTAATTTTTATTTTATTTTATTTTTGATTTTTATGGAGAGTCACGGAATGCCTCTTCTCCTCTAGTCTAGTATAATATATAATCTGCTGTCAATCCCTTTAACTACCTTCACTTTGAAGCATGCAGAAGTATGCATATCCTGCAAATCTCAAAAAAAAAAAAAAAAAAAAAAGAAAGAAAGAAAGAAAGAAGGAAAATCGTATATTAAAAGTTATACAATCATGTGTCTTTGAGTATCATTGTTCCCTCTTTCTGAACCCTTTACAGAACAAGTTGATGCCATCTAAATTATTATTTTAGTCTTACCTTGCAAGCTCAGCAATGCCGCCTTGATTTGCTCTACTATCTTATGAGAACATTCCGTATAGCAAGTGATCTTGTCATTCAAAAGGCTAGTTTTTTCTTTTTTTGATGAAAAGGCTAGTTTCATGGTGATGTACTCGTTGATGATTATATCAATTTATACCAAATATATTTGCAAAAACAATGATAGATATACTAAACACATAATATGATCTATCCTAACCTAAAACCACAATTATAATAAGTTTAGGGTTTAGGAGTTTGAGATCGAGTTTAAAAAGTCCAAGTTTAAAATTTTTTAATCTAACTATGTATGTAGTAAAAATAAATGTAATTGGACGAAGAGTTACTTTAACGACTCCACTTTCACCGATAAAAAGACTCAAATTTAAATTGATTAAAATGAGTTTTTTTTTTCTCAAAATTAAGTTGAAGTTTGATTGGGTATCAACAGATTTAAATTTACTTGTCATGTTTTTATTTTTTTTAAGAGATCCTGGTTTAATTTCTTTATCCCCACTCTCATTGGTTTTTATTTTTTTTTCTCTCCTTAAGAGGTTAAATTTTCTTGTGACAATTAATTACAAACAATAATTTGATCTCTGTGACACTATAACTGGAAGAAAAAAAAAGGTGTAAAGATCTGACCTCTCATCTCCTCGTGTTTTAAAAAAGATAGTAGTTACTTTTGCCTACAAACTACAGACTGTTGAAAAGAAAGTTGTATACAATTTTAAATTATTTAAAAATGCATGCAAGGATAAATGTTAACATAAATTAGTACTCTTTCAAAAACTTGTAAGATACGTGCCTGTAGTTTTACAACATACAATAATCTCTTTCTATGTTTTTTGTGTGTATGAAATGTGTAATTTTTATTTGGCATAAATATTAGAAACAAAATATGAGTAATTGGATGTGTATACAGTTAATGAAGTTTAAAATGCATATCATACACTCATTTTCTCCGAAGAGGATTGTGAGTTTGTGACCGAATTTGAAATGGATGTGCAAGTTTCAACTGTTCTATTAGACAAATTCTCAAACACTATCACACTTCTTTCTAGGAAGTTTGTGGCTTATACATGGTAAAGATATATAAGTTTTTAAGGTTTTTTTAACAATAACCTTTGAAAAAGTATTAAATAAATAGTAAAAAATTATAGTAAATTATTTAAACTCTAAAATTGTCACTTAGGTCCTTTCATTCCTTAAATTTAATGAAATATCAATTTTTTAAAACAAATTCATTTTCTCTAAACTCCTAAATTTAGTTCTTTAGTTCATTTTAGTAAATAAACATATATTATTATATATTTCTATTTAAGTTAAACGTATCAAACTAATTTCATTGATAAATTACAGGTTTAGAATTTTTTTTTGAAATTTTTTGAATCTAAAGACTAATGTGACCATTTCGAAGAGTAATTAGTACCAATTTAGTCAGGTTTTCATGTTTCAATTAAATATTTTTTTTTATTATTTTCAAAGAAGAAGATTTTTCCTTTTTTTTTACCAAACATACGTGGATTCAATCATTAGCTTATAATAAGAATCAAAAATCTTTTTCGATCAAATTTTTTTTGTCTCCATTCTTTGATAATAAAAAAATCCTTCTCAATCAAATTTGAATTTTTTCATTTAGAATCAAGACTCTTCTATTGTGTTTTTATTTACTTATTTTTCTTTTTTTTTATTTTCTTCCATCATTCCTTAAGTCCTATAAGTTTAATCCTGGAGAATCCAACCCATTTTATCATTGAGCAAAAAGTACAAGTGACAATGAGAACAAAAGTAGTTATTTGCTCAAAAAAAAATTATATGCATTCATGACGAATATCTTAATATCTTACCATAATATATTTATTAAATAATTGATACATTTTATTATTATAGTATAATGTTTTTAAGATGTACTACCTTCAATTTCATTATCACTAATTTTAATGAAAAATATTTAAATATTTTTTATTTAATTGAAAATTTGAAAATTTAATTAATAATATATTTTATCTGTATATGTCAATATATATATATATATATATATATATATATATATATATATATATATATATATATATATATATATATATATATATTATGTATAAGATAATATGTTGAATATAAATCTTATATAGTATTTATATGATAGGATATTTTTAATATTGATTTATTTTATTGGATATATATTTTAATAAAGTAACTAAAAAATATTACAATTTGAATAATAAAAGTTTATTTAACTATATACTCATAAATATTAAATTTACTTAACTTTTAAGGTTTAAAATTAATTATTCACAAAATATTACTTATAAGTATGAATAATTAAAACTCGATGGGTTGAAGTCTAAGTCACTTCTATATCTAGTAGGAGTGATCTATCTAGTAAAAATACTCATATTTAGTATAAGAGTGTAAAAAATTTTTCTCATTCTGGTGACACTTGTAAATCCACAAAACAAAATTAATTTTTGGTCTAATAGTCTATGAAAAACTATGAAAGATAAAAAGAAAGGCAAATCGATTCTTAAATAAAATTATACTTGCATTTTTCAAATTAAACACCATTGAGAATAATATAAAAACTAGTTAAGTTTAATTTTTTTAATTTTTTTAACTAAACACGTACAATTTTTAATATCAGTAATAATTGGTTACTTACAGAGAGAAAAAAAAAACATTTTTAGATATTTAGATAAAATATAACTAACCTAATTTAATACATTTTTTTATCCTATGTATTTCTGCATAAGTTAAAGAACATTAAATACACACTCTTAAATTTTAACTACTTAAAAAAAAGTTAATTTTTTTTAAAATATAATAAATATATTTTTCAAAACAATTATTTTTATTTACTTATCATGCATACTTGATGTATAAGATTAAAAATTATTAATAAATTTTGTTTATAATAAAAGTAAAAATTACTTTTTTATTTATAAAGGAGTTTAAGGATCATGTTATAAGTTTTCATGTTAAAATATGGTATAAAATATTCATTTTAAAGCAATTAGTGATATGATTTAAATTTTTTTTATTAATGGTGGTACAATTACTAATACCCACCCTTGACCTTAACATTTTATATTAATCTACAGATAAGTTATATTTTCATTATAAATATGTTTTCATCTCATTTTTTAATTATATTTTTTATAACAATATCTTTTTTATTAAATTTTAAGAGATAGTATACTTTAAGGTTTTTGTTATTTTTAATTTAATTATATCGTGTAACCCACAAGCAATATACTACTAGTTGATAATATTATTGTTATTTCAATTGTTACAACGCTTTGTCAAACAAAGTGCCATTGTGGTGCATGGTTGCACATTGATGAAATTCAATGTGCATCACAAACCCGTAATACGACATGGTAAACCCAAGGAAACGGGTGGAAAGAGAAGAGGATCCGAAAATTCGCATCGTTTTACATTCCCTGACCATTGGTTGAAACTTTGAATTAGGACCTCACAAACACTTGATTTAAACTCCTTTACCGTAGTTATCTTTCTCGCTTGCTACTCCTATTAAAGACAACCTCAACAATTAACTTAGGTACATTCTTCAATTCCCACAACTCATTACTCTGTGTGTTTAAGAGTTCAGATCTGAAGCAGGATGAGGAGAATATTAAATGAGTATGTGGCTACGAAAACGGATCCCGTTGTTGCTAGTTTAATCGATTCCGACATAAATGAGCTCAAGCTTGCGGCCAAGAAGCTCCTCAACCATGCCACCATGCTTGGAGCCAAAGGCTTTGGCACTTCTTTTTTTAAATGGCTCGCTTCCTTTGCTGCCATGTAAGTTCAAATTTCCCTCAATTTACCCGAATATGTTTGATTAATTCTTACGATATTCATCCTTTGTAAATTTAATTTTAAATTAAATTGATTTAGAGGAAATTTGATTTCTCATATAATAATTTTTTTATAAAAGTAAAAATACAATAACAACGATAATGCTCAAATATAAGATCCTGTAAATATTACATAATCTCTTACCACTAAGTTAAATTTAATAATTTCATGATAATTGATAAAATCAATTAGCTTTTGTAAAAGATCAAGTTAGTCTTTTATAAGTTTTCACTGACCGTTGGCATTAGAAAATGACATGTCTTGCCACCAAATAAAATAAATAATGCATGCATCTTATATCATAATTCGTTAATCAGAGATCCATATACAAATCATTGCCAAGTTGCTCAATGGCGAACTTAAGGAGGAAATTGTTTTATTAATTAAATTGACTTGTTAGAAAATATTTGTTTCAGTTATTTACTGATACTGGATAGCACAAACTGGAGGACAAATATGTTGACAGCGTTATTAGTGCCTTATATATTCTTCAGTTTTCCCGAGCCGTTGTTCAACTTTCTCAGGTAACGACCAAATTGTTTTCCCCTCTCGATACAATTTTTAGTTATACGTTGATTGACTGAAAATTCATTTCTATCGTTCAGAGGAGAAGTTGGAAAATGGATTGCCATCGTCGCAGTGGTGCTGAGGCTTTTCTTCCCTAGACATTTTCCCGGTATGCTTAAGTTGCAATGCCTAACAATACTTCAAAGAGGACAATATATTTCTGCATCTTACCTAAATAAGATTATTCAGTATGGACATTCAATTTGGTTAACATAATTCAACAACATTGAATTGGAATTACAACACTTATATCTAGGAACAAGAACTAACTCAAAATTTGATAATTAATTTGTTAAACTCATTGTCATACATACATAGGATTTTAAGAAAAATATAAGTATATGATGTATAATGTAGCTATTTTTTGCACCTTCTACGTAGTAGTAATTTGAATTTGTTGTGGCTAATTTTTAGTCATTGTCAAAATTTGTCTTTTGTTAGTTAGTTATTTTTTATGTTTTATTTTTTTTAACTCACTAAATACTTTTACACTTTATTCAACTGGATATTTCATTTCATCTCATGTTTTATTTTCATATATATGATATTAGTTATTAGAATAAAATATATTTTTTCTCTCTTTTTATTTAAATTATTTAATTTGGTGTCTCTATTTTAAAATTTTTAATTTAATTATTTAATTTTTAATAAATGTTCCATGTTGCCCTTCTATCAATTTCATTAGCGTTGTTCATTTCAATTTGAATGAATTAGCATTGATTTCTTTTTTTTTTAAATTAGAGGACTAAATTGAATATTTTTAAAAAAAATTAAATAAAATAATTTTAATAAAAAAGAGAGACAAAAATGTAATTTAATATCTTATTTATTAATTTTTATCTAACTAATTTATTATTCTATGTTATTTAGATAAATTTGAATTTTCTTTTACCTACTTAATATTTTTAAATTAGATAACTCCTTTATTTTCATGATCTTGTTAGGGTAATTGAGTTTTTCTTTAATCTTTTTTAATTTTAATCATTATTTTAAAAATTAGGGCAATCGATTCAACCATTTTGACATTTGGTCTAGTGAAAGTCCATTAACTTTAAAAACGGTTGCATCTTAGAATTAGTAAGAATAAGGTGAACCAATTCAAAATAAAAAAAACTAGGATATTTTTCAAAAAAATAAATTTTTTTATTTTAATTTAATCTAAAATAATTTTAACATAAATAAAAATATTTATTGAAAAAGTACATTCATACAAATTATTTTATCAGTTATTATTCAATTTGATTTTTCTATTTTTAAAATATTCAATTTAGTCATTTAATTTAAAAAAAATCAATGTTTCATTAATATTAGTGTTACTAAATTGAACATTTTCAAAAATAAAAGACCAAATTAAATAATTAAAATAAAAAGAGTGATTAAAAAATAATTTAAATTAATTATTATTTTTTGTAAAATAAATTATCCTCGCTACTTAGAATCCTAGATCCACCGTTGGTTGAACATAATTTATGAAGAAAATTAATTGAATTAAGTTAAAATTGAGTTTGTTAAATAAATAATTTAAACTTAAATCATGTATAGTTCGACTTGTTTAGATTATGAGCTGACTTTATATATATATATATATATATATATATATATATATATATATATATATATATATATATATATATATATATATATATATATATATATATATATAATTAAATTCATATTAATTAATTTATTTTTTGAAATAAACAAACAAATAATAATACATAAAATAATCATAATAATTAATTAAATCAAGATAATGAGCTCTATTTGCAAACTTGTTGAATTGAATTCAAGCTGAAAATATATATTAGTATTCAATTCAAGGAAAAATTGTATTTATCATTATATATTTTTTATAATCTAATTTTTTTTTTTTTCTTCTTATTTTTTTATCTCATTTTCTAATATGAAAAGGTTTATTAAATATTAAATTCAACAACTTTAAAACTTAATAAATTAAAAAAAATGAAATTATAAAGAAACTGAGCCAGTGTTTGATATTTTTCTAATAGGTCAATTTACTTCCTTTAAATAATCTAGTCAAATTTGAGCTTTAAGTAATCCACTTCACGTATTTGTACCCTTATTCACGTATAAGTATTAATTTTTTGCCTTCTAGTTATAAACTTAAGCTCTTAACTACTGTTGTGTTTGGAATCAATCCGTGCAGATTGGCTGGAAATTCCTGGATCAATGATCCTTCTTTTGATAGTGGCCCCTAACATCTTCTCTCTCAAATTGAGGAATAACTGGATTGGATTAGCGATTGATCTTTTCATTGGTTGTTACCTACTACAAGAACATATCAGGGCTTCCGGTGGGTTCAGAAATTCTATCACACAGAAACATGGAATATCAAATACCCTTGGCATCCTCCTCCTCATAGTCTATCCCATTTGTGCATTCATTATCCATTAATTATAAAGCATTATTGACATCAAAACAAAAAAAAAAGTATAAAGCATTATAGTATAGTAGTTGGTGATAATGTGTTGTCTGTTAGGAAAATAAATTTGTAGATGGTGGAGTTTGATGTTAGCCAAGTTAAAAGAACTCCACCGATTCTTGGACCATAATTTTACCCACACCATTGCAGAGTTATAGTAAATTATCCTGAAAATTTCACGGGGAACAAAATCTTGTCCTCCCATACAAAATTTCTTCTCAATTCTATTTTGGAATATTCAGGCGAAAAAGCTAATAACCTATTCGACTAGTTGCTTGGATTCTCGTTGATGGAAAAAGTCATAAAGTCTAATCCCTAATTCTAATTAATTTTCTTATTTTGTCATCCCACTCTAAATTCAAATTCAAATTCAATTCAATTTAAATCCTATAAATAAAAATGATTTGAATTCTACTGGATTTTTTAGTTTTTATTTTATTTTAAAAAGTAAATAAACATTGTAAGTACAATAAAACAATAAAAGGCAGAAGTGTAGAAGGATGAAAGTAAAATTATTACATATAGTTGTAAGTTGTAACCATGGATTAGAAAAAAGAAACAAAGCTGAAATAATGTTACTCGTATTTGTGCATTATGATAACTAGTTAATTACCATTGTATTTCTCATAAATGTAAATAATTCAGTGATTGTGTCAGATATATATTTTTAAATAATCAATTGGTAATAAGTAAATATAATTAAATTTAACCAATAGTGTTTGAAAAGGAATAAAAAATATAAATAAAAATAAAATTAGATACTCAATACAAGAGAAATTACATGACTTATTGAATAAGAGAATATCTTACAAAAATCAAGAAATAGTTTCTTTTCTTTCTTCATTCAACATTAAAAAAAAAAAGTAAATACTTTCCGGTTTCTTCTGGTAATCACAATTTCTAACTCTTCATAGTTAAAGCCCAAAATTGCATCTAACACATCTAACTTTCTTAGGCCCAACAAGTTATGAATATAAGGCCCATTCAAACTTCACCGCGCAATCAATGGATCCGTAACCCGATAAACCCCTATAACTGTGCGAAACCCTAAATCCCCCCTCACAGATCCCAGTGGCCTATAAAAGCGAAACCGGGGGCTTTGATTTTCATTTCACGGCGCAGCGAGCTTGGTTACCGTTTCATCTATGTATGCCTTTTTGTTTCTTTCATCTATTTCGTATTTTCTTTGTGTATTTTTATTTGATCTGATTCGATGGATGTTTTCAATAAATCGTTTTTGTTAAAAATTTATGGAGTGTGGTTTTCTCGGTGATGATCAAACAATGATGACGAGTCCGATCTTTCCATTCTTAAAATTCTGACGACAAATCGAGGCATTTGTCTGAGAGGATTCTACACTCTTCCTTTCCATTACGCTTTTTAATTTATCTATTTCTTTTTTTCAATTTTTGTTTTGTTTATAATTTTGGTAGTGGTTACTTTGGCATGGTGAGGATAGTTTTGAATGTTTTCATATGATTTATTCATATGATGAATACAAACCTCCTACTCATTCTGAATGCCAGTTTTAAAATTAATTCGTCTTCGATTTTGTTTTTATTTGTCTTAGATGAGGGAGAATTGCGTGGCGGTGATGATATTGATTATATATTACGTATTGAGTTTTCTATGATTTTGTTTCAAGCACTTTTGAGCCACTCTTTCTTTCTCTTGTTAGTCTCACTCAGACTGAGTTTTAAGTTCAGAGGCAGAAAATGTTATGTCGATTTTTGTTTTGATTTTTTAATGGCATAACAATGAAATTCATTTCCAATGTTTTTTAACTTTAATACACTTTTATCAGTGTGATCTAATAATAATTTAACATGTATGACACGCATTTTATTGTAATGAATCAAGCTGTCTTATATTTCTAAAAGCTTGTAGTTTTTGTTTTGACATGAAAAACTTGTGTGCAAGCCGAATCGGTTTTGCAAGCTGAGCTGGTTCCATAAAACTAGTTTGAAATAACTTATTTTTCCATGAAAACTGACAAATCTATTGATAGATTTGGCACCAAATTTTAATATTAAAATTCAATTATTAAATTTTGACTATCGTTATTATTGTAATTGTAACTAATAACAGTTTAGGACTTCAGTGTTCTTATACCATCATTAGTAGGTTCCTAAGGTATCGACAACCAGAAGGAAAATATGCAAGATTGAGTTTGCTAAACCACTCTACAAATGAGTATTGAAGCATCAAGATTTTATTCCAAATATATATTCTCAGATCTGTAGATTAATTTCTTTCTTGGTGTAAAGATTTCCCAAATATGTGTATAATATACTAGCATGCATGGATAAAAAAGATATAAAAAATATAAGGGACAATAAATCAAAATTTAAAAAATATTACATCCTTCTATATTTTTTATTTTTAATATATTATGAAGAAAACAATAAAAAATAAAAACACTTTATCTTGAAAATGTTAAAAACATTAAAAAAATCATATAGTAAGTGAAGAAATTAGAAGAAAGATATTATCAGAGAATTTACAATTATTTTATAAAAAATTACCTTATGTGCTCATAAATTTTGGATTTGGTAAAATAGTATTAATAACTTATCTTTTTTCCTCTGGATGATCCAGTTTTAAAAACTTGAATTGTTCTACTTGAAGTTGGGCTTAAATGAGAGAAATGATAAAAAAAATATTATACTGAATTCAATGGTTAAAAAACCGATCCACTGAAATATAAAAATTATATTGTTTACAATTAAATAGAATTATTTTTCTAGTTCAGTTTAGCTGTGGTCACATAAATCGATTTAATTCAATTTGTTTGGATACCTCTAGATGGGACAATATGGAAATACCAAGGGTTGTTGGATCATGTTTAAGCCCACAGAGAATCAAGCATCTTTTTCATAAAATAAAAATTCAGAAAGACAATGTGTCTGTCGAATATTGCAAGCAGGGCAAAGTTAACTTAAAATTTATGAGGGGCAACATACAAAGAGTAAATAAAATATATTTTCAAAATTAATAAATTTGTACTTACACAAAATCTAAACTAGAAAGTTAAAAAAAATACTTACAGATAATTATTTAAGAAAGTTAAGTTCAACAACGTTTTAAGGAATTAAATTCATTAATAATAGTTTCAGTACTAAAAAAATTGACAACGTGGATGTCTTTTTTAATGTAAATAACTAAGTTGTTGGCAAGAAATTCATCATTCATTTTGTTTCAAAGTCTTGTTTTAATAATTTTTATTGAAAAAAAATTCTCTTTGTAGTTGTTGTAGATAATAAGAATGTTAAAACAAGATGAATCAATCTATTAATCAAGTGATTATTGTTTTACTTTCCTATTTTTACTATCTTTTGACACAACTCAGAATGTTGTTATTTCTTGAAAAGTTTCATGGTGAGGTATGAGAATAGAAACATCAATTAAGTACATTCACATAGTATTTTCATATTAAATCATGAGAATAAAAACTATTTGGTAACTTACAAAAATTATCAATGTTGAATTCTTTGTAATTTTTGTTAAGGTCTAAAGATGAACTTAACATTAGAAGTTCTATAGTTTTTTTTATTGAATCTTGAATTTAATTTTTGTAATCGAGAACCAATTACAACAAAGAAAATATCAACCCAATAATGATGCTCCACAATTATATTTGGTTTATCGAACTTCTTTGGAATACATAATGTGTACCGCTAAGGAATTTCTATCTCATGTTTTTTTAATTATTTTTTTACATTCTCAAACAATTTAGATCATTCTTTATTTCTCAATTGTTAAATGAGTGATTTTGTAATAGAAACAAGATGCATTGCATTTAAAATATTTTGAGAGAGTGATTACAATGTTTGACAAAGAATATTAGTGATTTTTATTATCTCAAATATCAAATGTAGTATGAAAATAAACTCAAATGATGATAACATTTTACTAGCAGTAGAAGAATAAGTGGTCCCTTCATCAATAATAGTGTCAATAATCATGTAGTATATATCATACATTTTCATTAAGCTACAAATGGATTAAAAATGAGATATCCATTGAGTATCTCTAGTTCTTTGTAGAATACCCACTTGATTTTCACCTTTACTTGTTTGAAGTTCATTATTGGCAATCATGTTTGTAATGTTAATTTCTTGAGCAACTTGCAATTGATCATATCTTTTAGAAGAAGCTCTAACAATATTTACAATAAAAGTCAATTGTGTAAAAAATTCATGAATACAAACTACTTCTCTTGATGTTACAACTAATGCTAATTGAAACTACTTCTCTTGATGTTACAACTAATGCTAATTGAAATTTGTTAGCACAACAATGCACATAATATGCACACGGCCAATCATTAAGCACCAGAGCTTGCAATCCATCTCATTCACTACACATATTATAGTACCATCATATCCTTTACCTCAAATATTTTCAACTTGAACAATAATATTATGTAGAGAACTTAGTTTTTTTTCCAACATGATTTAAAAGAAGACAATTTTCTCCCCCGTTTACCTTCTTCCAACTATTAAAACCCTTTTCAATAAAAATATTAGAACCTAGATGATTAGAAGTCTTTTTACCAAAAAGGAAGCATGACAAGCAAAATATAGCATCTCTTCCATTGGAGTACTCTAACCAAGAAGAATATAAATCAAACCAAGAAGTTTGAAAATGACGAGGATGATCATCATTTAATAAAGGATACCTTTTAAGAATAGGTTGACATGACCTACATTTAAGGTAAGCATGACAAGTTTCATCAATGACTGGAAAAGTGAAAACAAGACTAGATATAATTTGATCATTTTGAACAAATCCAAAATCTTTATAGATGAAACCAATCATTAGTTCCTAACCATGGTTTGAATGGAATCCTATACATAAATCAGTTAATAGAAGAATAGAAAAAACTTTTATTATATCACTTAAATTATATATAAATTCTTGAACCCAAGAGTTAATAAGAACAAGTTCTGGATTACCAAGAATAGAATAATTGCTTAGAATAAAGAAGCAGATTATATTTGTGGAGAAGTGTAAAATTGTATTCATACGATCTTTGTTGTGCGTTTTGATTAATTGGATTGTTTCTTTATAGATTCCAGTACAGGAAACTCCCAAATCATTGATTGCAATCCATGATTTTGTTCAATATCCAAATTGTTCATTTCTTCTTGATGAAGTCTTGGCCGATTTGGTTCACATTGCTCTTGTTCAAGAGATGAAATGTTCAGATTAGATGTCTCAAATGTAGAAGAGCCACTTGAGACATTTGCATCCTTTCTTTTAAAGAATTTGTCAATTGTTTTCATTTTACTCATACCTAAAATAAAAAATCAATTAGAATGAATCAATTATTTTTGAAAAATTACAAAATAATTTTTTACAACAATCAAACATAACAAACTTGATCTCAGAAGATTTAATAGAATAGGATATAACTATATAAACATGTTGAAATTTTAGTTTTAATAGAATGAAAAAAATGTAGGATTTTAGTTTTAATAGAATGAAAAGTGTAATTCTAGAGTATTACTAATTCACAAGATCCTCTTTCTAATCTAATTATATAATCAACAATCTATTCTAAGGATATTTCTCATATTATGTGTACATGAAGTAATCACAATAAACAATTATTTGCTAAACATATTACAACTTGAAACTAAAACCATAAATAAGAACTTATTTTGGGCAGATAAATCAAAAATGATATTTTTGTGTTGAAAAATATGATATAAATTCTTGGATAGTTTATTAAAACTAAAAAATAAGAACTTATTTTTTCTAACTTATCATGTGAGTGGTTATGCAACTATGTCATTAATTTTCTTGCTTCTATATTTCTCTCCAACTCTTCCTCAATTGTTTGCTATAGTAGTAGTACTTGTTGTCTTGTCTTTGTTTTTTTTTTCTTATTTTAGTTTATGGACTTGGTGCCACATGGTGGCTGCTTCTTGGCCCTTGAAAATAACTTCTATTAGAAGTCTGTAGAAGTAAAGAAATTAAAAAATAGAAAAAAACTAAAAATGTTTTGTTATTGCCCTTGTGTGCAATAGATTTGAAAGGAAGTATACATTGTACTTTCTTTTTGAATATTGGAAAAACATGAAAAAAAGGAAAAAATATTGACTTTTTCATTCTTTTATTTACCTAATGTGTAAAGTTAAAAAAGGAAAAAATATTGACTTTTTCATTCTTTTATTTATCTAATGTGTAAAGTTAACTAATGAGGGGCTAAACAAATACTATATGATATTTTGCTTTTTTTTTTGGTAGTCATAGCCCCCCATTTTGATGAAAGGATTCGTCCTTGATCGCAAGTTAAATGACACCAACACCTTGGTCACCTAGGGATTTTTGTATCTCTTGTAGATTTTTTCTATCCTCTTTTATAAGATTTTCTAGGATTTTTTGTTTCCATTTCTTTTTTCTTTTTTTCTTCATTCATCATTCATATAAATGCTATTACTACTGTCACACATTCACTCCCTCCTTGATATCCTAAATACTATACAATGAAGCTAAAGAGGGAAGTTCTAATAGTATTGGAGTTGTGGACTAATTTTTGTTGTTGTGTAGGATTTTTCAAATGACAATCTCTATTATAGTCAACAATGCACGAGTAGTGAGTGAGTTGGTTGAGCCAAGTAGGTTTAATTGTTAATTTAAATATATTAAAACAAGTTTAACTTACTAATTGAATAAGTGATCCAATGACTCAATATCTCAACTTAATTGATAATTAAAATGACTTTAATGAAATCTATTATATCTCCTTTATATTGTCATTTCAACATTATTCACGACAATATGTCCTTATAGTACTTAACTATTGAATTTATTATTTTTCACTAGACATCGATTTTTATAATTATGATTTTAAATTGAATAAACTATATGTATGATCTTTGTAAATAATTAATTTTTATTTATTTTTAATTCAATATTAGAAAAACTTCTATAATATGAAATGGAAAATGATTAATAGGTCACGTCAACCTTAGTACCAAATTTATTATTTAAACATTAAAAAAATTATCATCATAAGTCACATTTTATATAATATTTTTATTGTTCACTTGTTTTTTTAATATATTTCAAAATTTAAGATTTTTTTGTTTTAGAAAAATATTTTTCTTGAAAAAGACTTGTGTAAGTTTCTGTGTGAATCAATTAATATAAATTATTTTAGTTTAATTTGTTATCTCGAATTTAAGAATTTTAAAACTACAATTTTGTCAATAATTAAAAGGAAAGTAATGTCACTCACAATAATTTTATATTTAGTTTCTAAAAAGTTATATATATATATTTATTTATTTATTAAGTGAGATAAATATTTATAATGAGAGAGTAATCAGATTTAATATGAACCATACAATTATGAATGAAATTTTTATGTATGGTTATATGGTCTAAATTTACTTCTATTACTCTCTTATATATATTCATCTTTTTTTATACACTCCTAATATTATATATATATATATATATATATATATATATATATATATATATATATATATATATTTTTTTGGACCATTGCTAAAAAAAAAAATGCATGGTTTGTGTTTGGGATGGATGTTTCTCCTGATTTTTGAAAGTCCTGGTTTGTGGTGGATGGGATCCCAGTCACCAAAATTCTGACCTTTAGTATCATGATCCCAATTGAGAAGCTGGAAACGTGGCAACCAACAGAACCATTGGCATTAGCATCAACGATCCAATAAGAGATCACCTTATCCTATCCGTTATCTTACTCGCCCCATAGCCACCAAATAATTGTACTCTCTCCACTCTCCAAAAACACTTACAAACTGGTTCGTTTCGAGACCTCACAGAGAGAGGTAACATTACGTTGGTGGCAATGGCAGCGTCACTACAAGCAGCAGCTACTCTCATGCAACCCACCAAGTTGGGCCGAAGCAACACTTTGCAGCTCAAGTCCACTCACTCCGTTTCCAAGGCTTTTGGTTTGGAACCTGTTGGAGCTAAGCTCACGTGCTCCCTTCAGGCTGATCTCAAAGACTTGGCTCACAAGTGTCTTGATGCTACCAAAATTGCAGGATTCGCTCTTGCCACCTCTGCTCTCGTTGTCTCTGTATGTTCCCTTCTTTTCTTCCAATTTTATCTATTATCTATCGCTAACTGTTACATGAACTCCCATAGAATTGGGTATCTTCTGTTCAATAGTAAAGTTCAAGGTTAGGCCAAAGAAAAAATTCTCTTTTTCCTTTTCGTTTTTGTAGGATTCCTTTGATGGACGATCTTCTGGTTTGTAAGTAGTAACCCTCAATTTGATTAAGGAGGTCAATGACATATGTTGCATTGGAATAATCAAATGATACTGAGATGAGTAATTTGATTGTCTTGTGACATATTCAGCATAAGAGCTTTATATCCCAAGCCTGTGGTTTGTAGTCTAGACCATGTATCTTGTATCTTTATTCTTTACCCAACTTGAATGAGATATTAATTTGTGCAAGGAAGTCTAGAGTTGATGATACGTGTTTACTAATGGCATGTTGAGTTTATTTATGGAGTAAATAGTCGTCAATTAGTCCTCAAAAGATATAACCTTAGCCATATTAGATCCTCAACAGCGAAAATTATGCTCGAAATCCTTGATTATGCATTCTTTGGGCAAACCAGTCCTAATGTAACAAATTTTGAAGACTAGTTGGACTAACCTAATACTTTCATTGAGGATTAACACATTTCTTTTGTCGTTAGTTTAAATTTATTAAAAAGCATCAAATTATATATTTAACTAGTCTTGACACATGGTTGTAAGTCTTAATAAATGGAATTCTTTAGAATTTTTCTTCTAATAAAATTGAAGTTTGGTGATATAATGTGCATAATAAATATTTTTATTAAAGATGAATATAGTAGAGGAAGTAAAGAGTAAATTGTGATAGGATAACGGGACTGTTTAAATAACTGGATGTAAGTTGTATTGATTACTATTGGCGTTAGAAGTGACAGTCTAAGAACATTGAATTCAGGGAGCAAGTGCTGAAGGTGTTCCAAAGAGGCTAACCTTCGACGAAATCCAGAGCAAGACGTACTTGGAAGTGAAGGGGACAGGAACCGCAAACCAGTGCCCAACCATTGACGGAGGAGTGGAGTCATTCGCCTTCAAGGCCGGGAAATACAACGCTAA
Source organism: Mucuna pruriens (assembly GCA_025330945.1). NCBI lineage: Eukaryota > Viridiplantae > Streptophyta > Magnoliopsida > Fabales > Fabaceae > Mucuna > Mucuna pruriens. The sequence continues at coordinate 917,484 of JAENHJ010000004.1, read as the reverse complement.
AAAGATCTGTCTGGAGCCCACTTCATTCACAGTCAAGGCGGAGGGCGTGTCCAAGAACGCCCCAGCCGAGTTCCAAAACACTAAGCTCATGACACGCCTCACCTACACTCTCGACGAGATCGAGGGACCCTTCGAGGTGTCTCCCGACGGCACCGTCAAGTTTGAGGAGAAGGACGGCATTGACTACGCCGCCGTGACAGTCCAGCTGCCCGGTGGAGAACGCGTGCCGTTCCTCTTCACCATAAAACAGCTAGTGGCGTCGGGAAAGCCCGACAGCTTCAGCGGGGAGTTCCTGGTGCCGTCATACCGTGGAAGCTCTTTCTTGGACCCCAAGGGAAGAGGTGCTTCAACAGGTTATGACAATGCGGTTGCTTTGCCTGCTGGTGGAAGAGGAGATGAGGAGGAACTTGCCAAGGAGAACAACAAAAGTGCATCGTCTTCAAAGGGGAAGATCACCTTGAGTGTCACCAAGACCAAGCCTGAGACTGGCGAGGTTATTGGTGTGTTTGAGAGTGTTCAGCCTTCTGACACTGATCTGGGAGCAAAAGCTCCTAAGGATGTCAAGATCCAGGGTATCTGGTATGCTCAGCTTGAGTCATAGATCCACTATTTCTTTTTATGCTTTCTTTTGTGTTTTGTTGGCTCAGATTCTGTTGTGACTCCGCGGTGTTGCTGCATTATCCCTTGACCCAACTTTCCTACCACTACTGAGAGTACTGTCATGTTTGTATATTATATCGACCTCCAATTACAATGCTTCACATTTCAAGGTTTTAATTCATCGTGTGTGTGAGTTCTGTAGCTTAAATTCGAATTGCATCCTATTATTATATGTTTCGTTACAACTAATATGCTAGTAACCTGGGAAACAATGCATTTGAAGAGGATTGGAATTTTTTCTTTTTTAGTTATCGTCACATGATTAACTTTTCTTGAAGATTAATCTTTTTAGAAATCTAACTGTATATCTTTAGTAGTAGTATTTTTTTTTTCTTAACCACATTTTATACCTTCACATCACTTGAATATGGAAAGAATTAAGCTTTGTATGTAGTATGTGTTTTATCAATGTTTACAAAATTGATTTTGGTTAAAATTGACTTTATAAAATTGATTTTATTTAAAATTTATTTTGAAGTTAAGTAATTTATGTTTGGATATTTTTATTCTAAAAGCTAATAACAATATAATTTTTTTTATTTAACGCACAAGTTAACTTAAACTTAGAATTAATTTTAAACCCAAAATCAATTCCTTAACTTGAAACCAAACATGTGAATATGTTTGGATGTATGTTAGACTTGAGTTTAAAATAAGTCAAACATCATTCTTTCATTGGTCTTCGTGTTTGGATGTATATTAGAAATATAATTTTATGATTTTAACTCAAGTCTATTGAAACAATAAGTAACTTTTGCACGAGTCTTTCAAATATACCTTTAATTAATAGGTAGTTAATATTGTCCCTGTAACAATATTAATTTTGCTTCAAACTTATTTTAGTAAATATATATCCAAAATTACGTTATTATAAACCACGTTTACAGAGAATCAATTTTATAAATTCACGATATTTCAAAATCAATTTTAGAAACACAATAATCCAAACACGCACTTTTCTAATTACGATTAACTGATATTTCATCGTGACGCTGGAGAATCAATGTTAAACTAAACATTTCGATGCTACTCATTCCTTCTTGTTCTGTATTCGCCTCGATAGAATGACAACAACTTGTGACTGTTTGGTCCGATGTGATTTTCTAATCAGGAAGCTACTACCCATTGTAGTTTACATGTTAAGGGTGACTGACATGATTTTTTTTTTAAAAAAAAATCATCCATTATGTGTATCCAAACACTTTTAAACAAATGTAATCATATTCTCATCTCTAGTTCAAAATAAAAATATCAAACATTTTATGATCATAATAATATATTTTGAACTAAATCATGTGATTAGATTATAAATTATAGGAAGGGGCATTTTATGGCATCACTTTTTTTTAATTGCAGGATGTTTCTTTTCAATATCTTCACCAATTAATCGCATTAAAACTGATACAAATTCATCTAAATGTTAGTATTATACCTTGTTGGACATTGCAGCAACAGGACCTGCGTAAGTAAAAACGGATAATATACTTTGGACTAACCATGTTGAATCAAACAGTGATGTCACCATTGCATTAATGCCACTGGATAATACAAGCACATAAAATGATAACATATTTGTTTTTAAAATAAGAAAACCAAGAACCAAAAACACCAGGATGAAAAATCCATAGAAGAAAAATCAATTTAAAGCTAGAAATATAAATCAGGTTCTAACCATTCACCTCAAACTGACAAAAGACACAAGCAAACATAATGTTCTATTGGGGCATATATGCATATCATTGGATTATAACTTGCTGCAAACTCAACGCTGCATTTTTATGACAATATATCATGGGAACGCTATGACGGTCCATTTTAATAACAAAAGACACAAAAAATAGAGCAACAATCTAAAACTCATAATCCACCACAAATCAAATTAATGAAAGAAGGAAGAAATTCAAATTTAATTTTTGAATTTACCGTGAAAACGTAAATAAAATAAAATAAAAATAGTCTTTATGAAAAAAATGAAAAAGAGATGGTTGTGCAAAGAGAATATGAGACAAGAGATCAGATCGTGGTGAAGCTGAAAAACTGAAAGCAAGTTACGATGTGAAAAAACAACCCTCACATAGTCAAGTAAAACTACTGCCAAGGAAGAAGATGATTGAAAATATGAGATAGTAAAGTGAAAAGAAGAAATGAGAAAAAATAGATTATTTTAAATTTAGTCTATGCTATGGCTATGGCTATACCTGCCCTGAAGTGTTGAAGTGCGGAACTCCAGAAGCTCCAATCTTCAGCAGTGTTACACGATAGTAATGTATTAGCTAGTTAAAATTAATTGGTTAGTTAGGTTGTTAGGAATGTTGGTTGGTTATTAATTATCTCTCTAATAAGCTCTATAAATAGAGTTCAAAATCTTTCTTACTAGTATTTTTTTCGTATGAACCAATACAATGAATTACTTTTATAGTACTCTTCTTTGAGTTTTATGAAATAACTGTATTGCAGAAACTTAGTCTAAAACAGCACAAAACCTAGTAAGCAACAAAAAAAAGGGAGGGAGAAAAGTATAAAAGTACCGCAAAGAGCAAAAATTTTCAAAAAGTTAAATAAAAAAGAACTGAAAAAAAAAAAACTCAAAAGTTTGAGCGAGAAAAAAATTGTAAAATAGTGACTCGTATTTATAACTTTGTTTTATTAATTAATTAATAGTAATAGATACATATCAAACATTTTATGATCATGATAATATATTTTCAACTAGATCATGTAACTAGATTATAGCTTATAGGAAGGGGCATTAACTTAGAAAGAACAATACCCAGATTGCTGAAATATAGCATGAACTAGCATGGTGGTCAATGAATGATGTTCGGTTTACCTTGTTTTACAGAAGTGGTTGCTTATTTTTCTGTCAGTTTCTAGAGATAACTTTTAAAAAATAAGTAATTATTTAAAAAAAAAATCAACCAAACCAAACATGTGCTGAACAACACGTATGGTATCTTTTAAGCATATAAAAAAATTTAATTCTTAAGTCCGTATAAATAAAAAATATCTGTTAAAAAAATAAAAAAAAACAAGACCATAAATAAAAAATATCTGTTAAAAAAATAAAAAAAGACCATAAATAAAAAATATCTGTTAAAAAAATAAAAAAAAACAATACCATAAATTAATTAAACAAAAAAACACGTGCTAATATGAATCAATCTCGCGTCCGCTTGTGACTTTGAAAAGCAAAACCTTGCGTCCATTTACTGACCTGAAGTGTCTTCCAGGCCCCATAACTCACAATCAATATTAGATCCATTAGTTGCACTGAAGGTTCTATTTGGCCCCATAACTAGCCAAGCAGAGTGTGTATAGAAACTCTTGGGCCATAGGAAAAAGTAATAGAAATATTTAATTTCTATACTTATATTATATTTATGGTTTGTTATTATATTTAAAACTAGACGTTTTAATTTTAGTCCCTACACATTATTTTTAAATTTTTTTGTCCGCATTTTGCGTTTTAATTCCATTAGATAAAACTGTTACAAAACCGATATTGACTTATAAATTTCTAATGGTTAATAAAGGCCTGATAATTTCTAGCGGTTTAACACCTGCTAAAAACTTTATAACAATTTTACTTAACAGAGTTAGAAAATACTTAATTATAAAGACTAAAAAAAATTAAAAAGACTAAAAAGTTTAGTTTATAGTTATAGAGACAAAAACATATAAATAATACAAGTATATGAATCAAATGAATATCAACATTACATTCATCCGAATAATATAAGACTTGAATCCTTTAAAAAGAAGCTTAATTACAAGTCTTGACATGAAAAAAAAAATGTGATTGAGAAAATAAGAGACTACTAAAGGTGGCTATAATAAATAAATATTTTACGCCTATACTAATTATAAAAAAATCAAATGAGCTATTAAAAAAAAACACTAAAAAATACATATATAGTTATCCAACTTTAGAAATATTCAATACTAGTACATATTAGCACTAATTAACAAGAACGGAAATGTCCTTGATTTCACCTCCAAGCTCCAACTGCTCCTTCGCAATTATACTTAGCTAATTAATGTTATTAACTTTTTATTTACTCTTTCCATTCCATATCTATTAATGTTTGTAACGCACAATAAGCTTCATAGAAAACACAAAAAGAAAGAGAAATTTACATAATTAATAAAAAAATTACAATAATAATGTGAAAAGAATTTGAAGCATAAGAAAATCACGATATATTAAGACTCGTATATATTAAATTCTTTATCAATATTTATTATTATTTTTATTTTTTATATTGTTTTATGACGTCACTTATAATTTTCTTTTTTCCTCTTTAGATGTTAATTAAAACTTAGGGGTGAATAAAAAACTTTTCATGGGCTTAATAGGCAGAGACATGTGAAACACTTTAATTGCACCAAGTATCGTTCCCATAGACAAAAGGAGCCAATGTGGTGCTCATAAGTCACACCTTTTTCCTTGCCCTATTGGCCTATCCTGTGGAGGAGCATAGTCCCTTGCCCAAAGTAACAACAATGTCAAAGATATCATAAATGCATAATGGTTGGACAAGCTGTAATGTCAATGGTGAGATGCAATGCACTTCCTTCTTCTTTAATGGCAAGGACCACGTACATTCCCTTTTTCTTCTTTTCTTTCTTTCCTTTTTAATCCTTTTCTTCAACACCATCTCTTTATATCAGGACAATTTGTAATTTTGTACAATGTGCCTCCCAACTCCCAATCAACCTTAGGCCCATTATCTCTATTCAAGGCTTTCCTAGGCCCACAACAAACCTTATTTTGTACCATATTTTTATCAATGGTGTCACTCCATCATGTATTGATTATTAAAAAACATTTAATAAATTTTTTAATATTAATAGTAAAACCAACAACCTACACCATCTCCAGTGCTATAGTCCCCAAAATTCGTCTATATCTCTTCGTTTTGCATGTAAATTCCTTTTAAAATACTGCCATTATCGAACTTGGTCTCTTTATTCAATTCGCGCAAGTATAAATGAAAACGACACCACGGAGGGGCTAAGCTCACAAATAATCATGTTGGAAGAAAAAGTTTCAAATTTACGGTAAGGTAATTTTTTATCAGAGATATGTTGGCCTAAGTAAGTTCCAATACAATGTTTAAACCAAGTCATAAACATCCGCAAGAGAACAAAATAAAAAAATATTTTTTTATAAATTAAAATTAACTTATAATGTGTATAAGTTTTTTCATATTATTTTTTAAAATTAATTTTTAATTTATATATAAAACAATTTTTATTTTATAAAAAATATTTTATTTATTTTTATTTTTTTATAAGTATTTACGAAAATTTTAATTAAATATATATTTAATATTATTCATTCAATATTACTGTGTTCAGTTTTGAGGGTACCTAACACTTTTATACTTTTTAAAAATATTTTTTATTATTAACTAAACAATGAAATTGCGCATGAATAAAGTCATTAGTTAAAGAGTTACATTCACATTACTTCAATAAATATCAGATGAAAATAAATAATATATTTAAAAACTATAGTAAAAAAATGAATTAATAAATTTTGTAAAGTAACTCATCTTATTAAACTATATATGAGATTTTCAGAATGTCGAAACGTAAAATTTGTAAGGTTAAATATTTGTAAGTGGTGAAATATCAACCCAATTACACATACACTCAGATATCAACCCAATTACACAGAATTCAATAGACTCAACAATAATCTTTAAAATAAATTTTTATATCATAATAAATAAATAAATTTATATCTAATTCAAAATCAACTTATAAAATAAATATTTCCACTTATAAATATTAAGTCATGACGGTAGATATTTCATAGTCAATAAAAAAAGACTTCATAAAAGACTATGCACTTGAAGTCAGAATACTCTTGCATTTATTTTATTTTATGTTTATAAAAAAATACGATGGTAAAAAAAAATTGTACATAACATAAGAGAGAAAGATCCAGCATTTATTAATGTTTCCTTGATATGCCTCGTCTCTTCTTCCCTACGAACAATGTGAGAAAGAAACCTTCCTTTTCTCCCTTATTGATGCAGGATTAGTTACTTGTTTGCTTGTGCTTTTTTAAAAGTCAACAACGATCCAAAATGTCAATAATCTTAAATTTAAATTAGGCTTATTATATTGGTTGGCTCTAAATTCTAGATTGTATAGGTAGCTCATATTTCAACGATGAAGTTCATAATTGATAGTAACTCACAATCAGAATTCAGAAATGCTCCAATGTTACGTACTTTACACTCAACAAGTTAGTTGCTTTGCTTTCTTTCCAGTCAAATGGCAATTCATTGTCTTCCAGACTATGGTTGCTTTGTTTTGGGGAGTGATTTTTCATTACTTGCTACAAAATTTTCAGGAATATTATACTTATGAATAATATTTTTGAAAATCTGTATAACTATGTTTGCTATTTCTATATAGTTTAGGAATATATTTTCAGAAATATTTGATAACAGAATACAAAAATTCCTAAAACTCAGTATAAAAAAAAATCTTAAAACTAAATACAATTTTTTTTCCACTACAAATTATCACCAGCACCTTATTTGTAAATATTCAATAATTTCCATGAGAATGAATTATTTCCACCTCCCTTTATGGGTATGAGATGATAAGAGCGGTGTCCAACAAACATGCCTAAAAATAAGTTTTAGTTAGAAATAATATTTCCAAACATTTTTTTATTTGCAAAAGGATATTCCTTAATGGAGATTAATCTTTTACGAAACATATTAAAACAAGCATTTTCTATTAGTAAATTAATTGATTTATGCTAATTAAGTAAATTAATTGATTTATGCTAATTAAGTAAATTAATTAATATTATTTAATTGTACTAATTTCATTTAGAAAATATTTTTTAAATTACCTTTAATTGAAATTTGATATTAAAATAAATAACGATTATTAAAAACAAAATCTCAATTAAATAAAAAATATTTTAGATGTAATATTATTAACTAAGATTAAATTAATTGAAAATTACTCATATATAAAATTAGTACATATGTATTTTTTTTATATTCGAGATTATGTGTCTGTATTTTTTTTACTATTTGAGGTGAGTTGGTGTACACTCATTTTGTGAGGTTTTGGCCCTTGGGTAATTTCAGTTTCTCAAAATAATTTGTATAAGCTTTAATGTTAATTGCTCGATTAGATGTAGAAATTTATATATATAAAAACAATGTGATTCCAACAGTAATTTTTCCTGCCCAATATATTTTTTATAATATAATAATATATGTAATATAATAGATCACATTGATTATTTATATATTATTATACTATTGTAGTATCAAACATATTATTACAATAATATATTATATATAATAAAATCAATATTTCAATAATATTATAGTCATCAACATAAAAATATTAAAAATTGATGAAAACTTAATATTCTATTATTATTATTATTTATATAAAACATTTTAATATTAGATAAAATAATAGTATTATTATACTATTAATTATTTACCTAAATAATATCTATAATATATAATATATATATATATATATATATATATATATATATATATATATATTATTTATTTACGTAAACTTAGAGTATGTATTATGAATTAATTCTCTTATGAGGTATACAAGTGTTATTTATTTTTTAAAATTTATATATAATTAATTTTCTAATATAATAAATTAAATTTTAATTTATTTTTTAGATAATTATTTCTGCAATGTATTTATAGAAAAATAATGTAAGATAGACAGTGATTTAAAATAAAAAATGTTTGATTTTCTAATATAATAAACTATTTTTGCTATAACATTGAATTCTCCTAAAAGAACATTGGTATTATCAAGTAATTTCTGAGGAAAAATAATATTCTTACTGATCACCGTTGCTGTCTCCATTAAGCAGTCAACTCGTAAGAAAAAAAATATTTATTAACAAATTCTTAATATTTAATTAAATAACATAAGTTTGTTAACAAATTGTTTTGGTAAATTGTAGGAACTTTGTAGCATTCATCACTTAGAAATTGAAAAATTGCGATGCAATACTTATTTTTTCATTAATAATATTGAATTATATTTTTTTTTGAAAAACCAATACTAATGGTTGATTATTTTCATTTAAACAGTTAAGATCAAATTTATCAAATATTCACCATTCTTTTAATTTCTTTTTATTGTCATCCTTATATATATCTTTATTCATCAAAAATTCATTTATAAATTACAAATTTTAATATATCAAAATTATATTTATAAATAGAAAAATACACACTCCATTCTTCATACACATCGTTGCACAGGAAATACCACCAGTTCTATATGAAAAGAGCATTATTGAAACATAGAAACTCTTACTTTAAGAACATATTTTAATTTTCGTTTATTTTAAAATTAGATAGATTTAATTTAATAAAAATAATTTTAAAGTTTTAAGTATATATATATATATATATATATATATATATATATATAAAAATAAATTTCAGTCATAATTTTTATAATAAAATATATACTATGATAAAAGAAAGCGGTGCAATGGAAGGAAGTAATTTCTCACTGTTAAATAAAAGTTTAAATTTTTGTTGAAAGAGATATTTACATTTAAACATAATTATTTAAAAAAAATGATACACGTAAAAAATAAAAAATATATTATATATAATAAAAGGAATTAATTTTAAAAGTTAAGAAGCTAGAAAAGAAAAAACAAGTAGATAGGTGTATAATAACAGCAAACAGTAGAAAACTAGGAATTTAAAATGTTTGATCTCATGCCAATTGCCAAATGCCAATTACTTGTACTGTATGGAGGAGACACGCCTCTTGGACGAAAGTGAAGAAAATAAAATACAATCCCATTTCCTTGTTCTCTTGTTATTTTTTAGTGGAATTATTATTTCTAGTACTGTTTAGACAGAATAATTAAGTGCCACGTGGCGATTCCAGCCAGGAACCGCGCCGACGAAATCAATGAACCTAATTCCACACATGGAACAAGAAATAGAATGAACCAGCGGTTGAGAAGAGCCCATACCCACTTTATTTATCACTACAACTCATTCCCCTTTCCAAATTCACCACCAATTTGGATTAGCCACCAAATTAATTAATTAATTTATTATTATTATTATTATTCATTTATGCCTTTCATAATTCTTACCCAAACATAGTATTCATATTGCCACACCCTTTTCTTTTTCTCAACTTTGTTATTATTATATTACCACTTTGAAGTGTGAGGCTGGTTGATGTTACGGGCATGTTTGGGGTTGAATTACCATGGTAGAATGGAGGAGCTTCCAGGGGCGTTTGGAAGCAGCGCCAGTTTGGCTCTCCGATTGGGCCAAACGGTGTTCTCCACCGCTTCCCTTCTCTTCATGTGTTTGGATGTTGATTTCTATGGCTACACCGCTTTCTGGTATCTTTCTCTCTGAATTTCGTGTCTTCTTCACGTGCCCAATTCTGCCTCTTTCTTATTTTGTCACTGCTCCACCAAATTTGATAACTTTTGTGAATTTTGTCTTGCCCCATCATGTGTTTCTTTAAAGGGCAATTTACAAGTAATTATTTTGGGGGTCCTATGTTTCGTGAGTTGTTGAAATTTTAAGTGGACTTGGGTTTGAGGACCATGTATTATTTGTTTTTGTCATGAATTGTTGCAGAAATCAAAGTGATGGAGAATTTTTATGAGTTTATGGTGGGTGTCAGAGAGTGGTCTACTCTGGTCTGTGGGTAGGAGAGAAACATGAGTGAAGGGAAGTGGGTTCAGGAAGAAAGTAAGTCATATTGGATGGATGACCAATTCAATTAATTTTAGCAAGGTTTTAAATTACCTTTTGTTAGGTTGCTTGATATTGTGGAAAATTACGCAGCCACAGTTACTGTCTTGCACATCCCAAAAGCCTTGAGGTTGCGGCTGAAATAGCAGTCATGGACTGTTTTTTAAAACCTTGATTTTTATGGCTTGAAAACACATTCATGCCAGTGAGTGAGTGGTTTCTTACTCATTAACCTGCTATGGAAAAAAATTATATTTTGGAATGGTGAGTCTGTGTTAGTGTGCTGCTGATCCACTTCTTCAACTTTGGCATTGAAATGCCTTTATGACAACTTAAAGGTTCTAATTTTGGTCTGGGAAAGTTCACATATTTATTGTGAAGAGAAACGAGATTGAATTAGCCTATTAGTCTGCCACGTTGCTGGCCTCATCTCTGGAGAAAGTCCACAAATGTTTGGCAGTTCAGCAGAAAAAATGAAAATGAATTATTTCAAGTTGTTTTTGTTGAACTGAAATCCTTTTGGTTAATTAAGTGTATGTATTACAATGTTGCTGCCAGTGTTTTTCCATTTTTCACTTCAGTGTTTCTTTTTCTATTACATTAGCCATGTAATGCAATTTCACATGCAATGTGGAACTGTTGGTAGAATAGCTAAGATGCTGGACTAAAAGCTCTAGATTTTCACTTCAACATGGTTTGATTGGGATTAGAGGACATATTTCTTTGTGAAGTTTGTTTATAAATCAAGTTTATGGTTTAATAAAACTTATAGGAGGTAAAAGATTAGGGTATATGCATGTTTTCCCGGTTTCCAAAGTTGCATTGGCAATGTGTTGGAATTTATCCTGTGTAGGTTGTCTTCTATGCACATGCTTCACTTGGAGATTTTTACCATTGTCTTTATTTATGCTATTCCACAGCTATTTGGTAACCGTCATGGGTTTGGTAATTCCCTGGAGCATAACATTGTTGGTTGTGGATGCATACTCTGTCTTTATAAAATGTTTACCACTTCAACGACGACTTGTAACGATCATCTTTGTGGGAGACATGGTATGTGCAATTTGTGACCTAAAAATCTTCAACTCCTTGTTTCCATACTATACTAATGCACTACTAATGATATTACAGTTTTTCTACACCCCAGATTTTGTCATATCTCTCATTAGCTGCAGCATGTTCAACAGCCAGTGTCACAGATCTCCTTCTCGATGCCGATAGATCATATTGCCCGGCAAAGTTATGTGGTAGATATCAATTATCTGCTGCTATGGCCTTCTTGTCTTGGTTTCTTTCAGCAGCATCTTGTCTGTTTAACTTCTGGCTTTTCCCTTCTTTGTAAAATCTATCTTGCTTGTTGTTGATATGTACACGAATGAAAAGGGTGCAATGCAAATGACGAAGTCATTTGCTCTTGTGCAGATATTTTTTGTTTCCATGTGCATAAAATTATCATGACCATAGTCAACAGTGTAATAATTACTTTTCCAAGGCAAGAGAAATATGAAAATTCCGTGTCTTGGTTCTCAATTGCTTCCATTTTCGTTGTCCATATTTAGCTACTGCACGCTATACGTTATGAACCCCAATACCTCATCTGAATATCGTCTCACAATCATAAATAAGTATATGTCCAGTCCCTATCCTCGGAATATTCGATCGGAATCTTTGTAGGTTTTGACGAGCCGAACTCTGGTGGTTTATCTATAAGGACTTCGGTGTTTAAGTCAGTACATGCAAAAGATAAATTGATGATAAAAATTAGAAAAACAATACATTAGATCCTATTTGGTCTATTTATATTATTCTTGATTTGGTTATTTTTGGCCTTTCTTATGTGAGGTAGTGTGGGAAATTCCTCTAACGAACTTTAGATTATGATTTAGTGTTTCACATCTGTATTGAGGTTAGTCCACCGCTCAAACATGTCCACTGAGGCTTGGCTGTTAGGTTTTTGTTATTGGGCCAGTGTATTGGCTTAATTTGCAAGACTGGTCCGAACTCTCTTGAGAAGTGTCTATAACAGTATACATACTAGAAGTTTACATTCCTGAAAGTTATTGATGCATGCTGCTAAATTGATCACAAAAGAGATTTGGGAGACTGATTGAAATGGAATAAGAGAAGAGAGTTAACCCTTTATTCAAGGTAAGGCAGCCTTCAGAACGAAAGAGAAATTGATCAAATACATTGATGGCTGTCGTGTTCAACAGCCAGTAATCAGAAGAAAGACTTTCCATTAACTACCCTATCTTTTGGAGTTTTGGAGCAGTGGTGATGGAGTGATTGATAAAAAGAACAGGGTAGAGTGAATGAAAGAAGGGGGAAGGATTTTTCTATTGCTTGTTTCATATGTTTGATGTTAATATCAAGAGGGTGTATAGGAAGGGACGAGTTATGAAATTAAAATTTCAAGATAATTCTTATACATTATGTTTTAACATATAAGTAGATAGTAGCACTACAATGTTTTAAAAATTAGATTAACTGTTCTAGACACTAATTCATAGTTCAATTGTTGAATTATAATATACCGACTTTAATAAAATAGTAATAATAATTTAATAAAACATAAAATAATATTAAATAAATATAATATTATAATTTAAAATTTTTAAAAATTAGAAAAAAATTTGTAATTACTGGTTCAAACTGATTCTCTTCACCAGTTTTAAACCAATTTGATCGATTTTGAGATAGTCAAGTTTTTTAGAATATACGAATCGATCATCATACCCATTTTTTATCATACCAGTTAGACTAACTGGTCTAATTTTTAAAATAATATGTTGTAACGAGACAAATGAACCATCATGATATAGGTTTAAAAGGTCCATTTTAGTTTTTTACCCATGAAACATTCATTGTTTGGAGAGGGTTTTTTTAGTATAATATTTCACCAAAATATTACCTCTGTTTTGATTTATATTTCTTCACATGGTTATAGGACTATTTTTTATTTTGTGTTTTGTTCTTTCTTTTCCTTTAGACTTTTTACGCGGTTCTCAATTTGCTATTTTTTTATTCAATTTATTCTGTTATCTTTCCTATTAATTTTATCACCATCTTTCAGTTTTTGCCTTCATCATTATGTTCTTGTTGCTCTTGGATTGACGGTGATTGTGAGTAAACATTGACTTATTATTTATTATGAATTTTGTAATTTGGATTTTTTGTTTTGTTTTATGAGAATATTTACATGCGTAGTATAAATTATTTAGTTTGTATTATAATATTTAAAATAGTTTTTAGACTTAATCACTGCGCATCCGAAATTGATAAGTATGGTAGAAGGGAGATTAATCATTGAACAATTGTTGATGGGGGTGGAGGTGTAGGTGTGGAAACTCCATCCCACGGATTCTCAATAGACAAACTTTACATTACAACCATTTAATATTTTTCCTTTCAGTGACAGAATATCAAGATTTTTCTCTGTACATAGGAAGGCGATTACATTTCAGTAACTACTAAATATCAACGATTAACAAAACAAGAGTAAACCCAACTTCAAAATATGTCAAGAGCTTTCAGAGTTTCAAAGTTCGCTTTCATTATGTCCAATAGTTATAATAAAATAAATTGTTTTTCATAAAATAGTTATAAGAAAAGGTCACTACTATACTATATCTGTGTGTAGATATGTCAGAAAAAGTGAAGCCAAACCACACTAATACTTTTTCTGTGTATTCTTTATTTGATAATTATTAGATAATGTCAGCAAGGTTCCTTGACATCTTCCAAATCCATTGTGAAGTGCTTCCCTTTCACAACTTGGCATGTACAGAATATATAAAGTTTCTAGGAAAAGGAATGAAAGCAACGCTTTCTTTAATGTAATCTTTTTAAAACTTTTTTATTGTTGGATAAAATGTCACGCAAGTTTCACTAAATAATTTGAGTCTATTATCTATTAGTAGGGCTAGTGACAAATTTCATTTAATAAATAAAGAACTTTGGGAGAGGGTATCAAAGAGCATGTTTGCTCTCATCAAGAAAAAAAAATGTTAATAGCACTTTACTCTATAGGAATTAGGTTCAATGTAGAATCCCACCTCTTTACCTAGGACTAGGAGCTAAAGGCCTCACTTAGCTTCCAAAGATTCAAACTCTTATCCATGAGGCGGCATCATCATATAATATATTCATAATAAATCAATGATTATTCCAATCATGGCATGTCCCTCCTTCAACATTCATACACTGGTCAGGTTAAGGGGAAAATTCATGCTTTCTTGTGGAGGGGCCCTCTGTGATGATAATCCTGCTTAATAATGAAGATCATAATCTTGTAGCATTGATGTATCTAGGCTAAATGAATTGGATTTTGTATCAAATTAGTTTTTGGAAGCAATTAATCTTCCTCACCAACCGGCAATAACACATTGAACATAATATATTATTTAAGACATGCACACAAACAAACAACAAACCTTTAACTATATATGTTATGTCAGTCTATTAGATTTTCAACCCTCTTGACGTTTTAAACATAAGGACAATGTATGGTGTTTGGTATATCTTCGACCATATCGGATATTGATTATAAAGTTGGGCATTGTCATTGCCGCGAAACTTCATTTCTCCTCCACAGATACAGAAGATACACAGCACTAAACCGAATATTTGATCCAATATATATATATTATATTTCTAATGAACTCCTTTAGACTCAGAAAAAGTATGTAATCATATAAACTATAATATTGTACTTCGGGTACTTCGTGGATTTTTGTATTACGACAACAGTGAAATAATTATGATATGCAAACAACAACAACATGGGTAGAGGTAAAATATATTAATTGGCGCACTAATAACTACCTACCAAGTATTATTGGATACAAAAATTAAATTAACTTCAGAACAAATAAAATTGGAAAGTTTATCTTTTTTTTTTGCACTTTTAAGTGACACACTCAAAACAATCCTTCTTCATGTGTTTTAACTTTTTGTTTTGAAAAAACAAGCAAATTCTTCTTCTTACTTCTTTAGCTTCTTATTCTATTAAGCAGAGCTTTACGTAATATCTTTAACTTCTTTCATTTCTTATTTAAAGAATGACTAGTTTATGTAGTGTTATAATAATCACTTAGTTTGATCTAACATCATGATAAATAAAGCATTATTAGAGTTATTTGAAAATAGAATCCGCATATCCATCCTTACCCTTACGTTCGATTTCATGTCATTAAGAACAATTTCAATGGATTCCCTCCATACTTTAATGTTTGTATCATGTAACATTGACATTCTATTAATTTAAGCAATAATATTAGGAGAGGAGAAGCAACAACTAAAAGAAAACAATAAATATAGAATGCACAATTAATTTTTATGGTAAATTTAAAGACCTATACAAGATACTTAGTGTACAATTGATCCTCGATATTTGGATGGAAGAAACTAATTGCTAGTGGTACTTTCAACGAAATGATTAAATATTGATGATAAATTTTGTCAAATAATGATTGTTTTTGGACACTTCATTATTCACATGAAAAATCGATCGTTATAGTCATCATACATTTACCATTGTGTACATATAATTATTTAGCTAAATTGTATCTTCTTCTAGGTTAAGCATAATTCCCATGAATAACTCTATACAACATTTATGTAAATTCAATTAAATTAATCTATGCAACAAAAGTTACTTTGATAACATGTTATTTTAATTAATCTTACTAAAATTATAAGTCAATTTAATCAAAATTGAAAGTTTTAAATTTAAACAAATTTCATACATAAAGTAAAACATAAACTATAAATTTATTTCACCACCTAATAATCATATATCATCCAACAATCATGTGATCGCCCACCATCTTCAGGTGAAAGAAATGTCTTAGAAACTAATTTCAATTTCAAAATTTCCAAACACATCAATATCGACATCTAAATTAATATTTCAACAAATTGAAATCAATTGCAATTCTAATTGGATTGAAAAAAAAATCCCCTATCGTGAGGCTATATATACAATAATAAAAAGCTAATAAAATGCATCACAATTATATATGATCAACCCACTATATTTGATACAATATTTAAAGAAAAAATATGCTAAAGTGAAAATCTCATGCTATTTAAAAAACCAAATAACTCTGGGAAAATAAATTAAAAGATATATATGATATTATGTCCAAATTTCTTTATGGGAAGAATTAAAAAAAAATATATCAAATTGCTTTAAAGGAAAAAAAAAAAACCAAAAGATGTCTAATATTATAAAACAAGATTCAACGAATTAATATTCACTGATAGGAAAAATCCAAGATACATTCATTGATCTGTAAATTCTTATATTTTTTTTATATAAGTAAATTCTTATATCTTATAATCCTTGGAGTAATAACATCATCAACCATAAGTAAAGTCAAATTTGAATTTTTTTTTGCTAAGTAATACATTATTAGCAAAGAATAAATGATTTTTTTATTATTTTCAAAAAAAAGAAAAAAAAACTATACATAAAATAAACATTTAAGAAAATCCCATCCGGCTCATATGCATAAATTTTATATTTAATAAAATACAATTGCTCCAGACAGTCAAGCTTCTAGATAAATATAAAATGGCCAAGTTGTTAGCACTAACATTATCCACAATTAGACAAATTTTTTTTATAATATCCCTTTTTTTAAGAAATTCTCTATTTCTATTCCAATAGTTTCATCTTTGTGGTGGACAAATAAACAAAATATCAATATTGTCTTTTCAATTCCCACCCTTCACCGATATAATGAGTTGCACACGTGTAATTTATATTTTAGTATTGATGTCTATGTATGGTAAGTGAAACCGTTTGTTTATTTACAAAACAACATGTGTTTTAACTTCTCATTTTCATCATTAAACACTTGTATGAAATATCTAGCAATAGTGACATGAGAAAAAATTTTAAATTTAAGTCCAGTCTCTTCCATTAATTTCATGAATCTTCCATTTTTAATAAATTTAAATTGAAGTGCATTTATAATTATCATCTTTACAAGTGTTATTTGAGTTTGCTCTTGATTAAATTCAATAAGATTCATATTAATAGTATTAGAACCATCTTCACATTTCTTTCCAAGACTAATTGTCTTATGTTTCTTATTAGTCTCTTTATGCGGGTTTTTCCAATGTTTTCTTAAGTTAGTTGTTCCATCACTAGAAAAATTTGTCATATATGATTTTTAACCATAGTTATAACATGACTTATTTTTTATCATAGAAAAATGATGCCAAATATAATAAGAGGTTTTCTTTTTTTTACCTTTACTTGTTCAAAAAAATTTTCTAGTCCTTACCTTGCAACTTTTTTTACCTTTGTTGTTGTGATGGAATTTCAATTGGAACATGACTTGAAAAAGAGTAGTAATATGTAGAATTGGACTTGAAGCATTAACACTCCCAATACTACAAATATAAGACTAATGGAAACCAAAAAAATATAAGATCACAACAAATCTAGATAATATGTGCAATGTATATAATATGTAGCAAATATATCAAGAAAAAAAGAACACGACACTACATAAAGCTGCAACTTATGAGTGTAGATATTATGTGTAATGCATATATAACCTCTGCAACAAATATAATTGTGCGGTCATGAAACGGAAAACAACATACATAAAGTTGATTTTCTTATCTATCAGCTAATAATGTTTAATGAAAATTTGATGAGAATCTTATTCATCAACAATCGAATTAGATATGTGAATTAATTTCAAATTCTAAAATTATTTCTTTTATTTAATGAAATTTTACTACTTAATTTCCACTCTAGGTGTACATCTCATTATGCAATTATGATATTATGATGGAAAAGTAGTAATCATATTAGGAGAATAAAATTATTATCATAGACATTATATTTGCAATTATGATAATTCTATACAATATAACATAAGCTAATTAAAATAGGCTATACAATGTGCTCATTTACTTTATTAGTTTATTTAATTATTTTTCCATTTTAGTATAAGATTAAATATTTCCATAGAATTTGAAGTGATGAATCTTCCGGAGAATTTTGGTTTGAAAAACTTTCCAAAGTTGCTTTAGATGCTTCCCAAAAATTTGGGATAATTAATTGATGTCGATTTATTGAAAGAAGTACAACATATCATCTGCACATATGATGCCTAAAATCACCTATTCTTCTTGACATAGTAATCTACTAATTGAGTTTAGCATACTTAGTTATTTATTCTTCTTGTACAAAAATCATCTCATGTGACACTACGTGAGAAATTTGAGAAATTGTATAATCATATTTACTTATTTAATTATTTATATTTTTAAAAATATATATATAATTATAATAAATTTTAAAAATGCCATGCTAGTGGGAGGATCCATGAGTTTAAAAAATAAAGCTTGTTATCTAACTCGCACATGAACGAGTTTGAACGGGTTGATGAACACTAAAAAAATCCAAATCAAAGTGATTTGGTCGGTTTGGTTCTATGGATGCCTGTACTTGCGAAGACCCCTAATTATAAAAGGGTGTTTGCCAAGGAATTAGGGATAAAGTAATTTGGTGAAATTAGATGTCAATTACATGATTGAAAGAAATTTAAGATTGAATAAAATTACATTAACAGATACTTGAGAAGATTCAGAGCCTATCCATTTTTAATTCTTGATTTCTAATTTTCATCAATTTGTTTGTTGTTTGTCATCTTTTAATCATAAGTAAAAAAGAAACAAAAATAATCATTTCTCTATTGTTTACTCTATCAAAAGTGTAGTTAATTAATTGGTAGCGTAGTTGTTAAACTTCAATCCTCATTAAAAAAGATATTTTACTTATCTCTTTATTACTTGTATGATTGCCAAATTTGTCATGTCCTGAACAATTTTTTGGCATTGTTGCCAATAGTTGTTGTGTTTGAAGAAATAGAAAATGCTCAAGTAGGTGGTATTGCGTGTATGATTTTTATAAAACTTTTTTGAAAAATGCAGGATATATATAATTTTTCAGATATTGTCCAAATAGATCATACAAAGAAGTGAAAAAGATAAAACAAAGAAGACAAGAGAGAAAAAACAACACAAGAAATTTATTCTAGTTTACTATTCCACAAGAGTTACATTTAGTCCCTTCAACTCAGAATTTATCTACTAAAGTCAACTAACTTACAAATCAAGTATTCTCAACCTCTTTAGGTTCTACAACACTTTTAATTTACATGATTACAAACAACACTAAGTATTCTTTAACACTTAACCTCTTCATGCCACAAAAACAAAAGGTCTTTTACAAAATATAACTCACTAGGTGAGCATATAGCAATTACAAACATAGTCTTTAAGTATGCTTGGCAAAAGCAAATATAAAAACTTTTCACAAAGAAAATATTTTAAGATTGTCGTCCAATAAGCACATAAAAGTGATGAGCTTTTTCTTGTTTTTCTCTTCTTGTTTTATGATTTCTCTTTTCTTTTTCTTCTATATTCTTGAAGGCTTGATCAACCAATATATTGATGAGAGCAAGAAGAATATTG
This sequence comes from Mucuna pruriens, assembly GCA_025330945.1. NCBI lineage: Eukaryota > Viridiplantae > Streptophyta > Magnoliopsida > Fabales > Fabaceae > Mucuna > Mucuna pruriens. Next base: position 897,553 of record JAENHJ010000004.1, on the reverse strand, counting down.
TTCTGCATGAAGAGAGAGATCTTATGCGTTAAATGCTAAGAAGATATTTTTTACATAATTTTATCTTCTTTTGTGGTTAGAGAGAAAGTGACAAAGAAAAGCTACTTTCTTTTACTCCTTAATAGTGTTATCTTCACTTCATATGAGAAGCTTTGTTCTTGTTGTTTACTCAAACGTAGAGGCATAAATAGAACTCTCTTATACTAAAGTTGACTTGATTATCAAAGCTTGATAAGGAACCTTTGTTGTTCCGAAACACAAAGCATAGTAGAGCATAACATGTATGAGAAACATTGATTAAATATATGATAAAGAGATAACACATAAGTTAAAAAGACAAGTTACAAGATATGATAAGCACTAGGAACAAGAAAAACTTTATACTCAGAAACCTAGTCTTTTACTAGACAGAGTTTCATTTTTTTGAACGACATGACTTGTTTGGACGCAAAAAATGAACTTGTTTAAAGGACAAGTCTCTTTTTATATAGATGCATTCCAAACTTTCGTATAATGATGACATATTTTCTTGAAGATTTAAGAACATTGTTAAAACATTAGTCATCATACTTTAGTCATAATATTTTTTATCATCAAAACTCTTGAGTTATTTGGATGCATATAGATCATGTTTCAACCGTATTTCTAATAGCGATGCAATTAATAATTACTCTTTTGATTATTATATTTTTGTTTTATTTTCCTTTGTTTTAATTTTTAAAAAAAAGAGAAAAATAATAATTTATCCTTTCCTCTTGAGTCTATACATGAAGGGTAAAACCATTGAAGACTACTTAATTGATCAATGGATGATTTTGTGAGTATTCTTCTAATTCTTGGGAAACTTATCAATAAACAATTGCAACTATTGTTTAAGGATCTTGAAATTATACAGTTGAGAGTCTTTCACCTACAACTTCTTAAAGGTGATTTTTGTGGAGGAAAGCACATTCAAACGATTATTATGAGACTAATTTTATGTCAATGACAATATTAGAGAATACCTACTACATGTGAAGTTTCCTATGGAAGCATGAGTGACACCCTCACAATCAACCCAAAAATATCAAAGAGTAAGCTCTTTAATCTTTAGAATGTGATGACTATAACCAATAATCTATTATTCTCATTTATTCTTAGTTCAACATACTTAAATAATATAATACATAACATTTTCCATGGTAGTATATTGCATTTCATTATCAACAATAGTCCTATTCACTTGCAAATTTTTTTTTCTTGTGTTATCTAAGTCCTACTCAAAATGGTAGACTCCACTCACCTAGTTGGATGTTTAAAACCTTGTTCCCTCAACTACTACAAGTTTGATTGCTTTTTAAGAATCCTTTAGGGCCATTTGGTTTGAAAATAATTTTTTTAATTATTTTTTTGTTACAAAGTGTAACCTTGTTTTCACATTATTTCTTGTTTTCTAAACTTAAATTTTATAGAGAATAATAAACAAAAGTAGAAATAAAAAAATAAGGTTAACTATGTCTTTTGTCACTCAACAATTTCAAATTTTGATTTTTTTTTCTTAAATAATTTTCGGATTAGTTTTAGTCCCTTTATTATTATCTATAAATATTTTTAATCTTTGCCAACAAATATCAATATTAAGTGATAATGTGATCGTTACAATGGTGAATAATAATGGAATTAAAACCAATCAAAAAATCATTGAGTGACTAAAAATCAAAATATGAAATAATTGATGGACGAAAAACTTAGTTAACTTATTAATATGTAATGGTCATGTCATCACTTAATGTTTATACTTGATGACAAGGACTAAAAATATTGACAAATAATAATTGAGACTAAAATCAATCAAAAAATTATTGAGGAACTAAAAATCAAAATTTAAAATAGATGAGGGACAAAAAAAACATAGTTAACTTAATAATATGTAATTATTACATTATCATTTAAAGTTTACACTTGATAGCAATATTGACAAATAATAATTGAGGGACTAAAACTGGTAAAAAAAAATATTGAGATACTAAGAAACAAAATCTGAAATAGTTGGACAAAAAATTTACTCAACCCTAAAAGATAAAAATAAATTATTTTCATATACAAACATTAAGAAATATGAATCGAAGTGAAAATAAGATGACATTTTGCTATTAAAATAGAGTATATATATATATATAACACTTTTCAAATTAAACAATCCCCAAAAAAATGAATAAAATCACTTGATGTATTACATTTCATATAATGTTTTATAATGTTTTGTGTAGATTTGGCATGCATCTTTAATTATTTTGGCTTAGTCTTGTTAATAATAACCTAATTTCTCTTTCTAATACTTGTTACACTTTCCTATTTGTTTATGGTTTTAGTTAAGCTTGTTTTAGAAGTGCTTCATCTTTGAAAAGTTGAGCTTGAAAATTTAGAAGAGTTTTAGTAAAAAAAAAAAGAGTTATAGAAGCATTGAAAGTAGTTTGAAGTTGAGTCTTGATAGAAAAGTCCATAACAAGTGTGTAAATAATTACAACCAAGGGATCATGAAGGAGATTTGAGAAAAACTAATGCAACAAAATCCACAACTTAGTTATGGAACTCACCATAACTATGAGTGTCCTAGGATTACCTAAATATTGTTGGCAGCAAGGTCCATAACCTAATTGTGGAACTCACCACAACCATAAGCATGTTAAAAAAACCTATTTATTGAGATAATAAGGTCCAAAACTTGGCTATGGTACCTACCATGGGTGTGGGCATGTGACAACACCTTATTTTACGATTTTTTTTATTAGTTATGAATTAAGTTTAAAACTCTTTTATAACCTAAGTATAAATGGACTCTTTAAAGACAATAGAGAGGATTAAACCCTAAGGGAGGATGACATAAGAGCAAAGACAATCCCATTCTTCTTATTCTTTTTCTTCTCATTCTTTCTTTGGGTTTAAATGTTCTTTATTTTTTATTTTGCTTTCTCTATGCCTATGCTTGAGTATTCATTTTGTTTCTAGGATTAGACGTAACCTTTGACTTTTTGTATTTTTAGAAACCACCCAAAAAGATAAATAAAGCCACTTAGCATAACATAGTTAAGATTAAAGAAAAAGGATTTGGATTTAACAAAAACTTAGCTTACCTTGAATTTTGGTCATCTAATCCCTCAAATCTTTATAATTAACAGTAGTCTTTCTAGTATTTGATGATCGTCCAAGTTCTCACTCTAAAGTGAAAAATAAAGATTCATACTCTTATCTAAACAAGAGATGTATTTAAGGGAAAAGATAATGCTTATCCCCCATTTGATGTTGGATATTATTGAGTTGATCCTTATAAAGATCCATTTTCTAACTTAATATCGTGTTTTAGGGTTATTTTTATGTACTTGTCACTCTTCTTAAGTTTCTCTCTTCTCTCTCGCAAAACTGCACTTTGGGGCTATTTTTTTATATTTTTGTACAAAACCCTCCTAATTGATTAGTTAACGTCATAATTGATTAGAACCATGCTATTAATCAATTAGTCAGACATTTAAAATTATCTAATACCTACTTTGTAAATTATTAATTAAGTAGTTTTGGAATTCATCTAATTAATTTACTATGTCCCTAAATGATTAGGATTTAGGAAGTTTTTCTAAATCAACTTAGGTATATATAAGAGTAAATCACCTGCATTAATCCTTGAAAAATTTAATGATTTGTTAAATTGGTCTTTAAAATTAATAAAATAGTAAAATAACTCATCAAATTGTATATTATTATTCAATATAATCTCTAAAATTGTAATGGACAATCAAATTAGTCTCTAAAATAAATAAAATGTTAAAATGATCATTAAAATTATAATCATCTACCAATTTAGTTCTTAAAATTGTAACAGTCAATCAAAATGGTCCCTAAAATTAAAAATATTTAATTGCATCTTTTGTCTTAAATTAGTCAAATTAGTTCTTGAAATTTCTTTTTCTTACATAAAATTCGTAAAATTATATAAGTATATAAATTTAAGGGTCAAATGTGCTAAAAAAAAATATGAATAAAATTTGTGAAATTTTAAATGTTATGAGACAAAAGATGAAATTAACCATTTTTAATTCTAGAAATCAATTTGATGGGTCATTACAATTTTAAAAACTAAATTGGTAGATAATTATAATTCTAATTACCATTTTGACATTTTATTTATTTTAAGTATCAATTTAATTGTTTAATACAGCTCGAAGAACTAAATTGAATAGTAATACACAAAAATATTTTGTAGCGACCGAAATTAGCGACCAATTCCAACAGTTGCTAAATAGCGACGAAATTAACGACCGAATAGAATTTTTTGAAAAATACTTAGCGACCGATTTGACGACCGAAAATAAAAAATAAAAAGAAATAAAAATATATATTAGCGTCCGAAATAGCGACGGAAAAGACAAGAATAGAAAAAGATTACATTTTGCTACCGAATTAGCGACGGAATTTCATAAAAAAAATAAAATATAAATTAGCGACCGATTGAGCGACTGAATTTAAAAATTTATAAAATTAAATAAAAAATATATATTATCAACCGAAAAGAAAAGGACAAAAAATGTTACATTTTTGTGATCGAATTAGCGACCAAAAATGCAGAAAAATAAAAAAAAATAAAACAAATTTAGTGACCAAATTTCATAAAATAAAAAACAAAAAAAATAAGTTAGTAACCGATTTAGCGATCAAATTTAAAATTTCAAAATTTTAAATAAAAACATATATTAGCGACCAAATTAGTGACCGAAAATGCAGGAAAAATAAAAAAATAAGTTTAGCGACCGAAAGTAAAACGAAAAAAATAAAAATAAAATTTAGAGATTGAATTAGCGACCGACTTCCAAATTTTTGAAAATTTTTTCGCTCTAATTTTTCCCTCTCTTTTTTTTCCAACTCCCTTATTTAAACACTCCTCCTCTCCTTCTCTCTTCTACTTTTCACTCATTCCCTCCTCTTCTCCTGTCAACGTCACCTCCACCGCCTCCTATTCCTTCCTCCCTTATCTCCTCTGTATTCTTCACCTTCCTCTCTTCCTTTCTCTCTTCCTACACCATCACCACTACCACCACCCTCCTTCCACTCCTTTTTATCCTTTCTTTCCTCCCTTTGTTCTCCTTTCTCTGTCTCTTTTTCCTTCTCTCACTCCCTTCTCCCTCCCACAACCACCAATCAACTACCATCGCCACCCAATTATTTAAAAAAAAATAACAATCAATTTAGCGACCGAATTATTTAAAATAAAAAAATCAAAAATAACGACCAAATTATTTTTGTAAAAAATAAGAAATAACGACCAAATTAGTGACTATTTTTTAATATATAAATAATTAAAATAAAAAAGTCACTGGATATTTTTAAAAAAATAAAATAGCGACCGATTTAACAATCAAATTTTAGATTTAATTAACCATTGAAAGTATTTCGATCGCTAAATTTCTTAGCGACTAGATTTTCCGCAACAGACAATGCTGGTCTCTAATTCCGTCGCTAAGTCATTTAACGATCAAAATACAACTTTAACGACCGATTTTACAGTTTTAGTAACCGATTTTTTGATTGCTAAACATGAAATATTTTGTAATGACATATAAGATGAGGGATTACTTTTAATTTTATTAATTTTAAGAACTAAATTTTATCAACTTATAATTTCATGAAATAAATTCGTGATTCACTGGTGAATCATCTAATCAATTTTAATCTCTTGGTAATCTATTATGAAGGTTTTGATTTACAAAATTACACCTTCTAAGGGATAAAGTACTCCAAAAAAATTTCTCATTACTTATATCAAACATGATTCCCTGCATTCAATCGATATTCTGCACCTTGAATCCCATATATCTTCAATAAAATATCAAGACCAAGATGTCACAAAAGATTTAAAAAACACAAACATATACATAGAGAGAATTAAAAGTGGAGAGTATCGTACAATTAATTTGAAAATTAGACAAATCGCAAGATATATCTTGGTATTTAACCTAAATGAAATAATAGTAAATGTTGTATTAGGAAGTTAAAACAAATAAAAAAGTCAATTATATTCTTAATCTGAATATTATATTTTAGATAGATAAAAGTAAGTGGTGGGAATAATATTATATAATTATAATTAACTTAAATACTATTCAGCATTCTTTATTAATTTTTTTACTATTATAATTCTTTATTAATATTTTAAAACTCGCCCATCAAGTTCGACCAATTTTGCAGTTAGAAAGCACGTTACTATAATGCTTATCAGTTAGAAAACACATTATTATAGGCAGTTAAATGTGCCTATTATTTCTTCCAGTGACATTTAATGCTCATTAATGGAGTCCCTAATAAACCGGGCCTTTGGTCATTTAATAAATAATAGGACACGAAACTTGATGGACCCATAAAAGATGACTTTATAATAATGAAACACATATCAATTGAAATTTGAAATGACAAATGGAAAAGGCCAAAATGTTTGCTGTCATTCTCACTAAACCAATAGTCCCTAGATTTCTACGTGGTATATCAAAACAACGCGGGATTTTTAACTCTTTCATGGAATGGAGCAGTCAACTTCCATATTTTGAATTTGAATACATGTTTTGAGTTACATTCTCATTCTTTTCATTCTCATTGTTAATTTAATTTAATTCTCTTAGTTTATATTTTTAAACACAATTTATAAAAGTGAGATATATTATTTTTAAAATTCTATCAATTTTCAAATTTAAAATTATTATTATTACGAGTATATTATTATCTTCAAACCTAAATTTAATTATATTTTATTTTAAATTTAAATAATAATGATTATTATTATTTTAAAATTAAATTATAACAATTTAAAAAAATTAAATTAATAAGTTGTATTTATTATTTTTATTGAGTACTTTTCTATGTAGTTATTATGAGTATGTTATTATTTTCATATTTAAATTAAACTATTTTATTTTACGTTGTAATATATTCTATTGTCTTTATAATATTATGTTATAATTATACTCACCAGTGAAAAAAGATTTTTAATATCGGTTGTTTTTTATATTTTAAATTGGTTATAGTAAATATTGATATAGAAAATAATTATATATTTTATTTTTAAATCAACATTATAACTAAATTGCATATGTGATACACATTATTCCAATTTGAAAATTCACTAAAAATAAAAAATAAAAAATAAATATAAATATAACAAACAATAATTACATTTTATTATTATTTTTTTATATACTCGTATAACAAAATACAAATATAATTTTCTTATTACAAAGTGATAAAGGAATTTCTCTTTTTCAAATTACATAAGTCAAATGTGAGGAACATGATTGTTCCTTTATTTTGTCTTCATTTGACACAAAAGTACTTGTCCTGAACAAAACCAAACTCTTGTAAGAATTTCTTCACCCAAACAAACTTCTTGCATACTTGGCAATAAACTCTGCCTTGATAATGGACAAAGCAACACTTTTGCAATTTAGATTGTCAAGTCATAACTCCCCCTGCAAACTTAATCAAATAAATTGAAGTGGACTTTTCTCTAATCAATGTCTTCACCATATCTCGAGTCCGAAAGAACCCACCAAAGTAGGCTTATCACCTCCAAAGCAAAGCGTCAAATCACTAGTACCACGAAGATACCTCAAGATCCATTTCGCAACATTCCAGTGCTCTCTACCTGGATTAGACAAAAATCTACTGACAATATCAACAACATGTGCAATATCTGGTCTTGTACACATCATTGCATACATCAAACTACCCATTGCAGATGCATAAGGAACTTTGCTCATATTAGTCTTCTCAACTTCATTTGAAGGACTATGTCTAAAACTCAGTTTAAAACGAGCAGCAAGAGAAGTGCTCAATGTTCTTGTGACAACCAAAGTTTTTACAAGTCTATCATGAATAATTTTTATACCAAGAATTTGTTTAGCAGCTTCCATGTCTTTCATAGAAAATGACTTGCTCAATTGCTTCTTCAACCTATCAATTCTGGAAATACTTTTCCCAACAATAAGCATGTCATCAACATACAACAGCAAGATAACGAAGTCATCATCATAAAATTTTCTAACAAAGACACACTGATCAGAAGTAGTCTTCTTGTAGCCTTGCTCACACATAACAGATTCAAACTTCTTGTACCACTGTCTTGGAGCTTGCTTCAGACCATACAAGCTCTTTCTGACCCTACACACATAGTCTTCCTTTCCACTAATTTGAAAACCATCAGGTTGCTTCATGTATATCCCTTCCTCCAAATCACCATGAAGGAAAGTTGTTTTTATATCCATCTGCTCAACCTCCAGATCAAAGGTAGCAGCTAAACTCAGCACAATTCTGATGGATGACATCTTCACCACAGGTGAGAAAATCTCATTGAAGTCAACGCCTTTTCTTTATCTAATGTCTCGCACTACTAATCTGGCTTTATACCTTGGATATGAAGAATTACTCTCTTGCTTTATCTTATAAATCCACCTATTTTCCAAGACCTTCTTGCCATTAGACAACTTCACCAAATCATAAGTGTGATTATCATGCAAAGACTTTATTTCATCTTGCATTAAATCCATCCACTTTTGCTTCTCTTCACTCTCCATGGCCTCTTGGTAACACTCAGGTTCTTTTCCATCTATCAAGATCACATACTCATCAGAGGTATACTTTGTATATGATTGTCTCTCCCTATTAGACTTCCTAAGTTGAACTAGAGGTGGTTCAAGAGTATCACCTAGATTCTCATCTTGTGACATCTCTTGTTCCTCTTCAACATCATCATCAAGAGGAACATCAAAACCATCTTCAAGCTGCTGATCACCAACATAATTATGTTGCTCACCATTCTGAACATTATGATCAACAGTATCCAAATCATGTACAGGCATTCGAACTGGATCAATTTCAGACAAACTATTGTCTTTCTCAGGTGTATACTTCTTTACCTTATCAATGTCTTTAATGGTTTGATCTTCCATGAATTGTACATCATGACTTCTGACAAGTTTCTTCTCAACATGATCATACATCTTGTAACCATACTCATCATGACCATACCTAATGAAGATACATTGCCTAGTCTTCATATCCAACTTGGATCTTTCATCCTTTGGAACATGCACAAAGGCCTTACAATCGAAGACTCGCAAATGATCATACTTGACATCTTTGCCAAACCAAATCTTGTCTGACACCTCAGTATTCAAAGCAACTACAGGACTGAGATTTATAACATGCACTATTGTGTAAAGTGCCTCACCCCAAAAATGCTTAGGTAACCATACTTCAGAAAGCATGCACCTAACTCTCTCAATCAATGTCTTGTTCATCCTCTCTACTAAGCCATTCAACTGAGGAGTTTTAGGAGGAGTCTTTTCATGTCTAATACCTTATTGCTTGCAATATACATCAAAGGGTCCACAATACTCACCACCATTGTCAGAACGAATACATTTCACCTTTTTGCCTGATTGTCTCTCAACCAAAGCCTGGAAATGTTTGAACTTCTCTAACACTTGGTCCTTTGACTTCAAAGTATAGACCCAAAGCTTCTTGGAAAAATCATCAATAAAGGTAACAAAATAAAGTGCACCACTAAATGACTTTACCTTCAATGTGCCACAAACATCATAATGCACTAATTCTAGCAACTCTGACTTCCTTGAGGAAGGATGCTTTTTAAAGGATACTCTAGTCTACTTATCAGTCATGCAATGAAAACATTTCTCCAACTCTGCATTCTTTAATCCTAGAAGTATGTCCTTTTTGGCTAAATAATTCCACCCTTTTTCACTGATATGACTAAGCCTTCGGTGCCACAAAGATGCCTCCATATCCATGGTATTCACATTGTCTTTAGCAACCAAAGCTTTTGTCCAATACAATTTAGAAATTTTCTCCCCTTTGGTGAGTTTCCATTTTCCATAACCAAAGTGATTATCATAACCACCATCGTCAAGCATATGCACATATATCAAGTTAAAGAGAATATCTGGAGTATGTTTGACTCCTCTAAGCCACAACTGCATTCCTGTGTTGGTTTACAAGCAAACATCACCAACACCGATCACCTTGGTCAAACCATCATTACCCATCTTCAGCATTGTAAAATCACCTGAGGTATAAGATGTAAAAAACTTCTTCCTTGGTGTAATATGCAGTGTAGCATCGTTATCAATAATCCACATGTTCTCATCATATACAAAATTAACCGACTCAAAGTCTCGAAGAATGACAAGATCATCACCTGTAATAGTAATGACATGATCATCATCATGGTCCTTCTCTTTTGACTTACCCTTTTTCCACAAGAAACAATTAGTGTCATTCAAACTCACCATTCTATTTGTATTTTCCTCCATTATTCAAGCAAGTATAACACCCTTCAAACCAAAGAGCTCTGATACCACTTTGATGGAGAAAAAGTAATAAAACACATGCAATGATGCAACAACGCAGCGGATATAAATTCCCTTAAATTACAAGAATCTCTAAAGAATAATCACAAATAAGAATGACAACAACAATGAAAAAAAATCACGCAAGAGACTCATATAACAAAAAAGAGAAAGTTTGTAGTTTATTTATTGTTGTTAGTGAAAACAATGATTTCTTAAGCAAGTTGAGGATCAACAATGTTTGGAATCTTCAAAATTACTATTTTGAGTATTTTAACATATTGTTTGGAACCTTTAAAAAAAAACCCATATACTCATCTACAAAAGAGAAATATAGAGTTTGAAAATATTAAAAGAATATAGAAACATTACCTCATAAAAGAGTGAAAGAAATTCAACTCATGAAGTAAAGATTTGAAACATGACTACACACGATCATAAAATGAAATTGAAAAATAATATATATATATATATATATATATATATATATATATATATATATATATTAAATTCATACTTATATAAAAGAAAAATCGATGTCATGAAGAGGTATGTTAATTTATTATCTTTCTTCGAGACATCTTAGAATCGAGGATGTAAAAATTAGACCAAAAATAAAAATAACATATTATTGATATCAAAAGACGTATAATAAATTTAATTTTATAGATAAACTTTACTAAGAATCTATTTAGAAAATTAGTTTTTAGTACAACTTATATAGAGAATTTAGTAAAGACTTTCAAAAGTTAGAAATAAATGTCAATATATTGAATGTATGAAGAAACGATCTAGAAAATATTTTTCTATATTAATTCATTGTATGACCGATCTAAAAAATTTTATCAAGAGTTTTTAAAAGTTACATTTTAAATCAATTAATAAAGAACTTATCTAAAAGTATTTTCTGTATTGATTTTTTAGTACAACTCTATAAAATGTTTTCTAAATAATTTTAAACGATCGACGTAGAATGTTTATCCTATTGTAAAAATGTTATCGACTCACGTATTATATCGGTTTTCCAAATACTATAAATTTCTGATATTAAAAACATTTTTTTATATTAGTGAATATTATTTTTAAATTTAAATCAAATTAAATATTATTTTTATATTAATTTAATTTATTAAAAGAATATAATAAAGTGGTTTTAATTTATATAATTCAATGATTGTGTTTATATAAAAAATTATCTCGTATGTTTACATAAATTAAAATGATAGTAGTAAAATATCAAGACAAAAAAATAGGGGGAAATGTAAAGTATAAAGAAAAAATATCAATAATATACATTTTCATTGAATTATGATTTTTCTTTAGAACTTTTAAAAAGGAAAAATTGATGCTGTTCTAAATATTTAAAAAAAAAACAACTTCCGTCTACAAATACAATAATTTGTAGTATATTGTACCAAAAAGCTATATATTGACCACCAAAGAAATTTTCATATCTATCCAATATACTTTCTAATAATTGCAAAGAAAAATTGTTATTTTAATTTTTTTAAAATTTACTATTTTTTAATTTTATTTTCATATTTTTTTTATCATGTCATTTATCACATTTATTATTTTTTTTTCTTTGTAAAAGAAGGTTCATCGCAGATTATTGACTTATCTTGCATGAAAATAATTTCTTTCATGTCGAATTTTTAGATATTGTTGTCATGTAAAATTTTTGTTTCTATATTTTTTTTTTATAAATTTACAAATCAATCGTATTATGTATATTTTATTATAACTTATTCAATATTTATGAAGAGAGATATATCCAAAATTTTCATATAAGAAGATTATGCGAAAATCCAGTATAAAATAATCCATTCCCGACCTCGCATATTATTGAAGTTAATTACAATTCTCTTTTGTTAAATTAAATTTTAGTTTATTGTTAATGTAAAAATAATTATATTATTATTCGATTATTTGTTATCATATCATTTTGAAAGGTCTGCCTATATATCATAGGACTATTTAAATATCAAATTCCAATGATATAATAAAAACTTTAAATTTATTTAATTTTGTGATTTTAGACTTATAGGGCCTACAATGATAAGGGCATGTTTCCAAATTAGGGATACTCAATATTTAATAAATTATTTGGAATTGATGCAACATATTAATTTTTTAATTTACACGTTTTTTTTTAAATATCAAGGGCTCTTTTTTGAAAACTTGAATTAAAATTTTTGACATTTATATGTGACGTTAATTTTAAATTTAATTCTTGTACAAAAATGTTTTCAGCTTAGTCCTTGTACATAGAATCGTTTTCAATACTATAAATATTGTGACAACACCTCGTCCATTTGTCCTATGTGGTTATTGAGTTACGAAGTGATGTGCATTTTTTTTAGCATAAGAAAAACTTCATTTAAACAAAATTACAAGAAATACTTTAAAATATATTACAAAATATAAAGTTCTCAAAATAAACAATAAGAGTTTATCACCAAACATATATGACTTTTTACTATATTTAAAAATATTATGAAAATATAAAAAATATTATCTATTAAATTTTGTAATAGTTTAATAAATATTATGTTTCAATCATAATATAAAATATTATTAAAAATATAAAAAAATATATTACTAATAAAATTATTTATAATATTATTATAAATATTTATAATATTTTTATAATAAATGTTACTAAAAATTATATATGTAACCATACATGTTTTGTTCCACATTCATATACTGCAATAAAATCATATAAATACCTTAATTTTAAAAATAACCAAGACCAAGATATGATATAAGATCGATTCATGAATTTTTTACCTAAATCCACATACTTTTCCACAGGTATTTGATTTCTATAATTCTAAATGGACCACATGACTACCACTTAAACAAGCATCCAACCCTACTTATCCTAATTGAAAAGAGAATTTTATTATACATAATGATTAGATGCATGCAATATGTAAAAAAAAAAAAAAAAATTCCAGTACATCTCAAACGACAATAGCTTGTATTTAACTAATTATGTTTAATTAAACATTTTATTCTTTTATGCAATACTTTTAAAAAAAAAAAATCATTCCTATCTTAGATAATTTAAAATCAGTCTCTGTATTTTAAGTCGTATCTTGAATCCACTTCCGTTTATCTACAACATTGGATATGCCTAATAAGAAGCATGCCGCTGCTTCTTCTTCAACAAGAGGGACAGAATCAGAGTAGTGTTATGTGATGAAGGTGGACGAGGTACATGAGTCGTGAGGTTAAAACGAAGGAACAAATCCAAAATGAGTCAAAACAATATTGTAGAGGCTGGTGACATGAAATTAGTTGCAGTGAGTGAAGAAACATGACGCAAAAGTCAAACCCTTAGAGGATGAACTGGACCACCCTACCATGTGTACACTTCACTATGTCTTGTTTTGTTTTCCAACGTTTGGACGTCACCTAGAAATTACACTTCTCTGTATCTTTCTTTTGGTTGAGTGGATTTGCATGAGGTCTCCAATATCATAGATTACATTTTTGAATTTTTACTTGTCTCTTTCAAGTAAGATAAATACAAAAAAGAAATAGTACAAAATACGAAAGTAAAAAAATGTGACGGTTCAATGAGTAATAGTATAAGAGAAAGAAGTAAATTAAATATTTCTCTACTCGTTTAAATAGAAGTAAAAATAAAATAAATAAATTTGTTATTTTTACATCTTAACATTTTTAAGTATTTTTTTTTGTCTTTATTATTAATTCTAGTTAATTTAATATTTATGTAACTAATAAAATAAATAATATTAATTATGATAATCAATATAACAAAAAATATTTTAAATTAAGATAAATAAACTATTTTTAGATACATAATTCAGGAATGTATTTATTATTTTATATAAATAAGGTAATTACATATAATTTACTTATTTAATTGATTAAACTATATGTAATTACCTTATTTAAAATAAATTATATGTAATTATTTTATCTCTATATATATATATTACTTAATTGAATTATAAATTTAAAAATAATCTAATTATTTTAATTTAAAATATTATTTATTATTTTAATATCATAATTAATATTATTTATTTTAATATTTATGTAAATACTAAACTAATTAGAGTTAATAATAAAAAAATAAAAACATGTGAAGAATTTAAAAATACAAAATTTTTTACACCAACTACCACTAAACAAAATTATTATAAAGACTTATAATATATTTAAGTCTTTAAATTTATATTATAATATTCTTAGTAAAAAAAATTTATATCTTTACTTCTTTATCATATACAAATATTAAACAATGAACCATGAGCCACTCCTCTAAATCCACCGAGTCGGAAAAGAATTTATCCTGGAATCTAACTCTCCTTTCCAATCAAATAAAAACTGAAAAAAAAATTATTTAAATTTTAAAAAGAAAAATGAAGTAAATTTAAAATTTGAAGTAGATAAAAAAAGAAAAAGAAAAAAATAGTAAGGATTGATAACGTGTTAGAAAATACTAATAATATACTCTTTTAAATGTATTTTTTATTAGTTAAAATTATTAAAAAATATAAAATTTTAAGAATTATTTAATAAATTTCTCTTTAATTTTATAAATTTTAATTAATAATAAACAAAAATAACTATATTTTCTTTTTATATCGGAGATTTTCATTTAATATTTATCTATACCACAAAAAGAATGATCTGAAATAACGGCGAGGAAACGGAAAGAAAAAACAAATTTCCCTTCCATAAACAAATTGTGGGAGTATTTGGATCTTATCTTGAGTAACCAAACAGTGCATATTAGGTAAAACCACAACATGATGCCCACACTCTCTTACCTTATTACGTACTTTAAGGGGTGGGTGGGTTTAAAGATAATTTCCGTTATTAACTGTAATAAATTGAAGAACCAAGCACCCTACACGGTAAACAAGAAGATAACAATAAAACCAACAAAACTACAACACAGTACATACATACTATGTAAATACCAGGCACCAAAATCGGGTACCAGTCCTTCTCTCCGTAAATACTACACTCAAACTGCGTGGACCACAACCTGTCACCAGCCTGTAAACCCCTCTCTTATTTTCCCCTCTTCCAATGCAAACATAATAATACTTTTTTTAAAATTCTTATTCTCATTTCCACAATTAAAAATAATTAAATAATTATCCGACGTGGCAACCGTGAGCCTGGCGACTCCTACTCCTGTGTATATATATATACATCTCGATTCTCAACACGCTGTCTATAATTAATAGTAGGTAACATACACGCGCAATTTGACTCACTGGGTTTCATTTTTTCTTCATGGGCAATTGCATTCGCGGATCCTTCGAAACGACACAGCTGGTGACGGCCAAGGTTGTCGTTCATGATGGGAGGCTTCAGGAGTTCTCGTACCCGGTTAAGGTATCGTATTTGCTGCAACTCTACCCCATGTGTTTCATATGCGACTCTGATGAGATGGCCTTCGACGACGTCGTCACGGCGGTGCACGAGGACGAGGAGTTGCAGCCCGGTCAGCTCTATTTCGCTCTCCCGCTCAGCCGCCTGAAGCGCCACCTGCCGCCGCATGAGATGGCGGCGCTGGCCGTTACGGCCAGCTCCGCGTTCGCCAAGAGTGCGGGCGAGAAATGTGGCTCTCGCCGGAAACAGATTATACATCTCTCCGACGAAGGGAATGCTAAGCCTGGCCGGAGAGTGGCGCCGGACGGTGGAAGTAGCTCTGCTACGGTTGATATGCCGAGGAGCGGAAAGATTAAAAATGGTGGTAGGGGTAGGGGAAAGTTTACGGCTACGTTGAGTTCCATACCGGAACTGGGGTAGTATTGGAAGAAGAAAAACATGTGCTCACCGGTGATTTTGTATTCTTGTATATATTTATAAAATAGAAAAATATGTATATTGATTTTTTAACATTGTATTCTGTAATGTTTTTCATTAACAACAGTGTACGGGTTCACATATTAAGAGCGGTGTTACTAAAGAACAGTACCCAATCTTACGTGGAAAAAAAGATATGTCTGCCATTTTTTAGGAAGTAGATTCTCTCTGATTTTGAAAATTATCAGATGAGATCTTAATTATTGTTAATTTTAATATTTATTATAAAAATAAAAAATATACATGAATGGCTAGATATATAAACTAGACATTCTTCAGATTCTGCCCAACCCAGATGCAGTTTTATTTTATAGTTGTTTATGTATTAAAATTAAAGTTTTATTTTGATAATTTGTGCAATAATTTTTTTATTAATTTAATATTTAATTTATTTCGAATAAAAAGAAAGTTAAATAATTATTTCTTCTCATCTTGTATACAAGGAAAAAATAGAGTAAATTATATTATTTTTATCGAGAAATGTGAATATTATATTTATTTATGTTAAATATATAATTTAATTTATTTAATATAAAATCAATAAAACAAATTATTTCAAGTATAAGTATTATATTTCTTTCTTTTTATACATTATATGTTTTCTTTTATGTTAAAATATATAATTTTTTTGTATATTAGGTTAATTTATATTTTTAATTTACTAAGTTATTATTCACTTACTTGATATTTTTTTTTAAAAATATATAATTAAATTTAAATTAAATATTTTTTATTAAAATGATAATTAAAAAATTATAAGATAAATTCTATATATATATATATATATTATAATAATATTCATTTTTTTTCTGTTTAAAATTATGTTTTGTAAAATAATTTTATAAAAAATAATAAGATAATCAAATTTAGTTATATTTTAATAACAATATTTTATTTAATAAACAAATTCATTTAAAATGTTGTATGTTTAATATATATATATATATATATATATATATATATATATATATATATATATATATATATATATATATATATATATATATATATATATATATATATATTATTTTACAATTGCAACCTATTTTATTGATTTTTTGTAATGATGAGATGTTAGATTAGTGTCTATCCATGAATTTATTATTATTAATAAATTTCAATTAATTTTGCCTTATTTAATGATATTATTTTTAAAGTAATTTTTATTTAAGGTTCTATCTAAATAATAAAGATATTCTAAATTATTTTAAGGTTCAATCTAAATATTATTAAAAAAAATATATGTTACAAGAATAATTGGTATAAATCTTATTGAATTTACTCTTTATTCGACAAGATTAACGAACTAACAATTTCGTTGGTTTGTACAAAAAAATGGTATAGGCAAGATTTGATGCCTCCAATATTATCTTGCTGTTGGACTATATATGTCTAGCATTTTTAACATTAGCGATTCTTCGGAGCTTAACTCTCAAGCCATGGATTTAGTTTGGTAACTTGTTCATTCACATTGATGGAACAGTAAAATGAGCGTATATTGTACCAAACACAACTTCTATCATACCAAATATGAATGTCTATAGACTCTTTTGTCTCTCTCTTTCTTGTCGCGTTACGTAATACATATATTATTTCCTCCTTTTCATCACATTACTTTCATAAATATTCTTTTTTCTTTTATCTTCATTTCTTCCTCTTTTCACTTAAGTGTACACATATAGGGTATTAAACATTCGATCATTATTCATATAAGAGAAAAGATAAATAGAGAAGAAAAAGTTACAAGAATAAAATAACTCTTTACATAATACTGTCAAGAATTTTAACATCGTTTTTCTAAAATCTTTTCTTCTTCAAGTAATTAAAGATTCATTTTATAGTGAAGGAGTGACACGTGACAGTGACATATTCAATATCCTACAAGAGATGTGCTACTGAAAGCTCTCAACCGCACAAGTGTTATATTAATACTTATGTCGTTGGATATTTAATTCATAATGTGAAGTAAAAAAGAAAGAAGGTTAACCCAAAAAACTCGTTCGCGGTGGAGCTAGCGCTTCATAGCATCGTCCTATTCTATAAAGTATAATAACTAGACTTCCGCCACAGAATTAAAAATGGGATCGCAACGTTTACGTTGTTTATTGAGAAGCTGCCTTAAGTTGTCCCTACCTGGCTCGTTACAATGGATCACCTTACACGTAAAATGTACGTAGTAGGAAATACCATCCATGGTTACATCAACAACAGAAACCAAGGATGAGGCCAAATTAATATTTTAAAAAAATAAAGACGGAAGGGATTACACAATGTGAAAGTGAAACCTATAGATCTACATAGAATAGGTTGATGAACAAGAACTTATCCTCAACACATTTTTCAAGGGTACAAATGCCGGTGACAAGGAAATCTGCACAGAAGACGCTCTTTCCTTGTTTTGGATTTTTCCTTTCAACATGCATGAGTGAGTTGAGTGACACTACTTAGCACTGTATTCGGTGACAAAAAGTAAAAGAGTTCTGTTGCGAATAATAATAATCTAGTTGGAAGTGGGACATGGACGGGAATGTAGAGAACAAAAGGTTAAGGTTGAGTTGAGAAGAAGGTATAGTAAATGTAAGAAAATCTAATTTAATTTTATAAAAATAATTTATAAAATAAAAATTATTTTTATTTATATATTTTATTTTGATCATGAATATAAAATTGTTAAACTAAATTAAAGTAAAGGACAAAAATGAGAGTGATAGGAGTACTTAACGCGCACAATTTGGCATATACACGACTTGTTATTAAACGCAAGAAAACGAGTCAGAACGCGCAGGGTGGTTGTGTTACTTGTGTAATGTTGCCTTTGGATCGAGTCACTGTCCGTGATGGATTTTTAGTACAGCTGTAACAAGCCTATGTAGTATCGGAGTACGTAATAATAATAATAATAATAATAATAATTAATACTAATAAATTAATAATATGATTCTGAAGTAATTAATGTTGGTTTGCGTATATGGTCACTTAAATGGATCATTTCATTTTTGCAATGTAATAAGCACGAAGACAAGGAATTGCAGAAACGATGGAAGTGACGTCCATGCATCTTCGAAAGTGTTGCACAGCACGAATTTGTAGGTACTTGTTTTAGCGTGTTGAAGACATGACAATGACATACATGACCACTCAGTATGTACTGTGTTTTTTGACCTGATTGGAAGCTGTTTGCGCATGCCGTTTTCGTTTCCGCAATTGATCAGAAATGTTATTTATACAAATAAATTCCGTTTTCGTTTTCGCCATTGATGAGAAATGTTATTTGTACAAATAAATTGTATAATAAACTTTACAAGAATGAGAGAGAAATAAAAGAAAAAAATATAAAATATAATAAATATAATGGAGAAATATATATATATATATATATATATATATATAAACTATGCTATATAAATTATCGTATAAGTTATTATAAGAATAGCACACCTAGTGTAGCTAAGAAATTTTCTAATTAACATAACCGGTACCTTTCTATTTAGTATGACGCGTTTGGTGCATGGGTAATGAATGCCATGGGTGGTGAACTGGTGCTTGATTGGCGATGATACACTACCATTCAAATTTATCAAGTTTTCTGAAGTATAATAAATTATAGTTATGCACATTTAATGTTCTTTTTCACATTCTGTTCATGCAATACTATAACATATAGCTGATAGAAATTTATAATCCATTTCGTATGTGGCTTTCTTTTTATGCTATGCTGTGATTATCAAGAAAATAAAATACTTGTATGAACACGTAAGGTCAAACTTCCACAATTTGAATGTGTGATGGAGGTGTGAGTTACATATTTAAAAAGCCAAATGAAACACGTATCTGATAAAAAAAATTGCATAAATAGAAAAGAGCAATATGATAGTTGACGTTAACGAAAGGAAGCCAATTAATGAAAATAAGTATAGTATATGAGTTTAATTATAAGAATAACTTTATCTCTATACACAAATGTAGGCACACACTATCGTATGTCTTTCTCTCTGTCAACGAACTAATTATTTCAAGTTCAACACGATAATATAAGATTGGACCTTTCAGCAAGGAAAAGAAACATGACATGAATGCAAGTGTATTACTCGTTGGTTTGAACGTTCATTATGAAGGAAAAGCCAGCTGGAGGAATCCGATGCTGATATCTCAGATAAAAAGACTTTGCATCCATTTAGTGCTCCAACGTTTGGTTTAACTTTTTGGACCTTCAAAAGTGTGTTTGCTCAACGTGATCCAAAGAATGGTGAAAAGGAAATTACATTTTGTTTTATTTTGCGTTATTAATTTGGATAAAGTGCAGGCTCCGTTAAATAAGAGATAGATTTCCTGTGCCGCAAAAATGTTAAGCTTTTGAATTGCACAACCCAACAATGGAGGAGGAAGAAAAAAAAAATCATTTTGCACTATTATTCTTTCAACTTTAATTAAATTTAGTATTTATAAAGAATTGGTATCATTTTTCTCTACATTATTTTGTAAATAAAGTTAATTTTTACTTACTAGTTATTAGTCTAACTCAGATCTTTTAAACATATAGTTATAAGTTTGAACTATGATTACTGCTATAGAAAATCTTGTCGAATTTTGGTAATTCTATTATCATATGCGTCATAATAAAAATTGTTTCTTTCAAGTTAATTTTTTAAAAATAAATTAATTGTGTTAATAATTTTAAATTAATTATATTAATATATATCTAGACCTAAATGTGATTAAACATTTTGGAAATTTGGGAGGGCAGTGACAACAACACAGCATGTAGCACGTGACATTACTTGTCCACTTGATCACCAACAAGTGGGAAAGGCAATTTCTCTATCAGGACAAACATTTTTATAATTAAAAGGTACCACTATTTCTTTTGTGGTCCTCACTAGCCCCTCCACGTCTTCTCCCATCTATTTCGGGTTAATTAAATTTCTTTTATTTTGGTAGTGAAGTTTCGGAGAAAGTTACCTAATTCAATGGTAGAGAATACTATAAACCGTGATAAAATTACTTCCAGTGAACATAAACACCATTTATTAATAATTTTTAGTTTTTCGTGAATTATATAAACATTTTAAAATTAAATAAAAAAATTTATGAGGTAAAATATCATCACAATTAAACAATAATGAAATCACATATCTTGAAAAAGAAAATTTTGTAATAAGATTTTTATTAATGGTAAAAATAGACTTACCTAAGTTAGGGTTACGGTTTGCGAAGTTTAAGTCAAATATTTGAGTTTGATCTATCAACTAAGAGTATTTTTAAAGCATGGCGTACTGTTTTTAAAAGTTTTACCTAATCTAAATGTTTATTTAAAATGATTTATGAGAAAATCTATTAAATATAGTTAGAGGCTGAGCTAAAGGTTTGTAATTTAAGGGGAGACAAGATAAAAACCATAACTTAATAAAAAAATTAAATATATAAGTAATTAAATATATATAACTAATATTTTTTTTATAAGTGAAAGAAATGTATAATTGAATCGAGTAGAGATATCAACCATGTAAGTACATAGACATTTAAATTTATCACCGTTTTTCAACTATTTTAAAGATTTTAAACCAACGTATACAGTTTGTTTGAGAGTTTGCAATTTGTTTCTTGATATTATTCATTTTGGGTTTTTCTTGTTTTCTACTATTATTTCCTTAAAAGTTAAAAAAACATGGAAGTATGATGTTTACTTTGGATTTTATTCACTTAAGTGAAAGAATTTTTTTTTTTTTCAAATTAACCATTGACGAAAGTCAAAACAATAATTTAGGGGAGATTTGTTTTTCGGTATTATATTATATTTTCACAAATCAATTCTTAGGAATATTATAATTAAAAATATATTTTTTGGATATTTTAAAAAGACATTTGGTTATATTTTAATATTTTTAAGAATATTTTTTAAAATTCAAAATAATTTAAATAAAAAATAAATAAAAGTAAAATTAACAAATATTATAAAAAAATATTCTCATAAAAATATTACATTTTCATCCCTCGTGGGGAGTAAAAATTGCTTAGAATATGAACATATGGTTGGAATTTTCTATCATTTTCATCATAAATTCTATACTATCCTATCACATTAGGTTAGATCATCAAAACTTTCAATTTTTATATAAATTTTCATAAGTACTTGGATCCATGGATGTTAATAGAAGAGTGCAGTAGAATCTTCAGTAATAATGAGCAATAGGTTTGTAACTTTCCTAAAGCAAATCACCTTAGTTCCTCTAGGAACTTTCATTTCTCTCTTTTGATAAGAAAAATGGGGAATGTATTTATGATTTGGTATATTGGAGACGATAACCTTTCCTGATATGTTAGCATCCATATAAGGTTCCCATTTTTCTCTAACAAACTAACATGAATATCCACTCATTAAGCTCATATTGAGTTCTATTAGGAAGTCTATTTGATTACTTAAATTAGATAACCTAGGATTATAATTACTTTAAATAAATAATTGATATAATTGTATTAAAATATAATGCCCAAAAGATTAAAAAAAATTACAAATTTCTAACAGTCTCCCACTTGGGCTTCATATTCTCTTGAAACAATTATATTACAAAATTTCTTTGGTGCACGTCTGTATGCTATTTATCTTTAGACTTCCCCTTAATACAATCTGGTCCATTAACAATGAAACCATTATAACTTTCATCATAAACAAGTGTGATTAGATCACAATAATCACCATATTAATATACTAAATGACATAAATCAAATATGAATAAGTGACATAGAAATTACATACAATGTGATCTCAAACATGTTTATTTCGAATTGGTCCTTAATTTCAATCTTTAGTGGAGATCAATCCAAATTCTTTGAATGTAACACAATTATTACAAACAAGGGAACATAAGCGAGTTCAAAATATAAACATTAATCATCAACTTTATTATGCAGAAAATAATGAACAACAAAATGTTCAAAGTGAAACATAAAACATATAGACTCCTACTGAACTAAGGTATCCTAAGGAATAAAACTCATATGGGCAATGTGCTCATGAAACACCTTAGGTATCAACCCTTTAGTCAATGGATCAACTAGCATAAAAACTTATTCCTATATGTTTTATGAAAATCTATTTATTTTGGATTCTTTCTTTAACAACCAAAAATTTGATGTTGATGATATCGATAAACTTCGACTTTGTAGAACTCCTATTATTGTTGGAATAAAGAACTACCGAATTATTATCAAAATACATTTTCAATGGCCTTTTAATGTCATCGACCACTTGCAAACTAGTGACAAAGTTTTGTAGCCATATCCCATGGTTGGATGCCTCGAAGCAAGCCACAAACTCTACAACCATGGTTGAAGGGTCTATAAGAGTCTATTTAATAGACTTCCAAGAGATAGCTCCTCTAGCAAGCATGTAGATGTATCCAGATGTGAAGCGTTTGCTATCTTGACATCTTGCAAAATAAGATTCAGAGTACTTGATGATCTCCAAACCTTTAGACTTTTGATAAGAGAGCATGTATCCTTTTGTTCTCTTTAAGTAATGCATCGTGCATTTAACTGCCTTGCAATGCTACATTACAAGATCACTCAAATACTTACCCAAAATTCCCAACACAAAAGCAATGTCGGGACGAGTACAAACTTAAGCGTACATTAGACTCCTCATTGCTGAGGCATAGGAAATCTTTTACATCTCATTTCTTTCAAGGTCATTGTTGGGGCACTGTTTGGGACTAAATTTGTCTCCCTTGGCTATCGGGGTGTCTCTTGGTTTACTATCTTTCATGTCGAATTTATCTAAGACTTTGTTGATATAGTTCTCTTGTGACAACCTTAGGATACCTTGAGAACAATCTCTTAGTATCTGAATTCCCAATACAAAAGAAGTTTCCCTAAGATCTTTCATCTCAAAATTCTTCATCAGAAATCTCTTGGTTTCATACAACAAGCCTGTATCACTACTAGCATGTATGTCATCGACATATAATACAAGGAATATGTATTTACTCTCACTGAACTTGTGATATACACAATCATCAACTTTATTTGTCTCGAAATCAAATGAGGTAATGACTTGATGGAATTTCTGATACCATTGACGGGAAGCCTATTTGAGGTCATAGATGGATTTCTTTAGTTTGCATAACATAGACATACATTCATTTGAAATAAAGTTTTCAGGTTGCACCATATAAATTGTTTCATCAATATCATCATTGAGAAACGCAGTCTTAACATCCATCTAACGTAACTCTAAATTAAAATGAGCTACTAGTGTCATTATGGTTCTAAAATAATCCTTTGAAGATACTGGAGAAAAGGTTTCTTTATAGTCTATGCCTTCCTTCTGAGTAAAGTCTTTAGCAACTTGATGAGCTTTATATCTCTCGATATTACCCATACAATCCTTTTTGGTTTTAAATATCTATTTGTAATGAATATGTTTCACACCTTCAGGTGATTCGATAAGATTTCAAACGTCATTGTCTTGCATAGACTTCATCTCATCTTTTATGGCATCAATCCATTTTTGAGAGTTAGAACTTTGCATAGCTTGACAGAATTTGATTGGATCATCTTTTGTTAAATCAATGTCATCCTCATGTTCTTGGGGAAAAACAATGTAGTCATTTGGAAATACATGTTTCCTCTCTCTAATGGATCTCCTTAATGGCACTTCTTGAGGTTGTTGAGGTTGCTCTATAGGTGTTTGGGGAAGAACCTCATCATAGTCTTATTCTTGAACAATGTCAAGAACAATAGTTTGAACATTGTCTCATATTAATGGAGTTGTTTCTTGAACAATAATAGGCACCAGGACTTGACCAATGTCATTAACGGATTCTAACTCAAAGACAATATTCCTTATGTTCTCTTCCTTCTCAAACTCAAATTCTCGCATTTCCAACTTCAAAAAAGGATCTTGAAGTGGGATCATAAAACTTATAGCTTCGAGAGTGTTCAGTATAGCCAACAAAATAACAACTAGTTGTTCTTGAATCCAATTTTCTTTCATGCAACCTATAAGATCGTGCTTCAGCTAGACAACCCCAAAAGTGCAAATGTTTGATGCTTGGCTTTTTTTCCAATTCAAAGTTCATAAGGGGTTTTGTTAACTACTTTAATTGGCACCTTATTAAGGATGTAAACTGCGGTCTTTAAAGTTTCTCCCTAAAATGACTCTAGTAAAGAAGAATGACTAATCATATTTCTCACCATATCCTTAAGAGTTCGATTTCATCATTCTGCCACATCGTTTATGCTAGGTTTTCCTAACATGGTGCCACACTCTTTGAGAAAAAAGGTAAAAGGCCTTGGATGTTGTTCTCGTGATCCATCATATCTACCATAGTTATTCTCCTGTATGTATTAGTTCTAAGACATCCTTAGCTCTTTTGGCACCTAATTTTCTTATGTTCATTTGTTTTTCCTTTATGCACTCAACACAATTTCAAAGTTTGATAAGTCCAAGGGTTTAAGAATTTCATCAAACACAAGTCTTTGAATTCTCTATTTAGAGATATGACCTAAACGTTTGTGCCATAAGATGGTTGAATTCTCAATTAATTTTTGATTTGTACCTCGTGAACTAATTTGCAGTATTTTGTTATGGGAACTAACAACATCAAGCATGTATAGATTGTCAACCAAAGAACCAAAACCAACAACATTTGAATTTTGGTAGAGACTAACTTTATTATTTCCAAAAGAACAAGAAAAACCAAATTTGTCCAAGCTAGAAATAGAAATGAAATTCTGTCTAAAAGATGACACAATAAAAGTCTCAAATAAATCCAAATGAAATCTAGTTTTCAATTGTAATTTGAAAGTCATAATTGCCTTTACTATAACTTTATTGTCATCGCCCACAAAAATGAATCTTTCATCATCACTTGGTGGTCAACTTCATAAGCCATCCTGCATAATCACATTTATGGGAGTAGTAGCAACAGAATATATCCACACGTCAAATTAACTTTAGAACAAATTAGAGTAAGAAATTTACCTTTCTTTACATGTCAGGCAGCATACTTTGGACATTGTTTCTTCATGTGTCGTGACTTCTTACAGAAGAAGTAGGTAAATGCCTCGTTCTTCTTTGGTTTCTTTCCTTGAGAAAATCCTTCTGCAATACCCTTAATATTCTTCCTTTTCTTATTTTGAGAGGTCGAAGTAAGATGAGCACTTTCAATCTTATCTCTCTGCAACCTCTCTTCCTCTTGCACACAATGAGATATAAGCTCATTAAGGGACCATTTGTCCTTCTGAGTATTATAGCTCACTTTGAATTGTCCAAAGTATAGGAAGTGAGATCAAAACCAAGTGCATAATCAAGTCTTCATTAAGCTCCAACTTGAGTGACTTGAGTTTTGCTGCGAGATTAGACATCTCCATGATGCATTCTTTTATATTTTCTTTTCCTTTATACTTCATGAAGATAAGTTTAGCCAAAAGGTTACTCATCTCCGCCTTTTCATGTTTTGCAAAGAATTGCTCAATCTACTTGCACTTTGACTATAAAAAATAGAGCTCTGAAACACTTTTGGAATCTAACGCTTCATCATCATAAGACACATTCGGTTAGAGCATTCTCATTTCTCAATTTTAACCTCTTAAAGGTTATCTAGAGTAGGAATAGGTTCCTCTACTCAAAGCGCTAGTCCAAATTCATACAACCGAGGATTCTACAGCTTCCATCCAAACCTTAAAATTTGGATGGTTATAGTCATATACTGCTATGTTGTGATTTTTGTTAGCATAATCTATTCTTGCTTATTCACGATAGTGCATAGTAGGAATAGAGTATGTCAGTTTAGGAGCCGATTGGAACCATTCTAATTACAACATAGGTAATTGGTAGATAACCTACATCAGCCAAGGGCGTAATTCCTGCCAAACACAAGGTCGCGATCGTGTAAGCCCTCAGTAGGAAATGGACGGATGTTTGACGATTGTCGTAGGAAATTGGGTTGGTGAGAAATTGTTGGCATAGTAGAAATCGGAATTAAAACCAATCAATTGAAAAACAGGGATAGTGATAGGATAAAATGTCATATTAAACATAGTAATCGTCCTTACTTTTCTTTGAATGTTTTAGTTAATCTTTACTTTTCTTGCAAATTTACGTTTCCCAGTAAAAAAAAACCCATTTACGTTCTTGCCGAGTCCACCTCTACGTCTCAGCTTTGCATCTTTTTCAGCCTTAGACACTAAAAATATTAGAACCACGTGTCCTTAAGAAGAATGACCTAGGTTGACCTTGTGCTACCTATAACATAGGAAAATCTAGTATTTTGATAGGAGAAATGATGACTAAATCTTGAGACTATCAGGCAGCAATAACAAACACAAACAAACCCCCCATAGCCACAAACAAAAGAAAGGAAGGAGAATCAAACGCGACCACATCAGCACTGAATCTCCCCAACCAAAATCACATCTCATACTACTAGCCTCAGTCCGCATACTATCCACAAGTACCAACAATCTCTCAACCCACATACCACCAACCTTCCCAACCAAGAATGACCTTCCAACCACCACCAATTCAAATTTGTCCATCCCCAATCACCCAAGCAAACCCACCTGGAATCCCGCAACCCAAAAATGGGTAATACTCAAAAAAGGAGAAGCAACCCAACAAGAGCATTTTCCGCAATGCCCATGACCTATACTGAACTCCTGACCTATTTGATTCAAAACTCTTTGGCTATTCCCTTCCCTCTGAAGCCTCTTCAACCACCCTGTCCAAAGAATTATGACCTGAATGTCAAATGTGATTACCACACAGACAACATAAGTCACACCATTGAAAAGTGTTGGGGGTTCAATCACAAGATGCAAGACTTAACAGATGCAACTAGAAGTTATCCACTTCCAAATCATGGGGTACCTCAATGAATGCGATTGAGAAGAATATGCTAGAAGAAAAAGCTGAGTAGTGACAATCATGCATTCCATGCAGAGCTTTCACGATTAATGGATCAATATTTTGCGTAGTCTTTAATCCATTTCAAAATAACTATAATGCAACTCCTATTCGCTCTGCCCAAGGCTTTAGGATCCTTTTGTCAAATGGGCTTGTATGCTTCCTTTTCAAATAATTAGCAAATTCCATGTTGTCATTCCATTTATCTCTTTCCATACTTTACATTCATTATGTTAAACTCAAATTAAAAATACCAAAAAAAGAAAAGAAAAAGAAAGAGTCATCGTTAATGTTAATGTTTTATCTTTCAATTTTAATTATCCCATTAATCAAGACTATGAGGATAACAAGGGTAAACCATAAACCCCAAATGAGTCTAAAAGGTTGTTTAAACAAGAGTGAAACGATTGAGACATCTTTGACAAGCAACCCTCTTTATCTAATGGTTTCTCTAAACCCCAAAAGCCTTGGAATTTATTCCTAGCCTAAAGCACAAGCTTAAGCAATTACAAGTTCGGCCACCACTACTTTCATTTTCATATTCACCCTTCTCAATTGCTACCATTCTCTCATAAGATCAACTTTACCCTCTTTTATAAACACATCACGGCACTTCCATCGCTCTCCATACCCTGCCACAAAATCACCTAAGCTTGATTACTTGACCTGTTGGCCTAAGACTATGAGAAAAAGTCTATCCTATTTAAATATTACTTTGTTTAGGTCATTGATAATACATAATTTATACCCCCTAATAAGGTCTTAATATGGGTAGACTAGATTCTAAATTGTAGTTAAGAATCTCATATTAGCTAAGATTCAGGTTTCCTAGGTTATAATAAGGAAAATACGAATCCATGCTAACTTGTTGATTTTAGCTAACAAATAGATTAGTCTTATTTTGTAGGTAAAATCGGGGTCCCAAAACCATCTTAGCAGAGACCGAGATCGGATGCGTCACGGCCAACCGAAGGCATCTTGGCCAATTGAAGCCGAGACCGAAACCGAGTTCGAGTCATCTCGGCCAATACAACCAAGACCAAGACCGAGACCGAGTCCAAGTCGTCTTGGCCAATACAATCGAGACTGAATGCATATCGACAAGCTAAGGCCGAGACTGAAGGAGTCCCGGCATTGAAGACATCCCGATCAGATGAAACCGTCCTGGCCAAGACCAAAACCATCTCGGACCTGATGAAGTCGACTCTAGTTCCACATGGCTGACTCCAACCCAACCAAATCAAGCTGACTCCGACATAGCTGACTCTGTGTTTGTGTATAAAATCGGATGCCTATTCCTAACCGATGCCAAGTCCCAACTAGATGTCGACTCCTATGAGGCCGACTCCATGTGTCGACTTCCATTCATCTGGATTCGTCCCGGCAAGCGAAGACCGACTCCACTCCTGAAATTCCATCACGTATCATTTAGGAAAACGATTAATTAGTTAGGTTGTTATTTCTTTTATGTAGTTAGTTGAGTTAGTTACGACAAGACTGTTATTTCTAGTAATTTTGTTAAAAGTTAGTTAGGATATACTTGTATAAATACGGACGCTTAGCTTAGTTTAGAGGTTAGCGAGCGAAGCCTATCGATAGCACGTAAGACTCACACATACATCCATTTCCATTTCAATATCTTTGTCCCACGATGCTTCATGAAGTGCCTAGTTGATCGAGTAGGTACAAGACCTACGTTTGGGTAACGACTAGTTGCTAAGAGGAGACTGTCAGGGCGCGTTGACACACTGCTTAATGATTCAACCCCTCAATACCTAGCCATCGTAGGTGGAACACTACAACTACTGCTAGTGATTGTCACGGGAAGTTGATCCATAATTCATCCATGAATCACAACTTTTACATGTATCGATACTTTGTTAACCAATGAATGAATTTGTTTTCCTTTTTTGTCATGAGTGCAACTTCTATTAGCATAATCTGTTCCTACTTAATCACAATTGTGTAAGGTAGGAATAGAGTATGTTAGAATAGGGGCCGATCGGAACCACTCTAACCACAAATAGATAATTGCTAGATAATCTACATCAAGCAAGTGTGTATTCTCTGCCAAACTCGAGGTAGTGATTGTTTAAGTCCTTAATTAGCACAGGACGAATGGTCGGTGATTGTCATAGGAAAATGGGTTGGTGAGGAGCTATTTCATAATAGGATTTGGAACTTAGAACCATTTCGTTGATAACTTTGGAATCGGTATGTTAAATATATGTTTTGGTAGATATAATTTGTCTTTTTGTTTATAGCCTTAGTTTACTTTCGTCAACTGCTTTAGATAATGTTTACATTTCTCATACTTTACTTTACTTTACAGCAAAACCCCCCGATTTACCTTTAATTGTCGAGTCCACACTATATGCATCCTTGTTTTGCATCAGTTCAGCCTTGTACCCTAGCGAATATAGGAACCAAGTATCCTTGAGAAGAATGACCTAGATTGACATTGTGCTAATTTAGCTTAGGAGAATCTAGTATTTTGATAAGAGAAGTGACGACCAACTCAAAGCTTATCGGTAATCCATACTAGTGATAAGAAAAATACCCTAATGTTCCATGCCACCCAAAAGAAAAGAAAAGAAAAGTGACTCGCTAGATTGAAAACTCAAAAAGAACAGTTTAGGAAAAAATTAGAGTCAACAAAAAAGGGTGACTCGTTAGGTTAAAAACTCAAAACAATAGCCTAGGCAAAAGTTAGAGTCAGGAAAAAGGATCAAAACAAAAAAGAAAAGAAAGGAAAAAAAAGGAGGGAAGCTTGCTAGACTGAAAATACGAAAAGACAACCTAGGAAAAATTAGAATACTGGAGCCAAACAACAAAACACCAAAGTTGGGGGTAGCAATGACCTTTTAAAAAGTTAATTAGGGGCAAAACACAAAGCACCAAAGTTAAGGGCAGAAATGACCTTTTAGAAAGCTAATTAGGGGCAAAAACCCAATCGTAAAAGCATCTAAGTTATCCTCAAAAGTCAGTTAATGGGTTTCTCAAAACTAAAAGCATGAGAAAATAATATTCTCATCCCAAAATTCCCTTTCCATCATCCTTCTTGCCAAATCCATTCATTCCTCATAATCCTTTCAATTCTTTCATCATGATCATTTCATTTTTCCATGAACCAACAATAAAGCATGCAATAACATAAAAAGAAAAGAATATTACAGTTAAGATGAACAATGTTAAAGATCATGAAAAGCAGTGGGCTCTAACTAAGCCTGGATAGAAGCAAAATTGACGTGATGACAATGGCATCCCAAAAGTCTCCAACGCCAAAAATGAAATGAAACGAAAGAAGTCAAGCTACCTCCTTCATGAGTCTTAGGACACTGAAGCCTTAAGGGGGTCAAAGGTCGAAAAGAGAATGTACCCGTACAAAATGTCCACTTTGTCCATATTCTACGCTTATAGCCTACATATCATCATACATTTCATACATTCCAAAAATCCCACATTCCAAACCTTTATGCATTCCAAGCATCCAAACAATCCGCTTTCCATATAGTCCAAACCTCAATAAGCTTTATACATCCCATACCATCACACTCACATAGCTCATGTCATGCATACATTCCGAGCATGTCATGCATGCACTTATATAGAATATCAGCTTACACGTCTCCTTACCACATGCTAACATGAACAATTTCATGCATACATGAATATCGTCTCTGAAGCCTAACATCGTAGAAGGCTACTTTCCACAACAAACACCCCTTTCGTATTACTCTTCTTACATATCCAACTAGGCTCTATGCCTTTTACATTTCTAGCCAAGCTCTCTGCCTTTTATGTTTCCAATCAACCTCCGTGCCTCTTATATTCCTAGTCAGGCACCATGCCTTTTACATTTCTAGCCAGGCATTGTGCCTTTTACATTTCCAAAGGTTTTATGTCTATGCATTTGAGGCTCCGTGGCTCCACTTCCACTTATAAAGGCTCCATGCTTATCTAATTAAAGGCTCCATGCCGATCCAATTCAAGGCTCTGTGCCTATCCATTCAAAGGTTCCGTGCCTATGCATTTGAGGTCCCCGTGTCTCCATTTTACATTCTAAAGGCTCTATGCCTATGCATTTGAGGTCCCCGTGCCTCCATTTATACTTTCAAAAGCTTCATGCCAATGCACTTAAGGCCCTTGTGCCTCCATTTACATTTTCAAAGGCTTCGTGCCTATGCATTTAAGGTCCTCGTGCCTTTGTTTCCATTTTCAAAGACTTCATGCCTATCCATTTGAAGACCTTGCGCCTCTATCTAAGATTTCAAGATTCCTATGCCTCTCTTCGGGCTTCAAGTGAATTCTGCACCTCCTTAAGTTCTAGAATCTTTACCTATCCTCTACTCTAATAATATGACATTTCATATTATCTAGTAGATCATAAGAGGGGGCAATTGTAAATACCCAAATTTGACCCCTCATAAATAAATAAATGAAGAAAAGCAAAAAATGAAAAATAAAAAAATAGAAAAAAAAACGAAAAAGAAAGAAGAAAAATGAAAACGAAAAGAGGAAGGAGTAGCGTACACAAGAAGCTCCTTCCTCCCTTCCTTCCCCAACCACTCATCCCCTCTAAAACCCCTCCAACAACCTTCCCTGACCCAATGGCAAACCCCACCAACAACTCTACCTCCCTACTCTACAACATGCCCTAGCAGATGCAAAGTACCCCGCCAACAATTCTTAATGTCACCATGATGATAGTTGCAGTGTTATAGAAGCCAAGGAGAAGCAACCCTTGGTGGTCTATAAAAGGAAGAAGAAAACCAAAGAGAGGGGGCTGGAAAAATTTAGGGGCTAGAAAAATCTCTGTTTGGAGGAAGAATGTCGGAAAGTTGGCTGAACTTCGGAGGCAAAATGGGTAGGAGATCCAGGCACCTGTGGATGAATACGAAAGATGAAGAAGAAGAGGGAAGATACTGCTTTACTACAACAATGATGAAGAGCACTCTACTCAGGTACCCCTTTTGTCCCTTTTGATCTTTGTTTCCCGTGATTTTCTCTGTGTTAGTTGACACTCTAGCTTAGTTAAATCCTTTCGTTGATACGACCTAGGACCAGGGAGTCGTTTGTTGGCAAATGGCTCTTTCTCCCATTCCTCATGTCCCGGACTAGATTGGATCCTTATGTTTAAGATGATTTTGACGTATAGGTCTCTGCTCTAGCTTTAGAACTACCCAAATTAGCTCGTCTTTGAATTTAAATGTCTCAACCAATCAATAAAAAATGACACCAAGACGGTCAATTTTGTTAAGTTATATTCAGTCGGCCAAATGACACTCAATCAACCAATTTTGTTAAGTTATAGTCAGCCAGCCAAATGACACCCAGTCAGCTAATTTTGTTAAGTTACACCTAGTTGATCAAATGACACTTAGTCGACCAAATGACACTCAATTGGTCAATTTTGTTAAGTTACAGTCAGTTGGTCAAATAACACCAGTTGGCCAATTTTGTTAAGTTACACCCAATCAGCCAAACGATACCTAGTCAGCCAAATGACACATAGTCAACCAATTTTGTTAAGTTGTAGTCAGTCAGCCAAATGACACTCAATCGATCAAATGACACCTAACCGGCTAGTTTTGTTAAGTTACTCCCAATTGACCAACCAACACTCAGTCGACCAAATGACACCCAGTCAGCCAAATTCGGCCAAATGACACCTAGTTGACAAATTTTGTTAAGTTATAGTTAATCGATCAAATGACATCCAATCGGCCAATTTTATTAAGTTACAATAAGTTGGACAAATGAAACCCAATTGGCCAATTTTGTTAAGTTATTGTCAGTCAGTCAAAAGATACCCAGTAGACCAATTTTGTTAAGTTACAATCAATCAGCCAAATGATACTT
Source organism: Mucuna pruriens (assembly GCA_025330945.1). Lineage (NCBI taxonomy): Eukaryota > Viridiplantae > Streptophyta > Magnoliopsida > Fabales > Fabaceae > Mucuna > Mucuna pruriens. The sequence continues at coordinate 863,539 of JAENHJ010000004.1, read as the reverse complement.
AGTCAACCAAATGACACCCAATTGGCCAATTTTGTTAAGTTATATTCAATCGGCCAATTGGCACCTAGTCAACCAATTTCTGGTTCAGTTCCACAAAGCATTTGGATCCTTGATTCTGGGGCAACAGATCATATGACCTCATTTCCTTCACATTTCACATCATACCTTAAAGTACCTAAAAGGCAACCCATTACTGTTGCTAATGAAGATCATGTTCCTATTGTTGGATATGGAAACCTCCAACTTCACTCCTCTTTATCTCTACACAATGTTCTTCAAGTTCCAAAACTAGATAACAACCTTATCTCCATTCATAGACTTAAACAAGATTGGAACTGTGCAATGACATTTTTTCGTTCTCATTGTGTTATTCAGGAACTTACAACGGGAAGGACAATTGGAGTTGCTAAAGAGCAGGGTGGGTTATATTACTTACAACATACAAAGATAGGTAACAACATCAATAAGGAAGAATTGCCTTCTAGTCAACGGGCAACCTCAGAACCTTGGGCAGCTTCTCAAATTTGGCTTTATCATAAACGTCTTGGACATCCACCGTTTGGGTTACTTAAGACAATATTTTCACATTTATTTACAAAAGAGTTTGTCGAGTCCTTTAAGTATGATATTTTCCAGTTTCCAAAGCACCATCGTGCAACATTTTCTCCTAGTAATAATAAAAGTCTTGAACCTTTTGACCTCATTCATTCAGATGTGTGGGGGGCAGCTAGTAACTCTATATCGAGGGCTAAGTGGTTTGTATCGTTTATTGATGATTGTACCCATGTAACATGGATATTTCTTATGAAACATAAATATGAGGTTTGTCAAATATTTTTTGATTTTTTTCGTCTTGCCAAAAATCAACTTAATAAATCCATTAAAAGACTATGGTCATACAATGATACCGAATTTGTAAATCTTGAGTTCTCCAAGTTTCTTAAAGATAATGGTATGGTTCATCAACTGACATGTGTGAATACTCCCCAACAAAATGGGCTTGCAGAAAGGAAAAATCGTCACCTCCTTGAAGTTGCTAGAGTCCTCCTCTTCCAAATGTCTGTTTCTAATGTATATTGGGGAGAAGTTGTCCTAACTGCCACCTATCTCATCAACAGGTTACCCACTCGGGTATTAAATGGTATTAGTCCAATTAAACATATATTGTCCTTCTTTCCTTCTTCTCCCCTAATGTTAAGCTTACCAAATCGTGTCTTTGTGTGTGTCGCCTTTGTCCACTCTCATAATCCACATCATGGGAAGTTAGATCCAAAAGCTGTCAAATGTGTTTTCATTGATTATCCCTCAAATAAAAAAGGTTTTAAGTGTTATCATCCTCTGAGTCTTCGGTTCTTTGTCTCAATGGGTGTTACTTTTCATGAAACATAGTCATTCTTTGTTGGTCCTCCACTTAAGCGGGAGAGTTATCTAGAAGTCGAGCCTGTCATCGAGTCATTACCTTTTCCTACTCAGGATGTTCAAGTTCAAGTTCAATAAGTCATACCTACTCAAGATGTTCGAGTTCAAGAAGTCACGAAACCCACTCTGGTCCTAGAGCAAGTCCAAATGTCAGAGCTGGATGTAAGTATCCCTGATAACTCAATTAAGGAGCAAGTCTAATTGTCTGAGCTGGAGGAAAGTATTCCTGATAACTCCATTGAGGGTGTTACTGATGACATGACTATTGCTTTGAGGAAAGAAAAACGATCATGTGTCAAGTATCTTATTTCTCAATTCGTGTGTACTGACCATCTCTCGGTATAACATCAAAGTTTTATTGCTGTCATTGGTGCAATCAAAACACCTACATCAGTATAGGAAGCTTTGAAAGATGAGAATTGGGTTCAAGTAATGAAAGAAGAGATGGAGGTGTTAGAGAAAAACTTGACTTGGGAGATTGTTGATAGACCCAAAGACAAAAGACCTGTAGGCTGTAGATGGATATACACTATGAAGTGTAAATCTGATGGGACCCTTGAGCGATACAAAGTAAGATTGGTTGCTAAAGGGTATACACAGACTTATGGAATAGATTATGAGGAAACATTTGTCCCTATAGTAAAGATGAACACGGTAAGAGTTATTATTTCCTTAGCCGCCCACTTTACCTGGAACTTGCAACAATTTGATGTTAAAAATGCATTCCTTCATGGAGACCTAGAAAAAGAAGTCTACATGGAGATCCCCCTAGGATTCTATTCTCACAATTAGAAGAACAAGGTATGCAAACTCAAAAAGGCATTGTATGGACTTAAACAGTCTCCCCGAGCATGGTTTGGAAGATTTTCTCAAGTCATGATATCCCTAGGATACAGACAGAGTCAAGGTGATCATACTCTCTTTATAAAACATTCTCCTAATGGTAAACTCACCCTTCTCCTAGTCAATGTAGATGATATGATTGTTATAGGTGACGACGAGATTGAAAAACTAAATCTAAAAGAAAAGCTAATACCACAATTTGAAATGAAGGAGTTAGGAAAGTTGAAATACTTCCTTGGGATTGAGGTTGCATATTTCAAAAAGGTATCTTTATCTCCCAAAGGAAGTATGTACTCGATCTCCTCAAAGAAACAAGAAAACTGGGATGCAAGATCTCAAGGGTACCTATTGAACAAAACCATTGAATTGGGTGTGAGGAAAGTCCAATCATAGAGAAGTTTCAATATCAAAGATTAGTGGGAAAATCAATCTACTTATCTCACACTATGCCAGATATTGCCTATGTTGTTAGTGTTGTAAGCCAATTTATGCATGATCCTAGGGAAAGGCACCTTCAAGCAGTTGAAAGGATCCTCCAGTATTTGAAGACAAGTCCAGGAAAATGACTATTGTTTAGAAAAGAAGGAACGTTGTCCATGAAAATATATACAGATGCAAACTATGCAGGATTGGTTGTGGATAGAAGATCCACCTTAGGATACTGTATGTTTCTAGGAGGAAATCTAGTAACTTGGAGGAGCAAGAAGCAAAATGTGGTTGCTCGATCTAATGCAGAAGCAGAATTGCAAGTCATGGCACAGGGTATATGTGAAGGATTTTGGATGAAGATTATTCTTGATGACCTCAAAGTAAAATATGAGGGATCTATAAAGTTGTTTTGTGACAACAACCCAGCTATAAGTATTGCCCATAATCTAGTCCAACACGATAGGACAAAACACATTGAGATTGACAGACACTTCATTAAAGAGAAGTTAGACAATGGACTTATAGTCACAGCACATGTTCCTATAGGGCTCCAAGTGGTAGATGTTTTCACCATAGGACTCCCTGCAACTAGATTTCAAGAACTAAATGGCAAGTTAGGAATGATTGATATTCATTTATCAACTTGAGGGGGAGTGTTGGAGATATTGTAAATATCTGATAAGATATGATAAGATATGATAGGTAACCTATTAAGAGGTTACATATATCTAAATATCTTATTAGATTAAGTGGTTACAAATATTTAAACATCTCATTAGTAGATCGTCAATATCTGATATTATCTAGTTATCTTTTAATTTGTTATTAGTTTATCTTTAAGTAGTTGAGATTTATCCTATAAAAAGGAAGATTAGAAATTGTATAATTCAATTCAATCAATACAAAATTTCTTTTCCTTCCAATTAACGCTCATCAATCTTTGCAATCCCAACTCAAAATTACAATAATTATGCTTCTTTTGTAAAATTTAAGCTATAAAAATTAAAAAGAAAATAAGATATACGTTTTCCCGTAGATTATTGCACTTTCTAATGACCTAAGCTACCTAGGTCAATCAAAATCAACATGCACACATGCACTAAAGTCTTCAAGTGGGGGTGGGTGGATGAATGGATATCATCGCTTTTCTTTTGCATATTTTCTTCGCCCTCCTTTTCATTTGTTGAACTAGCAAGCTAGGTATCCAACTAGCCATGTTTTGATACTTTAAGGTTGTTTCAACTCGTTGCCAATCGCACATTACTGGCAAGATAAGTCTATAAAATTGTATGGCGCCTGTGAACCTGACATCAAACTTATACCGCGTAATTATGAACGCTCAGATATCAATTGCAACCTAAAGTCTAAAGACCAGTATAATCTCACATCATAGCTATATTATAGCATTTATCACTTTTAGTAATATTAATTTCGATAACATTTTAGTAAATATATTTAAATTATATTGTAAAATGTCATTAATAATATTTTATTTTTAATAAATATTACTTAAAAATATAAAAAAATATTACTAAAAAATATTAATAATATTTTTACACTAAATATTATCAAAAGTGATAAATATAATTGTGGTAATAGTTTATGATTAATTTATATTTCTTGTGGGTCCTAATCTAGAAACAGTTTTATGCCAAAGAAAATTCGTTTAATGTAAAATTTTTTTTTTTTTTAAAAAGTCGTTCAACTAATAGAATAAAATTAATACTAATCCAAGATCAACTATTAAGTTAAATCAATCTAGCACTTATCGATGCACCTACTCAATGATTGTTAGTAAAGTAGTATAATAATACTAAAATTATTTTTATTATTAAAAAGAAACCATAGATGCAATCCTTTTTCAATTATTTGTTAAACTTATCGTTTTTAATTATTCCTTTTTGTTGGTAGTTTTCCTTATTTAAGTACGGTCGAAAATATATCACTTACCCAAGTATTACTAAAAGTGACATGAAAACATTATTAAGGATTTATTATTATTTTTGTTGTAGTATCACTTTTTTTTTTCTATCCAAGAAGACACAAACAAATACCATAATTATATTCACTACTGCACACGATATTAGATGAAAACTAATAGATGAACGAAAATATAATAAGGAAACTAAATATATTACTCAGAAAATTATATAATGATATCTGTAATGTATTTATTTGCAAGAAATTATATATTCCTGAGAATAGACAGCAATTGTGGAACTTTCCTCGCAATGGATCAGATGCCCCATAGTCCAAGAAAGACAACTTGAACGTAAATTCTAAGTACGATTGTGATAGCACTTGGAATCTCCATATAGTCAAAAAGAGTATAACATAATCTAAGATGAATAACAGTATTACCTTTCATTGAGTATTCCAAAATAGAAAAATGTCTAACCAATTATTCTCAAAAACAATAGTAAGTGCGATCAATCAAATTTAATTTGGATGTTACTGTCCGTTGTGGACGTAACTATCTAGTGAATATATATACATTCAAGAGTCAAGACGGTGTAAAGATGTTGTTAATCAAGTTGTTACTTTTGATCAAAAGTCACACTCGGATATAGTATGGTTTTGAAATACCAGGTGACAAAGTACGAAACAACGCATCCTTAGTTAACTTTCACATAATTTGATAATCACTGTCCTGTGCCGTAAGGCCCACATCGCCCTAATTACTAAATAATAATTGCATGTATAGAAAAACATAAACACCAAAGTCTTGATTGTGATTATATAATAAATGACAAATAGTTTTATACAAGTTGAGGATAATCATCATTTCAGCTGAGGGAGTAAATCCCTTTTGGTTCTGAACTTACGGTGGTTGTGATTTTATTCTCTAAATTTAATAAAATAAAAAATAGGTTAGTGTCTTAATAAGCTATGAACTTACTTGATAAATTAGATGTTTTTATAATAATTATGGTAAAAGTCATTCTAATAATATAATTTGTAATTAGGTCTATTTTACTCGTGATAATTAAACTCATGTCCTAGTCAATAATAAATAAATTTTACATTTTTATATTCTCTCTATCTCTATTTTATGTTATTTTTAGGGTTTTTTTTCCAACAACTGAACAATAAACTTATCTTAAGATTCACTTTACAAAGTTCTCGCGATCACATTCTGCTTTTTGTCCGCTGTGTTTTTCTTTTTTTTCTACCTTAAACCTTAACCGTAAAATGTGTAACTATAAGATAGAATCTCTTTCCATACATCAAGTTTGAGATTATTGTCATGTTTCGTGAAGACGGAGAATACAATCATGGGACATTTCATGTTTTTGTCACATGATATTCAAAGGAATCAAATTTAATATATAAATGTTAAAACTGAAATACTTAACATGCAAGATTCAATCTCTCTCTTCCTGTATAATTGACTACACATTAATATTAAATATAATATATTTATAATGTATGCTTTTAATATTAATAAATTTGGACTAAAACTTACCAAAAAAAAATTATCATTTTTATATTATTCAAATCTTCTTAGTGAAATTTATTAATCTTTATCACTAACTTTAGTTAGTATAATACTGACTTGGTCACCAAAATGAATAATATTCATTAAGATAGTTAAGTAACAAAGAATATTTTAAATTACGGTAATTACATTATTTCTAATGTGTAATTAATTAATTAATATATTCATTTTTTAGTAAGATTAGTGTATTTATTATTTTTATATAAATAAGATATTTATATATAATAAATTTATAATTTATTTTTTAATATTTTGAACAATAATTTTATTGCTTTTAATATTTTTCTTATTTTTAATTCACTAATTTATTTTTAACATTGTATTCCTTTAAAAAAATTATAATTTATTTATAAATTTATAATTTAATTTTAATATATATTTTTATGTTATTTTTACATTTCAATTTATTAATTTGACTTATTGCAATATAATTTACTTTTAATATAATATATTTCAATTTATTTTTTCCTATATACATAAAATTACTACTTGGGATATACTTCAAAAAATAAATATATGAAAATAAGTCAAAATTAATAAACTGAAATATAAAAATAACATAAAAATAGTATATTAAAATTAAATTGTGTTTTTAAAAAGTATAATATTAAAAGTAAATTAGTGAATTGAAAAATAAGAATAATATTAAAAAATAATATCACTACTCGTAATATATTAAAAATTAAGTAAATGTAATTATCTTATTCATATAAAATAATATACATTAATTAATTGAATTGAACACCTTAAAATAATTTAATTATCTTAATTTAAAATATTTTTCATTACTTTAATTATCTCAATTAATATTATTCAATTTATTAGTTATATCAACTCTAAACCAACTAAGTTAGTTATAAGGATTTAAAAAAATAAAAAATGTTAGAAATTAGAAAATGACAACAAATTTTGCAAGGATTAAAACCATATAGACATGCACACATGCACGCGCACACACGCACGCTCACACTCACTCACACGTATGCACGCACACACACATAGCATCCAAAATTGTCATCGCAACAACTTATATATAAGATCTTTTATATATTGAGTTTAAATAATTTATATGTAATAAATAAAATAACAAGATTGGAAAAAAAAAATCATTTACAAACACATGTGTAAAAATAGAATTTTACATAGATCAGTTTATATCAATTGTTAAAGAACTTATGTAAATAAAAACGTGATGACATTTATGTAAATATTGCATGTTTATTTATGTCAGTTTCTTAAGAATCAATGTAAAAAGAATTTTTTATATTAGTTATTTCTAGAGTCAACCTAAAAAGTATTTTTTACCTTGGTTATTTTGAGAACTAATGTAAAAAATACTTTTTACCTTGGTTACAAAAACAATTGATGCAGTTATAAAAATAATTGATGTAAAAAGTGTTTTAAATACTTCTACAAGTTACAATATTTTTCCACACCTATGTTTCTTCTATCAAAAAATGTCATCCGTTCAAAATTTTATTCAAAGCTCATATTCTCCATTCGAAACCCTATCGATTAAAATCTTCATTTGTATCATCATTTATCCACACCTACATTGACGACACCATCCCATTGTTACACCTTCATCTTTCTCTCAATCATTTTTGTTGTTTTAAGGTCATATTTTTGTCTTTTGATTTTCTTTGTCATTTTTTTATCTCAATTTTTTTGTCTTATTTTTTTTTGTCTCATATGTGTACATTTGCGAGATCTGCAAATGCAACATCAAATCTAGGAAATCTATGGGATCTACCACTATACTCTACGCTTAGAGAAACTTTTGTATGAAGAAGTTCACCACATAAGCATAGATTTACAGGATCGAACTATATATGAAAATGAAACATAAATCTACATATATTTGTGTAGATATGTATAAATTTATGTCATTTTTTTTTAAATCTAACTTTCTACATTGGTTACAAAATAATAAATGTAAAAAGTAACACTTTTTACATAGATTACAAAATAACTTATGTAAAAAGTCAAATCGTTTAAATAGTCTAATTTTACCTCAATTGAAAAGTTGATATAAAAAGTAGAAAAGTTGATATAAAAAGTAGATTTTGACGTTTTCACTGGTGAAATCTTACGTGTACTATTAAAAAAATATAACGAATACAAAATTCAAATGTTGTGACATTGCAAATTTATGATGAAAAATAATAAATTGTTTTAATAAAAGTAACATTCTTATTATTTAATTAAAAATATAGAATATACAATTACAAATCGTATCTATGGAAAGATTGTCCATGTGTTATTATGTGAATCATTTTCTATTTCTCTTTCTTGCCATAAATGTAGCTGATATAGAAAGTTTTAATAAAATGCTTTTAAAAAATAGCAAATTACACTTAATTCTTTTGAAGTTTTGTTATTTTTTTATATTTTTTATTCTTACACTAATTCCTTTAATTTTTTGAAAAAAATATTATATTAACATTCTTGTACGTTACACAAACTCTTCTTAATTATTTCAAAATCATTGCACTGGATATTCTCATAAAGAAGTTTTTGTAAACATTAAAAAAGTAGAAAGTAACTATGCAATCTCAAGACACCTTAGAGAAAGTTAGTGTAATTTCTCTATTTTTTCTTATGAATTTTAATTTCAAATCTTGTTTTTGCCTCCAATGTTTTTGCTTATAAATTGTTTTTGGCTATAAATTGTTGTAGACAATATTTGAATGTATTCAATTTTTGTGTTGTAGCTCTCATTTGATTTATTTCAATAACAATGAAATGTGACTTTATATCCGATTTATCTTCCGCGAGGGAGTCTTGGCATTTGATAGCAAGGATAGGGCTGGTTCCAAATTTCAATAATTAATTCATGATTGGTTTCTCCTTGGAGATGGTGTTGGTGAACGAAAGGGTATATATTTGTCTATTATGTTTGTGTGAAGTTCCAATTAGAAATTATCTTTTTTCTTTTTCAAAATTTGTTGTTAATATTCTTTTTCTCTTCACATATTTTTGGAGAGACAAGATTGATGCAACTGTTAAGAGAATTACCGATATTTATTAGAATAAGTAGTAACTAGTTAGATTTTTTAACCAAATTATCAGGAATTTGAATTTTTTTATGAATGAAAAAAATCATGTGAAAAAAGAAATATTCATTATCGTTGGGTAAGATTACAGTATCAAGTAATATTCATTTTTTAACTGAATTTTATTAAATTGCATACCAACGGGTAAGTCTTTATGTGAATTGTATTCATCATTTTAGTTTTCTACAAGTATGGGTGTGCTTTCTTCAGTTCTTATGTTGATGTCCTAAATTCCTTCTTATCTTATGGTGATAGTAATAATACGGTTGTCATTGTGCAAATAGCTATGGTGATCAAGTCGTTTCAAGGTATTTGAATTTTTTCTGATTTAAAATTGAATTTTTGATACAATAATTTATATTTATTTTATTTTAGATAGGATTTTGTGTCTATTATTTGAACTGTTAGACGAAAAGGTGTTACAAAATGCCATGAATTATACCAATTTGGCGAAGTTTAACCTTGTGCGCAAAGATGAACTACACTTCAAGACACAGTTATTACAATTTTATTTTTATTATTTAATAAATAAGTTTTCCTAAACGTGTAATTAACGTTATTAGTAAATCTAAATATTCTTTTCAAGGGTGAATATTGTTTCAGATGATTGTTGCCTATTATTATATATATTTGCTGCATATAAATGTGGAGTACTATGATTGCCAATCTCTTACAATGAAGGACATGCATTTGTAAGATGTTCTGTCTCTCTATTGATGCAACTTGCATTTTAGTTCTCAATCAAGTTTTTGATAGCCATGAGAGTTTTTTCTACAAGTGTCATGTTTTCTGTCCTACATGTTCTCATGAACTACTTACTAGTGCCACGTTTCCTAGCTATCCTACATGTTTTATATATATAAGAGGCGAAACATGTTTCGTGATGCATATCTTGATATTGCAATTATTTTTTAAAATTTTAGAGTATTTTGCCTTTACAACAGCCACAACACACAATAAAATTAATAAAATAATGAAATGATTTTTCACATGACAAAAATTATTTCAAATCAGTAAAAAAAAAATTACACTTTTTGGTAAATAGTTTTAAGAAATACATTAAACTGGCCAAAAATCCAAGTTTTATCCAAAATCTCATTGGAAAATGTAGTTAATTAGTTTTAACTTCCCAAACTTTTTAAAGCCTAACCTAATTGGAAAAGGTAGTTAATTAGTTTTAATGGTATTTGTTGGTTAGTAATTTGTTTTAAAATTTGCCTGATCCCCTAGTAGAATACTGCTAATTTTCTATTCATCATCAATACTCTCCAGTATTTTTTTTTTTAAAATAAATTTCCAATTTCATCCTTAATATATTATCTTCTCTGTTAAATTATTTTAAAATATAAATATATAAATATATAAATAATCTTTCAAATATTAAAAATTATAATAAATAATTTTTAAATATTAAAAAACCAATCAAATTGATTTAATAAAAAAATCATTAAATTAGTCTCTAAACATTAATTAATAAAACATAATAATTCAAAAGTTACTTATATAATTTTATTATTTAAAGATTACATAATAAAAACAATTTTTAAAAGATTAAATTATTTCTTTATCTTTATTGATAGCTTCACCAGAGGTATCTTACTGTACGAGGTTATGTCACAACTGACTATTAGAATTAATGAAGAGTACAAAACAATATTTTTCTCCGGATAAATATGGCTAAATTATATTATCTTTCTTCTTATTTTAAAATTACATTTTCCTTTCATAGAAATGGATGTCTGTAATCCTTTGATATATTTTAATACAAACCAATCTTTTTGGGTGCAGAAACAAATCTGTAGATAGTGGTGAACAACTACAATAAACTTTTAAAAGTAATTTTTTTCTCTATAACTTCTAATGTCACTGATAACTAATTTTAAACCCCAAACGTCATTTTCATAGTTTATCAAATATAATAATGTTTTGGAGACTCATCGTTGGCTTTGAAACTTCACTTAGAATTTTCATTTCATCTTCAATAATCTCAAAATTCACAATATGAATTCAAAAGTAGTTGTAAATTATTTATAATGAAGAGATATTTCTCAAGAAGAATAACCTTACATCTTCTAAATTAATTTGTCGAATAATCCTCTTAGTAGAAATCATTATTAGTGGATGATATAATTTATTACAATTGAAGGATAATTCGGCCAAGTTTCATAGGAAAAGACATTTCTCTCTCAGAATGAGTAAAATAATTTACTTAAAAAGAAATGCTAAATACTAGAATATCAAAGAAATAAAAAGACGTAGTTTACATTTATGGCGTAAGCATGGTTCCATTGATACATTCTTTGGTTTTTATTAGGGGTGATGTGGTTTTGTAGAAGGTGGTCCGTTTTGATCTCTTTTCTGGTTCAAGAGATGACCCATTAAAAAAGCAACAGCTACTTGAGCCCAACAAATACCATTGCAGAAACACACACAAATGGACATCCGATGGACCAAAAAACACACACGAGCAGATACACAAATAACATTCATACTAAAATAATATTTGACTTAATTTATTTTTTGGATTTATTTTTATTTTTATTTTTATAATTTATCAAATAGATTATTTGAGCTTCGGTTATTTCAATTTCTGGTGCTGACATACTAACATGTCGCTCGAAAATAGTTTGAAAATTGAAAAAAAAAAAGTAATGGTTTGAATCAATTACCCTATTATTTAATACTAGGCATGAAAGTTACTATATATATATATATATATAATCTACAACTTAGATGTATAGATGATAAAAATATACATATATTTACTATTATTAAAAAAATAATATAATATTATAAAACTAAATAATAATGTATACATTTTAATACTATATATCTTAATTATATCTTAATTATAACTTAATCACATTGTATCAAATAAATTCTTCTTTTATAAATTTGTGTTATTTTTATTTTTTCATATTTTCATAAGTAAAATAAAATATTTTATTAATGTAATAAATTCTTTTTTGTCAATAATTTTTTCTAAATATAATTATATTTTTAATCAATTTTCTACAATGATCTTTTGAATTAAATAATAAGATTAAAAATATTATTTTAGTGACTAAACTAATAATATATTATTGAGGTAATAATTTTTTTAGTAAAATACAAAAATATTAAAAAGGTTATTGTTTATTTTAAAGATATTATTAAAAATGTTACTTTAATTATAATTATAAATTAAAATACAAAATAAAATTTCAAGATATTATTAAGTTTATTTTAATTTTATTTTTTTATCAAAATACAATAAAATTTATCATATTAATAATAATATTTTATTTCAATCACCAAAATATTAAAAAATATATATATAAAATAAAAAGAATGCAATTGTATAAAAGAAATACTATATGATACATATGATTAAGTTATAATCAAGATATATAATATTAAAAAGTAAATTATTTATTTGAATTTATAATATTGTATTGTTTATTTACTACTAGTAAATGTATATTTTTTTTTGTCTCTCATTCAGTGAATATATATATATATAACAAGAGTAATTGAATAATTAAATGTAAGAATAAGAATACCCCTTTAAGATGAAAAGTAAATATAAAAAAATCTTAGTTTGTGTATGAGTGTTGTAAATTGAGGCAAATGAAGTGTTTTAGTGACTCTTCACATGTACAAGTCTGATTGAGTTGACAACAAACAATTTTTAAATAAAGTGATAATCAACATGAATATGCTTGGAGCGCTCATGAGTAAGATTAGAAGAGTTGGTTAATATTGATTATCACAAAATAACATGAAAGATGTGATGGAAACCTATAATAAATAACAATCTCTATAACCAAATGACCTTAATTGCAACTAAAGAGAGTGATTTGTATTATACTTCTTGTAAAGATTTTGACACAGTGGATCACTTTTTCAATTTTCAGGAAATTAAGATATTTCTAAGTAAAATGTCAAAGTCATATGAGGATCTTTGAGTAATGCATTTAGCCCAATCATCATTCATATAAACAGCCATGTTAAGAGAATAACTTGAAGAAAGGAATAGGTCCTGACCAAGTGATTATTGAGGTATCTCAAAAGGTGATGAGTATATTAGACTTCTTATGATGTCCTTTGGAATAGAATTAAGGATCCAAAAAGTAATAATAATATTGTTGTGTGAACATGAAAGAAATAACAAAATTCCAAAAAGTATAACAAAAGTAATTAAATAGCATGGTTATGAAAATTAGATGAATGGGCCAGTTGAATCGAAAAAATAGTGAATCGGTTAGGTGACCAATTTAAATAAACCACAAAATCGATTTAGAGAAAATCGGTAAAAGAATTAAAAAAATCAGTCAAAAATCAATAAAATTTAAAAAAAAAACCAATTTGATGAAAAATACTTAATACAACATTATTTTTACTTTTTTCTTAAAAAATAAAAATAACCCAATGTATTTGTCATCTTTTTATTCTAAATGTATACTTATTATTAATAAGAAATATTGATACATATAGTTAATAATTAGACTTAATAGTATGATATATTTGATTTAAACTTTTGTATGTCCTATAAATATTAAGAAAATATAAATTTATGTTTTATTTTTAAATTTTAGTATTATAAATTTTGTGATATTATATTTTTTAATATTATTTATGTATTATTTTATTAATACTAGTTTAACCACAATTGAACCAGTAAACCTTGAATTGATACCTTGATCGATTCCATGACTGATTGGATTTTAAAAACATTATTAAATAGGAAAATTTTAGTTTTTTCTCTAATAAAGTGGTTCTTGTATGCATTGTGTTAAAATATGAAGTGATAGAATTAAAAAATTACTTTAACATTTTTTAAAAAAAATTTAAATCTCATTTTCAAGTACTACATCTTAGTTTAATATTTATGTTAGACAACCATGATAGTAGTTAAATTAATATGTCAATGTCACATCATTTATCATGTTACTAAAATGATATTTGTCATATCAACATGTCAATGTCATATCATCTATCACGTCATTAAAATAGATGTCATTTCAGCATAAATAGTTAGTTATCTAACAAAGAATTATCAAATAAGCTAAATTTAATTAACTTTAAAATTTATAAAAATTTGATTTAAGAAATTGAAACAGCATATACTGAAATCACTCATTTAATAAACTATAAATATTAAAAATATAATTAAGCATAATTTATACTTGCTCCAGCCTGTTTTATAAAAAAAGAGTAAAATTGAAAACCCTACTTTATCACTCCATACATAATCAATAAGAATTAAAGTATTAAATATATTATTAATATCAGAAATTAAAAGAATTAAAGCTAATAAAAATATTTTTTAAAAAATAAGGACCCATTTGAAAAATAACTTAATTAAGATTTTTTTCATAAATTCTTATTATATAATAATTTAAGTTATAAATACCTAAAATTCAATCAATTATTTGATTTTTGATATACATGTAAATAAATATTTGTACAATTTTAAAGTGTTTAGATACATTATTAAATAAGTATTTATAAAATATTTTATTTAAAAATTATTAATAATAAAAAAATTATTAAAAATTATTAATAGCTATGTGAATATAATGAGATAAATATTATGTATTGAATTAATTAAAAATAATTTAAAATTTTAGTCTAAATGAAAATAGAATAATTATTTTGAAAAGATAATATTAACTCAAATTGAATAGATAAAAGAATTAAAATAATTTTTTAAAAACTAAAACAAATTTTTACATTAAGTCGAATGAAAAAAAAAATAGTCATATAAAAATTATATGTATAATTACTATACTTTTAATTAATGTGCGTCCAAATGACAAATTAATCCACGAGCTACTCCCCTTCTGTCCAGTTAGCTCGCAAACCCATGCGCTGACTTTTCACCCACTCATTTGTTAGTGTCATACTGCCCAACCCCACTCCGATAGGCAATAGCAGTACATTACTGCATGCACTTCAATTTTGTAGTGTTCGGACATTTAAAGTAAATACAGAGAAAATAAATAAAAAAATCATAAAAAAGAGAAAATAAATTAAACAATAAGGGAAAGAAATAAAAGATAAATAAAATAAAAAAATCTTAAGATCCGTTTGTGTGGTGTTTTTACTTGCATGTTTCAAAATTTTTAAAAATCAAAACTAATTTTTAATTTTAGTTGTTATTTCAAAAATTAATTTTTAATTTTAAAATAAACTCATTTACAAAATTATCTATCTAGTTAAAATTAGTTTGCATGTTAATAAGAATGGTGGTGTTATAGTAACTAGAGAAAAATAGGTATGACTTGATAGGTCAAATTAGCTTAGACTCTAAAAAATACAATCCTAAAGGAATCAGGTCAATGACTTGATATACTTGGTGAGTTAGGTTAAGCCCAAAACTTATTGATTCAGAATGCATTAGGTCTATTTTGGTACGTACTTATGTTTTTTTCTTTTTCTTTTAAAATTATATAAAAATTAAGAAAATAAAAAGTAGTATGTCATTTTGGCTTGATCTAGTGGGTTATAAAAAATGTAACTCATTTAGTTTTCAGGTCAAGCTAATAATAATTTTGTTTGTAAGAATGGTGACGGTGGTGCGATGGTAAAGATGTCGATAGGGTGACGACAATGATGTTGATGGTGATAGTAGATCATTGGCGATAATGATGACGGATCTTCGGTGATGATGACGAATCCTCAGTACTAGTGGTGGTAATGATAGTGATACTAGTAGTGGTGATAGTGGTGTTAATGAGAGAGGTGGTGGTGGTGGTATTGATGGGAGCAGTGGCAGTAGTGACAGACCGTCGATGGTAGTGGTAGTGGCAACAGTATCATTAGGGTGGCGGCGATGTCAAAGGAAGTGGTGGTGGTGACGGTGAATTGTTAGTGCTGGTAGTGGTAATAACAATGTACTAATAATGATGATGATGGTATTGATAGGAGTAGTGATGGTATCGATGAGATGATGGTGTTGATAGTGGTGGTGGTTTTGGTATGGTGGTAATAGTGGTGGTGATGATGGTGGTGATGTCGGTGGTGGTGGTACCGATAAGAGTGACGATGATATTGATAAAGTAATGGTGGTGTTGGCGACGACCATAACAAGAATGATCATCGTCAAATATAATAATAATGTAATTTTTTTTAAATTAAAAATCAAATTCACAAAAACATTTTTTTTGTTTTGAAAATAAAAGTAAAATATTTTAAAATTAAGTTAAAAACTATTTCAGTTTCATTTTAATCAAATATGTTTTGTTTTTAAAAATTACATTTAAAAACGAAAAACCAAAAACTCACTGTGACTCCAAACAATCCCTTATTTCATTTGAATTTATAGTTTGGTGTTATGGTGAATCAGTGAAAATTTAGGTTATATTTAAGTGAAATTGATATTCCCCGCTCCTTCCAGTTTTTTTTATAATTAACTAAATTCACGAAAATTAAAAAAATAGTTTATTTAGGTAATAACATTCCCTTTATCCTAAATTTATGTTTTTCTACAATTATTTTTATTATTAATTAGATATACTTTTATTTCTTTTATAAATAATTTTTATTTGTTGTAATTCTTTTAGTCTGTCATCATTAATATATTTATTATTTTTTAATTTTTATTGATCATGTATGTGAATAAAATTTTTAAAATGTTATATAAAATAAAGTTAGACCGTGAAATAGTTTAAGATATTATTAATATATTTCACTTATTATTTATTAACCTTAAAAATAATTTATAATTAAATTTTTTTATAAAAAATAATTAATTAGATATTTTAAATTAATTTTTATAAAAAAAATAACATAGGAGGGAATAACCTACTCCTATTTCCCATCTCTATGTTCAAATTAAATGTCATGAACTCACCAAACTCCAACGCATAATATTCATCCATTGCATTGGCAAGATAACCTATAATTACGCAAACATGTTTCACTTGAACATTGTAAGTAAATTCATTTCAGCTACTTGTCACCTTCTCTCTAAGTAATTTTCCCTGTGGGACCTCCCCATTTAATAATGATGAAGATTTTCAATAATATAATAATATTTTTTTCTTATTATTATAAAACCTAATTAACTAATTTTGTCCAAAGATTTTTTCATTATTTTAGCATTCTCAAGTTCAAAAATAGGACCAAATTAATTTGACCTACTGAACAAGTCATGAGGTGAATTTATAAGGCAAATAGTATCAAATCTATTTTGACTTGATATTTTTTATTTTTAATATTTATATAAATTTTAGAAAAAATAAATCAGTTTGACTCGACCATCAAATATACATCATGTAAATAAATTAGATCGAGTTAAACTATTTTATCATCTTGATTTACTACATCGGATAGGACCAAACAACCTATTTACATATCTAATAAAAATGAAAGGTTATATTAAAAATATTTAAGATATTATGCTTAAAACATTATAACAAATTAAAATGTATTACAATAAAGTAAATGCTAATTAGGACCTTAAGAGATAGAAAATAAAAATTGAAAGTTTTTATTAAAAAAAGTATTAATGAACTCTTACATAATATCGAATGTATTTCTAACGCGAGCGATTTCTAATTCAAAAATTATTTATTAATTTCTTAATCAATATTCTAATAACACTGATTAGCAACTACAGTAAGACTCTTAAACTAATAATGAAAAAGAAAAATACTAACACAAATTAAGGAATTATAAACAAAAAGTATTTTAAAAAATATATGAACACAACTCTATATCATGATTTCCAATGTAATAACATTACTATAACTTCCCCCACCCCGGTGCTCTCTTACCCATAGCATTTCCAATGCAAAAATTTCATTTATGTTTTTAACTTCTTTTTTAGTGAATCCTTTATTGTCACAGAAGAGTTAAGAATGTTTGCTAATTTTTATTTTAACAGTAGAACTTAACTTAATTTCTTAACTTATCTTTTAGCTGTTATATTTTTTTAATCACACAAAAATACTCAATTGAATTTTTCTAAAAAAATTAATAGTTAAGCAACTTTGATTATAATTATTTATATAAACATTTTTTTATAAAAATTCTATAAGAATTTATTTGATAGTAATTTTAAGTTACTATAACTTTAAAAACGATGGAGTTGCTCTTTTGCTTATAGACCTTCTCGCTGGGTCTGTTACTTGCGTAGTGAATGTTTCATTTTGTGGGGACTTACCCGTCCTAGTAAAAAATAAAACACTATAATTTTCCATATAAAAATGTTTTATTATTAATTTCTTAACCACTCTAATAAAAACAACAAAATTGTGTTTTAATTAACATTATAAGTTTTCAACCTGCTATTTGTAAAAGAATAATTATATTTTTACTCTCTCCTTCCAATATTTCTTACATAAGATAAAAAGTATGAGATAACATAAATAAATAAAGAAAAAATAAATTATAAAAACTGTTGCAAAAAAATGAGTGAGGAATAAAAAGGCCAGGTGAGGACATGAGTAGTATATATGTACATAGATGGACACTTATAGTTGCACACACAACAAACACAACACAAGTAACCAAAAAGAAAAAAAAAAATGAAAATAGTCAGTCGCGCATTATTTTTGCTGGCGGCGGTAGCCACCTTCCACGTGTCATCAGAGGGAGCGGAACCGGCACCGGCGCCGGTGCTCTCCACGGCGGCGAGGGATTTTTTGGAAGCGCACAACCAGGCCAGGGCGGCGGTGGGGGTTGAACCCCTCCGCTGGAGCGAGCAAGTGGCCAACGTCAGCAGCAAGCTTGTTCGGTACCAGAGGGACAAAATGGGGTGCCAGTTCGCGAACTTGACCGCCGGCAAGTACGGCGCGAACCAGCTCTGGGCGCGCGGCACGACGGTGACGCCGCGCATGGCGGTGGAAGAGTGGGTGAAGCAGAAGCAGTTCTACAACCACACCGACAACTCGTGCGTCCCCAATCACAGATGCGGCGTGTACACGCAAGTGGTGTGGAGGAAGTCACTTGAGCTTGGTTGCGCTCAAGCCACGTGCGCGAAGGACGAGGCTAGCTTGACCATTTGTTTTTATAATCCCCCTGGAAACTATGTCGGGGAAAGCCCCTACTGATACATCAAATTATTAAGTAGAATAAGCTGCCCATCACACCACATTTCATGGACTTTGATGCTTGATTATTCCTTACTTAATTAACATGGCTGTGGTTCATGATTTGGATCTTAATTCCATGTAACTTTACAATTTGCTAATATCTTTTTCGGTTAACAGATCTTGTTTTTTTTCTCTCTCTCTCTTTCTCACACATGCATGCACACTCCTTCTTGATCTTCTAACATTTCAATATTTTAAGATGAATAGAGTGATTAGGTAGGTGGGCCACGGTGAGGTAAATCTCAGTGATCCCTAATCTTTGTGGAAGGTGGTTATTTTCCTTAACTGCCAAAAAATATCATAAAAGTTCGGTGTTAGTTTAGTTTGGTGAAGCAAACCGAGCCTGTATGGCATTGCCTTGGTGTCTTGTGGGGTTTTCGTCAACTGTATGTCAGTAACTTCATTGCATCGATGAATTATGTTCGGAGTTCACGTGCACATGCGGGGCACGCTACCCCATAGAACACGGAACTTTTTGTTTCAACTCAATCTAAAATATCTAATCGTCATTATATGTATGTTGTGTTTGTGTGCTTGAGAGAGAAAGTGTTCACTTTGAGAGAGAGAGAGGGTGTTCATTGTTCACTGTTCACTTGTGATTCCGTCGATGATAATTTTTCTTTGCCTCTTGTGCTCATTTTTATGGTGAAAATTCTCAATTTTTTAAAGTTGACTCAGAATATCTAATAACATTACGTTAGGTTTAGCTTGATTTGAAGGAAATAATAACATTTTTTTTAAATCTTTCTAAAAATATTACAAAAATAAACTATTATTTTCCCATAATAAATTAAACCATCTTTGGAAGACAATTCAGTTGTGATTGAAAGTTACGCGAGAAACTCGTACCACGACAACGAGCAACATTTATGATTGAACACCCCTGTCGCATCATGTGATTATTAAATATTAATTGTGGCGATCTCAATGCACCTACCTTCTCATTCATGTGCTCTCTAGTTATTTTTATACTTTTATCTGTATGCAAAACAAAGGCACAACATACTAGTTATAAATCACAAGAAAACAAAATAAAAAAATCCAAATGATAATTGATTATAGCAACAAATCATTTACACTGCTAATATCAGAATCTCAACACTTCGAATGGAGTACAGCAATTACAGACACTACAATGACATAGCAACACAATACAGACGCAAAATGCTACACATTGCAATATTAGATTTTGCTGTTGCTTCTACCCTGTCAACTTTGTACAAAAGAATACATAATAGAGCCAACAATGCATATCAGCGTTTTAAATTGTAGCCGCAGTAGCAAGTGTAGTTTCGTTGCAACCCTTGATATTGTAGAAAATTACAGACAAAGACCACTAATGCGACTACAATTGCAGTTGTGGACCGATTTTTAAAACTTGATGCAGGTTGTCTCCCATAGTAAGAAATAAGGCTATCAAGCAATTATTTTAGCAGCTCCTTAGGTATGAGATATCGAAAAGTAAAGTTGTGTGGAATCCATTCTATGCTCTTCTTTGATTTTGTAAGGTCACATTTCTTAACACTCTTTCTTAGAGATTCAGGTAGAGACTGTTGGATCATCTCCATGGTACCAGCAGGGCACAAACTCGAGTCCTTGGTGAATGACTCCACAAGCTTGGGTAGAACTATTTTCTGGTCCTTGCGTACCCCAAAGGTAGCTCGAATGTACTCTTCCTTTGCAACTTCTAGTTCTTGAAGCACTCTCTTGGGTGTATATACACGTACCTGGTATAGTTTATAATAAGATAAGCAACTCACTAAAGTTAAGCATGTAAAAATGTTCACGTAATGTTTAATCTGGTTGTCCTATATACATTCACATGTTTAGTCCCATGTGAACTTGTTTGCTTGTTTAGCACGTTCCCAGAACAAGCTATCACTAGACCTTTTGAAGTTTTGATAATGTAGTCAAGTCTTGTACAGTAAAATCCACATTAACTAATTTAATTCTTCTAGATGTGATAGTATTAGTAGTATAGTCAAATGCAGGCATGAGAGCCACCATAATAAGGGATTTAATTCCTGGAAGACCAAACAATGTTGTGCATATAACTAGATAAGTCTAAATGAAACTATTCCATGTTGAAATGATCTGTGCTATGATTTGTCAGTTTGATTTGCCAGCACAGAAAGTAATTGGCCAAACAAATAAGTATTGAAAAATAGAGATGTTGCAAGTGTTATGAAAACACACACAGATAAGAATTAGAACAAGTACCGCTGGGTCAGAATGGTTTCCTGAACAGAGTGCAAAGTGTAGAAGAGGCTCAGTATGCTCGATTATATATGCTTGTCGTCCATCTCCAGATCTGAATTTTGTCCTTGGAGAAAAGAACAAGCGGAACCACTACAAGAGGATGCAAGGAAGAAGAAGCTCCCATATAAGTCACTCAATAGGATTTACAAAATAAATACTTGGAATATTGAGCAGATATTTCAAAGATATTCTAGATGGCATGCCCATTTTTTTTTTCTTTTTAAATTTTCTGTAGGGGAAAGGTTGGGATTGTATGAATCACCTGTCCAGGGCGGGGCATCCGGCACCCGAGTATAGTGTTCTGTATTGTGTCTGCACTGATTGTATGACCCCCAACATTATATGCAGCCTGCAAAGGGCATCCATCACATTGAGCAAGTCAGCACAAGCAGATAGGCTTGATAGTTTCATCCTTTAATTGACTATTAAAGCTACTACTCATAGATTTTACCTTCAGCAGAAGCAAGACTCGTTTCACATTGTTTTGTGGAATTCCATAAGCCAAAAATGCCTATTAGAAACCAAAGAACATGTTATAACCTCAATTAATCAAGCAAGAGAAATTGAGAAGTATTGAAGGGAAGCATTGTTTAGAGAATAATAATTACATGCATCACCAAAGCATTGTGTATGTTGATCCAGAAAGCTAACTTCTCCTCGTGTTTCAACTTCCCAGGATCTACTTCTTGTAACTGACAAATAAGTGACCTGAAACAACATAGAAGTGGATGGCCATTATAACTCCAAGAGACTGAAGAGTTTCACTTAACTAAGTACTTTTCAGTTTTCACATGAAAATTTCATGGTCTCAATCAGATATTAATAAACTCACCTGAAATTCTGGAGCAACTGCTCAGTATCACCCAATTTCTGATTCTCTCTGTAAATCCATGATACCTCAACCATGGTGCTGTATGGCCCACTAAACTCCTTGAGTCCTTCCACATGGAAAGGATTGTCTAACCGAACATCGAATGAGGAATTATTCCTGAACCCTGGACTCCACATGTCTCCTTGATCTCCAATTGAGAAGGCACTTGTTGAAGACAAGGATGAACTGGGAGATGAAAGGCCCGGATTTGTTGTAGATGGATCAGCGAGTTTGCAATATATAGTTGATATACATTTGACCATATCCTCAGAAAGCCTATTAGGAGTGTCTGGAATATGATCAGATATTCGGGTACCAAGATGTTCTGCCAGGCTGATTATTCTTGATGAAGCATCAACATTTTGGGAATACTGTATAGATTAAACTGAGTCAAAATCAAAAGAAGGTCTCCAAAAAGATGATTCTCTGAAATTAGCACTGATATGTTTACAAAGAGATGTGGACATAACACAACTTCACAATAAAACGAATACTTTCATGTTTTCTTCCAAAAGGATGAAAACAAGTTTGGATAACCAAGATAACTTTTATCAAGAATAGTATGATTGCAGCCACTCAATGTGCTAGGAGCCATACTAAATACAAAAACAGGTAATAAGAAATTTCCATGAAGCATGATTTACCTCCATCATGGACAATGGCTGGGAATGACAAGCACGCAGAGATTCAGTTAATGCTTCTGCTGCGGGAGGAGATACTCTTGTTGTAAATGACGTACACTGGGATAATGAGGAGTGGCAACGATATACACCTGAGTCTAAATGCTTTCCTTCTGGTTGATGTACATTGTATTCTTTCCCTAGAGTTTCAGGTTTATATTCATTATATTCCTTTTGTAGTGTATCAAGCTCATGATCAATAGATTGTACTGCAGAGCATCCTCTTTTGGTTAAGATCTCAGGCTTAGATACTTCAATGAATCTTGCTCTAGGTGGTGTTGGAGGAGACTTTACTCTTTCCTCCTTGGTGAATGGAGCTACAGAGGGTAATTGTTGATCAAATGCTTTACGATACAAGGAGAGAAGATATTGTTCCAAATACACAACTTCTAACTCTAATACTGCAATTTCTTTAATTAATTCGGAGGTTGGCTGGAGTCAAAAAAAGGAAAAAGAAAACAACAAAATCAAAAACCTTGACAAACAGCAAGCCACACATGACAAGAAAATCACACCAGACCTTTAAAATAACGATAGAATCCTAAACAATGTATGATCATTTATGGGCTGCAAAATAATCTTATGATTGTTGACACATGCACATATAAATCAGTTCATTAATTTTCATTGTGTCACACTTGTTGATAACTGGATAAAAATTATGACATCAGAAGCAAATGCACATTTATTGGCCCAAAATATATTGAAGAAGTTCCAACCTTGGGCAGTATTATGTCATTTGAATCAACAAGAGATGTAGGTCGATATCCAAGTGCCTTTTCTAACGTGCATCTGACCTCAAATTGGTTTTGTAGTCTTTTCTCTAGTTGTAGAATCTGCTACAAGATAATTTAAACACAAAATAGACATAGCTATCAGGTTGAAGTACGTTGAGACACTAGAAAAATCTGAAGCAAGATTAAAACAAAATGACTGATTGAACGAAACTGCAGAATATGGCTGCAGTAGAATATGCAACAAAAGAATTGTGATGAACAGTTCTGGTGTTGTACCTCTTGCTTCAGAATATGTTGAACATCATTTGTAGGGGTTTGTTTTTTCCTAGGTTTACTGAATTCCGTGAGGTACCCTGTATCCTGGAACCAGATCAAAACCATACATATGTGTGAAAATCTTTCTTCTAAATAATTTGCCTAGAAGTAATTTGTTGTTCCTGAGGACCACAGAGGAACGATATTATTATACTACTATTAAATTAGACCACTATTGTGACAATTGTATGAGATGGAATTAATTATGTCAAACATATATGCTTTCCATAAAATCAATTCTATGTTCATCCATCCAATACATAAATTTGAAAAATATTTTTTATTAAAATTTCCGGCAGCGCTTGGCGTTTGTGATACCAACTACAAAAAAAAAAAACTAAAAACTAACATTTTTTCAGCATCATAAATGCCTAGCAATGCATATATAAGAGTAGCACCTTCAAATTCCCAAGTTAAAAAAGCTAGGAAAAAAATATTGATGAAATAATGTAGTGATTGATTATACCAGCTTGGTTCGATCTGAGGCCTCAAGGTGATTATCTGGATTATCATCCTCCACTCTTTTCTTATCAGGAAAGCTGCCATATAAAAACAGTAAAACACAGTTAATATATGATAAATTCATGTCTGGTTATGTATTTTACTTTGTGGTGCCCTTTACGGACCCCAAGCAACATTCATGAAATCCCCAATTTTTCAGTTTCACTTCCAACCAGAACACCCCCCCTTCTCCCCAAAGGATGTGCTCAAAAGGGTGGTATACAGACTAAGCAAAACTAGACCCAAAAAGAATGAATAATTGCAGAAAACATTAATATAAATGTTAAAGCTTTATTTTCCATTTTCCAGGAAAAGCCAGTAACTACTCATGCAAAGATAATCATAAGAAATAGAGAGGCACCTCTTTGAACGCTTGTGACTAGGAATCAACCCTTCAAACCCCATGCCTGAAAGCCATCCAAAATCAGAGTCATTTCCAGTGAACCAAATACACAACACCACCCAAAAAAAAGTGAAAAAACAAAGCAACAAAGGGTCACCATCCTACCCTGGAACATAACACCCAAGAACTCAGGAACAGAACAGTTAGTTGAGCAATGAAATGAGCCAGAAAGGGAGAAACACTATATAGCCCAGATATCAAATTAGCCAACAGAGCCTAAAAACTAGATTCCAAGACTTGACTTGATTTGACTAGTAGCATTTCAGCAGAGAAAAGCTTCCTCAGTAGTACCCACAAAAGGGATCACTTGCAGCGCCTGCTGCTAATTCATCTTAGACATAATAAACATAACCATAATGGGGCAGTGCATAAAACCAAACCCACGAACCCGGAAAATATTAATTAGCCTTTTGACCAATGACCCTTCTCTTTTCACGATGCTAATTGTTTTGTGCTATGTTCATACATAGCCTTTATGTAAAGGGTGGCCTTTTCCACTGGTAGACCGGTGTGAATGTCATAATGTTTACCAAAAGCTATCAAATCTCTCCGTAAAGCCTCTGCGGATCCAAGATCACCTTAGAGAAGAAGGAAATAAAATAGTGGCTCAATACAATCGATACATGTTACATATTCATAAAGTTGCCAATGTCGCATTCTTCTATGAACCTTGCACTTATGTAGTTTGTAACACAAGGATAGAAATATGTTAAATTTAAAGTACATTATGTCAATAATTTCACGGAGAAAATAATATAAAAGTAAAGGGCTGAATGTTACTTTAAAATGTTTAGTGTTGGTATAAAATAAAAAAAATAGTACAAGCACAGTGGATTTAAAGAGTTTTTATATTAATATTTTATTAATTTTATAATAATTATTTTAAAAATTATATAAATAATATTTTTATTAATTGATAATATAAAATATTTTAAACTGACAGTATATAACCATTAAATTCTAAAATAAAATGTAATAAATATTATGCATATATTTTTAAAAGTGAGAACATTGTTGTAATATCTTAAACGATGTTATTTGTACGTGAAAAAGTTTATAATATTTTATTATCAATTTTACAAAGAAACAGCTAAAGTGAAAAAAAAAAGCAGAGAATTCAGCATTATCAATTATAAACTATGTTTTGTCTTTAATGGTCTGAAAAATATTTCTTTTTTCCATTATACCCTCCTCATTTTTTACATCTCTCGTTCCCACAATACATTTGTGAGGAAAAAAAAGATAGAAGACAATGATCCTTTTAATAATTTACTATATATAAATTATTTATTTTATACCATCCAAATAAAATCAAGTACGTTAAAATCACATTTTAATAATCATATCTAAACATCAAATATATTTACTCATAATCAATTTTAAAAATTTGTTATATAATAATCAATTATTGGAAAAACCTATATTTTCACAACTAATTCAAATCCACACTCATTATAATTCAAACAGCCACTTATTATCATTCCACGTAAATTTGCAGAAAGTGCCTAATGTTAACCATCTCAATTTCTTCTCCCTGCTTTGTACACTCATTTTGTCAATCTTTTAATATTCTTTTTTTGGTTTTTTCCTTATAGATTTAGAGAGATTTATTTATATTTGAATAAAAATAATTAAGATTTTTTTATAACTTGACTCTTGTGTCACTGAGGAGCTTTGGCCGTTGTTAATAGATAAAGATGAGTTAGTAAAAGTCTCGTTCTAACAATGAAGACATATTTGTAACATATATGATGATTGGATGGAGATAGAGGTATCCTCTCTCATTGACTGTGCATATGACCCTATATATGTACATATAGGTGGCTATCTTATTTTCAATATTTTCTGCCCTGGTTGGTAATAGTTGGTGATAGTCCGTCCACCCTTTGTCTCATTTTGCATCACATCGTTAATTATTAAGCCATTGATTTGATACAGCAAAATCAAGAGTAATGAAAACGGAAGTAAGGATAAGATAGTTGTTTATTTTTGGTTGAAGAGATTCAATTTGACTGTGCTAACAGTGGCATCATTTATTTTTTTAGGTACATTGGATTAATCTGTATACAGTGGTAGAGAAGGCTCCCAGATTGGTTTAAATATATTCGGTGTGGGACTTGTCATGTCCATTCACGAAAAAGGCATTTTGTTTGCACTTAAGTTTTCACAGATTATAACCAATAATATTGAGGAAACAAGTGACTAGGTAACAAAATAGTGGCTTAATTGCAAGAAAGAGAAGAAAGGGTTTATCTCAAAAGTGATGAAAGGTAAAGGATAATAGACGTTGGATGCTGGAAAGGAATAGAGGTTTTGTGGGGTTTCTCTTTGTCTAAATGTCTTTTGGGAGGAATTAAGAGATGCCCCATGTTGTCCTTCAGTATCAAAGAGACTAACGTTTGTCACAGAATCCACAAATATAATATATGTTAATGGGACCAGACCTTTACCAAAAGCAATACAAAAAGAAAAGGATGGGAATGCGCCAATGCTGTAAGGTGGACACTTCGCCCTTTTTGTCGTCATATTAACCTACTGAGAGAGAAAGTTTCTTTTTGCTGCACACTTGCTTAGAAAGAAAATAAGGAGGGGAAGAGGCACAGGAAAAGCTGAATTGTTCAAGAGAAAATAACAAATGGAGGAATTTGTTGGTAAAACATGTTCACATGCAATGTTATCTAATGCACATCTAATTATCATAGTAACTTATTCAAGATAGGAGAGAGAGAAAAAAGTGACATTGTGCATAATAGTGTAGAATGCTCATTGCATTAATAGAGTAAAAAAAAGCTGGACACAAGAATAAGTAATTTGACTTGTTTAAGAATATAATAGAGTTTTGATTTTTAATTACGTGAATAGAGTAATATTTATAGGAAGAGAAGTTGCCCTTTAATTGATATTTTATTTTTTTGAAAAATTAGTTTTGTGATTTTTAAATATGAAGATACTTTACTTTTATAAAAGAAATAGTATAAAGAATTTATATTCCATCATAATTTTTATTGATTGATAGTATATAATTTTTTATTTTACGAAAAATAAACTCATTCTTTATTGAAATAAGGATAGTTAATTCAATTGAAGCATAAAATAAAGGGTTCAATTGACAACAAAGCCAAGAGAGGCTACAGACAAAGAACAGTAAACATTTTTGTTAAGCTTAACTGTATTGAAGTTATTTGCTTAAACAACATTATCTATTTTTCCTGATAAAGGAGATTATGTGAAATATATAGCAATAGTTATGCTGTATGGAAAATGACAAAGTATTCTAACATCTGAACTTTATTTTCCTTGTTAAACAACTAGACAAAGTGACAAATTTTACAAGAGCCTCGTTAGGTTATTTTCTCAATGGACCGAGTAAAAACAAAACATATATGCAGGGTTCTTCTTTGGACACATCTGATATTTTAAGCTTCACTACAGAGTCGAAAATTTGGTCCCAATAAATAAACAAATGAAACTTCTATTTTATCTTATCGTGGAAATTTCATACAAACCA
Organism: Mucuna pruriens; assembly: GCA_025330945.1. Lineage (NCBI taxonomy): Eukaryota > Viridiplantae > Streptophyta > Magnoliopsida > Fabales > Fabaceae > Mucuna > Mucuna pruriens. Next base: position 834,937 of record JAENHJ010000004.1, on the reverse strand, counting down.
GAAGGACGATTTTCAATGCCACAAAACACCAAGATAACAAGAAAAAATAATGTGTAATATATTGTTTCGGACCAAGTGAGAGGATCGGTGTTCAAATCAATCTGACAGACATGCTTCCTAGATTAAGATCAATCCTTATTAATAATATTTTCAAGCATCCGTAAGATAAGGATTTAAATTCACATAGTTCTATACAGCTGAGATTCTCTTAAAAATTTTGATAAATTCAGTTTATTAATTATAAAAACAATGATAGTTTTTTATTATTAAAAAACAATGTTATTTTTTTATTATTAAAAAACAATGTTAGGTTACAAGTGAACATGCTTAAATGGTAAATTTGATGTTGTACATAAACATTATAGCTCGATTCAAGGCTTCTACTGGAATGCAAACAATACCAATAAAATGATTTAATTGGCTGTGTGGTCATTTACAGAGATAGTTAATTTAAAGACGATAAACAATTTTGGATGAATTGATAAAAATGACAAATTAGAAGTATTTCATATGTATGTAAATTCAAATGAGGCTTGGAGGGATTTCAAACCTGACCGAAGAGTGGTACTTGTAATCTGTGATCTTTTGTCGTTGTTCCTAGTCATATTATATTAGCAAGTATTTGTTTGTTTTCATATGATAATTTTGAATAGCATCGTAAAGCAAATCAAAATTGGCTTTTGTATCAACTAGAGATACGAGAGCGTCTTGTATGTCCATGTAACACGGTCACACAAGCTAGCTAGTGGAACAATAAAAAAGAAAACATGTATTTGTAACTTCAAAAATGCATATTGTGTTGTTGATTATTCTTCATTTTATTTTTTTTCCATCCTGTAAAACGAAATTTGAAAATTCATCAGTATTTTTAAGCCTTTTGTTGTTGCCTTGTTGGAAAATTTCTCGCGGGGCATCCGGTACTTCACGTCACTTTATGAGTACAACAATTAAAAGTGACTTTTCATACTAAAGTAGTACACATCTGTTTCTCAAATCATAAGAGCATGATGAAGTGCCTAAATCAAAGTTGTTTCCAAACTGTGAATCAGAAATTGGCTGGTGCAGCATCATACATCTGCTAGGAATAGGGAATCTGATTCCGATCTGATAAGTGTGCCTCACTCTGCCTCGTAATAACAACACCTAAATCCACAATTTGTGTCCATTAGCTAAAGAAGAGAGGGACACTGTGACTGATCAATGTCAGTTTATGTGGTGGTGGGAATCAGGAAGGTTATTATGGAATATGACTCCTATAAGTTATCCCTTTTTTTTATTTACTATTTTTAATTGCCAGTAACATACCAATATGCAAAAATTTTTAACTAATAATGATTGACACAAATAAGTATCTGTCAATTAACTAAAATGTTACAAGTCTGAATTCTAATCATAAATATAAACATATATTTATATTGAAAATAAAAAAATACTTATTATTTGATAAGTTGAACGTTTTCATTGTTTTTAGTAATAAAAACTCTATACTTATCATTTACCTACTCATTTTATCAGTACCAAAAAGTAAAAAAAAAAATTAATCAATTTGATAGTTGATTAATATTTTAGATAAATTTTTATACCATCAATCAATAAAAATCATGTGAGATATATCTTTTAAAATAATTATTATAAAAATTAATAGATCATTTCTGGTTAAAGATAAGAGAAAAATTTATAATACTAACTATGCATATATTATTTTCTATAATGTTTTTATTCATCATATAATGCATTCTGTTAATCAGTTATGGGTAACATGTTTATCGTTGTAAAAAGTAATTAAAGAAGAAATGGTTTTAGTGCATTATTTTTCATGTATTGGTTTTGAGAAGGTGTAGTAGAATCCCAATTGCGTGACATAAAAAGCGAAGTTTCCAAAGAAGTTTAGACAAGGCAGTGAATGCCAATCGTATATTACAAGCAAAAGGCATCTTTCTCAGTCTCTCTTTTCCTACTCCTACTGTCCCCACCTCTCTCCCTCTAAAGATGGTCCAAGATCCATTATCTTAATGGGTGCATATACCTCCTCCAAGGGTCATAGCCTAGTGGTTGAAGGTTGAAACCTACAAAATTTAATATTGTGCATTGCTTTAAAGCTCTAGCAAACCATCGCACTCCAACAATGATTTCATTGCCGTACAATTATTTAATTCTCATATTACAACAATTCTAGTATTACTCTTTTTAGCTACCAACACAACATGTTTGTTTGCCTTATAATGTGTCTTGGTAATTGCAATCTTGATTTTAGACTATCTTAATTTTACGAAATTAACTTTGACTAAATAAGTTCATGATAAAATTATTTATATATGAAAGCTTTTGCTTCAAATAATAAGCTTTTAAAAACACACAGAGGAGGGTTTGGAATTCAGCATTGAAAAACCAAACACATTATATAAGTAAACTACTCTACATTGAATTTTCAGCCATTGAGGTCACATGAATATTTAAAAATAGCAAATAGGCATTTTTCCAAATATCCGAAGATTTTGGCCCAAAAGGAGGCTGACACCCCTGGTGGTTCCACACAGGCTTTAACTTCAGTCACAGCCTAGTGAAGGAGATGCGTGGAACATCATTGTTGGCTCCTAACGCTTTTTATGTTCCTTTATATATACTCCTCTTATCATCACAGGTCTTTTCTCCAAATTCTCAAGTTTGTTACCCGTGAAATTATGCTTCAATTTATGTTAAGTTAGAATTCTCACACTTTATAATAAATAAATACAACTTTTAATACAAATATGTAGTTGAAAATAATTTAAATACATGTCTCAATTATTTAATGGATTAAAATTAATCCATTAGAATTAACCTCATCAATTATGGCATGTATAATGTATCCATGCACCTTCCCCATAAATTAATAAGGATCGGTGCAATAAAAGTTTTATTACTTTTAACAATTCTTGACTGCAGCATCAAAATTATGAGCTATGAAGTACGTCTGACTAAAACAAGTAACATGATGCTTTGTTTTTCCAAATTCCTACCCTCAATCATTGCGCAAGCTGTTCTCAACAAATATCTAAAACTGAAATTAAGGCACAACAACAACACTGTTGTTGAAGAACCATACTCCTATTTGTTATAATCAGCATTGTACAGATAAATGAACATTAGTACATAACTTATAAAAAAGTGGCAAGGAAAAGAACGAGTTAAGGATTCATAAACAAATTTAAAGTAGAATATAATCTCCTCAACTTTCAAGTCTTTTTAAGCAGATAGTGTCTTTTCCCTTTTGGTAATAAGTGATGGCTCGTTCATGTGGAGGAAAAGGCCCTTGTCTTGGCTATTAAAAGCAATTAGCATCCGATTCCACTCGAGTTAGATTAATTCGTTGCAAGAAAAAAATACAGAAAATTATGCTTGTCTAGTGATTCATTATGAATAAAATAATCCTATGGACACAACTTAGTCAAACACAAAATCTATTACTTTAGTTAGTGATCCTGTGGCAACCAAACCGAACAACTATAATCTGACATATACATAAAAATAACCGTTACATATTAGTTACTAGTTAGAGCTACCAATCCCATTACATAGTGTAGTGGCGAACCTAAACTAAACCATTTCAGTGGGTTGTTGAGGAGAGGGTGAGGGGAAACGGGTACAAAACGAGACATGCGCTAACATTAATGAGTTACTTGCTTCGTTTGCAAATTGCAACCTGAAATAAATTGAATCTAAGTAGATCAAGTTGTTGGGCGGCCACTCGATACTATAAAGGATAATTAATGTAACAAAACAGTTTAAATAAACTCATCCAAAATGGGTTCTTGTCAAAACTGGATTAGACTAACGGGAACATTGATCTACCCAACCCTTATACTATATTTGGATAGAAATTGAAATAGGAATGAAAGAAACAGAGAGAATATATATAAATAATATTGAAGTAAGATTTAGAATTGTTTGGAGTGATAAAATTAAAAAGAAATAAAAATATTTTTTTTATATTTGTTAGCTTGGATTGAAAAGTGAAAAAAAAGTATATATATATATATATATATATATATATATATATATATATATATATATAAAAGATAATTTTACCTTCTAATGTTATTAAGTTTAATAAATTATTATACTAAGTAATTTTAATTATCATATTAATTTTTTAATAATAATATGCTAAAATTTATATTAATTTTAAATTATGTGTATATATGTATATATTGTTGGGTTATTTTTGGGCTCTCAACTATGTGGACAAAAGCCCAATACTCTCAAGCCCGCTAGGTCTTTCTTTACAAGATGAGAATGTGTCAGATTTGCATATGGAGATTGAGAGAGAGTGAATTTCTCATGGAGAGAAAGAGTGAATTCTTTCACAGAGTAAGTGAGAGATATAGAAAATAATTATTGTATTCTTAATTAATCATAGTGGATTAATTTCTTTTGTGCAGACGACCAAAGTGATTTTTACTCCCTCACGTTGGGGAGTTTTTCCACGTTAAAATATTGGCCTCTCTTATGTGATTCTTTCCATTGTCACTATCATTTGATTTGTGGTTCTTTCATAAATTGCTTTAAGTTATGAGAATTTTTCCGCTGCATTCAATTTGTGTCACCATATTAGTGATTCACGCCATCTTCCCATCATCAAAAGGATGGCCTTTTCCCCATCATATATATATATATATATATATATATGGACTGTATATCCAATAGCTAACTAAAAAAATCTGAAACTTAGCTCTTGTTTATAGACTGAAGCTGCTGAAATGTTAAAGATAAAAAAATATTTTATTTCACCCAAAGGTTTCCAGTAATAAAAAAATGTGAAGGATATACACGGAAATGTTGATTTGGAGGAATGAATTCACTCCGTTTCACGGGATAACAAGAAAGAAATGATGATATATAAAAATAAAAATAAAAGTCTTTCTGTGGGTCCTACATAATTTAAGCACTTTCTCTTCTTATTTTATTTTTTTACCCTTTGTTTGGATATCCTATGAAACGGGAAGAAATGAAATAGAAAAATAAATAAATAAAAAGAATAGAAATAGAGGTAAATTTTAATTTTAAGTGAAAAAGAATTACAAAATCAATTGACTCTGAAATGCGAATTGATCATGACTTGAAAGGATAAATTGTGGTACAATTTTATTAAGAAATTTTTTTTTTCTACACTAGTTACTCGTTTCCCCATTTATAACTAAAACTCTTTTTTCTTCTAATTTATCAAATGTGTAGAAGATTGTAATAATGCAATAAACGTTTTACTACTATTTATATTGGCGAGCTTCATCTCTATTTTTACGGGTATAAAGTGTAATCCTTGTGTGACAATAGTCTATACTCAAAATATGTGTGTATTGTATTATACTTTTTTTTTCTTTTACTTACCAAATGTGTAAAGACGACGATTAAATTTAAACTAAATGACTATTCATGAAAAATTTCTTGCAATGTTTTGTACATAGTATAGGTATGAGTACTATCTAACCTCATTCATATCCTCATATTATATTCATTGTAATTTATAACTAAAATTTAAAATAATTTTATAATTAAGTTAAAAAAATTCTACTTGTAATTCTTTATAATTACAAATTAGACATCTTTTGAATGTTTTATTCATTTAAGTTATATATTTTGTGCTTATAATTTTTATATATAAATTATATTTTGTTTATAATCAATGTTTTTTTTCCAGTCTTTTATCATTAATTTTAGTATTAAAGAAACATTTACATTATTTTTTTCAATTCAGGGGAGGGCCTAAGGGCCAAACAAAAACCACCCGAAGAAGGGTGAGGCTCATGACATTGGCAAGGGGAGGAAGGAGCATCCTTGGAGAGGCATGTGAAGCAATTGAAGACCCAAAGGTTAGTTAGCCAACCAGTATGCTACCAGAAGCAAACTCCTCCTCTCTTCTATGAAATTTCGTGACCTTCCAGCAAGCTCTAAAGCACAAGTCTATTGATCCAATATCTTCTTTTTCACTAAAGTCTTCTTTTTTGTAAGTCTTCAATCAAGAAAGGAAAGCTTACTCTGTATTTTTGTGGTTGCGTTGATGATTAAAATTTTGTTTTTCTGTTTATATATGTATAGATGCATGATTATAAATTGTTGTAGCCTTAGGTAGTCATTGATGAACTTCCGAACTTTTATGAAAAATGCTAAATGTTGATGAATCTACTATGCATGTGTTGAAAGTTGTCATGCTTGTCTATTCCATGTTTATATGATGTTCTAGAGTAATTTAATAGATTGCATGTTGATTTGGATGAGATTTGAGTAGGTTTCATGTTTTACATGTTTAGGGTTTAGGAGGGCCCAATTGTGACCTAATTATTTACAGTTTATTTGGGTTTCTTTGTGGGCTTGTATAAACCTTTTTAGGACATGCTAATCTTTTTATTAAAGTGTAATTTTGTTAGTTAGCTTACACTTGAGCCTTTGGGCCCAATCTAGTCAATAAGCTCATTTAAAGACCAACTTTTGATCACTAAATGTTGTCAAATTTTTTGTACATTTTATAGGTGCGACTATGAGCGTTTTATAGTCCTTTAGACTTATTCCTTACTTAGTTTAGTCTTAAGATTAGCTTAAGCTAATTAGGTGATTGGTGAAGGCTTATATAAGCTTCAAATGTAATTAAGTTAATTATTTTTTACATGAAATAAAATTGTGCATTGCACTTGTGAGAGTTTTTTTTTCTTGAATAAGAATTCAAATTCTCATCAAGTTTCCAAGATGTTTGAGACAAATTTCTACTTCTCTTATCTAATCTAATATGATTATTGGTGAGTTCATCTTTTTCCTCAATTCAGTTTCTATTTTCTTCTCTTTCAATTTTTGATTTCCCTAATTCACATGAATTTTCGATTTTCCCTTGATTATGCGTTGATTGTGGATCCAATGTTTCATTAGGAACCTTCCAAGGCTATGTTCTCATGTCCTTAAAGTTCCTCTTGATGGTTTTGACCATGCTCCCCTATATTCATATCAAATAGTGTGTTAACTAAATAGAGTTCTCACTATTTCCTTATGAGTCAATGTTGACATCTACTCATTCAAATCTATATCATCTTATTTAGTAATCTAATGACTCACTTAATTTGACTACATAAAATGAAACTCACTAATAATAACTTGCTAATATAATTATTTTTATAATATTAGCTCACATTAATTATTGAAAAAATACAAAATTCTAAGAAGAAGAAGATTAAGGTATAATATACCTAACAAATTTCAATAACTTTCAAACTAAAAATATGAAATGTAACTTATATTTTTGTTATTAAATTTTGTCAAGTTGCAACTGGAGGAAGAAGAAGAATCATGTGACAAGGAGCATAAGTAGTTTTTTAAAGTTCAAGATAAATAAAGAACAAATTAAATTTATGCCAACTTTTAATCTTTTATTGTAATTACCATATTTAATTATTGTTATCATGAGAATTAAATGGTTTTGAAAATTAAAAATCATGTTTAACTACATATATCATTGTTATTATGAAAATTGATTGTATGTAAAAGTAGCTAAGAAATCAATTTTGAATAAAAATCAAAATGGCTTATTATGGTAATAAAATATTATAAATGTTGTTATGTTAATAATAGTAATACTAATAATTAGTTTTCATTCAAAATAGTAAATTATTGCAATAATAATTTAACCTTAACAACGAACATAAATTTAATTTTAAAAAAAATGTAAAATATAATTTAATAGCACTACCAGAAAATACAAAATGGCCATTGAATTTAGCAGCCAAAATTTTCAGGTTGTTATTAGGGACTGCCTTAGTCAGTGACATCGTTAGCTATTAGTATTTTCGGTGGCAAAGATTATCGTTTCCTAAATAAATTTATAAAAAAAAATTTGCAACTACATTGCGACAGATTTACAATCGAGACATGCGATTAAATGATTTCGATCGCTAATATTTAAAGGTAGCGATCAACAATACTTTTGTCACTAACATATTCAAATATACTGTCCTATAGTAACTGAATTCTTTTCCGTCGCTAGTAAATGTTGAATGTAGCGATTGAAAAGTTCGGTCCCCCAATGCATCAAAAATAAAATGAATACATCTAAATATAAGATGTAGAAATATAAAAATTAAAAATTATAATTTACAAATTTTATATTATTTATTAATAAATTTTAAATATATAAAAATAAATATTATTTTATCCAAAATTCTAATTATTTTATTAAATATTCAATTAATTTTAAAAATAATTAATATCACAATTTAAGTTAAATATATAACTTGTGTGTATGCACATGATAAATTGTTACTATAAATTTTTGTATAAATAAAATTTTTAAATATATAATTATATTATGTGTAATTCATAATAAATTAATATTTTTTAGGTAAAATTACACTTTTGATCTCTAAATTACTCATTCAATATAATTATAAATTTAGAAATGATTTTTTATTAATGTAATAAATAACTATATTTAAAAGTAATAAATTTTCTTAATACAATTTTAAAAATAAAGATATTTTATAAAATATATTGTTTTAATCCTTTGAATATATTAAACATTATACTTTTTAAATATTTTTATTTTTTTATTCATTTAAAATAGTAAAGGTATTTATTAAAAATTATTTAATAATTTTATTACTATAACATTGAAGAAATGTTTTGTAGAAACTATAAAAAAAAAAATTGACTTAAATATATTTTAGATCCATGTAAATATGATTATGTCTAGTTATAGTGATGAACACAAGGACCAACAAACAACTAGTTAAAAAAATTCACACAAAAACTAGGTCTAGAATTTAGGAATTAAAATCAAAAGAAGAAATTAAAGTTATGAAGAAGGAAGAGATGAGATTTTCACCGCTAATCCAAAAGGATTAGATAGGAAAGAGTAACATTTGTCACAAACTCTATGAGAATTTTAAAAGAATGGTTCTTGCTCAAGACAAGGGAGAGAGATCTCTCAAAGTGCTTATAGCACAAGTTTCGTTCAATACAAAAGTGATTAAGCTAAATTAAACTCAAGTCTTATATAGACCGTACACTAATCATGTTTAGTTAGCTTAATCTAATCTTAAGAGTAATCTAAAGGCCTAAAATGTTGCTAAAAATGCAAGGTAAAAAGGTCACCTAAAATTAGTGATCGAAATGCCTATTTTGAGCTTCTAAGCCCAATTACAAGCCCAAAGGTTGTTACATGCAAATACACTTAGTAACAATTATTTAAAGGTTTAAAACAAGTTTATAAAGGATCATAGTTACACTTCAAGAATTTATACAAAGTTTGGCCATTATTGGGCCCTCCTTGCTCCTTAAGGAGATCCATCTCTCTTTAAACTTCTTCTTGAAGTTTCTTCAAGCTCCCACTAGTTATGGGACCTTCCAAGGTTGTGTTCTCATGTCCTTCAATCTCTCTTGATGGTTTTAACCATGCTCCCCCATACTCATATCATTTAATCATTGCAAAATTTTTTGTCATTTGTTAAATCCTTGACATTTTCTTAATGTTTGTTTTAAGTCCTTATCACTAACTCTAGTTAACTTAGTTCTAACATGGATAACAAAAGGAATAATATTAATTAAGATAATTAAGGTAACAAAAAATATTTTAAGTTAAAATAATTAGATTATTTTTAAGTGCCTAATTCAATTAATTATTAACTAAAACAATTAAATCAAAATAAATTATGCTACTCACCGTATTATCTTTTACAAAATAATAACTAACAACAAGAATTTTCTTTTAGATGATTATGCAAGTGATATACTCCTTGGATCCACACGCTTCACATTTACTTGAAGAACCAATGGTAGAAATTGAAACAAGAAGGTAACCAAGAACAAGAAAGAAAAATGTACAAGCCTTATGGAAACTTGATAATAATGAAGGTTCTTTCTCAAGAACAAGATAAGAGAATCCTCTTTTTGGTTGGTTGCAATACAAGTTTTACATTCATAAAAAATTATGTACAATAAGCAAAGGAAATGCTTATATAGTTTCCTGTGCATCGTGGCTAAGCTAATCTTAAGCTAGCTAAGGGGCTTTGGACTTAAGGCCAAGGTGTAGCCTAAATCAAAGAAGCCACTAAGCAAGCCCAAACAATGACTAAACAAAAGGTGGCCAAGGAATTGGTCACAAGACACATCTCAAGTACTAAGGCCCATTTGGCTCAAAGGAAACAAATACAAATGAAAATAAACTGATACACAAAGTAGACCTAAGGTTTACAAGGTCAAAGTACAAGTTATAAAGAGTAAAGAATTGGGCATCTAGCAAGCTTTCCTTGACCCATTAGGAGACTCATCTCCTTAAGCACTTTTTCTTATAATCTTCTCACCCTTCCCTTCGTCATGGGGCCTTGAAGTGCTTTGGTTTCCATGCTATCCTTCCTTGCTTAAGGTTCCTCTTCAAGGGTTCTTAGGATCTCATCAACAAGAATGTGTTTGTACACATGCACTCAAACTATTTTAAGTTAGAATGAGCCTAAAAATATAATGACAAAAGCAAGATGAGAGGAAAAAAAAACACAAACAAAATATATTGAGAATAAAGAATGTTAAAAATATAAAGAATAAATAAATTTAAATATCACTATCTACATTGTTAAAGTTCTAAATATAAACAATTATCTTAATTATTTAAATATTTAAATATTTAATTAGTAAATATGATAAAGTTTTAAAAGACTTAAATATGTTTTTGGTCTATCAAATTTGGGTCAATTTTGTTTTTCGTCCCTTAAATTTGAAATTGTTTTTTTTTAGTCTAATGTTCTTCAATTTTCGACTATACATGTGACAAATGATAATTTGTAGTTCATTTGTCACGTAAGGTGAGACTAAACCAATTGTTCTTGAAATGTAGACAAAAATAGGAAATAACTTAGCAATCAAAAACGACAAGTATACATTCGATCACTAGATAGCGATAATTTTAGCAATAAATAATTTTTTAATAGTTCTTTTATAGTAATTGATTCAGTTACGAACAAAAAATAATAATTTTTTTTTACAAATTTTATTTTTACATATAGCGATTGAATTGTTGAGGCCATGATCCCTTGTCCACATGCAGCCAAAATTTTTAGTGACAAAGTAGTTTTTTGTAGAGACGAAAAGTTTTGGTCACAATTCAACGACTGATTTTATCCCATCTCTAAATGCTTAGCAACTTGTTTTGTGACTATAGGCAATTGGTGGCTAATGGATTTAGCAACCGATTTACTATATATAGCGACCAATATTTGTAGTCGCTAAATAGTGATTTTTGTAGTATAACTAATTTTAATATTTCAATTTAAAAATACAACAAAAATAATTTTAGATGGTGTACTAATGAATACTTTTGCAATACTTGATTTGGTACAATATTTAAATTTTATTTTAAAATTATTTTATGAAACTAGAGCTAGATTTTATAATTAATATGTATAAAACTTCATAAAAGGTTTTTTTCTAAATTCAGTCATTGAATAAAATATCAAAACATATAATTTAATAAAAAAACATTAAATATCTATAAATAGATTTTAAAAGGAAAATTATAGATTTTTATAATATATTTTTATTTTTTTTACATAAATATGAATTATTATTTAACAATGAAGAACTCATGTAAACTATTTATAATATTAAAAAAATAATTAATCATGAATTAATTAATAATAAAATGTGTAAATAATGAAATATTTTTTCAATTATGATTGTTTACTAAACATATTTTGTAGTAACAAAATAAAAATAGTAAAGTGAAAAGTTAAAAGAAAGGTTTTGGAGAAGGAATCTCTGGAATTTACTAATGTTGTTAACATAGAGAAGGGTAAGAAGGAAAATTATTATAAAGATCCACACATGACAGTTGATTCTTTTAATAGTCCTAAAATTCAAGAAATGATCCTAGTAGAGAAGGAAAATGAAGAACTGATCGAAAATTGATGGTATAAGGAGGATGAAAGTAATAAAAAGTTTACTCCTTGTATAGTTGTTCCAGTCCATGATATGAAGTTTGAAGATTTGCGTGCCTTGTGGAACGATTTTCTCGTTGTCCTTGTCTTGGGAAATAATGTAGGGTTCAAGATTATAGAGTATAAACTACAAAAAATTGGACAAAGGCAAGCAAGATTAGGATTGTGGATATGCCTAATGGGTATTTTTGGGTGTAATTTACATCAGTTGATGATTATAGGTATGCTTTATTTGATGGTCCATGGATAGTGGCTAACCATTATCTCATAAAGCAATGTTGGAGGCTAGCTTTTATTAAGAATGCAAATTAATCTAGAAAGTAGTTATATGGGTTCAATTCCCACGATTACTTATGGAGTTGTACGATAACCTATTTCTATAGAGAGTAAGATCGTTGCTAGGGATCGTTTTAAAAATATGTATTCTCACAATTCACTCTCAAGGTAAGTTTGCAAGGCTTTGTATTGAGGTTGATTTATGTAAACCTCTAGTCTCTAAGATTGAAGCCCGAGGCAATATTTATATCGTAGAGTATAAAGGTCTTCACTTGATATGTTTCAAGTGCGAGAAATATGGTCATAAAGTTGGCTAGTGTGGAGAAGGAGGTGTACTCGTTGAGGAAAGTGATGGAAATGTTGTCAGAAGTGTTGAAGAAGATCTACCGGCCACCCAATAGTTGGTGTATAAGCAAGTAAACAATACTTTGTTAGGTAGAGTTGATCAACAAGCCAATATTTCTATTGCGGCATTGAATGAGGAAAAAAATTTAATGAATAAGGTATTAGATTTGTCTCAAACCAATCATGAGTCATGGATGATTGTGAGAAACCAATTAGGAAACATAAATCTATTTTGGTTTCAAATTCGAAATCCAAATTGGTGGAGGTTACAAATATCACTACTAGAAAAATGTTTAACGACTGAAAATAGCCATCCAAAAAATTGGTCGCTAATAGCGATCGTTTTTGCAACCGAATAAAATGTTGCTAAATGTAACATAGTGACCAAATTCGAGGTAACTAAAATTTAGGTGCCTAATTCAATAGTTGATGGAAGACAAAAATTTGAATAGAAAATGTCAAGCCTTTAGCAATTGATTTTTCAACTAAATTAAACAAGGACCGAAAATATAGATTGCTAAAGTTTGAATTTTTTATAAACACCAACCGCTGAAATTGTAGGGGCCTGTAGGTTTTAGCAATTGATAATGTTGGTTGTGTAATTTGGTGGCGAAATAGTGGCGAAATAATTTGGTGCCTATTTTTTATTCATTAGAGACCGAAATTTTTGGTCATTAATTTCGGTGACTAAATGAGAAAAATAAATATAAATAAATATAATTAACATGCATAAATTAATAAATGAAAAAAAAAATAATTTAAAATTTTGATCTTGTTTAATAATTTTTTAAAGTATTTTAAATAAAATTTATTTAATATAAAAATAAAATTATTTGATTTATATTTAATTAAGTTTAAGGAATAATTAATATGACCATTTAAGTTAATATATATAGATTATGAAAATGGACATGAAAAATAATTATACTGTATTTTAAAAAAATCAAATATTAAACATTATTTTTTTTATTATGTCAACTAAGAATAAAAAATATTAGTAAAATTTAAAATTCAAATAATTAAATAAATCGATAAGTTAAGTTCAAAATATTAAACACTTTTCCTATGTAAGGTATAAAAGTTTAAAAGAAAAATCTTAAAATTTTTATTTTTCTTTTCAATCCTTAAATGTGTTTGATTGCATTTGTAATTTATAGTTTTTGAAAAATATTTTAATAAATAATGTTAGAAAATAACTTATAGAAAATATTAGTAGGAGAAAATGTGACAATTTAAAAAAGAACATGTATGATAAAAAATTTGAAAGCAAAACATGAAAAATATAAATAATTTTTTATTTTATTATTTAAAAAACTAAAAATTAAATAGCTTAAAAAAAAATACCAACATTTAGTGGTTGGCAATATCTTTAACATGATTTATATCCATAGAAAACCCTACAAAAGTGTTCCAAAGAATATGCTATTTTTCTATATATATTTTATGTCAATCTAGTTAACAAAAACTTATAATAAACATGCTATTATAGGTTGTTATATTTGATAAAGTAGTTATAAGATCTTATTATAATCTGTATATTTTAGTTATTTAATTAAAATTTAAATTTTTGTTATGATTAATTCTATATCTTGAGAGTCTTGTAAATATGTTTAGGATTTATAGCTACATTCTAGGATGGTGTCATGTAATTGAAATAATAAACGAAGGCTTAATATGCTTACTCTTGTAAATATTATGAATTTTTGTTTAAGTTTTTAGAATTTTTTTTTTATGAATTTTAATTCTTATAGATTTTTAAACTTTTAAACATAATTCATATCAATATTATGTCCAACTAGTGTAGAGAGATTTTGTTTTTGTTTTTCCCTATCATCCTATGAAAAAATCGACTCTTAAAGCTAGTCTAACTTAACTATTGTAGATAGTTTTTCAATAAAAGAGTTTTCTCTATGTTTCTGGTCTAGTGTATGTTTCACAAGCTTTCAGAGTTAAGTTTTAACTTTTTTTTATTAGCTAAAAAATTTATTTCTTTATTAATAATGTTTGTTAATAAAGCTTATTTTAGTAGATCGTAAAGTTTTTTTTTAAACATTTTTGAATTCTTACTTTTAAAATGTTAATTTCTATCTTTGATTATTTTTATATCTATAAATTATTTATTAATTTATTTTTACTCTTTCTTATATAAAGTACAATATTGTTCTCTTCTTTTTCTTGTAAATAATAAAGTTTTATTTTACTTTTTCTATTATTTTGTATAATTTTTATTTTATTAATTTAGCATTATATTTAAGATACTAATAATGACAAATGATATGTTTATTCTACTTTATTTTTTTCTATTATTTTGTATAATTTTTTATTATATCTTAAAATTTTCAAATTTCTTTTCAGTCCTTAAATGTGTTTGTTTGTATTTTTAATTTTTTTTTGAAAATTTTAATAAATAATCTTAAAAAATAACCTGTAGAAAATAGGAGTAGGAGAAAAAATGAGCTAGACAATTAAAAAAGAACAGGTATGATAGAAAAATTGAAATCAAGACATAACAATAACTTAAAGATATTTTGATTTTATTCTTTAAAAAACTAAAAAACTAAATAGCTTTCAAAAATTATCTATTAAATTTAAGAATTTTATTATCAATATATAATTATTTTAAAAACATAAAAATATCGACCACTTAAACATAAGTTAAATATTTAAAATTAAATAAAAATAAATGATTTTAGAATAAAAATTTAACTGATTTAACGATTAAATTTGATATAGATAATAACGTTGTATATAATATTTTTATTATTATATATTATTATTGCAAAATATTAAAATATAAAAAACATAAAGTATTGGTTGACTAAAAGAAATTTAATTTTTTTAAGTAAATCTAGGATATTGTTTTTTTTTTTGGTAAGGATTCAATAATTAATTCTTGAATGTATTGAGAAGATATAGTTTAAATTTATTTTCAAAATAGATTGATTTTAAATTAATTTCTATTTTAAAATTTATTTTTTAGTGCCAAAATAGCGACTGCAAAAAACAGTTTATTTTTATTTTTTAATTTATTTTTTTTGACACTGAAACAACAACTAAAAAATATAATATATTTTTTACTTTTTTAATTTATCTTTTTTTTCGGCCAAAATGTCAATTGTTAATTTGGTCCAACATTCAATTAATGGCAACCATGTCATGTATCTAGCGACCGAAAGAAAATCAGTTGCAAAACATAACTAAGATTTTTGTGATTATTTCCAATCAGTCACTAACGTATTTAGTGATCAATTTTAGCAAAATAACGATTGAATTTGACAGTTGTTAAAAAAGAAATTTTTGTAGTGTATTTTTAATGTGGCTATTAAAGGCTCTATATATGCTACATTGGAGAAGGTACAAATGAGAGGTAAAGACACACGATAATGCAAAAAAAGTTAAGAATGGTGGGAATATAGAGCCTAATAATTGTTCGTAAAGTGTGGAACCTACTAGCAAAAAAAAAAACAAAGGAGTAAAAAAGGTAAAATTAACGATTGCTACTGACAATCTTCGAGTGAGGGCCTATAAGGAAAGTGTTAATGACAAATTGTTTCACATGTGGGGCTTAATGAGTTGAAATCTATAGAAAATTAAAAAGTTATTAATGATGCTTTTGGGGGACATGTTCGGTGCAAAATTTCATGGATGGGTGTAAAGACCCAGTTTCTATTATAACACGAGAAGAAAAAATCTTGCTAGTAAGATCCCATAAATGTTCATCAGATGGGTCAAGTGTGGGTTCATAAGAAATGGAAGGAATACAAGTGCAATCTATTGAAAGGAATAAGGACAATGGGTCCTTAGAGAATATAGATGCCAACATGTCTAATGCTTAACTCGAGTTTTGAGTTTATTTTATTTTTAAAATTTTATTATGATGAATTTATCAACTTGGAATATTAGAGGAGTTATAGGTAAGACTATTCTGTATTTGATTAGGGACTTTATTTTGAAATACCATATTAGTTTGTTAGCTTTGTTTGAAACTAAAATAAGTGGAAACAAGGAAGATACAATTATTAAGAATCTGGGAATGAATTCTAAGTTTAAGGTGGATGGCTAGGGCTTCTCATGAGGCATTTGGGTGGTTTAGGACTCTTTAGTGATGTGTGTGGATGTATTAAGTTCACATCACCAATGTATACATCTTAAATGTTGGCCTTCGTATGGATGAGCTTGGTTCTTTGCTACTTTAGTTTACGGTAGTCCTACTCCATTTGTGAGAGAACGTCTCTAGTAGGACTTGTTTTTTGCTACTTCTTATCAAGGACCATGAGTGGTCTTAAGGGACTTTAATGATTATTTGTCTCAAGCGGATAAATCGAGAGGTGGTGCCCCAAATTGTCACTCTATGGAGAGGTTTAGGCATTGTTTACAATCTTGCCAGTTGAATGACCTAAACTTTAAAATACCACCTTTTACATGTGAAGGAAGAGGTGTAAAGGAAAGTATTGACCGAGGGGTGTGTAATTTAAGGTAGAGATTATCTTTTCCTAAAGCTTTTCTTTTTCATCTACCACCACTCAAGTCTGATCACAAAGTTATTCTCATAAAGCTAAAGGAAGATCGCCAACAAGCTTTACATCATAAACTATTTTGTTTGAAGGCTAGTTGGTTGGCAGATGATACATTCCATGATATGGTTAAAGAGTCATGGGATACCTCTAATGGGTGGTGTTAAGCAGTTATTAATTTCCAAAAAGAATGCAGAGTATTGGAATAAACATTGTTTTGGCAATATTTTTCATCATAGAAGGATATTCTTATCTAGATTAGAGGGTATTAACATCCAATTGGATATGAGGGGAACAAATATTTAGAGAAGATGCATAAGGAGCCATAGAAGGAGTTTTTTGGTTCCAAAATTCATGTTGTGAGTGGTTTAAGTTTGGTGATTGGAATACTAGATTTTATCAAGCTTATATCATTATAAGGAGGAAAAGAAATAAAATTGAAGCTTTAACAGATCCTAATAGGGATGTCATTTTTTATTAAAAGACTCTTAAGACTTTTGCTAGAAAGTACTTTTAGGAACTTTATATTGCTAGAAAAAAAAAACTAATTCATGGCCTTTGAATAATAACTTTCCTCAATTAGAGGTAAGTGATTTGGTTGATGTTGAAAGACCATTTTCAGATGAGAAAATTTGTATAATAATTTATAGTATTGACCCTTATAAGGTCCTAGGGCTTGATGGGCTACACCCAATATTTTTTAGGCTAATTGGCCCATGATGGGAGATTTTGTTTGTAATATGATTCGAAGTTGCTATTATGAATTGAAGCGTATTATGAAGATTAATGACATTTTTTTTGGTACTCATCCAAACTGTGATTCCCCTACTTCTATGCATTATTTTCATCTTATTAGTCTTTGTAATGTTATCTAAAAAATTATTACAAAGATTATAGCGGCAAAATTAAAAAAGCTTATGCCTATATTGGTAAGTTCCAACCAATGTAGTTTTGTTCATGGTAGGCATAGTACGAAAAATGTGGTTATTGCACATGAGATATTCCATTCTATGCATACAAAAAAGAAGGAAAGGTGAATTTGTAGTTATTAAGGTTGATTTTGGAAAAAAAACATATGATTAGCTGAATAGGGATTTCTTAATGGACATTTTAAGAGAGTTTGGTTTCCAAGAACATTTCTATAGGATTATTTTATCCTTTGTTTCATTTACTAACATGCATGTGTTATTTAATGGGATTACAATTGAAGGATTCTCTCATATTAGAATAATTTCTAAAGGCGATACAATCTCTCCATATTTGTTTGTGCTATCCATGGAGAGGTTAACACATATGATTGAAAGTCATGTTACCTTTAATATTTGGAAACCTATCAAATTAAGCATATCAAGACCTCCTTTCCTCAATTTTTATTTTTGCTAATGATCTACTCCTATTTGGGGAAGCTAGTGTAGCTTAAATGGAGATTATTAATCAATGCCTTTATGTTTTTTTTTTCAACTTTGGGGCAAAAATTTTTAATGGTGAAGATTGTATCTCATAATGTGAAATACTCTAGGGTTATGGAGTTAAGTACTATGTCAATGTTTTAGTTATTTAGTGATCTTGGTAAATACCTAGGAGTTGTGTTATTGAGTGGCAGGAAGAAGAAGACTTATAATTTTTTTGCTAGGAAAGACTCAACATTGCTTAAATGCTTTGTGGGCCAACAATCTTTCCTTTGCAAGGAGGTACACCCTTGCTAAAGCTATTGTTGCAGCCCTCCCGAATTATACTACGCAAACTATTTTGCTTCTTAAGAAAATATGTGACAAGTTGGAGAGTATAAATAGAAGTTTTGCTTAGGGAGAGTCTACCAAGATAAGGAGGTGTCATACTATTGCTTAGAACAAATTTTGTATGCCTAAAGAATTTGAGGTATGGGTTTTTTGTGACCTTAATCTTTTCAATTGTGTTCTTTTTATAAAGTAGGGTTGGAGTTTGATTACAAATCTTAATGCATTATGGGTGTAGGTTCTCTGTAGCAAATATGTTTGTAGAGATCATACCATTCCCTTAGTTAAAATAAAAGAACCAATGTTCTAAAGTCTTTAAGAGTATTACTTATACATAGTGATGAGAACCTGACTATCACTAAAGAAGATATCCAAGGGGAAAAAGAGGCAAAGGACACTCAAGCACTCAAAGGCCAAATGATAAGAGGAAAGCTCAAGAGATTACAAGAAGAAGTGCTCCAAAACATAGGGATGCTCAAGAGCTTGGAAGCCTCAAGCCCAACCTTATACTTTGTATGGGCTTGTACCTTAACTCCCTAGTAGCATGCTTATTTCATTGACATGACATTTAAATGTCATTTGTATTTCATTTGTAAATCTCTAGCTCAAGTCTCAAGTACATTAAGGCTTAAAGGCTTGTTTGTTTGACTATGTAGTTAATGTAGTCTTTAACTTTGTTTGGCTAGCTAGATTAGATGGTTCCTTGCATGGATAAACATCTAATCCCATGACCAAACAATCCCATGACCAAACAATCCCTTTTGGCGTGAAGACAAGCCTATAAAAGGATTCACTCACTCATGTGAATCCAGATAGCATTCAAAAAGACATAAAGGAAGAGCAAGAGGCTAGAGACAACCAAGCACCAAAAAGTCCTATGACGAGAGCGGGACTAAGAAAGCTACAAGAGGAAGTGCTTCAAAAAACTGCACCCCAAGAATTAAGCCAGGTGATGTGGGACTTTTCAACACCCTCCCTCCATAGATGCGTGCAAGAACAGACAACGACCAAGATGCCTACTAAAATAGGCGATTAACTAAGATGGACTATAAACTTTAATACCATGTCAAACTTCAGCTTAAAACCAATTGACAATAAATGATGTTGTCCAATAAATATATAAGTTACACCTCAAGAATTGAAGCAGACAATGTGGGACTTTCCAACACCTTCCCTCCATAGATGCCTATCATAATAGGCAATGACTAAGATGCCTACTAGAATAGGCGATTAATGAAGATGAGTTATAGGCTCTAATACCATGTCAAATTTTAGCTTAAAACCAATTGACAATAAGTGAGATTGTATATTGGAGTCATCACATGGATATGAGATTCCTTATTGTTGGGAGGTAGATGGATGGTTGGTGATGGGAAAAGTATTCCCTTATGGAAGGATTGTTCGTTATTGCTTGGTCTAATTTTTTTTGGAACATAGATTGCACAATATCCTAGATGATGTCATGGATGTGTTTGTTTATGATTATGTGTTGGTGGAAGGGTAATAATGTATTGATGAAATAAGTCATTTTCTTCCTGAAAGTCTTTTATATAAAATCATGGGGGGTGATTCCTGCATTTTCACTCATTGGAAGAGGGTAGAATTATTTAGGCAACCATATTGGATGGAGAATTCTCCACTAAGACTATGTATGAATTGTTAAAGGGGAATGAAAAGTACACGAATAATAGCTTTT
Organism: Mucuna pruriens; assembly: GCA_025330945.1. Classification (NCBI taxonomy): domain Eukaryota; kingdom Viridiplantae; phylum Streptophyta; class Magnoliopsida; order Fabales; family Fabaceae; genus Mucuna; species Mucuna pruriens. Next base: position 814,425 of record JAENHJ010000004.1, on the reverse strand, counting down.
TGGCATAAGATTTGGTCCCCTAACATGCATCCTCGTAATAGTTGCTTTTTATGGAAAGTGGGAGATGGTAGACTAATGGTAAATGTGTTTAGGAGAAACCATGGGTCAAGTGATAATTGCCTTTGCCCTATTTGTCAGCAAAAAGATGAGAATATTCTTCATGTCCTTTAGGATTGTACACATGCTAAAATGACTTGGTAGGTTCTTGCCCTTGGTCTCCTTGACCAATTCTTCATACATGATTTTTGGCCATTTGTTTAACTTTAACTTGAGCAAGAAAGAACTCATGATTCTAGGTGTCAGTTGGAGAACTTTTTTCTCAATTGATATTAATATGTTGTGACAGGCCCATAATGATTGTTTATTTTTCTGAGCAACTTATGAAATAAGGTCTATATGTATAATGGTGCAATAGAGAGTGTGTGGGAAATGATTCTTATATTGGGGTGGTTCGTATGTTGGATTATCGTGTTTGTGACTGTAGGTAGGATCCTTTCTAAATAATTGGGTGAAAGGTGAGTATAAATGAATCAGTTCAGCTTGGAGGAAAACATGTATCTTGTACATGTGTTTTTTATTACCATTAGATGGTTGGCTATTGAGCTACCTACGAAACCTAGGATCACCTAATATGATCACGTCGAAGCTTTATGGTGTACTTTCTGCTCTTAAGATAGCATGGAATGCATAGATTTGTGACTCAAAGATTATCACCCAATTTGTCACACAAGGCAATGAGAGTAACCATTCATATAAATATATGAGACATTATTCTTAGTTAGTCAAAGATTAAGAAATAAAAATATCACGTGTTTAGGAAAACAAATTCAGTAACTAATTTTTTGGCTAATATAGTTCATAGCTTCACAATTGGTTTACATTTATTGCCTAGGCCTCTAATAAATAGTGTTATATTTTTGCTTAAGGATGTAATGAGGTTATCTACACCGCCATAGAGTTCCTGTAAGTTTTTTGGATTTGGCCCTCCTTCATATAAAAACAAAAGTGAACTTAAAAAATAATTAATATAATTTTTAATGTTATTAATGTAGTATTTTATAAATATACAAATAAGTAGATTTTTCTCTTTCAATAATATTGATTATTATTTATTAAACAAATATGATATAATTATATTTTATGCTTTCTCTGAATAAAAATTATATTTCTAAATAAACCTTAAACATTCAATTTATCTGGTAAAAAAAAACATTTAATTTATGTTATTTATCAACTAATCCTCACCTACCAAGTTGGTCCGTTTAATAATAAAGGAACAAAAGTGTAAACCAATTCTGCTAACCACATTCTGTTTATTATATTTAATGTTTATTATTTTATTCTGTTCAAATCTTAAATGCTATTATAGACGTTACAATAATCATTTCTTATAATTTATAATTGTCAACTATAATTATAATTATATTAAAATAATAATAATTATTATAATTCCTTATTTGTAACCGTCAATTATGATTGTTTTAAATTAAAAATATGATAAAAATGATTATTTCATTAAAAATAGCCAATTATCGTAACAACAATCATAAATACAGTTTTAAATAATTAAATTTATTATATTCAATATTATTTTAAAATAATTAATAACTATCTATATTTAATATAAATCATACTATTTATACTAATTGCATTTTTCAAAATTATTTTATTAGTAAATAAATATTCAAAAATTTAAATTTTGTTTTAATTTTTACAAACTCATAATAAATTTCATTTTTAAAGAAATATAATCGATATCAATGTTATTATATATGATATATCAATAAAACTCTTACAAAATTTTAGCTTTATTTACGTATCAATTTTTAAAATATATAATTTAAATAAACTCGTGCATCTCACGGGTATAATCTATTTATGTAAGTAAAACAAACATGAACATAATTATTAATGTAGCATTTAATGTTATTAATCTAGTATTTATATAAACATAATTTTTCTTTAAATAATATTCAACATTACATTTATGAAATATAATATATTTATTATATAAAAAATTTCTTATTAATTAAATTTATTTATTATAAAATTTAATACCAATTTTCATAATATACATATACATTAAATAATTATTATTTAAAAATTTAGTTTCTTAAAATATTTTGAAATAAAAAGTTCAAATGAATTTAATGAAAATGAATCGGTATAATAATAATAATAATAATAATAATAATAATAATAATAATAATAATAATAATAATAATAATAATAATAATAATAATAATAATAATAATAATAATAATAATAATAATAATAATTTTTATCTTACTTTTTTACTTTAAATATTATTTTAAATAAAATTGTTATGAATTATTTCAATTTCAAATATATATTTAAAACATATTTAATTTTAACTATTTTTGTTCTAAGAGTATATTTTAAAATAACCAATTCTATCTATAAATAGTTTTTTTCTTAAAATAAAATTAAATAATAAATTTATTAAATATAATAAAATGTAATTTTAAAAATTAAATAAAAGTTCATTAAATGTATGACTTCATATGAAAAACACATTTTATCGATCTAACCATTTAACTGAAAATTTATATTATCTTGATTATTTCTATCAAATACTATTAAAATTGAATAACAATAAAAAAAATTAAATAAATCATATTTTATTATATTTTAAAATATATATATTTTATTAATACTAATAAATATAAATGAGATATCAAATAATTTTGAATTTATATAAAAGTTTATATATATATATATATATGATATATGTAAAGAAAATTTTCAATTTAACGATTGGATAAATAAAATTCGTATTTTATATTTTGTTGAATTATTATATATATTTAATCTAATATATAATGTTATCAATACAGTTTTTATATAAATATATAAATAACTAGATTTTTCGTATATAATATTAACTATTCTTTTATTAATTATAATGTATAAACTACTAAAAAAAATTATAATGCTTAAATAATTTTATTAGATATTATAGTTAGATAATATTATATATTTATTAAATTTTAAAATAGAATATAAACTTATGAAACATTTGACTTTTCATCTTTATAGAGAGAGATTTATAATATTAATTTAAATAAATACATTTTTTACAACTTATTTCTTAACATATATTTATATGTATTTAAAATATATTTGTTCACATTCAATACGTTATGCCGTCTAAAGTACTAGTTGTTAAATGAATTTTGTCTCTATCATCAATACTTTTTTACATATAACAAAATTTGGTCAAACATATTAAAAAAAACCAACTATTTGACAAGTGTGTAAAATACGGTTTATTTTAGTATTTATATAATTACCCTCTATTCTTTAGTCCCACCCCTTTCTCTAACCCTGCATTGCACCTTTCAATTCTGTGTGTTAATCCAAATCTACCCTTTTACTAAAAAACAAATCCCCCCTAATACATGATAAAATAATAATAGAAATCAGAACCTTTGTTTCGTGCTTCAATTTGGGCACGGGACTTGACCCTCTTCTCCCTTTTCCCTCCATTCATATATGCCCAAAACACAGAACGCAACTCAACGCAACGCACTTTTTATATCATTCATCACTAGCCATTAGCCACAGTGAGTAGTGAGGCATCGCTTCAATTTCAAAGCTATATAGGTAAGGCAGACACAACATTTTTCACATAAAATAAAAAAGAACAACAATTCCACCCACCCATGACCCAACCCACTATCACTAACAATACTCTCTCATTGATCTCGCTCTGCATAAACTTCCCATATTTTTTTTAAGGTACTTTATTTACCACTGCCCCTTTTTCTAGTTTCGTATATTCTTTGAAATTTGCCTTAGCCAATGTCTATTCAATTACATGTCACATTTATTTGCTGTCAATTTTGGTTCAAATCCTATGCTGTCTGACCTATCTTACCCTAAGATATGTTGTGTACTTTATGCATATTATATATTTTTTATTTTTTACCCAAAAATAAGACATGCTAAGTTAATAATGTTAGGGAGAAGAACTTACCTTTTATTAGGAATTTTGTAAGTGTCGAGGGTATAATTGATACCCAATTTTATACCAGTATGATTCTGCAACTTTTTTTGATTAATAATTTTTTAGATATGCAGAACTTGTTCCTGAATTCTGATCTTAATCAGTTTTACATAATATAAATTTGGTTAGGGTTTATGATCGTATTACAGGTTGAGCACAATAATGCGGGGTTAATTCGATTTTTAATTGGGTCTTTTGTCATTGAGGGTTTCTGGGTCACAGTTACTGGATGTTAAGGTTTAGATTTCAACCTGGTTGGGTCTGTGTTGTTTTGTAAAAGCTTTAAGGTTGAAGGTTTTTCATGCTGCTTTTGACGAATTTATTGCTGTTGCGGATTTTACGTTTCGTGGGAAGTTAGATCGTTTCATTCCTAAAGGAGTGATTTTGGGGTTGGAGAGGATGAATTTGCCCACAGCGTGATAATTGTCAGATTGGATTTTAATGCAGTTATCCATTTTTAATTAACACTAAAGCACCACTTTTAATGTTTCTCATTAGTTGAATTTGTTTTAGACCCACAAATTTTACACCGAAAAAATGATGTTGCGTTTTAGACTTCAATGTTTAAAATTGGATTCAAATCACTTGTCCCCTTTGGCTGTCTCTTTTCTTCTCACCCAATTAAAAATAACAACTCAACGAAGAAAGAAAAAAAAAAATAACAACTAAGAGAAAATGTTTTTGTCTAAAAGACAGATTTTATTAATGACATGTCATTTTTCAATTGGAGGGACTAGCATGGAGATAAGTGATTTCCATCTGTTAAAATTTTTTCTTAAGCCTTACCCAAGAGTCCTAGGTCAAGTGTTACTAAATCTATTTTGGGAACTATTTGATACTGAGAGAGTCTCACCCGGGTGGCTTTGCTTGAATTTTACCCTACCCTCTTCTTCATAAATAAGGTATTAGCCCTTGATAAATTTGTAATTACTAAAAAAAATAAAACTATAATCATGTTGTATATTTGAGAATGCATCTATTGATCCAACATTTGCATTATGAAGTTAAATGTGATTTATTGTCTTTTAAGAAACTATAAAAAAATTATAAATTTTCAACGATGCCTCAATTGTTATTTGCCATTCATCACTAAATGGTTTGCTCTCATTGGAGCAGTAAACAAAAAAATATGGATTGTTCTGCTAGATCACATTTAATTAGTGGTTAGGTATGCCAATCTTAAGTGAATCGGTTGTCCAATCTTCTTCCCTCTGCATGTGCAAGTCCCCACTTAATTGAGATCATAAACTGATGGGAAATGGGGGAATTCGTTATAAACAGATTACTTAATTAATATGCTTCAATTCATTGTTAAATAATTTCACCTTTTTTTTTTTTGTATACAATGGTATAACTGATAGTCTGATATTATGTATTGTCTGTTATGTATTGATTTTTCATAACTGGTTTGAACTTGTGCATTCTCATTTTATGAACTAATCAATTTACTGTTTTATCTAATGCAGTCTATGAACAACTATTTTGATCTACGAAGAAATAATTTCATTATACTTACCAGTTATGAAGCTCAAACACAAATTTGAAATGATCTGACATGTCATGGGATAGCATTAAATGTTTGATATAAAATGGTGTATTTATTAACATCCAAGAAGCAAGAAATGCACCTAAGTTTAGTGTCCCATTAAAATTTGAGGTGTTCTGACGTGGACACTGTTAAGATTTCACATGGGACTGGGAATATGGTCAAACTAATTCTTATATAACTTGGTTTCCTAGTTCTACGATATATTGCCTCTGAATATTAAATATTTTGCTCTCTTTTCTTTTAATTTGATTTTGATATACTCGTGTCATTTAGTTTTAATATATTTTATTTCTGTTTTATTTTCAGCCTCTTTTTATCAATTACTATGTCTAACTCTACATTATTATACTTCTTTGTGGAATGACCTTTGACGGAACAGTGGTTAGATGGGAGTCATCAGTCATAGGAAGCATATCATATCATACTGCCGATTATAAAATAGTATCATGGAAGTACTTCCTTGTTCTGGTGTTCAGTATGCTGGGGGATCTGATTGCTCCCAGCCAACCTCAGGAACAACTTTTGTAAACCAGGGAGAACCTAATTGCCCTGACTCATTACAAATGGAAGGGCTTCAGATAGAAAGACAAGGTCAAATGCAACAGACTGTTTGTGAACTCGTGGCTAATATAAATTGCCAATGTGGTGGAGCTTCATGTTGTGACTGTCAAGTGGAAGGCCAGAAGGAATCCTATAGTTTCCATGATGTTGAAGTTGATGAAATAAATGAATCTTGCTTAGCCCTTGAAAACTCTGTCTGTATTGCAGATACAATTGAAAGTGAATCACCAAATGGTAGTAGGGAAGTAGAGTTGTCATTTTCTGAACCCACTTGGCTGAAGGGGGATGAGTCTGTTGCGTTGTGGGTCAAGGTGTGTGCAAAATTTGGTTATTTACTATCTGTTGAGAGCCTTTTCTAATGGTTGTTTGTTATTCTCCCTACAATTTAGAGTATTGATTATTCACAAGTTTGATGTAGCTAATGTTGTTGTATTTATTATTTTTAGATATCACTTTACTATTATTTCTTGATCACAACAATTAGAAAATCTTTTCTTTATTGCAGACACCTCCTCTTACATATTTAACTGAGTAACTTAGGGGGGGGAAGGAAAATCAGAATGCAATGTGGCCTAATTTTGTATTCTTTTTACTTCTCTTTCTTTTTTAGTGGAGAGGGAAGTGGCAGGCTGGTATCAAATGTGCAAGGGCTGACTGGCCATTATCAACTTTAAAAGCAAAACCAACTCATGACCGGAAGAAATACTTTGTCATATTTTTTCCTCACACAAGGAATTATTCTTGGGCTGATATGCTGCTTGTTCGATCAATTGATGAGTTTCCCCAGCCTATCGTATACGAAACTCATCAAGCAGGATTGAAAACGGTAAAAGATTTGACTGTTGCACGGCGGTTTATAATGCAAAAGCTAGCCATTGGTGTACTGAGCATTGTTGATCAGCTTCATCCTAATGTATGTGATGTTGGTTCTATTTCTTTACTCCTTATTCTTGTAATCTGTATTTTTTGTTATATTTTTTACTTTTGATGTTTTTGATACATATAGGCCTTGCTAGAAACTGCTCGTGATGTGATGGTTTGGAAGGAATTTGCTATGGAGACTTCTCGTTGTAACAGTTATTCAGATTTTGGAAGAATGCTTCTAAAGCTACAAAATGTAAATTATAATTTCTGATAATAGTTTACAGCTTATAGTTTTTCGGTCTTTTAACATTGTTGCATAATATGTGCTATTTATGTCATTTGGGCTATGTTGTAGATCTAAAATTTATAAAAAATCGTAGTATTTTTAGTTTTCATTAGATAAATACGAGTATCATGGTTTCAATTAATATTTCTTGGTAACGTTTTTGGTGACTTAAGTAGTATAACCTGTTTTTTTCTATACAGAGCATAGTGAAGCACTACACAAAGGCTGAGTGGATACAACATCGATCTTACTCTTGGGCTGAAGGATGCCAGAATGCAAATAGTGCTGAATCAGTAGAGCTACTGAAGGAGGTACTTTATAATTTGGTGACCAATTCATGTATATGGAGAAAGGGACTGTGTGTTCGTCTTTGCATGATCATCAAGGAAATGTCATTTCATTCTTTTAGTACTCATAAATGAATGATAAACATAAAAATAGGACATAAATATGCTTAAAATTCATGAGCATAGCTAAAGGCTGTCTCATGTTATTATTGGATTGAATCGGTTTATGAACATTGCTACTCACCAGTGCTCAAAATGTATTAGAGATAAAGCACAATCATTATAATCTTACATAATTCTTATTATTTTAAGAGAATGTGTAGTCTCTAGAAGTTTATCTGAATGGTTTCTGTGAAAACCAAAATCAGATATGCACTTAATTTCCTCTTTTGATTAACTGTGGCTATCTTCTGCCATATGGGGATATCAGTATACTATACTTAACACTTCTAATGTAATTTTTAGTGCATTTTTTAGGGTATATTTGTTAATGCATATTAAACTTTAATAGTAGAGAATGTGGGTAATCTGGTGCTTCCTTTCTGATGTGCAGACTGAAATCATATGTCAATTTCTAAAACCTGCTAAAATGCATAAACAATAATCACAAATTTTTATGCTTTGGTCAATATGTTTAACCTTTATTCCTTATCCTCTTGTTCAGGAATTGTTTGATTCTATTTTGTGGAATGATGTCAACACTCTCTGGGGTGCACTGGTGCAATCAACATTAGGTTCTGAGTGGAAAACCTGGAAGCAAGATGTGATGAAGTGGTTTTCCACACCTTCCTTTTCTAGCAGCAAGGATTTGTTGCAAATGACCTCTGATGGGTTGTACCAACTAAGCCTTCAGGTTGGTAGGAAAAGGCCCAAACTTGAAGTTCGTCGTGCAGAGACACATGCTTCACTGGTGGAAACCAACAGTTCAGATCACCCAATTACTCTTGAAACTGACCCAGGTTTCTATAGGAAGCCAGACACATTGACTGTATTAGCATCTGAGACTTCTACACACAAAGATGTTAGGGAGGTACCTGTGGCAACTGATTTACCTAGTAATTTGACCAATAAATGGAATGAAATTGTAGTTGAGGCTGCTGATTCTGAGATCTTGCATGGAAATGAAATGGAATCAACACCTATGAATGAAATGTCTGGTAAAAGAATTGTAGAACCTGGTACTAAGAATCGACAATGCGTAGCTTATATTGAAGCCAAGGGAAGACAGTGTGTAAGATGGGCAAATGATGGTGAGGTATACTGTTGTGCGCATTTGGCATCTCATTTTTCGGGAAGCTCAGGGAAAGCCGAAAAACCTGTTTCAGTTGATACTCCAATGTGTGGAGGTACAACTGTTCTTGGTACTAGATGTAAGCATCATGCCCTTCCTGGCTCTCCATTCTGTAAGAAACACCGTCCCCATGCTGAAACAGATGAGACTTCAAATTTAACCCATAGTACACTCAAGAGAAAACATGAAGAAAATCACATTGGTTCAGAGGGCTTGATCAGCAAAGACATGGTAATGATAAATGCTGAAAGTTCATTGCAAGTAGAACCAGTGCCAGCCATTGATGGTGATTCCTTCCTTGAAAGAAGCAACTTAGATGAGAGGCCCATCCTTTCTGGCAATGATCAGATTGCAATGGAGGCACTTCACTGTATAGGCTGTCCTCCTTATGATAACAAGGACCCTTGTTTGGAAGCACCAAAGCGGTATTTCTTGTATTGTGAAAAGCACCTTCCAAGCTGGCTCAAACGTGCAAGAAATGGAAAGAGTAGGATAATATCAAAAGAAGTGTTCACAGAAATTTTAAGGGACTGCTGCTCATATAAGCAAAAGGTGCACCTGCATAAAGCATGTGAGCTTTTTTACAGGCTATTCAAAAGCATTTTGTCACAAAGAAGCCCAGTTCCTAAGGAAGTTCAGATCCAGCAGGCTTTAACTGAAGCTTCAAAAGATACTAGTGTTAGAGAATTCCTTACAAAGTTGGTTCATAGTGAAAAGGAGAGAATCAAATTAGTTTGGAGATTTGGTGATGAAATAGATGCATCCTCACTCATGGAAGGACCACCTCTCGTTCCTTCCACAGATAATGAAAGCTTTGATGATGAAAATGCCATCAAATGTAAGATTTGTTGTGTAAAATTTCCTGATGACCAAACTCTTGGTAACCATTGGATGGACAACCATAAAAAGGAAGCACAGTGGCTGTTCAGAGGTTATGCTTGTGCCATTTGTCTGGATTCTTTTACGAACAAGAAACTATTGGAAACCCATGTTCAAGAGAGACACCATGTGCAGTTTGTTGAGCAGTGCTTGCTTCTCCAATGTATTCCTTGTGGTAATCATTTTGGAAATATGGAGCAGTTATGGCTGCATGTTCTATCAGTTCACCCTGTTGAATTCAAGCCATCGAAAGCTCCTGAGCAGCAAACTTTGCCTACTTGTGAGGACTTTCCAGAAAAACTTGAGCAGGGAAATTCAGCTTCTTTGGAGAATAATTCTGAGAATCCAGGTGGTTTGCGGAAGTTTGTTTGCCGATTTTGTGGGTTAAAATTTGATTTACTACCTGACCTGGGTCGCCATCATCAAGCTGCTCATATGGGGCGCAATCTAGTTGGCAGCCGCTCTTCAAAAAGGGGAGTTCGTTATTATACGCATAGATTAAAATCTGGCAGACTTAGCCGTCCTAGATTTAAAAATGGTTTGGCAGCAGCATCAATTAGGATAAAAAATAGGACTAATTTAAAGAGACACATTCAGGAGACCAAGTCCCTTGACATGGTGGAAACAACCATAAAACCTCATGTAACTGAGACAGCAAATATTGGTAAGTTGGCAGAATATCAATGCTCGGCAGTTGCAAAGATTTTATTTTCTGAGATTCAGAAGACTAAACCCCGGCCTAACAATCTTGATATCTTGTCAATTTGTCGTTCTGCATGCTGCAAAGTTGGTCTTAAAGCCTCACTGGAGGAGAAATATGGAATTTTGCCTGAAAGGCTCTATTTGAAGGCGGCAAAACTTTGCAGCGAGCGAAGCATTCTGGTGAATTGGCACCAGGATGGGTTCATATGTCCTAGGGGTTGTAAGGTTTTGAAGGACCAAAGGCATCTCTCTCCCTTAGCATCTCTTTCTAATGGTTTCCTAAAGCCAAAATCTGTAATTTTATCAGATCCTGCACGTGATGAGTTGGAGGTGGATGAGTTTCACTACATCATTGATTCACACCATTTAAAAGTAGGGTCCTTACAAAAGGTTACAGTTTTGTGTGATGACATAAGCTTTGGGAAGGAATCAATTCCAGTAATTTGTGTAGTAGATCAAGATATTCTAAACTCTCTTCTTAGGCATGGGTGCAATGAGGAAGATATAAATCTCTCTAGGCCTTGGGAGAGCTTTAACTATGTTAAGAAGCCTATGCTTGGTCAATCACTTAGTCTTGATTCTGAGGTAGTTAACTGTGACTTAGTTTTTTCTTTGATGAAATCCTAATCAGATAAGAGTGAACTTTTATACTAAATGCATGTTATGTCACATACTTATTTGTCATACATAGCTTATCAATACTCATGTTTATTTAAGGACCTAAAATGGACCAAGTTCTATGCTCAAGGACTCACGCAAGTGTTACACTTTTATGTTGTACATATTTCTTTGTCAAACTGAAGCTAGAAAGCACTTCTCTAGAGTAAATTGTCCTTTTAATTGGTTCTCAGTAATCTTTGATGTATATTTTTATTAGCAGAGTCTGCAACTGAGATGCGCTTGCTCATTTTCTGCCTGCTGTCCTGAAACATGTGATCACGTCTACCTTTTTGATAATGACTATGATGATGCTAAAGACATATTTGGGAAACCAATACGTGGTAGGTTCCCATATGATGAGAATGGTCGAATAATATTGGAGGTAAAATATTTGTATTAATTGTTAGGTGCCATTATATATAAAATCTGTTCTAAATATGTTAGGCATTGTTTGGCAACATCGTATCCAGGTTATCCTTCTATGTTACTAATCTATAAATATTTTTTGTCTCATGCTGGGAATTGCTCTGCAAACTACAGGAAGGTTACCTTGTGTATGAATGTAACCAGATGTGCAAATGCAGTAAAACCTGTCCAAACAGAATATTGCAGAATGGAATACGGGTTAAATTGGAAGTCTTTAAAACAGAGAAGAAGGTGCTACTATTCTTCTTTGGATAAATTCCAATTAACTTTAAGGCCTGTTACATTAACTTTTTATCATTTCATTCACAGGGATGGGCAGTAAGGGCTGGTGAGGCTATCCTTCGTGGCACATTTGTGTGCGAGTACATTGGAGAGGTTTTAGATAAGGAGGAGGCACACAACCGGCGCAAAAGGTTTACATTTCTTCACGATGTAGTTTCTTTTAGTTAATTGATGTTTCTTCTCTTTTACTGACCTGGTCTATGTGAATACCAGATACGGCAAAGAACACTGTAGTTATTTCTATGACGTCAATGATCATGTTAATGATATTAGCAGATTGATTGAAGGACAGGCCCATTATGTCATTGATGCTACTAGATTTGGAAATGTCTCTAGGTTCATCAATAACAGGTGAGCATAGATTTAATGTAGGAGTATTTGTTATTTGATACAACAAAAGTAACATGATACAATTTGTTTATGTTTTGCTTTTCAACATGATAAAGATTTTACTATTTTTTCCCTTGGAGCAATGATGGTTCTTATTGAAGCATAAGATTTTATCACTAGCAACTTTTTATTTCATTGTGATATTTACTTCCTAATGCTTGTTGGTTTGCTCTTACAATTTGTCGTTATTGCAGCTGCTCGCCCAATCTTGTGAGTTACCAAGTTCTTGTAGAGAGCATGGATTGTGAGCGTGCACATATTGGTCTCTATGCAAATCGAGATGTAAGAACCCTTCTCTATATGATTTTTCCTTGAGAGTGATCCAATATTTATGTTGCTTGGGAGTATGCTCATGCAAACACTTCTCTTGATTTGGTATCTGATTGGTGTGGGAGGAGGTGAATCAAAGAAACATGAGATGTGGGAAGAGGGAGTTCCTTAAGGGTATGTTTGGGAGGGCAATTTTTTCATTTCAAAGAAATATTATCTAAATTGATATTTTTGTTTAAAATAAAGAAACGTAATAATAGATTTGCATAAACTTCATGTGTTAATCTTCTATTGATTTTTATAAACATAATATAACTTAATTTAAAAATAAAATATTTCCCCTCCTCTCCTTACCCCTCCAAAACTCAAATCCCAAGTATACCCTAAAGTATTGAAGGTCATACTTCTATTAGACTGTTCCCATTGGCAAAGTCGTATGAGAAATATGCTTCCCGTATTCTGGTTGAAGGATGTTTATATGTTTGGATTTATGGATAATGGACATCACTTGACAAGAATGAAAATTTCTATGTTTCAAAATCCTGCATGATTGCCAATAGTGGACATTGCTGTTTTGTCTTATAGCATATTCATATTATATACTACACGGATCATATTTCACTTTATCTCTTGTTAACAGATTGCTTTGGGAGAAGAATTGACATATAATTATCAGTATGAGCCTGTGCCTGGAGAGGGATCTCCTTGCCTTTGTGGTTCTGTGAAGTGCCGGGGACGCCTGTACTAGAAGAACCTCAACATCCATGCTGTTATTTCCAGATAGTCCAATTTGGCTAGCAAATGATTCACTCAAAATTTCAACATTCAAATGTGGAAATCATACCTGCCTAACTTTGAAGGGTTACATTAGTCTTGATGTCTCTTAACAGATGAGACAAGTTAAGGCATCTATATGAAGCCAGGTATTAATTTGCCAGCTGTCTATGCTATACTTGATCTTGTTCAAGTGATTAGGATTCTTCGCTGTACATTTTCTCTCCCCCTCACTATGTTCTTGTAGCTTGGTGCACTTTTGTTTCCTTTTCTCTTCCTTTATTCTCCAATTTTCTCCATCCAAGTGCATGTCTTAGTGAAATAATTAGGGAAGAACAATCTGTTCCCGCCCCTCACCAAATGAAGTTCAAGAGATTAACTTACCATTGACTTTCTCTGTCTGGATTAACTTTCTTTGTGTCAATACCATTGACAGTGTTGTAGGAATGTAAATATCTCCAAGGGTTTAACTTACCTCTCTTTCTTTGGTCGGCTAAATTACTTATTTGTAGAATTTGCTTGCTTCTAAATTCTGTCAATCAAATTCATTTATATGTTTTTTTTTTTATTTTTTGTTTTTGGTTAAACTAACTGCATAACAGTTACTGAGAGAAAAACGAGTTAAAACTTAAAACACAATCTCTAGGGTGAAAAGCATCCGATGAATCTTCATTTTACAAGTTTCCCAGTTAATCTTGGTACAGTTCTGAAAACTTATATCTGCTTTTAGTTGGCTGTATTTATGGCCAACCATGAATTACCCAATTTGTCATCTTAACGTGTCGTGCGGATAAATTATTAGGTGATTCAATATCACTACTTGTTCTATGGTCTAATCAATCTCTACACAATATGCAATTAAATGTTGTTATTAACTTTTTCTCGTGTCATGTTGAGATTAGTTGGAATTATAAACAAATGGTAGTCCAGGACTACCAAATAATTTTTCGTGCAATAGATGTTATCACGTTGCTTTGAAGGCCATTTATAAGTTGAGAATGATGGTTAGAAGAGGTCTTTCATATAATGAAGAATTTAGAATTTAAAATCCTAATAATGCAAATTATGTGAAAATTACAGTTCAATTCTGAGTTCCCCAAGGAGGATTGTTGATTTTAGTAACCTTAGGTATCATTGAACTAGCATATGTGGGGAGAATGATAAAGCATACCAATATAGTTAAATATAATTAATTAATAGGGAGTGCTTTTAGTATTTGTACCGAGTAAGTCAAATCTAATATGTAAATTTTATAACTAATATTATTATAAAACATATAAAAAAATTATCTATATCCAATAATTAAAGTAAATAGATATCAAATAATGACCAAAATAAAGTTATTTGTGAAAAGAAATTATAATTGTCCGCATAATAGAGCTAACATAATTAAAATTTAAAGACATTTTTCTATCTTGATACTTTTTTCAAGATCTTAGAAAGCAGTCAAGATTTGAATCAAGAATATATATTTTTTCGTAAGAGTGACTATTGAAATTGTAATTACAGTGGAAGGAGTATCCTTAGCGTAATGTAGCTAAGCTCCTTTCATGAACCCAAGCTCTCTGACCACAACAAACTATTTGATCACACAAATCACACCCTCACTTCCTGCCACATCAGCATTCTTATTCTCGACTCTCCTATTCTTTTTATCATATAATGGGCTACATATTGGGCTTGGGCAGTTGACATCTAAATGTGAAAATAAATCAATTTTATTTTTAGTTGTAATAAATATATTATCCTGTAATTTAAAATATTAAAATTATTATGGATTTTATGGTGCCCACATGATGCTTTAGTATTAATTGTCCAAATTAATACAATTTTCTCCGCAAATCTTGAAATTTTGGATATGTAAAGTAAAAAGAAGTGATACTTGTATACATAAAACAATAAGACATAAATTTGACATAATGTATTTCATTATTTGATCCAAAGTATTTGATTAGCTAGATTTTCCTCCTAGCATGTCATCTAATGTGGTAAATTAATAATTACTTATAAGTAGGTGATGGAAATTGGAGTGATTGTTTGAGACATAGAATGTAAGCATAGAAGCCCTAGATGGTTGAGAAAGCCAGAGATTCATGGACAGTGAGTGGCGCTAATATGGCTGATCCATCACTTCCGTAGTGACTAGTGCCTGGTTGGGGCTGTGGAGCTGATGCTTAAGTTGTTTAACTATCATTCAACCTACACTTTTCATACCAATATTATTCGGTGCAACAATATACTTTTCATACCTTTAAATTCAACACAATAAAATCTATGCATTTTTTTTTAGCTTCTGTTAAGGGCTGCATATTCGTCAAATAGATTCAGATAAAGTAGTGGGGTCATATATATATATTAATTTCCAATGTTAATAATATAATATACTATTATTAAAAGTACAAACATACATTACAATTGATTTTTTACGAGTTTCTATATTTTGAAAATATTAAATATTTTTTATTTCTAATGTTGTCAAAGTTGTCTCTTTGTATATATGTACCAAACAATCATTTAACTATTTATTTTCTATAAGGTTTCGCATCATATTTTTTATGATATTCATAGCGAAAAAAATTCTTTCATAAAGATGTTGAACAACAAAAGTGAAATATGAATCATGCGGCTTCACAATTATCTTTTCTTAATGTTTTTTAATTATTAATTTTTTTATGTTATCTAATTATTATATTCATTATTTATTACATTGTAAGATATATTTAATAAATATTATAACTTAATATTATACATGCAAGAATTCATTTGACTTTTTACTTAATTATTCATAAATAATTATAGATATTTGCATCACTGTATGGTTTCTGATAAGTATTTTCTATAATTGGTAATTTTACTTATTAAAGTTAAATAGTAAATGTAAGTACTTGTTCCAAATTTTAACTATGTGGTGTTGTGGAGGATTGACTCTTTACACTGGACTCAAATCTTATTAGTTATATTAGTGCACAGACAAATGTGTCAAAAAATAGTACTTTATTATTAAGAATCAACCATTAAAAGAAAATAAAATTAAGAACTACTAAACACATTGAAAGGTGAATCCAAAAATCTCTTATTAGGAGTTTAGATTCTCTAGAATAGAATGTATAATGTTTCGTAAAATAATAAGATTATTGGCTCATATAATATGCATTTTTTTAATAATCATAATATTGAAAAGTATTTATTAACTTCATCAAAAGATTAATATTTATTGACTGATCTATTTAGTGAGATCTTTCCTTTCAACCACATTTTTTCATGGTTCATATAATATTTAAACTATAGAATTTATCATACCTATTATATCCTTCCAACAAAATAAAAGTACTATCAAACATATTGAAAATTGAATTCAAAAGTCCTTTTTTCCTATAATCTCAAAATATAAGGATTGGTTAAGTTTAAGAAAATATTTTGTTTCCAATTTCAAAATTTTACTTTTAATATTATTTTTATTTTTAAAAATAGTATAAAAATGTAGGAATAGTTTTTAATTAATTTCATTGTTTCTTATATAAATATTTAAAATTAATATGTAAAATGTAAAAATACGTGATATTTTTATAATTGAAAGTAAAACTAAAAAAAAAACTAACAATATTTTCTCAAAATAAATAGAACTCTTAAGTCTTTTATTTTTTGTGCTAACCTTTTTTTTTGTTTTGTTTTATTGACCATAAGTAAACAATTTTAATTATTTATTGCTACTTCTTTTGGGAACTATTGTGATATATATCTTCTATGTTGCTTTTAAATTTCCCTTTTTGACAAATATTAAATATGTTTTGTCACTTTTTATAGGATAAATTTTTTATCTAGACCGCACATATTATTTATTATTTATGAAAAGATAATTTTATTGGAGTTAAAAACATTTACTGTGGCATAGTAAAATTAACTCCTCTAATGAGGATTTTGTTCATATAAAAATTCCAACTTGAAATCTTATTTTAAATAAATCAAATATAGATTATTTAAACTAACCATTTTCTGGTAAGGGATATATTCAGTCCCGTGAAAGATTTCAATTGAGAGTAAAATGCAATAATAAATAGTTAAGTGGCATAAAATGTTTAAATTATAAAGTAAAACTAAATATAACTAAATTATTGTTTAAATTTTATTTAGTATATAGAAATATTTTTTAATATTTTTTGCTTGTTAATTTTTGGTTATTTTGTTCCCATTAATAATTAATAATAAATGATTGTAAAAGAAGTTATGTACGAGATATATGAAGTTAGAAAGAAATTTTAAATTAACTATTACTTTTTTGTATTTAATTAGAATTCGCTTATAATATAAATGTTTTTTAACCGTAATTCAATCTTAAATTTCTTATTTATGATAATAATGTTGATTTTGTTTATAATTATTTTTAATTCATATATAAAGTAATTTCAAATTGGTTGAATTAGTGATTATTTATTCTGATTGAGTAACTATTGTTTTCTTAATGTTACTTTTGTCCATTATTTATCATTATCAATATTTTATATATATAATAAAAGAGTAAAAATAACAAAACTCCTGGACGAGAGAAGAAGAGAAACAAAAAAAAATCATCTTATTTAGAAAAGAATAAAAAAATAATAAATATTTTAAAAATAAAAATAAAATTAAATATAAAAAGCTAGAATGAAAAATCTAAAATTTTAAAAAAACATTACTTGAAGTAAAATATAAAAAGGTTACAAATTATTATAAAAACAACTTATTAATCACTCCTAATAAAATCAAATAACTTTTTAGTTAATAAAAAACTAACTAAAGTAACATTCATATAACATTAGCCTGCCAAACCCTACTTAACTAGATCTAAAATCACGGTGTAACAAAACAAACTGCAAACTTTTTTTAGTATAATGATTGTTGAATTGATGGCTAAGAGAAAATATAGGATTTCCTATTCTACAGGGTCAAGACGATTTGATACACACATTTTGTGAATGTGCATTTCATTCATTTTTAATTGGCTAATTTTTTTTTCAACCATCTCTTGTATATTTATCTTTAAATTAAATTTTTAATATAATTATTTTAAAAATATTTAATAGCTAAAAATAATCTTATATTACAATTTAAATTGTTCATTATAGATATAAAATATGATTTATATATTTAAAGATCTTTATTTACTATAAATTTAATTATAATATATTTAAAAAATATTTACTATAAATTTTAATTATATAAAAATAAATGTTTATCATATGCAATGTACAAACTAAAATATAGGTGTGTGTGAATTGAACACTAGGAAGGTTGAGGAACTAGTTTCATAATTTATGTTTGAACTGATGTTATTATCACACTCTCAATTAGTTGCTATCTCTTTACACCTTGACTAGTATAGTGGCACTCTTGCATGCTTCCTTGTGTTTGAATGAAACATATTAAAATAAAGTTAGAAATTCAACATATATAAGTTATGATAAATTTGGGATTTTCTGTTTGAAGTAATGATAGTCAAATACATAATTCTCTCATTTGGAAATAACTCCATCAGCTGTAGTATTATTGCCTTTGCATGTCCTCACATTATGTCTAAGTTTCAACGTCGCTTTCATATAATATCTATTGAACCTAACAATTGTATGATGTTTTCTAAGTTTATAGGATTCAATGGCTCATCATTAGTCTTTCTCCTTAGGCCTTCCAGAGGCCTTTCTTGTATATAATAAATTGATAGGCTCACATCACTAATACACCACAGCTTAGACCTATATTGAGATAGCAAAATGATATGGCTATATGCCGAAAGAAATGATTATCTGAAAAGTAATTAAGTAAGCAAATTTTTTGTTATAATATTTTGTAATTAAATTTTCTGTATTAATTAATTGTACTTATAGCAAGGATTAACAAATACTTTTGAAATTTGATTATTAAAACACATATAAGCAACTACATGATAAATGGGATTCTGAATAAATCTTATTGTCTATAGGAAAAGTTCTCTGTCAAATTAACATTATACTCATCTTAGGATTTGACACCTCAAATAAGGCACAAGCTTTATTCCCAACTCAATTAGGAGACCAAGCATCAAATCCATTTATTTTACAAGCCTATTATTTGTGTAAAACTTAAAACCCTCAATCAATGAGATAATATGCTCTTCACATATGTTGTTGACTCGCAATTCACATTTTGTATAAAAGGAATATACAGCTCTAGTCTCATTCCTTCTTTTCATTTCATTCATAGTCCTAGCCCAATTAGGCATGGTGTTGGTTCTAGCTACTCTCCACAATACATCTTTTATCAAATCAGCTTAATACTTTTTCTCCAATTTCTATAAAGATGATTCATACACAACTTGCTCACTATTTTCATCAAAGCTTTACAATGTAGGTACCAAATCCTACATATACCATTATTTTAGAAAAACACCATTATATAAGGAATTTAAGAACCAAAAATATCTACCAAAAGATTGAAATATTAATTAAATTTACCTTTAGTTGATATACGATGAAGGCCCAATTTTTATACTAAACTAAATCTTGTTGAGATTATTAGTAAGCAACTCCTAGAACCAAGTCCAAGAGTCCTTACTTTCAACTTCAACTATTGCAAAAAAGCTATTAGGATCATCATATTATTCTCATCCTTTCTAATGTTAATTACAACCCTCATTCTCCCATAAAAGAAAACACCTTTCAAAAACCATCCATTTACAAATACAACCTTGCACACATTAAAACAAATACATCTTCTTAAACACTAAACTCTTATTCTCCATACTATTCTTTTATCATTACAGTGTTATTGGAATACTTCTCATCAATTCTCCCATATAACTCCTCAAATTCTTATATTCGTTAAAAACATCTCCCAATATAACTTTTATTGCAATCCTCTTAATCTTATATTCGTGGAATCTGGTAAAAATCACACCCAAATTATCTTTTGCCTAACTAATCAAAACTTAAAGCTTCATACTTGGCGTGTGTCTTAATTTACTCACGAACTTCTTAGCAAGCCATATGGTTTTGGCTTGCCTACTTTTCCTAATCTGATGACAAGTATGGATTTCATTGAAGTAAACTACCTGATAATATATGTTATGTGTTGATTTACTAGCTTTAAGAGAAAAGAAAGAAAAAACCGTTTCATGCATTTCAAAACTATCCTTTATTATCATTTCCTTTATGTTTCAATCTTGTGCTAAGGATTTAATTTCAGTTCTTAACCTTTTGTAGTGATTAATTCTTTAATTCTAAACTTTGGACTCACTTTATTGTATCTTGAATTTGTATATAGCAATTAATCTTGATTCTCTATGCTAAATATTTTTTCTATGATAAAAACGAATTGAATGATTATATGCTTGAGGTTATAATTGAAAATTGGATCTTAAGTAGGAACTAAAAATTTGAGACACATAATGCATTAATTCTAGGAATAAAAGCATGTTGTGTCATTGAAAATCTTGAACATAATGCTTACTTTTCAAGTGAATGTGCCTATGGAATTAATGTTTTTCTTTAGTGAATAAAAGAGGAAGTACTAAAGAATTGGAACTAGTTTAGCTCAATGTATTCAAATGTTAATTCATTGTATGGAGTTGAGATTGCAAGAGAATGTGATCTTGAGGTAAGGAGTTGAAAGACCTCAATTTAAATTTACACCTTGAGTCTTATCTTTATGATGAGTCTTATCTTTATGTTGAATCCTTGTAATTTTTATTAGATAGAATTTTTTTATTACTAACTCTCTAACAACTAACTAACTTGTGACAACATTTCAACTAATGATTAGCTTGATTAATGCCTAGTAATAAGTACATAATAATCAACTAAGTTCTCCTAGAATCAATAATTCTACTTATCATTTTATTACTTTTGACTAGTATATTCATTGTCGTTAAATCAATACCATCACTTTGTACATATATACATCCACTATTTTCTATCACATCCTAAATCACTCATTTTCTAGTTATTCTTCAAGAGTTATTCTTCAAGTGTTCTAATAATATTACCATACACATTTTATCTACATGCTTCGTATCAACATTGTATCTTACATAAAGACTCTGCTAATATAGAAAATTAAAGAATATAAATATTTTCTTTCATTTTTTTATTAGTTGCATACTTTGAGTTTTATAAATATATATATATATATATATATATATATATATATATATATATATATATATATATATATATATATATATATATATATATATATATATATATATATATATATATAATTAAGATCTATCAATATTTCCTTTCTCTTAGAAAGTCATCAAAAGCTTTCTTTAATCTACCATATAAAAAAAATTGATAGTCAAGGTAGATGATGATAGCTTTTTTTTTTTTGGTCAACAAGCAAATTTCTATTTGTTAAAAAAATCATTTATAGGGCACCTTATAAGACTCCTTGCTGTATTCGACAAAGAACTATATAGCAAAATCTAATTATAAGACATTAAATAATAAAAAGATTAGAAAAACTATTCAATAAAATATTCTTCTACTTGTAAAAGCATTTTTTAGCCATAACAATAACAACTATCTCTTACGTGATTGATAATGGCATTGATGTGGTAGGTAATTAATGGTGTTGATGTGACTTTATTTAACCATTAAGCATGCTTTTGGTTTGGGAGATATTTAATTATGTTCAAAAAAGAAAAAAAGAAAAAGAAACGAAAAAAAATTAAATCCTAAACCAAACATATGAATAAGAAATAAAAAAAAGAAAAAGACCATCCCCTATTTTCATCATCAATTCCTTCATTACGCTAATGTTTGCAAGTAATATGCAATGGATTATCAGCGCTTGATGATGGGTAAAGGCGAAGGTTGTTTGTATTACTGCGATTAATAATGATACAATTACAATGAAGTAAACTGTTACATAGATGTAATTTCATATCACATATTTTTTTAATCCAAAATTATACCTAGATTATCTTATTACTAGAAATCATAAAATTAATCTCAAAAATTTATTATTAGTATGGTAACTTCTTTATTACATATATTGTCTTATTTATATAATTAAGAGTCAAACTTTATTATATATTTAAAAAATTCAAACTACTAGTCACTTATGTTACTATGAATTAATTTCACATCACATGTAATAGTAAGAAATAATGCAATAAATTTCTACCAATTTTTCAATGTAAAAATGAAATATTGTATATTAATTTAGAAAATATTCAATATACATTGTTTCTTTATATATATATTTTTTCTTTCTTTATATCCGTCATCTCTTTATCCGAAATGAAGTATATATTTATCAAGTACATATTTTGAGAGAAAATATTTATTTGTTAATTATAAAAATATTATTTTATTTTTATTTTTTAAATTTATATACAAAATAATGAATTTTTTCACTATTTTAAATATTTTCTATACAAAATTTTAAAATAAAAAATAGCTGATATTTTATAATTAAAAATAAAAATATGTTGTTAAACCAAACAACTCATAATTTTTTAATTTACTTTTTAAAAACACAAAATTTATCCTTAAGAACCCAAGTTGGCTATTTTGATACCTAGCTTATGCTTCCCTAAAACAATGTTATTTACTGACCATTACTTATTAAATAATAATATAAAAAAATATGTACATTATTAATATATATTATTTATTAAAAAAATTACTAGACCAGTATATGAACGAAAAAAAAAAGTTAACGTGACCAAAATATACTTTTGTGCCAATATATTTTATTCACTCTACCTTATGCATGACATGATTGGATAAAAAGACAAAAAGCTATAGATTAATTACATTCACTCTACCTTAATGTTAAATAATAATCTTTTCTTCTAAAAGCTACAAGTTGAACATTTTTTTATTCGTAACTATTCCTCAAATTTCACACAAAAATACATTTTCTATTTTCCAATAAACAATACTATAAATGATCATTTCATAGTTATTCTGATAATTTATCGCATAAAAGTGATTTTTTATACAATCTAAACGAAATGTATTATTTTAAAATTACATTCAATCAATAAATCCAAATATACAATTATTTTAAAAATAAATAATTATCTTTCTTAAAGCTAATCTGACACAAGTTTAAACAGGGTTGTGATTTACGTTCTTTGTGGTTCACGTTAACTCTTAATGAGCAGGTGAGCACGTCTTGAACGACACAAAATGAATCAATTTTTGGGATTAATAATTAGTTAGGTGCGTCTTCTTTACTACAATCTATAGAAAAACTGGCTATTAGTTGGGTTACACTTTAGGGCAGCACATGGGACACTGTCTATTGACTTGGGACCCCACACAATATAACATTTGCAGGCCAATAGAGATCACTCAGTATGTGGATGTGATTTCACATACACTAAATTTGACTATGTAGTTAATCATTTTAATTTTAATTTATATTTATAAAAAAAATATTGAGAGGAAGAAATGTAGTTGTGAGTGTTATTGTACTAACATATTTTTTAAAAGAAAATTAAAAATTTTCATAATTAATTAGAATATTCTTTTACAATTATGCTTAAAAAATGTGGATGTGATTTTTCATTCTGACGCTACATGAAAAAATTAACATGTTTCTATCGTTATTTCTTCTTTTCTTAGCCACTTTCATGTTAGAAATTAGATAGAATTAATCATTACAAAGCTCTATGATTGCACTAAAGCCATTTCCACAGGTATGTGTAATTGCTTGAAAGAAATTAAAAAGGAAACAAGTCAAAAGTTAAACAAATTATTGGATACCTGGTCTAAAATATGAGCCCAGGCTTTTTTAATTGTTTGCTATGAGATGAGAAATTGCGAAAAGGAAATACCAGCATCACAAAGAAATGTGTCGCTGAGGAGTAGCTTGGGAAATTTTCAATCAATCTATTTTCTTGGGCATCTTACATCAAAGGGGCCACAATAAAAGTTGCTTTCGGATATGAGATGGATTATATTAATGTGGCAAATCAATCATTAATTAATTAGAAGGTGACATTGTAAATCAGAAGGTATTGTGGCATAATCAATCTTGCCTTTGATGCAAATTGCATTCATTCTTGCCTAATCCAATCTAATATAATTAATAAAGGAGCAATCCCAATTTAAACTGAAACGAAGTTAAGAAACTCTGCTAGCAGGCAAAGAATTCAATGGAAGTATAAATAGGACTCTTGTACTTCAATTCTAACCTTCTAGCAAATTAATTAAGTGCTATTTTAATATCCATTGTTCGCTGGTTATGGAATTCATTCCCTTTCATTAGAGTAATTGGAATCAAGTGAATGAACTCAAAATCAATTTCGAACTTGATTTGATGATTAATTTCTTGAGTTTGATCATAAACTAAATGATTTGGATTTGAACTAAAAATTGTTCAGTTTGTTAAATATATGATTCGAATTTGAATCACGTATAGTTCAATACATTTAATTTATGAATCGATTTAATATATATAATTATTTTTTAATTATTTTATATTAATTTATTTTTGTATTAAATAAATAAATAAAAATATGTAAACGTAATTCTAATTTTAAATTTTATTAAGCATAAAAATAAGTTAAAATAATTTATTATATAAATGTGATTTGAGATAACAATTCAAATTGAGTCTTTAGTGAAACTATACTGGATTGTGTTTAAGATGGAAAAAATATAATTTTCAAGTTTGGTATTTTAAGGAAACTTAAAGAAATTCTAGCATGCCTTTTCGTGATCTCTTGTGTCTAATGGAATCACCCTTATTTATAGAATGTAATTGGACCCAAGGTCGGAGGTCTAATTGTCTTGCAGTCAATCGGTTGACTTGTTATGTTTGAACAATATATTTGGGCAAACAAATGCTTGGTTGGTCGACCAAATAGATACTCGGTCAGTCAGCTAGACAAATACTCAGTCAACCAACCTGGTCAGATGGTCTACCTACATATGACGCCCTTCTACCTTCAACATTACGTCCTTTGATATCTACGGTGTGTATCTCAACTGATCCTGTCGAGTGTTAGGCATTGTTTAGGTCTGTTGTTGTGCTGCTTGATTAGGTCGAGCATAGTATAGAGGGGGACGGTCGTACTGACTTGGACAGCTATAGTCATATGTGGCTTGCTTCTGACATCTTTTTGCCTACAATGTGTTCTTCATACTAATTGTGTTGAGTGTCAAGTGTTGTCAAATCGTAGACGAATTGCATGGGTTTAGGGTGAGACGTTGGCTAGCCTGTCCCGGTTAGCCAGTCCACAACCCCATAAGCATCAAGCCGAGTGCAGGTGCTTAAGGTAGTTCAATGGAATAAGTCAGTCAGTTAATCTATAACCCCACAAGTATCGAGTGGAGCGTAGGCACTTAAGGTAGTTTAATGGAGTGAGCTAGTCAATCGGCCAAACAGATACTCGATCACTTAGTCGGCCAAACAGATGCTCGATCGCTCGGTCGGCCAGATAGATGCCTAGTGGGCCAAACATATGCTTAATCGATCATCCTAGTTTGACGGTTCATAATTGGTCTACCTAGCATCTCTAAATGGTCCATAACCCCTCAAGCGGTGAGCCTAAAAGGCATAGGTGCTTGTTAAAGTCGAACTACTTGTTAGATTGGCCAACTATTGCCACAAGTCTTATATTCGTGTCTAGGGGGTTGTAATATCAATCCTCACATGAGGGTCATATGTTGCCTGGGAAGTTGGTCGACTGACTATTGTCCTAGGTCTTATCTTCATACCCAAGGGGTCGTAAAGTCTACCTTTGCACATGGATCTTATGTCGCTTGGAAGTCAGTCGACCGACTATCACCATAAGTCTTATCTTCACGCCTAGGAATTGTAATGTCGACCTTTGCACATAGGTCTTATGTTGCTTGCGAGTTAGTCGGCCAATTATTGCCACGGCTCTTATCTTTACACTTGGGGGTCGTAATGTCGACCTTCATACGTCGATTTTGTGTTTCCTAGGGGTCGTAATGTCGACCTTCGCATGCAAGTCTTATGTTGCCTGGGATTGATAGGTGGACTATTATCACAGGTCTTATCACACCTGGGGGTCATAATGTCAATCTTTACACGCGAGTCTTATGTTTTCTTGGAGTTAGTCTATCGACTATCACCATAGGTCTCATCTTCATGCTAGAGAGTCGTAATGTCAACCTTCGCACGCAAGTCTTATGTAACTCCAGTACAAACTTGTGTAATCGCGAACTAGGTGGCAACGACATATCCTGTAAGTGTCCATGGAGATCTACAAGTAAACCTGCAACTACATATAAGGCTTCAAAGAAATGTATCAAAATTGCATTACCTTTTTAGGGATAGAGGCACTTCATTTTCAAGTTTGATTTTCCCCCTCCAACTTCTTGTTTCTTTTGGTTGCTAGTTTGCTCGCGTAGGAAGTTGCACTATCTAGAAGTGGCAGAGCTACGGAAACCTTTGAATGTTCACCATGAAGAGAAAGAAGGGAAAAAATCTTCCCCAAACAATCATTGCTAACTTTGTGGAGGTGACACTTCTTGCAATGTAAACCAAATGTATTGCAGCCAAATAAAGCTCATGGGTTACTAACATGGTAGCTATTGGAAAAAAAATTTATCGGTGGCTCCACAGTTGGCGCCAATGTCAGATCTATCATTTTAAGAAGGCTTAAAGAAACCCTTGCATGCCTTTTTGTGACCTCCTGAGGCTCATAGGATCACCCCTATTTATAAAATGTAATTGGGCCCAAGGTTAGAGGACAAATTGTCTTACAGTCAATCGGCTTACTTGTTATGCTTAAACAATATACTTTGCTAAACAGATACTCGATCGATTGACCAAATAGATATTCAGTCAGTTGACTAAATGGTTACTCAATTAGTTGGCTAGACAAATACTTAGTCAGTCGATCAAATAGATACTCAATCGGCCAACCTAGTCGAATGGTCTACCTACCTTTGATGCCTTTCTACCTTCAACGTTGTGTCCTCTGACATTTACGATGCATACCTTATATTTATCCTACCAATTGTTAGGCATGCTTAGGTCTATTGTTGTACTACTTGAGGTCGAGCGTAGTATAAAGGGGGATGTTTGTATTGTGTTGGGCAACTACAATCATGCGTAACTTGCTTATAACATCTTTCTACCTTCGATGCTATGTCCTCTTACACTTATAATGCATGCTTTATATTAATCATGTCGAGTGTCTAGTGTTATCAAATTGTAAACAATTAACATGGACTAAAAGTAGGACGTTAACCGACTGTCTAACTTATCCCAAACGATCAATCCATATAATCATACTAAATTTCAATTGAACTTTTAAGTTGAATAAATTGTTATCAAATTAAGTCTAACTGAGCAAATTAGATTCAATTTAACTCGTTTACCATATTACTCAATTCCCTATTAAGTGTTTATTATTTTAAGTGATAAATGACGAAAATTATCATTTATTTATTTAAGTATATCTTTCCAAAAATGGATTCAAATACGCATTTACATTTTTGAATTTTATATGTAAAATAAAACATGTTTGAATCTTATAGAAAAAATAACGTAAAAGAAATTAACTTATATATTTCTTTCTATTCTTGTCTTTCTTAATCAAATTAAGATAATGTTGAGTAAACAATTAGATAAAATATAGCATATGATTTTTTTTTTATGGTCGGTATATTTTAAAGCTAAATATATTTTTTTAAGTTATACATTTTGATTCAATTAAAAGAGTAAATCAAAGGAGAATATAATATATAATTATTTCATTTCATACTCTTGTATACTCCAAAATAAAAAAAAGAAAGAAAATACTCCTGTAACATCTAGTCATCTACCACTCAAAAATGTGTCTCGCAAAAGAGAAAATGTAATAGTGAAAAAGATTGTTCATAAAAAAATTAGTACGAATACTTTGATAAAAAATATTTCAATTAAGTGACCAATTAATAAGTGTGAAGGGCTATCATGATATAATATGATCATTACGAATCATCATGATTTAATTAGTTTAAATTTTGGATAAAATTCTATCAATTATATTTAAATGACTTATTTTTATTTTTTAAATTTCTTTTTCAATATAAAACTAACTAATTTGATTAAGATGAAATTAATTTAATTTAAGTTAATAGATTACGATAATGATTTTATAATAAACATTATCAAATTAAGACACTTGATAACAATAAATAAAATTATAAAAATTAAAATAAATAAAAAGAAAAAAAAGATAAAAATAAATAAAAATTATTAAATACTAAAATCGAAACATATTATTAAAAGGTAAATAAATAATGGATTGAATCATTGGATTGATTCAGATTAAAAATAAATAAATTAAATAATCAAACTAATTATAATTTGTTTGATTTAAATTATCAAAAACATTGAATCAATCTATTCTAATGAACACTTCTAATCAAGAGACTTCTTGCACCAAATAAATAAAAACAAACTGCACTAATTGCTTAAAAAAAAGTTGCACTAATCAATAACTAATGGGATCAATAGTACATAAAATGAAAGATGCTAAATGATTATTGATAACTGTTAAAAAGCCTCAATGAAAGAATTATGTAAAAAAATAATTATCCGTGGACACATTTAGACTTATTAACTTAAAGATGTAAATCGCTTCCATCAAGTATTGAACAAATTCGATAAAATTAATTTTTCACATTACAAGTTTTATTTTGAATTAAAATCTTCAAACAAGTTTTGAATCAAAGTATGAAAAATGAAGAGGAGACAGAAGTAATTATTGTGTTCCATTCCTTTATCAAGTTGTAGGACTATCTTACGATAAAACAAAAAAGGAGAGAGAGTGATGACAAAGCATCTCTTTTCCCCTCGAAGAATCCAATTAATGGTAACAAACAAACACTGCAATTTTATATCCTTAATATTAGCAAAAAGTTTGTTCTTTCGAATCTTTGGATCCAAGATCACACAATTTTATTATATAGGAGTATATTTCGAGTGCCATCGCATAACACGAGAAACCATGTTATTCCAACAAACGCTCCTTTTCTAACCATAGATGTATTATATAGTCAGTGTCATTTTAATAGACGAAAGCAATATACTACATAATCATCATTCATCATTGCAACTTTCAGAAAATAATAAAAATATGATCATCATTGCAGGTCACAGGTCTTTGTTGCAGCGGAATATGTAGTTAAAAAATTCAAAACCTAATAATTGCTTGTTGTTAAGTATTTATTTGGTCTTCAATATCTTATTGGTTTTATGTTATTACTACCAAAGTCTTATTTGATCTATTTTGATGAGTACTATTATAGTTAAATATATTCTTATATTATAAATCAGAATTTTTATTCTTTAATATATATTTTAATAGAAAAGTATTTTAATCAAACAAGTTTTTTTTCCTTTTTTGGAAAAAAACACTAATCTTAGCACCTTTCTTTAGAATTTAGAAAGCAGAGAAAGTGTTTTTTTTAGTTACTAATTACATTTTTTAAAAATTATGATTTAAGGTTTTGTTTGGTAATTAAAAGGTTAATTAAATATATTATTAATTTTTTAAATATAAATGCGTTAATTTATATTAGTTTCTCTCCCTATTAAATTTTGTCATTTTATTTAGTGAAAATACAAACAAAAATGAATAAATTTGAAAAAATGTTATTAATGTCTTGTTGAATTTTAAAATGATAAATAATATTGAAATAAAATAAAACTTCAAAATTGAAAATTTGTTTTTTCTATCATATGCATCAAATATATTAGTTAATAAAATAAAAAATATTAAGAAAATATTTTATCATAGACAAAAAAATATTTTTTTATTTTCTCAAGTAATTCAATACATTTGTTTGGTTCAGATTTTTCTATAATGATAACAAAAAGAAAATTGTTATTTTTATAACAAAGGGTATAATTGAGAGAAAGAAGAATAAAATATAAAATCATAAGAGGTAATAAATGATGTAATACAGATAAAAAAATATATTATTGTATAAATTATTGAATAAATTATTACGTGAATGACACATATCTAACAAAGATAACATAAGATTATATTTGTTGCATTAAGGACTAACTTTTGCTCCTTTTCACTATAAGTATATTTTATTAATTGTGTCATACTATATTATCATCTACTCAAACCTACAAGCTTTGGCTATCGCGTGGTTCAACATATAAAGGACTTCAAGGATTTGGACCAAGTTAAGTAAAATAGTATACACTATATTGCAAGCTTGAAAAAAATTTCGTCCTACACATAAGAGACTAAAGATTTCAAATTTATCAATCCGTGTCTTGAAAAAAAAAAGTAATTAACACAAAAACAAAAGTGGACAAAACATGTGTTTAGAGAAGTCAATGCATATTTACACAAATATAAAAACCTCTGCATAGTAAAAACAAAAGGAAAAAGAAAATTATACATTATTGCATCTTATAAGTCGTATTTGCAACATGAAGAAAAGCTCACATTTATATTGCTTTACTTGTTATACTCTCATATAAAATTTAATTATTTTTTCTTTAACTTTAAATGCAATTTTAGTAAATGTTATTTTTAAAGGTCGATCAAGATTCAAGTAGTTATATTAAATGTATCAATTTATTTTATTAGTCGAGTCAAAATTTTTTAAAGTTATATATAATTTTTTATAAAAATTAGAATAATTATATTGAATGAAAATATTTTTAGGAATTATTTATCAACAAAAATATTTTTAGAAGTTTTTTCTATGAGAATATTCTTAAGAGTTTCTTTTAACCTCTTATCTCTTTTAATTTGTCCTTTTCATCTTTATTTTAAAATTAAATATATTTTTTTAAAATTATTAATAATTAAAAATAACCTTATTTTACAATAATATAATTTAATTTATATATAAAAAGTATATATTTATTACAAGTTTTTATTATATAAAATAAATATTTATCCTATACCTTATCCATGCTAAAATACTAGTAAATTTAAAAACTTGAATAAACAATCTAAATCAAATAAAACATTTTTTATTTAAATTTGATACAACATTTAAGTCAAATCAAAACAAACCATATATTATTTTTGGAACGGGATCCTCTAGAGTACATCTTACACTTTAGAAAGTAAAAAACACATTTTTTAACAATTCTTTTTTGCTTTAGAGGATAAAATTTTATTTTAATGACAAATTTTTATTTTGTTAAAACTAAATATGGTAGGTAAAGATTTAGACGGTTTAAATAATAAAAGGTTAAAATGTGTACACTTTGTCATTTAAAGTATAAATTACACCTTAATCTATCGTTATCTATCTTATAACCATTATGTCTATTCATATGTGAACTTAACCAATATTTCTTTCTTGAAATCACTCAATTAATCTTGACACAAATAAATCTCACTTACAAAATGACACCTAACACTATTTACAATCTTAACCACTCTTAAATAAGACAAGACGACGACATTAAACCACCATACAGGACACCATCTATACTTATAAATAACATTATAATCACATTCATCAACTATATTCCTTTTACACAGACTAACCATTACTCTACTAAACACTAAGATGTGGGCATCTCTACAAGGAAACCCTCGATACTTGGTGACATTCACAACAAATCAACAATACCATGTTCCCATCCTTACTTATGAGACAATTTGTAGCAACTAGAGCAAAACATAAACCAAACCAATCACAAACACCCCTAATTCATGCACAAGCAATCTCAGCCTTGGGCTAACCTGGATAGGTACGTTAACATGAATTAAAACCCCTGCAAGACAAAAACAAATGTACACAACATGCAATATTTTCTTCCACGGAAAAACGAGATAAAGTAAATGAGATTTTAATTTTAACTTTTTTTTATAAATTCTACCTAAAGTTTACAAAAATAAAAATAAAAATAAAAATATTCAATGATTAGAAAATATTTAAAATAACTTTTTAAGTATTTAAAAATATTTAGTAAATTATATTAATTATTTTGAAGTAATATCTTGGAGACAAGCAAAATCCTAAAATTGTGTTTAACAAAAATAAATAAGCTACTTTTTAGCGTATTTGAGTAATTTAAATTTTACCAAAACTGGAACTGTTGGCAAAGAAATTTATTTTACTAGTATCATATTTTAAAAAACCACTTCATGTAGTTAGAGATTATAAGTTCATAACTTATTGATTTATTCTTATTATCTTATTATATTTTTGTATACCTTTCTTATGTTTGCAAACTCCTGGTACTTGTATCATCAAGTGGTTGGGTTAAGTGTTACATGATTTGGGTCTCCTTGAGCATGCCATTAAGAGTTGTAATCTTAATTGATGCGAATGGAAAAAATATTATTGAGAAACAAATTTTGGTAACAGTATAAAATACTTCTTTATAATCATAGGCTTCTCAGAAGAAAAAACAAAAAAAACTCCGGTACTTTTTCTCACCTTCCCCCTCTCTTGCTTTCATCAAATATAATTTATTTATAAAATCATCAAAATTATGATATAAATCTATTTCATATTTTTCATTTTATTTAATAAAAATATTTAAAATAAG
This sequence comes from Mucuna pruriens, assembly GCA_025330945.1. Lineage (NCBI taxonomy): Eukaryota > Viridiplantae > Streptophyta > Magnoliopsida > Fabales > Fabaceae > Mucuna > Mucuna pruriens. The sequence goes on along the minus strand of JAENHJ010000004.1, from coordinate 781,701 downwards.
AATAAAATTAAAAACAATATTTTAATTTATGACGATAAACGATTTGAAATAAATTGAAATATGAAAAGTAATAATTACTTAAATATATACAATTACTAAATTTCACGTTATTTTGAAGTAATTAAATATATATTTAATGTTATTTTATACTTATAATCTAATTTAACAAATAGTTTTATCGATAACTTTTAATTCAATCAATTAATTTTAAATTTTAATTGAACTTTTGTTAATTTTTAATTATTATTATTATTTTATTTTATTTAAATCATAATTTTTTTTGTAAAAGAAAATTCTATTAATTCAAGGTAAATAAAATATAACGTATCTAGAACTCAATGAAAAAGTCTGTATCAATTAATACATACGCTGGATGGTAACTTTGATTAACATATGCAATAGTTTTGCCAAATTCATTATAAATATATAGATCCTTATATTGACCAACAATTTATTTTCCAAATAGGTAAAGTGACAAGACGACCTCTTTAATTTGGAATTATTTGTTTTGAAAGCTTTGATTGAATTAATTAGACAGTTAGGGTGATCATTAAAGCACACTTGGTTTGGAAGATATTGCAGGTTAGATAAAGTTAGGCGTGGCCACGAAGACCCAGTCAAATGGCAAATTGTTCCGCCTAAGATAGGCAATCCATGAATGAACACTCATTATCTTCTCAACCATTCAATCAAGTGCCCCATTCTCATTGGCCTCATACATCCCTATCATGTTTACATTCGTTTACACTTTTCAATCTTTGTGTTCCTCATTTATTTTCAACAGTTAAATTTTTCTTGACCAATGCAAACCAAACTTTAGGTTGGGAGATTCGTTTTCCATGCAAGAAAATAAAGAAGGAAAATGGGTTAGGTTGGGTGTGTCATAACTGTAAACGCATAGTGATTTAATAGTGCTAGTTAGGTGTGTGACATACAAACATGCAATTAAGCCACTGGGATTTAATTAAATATTCAACATCGGATCTAACATATTTTGGTTAGCATTTATACAATAATAATCTTAATAATGGTATTTCTCATTATACGATTAAAATGGCATTACGTACATGTGAAATCAAGGTTCTAACTAGGCATTGGATATCAAGGTTCCAAATTTAGATGCCCCACACGGTGTGAACCTAATGGACTGACTCATTGTGGAACCCAACATACGAGGGTCAACAAAAGAACAAGCACCGCCATCCAATTCTCTGAAGATCGAAGAAGGTAACAGAGCACATTCTGCTTTTGGTTTGGACTGTACACCATCCATCGTTTTCGGTCCCCCATACGATAATATTTAACTACCACTTTCATCATTATAAACTCAAAACAAAAACAAAAAAACAAGGAAGAAAATGCAGCTTTTATTTAGCAAAATACTAAAGTTGGTTTTATATATATTTTTTTAGGGTTGGATATAGTAGTTCTAGAAGTCAAACAACGACCATATCATTAGAGTAAATGCATTTTTATAAAATTTGTTTATATAAATAATTTCGGTTACTTTTTTTTACATAACAATTAAGGTTACTTAATCATTAAGAAATAATTTTTTAAGTAAACCTGAAGGATTTTGAATAAGTGAAATAGTGAAATACAATTCACTCAAAAAAAGTTAAGAACTATCATGAGAGAAAAAAGTATTAAATATTTTAAAATCTCATGTGATAAAAAACATAATAAATAAAAATTAATAACTCAATATTGAAAATACTTTAAGAAAAATAATAATAACATATTATCTAATACATTATTTTAAACATATTTTTAATTACAAATCAAAATTTCTTAAAAACAATAAAATATAACGAGTTTTACCTTTCTTTTAAATAAATACATGATATTTCGTGACTTAAAACTAATAACTAATATTTCAAAGTATTGAGATTTATTTGAAAAATTAATATATTTTAATATATATTTATTTATATATACAAATTAAAAACATAAAATTATCTACCAATTATACTACAAAAGTTAGTAAGATAAATTTCACTACACATGTTAGTGAGATAAATTTCACTTTTTATTTAATCTTAAAAGTCACACTTGGTACTTGAAAATCAATTTTAATGAATAGCGCTCCTCATGGTACTAATTGAATACTAGTTTGTTCAATTGCTGGCATGTTTCTGTTATGAATACATGACAAGATTGAAGCTCACTCTTGTGAACCTCAAAATGGCACGAACAGGAACAGTACTCGAGAACCTTAAAAAGGGTGTACTAGTCATTGCACCATGTAGCATACTTGACCTTTACTCTACATGACGGTCACTCCCAGCATAGAAAATCCAACGACGGTCCCTTAAAGCAACTGGGACACAAAGAATCTCAGAAAATTATGGAAAAAAATAAACGGAAGGCATGCCTATTGCCTGCTGTCTGTGATGAGTGCTGAGTTGTGTGTATTAGACAACAGTATGAAAAACAAGAGAAGCAAATAAAAAGCAATTACTTTTTCTTTTTCTCTTCTTCCCAAAACAGTCACTTTTAAACAAGAAACAAATGGTGTAATTTTCTGGGGGCCAACTGATGCAACTTCTGAGACCCACAAAGGTACAAAGACAATCATCAAAAGCATGGAACTGGCAAAGTGGAAAAAAACACAGCCCATGAGCCATCATCATCCATTCCTTCCTTCCCTTTTTGCTTTTCTCTCTTTTCTCTTCGTGTCTCGTGGTGTTCCTGGTTCCCTCTTCTTTACAAATTAAAGAGGGGATTACTGATTACTCTACAGGTTACTACTGTGTGCTACACTGCACTGCACTAATTGTCCTCTCTGGCTAGAACTATATGTTCTATGGTTCCCTTCATGCTTTGCACTGTGCCTTCTGTTCTGTCACTTTTCACACTCTTTGTGTTTACTTGAGTTAGGATAAGATAAAAAGACATGGATTTTCAGAGGTTTCTCATGTCTTGCTAAGTTTAATGCTTTTGGCGGTGATGCGGTTACTAGTGTCGAGTGAAAGAAATCGTTTTTCTGTGTTTTTTTTGGGCCTTTCCCCCTCTCTCTCTCTCTCTCTATTTAGTTTTTCTCTATAGCTGATCTCAGCTAGAGGGTAGCTTTAGTTTGAAAATTCTTCGGTTATACTTTTAAAATTAAAAATGCTTTAACCACTTTCTCTCTCTGAAGGAAAATTAAAGTATTTTGGGATTCAAATCCTTTTGAGAAAAAAAAAAATCAGAGAACACTCCTCATGTTCCATGCAATTTGTATGAAACTACAGTGATTCTCTAAGGGGGTTAGGCAAGAACAGATCAAATTAAGGGATTGCAGTTGTTTCTGTTGTTATGAGGGAAAACTGAAAAGCACTGTATTCAAGGGAAGAGCTGAACTTGCGGAAATCGTGGAACAAAATTTGCCGAGAGATTTTCTCTCCCTTGACTTGACTTGCAAGTACAACACAACCAATTTGGTTGTTTGTTACATAGGAAAACGAGGGGCTTGTTTGGTTTTTTATCATTTTCACATGTTGTGATGCTCTCATATCTTGCTTTTCCGCATTAGCTTTGTGTGTTTGTGAATCCTAGATAGACATGGCAGAAATTAGGCTCACGAGGGTGGAGCAAGGTCAAACCAAGATTAAGAATGTTCCAATAGCTGTGACCCCAGAAGGGTTTTGGTGCTGCCCTTCTCCTGTGGTGTTTCAGAAAAGCCTCAAGGCTCAAAACCCTCTCAATAAGCCAAAACCCTCTTCTTCACCCCCTCCAAAAACCAGTGTTCAGAAAAAGCCAGTGCCTGTACCAGTGTGTGAGAGAAGAGTTGCTGCACCTGCCCCTTCAAGGTTGGTCCTTTCTGATGATCAGCAATGTGCTACTGCTCCAGAAAGACTTCCACCTACCACATCTGTGGCTGCTGAGAGGGCACCGAGGCCTAAAATTGAATCTTTGCCAAAGAAGGTCGCCATTGAGTTTGGTGAGCCTGGAACTTGTGATATGAAAGTGGTTTTGTTAGGGAAGCAGGGATTTTGTGTCAAGTTGAGTGTGCACAGGGATGTTCTGACAGAGAAGAGTAGCTTCTTCTCTGAAAAACTCTCTGAACAGTCCGGTTTGCCGTGTCTCCAAATCGGAGACTGTGAAGATGTTGAGATATATGTTGAAACTGTTGGTCTGATGTACTGTAAGGAGATGAAGCAGCGGCTTATGAAACAAAGTGTTTCTCGCATTCTTCGAATACTTAAGGTAATTTTCTGTCTTTGTCTTGCTTTGGTGTTTTTTTTATCAACCTTGACTTCTGTTAAGCTTACTCAATTCTGTTGTGTAATGTGTTTCTGGGGATGAAATATGTTGTGTTGCTATCAATCTTTTGTTCTTATAGGTATTGTAATTTTAAGATTATCTTTTTGGTGTCTCAGTGTTTGTTCTTTTGAAATACAATGCTGGCTTGATTGCTTAATGTTCTTATCTCTGCTAAAGAGTATTAATACTCCTCTCATTAATTATACTCCTTGTGTTACTCCTCTCATTAATTATACTCCTCTCAAAATTAATGAGATTTCAAAAAGAAACCAAACTACTTTGTGATACTGTAAACGAGTATTGATTATTAATTGGAAGGTGCTGTAAACAGAAACTGGTGCATTACAGTTGTTTCAACTTTCAAGAATAATTTCTAATTGTAGGGCTATACGTAGGTTTATTTTTCTTGTCTTGGGAGGCCTAGATTGTTTTGACTTCATGATTTATTTTCAACTCTGGTCTTAAAAGAGGAAGTGCTTCCATTGCACATTGAAATTCATGGATTGTGCTTTTTATGATAGAGGTTAGATACTCGTATACTGACTATTGATGGTGAAATCAAGAGTTGTGCAAAAAGTTAACCTATGCTATGAATGTCAATTGTAGTGATGATAAAATAATCCTCGTGTATATGTACCAAAATGTGATGCTCTTGTTTTATACTATCATGGGGATTTCTTTTATAATTATTGTTTGCAAGTACATGCTTACGTACTCTTCAAAAGTATATACATAGCTATGTTGTAATACATACTTGTATGTAAATATAGTTGACACAGAAAGGTCAACAGTTGCATTGCAGAGTGGGGGTTCCATGAATGAGGACTGCAGTAATGATCATGAATCATGATATAATCATGGTGTCACATGGGGGTGGCATATTTTTCTGAAAACAATCATTAGATGTCTGAGTTAGTTTTTATTGCCACAAGATCATCATATTATTTATATTTATGTTGGTCAAATTATTTGGGTCCTGTCTCTCTTTCACTCATCCAAACAAGTAGAGAAAATTTTTCATTTTTATCAATTTAAACAAGACGTCTTTTCTTATCTATTTCTCTTTTACTTCCATATCTCTTTTTTTTCCGCTTATTTCTTTCCTCTTTATTTTACTTTTAATTCAACAGAGCATAAAAGTGGAGGGGAAACCATCAAACCCACAGGCAATCCCCAGAATTTGTTGTTATTAGTTGTTAAGGTCTTTCTTCCCAGAAAAAAACTAAGAAATTGTTTCTTATAGAAAAGTGGGCTGTTAGAAGTTATGAGATAATTAAATACTCTATCATGCACTTAAACGCAGTTCTTAGTGGAAAGCTAGTTTTTGAAGTTGAGCTAGCATTGAGGTCAGAACAAAAGAAGAAAGCATCTAAGTTAATGTGATCCTGCTGAATCTGCAGGGCACTTTACCTCATTTCTCCTTATACTTTTTTATGTAATGTATTCTGCCACTATATGTATTGGAATATGGACTACTACGACTAGATGCATTCATGGCATTTTAACTTCATTGAGATTGTGTAACTGTAAAGGGTAATTATTTTCAGTGTCTAAGTTAAATTAAGCCTTAGTCTAGAGTTTCTAAATTTTTCAAATTGATTTTGTTTGATTTTCCATGAAATGCTGAACAAAGCGTGTACATTTTGCTCAGTTGTAAGACACCTTGATCAATGCTCATAGCATATAATATCCTGCTTTACATTAGGATTTGTAAAATAACTTGAAGTTGATCAGCATATGCTCAACAGTTCCTACAATCACTTGGTAGTTGGAATTTGAAGAAATATTAAAAGTTGTTATGCAAAACCTAAAATATGTGATATTCCCTCAGGTAGCAGAATTCCTTGGCTTCAGCTCATGTATCCAATCATGTTTGGAATACTTGGAGGCAGTCCCTTGGGTTGGAGAAGAAGAAGAAGAAAAGGTGGTCTCAACTGTACTACAACTCCAAGCAGAAGGAATTGGAGTCAACCCTGTGCTGAAACGAGTTTCATCCGACATTTCCAATGTCCCAAAAGACACTCTCTCCCACATCATCGACCTTGTTCTCAAAAGCAATGAGGAAAAAGGCCGCAGGGAGATGAAATCCATCGTTCTAAAGCTCCTCAGGGAGAACAACAGTCTTCCAAGCCATGCACGTTCAACCGACACATGCAATGACATGATCTACAGGTCATGCAGAAACTCCTTGGATTCATTAATGTCTTTGTTCAAGCAGGCTGCAGAGCCAGACAAGCCGAGTGAGGACCGCGATCCTGTGGCCAAGTGCATAGCTCTTGAAGCTGATAACTTGTCATGGCTGCTTGAGATCTTGGTTGACAAACAAGCTGCTGATGAGTTTGCAGTGATGTGGGCAAACCAGCAGGAACTGGCTGTGTTGCATGCAAAGCTGCCAACTGTGTCGCGCTACCATGTAAGCTGCCTTTCTGGGAGGCTGTTTGTTGGCATTGGAAGGGGGGAGCTGCTGCCGTCAAAGGACACGCGCCGTCTGCTGCTGCAGACGTGGCTGCAGCCTCTGATGAATGACTACAACTGGCTGCAGCATGGATGCAGATCGTTTGATAGGAAACTTGTGGAAGAAGGAATTGGGAGGACTATTCTCACCTTGCCTCTTGAGGATCAACAGAGCATTTTGCTCTCATGGTTGGGGAGTTTCTTGAAGACTGGTGATAGCTGCCCCAATCTTCAGAGGGCTTTTGAGGTGTGGTGGAGGAGAACTTTCATTAGGCCTTATGTGGAGAACCAAGGTAATGGTACTGTGTCAGATAGTTCAATGTTGCCAAAGCAGCATGAGTAAAAAAAGTGTCAAATGGGATTCTTGAATATCTTTCATTGGTAGTGGAGTTTCATTGTAAAGATGTGTGTTGATTGCAGAATGTGGATTAACCTCCAGCAGCTAACAAGTACTGAACGGGTCATGTGTTCGTTGCATGAGTGACTCTGGATTAATTCTTTGAGGAAGACCTCATTGAATTGATAAATTTCAGTAAATTGGTTTTTGTATAATCTCTTCAAAGAAAGGAATGGAATGGAGTTTAGTTTTTTCCTAATTTGACTGTATAATAGTTAGCAGAGCTATCAAATACTATATTTGGGGGGAAAAAAGCAAGCTAAACGCCTGCTCTTTATAGTTTTTATTTCGTCCTACACCACTCAGCTAGTGGGATGTTCAATTTAATTAGTAGCTTTTGCTTTTTTGTTTTCCTAGATCCTAACATAGCAAGTATTACAACATAAAATATTGTTCTTTTTTTATTTCTTTTCCTATATATGTTTCTCAAATTGTTTACATAAGATATTCTTAAAAGAAGAATGGTAGCTACAATTTTTATTTTGACATTCTCGTTACTATTTGCTGAAATTTATTAATTTTTACAAACTTTGGTAAGATTTACATTTTTCATTTTGTTTTAGTAAATTTTTTCATAAGTATTTATAAGAGAGAAAATGAAATAAATTTTTATATAAGTTAAAATTAGTTTATTTTTAATTTATTAAAAATTAACTTTTAGAGTTTTTAGATAATTTAATATGAAAATTTTTATAAATTAATTTATGCATATGGTAATTTTAATTTATAAAGAAATTTATTTTAATTTTTTCTTACTTTTTTTTATAAATATTTATAGAAAAATTTATCCAATCAAATACTTAATCAGTTTTTCTCTTGATACTCTTCATTTAGAATGTGAAGTCATTGTGCTAAATCTTAGATAATTATGTTTACATCTAAATTAGTTTTTATTTTATTCATTACAACTCAATAGTAGAACAAATATATTTATTTTGTATTCAAAGTTTTAAAATATTTCTTTTTAATTTATGCTCCATCAATGAAAAGATTAACTAATCATGTACAGTTTAGCTTCTTATCGAATGAAATGTTTTATTTTTTTCTGCTTCTACTTTTTACAATATTTCTCTTCATATGCAAAATTACTAATTTTTGCAAAAAAAAATGTAGAAGAATTAAAGTTTTTAAATTGTCACCTAATGATGCATGATATAACACATTTTTAACATAATTTAATTGAAAAAAATCTTAAAATATGTGTGCGCACGAAGAGAGGTTTGATCTTATGTCCATAATCTGAAATGTAATATTTAAATGTATGTCCACACTCGTGCATACCAAACTGTCTAAAGGGACTAATAGTTTATATTCTGGTTATATGAGAGCATGTTACATAGTTTTCAAGTGGATATTCAAATTATATTTTCAAATAATTTTATAAAAGAAATCTATGTTACATTCTGGTTTCAAAGATTTTTTTTTAACTATGTTTTCAAACTTAAGAACGCATGTATAGTTTAAAGTAAGATCCTAGAGTTTATTATGAAATACTCGTATACTTTCTTACTTTAAAAGACTTTTCAAGAGAAAAGTATATTGAAAACCGTAGAATGTCGAAAGAAAACCACACCCTATTTTGGAAAAAATTCCCACCACAAAATCTAAGCAAATGGTTATGATTTTTATTTTGAAAGTTTACCTCTTAATGTGTGGAACAAACAATGAAAGTCGCAAATCACCAAAACACTACAACAATTATGTGACCTCAACTTAGTTCATGTTGTATATTTTGATTGAATATTTTAAAAGGTTAATAACTCATTAATTATTTTAGGAAATAATTTTGAAATTAATCTGAAATTGTGTGATTTCTAAACTTCGTTCAATTTTCTATTTTAACGAAATTACACTGATATTATATATTTAATTTATTTTAGGCTTAAGTTGGGCTTTAATGGGCTTGTTTAAACCTAATTTATTAATGAAAAATGATATTTACACCCTTCTTATTAATAAATACATTCTATTCTTATTTTTTCAATAAAATTTTCTTTTTTTAATAAATTTTCTTAAATATCTTTTCTGATTTATACTTATTTTTCGCTGACCTCTTTCTGTGACCTTCTCTTCCTTGGCCACCTTCTCTCTAGTAAATCCCTTTCAACATCTCCTGAAACCACATCAAGTGTGAACTTCACTATAATATAGACCTTGCAACATATTTAAATTGTCATAGAGAATGGCATACATGATGTTTTTATAAACACCTTCTCAAAATGTCATAGAAAAAAGGAAGGCACGTATACTTATTAATTAGGGGCTTGAATATATATAAAACCTTTGTCAATTAATCATTTTTCAACTAAAACATAGTAAACTGTATATTCCCCTGTTTATTGTGCACCCATTCTCTTTTATTCTTTAAATTATTTTTTCAAAACTAGCTTAGATTCTTGAACCTCGTGTCTTTTGTATTGTAGTCCCTTACAAAATGACATTTTAAACACTGTCCCCTGCAACATCGTTTGCTTCATTCGATTCAACCTGGTGAAGGAAGGATGCAATGAAGGAACCATATGTTGCCACGTAACTATATTTCGGAATTCAGTTTCTCGTAAGGGTAATTTTAGAAAACAAAATTTACAAAAACTTGTATGGGGATGCAAATAGTAATCCACCACCAATCATTTCCTAATTGGGCCCTATCAGGCCTAATGTAGGCCCAATTTTTTTTTCTATTTATAATTTAGTTTCTAATCATTTTAAATATTGAAATTTAATCCTTTTTACTTATTTATATTTTAATTCTTAAACTTTAGAAACTCGCAGTTTAGTCATTTTTTCATGTGATTGACAGACCATCCAGGCCTTATAATAAATTACTATTTCATTTTCTTTCATGACTTTTCTCATCATAAAATAAATTTGCACACAATACCAAAAATCGTAATATTTGAAAATTAAATATATAAATCAAGTAATAGTTATAAATAATTAATATCTAAAATTTAGGGAATAAGAGGACCCATTTCCTCTCCTTTACTATTTCATAGTAATTATTTTAATAAAGTATAATTTTTCTATAATTAGGGTTAAGGAATTCCTAATGAAAACATGTTTTTTTACTATATATAAATACTATATATTAACACTTCCTCTCCTAGGTCGATGATTTTTTTTTCACGACTTTTCTCATCATAAAATAAATTTCACACAATACTACAAATAGTAATATTTCAAAATTAAATAATAATATTAATGATAATGTAATAGTTATAAATAATATCTAAAATTTAGGAATTAAGATGAACCATTTCCTCTTCTTTACTAATTCATAGTTAATTATTTCAATAGAGAGTATTTTTTCTATATTTATGATTAGAAAATTTCAAATTAAAATACTTTTTTAATCTATAAATACAAGATATTAACACTTTCTCTCCCACATCGATGATGTCTATATCTTTTAGTTTGTTTTTAAAAAAAATCTTTTTTTAAATAGCTTGATTTTCAAATTTTTCTACATAATTTTTGCATTAATAATTGTTGTGAAAGTAAAAATTCATTATTAAAGAGGGAGGTGGTGATGCAAATAAAAAATATCTCCTAGATAAGCTTCGCAATTAGGTGGTCTTTGTAACAGAAGAGACATTTAGCGACAAGTTTGTGCTTGTTTGGAGAGATTGTTATAAATAATTAACGTACATTCATTGTACATAAAATATTCATTTAAAACTGCTCTTATACAAGAGACGAGTCACTGTAATGTAGATGGAGAATCCGCTATTTCAACTAATATAATAGTGTATTCTATTTCTTCTCTTTCTTGTAAGGTAGACCACTTAAGATATAGAAGATGTTTTTAACCAACAGTTACATAAACACATTACATTTTGTCCCTGTTGATTCCTGTTGAAATTGAATAAAATTGATAAGTTACTGTCATGCCCACTTTCTGTCCCCGGAAGATTGGCCCAAAAGCGAGACGTCCCCCACCATTGACCCATTGGGCCAAAACAGGAGGAAGATGTTTCCGGCCCAATAAAGGCCAAGGGCAAGCAAGGTCCGGTCCCACACCATATTGAGAAAAAAACCGACGTGGAATGAAAGCAGGACTGCGATCGCAGTAATGGACAAAGTCAAACGTAAAAGCTGAAAATAGGAGACAAGACAGAGCCTGGCAAAGGGAACAAGGCAAATGTGCTTCTGAAGAGGTGAAAAGGGATAAGGAAACGGAGAAATAAGTAAGAACAGAGTCTCTGCGTGGGGTGGAACGCTATCATATAACAGATGAAAATATGGGGAGGTATGCTTGGTAGGGCGACGAGACAAGACGACAATTGTTCGTCTCTGGGATACAAAACCACATAATCGCCACCACATTTAATGCTAAGACGCCCCAGAAGAGACTTGAACGGAAAGAAAGACCATTGCCGCATTAAATGAATATAGGGAAATCACCACCGCATTTATGAAGGAAGATTTCCCCAGATACGGGGAATGAGGGAAAGAGTTCGAACTCGCCTATAAAAGGGGAGGTCGAAATATCTGAAAGGGAGTCTTGGTTTTGAAAAAAAGGAACAAAGAAGAACGAGGGGAAAAGGATTAAGGAGAGCAAGAAAGAGCGTTCAGAGAGAAGGAAGTTGCTCGTGAATTGGAAGGGAGAACTACCGTCCAAAAGGGAGTAGAAGATCGTCTGGATACCAGGTAAGTCATCCCCATTCTCTTGCATGATCCGCCTTCACCACCCTTTCCACCCCCAGCTCCGTCAGACATTCCAGAAACTGGGAATATCGAAACTCACCCGCTAAGAGAACTACACACCTGTACCTTAACTGGTCCCCTTTCTCTTCCGTCCCTTTTACTTTCGTCGGGACCAAACTCCGGGAGGCATCCAGAACCAGTCAGTGGCCGAGACCGCGTACGGGTCCGACATGGCGTCAGACCTGACAACCCCTTCGTCCCGTCCTACACAGAACTACATGGACTTTGACTTCTCACAACAAAGATACGTAGGCATGGGGGAGCGATTCCTCCATCAAGTCCATCCACACACACACTTACCCCTTCCCGGCCTTGTCTAAGTCTACCAAACATATACCCTGAGACACCTGTCCCCTAAAAGCGTCCGTAAGAGTAAGTGTTGTACGAGTTTCCTTTAGTAGGGTAACCATCATGTGATGGACATGACGGAAGCAAAGCATTTCGTCATGTAAGAGACCTCCGAATCCCCTCTCTCTGGTCCGAGACCCAGCCTATCCAATCTAACACCTCCTTCCAAGGTTTTTCTGATGTTTCTAAACAAAAACATCAGTGACGACTCCTTTTCGTGCCACCTTCCGTAGAGGGAGGTCGCGAGCCATCGCGACAGTTACTTCTTAAAAAATATATTAAAAAAATAAATAAAAGTATTTATCATATAAAAAGAGAAGAAACAACTTTAGTCTCCCTTTTATTCAGGGTAAGAATTGTGAATTAATCAAACAATTTAGCTAAACTAAACTTTACTTAACTTATAAAATTAACTTAACTTATAATTCAACTTGAATTTAATATAAATATTTTTTTAATTCGAACTTAACTTAATTTAAGTCTGTGATCAATTTCATTCAATTTATTATCTTAATTCAATTTAAAATTATAATTATTTTACTTATTTTTATTTATTTATTAAAATCATTTTCAAATTAATTCAATTTATTCTGATTTTTTTAACCGTGTGAGAGTATTAGAGAAATTAAAAGACAACTACTTAAGTGAGATAACTACTTGAAGAAAAATTAAAAGATAAATAGAATTTTGTATAAATTAATTTTATGACATAAATGTTAATGAGACAATATTGGTGAAATGTCTCTCCCATAGGTTATCTTCTAATCATATTCTTTTGTTGGTATTAAAAAGAAATGAAAGGTTTAGACTTAAAGAGACTTTTGTGTTGATGTGATTTGATTGATAATACTAAAATATATTGCTATCATAGGATGATCAAATTTTAAAGAAAAATAAAATGAAAAGGAATAAATTGTTTTTAAATTGAGAAACTATATTATATTTATAAAAAGAAGTAAGGAATGGTTAGAAGGGGATGACTTTCTCCAATTTTGAAAACTTTCAAACAGGTAATTATGTTTATTTAAATGAAAAATTAACTACCCATTTTCTCTCTTCCTCACCAAATCTAATATTCCATCTAAACATATCCTTACCCATAATGTGCATTTGCAATTGGCTGCTGAGGCATTATTATAGATATATTTCTTTTGGTTTTAGAATGTTGAGTAGGTTGACTAAACAAATTTGCGGTTAACGAACACCGATGGTTTAAAATTTTATTATACTATAATGTTTAATAAAATTATATATGAAAGTATTTGATAAATATAAAATGATAGAAATAGATATGTTTATATAATATTTGTTTGTAAATATTAATTTATTTTTATTGATAAAAATATATTTTGGATAAAAATAGTTTTTAATTTTTTAATTAATTTTAAACTCTTACAAAATATATTTATAGATAAATGATTTTAAGTAAATTTTTTAGTTTCAAATTTTCATATTGTGTATTTTATTATTAATATTGTATTATTTTAAAGATATATTCAATCAAATTTAAAAATAAAATAAAAATAATATATACTTAAGTAAATGTCATATTTTTATTATGTTAATTTTGGTAATAATTAAAACATCTTAAAGTACAATATTAAAAATAATAAAATAAATAATGTAAATAGTATAATGATTAAAATAAATAATATAATATAAAAAAAATAAACATATAATCCATCATTATTAATATCTTACCATATAATATTGAATTAATTAAATAAATATTGTGAATAGTATAATGGTTAAAATAAATAATATAATATAAAAAATATCTAAAATATAATAATAAAAATAAAATAAAATAAATTTATTATATATCATTATTAATATCTTGAAGTATAATATTAAAATTAAAAAATAAAATTTGATCCTATTTAAATAAAATCTCATCTTATTTAATTTTTTTTTAATAAAGTTAGAAGCTACTATTTTTTAAAAAATGCTAGCATCTAAAAAAATACTACATGTTACTACAAATAATTTGCTTACTAAATACTACTAATAAGATCAAATAAATTAAAAAATTAATAAAATATGTTAGAAACTAATTAAAATGACTTGCAAAACATATTCTAAAGTTGAAATATATATAATTATGCATCAAAAATTAAAGAAGAAAAAGAAAACTGCATGGTATTCTCCAATAAAAAGTCACAGTCAACAGTACACTTTCCTCTAGAAAGGAATTAGAATCGAAGATGAAAAAAATTGTGGTCGTGAGATAATATAACAGTTTATTAAACTGCCAAATATTCTTTACTCCAAGTCACCAAATAATATTCTCCTTTATAACTATTCTGAGTAATAATTTTTCGTCATTTCCGTCTATAATTATAAGTTTTTTTTTTTTGGTCATTTTTATATCTTGGTCGATCATCAAGTATAAAAGAATATATCTTATCCAATTATGTTATTAAAACAAAGAATTCCGATGTAAGAATATAAATTATGTGAATGGAGATTATCACTTATGTTTGTTAAATACTGGTCAATAGATAAGGGTACTGGTTAAAGATTTAATGCTTCAATCAATCATAGTCGAATATTAATAAAATAATAATAATTAAATAATATATAAAATAATATTAAATCAATATAATTTTTAATTTAAAATTAATTTTTTTTTTTCAAAAATCACCTGTTCAAACCAATTTTTTTTTTATCAAATTTTGGTCTGCTTTTATTGGTCCAATAAGTTTTTATTGGTTTTGAAGATGATCCAATATTAAATCAGTCATCTGATCGGTTTCTTGATCGATTCTTTGATCAGATTAGTTGAATCGATCAATTTGACCAGATTTTCAAATCAATAATATGCACTCAAAGTTTCTAACGTGGGTATGGAAGAAGTGGTTGTTTAACCTTGATTTATTGAAGAAAGTTTATTTATTTAAATGAGACAAATTTAAAATTTAAACATAATTAAAAATTTTAAAACTTGAACTCCACTCATTAGCTTGTTTATGATTTGATTATCTTTATCTTTATTAAATTTATCTTTAAATAATTTTTATTAATTTAATATTTAACAAATACTTTCATGATGAAAAGTAAAATAATAACTCAATATAGTTTTAAATGCATAAAAATAACTTAAATTAGAGACAAATTTGTTTATGATGGAATTCATTTTAAGCTATCACTCTTGAAAATAGACATTAGATGAATGATATATATAAGATAATAATAAACAAGATTATAATTTTTAAATAAATATAATAAATAAAATTAAAATTGTATATATATATATATTTATTTATTTATTTATTTGTGTTATTAATATCAAACCTATAAAATTTGATCTGAACTAATGTATAAACTTGAGTTAATTTGTGTAACTAAATAAATAAATTTGAATGAGCAATTCGAATAATTAATGAATTCATTTATACTGACCAATTATTTACACTCCTATTTGGAGAGAAAGAACCGAAGAGAAAGTTCATATGACATCTGTAGTAGTAACTAGGCATAGAAATCTACTTAATTGGGCTTTAGAAGCCCTTTATATCTATTTTCATTTTTATTGCTCAACCGCTATAGTTCTGGGCCTTGGCCCTTGCTCGTAGTACTAATATTTAAAGCTCACGTACTACTGAAGTTGACATAGCCGGAACCTGTAGGCCAAAACAACTAAACAAAACATATCGTGAAAGTGAAGCAAGTAACAAAGGTAAGCCCAGCCCATTTGGTTAGAGTGTTACAAAATAGTCAATAATCAATATACACAACACAAGCACATGTAAGTATGAAAGATATTATATATTTTCGTATAAATATTTTTATTCATCCTTATACTTTATAATTGGAAAAGTAAATACCAAGAAACAGTGTTTTAAAATGCATATTATTGTTCTTTTCTTAAAAAAAAAGTGATAAAAATGGTACGAAGAAAAGGATGCGTAAATAATATTATATGAAGAAAATGACGCGTATAAAATGTGTATGCAGAAGAGAGCTAGAAAAGCACTGGCGAAATCATTCTTAATACACTTTTTCATTATTGGTCAAATTATTAAATTAAAAATAAAATAATTAAATAAAAAATATAACTCAGGAATCTGTGTGATCTTCAGTAAATTATAAGCAACAACAAAAAGTGGTTAAAAGAATGAGCTAGAAAGTATGCTGACAACTTTTTTTTGTATCATTGTAAGAATAAACTTCAAGACACAAAATTACCCGGGTCAATTTAGGTTTAAGATTTCAAAATAATTTTTTAAGGGATGATTAGTTTGAAAAATCGTTTTTTGTTTTTTTTTTGTTTTTTTTTTACTTTGTCTTGGCACTCAATTGAATTGGAACACCATATATATTTTTACTGTATTTTTAGTAAGGTGAGATGGGTATTAGGGTTAGTTGAATCAGAGGTTGGGGAATGAGAATCAAACATTGTCCTCCAGGGAGAGTTAAACAGCACACACACAAGACACATGGATTGAAACATCACCACCGTATCTGTGATTATGATTTGAGTCCTCCTCATGTGAATGTGACATTTTCCACCGTACGATATGGTATCTAATTACCAGTCCAAGTGAAAAAGGAGCTGGAACTAGCTAGAATTTCTGGCAAAGATGCTCCTATCTCCTTCAGATGCATATGCCTCAGCTTTCGCTAGGTTAGAATCTGAATCTGAGGTACAACATTAACATTGTCCCATTTAAACCCTGCTACTGCGGTAATTTTATATATGTCTCCAATCACATAACTCATACTATCTTATATAATTTTTTCAGAGATAGGTGTTTGGTTTAATTTCATGTGTCCTACTCGGAGCTGTATCTGTCCCTAAACCCCCCAAAGTGAACACAAAAAAGCGAGAGACATTCCTTCAGTCTCTTTCATCAATTTCATGTCCACATCACACATGCACCTAACAGAAATCAAATTTGCTTTTAGTTTTACTCTCTATGTGAAACCACTATCTCATGCAAATTCCAATAGTTATGTTTTCTTTATTTTTTTTTATTGGTACAAACTATTTACTGTCTTTATTTAGCTGGTGGTATTTTTTTAATTATATTTTTTATTTACAAAATTTAAACTCAAAATCTTAGTTAAAATGACACATGCAGTACTATTCAAACCAAACGAATGTAACAATGTTATTTCAAAAAGTTATCTACTCCCCACCTTAAAAGGTTTTAGCTGCACGTTAATTTTGGTAAAGGAACAAAAGTTCAGGGGAATCCATTTGCGGGTTTTTCACGCATCAAGAAATTAAAACAGCAGGGCCCGCTCTAACAAGACAAACACATTTTCTTAATTTAATTTTGTAATTGAAATTTCTAATTTTAGGCTCATAGTACAAAAGGAGCCCAACGGTTTCAAAAGGAACCTGAGCTGAGAATGGAAAAATCGAAACGTATTAGATACCAAGAAACATGAGTTGCATAAGAAAGGAACTACAGCACACTTTTTTTTTCCTTATGAATAGTGGTGCCTTCGTTTCTACTAGCTTAATTTCTCCGTTTGTGCAAGTTCCCACTTAACCCCTCAAAACTTTGACTTTGCCTTTTCAATGTTTACTTGTACGGGTTAAATCTAGATTCCTTCTGCATGCATATTTGTTCAGACAACACCTCCAAATAAGAAAGAGGAATTAATACGAAAAGCTAGATTTTACACTCGGGACATGCACCTCTATGAAATGGAATAATATAATCGGCTTTTGTTAACCAATATTATCTATAAGAAAATGGTTAAGAAATTAATAAATACAAACTTATGATTAAAAATCATGATAAAAGTATAGTTTTAGTTAAAACTTTTTAAATTCAAGTATTACTTAAGAATAATAGTTATTAGTAAAATCAGAATATAAAATAATGTAATTAATTAAAGGATTTTCTTCAGTCGAGGACTTGAATATATGTTGAGTGGTCCTGGCCTGACTCTAGATGAATGTGCTCTTTGTAGGCCCTTCTAACCCAATCTTATCCCGCCTCGGCCTTTGGTTTTTCAAAATTGAATCATGCTCATTCATTTTCTGAACCTTTACTTTTACCGAAAACAAACTTTCTCAAGTTTTTCATTTGAATTTCAAGTTTGTAGGTTGCTTTTTAGTTTGTACCGAGTGAAATTAATTAGATCAATTTGCCTTTATCAATTACGAAAAGAATTTAAGAGAAATATGAGTTATATCTCCTTATTCAATCTACACCTAAAGATGAAATAATTTAAGCCTTCTACCGAGTCTGGATCCATGTTATATGATACATTGTCGAAATGCTAACTAATGTAATTGTAGGTAAATGTTTGTGTTAATTCTAATTCTATTGATTGAGTTGAAATAACTTTTGTTTGAATAAAAAAATTGCATAATGAAAATGAACTTATTTTTTATAAACTTTTTCATAAACACGTGTAAGAGAGGAAAATAAAAAGAAAAATAACAAAATAAATTTCTGCATAAAAATCAATTTATAAAAAAATTAATATTAAAATTTTTACAATTAACTTATGCATGAGTTAATTTTAATTTATGACAAAATTTATTTAATTTTTTCTTCTTATAAGTATTTATAGAAAAGTTTATCTAAATAGACCTTAATTTTTTAAAATAAAAAAATTAAATTCAAAAGTTTAATTTTAAACCAAAAAAATTAATATTTGCCTCGCCTGAAGACATACTGTAACAAAAATATTGTTCGACTTGCATGCATATTGCTTTTTGACAATGAACCTCACGCGTCAAAATAATTGAAATTCCAAGACAAATCATAACAATTATGAACAGGATCTGTTAGGGGGGTGATGAGTTAGCTAGCTAGCTAGCTAGCATGCATATGTTAGATTGTTTTTATTCGGATTGAAATGGACCACATGAGTTAGCCACATTGATAATGGATTGAGGGAAGAAATGAAGAAAGTGGTGCATGCATGAGTGAGTAGCTAGCTAAAGTCAAGGAGTGGTAGCAAAGCAGAGCAGTGTTTAACTCAGCAAAATGATTACAAGATTATATGTGCAGCTAGCTAGCATTGGAGGAGGAGCAGACCCGTACTCCTTATCAGAATTCTCAACCTTTGTATGGAAGAGGATTGGTACCACCACGTGGGCTATCCAAACCTTATGTATCTAAGCCATGTTCCCCATTTATTCTTTTACCTAATTTTTCCATTCCAGATAGGTTGGTCCTAAAACTGAATGGATTTATATCACATCTTTAATGTGTTTCAAAACTCAGAAGAAAGAAATCGCAATTCACATTCAAACTATAATTATTAGCTTTTTAGTACATATGTAGGTAAGTATTTCTAAATAATTTAAGTTCAAATTAATTTTAAAATGATGTGATTTATATTTAAATATTTTTATTTTAAAATAAGTCACTTGTAAAATTTATTATAATTTTTTTTTCAATTCAAAATAAATTTTGGACTCAAAATTACCGGAAACTTAGTCTAGCAAAAGAAATGGTGAATCAAAAGTTTGAATCGTCACAAAAAAAAATCCACATTTAATGTCTAAGAATGTCTCAAACAGAACTGTTTCTAAAAAAAACATCCATAAAAAAATCAAAATTTTAACGTGAAATCAAATATGTGGGCATTAATCTAAAATCACATTAAATGGTATTTTAACATTATGCTATATCTGTGAATTCAAACACATTATTAATAAATGTGAAAAATTACATTTAGAAAGGAAAAAAAATCATGTTATCAGTTTATTTTTAAATTTTTAAAATGATATTAAATATAATTAACATATACATGTTTAAATTAATTTTGACTACAAACTTTATGTTAGAACATGCGTTAAAAGAAATGAACTTTATGAAGATTTTTTTTGGAGAATATAAATTTTATGTTGTCAAATGGAATATAAGTTCTGGTTCTGCTTGCTACTGGAACAATAGCGAATCCTTATTACCTCTCCACAAAACAATATGAATAAAGAGTTGATATTTTATGAGATGAAATTTACTCAAAGTATTGGTCTATCTAATAATCTCATTATTTATAATAAGAATTTTCATTGGGGGGACCCAGTATTTGAGGTTGTGATGAGTAGCCAGTCTTCCTTCTGGAATATGGCAAGTGTGGGGCCCAGTCCAATTTGCTGTCATATCCTCCCTGCGACATGCTCATTGGTGCACAGAAGAGTGGGGTTTTGGACGTTCATAGCAAATTTTTGTCGTCTTCATTCCCCCATTGAATGTGCAAAGTTACACATATGTGGCACAGCCAGATAAGACAAATAAACCATTCTAGAGTGGGGATTCCCTTGGTAATCGATTTGGGTGGGGAGATCCAATCTTCTTCATCTCCCGATGTTTAAATGTTCATGAATCAATCAATCTACAATGCTATGTGTTTCTGCAAAGGACCCTACCTTCTCTATCTTGCTGTTAAATGTTAATGAATCCATGACCCTACCATGCATATATTTCCCTCTTCATCATAAATGTTAATGCATAGAAAATAATATAACTCAGTTAAAGTTTGATTCACACATGCATCAATTTCTTCCAACACATCAACATCTCATGTCATCATGAGAATCAAAATTACCACTGAAATTTTGTATAGCTTTAAAGAGCAAAATAAAATTAAACCAAGAAGGTAGCTAGACAATGGCATCGACTAATTAATTCATTCTGAAGATAAGAGCATTCAATTTCAGAAGCTCGTGCATACATTAGTCCATCCTTATCATGACTACTTCATGTTCGCAACTGCCTTATTTCATGGTTTGAATTTACGTTGATGTGTAGATTTTATGTTATGTAATGTATAATTCTAAAAAAAATGTTACAATCAAACTTATTCAAATAAGTAAATAAAACCATGCAGTGCTGATTTTTTTTAATAATATATGTCAATATAAATGCATATTTTGAAAGAAAAATAATTTCCCATAAAGATGTTCATAAAAAAGTTGTACTATAAATATATATAATTACTAGAAATATTTATAACACACTTTTGACGCATTCTTTTCAATATACTATTTATTATCAATTAAATGTTTTGAATATTCCTTGAAAAAAAAAGTAGGCCCAAATTTTATAGTAAGACCCGTATGGAATTTAATTAACTATTAATAAAATTTGTTAAAAAAAATCATTAAAAAGTATATTGCTCAAATAAACTAGCATTGTCGTCACCTAAGAAACTTTGCCCTATCGTGCCTTCCTAATAAATAGAACCGGGATGGTCCATAGAGAGAAACTTTTAGGCATGTTGTCTGCAAAGTCAAGAATTCCAGTAATCCATTAAATTAAATACCTCGGGGTCATGTTGAGGGATATTTTCTGAAACTAAATATTAAAGACAGTGACATTACAGAACCTCTGACCTTCTATTAGTATCTTAACAAAACTTTTAAAAATTTATATCTTCTCTTAGCTTTAGAGATTAAAAGCTGCAATATATCTGTTTTCAATTTCCCACAGCCTTACGAATAAACTATTTTTTTTTTACTGATATATTCCTCTGAAAGTAATATTATTCTATGACCTTCATACATTAAATATAAATATTTTTTCTAATAAAGATTTCAACGTTAGTACGTCGTGTAGTATTAATTAATGTGTTTCATTAGACTCAACTCTCGTTGGCACCTTAGGTAAATTACAAACTCTACGACAACATCTTAATGTAAATCTCAAAATGTTTAATTTTAAAAACTAACTCACATGAGAAATATGTATAGTTAAACATTCAGAAGACAACCTTGATCGGAGAACGGCCGAGTAAATGAATTTGAGGGTGGTGAAGCCATCTTTGTGTAAGAAATATGAGGCGTTTCTCAACCAAGAAGAAAGATATTAGGTGATAAGGTGCTTCTGCACGTGTTTGTTGATTTGAAATTTAGCTTCTCGTATAAAAACTCTTCTCAATATAAATATAAATATGAGAGAAATTATCCAATGTATAAACCGTCATATATAGACCGTCTTAATCAGGAGATGTAGCATGGATTCATGTCGCGCGTGGGGATTTGGTTATTCTTAATTTATATATGCATAAGCACCTAATTCTTTCGTGTTTATAGATATTAATTACTGGTATCTATATTAATATATTTTTTTCAATATATTTTATAAATCTAAAATATCATTAATTATTTTTTTTCTATCTAACCTAATGTAGTGACTTAAGTACCACTAGGTCTATCTTACTTAGAAATGATCTATATAATAGGAGTATTTATGTTTGATATTCAAAATATATAAAAAAATTTCCAGCCAACCATGTCTACGAAACGAGATTAGATTGTCCAGTATGATGAAGAAATATGTAGAAGACAAAAAAAAAAGTATTTTTTTTTTATCTATAACTCTATTTAATAATTGCTACCATAATAATTTATCATATATAAATAAAGAAATATAAATAATGGTATATTTAAGTCTAAATATATAATAATATTTTATATCTATTAAATGTTTCTTAATTTTTGTGTTAACTTTAAGCACTAATAAATATAGATAAGCGGTAGTAATATATAAGTTGTAATTATATTTACAATTTCAATTTTCTAATTGGATGTGTTCTGGGCAAAGAACCAATCATGAATTCATTTTTTTTCATATACAAGAAAAAACGGTGACTGAAAACGACGGTAATATATATTTTTTCATGTTAAAGAAAAAGACAACATTTGAGCCTTTCAACATTATTTTTTTTATTATACAACATTATATATTTCTATAAAATCTTAATAATTTAACTAAGTGTAAAATAAAAAATAAATATATTTAATATCTTAAAATATAAAGATATATTTAATTCTTCTTTTTACGTCTAATAGAAATAAGAATTTTTTTTAAAAAATATTGTACGAAGATTAAATTTATTTATTTTATTCACCAAAAAGTAGTATAAATATTAAATTTGAACATTTGCCCATATTATCACCCATCAACCCCATCAGACCATCTTCAATTGTTGAATATATGCTGGTTATTATATTTAACTGAAAAGGCATACAAGTTGTACTTGCCCAAATTGTGTTAACATTATATACAAGTTGTACAATTCTTTATGCAAACTAGCATAGATATGACGTGATGTAGTTTTTGCTCACACACCAAGTATAGTAGTTAATCAATCCAATTGTCAAAGTATAGTAGTATTACGGAAATGATCAAACAGATTGAAATTAAGGTCAAAGATGGGGTTTGCTAAAAGAAACATTTTATTTCTAATTAATTTTTTTGGAATATATTTAATTATTATTTAATTGTCTTAAAAAATATATGTTTTATTTTTAATAAAATTTTATTTCCACGTATAATTCAAATAGAAGTAATCTATATTTAAAGAAAAAATTAAGTAATCTCTTTTAGTGGGATGATCCCTCCTCCAATTGCTTGCGTAAAACGGATGGGTTAAAGGACCTCATAACTCCATGTGTGACCCATATGTCCTTTTTTCTGAACTAATGTTCTATTTAATTTCATTGTATGTAAGACTCATTGAATGGTATTATTCATTTTAATTATTGCGAACTTTTACAATTTTGTGGTTTAAAAAATATCTTTGTTAAAAAAATGTTTATAACTATCATTATTGAACTAATTTTCTATTCAACTGTGACTTTCTTTTGGTCATACAAAACCACAATCATAATAATATGGTAATATGAAAATACAATGATAGTTATGGTGAAATTATTAAAATTAAATATATAACATAAAAAGTGATTTATGGTAATTTAATAATTTCACAATTTATTTATATGTAAAAGTTATATTCCGTTTTTCATATATAGGTCGGAACAAAATTTTTAACTTTTATAAATTAACATTCTTAATAGTTTATATATCTGAAAAATATTTTATTATCTTCTTTTAAATATGAAAACTTTTTTTCTTATGTCATTTTAAAAAAAATATATAAGTATTTCTTTTTGTACCAAACGCTATTTAAGAGGAAATTTTTCATATAATAAACCAAAAAAAATTAAATTCGTAATTTCAGGCAAATGAACTAACCTTGCAAATTTGATTTTGATGTTATTTTTTTTAAAATTATCTCAATATAAATTTAATTTTAAAATGTTTTAAACAAAAAATAAATTAATTTAGATTTAAGTGCAGTTTTTGATTTGAATTTGATGTTATTTTTTTAAAATTATCTCAATATAATTTTAATTTAAAATTTTTAAACAAAAATTAAATTAATTTAGATTTAAGTGCAGTTTTGATCTCTTTACTTTCAAATTTATGCAATTTTTGTCTCTTACTTTTAATTTATTGATTTAGTCCCTCAATTATCATAATAAAAACTGGACCCCTTTCCTAACCTCACATCTAAAAAGTAACATTTTACTTAATTGATACTTAATTGATATATAAGTAATTGATAACATAGAAATAATATTTACAAATCAAAATATTTAAAAATAAATAAATAAAATTCATATTAGAGTTTTCGTGGGATTTTTCACATTTTTTTGTTGAAGTTGTATTTGTCCCTACTTGGAATAGTTTCATAGAGAAAATAATGCCTTTTCACTTTTGTCAGTCTTTCAATCAAGTAAAACATGATACATATTAAATTTTGTTACAATTTGAATGTTACACTAACAAACTGATCGAATTTTAACATATGATAAATTTCGAGAATTAAAATCATTTCATAGGAAATACGAGACTAAAGTTGAACAAATAAAAAAATAAATGAATCAAAACTATATTTAATTCATTAATTTAAAGTTTGAACTATTAGAATTACAGTCTTCAAATCAATTTGCTTTAAATTCTCCATATCTCATCATTAACAATTGTTTTTTATCATATTGAACCTTTACACCTTACTAATACTAGCCTCCCACTGTCATTCACATTTATGTAATTTAGAATACGCATAGACAAGCGTATCCTATATCCAAGAAATTAGTGTGTGACTATCAATTTCTAAAATTTCTTATGTAATTTAGACAAATAATTATAATTTTGAAAAGGAATTGTGCAACAAAAGTAATGGTAAAGATATATAAAATAGGTAAAGACAAATGAAGCAAGTAAAGGTAAATAATATATATAGAGAAGATTATATTTAAATTTTGAATTAAGAGTTATGATTTCACTTATTTTATTCCCTCTCAATCCTATTTACATGGAATTTCTTAAAAATCCACTCTCCCCTTGTTACTGATTTTTACCTCTTAATGTTATTTAGAGACCTTAGTCTAATACTCTTAATATTCTTTGTCTTAGGTTGGTTTCTAGTTGGTCATATAGAAACACACATTCAAGCAAACATTAAGATTATAGAGGTTGATTAATAAATAACCGAATCAGAAATTTAAGAAAAATTTTGGTCATGCAAATTTTCTAAATTTAATTATTTTATGGTCTACTAACTAATTTTGGTATGATTGCCTACTAATTAGTTGATTCAATAATAGGGTGATCACTACTTCACATGATTAATAAAAATAATAAAATAGTTCAATCAAAGAAGGGCGAGAAATAAAAAATTGCATTCAAAACTAGGATCAAGGGTTTAATGCATAGCTAAAAAATACATAAAGTAGAGAAGAAGGACTTGTTGGAATTAGGAACTTCGTTCTTATGCTCCGCACTACAACTTAATCTTGTTACAACTCTCAATGCTCTTAGAGAGCTTCTAAAACTGGAGAAAACATAAGAGAAGAGAGAAGGAGAGACTAGAACTCTATAAAGACTAGGATGCCTCCTTGTGCTCCTTGGTTTCTGCCTTTTATATTATGCGAAGTGAACCTCCTTGATGGACTTGCACGGGTGTGCAGAGTGGAGCATGACCATGCTGAATGGACGTGTTGCATGTCTTTTATGCTTGTTTATGAGCATGCTAGGATTGTGCACGATCGTGTTAAATGATTATGGGATGAGCAAAGACGTGTATAAGTAGAGCACGACCGTGCTGGTTTGTTCTAGAGTGGAATGAGTGTACTGGGTAGAGTATGACCGTGTTAGTCTTCTGTGGGCTTCCTCTTTTTGGATTGAAAATGCCAACTTTTGTCATGTTTTCTCCTTTTTCTACTCATGGGCCTATATTACATTATACTCAAAGAAAAAGTAAATTATGCATGATAAATGTTAAAAACAATGAAAATTTCACCCAAAAATTCATGACATTAATATACATAATTTTGGTTTATGACACATATATATGAAGTAGAAGTTTATACCACAAAGTTATTTTTTCTATTCTAATTCTCCATAACCAATTACCTAATAATGCAAAATTAAAAGCTCTAAGATTCTTAATCCCTAAACCTCTTTTTCCTTTTCTCTACACACATTTTCCTAAGTAACCTAGTGTATTTTGTGTTCATCCTCATAAAAATTGGTTAGAAAGATATTCATGTAAGGAAATTCTACCTTTCAAAGCCTTGAAGGAAAAAAAAAAGAGATTAAAAGTGATGACAAGGTTGACTTTAATAGAACAACCCTTCTTCCCAAACATATATGTTTTCTATTTCAACAAGATAGTCTCTTTCGCACCTTATCAATCTCTGGTTTCCAAATAGACGACTTTCAATGGTTTGCCCTAATGGGTAATCTAAGAAGAAAAAAAAGGTATAACAACAACCTTGTAGTCCAAAAACCAGGCTTCCTCGGACAACATTGGTTATTTACATGAATTCCTAATAAGATACTCTTGTTAAAATTCACCTTTAAGCTCGACCCCACCTAAAAAATCTAGAGGATCACCTAAGTAACCCAAACATTCTTGCTAGTCCTCTCCCCTATAATAAATGTGTCATCTACAAACTGTAGGTGAATTATGCTTTAATACGTTGAAACCATCTTGTAACTAGAAAATGATCTAAATTTATTGCCTTAACAAACATCACACTCAACCCTTCTATAACAAGGAGTAAGAAAGGGGGAAAAGGATCCCCTTTTGTTAATTCTCTTCCTACATTGAATTTGTTAGTTAGGTTGCCATTAACCAAAACCGATACTATAACTATGGATAAACATTCTCAAATCGAAAAACATGATTTTGTTGGAAACCCCATCCTCATCATCATATAGTCTAGAAAATCTCAGTTGACGGAGTTGTAAGCCTTTTCAAGATCAACATTAAAAAGTAATGTGTCGTTGTTCTCCCTCTTTGCTTCATCTATCAACTCATTTGCTATAAGTACTTCATCAGAGATTTGACGTACTCTTTAATAAAGGTTGTTTGGCATTCTGATATCACTTGAGCCAACACTTTTCACATTCAGTTTGCTAATAATTTAGCGAGCACCTTATACATTCAGTCAATAAGAGAGATATTAGCCTAAAATTCCCCACTTTCTATGGGTTGTCTTTCTTAGGCATCAAGACAATAAAAAATTATTAGATCCTCTGACCAACCTACCATATTCCTTAAAGAAATTCATAAAGTCAAATTTGATAGTACCCTAGAATTCCATCAGAAAATAAAAGTTAATATCATCAGTTTAAACCTTCACAATTCTTTTCATCTCATCTTCGATGAAGGGAACCACCAAATTTGTTCATTCTAAGAATGAGTGAAGGACAGGTTGAGTCGAGTTTATCTTTATCCTAATCCAATATGAAATTTTGATTGAGTCATTTATTCAAACCTATACCTGACCCAATCAAAACCTGAAAAAAACCAAACAAAACCAGATCAACTCGACTTCTTAATGTAATGTATAAATCTTAATATTATGTATAATTAAATCATATAATAAAAGAAGTATAAAAATTAAATCAAATAATTTTATAATATATATTTTAAAATAAATATTATTATTATCATTGTAAGTATAATACTATGTTATATAAAATTATATTTATTAAATAAAAAGTTTATTATTTATATACAATTGTTAAAAATTATACTTTTGAAGAGAATATAAGACATTGGACTGAGTTCGGACAATCAGAAGCATAACTTGAACTTGTTATCAAAATATACTATATGTAATTTCAAAATCCAAACTGGTCTAATCAACCTCAAACTAGGTCAGGTTGAGTTATGTTTACCCACAGTTCATTTTAGTTATGATATTTGAGCAATCCTCGTGGAGCCTAACCTTAACTTGTGCCATTTTGATAATGTAAAATACTTTTGAAATGCTCCTTAATCTTATTCTTTAGCTCCAATGCTCCTTCCACTTGAAACCCCTTCAAAGTTTAGACTTAGGATTTCCTCCCTTCTTATCGTCTTCACAATGCAACCATGGAAAACTTTGAATTTGAATAACCGTCTAAACCTCGACTTATGCCCCATAATAAGCTACATTGCATATTTCATATCTTTTCAACTGATTTTTTAATAGCTTCAGTTTCTCTTTCAAAATATATGACTTCTAACCCTCTACTTGTGCTGATAACCAATACACTCTCACAAATCCATGTACCTAGGAACCATTCTCCACCAATTTAAGAATCAAAATGGGTTAGGCTTCCAAATCTACCTCTTCTTTCAAAACGATTGCACAATGGTTCGACACAATCCTCGGTTACCCTTACTGAAACAAATTACTCTACGTATTTAATCACATTTCAAACAATAAAAATTTATCCAATTAACCTTCTCATTGAAGACTTATTCGCCTTATACCATGTGTACTTCTTCCGGGTAATTAAGAGGCAAGACAATTATCAGAACCCTAAGCATTTCACTAAAAAAATCGATGTAAAGTTAGGAGAAATTATCTTATATATGTGCCTGTAGAGAAAACAAAATCATAAGCCATTTCACTAACAAAACTTTCTTCCTTTTTAAATTTTTTCTTTTTATCCTTTTATTATCATGTTAAATATTTGAGACGTATACATAATATATTTGTAAAAAGATTAATTGAGTTTAATTTCACAATTTACGTAAAATAAAAAATAGAAAGTATTATAAATAATCATATTATACATATCAATATGTCCTCATTATTATTCAATTATTCAATATGAATTCATCTACATAGGTAAATGAAATATTCTTAGTTATTTTTTTACTTCAACATTTTTAGCTATTTCAGAAATCAAGACATCTAGCAAATTTGTGTAATTATTAAAAAAATATTTTGAACAGTGTGTTATAAAAGACCATGGTTTCCTTTTCACGTTGTATTCTTGTTTGAAGACTCGGTTTCATTATTTATTACATTGTCTATTACCTCACGCATATATATCAATAGAAGATTACAAGTTCACCCTTCACCATATTGTTATTCACGTTAGATAATATTAACTCCGGTGAAATAAATATTTAATTTATCAAACTAATAAAAATATTGAATTAGTTATTCTTAATTAATAATATTATATATTTAAATTTTATTCTAAAAATATAATAAAATGTATCCATCAGTAAAAAATAAATGACTAATTAATAAACTTCATAATAAATTATGAGTATAAAAAAATTAGCAATTTATATATTAAAAAAGTAAATTTATTATAATTAAGACAAGAAATTATTTTCATTTATTTCTTATATATAAAATCAATCTAACACTCGATGATCAATAGTTTTTCATTATATAACTTAATTCATAATTCAAAAAATCAAATAAAAATACATAGAACAAATCAAAATAATCAAGAAAAAAATATATATACCAAAGATGTCAATACCTATTAAATAAAAATAAATGCATAATAAATTAAACCAAAATAAATAAAAACTCACATGTCCAAGTTCTCTATAAAAGAAAAGCCGATAAAAAAAAACCCTAAGATGGCGTTTGGTTGGTTTATTATCAACTTTTCTTCTTAAAAGAAGAAGTTAGACTAAATAGTCCCATACAAGAGAAAACAAACCAAATTAAGAAATTTTGAATAAGTTACTGAAGAAGCTTATTAATAACTTGCGCGGAGCTCTCTAGCAAAACCCCCTCTTCGAATCATACGAGTAACAATTTTCCTTGTCTATCATTTTTGTTTCTTTATGCCTTTTTTAGGTTGCCAGCAAAATCTCCTTCTTTTGGTTTTATGTACATCAGCTTCCGTTGGGAGTGTAATATATATATATATACCCAAAGTTACAAGAATAAATTAATACAACACTATTATTTTTGAAAAAGAACACGAAAATTTAAAAATTATAAAATAACATGTATTTACCCAAAATTTTTGCCATTTTTGCCATTTTCGTAGTCAATGTTTTACTTTTACCAAAAACTAAAAAATGAGGCTAGAAAAAGTAAGATAACAGGGCATGCAAGGCATGGTCGAAAGAAGAAATAATAAAAAAAGATCATAAATATTTTGTAATGAGATGAAAAAATAATGAAAAAAAGACATGAACTTATCTATAATTTCTTCTTTTCTCTATTTTTTTTAATTAATGGTGAACCTTTGTAGAAAAATAGAAGAATTAGACGTGCAAAAGGTAGTTGAAAAAAAAAAGAAAAAGAATTAAGAAAAATATATAATAGTCATAATTAGCGTAATTAACTTTAAATAATATAATTACGTTAGCTATCTAAAAAAATTAATTAAATTAATTAAAAAGTCTTAATTACCCTAATTAATATAATTATGTATTTTTATGAATTAAAAAAAATCCAGCTAAATTTTAACAAATAAAATGATACTTTCACGTGGCATATTCTTACGTGCAAAAACCTTCGTTTATATATTAATTTATATATTATCTATATAATTAAAATGAATTGATTTCTATGTTACTTTTATTCTTCTTATTAATTATTTCTTCTCTAGCCTAGCCTTCATACCCTTAAAAAATTTATAAAAAATAATTAGGTAAAGTCTGATGAAATTAAGTTAGAAAATAAAAAGTGAATATAGGGGATATGAGAGTGATGATATGCTATTCTATTAATTAGATAAAGTCCTATGAAATTAAGATACAAAACCTTACATACACGGGATAAATAATAAAAACGTAGAAAACAAGCTACTATACAGTTACAAATTAAGATCACCACAGATCCTACCTAGCCAGCTGATAATCACATATAAAGGCTACCTTCACATTTCGTATTCCCTTCTTCCTTTCCTTCCACAAAATGCAAATTAACAAGGGGTAACTAACATCAGAGACAAATTAAGTGGTGGAAAAATGGTTTCTTTTGATATACCATATCATAATCATATTATTATAATAATAATAATAATAATAATAATAATAATAAAGCAACCTCCTATACGTATCATTATTATCTTTATCATGTGAAGTAATATAGGGAATTAAGTTTAATTAAATGCCTCCAAAGTCCCTAACGGAGAACGGAGTTTTCTCCGGCATGTTCCCGGCGTGACGGAGCCCTAGTGTGAGTGACACGTCACCGGCGGTGGTCCCAAACCTAATCATAGTGGAACCAATGTCAGAAGCGCCAGAAGCGGTCCCAAAATCCGTCGCAACCAAGCTACCGTGCCTGCACGATTCGTCGGCGACCATGGACCTGCCGTGCGGGGGAAGGTCCGACGGAGGCGCCACCTCAGAGGCGGTGGCGGTGACGGTGGTGGCGGAGTTGGGTTGCGTTTCCGAGAATCCACCCTGTGGCCTATTATTTAATGCTGCGAGTGAAGGGTCGCTTTCACTGAAATCGGATCTTTTGGCTGTTGGTGGTGTCGTCGCTGTCGATGTTGTTGGTGGTGGTGGCGCTGTTGCTGTCGATGCCGTGGTTGAGGGCGTTGGAGTTTGTGCCAATTGGTGGCCACTGTTGCTGCTGCTTTGGTTTCTCTCTCTCTCTTCTTCTGCCCCTTCAGCTTCTTTAAGTTCTTGTTGGTACATGTCTTCCACCATGGGTTTCCACAAACGAACCCTCGCATTAATGAACCAGTTTGATACCTGAAAATGCAACACGTTTAATCCATCCATCTCCTTAGTATACACCCATATACTACCTATTACTATATTTTACACTCTCATGCTTTGTTAATAACTGTGCCCCAACATTTTATTCATGTGTCTACTCACATCACATGCCTTTGCTAAATTTGTCACGTTTTTTATACTAAATTTTTTACATTATCTTTAAACCGACTCGCACTAGTTAAATTATTAAATAACTAGTTGTGTTTAGCAAATACTGATAAAATGATAACAGATTATTGTGTTGGTAACTCATGTAGAAAAATTGTAGTGTATAAATTAATGACAAAACAATGAGAAGTAAGTTCCATCACGCATATACATAGATACACATAAAAGTATAGAAATATGCATGTGCTTGTTACACTTGGGATTGGTTAATTTTAGATAATGGTAGGATATATATGGCATGCACAACCCAAACTATGCATGTGATATTGACCTTGATCAGTTCTATATTTCCACAAATGTTTTCAAAATTTTGAGGGAGTAACCGAGAGGGAGAGGGAAATAATAAATGATAAGATAAGGAAGAAAAATATATATAAAATAAATATAACAATTAGAGTATAAAAAGAAAATTAAATAAATAATTTCTACTTTTAATTATTCAACAATACTATGGGCTCTAGGAAATTAAAGAAGAAAAGGAAACAGAAAAGATTGCTTTCTGAGTCATTGCCGTTTGTCCCTCCATGATAAATTGTGATTAGGCCATGAAATATCTTCTGTGTGGCGTGACACATAGGACAGCGAAATGACAGATGTGAATGATAATGCAATTATATATAGTATACTATAACAGACAAAGCTATTTATCAGCAGTTTCTTCTTAGAAGCTAGGAACAGTGCTAAGTATTGTGACCAAATGTATCTATAGATTCCACACTGTGTAGTCCTTCCTCATTTCACTGACTCTTATAGGGTGTAGGGATGCATATAATATGTAGGAAGTTATTACCCGATTTTTCTTTTCCCCCTAATTAGATGTATGCTAAAATGTAACAGTAGCTTTTTGGATTTTGGTTGTTCAGGGAAAATACAAGGTACACTGTTAATGCAGAATTGCAGATGTACAAAATCCATTAAGAAAATATACAGGAGAAAGTACTGTTTAATGAAATTTATCGATACCACATTTGTATATATGTAATATATATCATTGTGGAGGGCCTGGAGGCATAGTTTTGTTATGTCTTATGTCTCTGACAGTTTTGTGTACAAAAGACATTAATGATTCAGATAGAACGTGCCAAAATCAAGAATAGGCCTTATCTTATGAGAGTGTGATATTCTAAGCTAGCTGATTATGCATGTAAAGAAAAGTAAACTAACTGGTGAATTGGCAGACAAAGTTGCATGACTACGTAAGATGGCATTAATTAGCTGAGTATACAAGGCATAAACATGTAAGGAATTTACCACGACCAGATTATGATATCTCTCGAAAGATTATTTATTTCCCTTATTTATGGTCCCCATTGTGTAGTTGGGAGAAGTGAAGCCAATTGATATGAGAGAGAAAATGAGTGCCAGGGAGACCGAACGAGATTCCAAAACACCATACTTTAATTATTTTTTAAATTGAAAAAAAACAGCAAAACAGCAAAATTTTCATGTCTTATTGCCTCTGTACTTATGCCTGCTCTTTCAATTTCAGAATTTATGTCACCAAGGAACATCTTAATTTCAGAATTTATGTCACGGAAGGAAAAGAATCTGAAGTAAATTAAAAAAAAAATGTAAATTCTATCCCCCAAAGAAATCTAAAGAAAACAATATGAAACCCTTAAATTTATTTATTTTTTCTTTTGATAGAAAAAGAAAATGAAAGAATTAAACCGACGTTGGTGCTTGTGTTTCTGAAAAGGGTAGATAAAGAGAGAAACAAAGGCCAAAACAATGTAAGTTGCATCTGAACTTACTGCTGGTCCCTTCTCTTAGATATCTTGTTCCATTTTTCTTTTTCTTATCATGTATGTGGTCCGTGCATGTAATTAACTATTATTACTGTGCTACACAAAAATTGTCTCTTTCTCTTTCTATTGTGGAAAGCTAAGAGTGGAGGGGACGAACCTGATTTCTCGATAGCCCAGTCTGTCGTGCCAACAGATGCTTATCTGCATCGCTTGGGTACCTGAGAAAGAGACCAGAAAATGACATCAGAGTCCTTGCCTTAACCGTATAAAGAGACACCCAGCTTTCTGTACCCTTAGCTGAGCATGAAACCTTTCTTTCTGTCCCTTCGTGGGCGTGAGAATCTAAGAGAAACAAAGAAAGATCTACGTCCTAGCTGCCATTGCAGAAGTAAAGTAGATCGCTGTACACACTGACCACTACTCTCTCTACTTTCTTTATCCCACTAACTCACCCCCTCTTCATTGCATTTACCTCTTTCCATAATCCCATGCCAATTTTTAACACCATATATTTAAGCATGTTCAACATTATTCTCATCTGATTCTTATTAGCAAAATGATTACGTAATCTTGACCAATTTTTACATGTGATTCTTGATTACACAATAATTTTTTAATAATAATTAGAATTTATCTATTAAGAGAAAAATGGACACAAATTGTTGATGACAGTGAGAGAGAAAGAGATAGCAAGAAATTGCAGTTAAAACAATAGATGTGTCTACATACATGCATGTCTATCTTTACAGCTTTTAGCTGTCGAGCTTACATGCATCCCAAGGAGTCTGCAGTATTAATGACTGTTGTAAACGATCCTATGCATAATGGCTTTTAGATTCCCTCTTTCGGTCTTTCCCTCTGCGACTCTTTTTTCCCTCTTTGTTAATTAACGGAAGCCCTGCTACTTTTTTTTCCTCTTATTGATCGCGGTATATATCCATCGTATTGTGTGTTATGCTTTTTTACATTTTTAAATTAAATGTCTCGGGTGTCCCTCTCCTTCACAGTCTCGCAATCATTAACTGCCTTTTCCCCTCTCGTAAGTCTAACATGCCCCATTTCTCCCCTAATTATATCTAACTTAAATTACACCACATCCTACCCATATAACTTTTTCCCTCTAAAGATATTTCCCAACTCACTCTTACAAAATAAAAAATGAGCTTTATGATAAAACATAAAACCCTTATTCATACAAGTTATCTTACCCTATTCAACACCATGATGATCCACTTATTTTCCAAAAGATTATTTTTGAATTTCACCTTTTAAGTTAAAAAGATATAACCAACAACAAAAAAGATGAAGATATATAGTATACTCATATGTCAATTGTAAGAATGACTTGTTTTATATAAGAAAGTAATAATGAGAGAGAGAGAAAGTGAAGGAACGTACGGATGGAGGAAATGCTCGAAAAGCCAGGCTCTCAAAATGTTGACAGATCGTTCTGGCAAGCCTCTCTGGGGTCTCCAAGCTTCCTGTTCCATCATCCCCATCTGATGAAACGCCCTTTGCTGCCTTAGGCTTTGTTCGAGCATCTTAAGCCTTGGAGTCTCTCCTTTGGTCAAGCCTGAGTTCCCTGCCCCGTCTTTCTCTCCAAGAAGCTCACAACTATGCTTCAGCTGTGCTGTTATCGCATCCTTCAGACACCTGAAGTGACGAGACATTGCTTTCTGCGCTAGCGCTGTGTACGGCACCGCAGCGCCGAAACCCATCACCATGTCGAACGAGTTCACCACCATGTGCATTTGCTCGCAGTAGTGGCTGTATCTTCGGTCCACCTGTCAATTCCCAAGAATAACCTTTAGTGTTTGCAACGTCAAAAATGATATTAATGGACCGTGTTGTGGTTATTGATTGTTACGATGCAATGTTGACAAGAACCACCTGTGACCGTACATGCATGCTCTCATTACTCGTTTTCATTGTGCGGTTTGTGAAAAGCTGGACGAACTAACCGGCATTAATTAAGGAAAGAAATGGTACATGAATGGTTTAATTAAGAATACGATACATGGGAGTTAATTCACTCATGCAAATAGTGAAACAAAAACACACGTGTGTCTAACTATACTACATATATATGACTTTTTTTTACTCAATAAAAAGAATGCTAGGGAGGAGTACTTGTTGGTATAAACAGTACGGTGAATGCGCATGAAGAATGTGCTTGTGTTTCTTTCCACTGTTATAGAAAAGTTAAATTAAGAAAAAGAAAAGGGTGTTCTCCCCGATATCAATCCCTCCCCGGTTATCTGAGATATGAATAATGGCTTTCGCTGCAATATTACTATGATGGGTATGGATCTGAGGGGGCATTGGCATTTCTAACAACTTGCTATGTAATAGTATATATGATTGGTGATTGCCTTCCATCTGTTTGGTGAGTCTTAATAATCAGAAGAAACGTCGCTTCTTGATGGACGTATTCTCCTATAATGGTAGTGTCCCGGTTTCGCACTTTCACCAAACTATATATTTTTTTCATTTGTTGAAAAAATAAACTGAAAAATAAAAGACTCTAAGATCTTCCCACCAATCGAATCGGGAGATTAAAAAAATGATCGACTCACGATTAAAATAACGATCAAATCCTCACCAACTGATCCTAAGAAGTGGAACCCTACTATACCAGCCGGCTTTTCATTTTGTTGAATTTTAGATACTCGCTGGAGAACTGTGTTTTATTAATAGACTAAAATAAATAATTAAATTGGAAGACCTTGACTCTAGAAGAATGAGAGAGGGTAAGAGGAGTAGAGAGAGAGAGAGAGAAAGGTTACATGCCTCGTCAAGCATGGTAAGAAGTTTGACCTTCCTCCTTTGATGCTCAATCCTATCAGCTGCCGACAAAGGAGGAACATCCTTTGATGTAGACGAAGAAGCACCGCCGCCACCCCCGCTGCCTCCGAGATTGGAGCTAGGGTTTGATAGCTGCCTATTGAACTTGTTCTTCTTGAACTGGCCCCTCCCAACACTGCAAAACTCTTCAAGCAATTCCTGAGCTGCCTTGACGTATTTTGAATTCCTCAACGCATTCACCACACCTAACGATGATGTTGACGAGGATGCTGCCCCAAACCCAACATGTCCCTGGTGGTTCTGTCCCAACAATGCTTGGTGGTGATGACCCCCAAGAGTAGTACTTTTGTAAGAAGAGGGTCCTCCACTTGCTTGATTGTAATACAAAAACCCGCTATCCCCCATCCTCAGTTCCTCCGCTTTGGCGGCTTCTAAAGAGGAGGACAAAGATAAAGAAAGGCCCTGACCATGACCATGACCATGACCATGACCATGACCAGGGCCTTCCATGACAGTACTTGGTCCTCCTTCTTGGGCCGTATCGGGGAGCCACGTGAATTGACCAAAAGACCCACCCGAGCCGGGAGGGAAAGTGGGGAGCAACATGTGGAGAGTAGAAGAAGATGAAGGAGGAGGAGGAGGGGAAGGGGATCTGGTGGTTTGCGGGTTCATAAGGAAAAGCTGCATGGCAGCTGCAGAATCTGCATTAATACTTGAAATCTGATGATGGTGGTGGTTGTGTTGATGATGATGATGCTGATGCTGAACTATGCTGCTGCTACTGTCACGGCTATTTACACTGCCATGATGATGATGATTCTTCGAATCTCCCAACGGTCCCAACCCGGTTAACATCCCTTGTCTATTTCCGTACCACTCGCTGCCACCACTGCCCACTGTCCTGGCGGAGGAGCGAAACGTCGTCGTCATTGATTGTTGTTGTTGCTGTTGTTGATGTTGTTGCTGTTCTAATAATTCGGCGGTGCCCGGAGGAAAATTGAACATCTCCGATAACATCCCGGCGGTTTCGTACACGGGGAGGCTCCCCGATTCGTCTTCCTCTATGGGAACCAACGGAGGTTGCTGCTCGAAGCCTTGCACCCTCACTTTGTCCCTCCGAATCTGCTGTTGCTGAGGGTCTTGGTGCGTCATCGCAGTAGCCGATCTTTCGAACCCATTCGGGAAGCTGAAGATTCCTTGGTGGTGGTAATCTTGGGACATAGAATTGAAATGGTTTTGGTGTGTCTTCGAGTGTGAGAGAATAGAAGCAAGTGATGACGAAGGTGTGGCTATTCCCATGTTAAGATCTTGCTCATCATCATCATCATCGTCATCATCATCCTCTCCCTCGCCTTGTGAATAATTGAATCGGTTATGGATTAAGCGAATCTGTGAACGAACAAACAAAGAAACAACCACATCAATTGAAGTCAATTATATAGGAACCATAGAGATAAAATGGAAAGAGAAAGAGAGGAAAAATGGATATTTATATAGGCTCCTCTCATCTTCTTCTCACCTAAATGGTAATTTTCCTTTTATCATCACTTTCAGCCTTGTTCATCATCTCATGTGTATATATATATATACACATATGTGTACCTCTTAGAGCTGAAGAGTATGAAAGGATGTGAAGCTCTCAGATATCGTTTTCCCTTCTGTGGTATTGAAAGCTTCTTCAATTCTCTCTCTCTCTCTATCTCAGGCACACTCTCTTACATATATACACGCACTCTCTCTCTCTCTCTCTCTGTGTTGTCGCTCTGTCGTCTCTCGTCTCTTTCTTTCTCTTTCGCTCCTTTACTTTCTCTTTGTTGCTCTTTGCAGTGAGTGTTTTTGCAATCACCTTGTGGAAAAGGAAAGATGGAACTTGCACACAATATATAAAATTGAAAATGGAGGCTTCGGGGGGGGACTCACATATCTGTCTCAAATAAACGCAGTGTGTGCGTGAGAGAGAAGAGAGAGAGAGAGGAAAGAGAAGCGGTCGCTGTTCTTCCTCTTCTTCGAACTTTCACCTCCTCCTTTAGTATTTTTTCCCCCCCACCAATAATGTCTTCTTATATTTTCTTTTATTCGACATCACAGAAAATTAACGTATGTGGTAATAAATCGCAAGCAAAAGAAAATATTCATGGTGTGAAATGACGACAATGACCTTATCTAGCGCATTAGTAATAGATATTGAAGGAACGAAAGGAACACAGTTGTTGGGATTACAAATCATAACCTCCAAATTTAAACCGCCAAGTTATAATAATTAACGGTATCTTACGTGATTTGTAATTATCTCCATCTTTCACATATTTTTTTATATGCGCATATTTCAAAAATATATTCCAAAATTATATAAAAACTTTTAAATTGTCTCATTTTTTAATATTATTTTCCTTTAAACTGAGGTTGCAGAGGAAAAATACTAGCAACTAGAGAATATTAAGAGAACATTGTACTTTGTCTTAATGAAAATATTTTTCTGAAGATGTTACGAGTGTTGGATTCGGTTTTGGTATGATGAAATGTCTATAATGTCATTGGCAAGTGTTGGATTTTATTGTAATTTGAATACGTCCTTTGGAAACCAACGCAAACTACGGAATAAAATAAAGATAAGGTCAGTACAAAGTCATCTCAATGATCCAAACTACCCCCATCTTTTTGATGCGTTGGAATGGCCATAATGCCCTAGATAATCATTGCGGATTGGGCTCATGAGGCCCATAACATGGAAGGGCATTGAGGTTATTTCACTGTCTACTAATTCATTAATTAATAGCCCAAGTCATGTAAGATAGGGAAAGAGAAGCAGATGAAGGGGAGAGAGGGATTTTGATAAATAGGGAAGGCTAAAGAAAGTGGATGGATGGCACGTGCCATTGGATGGGCAAAACAGACAAGTTAGGTTTAATTGTGTGGGAGACATAGTTTCTGAAAAGCACCCATAACCGCTTTAAGGTTTGGCGCTGTCACTGAGAGCCATGTTCGTTTTCCCTTTTGATGAAGCCTTGATTTTTACAGATGTTTTTTATGTTTCGCCTTCTCTTACCTGCATTTAATTATAATCTTAGAATGGTGTTAAGTGTTAACTTTAACTTCTAATCGTCATTCATCACTACGGAAAATGAATGATATGCTAACTTTTTTCTTTTTTATAATGTAAGGGCCATCAACCGGTAACTAAAATTTTCTATTTTTTTAAATAAATTTGTTGGTAATTGTAGATAGGTTGTTTCATTCTAATAAGATTTTTTATACATCATTCAAATATTATATTTTTAAACACATATTTAAGAAATTTAAATTCAGGAACTAATTTTAGTTGGTAAATGATATGCTAGCTAGATGTAGGCACACATTTAATTTTATTAATATATATATATATATATATATATATATATATATATATATATATATATATATATATATATAACTGTGCGCATTTTTACATGGGTCTATGTATAAAATTTACAATAATAAAGGTTAGGGTGTGTGTATGAACTAATATGATTTCCCAATTTAATTGGGTCAATGGTTAATTTAAAAAATTAAGGTTTTGAAATTATATTTGATATATTTTGAAAATAGATTTAGATTTTTTTTGTCATTCCAATTTGATATGTTGTCTTATATTAAAAAAATATAATTTTTAATAGTTATGTATTAATAATATATTTTTATTTAATAATATTATTTTATATATAATATTATATTTATAATAATATTATTTATTAAAAATATATATTATAATATATATTTATTTAAGTTTTATATATTTTTTATTCTACTATTTAACTATATATAATATTAAGATTAATACATTGTATTAAAAAGTTAAATTGATCGATCTTATTTTATATTTTTTTATTTTAATCAAGTTTAGATTTTAATTTAAATAAATAATTTGATCAAATAAAAATAAATATATAAACCTAACCTACTTTGATGCTTGCTCACTGCTGATAAAGGTGTAATGGCCCGTTTGTGACATGTTATTATATGTCTCCATTAACTAGAAGAGTAGTTTGTTTCAAAATATTTCGTAGGACGAGGAAAGGTAACATGTGCAATCAATTATATATTACTGTGTGAATAACATCTGTGATATGGTTTTAATTTTCTACGAAATCATAAATTGTAATAAATTGTACCAATCAACAAATAAAGGCCTATAAATCTTGCATTGGGGTAGCCATACTACATATTCATAAGCATCATATGCCCCAATAGACATGCCTTTTTCCAATTTATTGCAAATTAGTTCGCTCTGTTGTTCTTTTATATGCCAAGCATGTATTCGCGTATGTAAAAAGTTAAAGTTTGACTTTGGCAAACACAATGTAGTTACAGTTCCTTTCATATATTTTTTCAAAATAATAAATAAACTTATTTTGGCTAAACTAATGAAAAGAAATGTGTTATATAATCAAGATCCACTGATTGGTGTGTTTTTTCCCATCTTTTCTTCACTTGTACGTGCTCTTTAAAGGTTTGGGTGGGAATGTATATGGATGATTAATTAGTTTTGATATTGCTCTTCCTTTGGATAGTGGAGCATATTTTTTTTTTCCAACATCGGGCGTTAGTGAAAGAAAGAAGGCTTGAAAAGGTTTAAATACGTTTAAGAATGAGATTTTGATTTGGTTCAAATTATAGATTTTATTAAGATAAGGTCTCTGTTTTTTTCCTAAAATAGTGGGTTCTCAATTATCCTTCTCAGATTGAACGTATATATATATATTATACCCTTTATATTGTTTAAAGTTGTCATGTCAGAAATTTGGGATTTAACATCCATTTGTTTATGGATTAGAGTTTTTCATATATTGTATTAATAATATTTTATTTTATTTATAAAAGAAGAACCAAACAATAGCCAGAACTTAGTATTCATATAATTTATTTTATTACTCCGATAAGTTAACCCTCCCTACAAAATTAATTGGATGACAAGCAAATTATTTAAGATTGAAAACACATGTTTCCATATAGGTGCCAAAGGAAATAACTTACCAATTTTCTCTTGATAGTAAACAGTTTGGTTGGCATATGCATGTGCTATTTCCCCATGTGGAATATGGTGATCAATCGATTGATGTTGCCATCAATCCTAAAATTAGTATAAACTCACATACAATTTCACCCATTGGTTGCTAACTTGATAATCAAATCTCCATTTCCCGTTTCCGCATAACACTGTTTGTACTGATTATCTCTATTGGAATAAATTTGAAGTTATAGTCTTTTGGAGACATAAAGGAGTTTAAGCAAGCATACAAATATATGGACTTAAATAAGTACACTAATATATATAAAGAAGAACAAGGCATGAATTAACGTTGCAATATTCTTAGAAACAATAATAAATATGTGAAGAAACAATATACCTCTAGTTAATAAAGTTTCAATCACACGATGAGCAAGAAACCCTACAGTAAACTTAT
Source organism: Mucuna pruriens (assembly GCA_025330945.1). NCBI lineage: Eukaryota > Viridiplantae > Streptophyta > Magnoliopsida > Fabales > Fabaceae > Mucuna > Mucuna pruriens. The sequence goes on along the minus strand of JAENHJ010000004.1, from coordinate 739,627 downwards.
TTTCTTATGAAATAAATTGTTTATGTGATACTCAATCACAAGCATATGTAAGAACGTCAAACAAAAAATAAATAATCCTGATTATATAATTATAAAATCAATAGTTAATAAAGATCAAGTGGTCCTAACTTGAAAAATAATAAAAGTAAAACCCTCTCATTAGGCATCCTAAAAAAACATACTAATAATATTTTTAAAGCTTAAATATATTTTTAATCTAAAATAGATAAGTTTTAATTTTGGTCCTATAAATTTTGTTTTTGTTTTTTATTCCTATAAAAATTTAAAATTATTGTTTTTAGTCTCTATAAAATTAGTAAATTTTAGTTATAATCCTTATGATTTATTTTATTTTATTTTCATCTTTCCAAAATTCAAAATCACTATTTTTTTCATAATATTCATTTTAAGTTATATAAATAACATTTATTTTAAAACTTTAAAAAAAATTTAGAGGTATCACTTGTTGATATGGTACTATAGACATTAATGAGTGTCATCTAGGATTTCATTAAATAAATAAGAAGTTAATAAATTTCACATAAGAAAGATAAAAAATAATTATTTTATATTTTATAAGGATGAAAAAAATTATAGGGACTAAAATAAAAATTTATTCATTTTATAAAGACTAAAAATATATTTAAGCTTATTTGTAACTTTAGGAATTTTAGTTTATTTCAAAATATGTTTCACGTTAAAAAATTAATAAATTAGATTTTTTAATATCTCATATAAAATTTTAATTAATTCATAACTAAAAGTAACTCTTTTAATTAACTAAAGATGGAAAATTAAATGTTAAATAAATTTAATAACGATAATATAATAAATATTTTTCATCTCAAATTATTTGAAAAATAAATTTAATTATTTTTAATATTTAAAAAATTAATTTTATTCATTTAAAAAGATTTAATCTTAGAATTTGCTTTAGGTCTTAATATACTTAGTGTCGTCCTTAATCAAGATTAATTTTACTTAGATCTTGACTAATTGATCATTCATGTTTGCATGATCGAGATATTTATTTTTTCTCGCGAAAACATGGTCTAGGTCCGATACTTTTCTATGTTTTTGTAAACATATGGTAGGAAATTCATAGGAGACCAACAGTAATTAATATTTATGTTCCTATAAGAAGAATTGCACAATTTGAATATTTATGTTACGTATATGTGTATTTATATAATGTGTGTTTATGTTGATATCAATTAATTAATTAAAGTCATTGACGTTTACAAGCAACCTTGTAAAGTGTAGAATTCCACAAGAATACATAGGTGAGTTATATATAGCATGGATAGTGTAAATATATAAGAATGTTAATTTCTGGAGCCTTGAGTGTTAACTATGGTTAGCTTTAATCAAACCTAGTTTTATAATTAGAAAGAAGATTTCGTTGCTAGAAGGGTTAAATAATAATAAATAAATCCCATTAATAAGTGACATTAATTTGTTTGGTTCCTTGGATTGCAAGTAGGATTAATGAATACGGAAATGGGAGAAAGAAGGAATTGTCTTCTTTGAAATGCAACTAGCTAGCTATACCTAGCTCTCAAACCTTAAGGCTCCAAATTACTACTCATTACTCAAACACTCAATTGAGAGAGGGAAACAAAACACTTTGCTTTTATTTTTCAACTGCAAATCTGATGAACAAATTGACACCTCAACCTTCTTCCCCATTGTTCTCTTTCTGGTGACGTCACGTGAATCCCACCCTCTCTCCTCACACGTACGCACACGCACGGGTCCCATTTCATCATTACTTAAACCTAATTATCCCCTAGTGTCCTCTACTCACGTGCCAAAATCAACCACGCACGTGTCTTTAGTTTACGCATGTTGATGTAATATACAATTAAACATTTATTTTTTTTGTCCCTACTTCCTTTTTTTATTTCTTTTATAAGTAACAATTATTTTTAAAGTTTTCACGTTCTAGCTGCGAGTGCCGCACTGCTTTGGGAAAGTTTGAAGGAACAGGAGCCACCCCTTTGTCTTTGGTGGTTAAACTTTTTAAAGCCTAAAAGGGCACATAGCATTGGCATGTACCCTTTGCCTTTTCGGCAGCACTATGTGATTTTGTTTCAAGCAACAACCAAATCTCACCATCTCCATACCTTTTATGCATCTCAAACACACGCATACTCCTAAAGTATATTATTGAAGCATAACATCAAGCACCTAAGTTGTTTTGCTTTACTTGTTTATTCGTTTAATTATTTCTACAGATAAAAAACCGCATCAATCAATTGACACCATATATCTATCTATCATGCAATGGTACCATTACCCTGTCCTACTTATTTAAATATTCATCTACTTAGATTTGGGACCAAAACCTGCTCTATGCTCAATTTCATGCACATTCTCAATTGTGATAGCGCCGTCTTAGCATCATCGCTTTGGTTTATACATACATGCGTGCTTCCCTCCAACTACAATAACATTCATTAATATAAAAATGTGGAATGTTGTACACAAATTAAGGGATGATGGGATTGTTGTGAATGATAGTAAAAAATAAAAATGAGAAACATACCTTTCCATCATATGAGCAAGCATCATAATATAACTATAATATGATAAGTGGATAATTAATGGGGAATTGAAGTTTGATAGCGGCTTATATATATTTATATAATGTGTCAAATAGCCAGTGAGGTACATCTTTCCAAACCCATATTTTCTTTAAGACTGAATGACGTACGTGCATCACATTAACTTGGTGGCCTTACCAGAAGTATTCATCATTATTAACTTAATTTGTTGACAAATTCGCCGATTATCCTTGTTACACGTAGTACCTAATTTTGCCGCAACAATTTGCAATACTTGTTTATTTATTTCCTGTTTTCTTCTTTGCCCCCAAAATTAATTATATTGTTAAGGAATTTCCAAGGATATGAAAATTGCCACCAAGATATAATTTAGCCTGAGAGAGGAAAAGGAAACTGTACCATAGTGGAAAATTAGGACAATTCATTTAAACCATCAGTAGGTGCAGTATTATTTATTTATTTTCGTCCGCTTTTGTTCATAATCATATAATAAGAGTGTATAATCACTTGGGGAGTTAGGTAATTTTCACCATGTTATTATATTTCTTCATTTTATTAAAAATTATTATAAGATAGAGTAACTTATATTCCACTTTGTTGAAAATTATTATTTAAATGACACTAAACTTTAAACTTATTTAAAATTACATTTCATCTCATTTATATCAATTTAGTAGCATAATTTTTTATCAGATATTAACATAATATTCTTTTTAATCAAGATTATCAAGTTAGTTAATATTAAAAAATGTTAGATCTTTTGTATCGTATTCTCTTTTTTTGTTTATTTTTTTAATGAAAGCAAGGGTGCTTTTAGAGTTTTTTTTTTTTTTTGGCAACCACCGTATTTAGAACATTTAGTTTCTAGGTAGAACCCTTGGAAATTTCCACTTAGTTCTCAGTTTGTGGCTTAATCATTCTTAAAGTTTATCGCTTTCTTGCAATTATGCATTCTATGAGAAGTATACTAAAGTTCTTTTTCACAATATCAACATGTGTTGTCAACTTTGTTATAGTCGTCCATTTACATTATAAAAATTTTCAAAATAATTAAACTCATAAATTTTAGTGTACCTACTTTTTATCCATACATGATAATGATTATTGACTTGCTAGTGTACCTCTATCTCTCGTGTTTTGTTTATTTTCTTTTACATTTTGCAAGTTATATTTCTTTTATAACAAATCATGTTGATGATCCTATACAAATACTAAAAAGAATATTGTTATGTTTTAAATTTACTAAAAGAGTATCCTATAAAAACTCAAAAAAAAAAAAAAAGGCAAAAGTTGACCACTATGCGTAGAATTCGGTTGCATATAGAATTTGGTTTTTGTCGTTAAAGTTCTTTAATAAAAAAAAATTCATAAATAATGAGTAACTATCTTCTATTTTTCTTTTTATAGCTTAAAGTAGTTGAGTACTATAGTTATTGGCATAAGGATTATTTTGAGTTTAACTTTTATTTATTATTAATATTAATGTAAGAATTTTACACCGTCAATTATTAAAAAGTATTTAATATTATTTTTAAGATAGTTATTGTGATTGAGTCACGATATAAGAATTTTTTATATAATGTTGTTAATGTATATATTATTTATTTTTATTTATTGACACTTGTTAAAATATTTATTAACAATAAACAATTTCAAATATTTGTTAATATTAAAGGAAATTTAAAGGTCAGTAGAAAAATGTAAATTACTCTACAAAGAAAAAAATTGAGTAAAAAACTTTATATTAAAAAGTATAACATTATTCTCATACTTTATAATACAACTCCACTAAAATCTTCAATAAAAATATTTTCACTTATAAATTCTTAACAGGTGTCCATAAACCCATAAAAGAAATCAGTTTTTACCAAGGGAGAATTTTTGTTTTTAATATTTGATAGACAATTTTATGTTAATAAGGCACTTTATATTTTTGTTTTTGATAACATCAATCATTATACTTAATTCAATAACACTTATTTACAGTAACTATTTTTTAATTAATTGTCTTTCCATAATATAAAACTATTCTTATGTATTTATCAAGTCCTTTTTTTATGACTTTTATATCCTCATTCTAGTGTAAGAAAACTTACGCAATATCACTTGAATCTGCAGATTTTCTTGCATGCAGATTTTTTGGGTGGTTTTTTTTTTTTATGAATTTTGAGATTTTTTTTTTATTTTTTGTTGTTTCAAATCATGCTATAATTTTGACAAAAATATGATTATTTTCTTAAATGTATAGAAAATTTCATTTTTTTGTATATTTTCGTATAATTTTGTTTTATAAAAAAATTAAATTTTCTTGTAATTTTTTTACAAAAATAGTTATAGATAAAATTTGTAGTTTTTTTTATTCAGTACTAAAAGGAAACATAAAATTTGTAAAAACAAAATAAATGTGAAGAGGGTTATTAATAAAATAGGAAAATATTTTAATGTCATAACAGAAAATTAATTAAATTTAGTTAATATCCTTAAATACTTAAAATCATCCATAAAAATAATATAATCAAAATTATTACATTTAGTTTATAAATTATACTCTTAATTCTTTGACTTCTCTAGTATTATTTTCGAGTTCCGCCACTGTTTACAACGGCCAATTAATATATTACAATTACCATCGATTTGATGACTGGTAATATCAGTACCTAAACCGTTCTGTGCAATTTATCAATGGCTACACCAACAATAATTCCACACAAAAACTTGGTGAAAAGACCAAAGTTTTCAGTAACAAGACGTTTCACACGCGACAATATGAGGCTATTATCGTCAGTCAAGTTGTCGCGCTAACTATAGTCATAAGAAATAACCTATATATTAGCTTAATTTTGTCATTCGCATCATTTCTATCTTTCCATCTTCTTAAAATTCTCTATAATTCTAAAACTAACTTAAGTTTTCTATTTACTTAAAGCTAATGATTTAATTCTTAGGTTAGGTAATTTTTTTTAATCTTATAACTTTTCAAATTTAGTTATATGTGTTTTACATTTTTTAACATGATCCTTATATTTGTATGTTATTTTTTATAATATTCATTTTTTGTGTGCAACAATTAAACTATGAGTAGGATGCTAGTCTTCATTTAGTGACATCTTGCTTTCAGGATTTGTTTAGGTAATTATTTTTTATATATGTTTATATAAAAATATAATTATTATAATTATTTTAAGTAAATTTTTTTATATAAAATCATACGATAAATTTCATATTTATCAAATATATTTGTTTCTTTAATGTAATGTTTTTTTGGTTGAGTGTGTAATTTTACTTGACTGAGTTTGTTTTATGTGTTTATGAAATTTCAAATTTTATTATATATCGTGTTGATTGTATTTATTTATATGATATATGATATTAGAGTTTAATATCTATATATTTATTTATTTATTTAATATTTTTATTGTTATTGTATTTTTTATTTATATAAATGTAATTTTTTTTTAATACAACATAATATAATCTAAATTAAAAATCAATTATAATTATAATTAACAATTACCGATGGCTTCTCGTCGCTAAAATAGGTTGGAAATTTTCTACTAATACCAACAATTGGCACTTTATAAATTTCGTTGAAGAAATTTCTACTAATTATCAATTACTGACGCTATATTTGGTTTACCTTTGACCTCTTGTAACTTATATGACAAAGAGAAAATGGTAAGTATACAATTATCCTTAAAGCAATAAAAATTATTGTTCTTTCTTCGGAGACGGTGTGTTTGATTTAATAATTATAATTATTTAATTATGAGTAAATAAAAGAGATCGAGAAGATTTGAATATTTTAAAGTTTGATTTAAATATCGAGATTAAATTAGAGATAAAATAAATATATTTTAAAAATGATAAAATCAATGTTAAGAGATTTTATGAAATTAGGGTTTGTATAATGAGTTTTTAATTGATTAATTGTTTATCTAATGTCTTATTTGATTCTCATTGAAACTGAGTTGATATAAGATATCTTCTGTTCTTTCTCAAGATACAAAAGTGTATCTAATTGAATTGACAAATACTCTTATGATGATTATCTTCAATTAAACCTCTTACTCTCCTTATTAATTCATTTCACCCTTGTAGGATTAAACTTAGTCTCGTGATTTAAAGCCTAAGTCATTTTCTTATGGATCCAATGATTAGGTTCACTTCTTAGTTCTTCCCTAAGCATTTAAGATTATGCAAAATAGTAATAAAACATTTCACATAAATAAAATAATGAAAAAAAGATTAAGAGGGGAGTTCAAATAGACATAAATAATGTAATTAAAGCAAATAATCATCAAAGATTCAACCCCAATCCTAGAAAAGAGAGTTCTACTCACACAGACATGGTAGAACTCCAAAAGAAAATAAAGGAAATCAAACCCAGAAAGAACAGAAAGAGACGATCCAAACTTCAATCTTAAGTCGTGATGATGAAATAATATTCAGAGGTAAATTAAAACTCTTAAGAAGGACTATTTAAAGTGAAACAATAAAATAAGCCTGTGAAATAACATTCAGAGGTAAATTAAAACTCTTAAGAAGGACTATTTAAAGTGAAACAATAAAATAAGCCTAAGTCCAACTAAAAACAAAACTTAAAAAATTTGCAAAACATAAACTAGACGTGTCCATGACACTATGGGGATGGCCATATAGGTGAGGGAATTGCTAGAAGGAAAAAAAAAAAGAATCAAGGGTGCACCCATAATGATGTGGGCATTCCCACACTATTGTGGTGCATTCTGCTAGAGAAGGAGGTGTCCTATGTGCCCACATTATTGTGGCCACCATTTTCTTCAAATTTTTTATCAATTTACGGCTAAGATTGTTTTTAAACTTCTTCATAGAAATTTTCATGCTTATAAAAATTTTCAAGTCTCTCCAAAATCTCTTAAATCTTCAAGCTCTTATTCCCATGAACAAAACAATCTATATTAAAGCTTTCCTATAAAACCAAAATCACACAAAAAGTGTAACAAGGTCCTTAAAAAGAAAATTTAAATAAATATATATATAACTAAACTTAGATCATTAAAAAATACATGCAAACTAGCAATGGAAATTATATAAAATATGCAATTACGTTTGCTCAGTAAACTCAGTTTAATGATACGTATGATTTCTTTGAAAAATATTTTTGAATACTTATATCTTATCTAAAACCAAATTTTAATTTAAAGCAATACAAATGTTGCTTTTGCAAATTCACTTTATAAAATAAAATCCATTCAAACTTGTTTGTAAACTTTCCTAATTCATTAATATATATCATTTTGGTTGTTTGATTATTTTCTATTAATCAACCATGAAAAATGACTAATTAATGATGAGTTAATTTCCTTAAAGTGATTCACTTGAAGAAGAGGAAATCTAGCTAAACAATAATTATATACAATTATACTATAATCAAAAGATGATAGAGTATACTATGCAAGAAGTTTAGAATGATTCATAAATATACCACTTTAATTCAAACATTATAAAAATTTAAAAAAATCAGTCATGTTATCAAAGACTCTAATGCATATCTAAATTGAAATACAACTTTTTTAACTATCCAAATCTAACACTATTAATAAATAATTATAATTTTATTAGAAAATTATAAAACGATTGAGTTGAGTTAAGTTGGGTTAATCGAGTTAGGAACTTACTAACTTGACACTTAACTCAATTATAATTAAGTTATTTAAAATGAATCCAAATCAACTCAATGATCCAACTCAACCCATTGTAACATTATTTGGTTGAGTTGAGTTGATCAAATTTGTAAGGTTTATCGTGACCCACTTATGCCCTTAAAGGTAAGAGTTATTTAACTAATTAACTATGGTAAAATAAATTAGTATAACATTTTGATATCTTTTCTCTTACTTAATAAAGAGTAGAAATAGACTAGAACATTCAAGAGAAGATTATGATTTAGTCTATATCAGAATAGATCAGGTCATATATTTTTAGAAAATAAAATAGTCCAAAACTTTTATAAAGGTCTATTTAGTTAGAACAACTAAATTTTATGTAATTTAAAAAGTCTTTTAGACCTAACCAATCACTTTATTTTATATAAATTATTTTTGTTAGTATTATGATTATATTAATTTTTATAATGTATTAAAATTATATATATATTAAATATTAAACATGTTAACATACATTAATTCAAACTTATAACTTATTGAAAGATAAATTAATGCTTTATTTAGAGGACTCACTGCAAAATACTTTTAAATAAACTATTATGAAAGTCTTATTAAAGTATAAAAATAAGCATTTATATATATAGCAATATAAAATCTATTATGTCATCACCACATGTCATTTCATGCAATATGGGTTCATCTTTCATAAAGTTTAACTTATCTATTTTTTCCCCCTCCTATATCTTCAATAGTAGTGATTTTAATTTTCATAATATATAATATATTTTATAATTTTTTTTATTAACTTATTAATCCATATATGGTCTCTTTAGAGTTACGTGATAATTATCTAAAAAACTTTAATATAAATATGTTTTTAAATAAACTAACAAAAAAGTTTAATTTATCTATTTTTTATCTGTTCTATTCCTTAAGTAGTAGTAATTTTAATTTTTATAATTTATAGTATATTTTATATAAAAAAAGCTTTTCATTGAGCTATTAATCTATATATATAGTTACATCATAATTATCTAAAATCTTTAATATAAAATATGTTTTTAAATAAACTAATAAGATAAATCAAACTTAATTTTTTTTAAATCAAACTTAAAAATCATCTATAACATGTACTTGCTAGATTTGCGCATTGTTTTTTTTAAAATAATTTAAACTTATTTCAACAAAATCTTATTCCACCTAATCTATTAATTTCCGCATTTACTCTTAATTATGACTAATAAATTAATAACAAAAAGAACTCATGATATCTATCAATTTAATTGAAAACCTTCGATTTTTACAGGTCCGTTTCTTCTTTTAATTATCAAGTAATACAACAAAAAGGTAAATGGTCCATGTGTAGTCATCATGTTTGCAATATACGATCTTGTCATACTAGTTTCTTTTAGTGTAATGATACCCTAGCATATAACAAATTTCTACAATAATTTTTGGACATCTCCCGAGTACTACATCTTAAGAAAAACAGAAAAAAAAAGTGATTGATATAATTAATACTATGATACAACAAGAAATAGAGGTAGAAATAGAATACTTAAAATTTGAGTGTCTAAATGACATCATCTTTTTGTAATATGTTTTTTTAATTAATTTTTTATTCACACTACACATCTTTTCTATCATTTTTTTTCTCTTCCTAACTCTCTCCTAATAAATTATTGCATAAAAGTTTTGTATAACTATCATTATCCTTTCGTTTATTACAGCGGGTCCTAACACAATGCATTTGTAGGAGGTTGTACCGTCGTCGTACGATAGAATCATGTCACTAATTTACTGGCAAGACTTAGCTATTAGGCAGAGAAACGCCTAGACAGGTCCACAGAACCTCAGCCTCACGATTAAACACTCAACGTTCAATCATGCATGTGCTTGGAGGATATTCTAGTTGCAACCAATTAATGATTGTAGCAACTGAAATATCTATCTTTCTACAATGTAACCATAAAGTAGCTGCGGAGTCTCATATATCACTATACATACATTTTACCTTAATTTCATGGTGTCATAACAACTGATGCTACGTACTTTTCCCCCTTCGTGTTCAGTTAATTTACAGTTTAGCTTAACCTTTTCTAAGTGCACTATCCACTGTAGAAATCAATACCACCAGCGATTTCCTACCATGTGAAAATGGCGATGAAGAAGTGGGGTTTGTGGTTGGTTTTGGGAGCAGCAAAAAGGTGGATAGGGACGGAATATTTGGAGATGCTAGATAAGTTATATGAATAAAATAATACATATAAATAGAAATAACTTTATCTTACAAGATTTTGAGATTAAGTTTCACTTAAGTTCAAAATTGTAAAATAATAACGAAGTTTATGATAATAATTGTTAAGTTAAAAAAATTATTATTGAATTATTATTGAATTTTAGTATTTTAAATTTCACCTTCAAGATATTGTGAAAAGTATGTATTGTGTTGAAGATGATATATTGAGAAGTAACATGATCACAATAATGTATTCAAATAAAAAATAATTCTTATTTTATAAAATAGTTTTACAAGATTGTATTAGATTCAAATCCTAAATTGTAAGAAAGAGACTCATCAATATTTAGAAGAAAGATAGACATTGTCATTGGTACTGTGCTTGGATTTAAGTAACCGTGAAAGTGACCTGGTTAGGACCGAAGAGCTTGCTAGTGTGGTGCCTGTCGTGCCATTAATCTATAAAAGTTGGTGTGTATATGTTCGGGTTGTTTGCGATGTTGATGGTAGCTGCTAGGTAGTATATTACTATATTTTACGAGGGGCAAGAGTTTACACTTTAGCTTCTCCGAAAAGTTCATTTTAGAATCTAATAATGGTTTTCTTTTCTATTGTTTACGAGTCACGTTGACTAAATTATGCATAGAACAACATAACGATGGCTGATTATTCTTATGTAGCAGTACACATATTCTGTCGCCTTTTTGGGCCACCAAGAATAATTTTGTCGTAGAAGTTAAGGCCTTAAGCGTGATTGTAAATAGTAGTGCTTATGCTATTTAAGGCAATACATATTAGCCAACATCAATAAATCAAGCGTCACAAGATCAGGCCAAATACGACATGCACGCAATTTTTTATTGCATATTCATTCTCTTCAATTTTTCTTACTTGTTTTTTTCCTTCATAAACCTCATAGCTAGATTGGGTTCTGAGTCTCTCCGTCAATTTTATACGAATTATCCTTTCTATGCACAGTGACACTATTTTTGGAAAAATTTTGTCTTTCACTGTTTTGTAATAGAAAATTGCAAGGATAGATGGTGACCGTAGGGCCAAAGAACTTGTTTTCAGATCAAGCTAGAATAAAAACTGTCTTTTTCATTAAGGTTTAACATTTAATAATAAGTACTAGCGAGATCTAACCCAGTTGACCCAGTTGGTTAAGCAGAGCGTGTGAGTATTGTAAAACTCTTTAGTATTGTTTTGATTTCTGCGGATCAAAAAATGGTTAATAGTAGGATAAGACATGGTGAAATTTGATTTTAGCCTTTTATATATCAAATTCTTTTGTTATTTTTAATCTTGATGTAATTTAAATAAGTTTTTGAATGGAATTGGTACTATTTATTGATATTACAACATAAATTTAGATATGTCACTTGTTATCTTAGAGTGGTTACTGATATGGTATGTTTAGAAGTAATTCACTATAAGAAAATTTACAACTAGTATCACTCAACACTAACTTTTGAAAGTTGACATTAAATACAATTTTACTGATTTGGTATTGTGACAACACAATACTTGTCGAATTTTAGCTTCAACTTCATGATCACCAAGACTATGTAGCTTCGATTTTGTCTCACACTAGAGTGAAAATTATGAGTAATTAAAAAATGTTGATGCTAAAGTTAGAGACAACTTGATTGACATTAACACTAAAAGAAAATGGTTGATTAGAACCAAAACTTTAACATCATCCTCAACATGGATGCAACATTTTGAATTCTATTTTTCAAATTTAAAATTTAAATACGCCGACTTTGCTAGTGTTGGCTTTGGCCAATGTTAACCAATATATTTATCTTAGTGTTGGTCAAGCTTATGCTACATTTAATGGGTAATAAATTAATAATAAATGTTGTAACTTTGTCTAATGCTAAATGGTTAATGATTAATAAATAAAGATTAAATGTTGAATGCTACAAGAAACACGCGTATTAGAGTTAACACAGTGAAAGCAACTTTTTTTAATATTATTTTGTTTCGATTTTTTAATATTAAATTAAATAGTATCAGTCAATGGCAACGCTAATCTCAAACATAGAACCAGCTAGGCTGATAATATCTTTTAGTTTAAATGTGAAGAAAACAAAACACCTCCTTTATCACTTCTTTTTCTTCTTAACTTCAAACCCTCCATTTCTTCTTCTTAATCCCGAAATCACTTTCTTCCTCTCCTTAACCTCTCATCCCCTTCCATCTTCCTTTGGTTACAAGTTTTGTGCTAATTTCGACAATAGTAATATGTATTGATGGGTGGTGGTTTTTAGAGGTGGAGGGTGGTGTCCTGCTCGAAATGGTTCAAGGAGGTTGTGTTGATGAGTGGTGATCTATGAAGTGGTGGGTGGTGGTCATTCTAGGAGGTGGTGTTGGTCGAAAATTGTCTCTTGAGGTAACAAATCTAACATAATATTATGGTGCACATAAAAAGAAAAAAGGAAAACAATAGAGAGAAAACAAGAGCAAGAGAAATAAGGGGAGAGAAAATATGATAGAAGCATCATGATGAAGACATCACATCAATTACAAAGTCAAACTATCAATAACAAAAAAAATATTTTTTTATGTCCTTTAATCTTAGCATTGATTTCTACATTAAGCAAGCTATTGATATTGAGCATCAACCTATATTGGTCTATGCAAATAGTGTTTACCTTTTATTTAAGTTAGCATTAATCAAGCAAACCCTAATGTTAGCATAACCCCTTTTTAATTTGACATAATTTCCAATTTAGCATGGACTAACATAATATCGACTCCAAAAAATCTACAACATATATTAGCTTCGATAGTTTTAGTGTTGGCCATGAAGCTAATGCAAAACCAACACTAAGTCACGTTTAGTGTATGTCTTTATTATTTAGCATAAGGTGATGATTACACGTATTGAACTTCGCTCTCTATAATCTAACAATAAACACATTTATAACTATTAAATGACTAGTATGCAATCTAACATCATACATCTCAAACAAGATCATACATATTTAGTTTTACTCTCCACTAACAAAAAAAACATGTCAACTCATATAACTTTCACAAATATAAGAGAAAAATATTACATGTCATAGTTAAAAATAATAAAAATAGTAAATATTTAAATCACAAACTAATATCTAAATTAGAAATAAAAAGCGTGATAAATAACTATTTTATATAAATTAATGAAAATAAATAATAACATCAATTTACAATAATTATTAATATTGTTATTCACGTAACAAGATCTCTAAAATCAAGGTAAACAAAAAGACAAAAAAAATATACACAAAAAATAAATGAAAGATCTAAGAGAAAGAACTAAATTCAAATATTAGAATATAATATTCTTTTATGTGAATTATGAAAACCAAATCCAATTTTAAAAAATGCCATACACATGCATCATATTATAATTTCTCTTTAAGCTCAATCCTCTTTACTATACCCTATATCGATGATCTCTCTTAGACTTTAATTGCTTGTCTTCTTGCCTCAGTTCTCCTTCTTCATCATGATGAAGGAAAACTGCAGCCCAATTTGTTCACCATTAGAGTACAAAAATTTTAAAACTCTCATTTCCTTGTCTGAGTCTTGGGTCTAGCAAGCACAACTCCAATTTTGAAAATGCACTATCACAACTTTGCAACATTCAATCTTCATACATAATTGGACCCCACCAGCAAGGAAGCAATCAAACAACAAAGAAATCCAAAACTTCATAAGACACTCGTATTAGTTGATAAAAAAATAAAATAAAGAGTAAAAAACCATTTTGGAAATATAATAGAAAATTACTTCATCAATTTTAAGCAACCAAAATTTAAACCAAGCAAAAGAAAATTAACTGCCCCACATAACATTGCTATTTCTTAATTAACTTAATTTACATAATTTATAAGTGAAAATAATAATTTATTTAATTAAAATTTTTGTAAATTTCTATTCAATTTTAGTTATTAATTCAACTAAAAACTAATTAGAATGTGATGCGGAAGCAATAGTAAAAGGGTCTATTGATTTCTTTGAGAAGGTAGTCAAATATTTTGTGTATTGTAATATAATTAGTGATTATTAATTCTAGACTTAAAATAAGTTAAATACTTGTAAATTAGATAAAATTGTGAACTTAGGAACAAAATAGTAATTTTATCCCTCAAAACACTAAGAAAATTCAGACAACCTAATACTTTGTAATTATAATATATTTTAGAATTTTTGTAAAAGAAACTATATAAATAGTTTTATAAATCTCTTGGAATAAATTTTTGAAGTTAGGATGAAGGTGTTATTAAAACAATAAAAATATTTTTATAATTTAGAAATTTCATAATAATTGAATGTCGGATTTTTAGTGAGAAATTAACTTTTAAAATATTAATGATTTAATTTATGATTAATAATAAATATCAAGTTGAACCATTAATTAATTATAGCATAAAATTTTATTTTGGTATATATGTTATTGAAATATTTTACCAGTACATATTTTAATATGATAGGTATCATTTTATTCATTGGTAATTTTTTTTTTTTTTGGTGTTATTAGAAGCCAATTTATTAGATAAGTATGGTAAGAATTATTGTATTCGAGTTTCATTTTTTCTTATTAAATGTGTTTAAGCCTATGCTCATTGGCATTTAGCATATGACATGCTAACGCTTAGTTTATTTTATAATAAAATTTATTTTTCTTATAAAAAATATCATAAAATTTTAATATGCATATTACACATATAATTAATAAATCATGTAATGTAAAACACATACAAAAAATTTGGAAGGAATGTAACGATTTTTTTTGCTACTCTAATTAAAGAGTTCATGATAATTGGATCTATATGGAGAACCATATAATTATTGTGGTGACTTTGTGACCATGATCATCTGTATTTTTTAGGTTATAAAGCCTAAACACACATTGGATTAAGTTTATCTTCACTTGGAGGAGTTGGTATCCATGAGATGCAATTGATGTTGTTGGGAGAGACACACCAAAATTATATTTTTAGGAATTTAATAATAAAATTGTAATTTGCGATTGTGGAAGATGGCACCGCTATAATACCATGCTAAGACTAAAGACTTGTATGTTTATTTGAAGATGGCTATGACTAAAGAACGATATGTTTATTTCAAGATGATAGTAATGTATAAGCCTAAGAGAATCAATCCCGTAAAATTAGGGATTAGAATTAATTTACCTATAGAAATGATGAAAATAGAGTATAATTTTTCCAATTACACGAGTGAAAAATATTTTTCTAATTACACTAATAAATATCTCAACAATACTTCCCTAATATCTTAATAATGGACATATATCATACATGTTTTAAAACATTTGTCAATTAAATTGTGTTGAGATGAATTAATATCATTAATCATAGTGTGACATGATTAAATTCTTCTAAAATTTAGCAATTGATATATCAAAGCCTAGAAAGATGTGTTATACTCCTTCTTTGTCTTTAATGTTATAGTTACATTAGAATTTGTATTCTATGAACTATGATATTATTAGTTTTAATTTTGATTAGAACTGAACAAATTAATCTAATTTGAGCCAACATAGTGAAGACTAAAGAGAAGAATAACTAAGAGCTAAGGAAAATACTCAAGAAGTGGAAGACTTATAATATTAATGTGTTGGTTGGGTTTTGAATTAGTGAACTTCATTGGGCTTAATTTTTAATCACCATTAATTTTTGAATTTTTTCTTATTTTGACCTTAGTGTCTTCCACAAAGAATATATGGAGTTACAAGAGTGAGATTTAGGTGATCTTTGTGTTCCTAAAAATCTAAGACATAGAGATACAATTTTATGTCGAACAAGAATTGGGTAATTCCAACAGATTCCAGGTGTAATTTTGGCCACAAAGTTTAAGATACTATACTGGGCAAAATTCTAGACATCTTCTCCCTATTTTGGGTTTAACTCTCTCATTTTAAATTTGATTAAGGCTTATGATATCTCTTAAAAAAAAACTTATTCAATGGGACTTAAATTTGAATGAGGATAGTTTAGGAATTATGAAATATTGTTAAGCTATATTATGTGTAAAACATATCTACAAGATTACACTTTTGATCTAATAGATTCGTGCAATTTTAGGTATCCTCATTTTATTTTCTCTTAGATTTTTTTTTTGAAAATTCCTAGATTTATTTTTTCTTAAACCTTCGTCAATGAATGTGGTTATAAGTTCTCGTTTTTAATTTTGAATTATGCATCTTGTCATCATCTCTTCGATTAAGATTTTGTTCTTCATCATCATAATATTCATTTTTCACAATTGTAATAAAATTAGATTAAGGTTGTTTAATATGAAATTTAATTGAGGTTAAGTAATTGATTGGTAACCTAAATCAAATTGATTTGTGTGTGAATTAACACCACTTAAGAATTGCAATCATGATTTTGGTTTTGTTAATTATTTTCTAGATGATTTTCTAGTTGAATCCAAATTAAAAAAATGTGTATGAATTTCTCTCCTCCCAAATTGTGATAAACTTTACAACACAAATCAAACCCTTGAATTGATGTTTTTATTAATATGATTTTTTCGTCTAACATTTACTATTTAATTTCAAATTGAAACTCATCTTTTTAATCATCCTAATAATAAAATCATAAATAATAGGTTTATGTCCTTGAGAAGTATGACTTAAGTTATATTTTGTACTACAAGTAAAGGAAAATCTAGTGCATTTGCTAGTAGTATGACATTGTTACCATTTTGCTCACAAATTATAATTAGTATTGGTTGTAGCATTAGAGGTGTAGTTCATATTCATGAACTTTTTCCATAGTTAGCTTTTATTGTAAATTTTGTTAATGGTTCTTCTAAAAGCTAGACACAACTAATTGCAAGTTTCTCAAGCAATTAACATTATAAACATGATTTTCAATTATGAACTTCAAAGAAGTAAATGTTCAAATCAATTGGGTACTCTACAAAGAGTTAGAGATATTTGATGGAGATCTCATTTTCAATCTATTAGTAGCTTAATGAAAATATATGGTGTAGTTGGCATTATTATTGCTAATATTATTGGTGATAGTGCTACTTATTCTCAAAGAATGATGCCTCTAGTGCTAGTAAAATATTTCATCTTTTAATTTTATTTTCATATCACATTTGATGTTAAAGATCATTAGAATCACTAATATTCTTTGTCAAACATTTTTATCACGCTCTCAAAATATTTTAAATGCAATATATCTTATTTCTACTTAAAATAACTATTTTAGCAATTGAGAAATCATAGATGGTCTAGTTTGTTAGAGAAGGTGAAATAATATTGTCAAATATAGAGATTCCTGACATGAAAAGAGGTTAATCTTGTCAACCAAATGTAACTATACAGCATCACTATTGGGTTGATTTTTTCATGGTTGTAATTGATTCTTAGTTTCAAGAATTCAACTTAAAATTCAATGAGCAAACTAAAACTTCTAACTTTAATTACAACTTAGACCCTAACAAAAATTGTAGAGAATTCAACATTGATAAATTTCAGGGTAGCAAATAATTTTTTATTCTCATTATTTCAATGACCAAAAAAAGACCTCACATGTATAATTGTTTTTACAAAAATATGAAATTACAATACCAATATGTTACATTGATAATATGTCTAAGATAGAAAGAGTTTCTATTTTCTTGATTTCACTAAGCAAGAAAGACTTTATCTGATATCAGGATTAAGATGTCAAATGTTTGACATATATACCTCACTATCAAACTTTCCAAGATATGACAAACACTCTCTATGTTGTACCTCAAGTTAATAGAAATTAGAAAGTATAAGAATAATCACCTAATTGATAGATTGACTCATCTTGTTTTGACACTTCCAAATTATACATCAACTATAGAGGGAGCATTTTAGCAATGAAAATTGCCAAGACGCCAAAACAAAATGAATAAAGAGTTTCTTGTGAAAGTTAAGTTCTTTACATTGAAGAAAAAAAAACATTGCTAGTCTTTCTAGTACAAAGTCAATTGTTGATGAATTTGACTTCTATAAGCAAAATTTCTAAATGACTACTGTAGGTTTTTCATTCTTTTTTTATTACTTTAATTTACATTTGGTATAAATAAAAATTATTGTGAATATTTTGCTTATTAGTTAAGTTTAATATATTATTAGAGATGTAATTAGTTAGTTAAGAAATTGTTAAGAGATGATAATTAATTAGTTATTTATTCTCTATATAAGTCGATTAGATGACTTAATACTTTGTTCAATTCTATTTAATATAATTTATCCTTTTTCTCTCAACTCTCTAACATGGTATCAAAGAGATACCATTCACCTTGAAATGTGATTTTCAATCCATTGCACCAAGCATTTTTTATTTTGCTCATTTTATTTCTAATTATTGTTATTTTCTCAACAATTCTCCTTGTCCTCACATACCAAAAGCTCGAATGCGTAACTGGGTTCATCGAAATTGAGTTTACATAAGATCATCTTCTACGACCCACTCGATTGATTCTCCATCGTTACTATGATTATGCTTTCAAAATTTGGCTTCTATGTTAGCTACCTCATCTTCCACTCCCCCATGTTCACGATTCTCATTACTGAAATAATGTTGTTTTATTTTCTCTTCACGATCATCCGTTCGCTTCAAGAAATGAAATAGTTGGTTCAAGAATTGATTTTGGTATAGATTTGGACCTTATAATTGTAAAGAGATTCACTTCTCTCTTATTAGTTTGTCTCTCTCTTCCTTCTCTTTATTATTTGTGAAGATGCAATGGACTTTGATGTTGTTCTTTCTTTTTTGGAGTTTTTGCATTTCTTGATTCATTAATCTTTGTTCCATTCTAAATTTGATGATGTGGAGAAATGGTTGATGCTTGCCTTATGATTAAAGTCACAAGAAGGTATAGCTAGGTGTTTATATCATGGTGCAATTTACTACAATATTTGTTTGATTTTGTTACTAATTTTAGCTATCATTTAAATTGGTAGCTAAATCCTAGCTAATTAACTATTAATTAATTAGAATATTACTTTTTTCTAGCTAAATTTAAGTTATATTTCTTATCACTACAAATTAGCTAGAAAATAATTACAAATTAATTAAGATTATTTTTTTAGCTAATTTGCTACTTATTTCATACTACCATTAATATTATAGTAATTTTGTAGCTAATTATTTTTACTAGAAATTAGCTACAAAATAACTATTGATTTTAAAATTAGCCACAAAATTATTTGGTAGTAAATTTTAAATTTTCTAATAGTGATTCGAATATCATGTTCACGATCTGGATCTTCTCGCCAAATGTTTTAGGTGGTTGTATTTCTAGAAAAAAAATTTTCAATGGTTCTTTGGAGTTATCATTCCACTCTGATTAGTATAGGAATTATATTTGAGTTGGGCGTAAATTGTTTTATTGGAAAATTATTGATTGACGCATTAGTGTATGTATATCCCCATTTTTAATTTTTGTGAAGTCTTATTGTGCTCATGTTGGTGAAGCCTCTTGTGGATATCTTTGGAGATGTTTGGTTTGATGATCTAATGATTTTGCTCACAAGGTGTTTGTAAAATGTTCTTTATGAAGACAAATTTGGGTTAAAGTAATTTCTTGATTTTTTTTTTGTTGTACGCTTTTGTCCCTGATGGTTAAGTATTAGTTTGAACTTCTACCATAAATAGTTAAACATTGAGATGATTTTAACTTTTGTCTTGAATGGTTAAGCATTATTACATTTAGCTTTTGCTCTTTATGGTTAAGCTTTGATAGCTAGCTTTTGCTTTTATAATTTGGTGGTTAAGCATTGATATTTTTAATCTTTGTATAACTTTTAACCAATATATTTTTGGCATTGTTCATTGTATTTGCATTGCTTTGATATGCATTTGTATTGTCTATCATAAACGAGAGGTGTTGTAAATACCTTCCAACTTATTGCGGGGGACTATTAGAAATGTAATTAGTTATAAATTCATTAAAACTTTGTTAATAGATAATTCTTGGTTAGTTACTTGCTTATTCTCTATATAAATCATATTAGATGACTTAATATACTTATCTTATTAAATTCTATTGAATATAATTTATCCTTTTTTCTCTGAACTTTCTTCTAAGACCGTGTTTATTGACATATATAAATTTTAAAAATATATTTTAATTACTCTTTATATTTCAACCCATTATAAAAAGTAAGATAGAATTTTCCTTCTCCAATCAATTATTTGATCAAATTAAGATGGTGAATCGTTAAGATTAGATATACAACGCAAAATATTTGGATAAAGTCCTCAGTTGAGTTCTCCAGGTGGATAATTTTGTCTGTGAGAGTTTGAAAACCTAATTTTATAAAACGATATAAAATGACAGTGAAAAATAAAAATGAAAAATGATTACCATGAATGGTTTTTTATAATGTTTAAAACTAATAAAGGATTTTTATGACTTCAAGGATCAAAATACATAACCTTACAATCTCAAGACTAAGCCGAGGATTTATTATAAATATTTCGGATGAATATTCTTGATATATTGAGAATGTAGTGAAACTAAGAAACTATGTGGTGTGGAGGGTAGGATTATTCTTATTTATTTCTTGGTCGCTTGATTTATGAGCTAAAAAGTTGAGGAGGTTCATAAAAAAAAAAAAAAAAAAGTTGCCAAGGGGTAGAGTCATTGATTCAATCCTATGCCAATTGCATATTATCTATAGTTGAGCAAAGCTGATTGTACGTTGGTAGGCCTAATAAAGCAGTCTTTGCTCAACGATTGTCCGATGATATACGTACAGTCACTAGACATAAAAAACCCAAATCCACCATCAAATCAGACTTTAGACAGTTTGTAAAAATTGACTTTCTTTTTTGCTTTTATTATTATTTTTTAAATAACTACGGCTTACTTTTTCAGAGAAAAATCATAGTGGTGTTCGTGATCATGATCCATTCCTAATAACTTGGCTGAGCTCTGAAGAAATTTTTTATGTATTCGAGTTTAAAAAATTTAATTTTGGGTATTTTAAAAGTGAGTTTAAGCAGTATTTTATATTATTTTATATTGATATGATGTTATATATTTTTAAAAATAACATTATTTTATATTTATATTAATATTATTTACCTTAAAATATATATTACAAAAATATACATAATTGTATTTGTATATTTTTAATTCTATAATTTAATTATATATAATGTTAATTAGAATTAATATATTATATCAACGAGTTTACGTCAGGTTGAATTGAATTAGATTTTAAATTTTAAAAAATTGATCGATCAAAAAATTGAGCTGAATAAAAATATAAATAAATTTGTCTCGATTTGTCGCATGAACATCTCTAGAATTAGAGATGTATCATAATGACTCTAATATGGATATTGTTTGGCTTTATAATGGGATGTATTTGAATTAATTTTTTTTTTTTTTGTCAATCATGATTTAGTGAAAATAAAGATATTTTGTTATATTTGCCTCCCAACTTTATTTTAACTAGAAGCGATACATTTGGTTGAAAATTTTACACTAAGGGGTGATTGGTGTATAAATTTTTTCTTTTAGTTTTGTAGATATATGAAATTAGGGACGTTAGTTTCAAAATTTTGATAAACAATTAAAAAAAATTACTTATTTTTCAAGAATAATTTTAAGTTCACTTATTTTTTTTGGTTAATATGTTGGAACACTAAAATCATGACAACTTAATAATTTTTATCTTTACAAAAATAAAATGAATGATATTTTGTATTGTTTACATAAAAAATAATATATTAATTAAAGTTAATCAATCCCAAGATTTTTTTTTTAAATTAGATAACTTTAATTTATTTTTGCATTCAAAAATATGTATAAGCATAGAAATACCTACGTTGAATTTGAAAAAAAATTATAATCTTTTTTATTTTAAAAACCATAAATTTGTTCTTAATAATAAAGATTCTTGTATGAAAATAAAAATAATTTTTTTTAAAGAAGTTTATATATCTAATAAAGTTACTTTTAAAAAAGAATATTTTTTAAAAAATCATATATTAAAACAATTCTATTATAATCAAACACGAGAATATATGATTTTGAGAAAACCTGCTTAAACATTCCAAAATATTTTCATTAGTTATTTTCAAGAATCACTATTTTTAAGATTCATAATTGTAAACCATCATAATATTTGAAAGCAAATTTTTTTCCTACCAAACAATCCCCAAGATAAAATTATAGCTTACAAATATATATCAATTTACTTTTAAATCAATTTTAACTAATATAAATTTTATAAAATCAATTTATAAACTTAACTTCCCAAATATTCACTGACTCATCACCATTCTCATTTTTTTTTTCTGTATTCGTTCACATTACAACAAAAATTTCTTTTAGTGACAGCAAACTAACAATGAACAAGTTAGAGATACCGAAATGAGTCAAAAAAAAATTTGTTATTATTTTACTTTCATTTTGTTTGTTGGATAAATATTTTTACAAGTATTTATAGGATAAAAATAAAAAAATAAAAAATTATTTGTAAGGTAAAATTAGTTTATACTTAAAAAAAAGATAATTTATTTATAAGACAAAAATTATTTTTAAAAGTTAATATAATAATATAAAAAAATTCTACAAATTAATTTATAAATAAATGTTTTAATTTTTTTAATTTTTTTCTTATAGATGCTTATAAAAAAGTTTATCCATTGTATAAAAAAAAAGCAAGTCCCTCTTTGTTACATTTCTGATATTTTTTTTTAATGCTAACAACAAATACGATCCTGTCGTGTTATGAGATAAAAAAGCATAAAATTTAAATTAATTTAATATAGATTTTACACAAATAATTATGAGTAATATTAAACAATTAAATTAATAAACAATTACATAATAAATGCTTTCTTTATATATCACCATAACATGGCATTATCATGTTCATTATTAACATAAAAGGATTCAAATTCTCTCTTCCAATCAAATGATTTGATACTTTATAGAGTGTAAATGGGTATAAAATAAAAGTAATGTGAAGCAAACATTTTTCTACTAAACTATAGAATTAGATTTTATTTTGTAAACAAACATATGTAAAGGCAAGAAATCTTAATAATCCGAGGCTATAAATTATAGTTAATTTCCGTGGATATATATTTTCTTGAAATAGAAAGTAAACGCAAAAGAATTAAAAGCAAAAAAGGGTTGAGAGAAGATAAGAAAAAGAGAAAGGTAGGAGAGTAATAATTAGGGAAGAAAAATTAGAAAAGGAAAATAAAACTAAAGGAGAAAAGAGTGATGAGAAAAGTACAAAAACAAACTGATGTACGAGGAAGCGTCAACGCCAAATTGTAACTGTCTCTTTTTTCCCAATGGAGATAGAAAATGAAATTATTCAAAGCAAAAGGTAGAGCACGACAAAAGGAAACTCATCACTAGTCACCGCCATCATCTATTACTTCACACTTCACAGCCTCACAAATCATAGCCCTTTCTCTCTATCTAATCCCTTAATTTAAAAAAATATGAATGAAAAAACAAAATGCCACTCACGCTATTTGAAAATGGATCTATGGTCCCTCCCTCTTCCCTTCTTTCCTTTTCTAGATGCTTCCCCTTTTTCTTCTTACTTTAGAGCACACTTACATTTACACTAGCTTGTTTGGAGGCGTGACCACTACCTCACTTCACTCTGCTTTTTTTTTTTTTTTCTTACTAGTTTTTCGAGTTTTGACCTAATGATTTGTACTACTAATGCCAACTTTTGCTCCTGGCCTGCCCATATATGAACGTACTCTTTTTCTCTGTCTAGGATCCTCTTTTTTTAATTTTTTT
The DNA here is from genome assembly GCA_025330945.1 of Mucuna pruriens. Classification (NCBI taxonomy): domain Eukaryota; kingdom Viridiplantae; phylum Streptophyta; class Magnoliopsida; order Fabales; family Fabaceae; genus Mucuna; species Mucuna pruriens. The sequence continues at coordinate 715,379 of JAENHJ010000004.1, read as the reverse complement.
GGCTCTTTTGTATGTATTGTTATCGTAATGCTAATCAATCAATATACCTGGTATGATTAACAAAAAATAAACTAGTATCCCACTATCAAACGCTAGTTCTCTCCATTTGTTACCATGAGCTATATATAGCTAACTGGTTAACCAAATTAAGGTCCAAGCAAGACAAGGACAAAGTGATTCAATTTTGTTTAGGGACGTTGTCCTACTATTAACTTTCTTCGACTTTGGCTGAGTTAAGGTAATTAACAACCATGGATTCATCACCATGATTTACTCATTTATTTATTTTGAACGACTCGAACTTTCGTATGAGAATCAAAAATTAATCTTTTAAAATATTGAAATTTATTTTTAAAAGATTGATATCTTCCGAGAGATGTTTTTCACAGGTATATGAGTATCAAATATGTAATTATATATTTAAAAGAGAAGTTATTTGTTAACCATACTATACCAAGTTGATTACTTATATATAATGAGAATTCATTAATTAATTGATATCTTTAATGCTTTTAGTTATTCTATTGGGAGACATTCAAATTTCATGTTAACTAAAAATAAAGTATGAAAAAAATATAAAGAATGATAACTCCCACCTTATAAACTAATTTTATAAGATTGGAATAGACAAAATCTATATTTTAAGATGATATTAGAATTTATTTTATATTTATTAATATGTTACTCACTATATTATATACGCTTCAAGTCTAATAATATTGAATATATAATAAAAAAAAGTTAAAATTTTACGTTAAATAGAGATAGAATATAAAAATAGTATATAAGTGGAGACAATTTTTATCTATTTGTAAATTTGAACAATACTTGTCCCTACCTTTTAAGATATTTGTTTTTTCATAAATTTTAATATAATATGATGACACATGTGAGAGACGAATAGATATTAATTGACTCAATTAAATATCATATTATTATTTTTTTCTCTGGTTGTAGGTAGACTTTGCTTTCAATGCATCCAATTCTGCCGTAGTTCCAAAATAGAATGTTTGGGAGAGCATGATATTGAGACTGATTTTACCCCGCCCCCGCTCTCCTTTTATATTTGCTGGCTAATAATTAGAACCGAGTGCAAAAGAGGTTCTTCCAACGACCTAGATATAGGTTACCATCTATTGTCCCACAAAACCAGCCTTTTTTTTTTATTCCTTTTATGCTTTTACTCTTGTTTAATTGAAAATGTTCTCAAACCAACCATGTTAATTAGGGTATGACAAAAGGATACTTTTTTCCAATTTCAATATGCTTACTAAGCTAGTTAGAACAACTTTGTTCTTCCTAATTAAGCAAAACAGAAACTAATCAAATTTAGATAAAATGTATTTTTAGTCTTTATAAAGAAGACTTAATTATTATTATTTTTGTTCTACAAATTAAAACTATTTTTTGTTGATCTGATATTCGAAAAATCTACTTTCTTTTAAATTATTTTATCACGTTTTAGTAATAATGTAATATATATCAAATTAAATCACATAACAAACTATGTCATTATTAAGTAGTAATAAGAATTATTTTTCTAAAAAAATTAAAATTTATAAAAGTTTTGAAGTACCAAAACATAATCAAACCATATTTATAGGCAGTAAAAACAAATTTAAATCAATCAAAGTTTTGTGTGCGTGTGAAATCAATCAAAGTTTATATTTACATAATGGAGATTAGTCAAAATAGGTGCTATCACTTCATATAAAGTGAAGTCATACGTACATAAATAACTACAATAATTAAGATTGATATTTATGTACTGCTGTTCGTGTGTGTTTGTTTTCATTTGAAAATAAGATAATTAAACATCTTGCTTACAAAATCTTACATGGTAGGATATAATTAGTCTTTAAATAATAGGCGAAAATCTACACCTACTGATGTTAAGGCCTAACTGACAAATTTTCTCAAATGAGGTATCTCTTGATACTCTATGGTGTTAAGCAACCAAGACCTGACCTTTTTGCTTTAAAATTAAGATCCGTGGCCCTCTCGCACTACCAAACCCCAGTTTCTTCTTAAAAAATACTAGGTTCTCACTCCTCATTTGTGCAAAACGGTGAACCCTATTTAGGTAGAGACGTAATTTTGAGAAAATCATATAATAATGCAAAACGTTGTCAATATATATAAAGTAGGTGCTATTCATGTGAATCATGTCCCTAACAGAGTTATCCATGACTTGTGTTTATTTTAGAGAAAGAAACAAGTTGTTGTATTTAGAGAAACAAATACTAGATGCTTCTCCGTGGGTATTGGCGCAAGAGATCATAGTCGATTTTTGTAGTCAAATAAAATTGCACAGTTATTTAATAATGAACAAAACAAAATAGATTGATTAAAAAGCATGCAATATTGTAGACGGGAAAAATAACCGATTGAAGATCCCTTTTCCGCGTTCCTATTCATAATTATGAATCGTCATTTGATTTTGTGTCTGTGTTCGTGTTCAGACAAACCAACTGAATTGGAAAATTTACGGGATTTTTTTATATATAATTAATGCTTAATTAAGTTTCTGGTCGTTCTAAAATTTTAAATTTATGATTTTAGTATTTATAATATTCTTTTCATATTTAGTCTCTCGTTTATTTATATTTATCAATATTAGTTTATGCAGCGATTAAATTTTTGTCTTTTTGTTGGTCTATTTTTAGTCTCTTTCAAGACTAATATTGATGAATAAAAATAGAGGAGAGATTAAAAATGGACAAAAAGAAATTATAGTCTAAAATAAAAAAAATCTAAAATTCTAGAGGACAAAAAAGCTTAATTAACCCTATAATTAATTACTAACTAATCAATAAAGGTTGGTCTCGAAAGAGAATAGCCCGAAATACCACCGTGCTAGGTAGGTATAATAATTACAAATATATGATGCTGTACATGTAGCAATCTTTGTATGAGAAAGATAAGTCGAGAGGAAAATGCCAAAATTTCATTTTGAAGCTTTTGACTATAACTTCTCTTACAGCGATGTAGGGCACTCTAGACTCTAATATTATACCCTATGTATTTAATTAGGCAGTTAGAGGCACCATATATAGATACCATGGCTGTATCGTAATAGATCTGATGGGTTGTTGTTCTTGGGACAAGAGAAACAAACATGCATGTCCTTCTCTAGAGGTCACTTTCTCTTAGATGATTACACCAAGGGTCCAATATGCTCATCGTATGGCTCCACCCGATATATAATTTCACTTCATATTCTTGTTCCACTTTTAATTTCTCCCATGTAGTTTTTTACCTTTTCCCTTATCTTGTTCATTATGATAAACCTCTAATAGGTCGATGTGGGGATGTTAAGTTGGTTAGCAAAAGCGAGAAGAATTAAATGAATTATTAAAATAAAGAAAAGGGAAAGTGAAAGGAAGAAAAAGCATTTAAAATTATGGGTGTGGTGAGTGTTGAGCTTGGGGGAGGCCTTTTGGACACGGGCCCATTAGGAAAAGGACATGAAATAATTGAAAGCATAGCACTTGTGAGAACAAAATTGGGAGTGCTAGCTACGACATGAAAGGGGTGTGTGTGCCTCTCGAAGGTGGTCCTCTACTCGGTCGTGTAAAGGGGTCCAGGTGGCACTGCCGCCGGCCGGCAGGGGTGGCCACGGCCACGTGGGAGCTGTGGTCCAAAGGGATCAGTGCTGTTCGCCATGTGTCTTCAGAAAAGAGGTCACAGCCTGTCTTGTGCAACTCATTCATGGATATGCATGAGAGAATGAGACGAGTTTTCCACACTGTAATTTTGTCTCCAATTTTTCAAGTTTTTTTTTTTTTTCAAGGTGGGTCTCATTTCTCATATCAATATTTGAATTTGAAATGAAAAGTGAAACACTCATCCTTGGTGTTTATGGATGGAGTCATCGTTGTGAGGAATGAGAACCGGTCCAATTGGTTGCTGCGGCCTGTTTATTAGGAAAACTTTATACAATTTAATTTGCTTGAATTTCTGAAAATTTAAGGATATGTATATATATAGTTTTCGGATAATTCAAAGTGATGGGATCATGGGAAATTACTAAATAAAAATGACAACTCTGTCTGGGAAAATTTCGGATAAACAAAATGCTACTCATATATTGCATTTTCCTTAACTACATGCCCTACCTGTGACTTTCTATGTTAAACTTTTTTTCATTTAATGAAAAAACAATTTTGTACAGGAAGATTAAGTAGGGAAGTCTGGTTCCCTATGGTAGTACTTAATTAAGATCTAATTTACTCTTGTTGAAACATATCCTCCTTTAAAATGGATTTGCTAACCATTGTTTTTAAAATATGAATTGGCATGTATATTGAGTTTCAGTAACTAACTTGGCATTATAACTCGTTTCCATTTATCAAATAAAGCTAAGGTTAACTATAGCATAGCATAACTCTAAGTTGAATCTCTCAAGGACACGGTGTGTTCAATTATGGCTTAATGTGAAAATCAGAGTTTTGCGTAGAAAACGCTAAGTGTGTAGAATGTCGACTTGCTTTTTTCGGTAGAGACGGATCCAATACAGACTCGGTTAAGCGTAGACTCGGACACAGAGGGATGCGATAGAGTTGGACGGGACTCGATCTCAAACCGAAATGTAGGTAAACATAAGGGGGTTTGTAGTGTTGGAAATGTAAATTAAGGCAGAAAGTAAACTGAGTATTAAAGTATATGCGAACAAAGCTACATTATAATATTTTACAATAACTATGGTACCAATACAAGTTTGAACAACGAAATGGTTTCAATTTTTTAATGGTTGACTGTGACTCCAAACCAACCCAAAGACCTACAACGACTGTCGTACATTCGTCCCTTGCCTTCGGAGGACTTACACGACCGTAGCCTCGAGGGGACAGGGATTACGCACCTGGTTGATTTTAGGTTTTCTTAGCGATTACCTAACTGGTTGTTAGATTAATTCCGACCGGCCTAATCTAACATTATCGACTTACTATTCCTCTTGCAAGCATGGAATACTAAGTAGTGAAATATGCAGGAATCACGAGCACAAAAAGATATAGAAACATGCAACCAATTCTATTGACAAACAAGGCATTGATACAAAATTACACGAGACGGAGATGGAATCCGCTTCCCACAGCGACTATTGTGGAATAACGGTGGTGGCTCACTGGAGATAACTAGAGTGTTGAGGGTTCAGTCCACCAATAGTGTGTTAGCCAAACTAACAGTCTCCTCTGGCGACCTCCAGCTACTCAGTCTCTAGCTTGCATCCATTTGACCAAGATGGATGCCACTGAAGCACTGTGTACCACCATGGATGGAAGAATCTTGAACTAAATGTGTGTGTGTAATGGATCATGTGTGTAATAAGCGCAACTTAGCTCTCTCTAACCTAAGACTAATCTACACAACCCTTTATATACAAGTTTTGGTTGAGAGTAATGAACTAACTACTAATTCATGGGTTCCACATTAATCACGTGTTAAACATTTGTCCCATGCTAATTACCCTAACTAACTCTCTAACGGAACTAACTGCCTAGCTGCCTCATTCATCACGTGCTCCATTTCCTTCACATGTTAGATTTCTTCATTTGGCCACGTGTTGGATTGCTAGGATGAAGTAGGAGAGAAATCACCAGGGTGAAGTAGGAGAGAATGAGCTATGGAGTGCTAGGATTGATTGGATAATGGGATCCTCCTTTTTGCTCTCTGATTGCTCTCTTTTATATTATGCATATTGGGCTTCTTTAGTGGGATTGCTTTTTTGGGCAAAAATTATCGATTTTGTTATATTTTCTTTTTTTTTTTCTGCTTGTGAGCCTGTATTGCACTAAACTTAAGGGGAAATGTGAATTATGCGTGATATATGTTAGGAACAATGAGATTTTCACCCAATCTCTTAGCATTAATGTACAAAATTTTGGTTTATCACAAAATCTGGCCTAGCTTGTTTTCATCACAAATAGTAGATCTCAATAAGCTTTTATCTTTCTTTTTCTCATAACATTTTCTCTCTTTTTTTTTCATGTCACACCCACAATTGTTATTCCCTCCACAACTTTCACACTTTGGTAATTGGACTAAGTGATGAATTCTTATAAAAATCTTAAAGTTTGGGTTAGTATATAAAGTGTTTTAACCAACAAACGCTATAGTTATGATATATTAGTTTGAAGTCAATTATGATGCATTCTCTATTTTAAATATTTGATTTTTCTTGTTATTTAAATTTTTTATTTTATGTTAATTCTAAATAAAACTTATGCATAACTTTTTTTTTCGTGTTTGCAAATATTTTACTTTTTTTCCTTTTAGTCATGTATTTTTTTTCCATTTTTTGTTGTTTTAATTTTTATTTTCATTTTAAATCTCTATAATTTTTTATTTATATTTAGTTTATCTACCGTAACAACGATGTAACATTATTGTCAATGTGTCATCAATGATGTGACACTTTTTATGTGGTATATTTTTGTTAACATAGAACTAATGAGATGATACTATGGTGACATCATATGATGATGTCATATTTTGTTGACGTGGCCCATATTGACATCAACAATTTAATGTGTTTGTAATGGAGGTTGATAGTAGGAGACTAAACATGAAAGATTTAGAGCTTACAAGGATGATTTTAGAATTTTTTTTACAAGGATGAAAAATGAAAAAGCATTAACATACAAAATCGAAAAACATATTTAAACCTTAACTATATAATGCATAGGAGTTTTGATAAAGTTAGAAATAGATTGGATTTTGTCTAATTTTATCAAATGTGAATGTTTAAATTAGCAAGAATATTTTCATTAATTTTATTGAAATAATTATCGATCATAAAAGTAATAGTTTGCTTGAAATTAATTTGAAATTAATATAAATTAATCCTAATCTTAATAATTTTATTATCTTTCTATATCTTTAGGAAAGTGAAATTAATATGTTTTATCTTAATAATTTCGATATATACAATTTTTTTAAAAAACTAAAGAAGGAAAAAGACAACCAAGAGAACAAAGCTTTAAATTAGAATTAAGGGAATTAGTAAGTTGATAAATAAAATGTTTATGATTAGTTAAGAAATAGAATGCTAGAGTTTCAATTTGTGATATCCTCGTTACTTAGATTGAATGAAAGCCTTTTAGTTTTCAACTTCATTTAAGGGTGCCTTCCTTTTGGAGGTTTAATCATAGAGGTATAGGTAAAGACTTCCCAAGTGAGGTACTTGTTAAGGTGAGTTTCCTTGAGCATAAAAGGTTTACTATTATATCTTCATATTCACCAAGGTGTGTGATCCCTAAAGGTTAGGTCAAGAATGTTTAGAAAGGAGCATTGTAGGTGGGATTGTCAAGGTAGGTGGTCTTGACTGTAAAAGGCTTGCTGGTATGTAATACTTTGATTCAGTGCAAAATCTCAAGTGTGACTTAGAGAATGGATGTATATCACAGGTTACGGCTAAAGCAACATAAATCTTGGTGCACTCTTTCATGTTTGCCACTAACCACTTTTTTTTCTCTCTTTTGAACTTTTTTTACATGCACTTTTGGTCCATAATATTTTTTACAACACCATAAGAATTTCTATTACAAACTAATATGCATTTCATAAAAAAATCATTAAACACTTAGTAGAGTTCATACACATACAAAATAACACTTTATAATGTTAGAAAATGATACAAACCAATTGAATTCAAGCCCCTACAACAAGGACAAAAAGCATAGGCAAGATATACAACACAACATTCAACTAGTTAGCATCATATCACTTGTAAATAAAAAATCCTCAAATCCTTCATGTATGAATCCTAAAAATTCAAATCACAAGCTAGGATAGGAATTTTAGAGATCTAAAATGTGACAATGTGGAAGTCTGTTAGGTGAACAAAACCTAACAAGTAGGAAGCAAAAGAATCCAAGTTTGAAGCTAGAAATGGAAGATTACACTTACATGGAAAGGTTTACCCAAAACCCTAGGGATTCCATGAATTTATTGCAATTGATGACTTAGAACAACACTTAGGTGATGATTGGAAGCTCTAATTACCACTTGATAGACCCTAGGATTCCATGGATTTGCTGCAATTGAAGACTTAGAACAACACTTAGGTGATAATTGGAAGCTCTAATTACCACTTGATAGACCCTTGGATTCACAATCAACACCAAAACTTGGAAGAACTCGAAATCCCTTACTAATGGTGACCGAAAATAAAGTTTGAAGAAGAAATGGAAAATGGATAAGGAAGAAGATGAACACACATCTAATTCATAGGGCATAGATAAGAGAAGTATAGATTTGACACAAGCACCATAGAGGCTTGATGAAAACTAAGTTTCTTGGTCAAGAACAAAATAAGAGAGAAAGTCTCTCAAAAGTGCTAAGCACAATTCTAGTTTCCTTCAAAATTCCTTAAAATAATTACAAAAGAAGCTTTTATAGTTCTTCACTAATCCTAATTATCATCTAAACTAATCCTAATTAGAGCTAGGACAAGGTCTAAGGAACCCCAAAGCAAGGAAGCCAAAACAGCCCCTAAATTCCTCACAGATTTTGTGACTGAAGTTGTGATCAAATTAGGCTAGCTAGGAAAATGTTCCCAAATTGTGTCTTTGACCTAAGAGCAACCTATTAATGAAAATACACCTATTCTACTATGAAAAAACAGGGAAAAATACTCTATACAAAGGACTAAATAAGGCCAATTTGGCAGTTGGACAAAGTGTACAAAGTGTGTCCCTCAATGGGTCCTTTTTAGTCCTTAAGGAGAGTCAACTCTTGTTAATCTTCTCCTTGAAGCTTCTTGAGTCTTCCCTTTGTCATTAGACCCCTCAATTGTAGGGGTTTCCACCTATTTGAAGGATTCATAGGGAATATGACTATGATCCTCCATATATGCATCATCATCCATTTCTTGAAGAGAATTAGGCCTCAAATTTGGAGCTTGAGTACCTACATCAAACGGAGTCAAGTCAATCACATTAAAACTATTCCCCTATACTCTTGGGGCATGTCAATTTTATAAAATTATCATTAATTCTTTTTATAATTTTAAAAGGTCCATCTCCTCTATGAAGGAGTTTAGATTTCCTTAGGTAAGAAAACCTTTCATTTATCAAGTAGACCTAAACTAGTCCCCTTAAAAATAATTTTCATTTTTTCCTATTAACATGCTTAGCATATTGCTCTCCTTTCCTTTTCATATGAAATTGTGTCTTCTCATGCAATCTTCTAACAAATTGGGCTTTGGTAAGCCCTTTATCATTCACCCTATAGGACATAATAAGTAAAGGCAACAAACCAAGAGGGGATAAGGGATTAAAACCATATACCAATTCAAATGGAGAATGATAAGTAGTAGATGGGTTGCTCGGGCCCAAGTTTTGAGCAAGTTGTGCTTAGGCCGTCAAACACGACCATGCTTAAAGCATCCCGCACGTGTTGGCCAAGCATTGTGAAAGCACACTTATGCTCATCATGGATCGTAAGAGGGAGTTGCAAGACCCATTCTAGGGTTATATAAAGGAGCAATTAGAGGAAATTGAGGACCCTTCTATTGTTGAGTTAATTTTCCTAAATACATGATTTTAAATTAGAGAGTGAATGAATGAGAATCTTTGGACCTTAAGTAACAATAAGAAAGACCCTAAGAATATATTTTCTACGTCTATGTTTCTTGAAGTAAGAGGGGACTGGGTTCTATCTCACTATTTGAGTTTCCTTTGCATAATACGAGATAGGGGTTATCCCTAAGACCTCGATTTTGCATGATTTTGGTGGTCTCTAAAGGAGATTTAACCCCTAGATTAGTGTTGTGTCGTTGTCTATGATTTTCATTGGTTTTAGTGTGATAATATGCTATTAATTGGTGAATTTCATGGTTGTTGTGTATGTTAATGTTTAGAATTGATTTTCAAGTTTTGATTTGGGGCTTTTCATGTGGAATGAAATTGGATGAGATTGAATATTGTTTCTTGTGCATTTTTATGTGCTAAACCTATAGAGTATAAGAGAACTTATATTGGTTAGGTTTCCCTTTTAATTTTGAGAATTTGGCCGAGCTTCTATAAACATGAGTTGCAATTCGTCACCTCTTGCTAAGCGAGTGATGACTCTCACTCGGTGAGAGCACATAAAAAAAGGATTTTCTCCTTTGTAGAGCCTATTCACTAGGCAAGGGGAAGACTTGATGGGCAAATGCAAGCCTTAGAGCTCTCTATGGTTGCACTTGTTGAGTGAGTAGGGAGGCTCGCTGAGGGATAAAGCGTATTAAAGAGTTGGAATTCTCTATCAAGTTATTAGTTGAAACACTAAGTGAGAATGTTAGTACCTGAGAGTAATGCTCCCTTTGGCCATACTTGTTGGACTAGTAGTGAAGCTTGTTGAGTGAGGGAGTGAAATAGAGGTTAAAACTCTCTATCTAGAGTATTTGTTGTGCGAGCTAGTACCTCATTGAGTAAAAGAAGGGAACAAAGTGCAGTAACTCTTTTTGGCTCATATTCACTGGGTGAGAAACATCTCATTGAGTGAAGGGTGAGTGCATGACCTTGTGGTGGATGAGCATGGTCCTTATTGATAGTTTAAAAAGAAACTGATGAGAATACGAATTGTGTGAAATTCATCATATAACGTACTTGGTATGAGAGAAAGTAGACATGAGCCAAGCGATATGGTCACTAGACCAACTAGGGTTATTCAGTATAGAAACCCCAATGGTTATGACTAATCCCATGAGTTGGGACATATGATAAAAGTTGAGTAGATCCTTATGTGATATCGGAGGATATCATGCTAGCATGATATTTCTAACCGCAAATGTAGAGATTGGCGGTGTTTCCCTAGTATACTTTTTTTGAGTTGAGTTGATACCACATGCGTATGGAGTAATGTGGAATATGCTTACTATTAAAACATATGCATAGTATTTATTGTGGATGTGTGTTATATCTTATATGTTGTGGTGGTGTGTGTGACACCTTTCTACCCCGAATACTTAAATTAAAATAATCAAGTAAATAAAACGAAGACAGAGTAATAGTTAAAACCAAAAAACACAATTTGTATTAAGGATAAAAGGTTCACATGGTAATTAAAAGGAAGGCACAAAGTTTGCAAGGAGGTTTTAGATCTAAACATTATAATTGAGAAAACTAAAGTCATCATCATCTTTAAAATAAGTCATTCAAACATCAAGGCATAGAGCAACTATTCTAACTTCTAGAACCCCGATGTCCACACTAATAAGAGTAATACCCTGCCTTTTCAAAATTTGGCACCATGAGTGCCCTCAACGTTACCTAAAAGAAAACAAGAGAAAGTACGATGAGAAATCGCATTCAATCATATATAAAGGCAGATAATGCCCCAAATCCCACCCATTACCGTACTCAATTACTAACAGTTAATAGATGCTATATATCAATCACATTTCATTCATTCAAAATCAATCACAGTTCATTCATGTTTACTAAATGCACATGCTCGCACAATGCATATGATCATCACCATACCTAAGAGTCTCGAGTCGGAACTTCACACCATGGGCGAACCTTCTCAATCCCCTTAGTTATCACTAATGATGGCCACACCGTTAAACACCCCATATGGGCCGGTGTGTCGCACAGTTAAACACCACCTATGGCCCGTGCGAAGATATTCCACACAACCATTAAACACCACATATGGCCAGGGTACTATAGCCACGTCTGGCTTCTCATGCATCTCATGCCTCTCATGTCCATGCTCAATGCATTCCCACCCACACTCTTATTCTCATGATTTATTTATGCATCATTCGCACAGTCCACAATCACACCCAATCATATTAATTTAACCATCATTATTATAAATCACAGAAACGCACATAAAACACCATTGAATTTCACTCGGTTTCATCATTGCACACAAGAGCCTCAAATCATGAACAACCATAAACAACACAAGAATCAAGTAATTAGGGCAATTAATCATACAGTTTCCAACCAAAATCACATTAGGACAAGACGTTAATCAGACCACAAAGCATATTGACAAATCTTTTCTACCGATTAAAATATTTTTAAAACATAATAATCAAACGAAATTGAGAATTTAGATCCTAGAGGGACTTAGGGATTGCCCTCACTACCCGTACACTCTCGCATTCATATATGATCAAACTCATCTCTCCGATACCTTAGAGACGATGAACGAAGAAGAATTGATGTGTTTCCAGGACGATCTAAACACTCTAGCTTCTCCTCCTTGTAGGTTTGCGTTCTCTCTCCTCTAGGTTTGACTGTTTGACGTGCAAAACACAAATTAGGGTAAACTGATTACCCCCGTCTAATATTCTAACTGGATCGGGCCAACCCCGACCCGCCCGTCAGCCTCCATCGTTAATTCAATTAATTAAATTAATGAATGAAATAATTTAGATAAAGCCTCATCAGTTTATAAAATCATTAACCCCTCTATTAAAATAAAATCAATAATAATAATAATAATAATAATGTAATTAATTTCTAAAAGTAATTAAATAAATTTTAGGATGTTACAATGTATGTGCTACCTAGTCTTGCCAAAATTGCTTTGATAGTGGCGAGATGTATTCTTACTCCTCTTGTATTTTTGTTTGTTATTGTTTGGGTTGAATGTCATTTGTAGGTTGTGATGGATTGTGTTGTTGTCTTTTATGCTAATTTTGTTTGAGTTTTGTCAGCTCTAATAGGATTGTAACACCGGGATTGAACATGTTTGAACTTTATTACGTTATGTTTTTATGTTTTGAATATCGAATAGTTGGATGACCTTTGGAGTGCCAATAGATTGTTGTTATGTTGAGATTACGAATGTTGAGTTTGAGACATGTGAATTCTTTATCCCTTGAGTTTATGTTTATGCAGCCTTATTTTATTGAGAAATAGTTGTACTACAAGTATCACAGTTATTCTAATTTCATTTTCTTCCACAGATGCATCAATAAGAGAAGGAAAATTAATAAGATACTATGTTTCAATTTTAATGACAATAAAATGAAAGATGTACAACTATTGAAAGATCAAATTAGTGAGTTGTCATTAAAAGTTATTGTCCAAATTCAATCCAATGACCCTTATTAAATGGTAGAATAATTATATAAATAAAAATATAGAGGGAAACTTTTAACTTTTCTATAATCAAAATGAAGCCTCGATAGAATTCGAATCACCAACACAAAAGAAACTATTCTAGATGTTGTATATACTTTATTTTTCACAATAGACTAACATTTTATTGGAGATCAAAATATAGATTTATAGAACTATAATTCAACCTTAAGTGTTGAACATTGATTGATTCTAGTATAAAAATATCTTTTTTTACTGGGTCTATACAAGAGAAGATAGCCAACAATCATTTTAAAAAGAAAAAAATTTAGATAGTCTTTGAAAATTGTTAAAAGACAAGGCTGGAGAAAATAAAGCATAAATCTGTCAAATAGGAAATTTTCTATGACCAATTAAGTTGTAGACAATTAGTAACATGCATCTAATAGTTAAAAAAGCCTTATTTCTTTTACTTTCTTTTTAAAATTTTTAATTTCTATGTAGAGGGTTTAAATTGTCACAAGAAGTTTTTCCTACTTTCTAACATTTTGTTTAAGGTCAAATTTATTAGTCATTAACGAATATTTTATTTAGAGGTATTTTCCTCTTATAACAATTTTAATTTATTCAAATAGTTTTTATTTTTTTGTGGACAAGAATTAAGTTAATAACTTTTATGAATATTAATTTTATGTGACTCTTCAAGAATATGTTATCATCTTGAATTAAGTCTACAAAAGATTCTTTATTGGATTCTTTTGTAGATGTTTTATTTTAAGTTTTTTATTTTCTTTTTTAACCTACAATATTTGCTAATATAGCCCATTTTCCATAACTGTAGAATTTTTTATGTTTATCATTGATTTTGACTTTATTTTTGTTTATGTTCTTCTAGATGGATTATTAGACTTCTATTTGTAATATTTTAGTATTTCGAGCATGTTTTGATATAGGTTTGAATCATTCTAAATACTCTTACTTCTTTTGTATAATAAGTATTGAATGTTTTATATTTTTAAGACATTAATTATTTTTTTCATTTAATACTTTCTTTACAAGGTAGTAGTGATATTTGTAGGAAAATATAACATTACTCTATAGGTTTGATTCTTTTTGAGATAGTAAAGTCTAAATTTCTCACAAAATGTACTTAAATATTTTTATTTATACTTTTATTTAGTTAATTAATGTTGAATCTTATCATTTTGGTAGGTATTTAATGCTACCTTTTGGATATACACAACTAATAGTAGAATAAACTACCAATTTGGTTCCTAAAATTGTAACACGTCACTTTAATCTTTCAAACAAAGAAAATTACAAAAAAGTCTTTGAAACTCCATTTTGTTGGTCACATTAGTCCAAAATTAGGTATGGTAGGGAAAAATCACAAGTGTACAATTATCCCCAAGTAATAAAATATCTAATCCACATGGACTTAGTTTGATGATTACCAAATTATCATGATTCGAGAAGAGTTAAAGAGGAAATAGTTATTTGATTTAGAAGAGAGAATAATGAAAGTAAAAACAAAGAACAAAATCAAGTAGTAAGAATGCAAGAATATCAAGATTGAGAGAAATCAATGGAAAGAAAGATTTTCGGGATTGTATTCACCTAACGATGATTTATGGATTAACCTTTATTACCTCCATGCTCTAATTGATTCAAAATTTGAAGATAAATTAACCTAAGGTAACCTTTGTTCCCTTTCACGACATTGAAATATATCTAATTAAATTAACCTTTACTTTTTTGGTCATTATGTTCAAGTAGATTTGTTATATTTTCTGTTAATTCATTTGATTATCAAATGATTAAACTTCTTTTCATGATTTAAAACTTAAGGGTCCAACATTTAGGTTCATCTTTAGTCTTTCCCTAAAATGCTTAAGAATATACAAAGAAGTGATCAAGAAATTCACATAATGAAGCTCAATAAGAAAAGGATAAAAAAAATATAAAGAAAAAACTTCACGTATAGAAATAAAGATCACAAATCTATTAAAAGACATTATAGGGCTATGTTGTATCTTAGAAATAAAGCAATTACTTAACCATAGTCAAAAGGAAAACTAAGGGTGAATTTCAATTCTAGCTTAAAGGCCTGAAGAAATACCTAAGTGTCCTGGTCATGTTCATTCATACAGTCTTATGATTATATAGCCTAAAAAAGGTTTTAAAACAAATTCTAGAGAGCACAATGTTGAGAAATTCACACTTAGGCAATAAAATAGGGGCAAGATATGCAATGTAAAATGCCCCAAAATAAATTCTCAATGTCACATTTATAAGTTCAGGTCAATTCAAGCATCAAAATTGGAAATGTCATGTTAATTTTTAACTACCTAAAGATCATCCTACACAATATTTCTACTATGAGACTTGAGATATTGGACATTCAATTCAATATATTCAAAGAGATAAAATATCCAACACACAAAGATATAAAGTTAGGGTTATTCAATGCGTCAATATAGATGCTAATGAATATACAAGCTTAAAAATGAACAAAGATAAAGAAAAGAAACAAATCATGTGAATTTTTCCTAAAAATGAATCCTAAAATGCAAATGAAAAATATGTAATGCAAGTTCTTGATAGTAGGAAAAATACTTACAAAATGATATATGTGTCTCCTAACTTCATGGAATATTCTTTAAGTTTTTTCGTAAATTTAGTTTCAACCAAATGGTATCAACAATAAAGATAGGTCCAAGAAGGTCATACCTAAGCAATGGGGGATGTGGTTTAGGTCCAACTCGTGGAGTATACTTTTTCTTTTGGTCTCCTTCTTTAAATGTGGTCTCTGTCTTTTCTAATTTATCCTAATGAAAAGGAAAATGATTATATATAGTTGGATACTTCTTCTAGAGGTTGTGTCTTAGGCTTTAAATGTGGTCTCTATCTTTAAATTCTTCAACTTTATTTTCATCAATGTAAAACACCTACCAATCACTATGATGACTCCCTCTAATGTTCTTATCACCCTTACTATGCTTGGGTTCAAATCATGCTCATAAAGCTTCATCAAACTAAAATCACCTAACCTCTCATCCATTTAATGATGCATGGGTTCAAATCATGTTCGGGTTCAAATCATGTTCATGCTCGTAAAGCACAAGCATTGAAAAAGGTCATGGATGTTATCTTGTGCAATTTGGGAGTTCTCCAAGGATCAATTCATTCTTCCCACATTTGAGAGCTAGGCTTTTGTTGAAAGTTATCTAACCCAATTGGAAAAGGAACAATATCGATTGGTTAAGGGCATAATCTTAAAACAACTTGAAACCCACCTACAACTTGAGCATTAGTATCCAATTTTTTTCAACGTAAGTTGTTGATGATATATTCAACAACATGAAACTCATACAATAAGACACAACATGGTGACACATTTTTATCCAACATTTAGTCTCTAGTGGTAACATGTTGAACTTCTCCTCTTATGCCTAGGTTTGAGCACATATAAGAATCACCCCATAATCAGCTTTAGCTTCAACTTAATGGAAGATTCGTTACCAACTATAACTACATAAGAAAAATGCATATTATGTATCATGATACCATATATATTAAATTGATTTCATATCTTACAAAGTGATTACCACCAATTGAAAGAACAAAATCAAAATTTCAAAGTTATAGAGATTGCAAGTATTAAGTGGAACAAAAACAAAATTCATTTAATAGCAATTGCTTCATATTCAACCTCCATTGCCTCCCATCTAATTGCAAAGTTTAATTTAAGTTGATGTTTTATACTAAATTCATACGGTTAGAAGAATCAAAGAAGTATAAGATATAACTAACTATTTAACCAAGTAGCAAAATAAACATATATTGCTTTTCAATGTTTGTAATTTTGTAGTATTCAAAAAGTGACATATCAAACAAACAAGTCCATAAATCTTTATCTATAAATATGACACCTTTTTGCAAATACATTCTTGTGATTAGTTGTAACAAATTAAAAATCTTAAAGAACACTATCTTTTCAAGAAGTTATGTGCACAAACCTTGTATAAAAAAAATTCATTCTTAAACTAGTTGATCTTTAATGCTACAAAAACCCAAGTCAAACAGTAGACATGTAATGTTGTAAATGATGTGTCTAGTCTTTGCATGTTTTTACCAAGGGACTAATCAACAACCATTCTTGGATGAGGATTGAATACAAGTTATAAGCGCGTCTCAATTATAGGTTGTATTATTATGAAATATGAAGAGATAAAAGTATCATATTATTTAAAGCAATATCTTGTCAACCTACAAGTTATTGTATACTACATCAAAAACATACCAACAAAAAGTTCAAATTGTATCAAGTTACTATTGCAAAACTTACAAGTATTAAGAGGTAACTATAATGTGTGTTTTATGTGTCATATGTGGTATATCCAAGTTTTGATTCCTACATTTATGTTTGTTTTCAAGGTGCATTTTGTCATTTTTTTATTTTGATTTGGATTTCACATAACTTCTTTTGTTAGATTAGGTGTGTTTTCAATAAAATAAAGCTTATCTTATATGAGTTGTGCTAAGTTTGTAAAGAAGCTATTGCAAAAGATCAAGATCTAATGTTATTCTTTATTGTCTATTTTTACTAAGAAACTATAGCATTGGAAAATGAAGATTTGAGAGTAGGAAGTAGATAGAATAACAATGGAATGTTATAACTTCTTTTGTTAGATTAGGTGTGTTTTTAATAAAATAAAGTTTATCTTATATGGATTGTGTTAAGTTTGTAAAGAAGCTATTGCAAAAGATCAAGATCTAATGTCATTCTTTATTGTCAGTTTTTACTAAGAAACTATACATTGGAAAATGAATATTTGAGAGTAGGAAATAGATAGAATAACAATGAAATGTTAATTGAAAAAACTATGTAAATTTGAGTAAAATCTATAATTTGAGTTTGAGCTTTTATTGAATTGCAAGTGTAAAAGTTGGCACTCCTTATTAATCATAAGTGTTAAGTCTAGTTCAAGATCATCATGAAAAATAGTCATTGCTAAACATAATAAAATGATTTTATATCTTCCAACACTATTATAGATCCCATTGACACTTTGTAGTGTAAAACAATTTAGTTTGCAATCTAAAGCTAGTTTCGGAATATTCAAGAACATTTTATCAAACACCTTCCTTGCATTACCCACATTTCTTTAAGCAACTTTATAAGCATGAATTCCTTACAAGAAAAACCTTTAGGACTTATTGTTTTAAGTTTCAATGACAAGTCTCATATGTCCTTGGCATATAATTCTTTTACTACAGGCAATAATCATGCACAAGCACTTTTTTTTTTATGTGAAGTCAAGCACATGGAAGAAAGAAATTAATGAGCTCATGCATTTTAAGACCAAAATTGTAAGTGGTGTGAAGTGGGTTTTATAAGCTTATGAATCAGAAGTGTTTGTATGGTATTTGATGAATATCTTGTCCCAAAGTTGGGTTCTTGGAATGCTATAATAGGTCCCTTACATTAGTGACTTCGATTGGAGTGCTTAGTGATTGTTTGCATCAAGCTTTTGCTTTTATGTGATTTCACATTGAATATGGGTCTTAATGGTTGAGGTTGTGGGGGAAAGGGGGAGTGAAAATGATAACTTAGTAGGGTTATAGTAACATTTAGGGTTCAAGCCTTTACTTAGTCTCCCTTTCCAAAAAAAGGGTTGTTTACTATTGATATTCGTTTTTGTAAGGTCCCTAATCTTTTTTGTTATTCTTACACTTAAAAATCAATTAGCCATCAATTATAGTTAAATAGATTGTCTCTTAATATATGCATTTTTACAAAATAAAAAAATTAATCATTAATTTTAATTAAATTGTCTCTTAATATATAAATTCTTACCAAATTTAAAATAAATGTTATCAATTTTAATTAAAAATTTGTCTCGTAATATATCAATTTTCACCATATTTAACTCTTTGTTATTGAATTAATAAGGTCTCATATCAAAATTTGCTTTAGGCTTAAAGAGATGTTAGGTCATCCCTGGTAGCATTAGAAGGAAGGATTGACATGAGGCTCATGATTCATGATGTACCACACTAAAATTTGCTCCACAAGATACATAGCAAAGACGATGAGAGAAGTGTAGATTGTAATGGAAGTGATACAAAAGGGGTGTGACATATGGGTGCGATGGTGACTCTATTGATGTTGAAGAAGTAAAATAAAATAAAAAAATATTTTTAATTATTTATTTTAATATCTACTTATGTCAAATTGACATGGCTAGCAAGACACACACTACATGATAATTAATGGTGTCACATTAACATTGTTAAGGGGTTAGTTAAAGAACACTCAATTTTTGACAATTGACAAAATGTAGTTTTAGGAATTATTTTGTAATTTCCATACTAACTTGACAACATGTTACACTTTCAATGAACAAATTGACATTTTACTCATTATCCATCTATAAATTAAAATTCTTAAAAAGGAAATTAAAGAAATAAAAGAAAAACAACAAATTCATCCGGTGATTTTATTGCTGCTAGGAGAAATTCTTGATTCAAATACCTCAAATCAAGAGTCAAATGACAAAAATCTTATTACGAACAATCCTGGAAAAGATGAATTTTTAAGATTAATAAATTTGTTAAAAATTCAAAAACTCTATATTAATAATATAAAAATTATAATTAGTGAATACTGATAAATATATATATATATATATATATATATATATATATATATATAAAAATAATTGGAGAGTTTGTTTTACAATCATAGCTTTGTTGGATGCAAAAGCATATTCAAACTGTATTCCAGAATTCCAACATAATATTTTGAAAAGAAAAAAAAACTTCAAACAACTTAGTAGTTCTACATTGAAAATAAATTTTAAATTGTCTAAAACAATTATAGATAACCAAGGTTTTCAAGTAGAATCATATATTTTTTCACCTGGTTAAAAATTTAAAAATGTAGTAAAATTGAGAACACATCTTATTTAAACGTTATTTCTTTAGAAATTTTTGAAGAAGAATTAATAACCCAACATTTAGGAAAACTAATTGTTTACAAATTTATTAAGAAACCAATCATTAAAAATCTCAATTTTCTCCAACACAAATAAAATCAAATTAACTTTATTAAATAGAAAATTTCTTTTAAGACTATCTATTTAAATCCCAATTTGACGAAACTCAAGTACAGCCAAAAAAAAAAAACTTTATTACAACAAATCTAATCTTTAATCTATTTTGACATCCTACATGTTTGTTGGGAAAGAAAGATGCTTAGTGAATCTTCCCTACGAGAAACCTATATTCTAGTATTCTATTAGATTATAATTTTAATTCCCTTAATCTATTGCAATCAGAAAATTTTGAATATGGGACAAATTTGTAACAGAGATATAAATTTAATGTTATGTCTCTTCTCCAAGAAATGAGGCTATTACTAACTCATTGTATAAGATTGTGGATATCCCATTTTTTCCGGATGTGATGTGGGCTCCTCCTTATCAGTCCAGCTCGAACAAAAAAACAGGAGGGAACGCTTAAGTCGAAAAAAGAGAAACAAAAAGGAAAGAGGAAGGATGAGTAGACCAATTATTCTTGTCGAATAAGGAAAAACAATGATAGCTAAGTAAAAGAGGCTGAGGAAGTGACTTTCACGTCACTATCCCTCAGGTCTATGCTGATGCGAACAACATTGACATCATGGAAATCCCAAGAGTGCCATCTGGCAAATCGAAATGGGACACCTCCTCTTATTAGTCATATGGGTGCTCATTCGTTTGTTCGGACTCAGGAGAGTACGAAACAGTGGTGCTTAAGCTACAAAAAGAGGAGCAAAAGGGAAATAATAGGAAATCTCAAGCTGATTATCGTTGCTGAAAAAGGGAAAGTAGATGACATTTGAGAAGAAGAGTGAAGAGATGACCTCCACACCTCAGCTCTCCTTCCAAGTCTGTGCGGAATTGACAGACGTTGACGTCATGATCCAAGTCTGCCGCCCCGCAACATGGCAACATACTCCACTATCGGGTCAACCCAAGCCTAGGATGAGCGGTCACCATCGCATTAAATGCAAATGAGAGAAGTAAACCCCAAGGGACATCACATCATTTAATATATTTAGGGAAGGAGCCACTGCATTAATGCGAAGGATCTCTCTCAAGATTTTTGTAATGATGACCTGAGGATGGAGTAGCCTATAAAAGGGCCAAGAAGTGAAGGAGAAGGAGGTCAAACCTTGGAGATCAAAAATCGAGAATTGGTTGAGAAGCTCAGAGTTAGAAAGAAATTCGAGAGTGAAGGGAACTTAGAGTCAGAAAGTTGTGAGCTAGGAAGGGAGTAACTATTACTCGTTCCAGCCAAAGTTAGAAAAATCATAAAACAGTAAAATACTACTAAAACAGTCTCCCACAATTAAAAGAAGCATAGTCCTCAATGTAAGCATATATGAACATAACACAAGAAACAATAATCACAAAGGAAGAAGGTGAAATGAAAAGAAAAAAAAAACTCTCTTAAGGTGGAAAGAATGTGCAGAATTTTGCATCTAATATCCTTGCTCTACTCTTATTTGTAATTGTTTGGGGAGTCTCCTCCTCATCCATCTTGATAATTTCAATACCACATCTTCTAGTGGCTTCTTCAACAGGAATCTTAAAGTTGAACACTTGACAAGCTGCTCATAGAAACTTCCCAACTTCTTCAAGTCCTACAACAACTCCTCCTTTTGCTCAACTTGGACTTTGTTGGCTATAATTACTAGGGGCATGTAATGGTTGCACCATGGATGGCAATGGAGGTTGCACTACTACAACCTCTACAACATCTGAAAAATCAATGACTCTTGCACTTACATTAATAGCATTACTAATTTCTACACAATTAGGACACTTAGTTAATTCAGTACAGGTGCAATCACAATCAGTAGAATTCTCAAAATCAGAAATTTCAGAAAATTCAGAATGCAAATTTACCGATTGCTGTTGTGGTAGCTCCTTGCCACTCCTGAAGGTTATGTCACTCATATTTTCTTGTGGACTGAAAATGGTTTAAGAAGGAATCTGTCCAAAACCCTTGGATTACAACTAATTCACCCTGGGAGAATGTGAGGTCTTAGTAAGGAAAGAATTGGGGCCACTTTGCGACTTGCAAATTCTTAGAGAGCATTACTCCTAGATACCAGGTTGGTTATCAAACTCTAAAATTAGCATACCTACTCATTCTTTGGCTTGTAAATGATCATCTACCACCTAATAGTGAGACTTGGTTGGCATATAGTCAGCATTCATTTGGGTGAGACAGTCTCTCTTTTCCCTATACCAATATACAAAGTAACCAACACATAGTCAATAACCTACTCGTGTCGAATCGGTCTCGACCTTTTTTCTCATTTAGCCTCTGCCCAGAACTACGTAAACTTTGAATTCTCCATTGCATTAGGAGATATATAGGAGCAATAGTCAACTCTTGTCAAGTTATTCATCAAAAAACCTCAAAATATTTTTCATTCACTTCTTGTAAATACCCTTTTAGAAAAATATATACACAATGTAGAAGTCATTTTATCCCATGCATCTAGTAGGGTAGCTACCTCAAGGTAGACGTATTGAGATTCTAGTATTTCCTGAACTCTAATTTTTAGACCTACCTTATCCAACCTATGATTTTCTAGCGTTTTTCATAAAAATGTCAGTGACGACTCCTTTCTTCCTTGTTTCTATCTAGAGAGGAATTAGGATCAGAAAATTTTATTTTTTCACCGACCGCATCGCGTCCTAGGTTGCGACAAAGAGGTGTAAAAGTTGTCATCCCCTCAATGTTAAGATTTTATCACAATTTTCCCATATTCATTTAATAATTTTGACTATCAACCCCAAAAATTTAGGAATAAATTATTGTGTTTCTAGGCATGTAAAATAAGATGTTTGTTTCATGGTATGTATTATCTTCACAGGAATTATATTTTTAGAAATATTATAAATAGGAATGTTATTTTTATGTATATTTGAAAAAGTGTTTGGTTATATTTTAATTTAAGAATATTTTTTAAATTTAAAATAATTTAAATAAAAGATAAATCAAAATAAAATTTACAAGTTTGATAAAAAATAACCTCTTCATGGAAATTTCACATTCTCATCCTTTTTACTAGAATCAAAACTATTTAAAACATGAGAATGTAATTTTTTAAGAATGAAAAAAATACTCAAATTTTTTTGACTTTTTAGCAAATATAAAACTAAATAGTTTTACCTATATATTTTCAGTAATAGAAGAAAATGGCGTGGTGGTCGTACTTGCTCGAATAGCATTGACACCAATAAAAAAATATATGTAGTTTATAAAAAAAATTAAGAAAGAAAAAAATAACGTAAAACAAACATCACCTAAATAATTATTACAAAGGGATATGCTGGACCTTCTCTCTTTGATTTAATTTATTTTTGGAAAAAATATTTATTTCCTTACAGCTTAGAAAAAGCCTTACAGTATACCCTTCACGGTATTTTCCAACATTTTACAGCTATATATTGTATAAATATTTTAATTATTTTTTTTATAAACCTACCTATTTAATTTTATGTAAAAATTATTACAAATCTAGTTATTTAACTAAGTTATTAATATATATATATATATATATATATATATATATATATATATATATATATTAAAATTTATTTTATCAAATACAAATTCAAAATAAATTTTGATTTCAAGTTTTTAAATAATATTGCATGTCAAAATCAATTTTGAAATATATATATATATATATATATATATATATATATATATATATATATATATATATATATATATATATATATATATATATATATATATATTACTAGAAAATCATGTTTCTTTAAAATCAATTTTACAAAATTACGTCGATTAAATTAAAATAAATTTTCTATCAAAATACTTGCATTGTATGATTTCTCTCCACCTACCCTCCTCCTTTGGGGGAGTTTTTTGTCCACAAGCCTTCAGTTTGGGTCTTACAACTGGAGGCCAATTTCTTTCTTATCCATAACTTGAGGCCCACCTGGATCTTAAGTTGTAACCCATACTTACTTAAGGTCCAGTACCTACTTAGGCTGAGATTTTTCTATGTACAAGCCCATTTATGTACATCGAAGCATATGCGGTTTATCTACATTTTGGGCTTGGATTTTAAAGGCAATGCGTGGAATTTCCTCCGAATGGGTTAGCAGTAATATTTTCAAACTAAGCATTCCAATCATATTCTATCTTGCATGTGTTGGCCTTGTTTTTAATCATTTAAAAATTTAAATGGGAAGAAAACCATCTCATTCCAAAATGGTATATTTGGATGGAAATAAAATAAAATAAAAGAGAAAAATAAACACAAATAACAATATTTTTCTTATTTGTTTGGTTTGAGAAAAAAATAGAAAAAATGGAAAGAAAGATGGACTTTTAGAAATAACTTCTTTTTTTTTTCTTTTCACTTTTACTTCAATTCAAATTTCAATTTTTTTTTCTTCAATTCAAATTTCAATTTCTTTTTCTTCTCATTCACTTTCTCTCCCCCACACCAAACAAACCATAAGGTGAATTCGTTATCTTTGAATATTTATGTAAAATAATGGTAATTAGAGAAATAATACATCAAAATAAATATATCACAAACAATTTAAGAACTCAATGTAGTTTAATTTGCCTTCATTTACATATGAGAAGAGTTTATAATTAAATAGAAATTATAGAATAATATTTATGACTTGTGACTACTTGTAATATCTTTTATCCCACATTTTTTACCACCATCATTTTTGCATTTCTGAAAGGTCGCTCAATATTCTTCAATAAATCTCTAATCTAAATATTCACTAGCACACAAATTTTAAGTTTAATTAAAATTTAAAAATTAAAATAAATAAAATAAAATGATTCAAAAGAAGACCTGAAGAGATTTTTAAATTCTAAAAGCCAAAACTTCTTTAAAAGAAAATCAAAGAGAAAGGAGCCAAAGAAGAAGAGAAAGACAACATACTCATAGCCAAGGAAAAAGAAGAAGAGGAAGTTGTGATAATTTTGAGAATAATGAAAGAAGTCATCAATAAGAGGTTGTGGAGAGAAAGAAGATAACTAAGACAGAACAAATGAAAGGAAGAATGACAAATAAAAAATTCATAAATATAATTATTACTCTTGAAAACATAGAACTAATGTTGAAGAGGAGGTTAATCTTGTAGATGACAGAGAAAAATTGAAAAGTCAACTTTGTTATTAACACTTACTAATGATAGGAAGGAAACTGGAAAATACTCACAATGTCTTGATAATGGAGCAAATTATCTCATGTGAGACCAATAAGGAGAAATCCATGTTGCTAGATAAGATTGTGAAAGGAAATGCTTTCTTTAGAGATTTTTTCATGACGTAAATTCAAAGGAAAGATACCATTTTAATTTTTTTAAAAGATTATGTTCACAAATTAATCACATGTTTTTTTATGTTCCTATGTAAAAATATTTTAGATATAGGATAACATGTTGAAAAAGATATGAAATTTACATAAAAAACGATTGTTTGTGACATAGAGATCAAAGTTCTACTTTGATGACTAAAGTGATTACGTAAAAAAAAATGGAATGTTTGCTTTAAACATCACGGTTATTAACGCAAAATGCTTAAAGACTAATAAAAATGGTGGATCATGGAGAATATGGTGAAAGAGATGCCCTCCATGATATCATCCTCCTAATTAATTGTGTGAATCATATCTCCATAATAATAATGCAAGAAGAAGCTCTTTAAAGAAAGGTAATTCAAGAATAAATAATCATTTCAAAGTTGTTCATACTAATGTGTATGACTCGATCATTCTTCTTTCTTTTTGCAAATAAACTAAAGGTATTTGTAGTAAGTCTTTGATTTTTTTATTATTTTTTATTGATGATTTTAATAGAAAGACTCGAATTTATTTTTGAAGAAAAAAAAAATCTATGACATTTGCAATCTTAAAGATAAATTAAAGAAAGTGATTATGAAATTAAATCTATAAGTTCCTATTGATATGGTGAATTCAATTAATTTAAGGAAGATGATCAAATTCATTGTCCTCTAATTATTTCTAGATCTCTTGAACAAACTTAAATATGGTAGTGAAAAAAAAATTATTTTTTTATATGATTAGATATGTTGTAAGGTAAAGAATATGCATAAGAAATTTTGAGATGAAATTTTTGCATTGTGTAGCTTATTATTCCAACAACTTCCTAACAATGTAAAATATCAAACATCACAAAGAGTCAAAGTCATGACTGACGCAAGGTAAATTAGTCAACAACCTTATGACCATTCTCATGATTTTTTTATTTATATATTTTAAAATTTTATATTTAATTTAAATTATTAGATAAATTTTATTATAAAATTATAGTTAATTTATTAATAATTCTCTGTATTTTGAGAAGTTTTATAACTCATTTGAAATGTTATAAAAATATTAGTTTATATTTGCTTGAAATTCAAATAAAAATGACATTAAAATAAGTATAAAAATAGTATGATTCATAAAAATATTTTGATGAAAATAATAGTGATGTGATCATTGTTAAAGATTAATTTTATTTTTTTATACATATAAAATATATTTATTTCCTTTTATTCACAACTTGGTTAGAAGAAAATAAAATATAAAATTACTTAGAACTGTTTTATTTCAATATCAATATTTGACCATTTTAAAGGAGAATGATTTGAAAAAAAAATATTATATTAATTTTGAAACAAATAAGTTTAGAAAGAATTCATTTGATAATAATAGTCTTGAATTTTTTTCTTAAATTAAAGATACTAAAAGAATACTAACAATAGAAAACAATGGTCTACTATAAGTATGAAATTATATTAAAAAATTATTCTTCTTAAATACATGTAATGTTTATAAAATATAATTAATAATATTTAAATTTGTTGTCATCATCAAAAGAAATTTTTTAAATTTAAAAATTTTAGATTCTATTTCATATTAATTATATTGCATGAAAGTAATTTTTTGTCGCACGATTATTCCTAAGGCTTATGTCTGCCTTTAATTTTTATCTAATACTATATTTTGAATTTTGAATCGATATTCAACCAATAATATTACGACATATATTTTGTACTATATAGTATTCTGTTAAAAAAATTAGAAAGATTTTATTTATTAGTTCCTAGCGTATTTAGCTTTTATTATTTTCTTAAAATAAAGTACTTAACATTACTGAGCACTGTCCAGCGGAGGAATTATGATTAATAATTGTAACTAGTATAAGCAAGAGACTCTAAATAGGGGGTAAATGTAATAAAAAATTTCTTTTTTTATTTTTCCCTTACTCCTACATTAATAAAAGAAAAACTATTACATATGATATTAAACAAGCTTCATGAATCTTGAATGAATGAATTATATAATACATTCTGTAGATTATTTAATTATTTTTTTAGAAAATAAATTACATCATTATTATTATTAATTTTATTTTAATTATTAATTACTGCAAGAAATTATTTTATTAAATAATTACATTTTGAAACTGAAATATTATTATTATTATTATTATTATTCTTAATGGTGGTGAAAAATTAATTTAGTATTTAAATATTTATATTTAATTTTCTTTTAATGAAAGAGCGAATGATTTTATAAACTAATAAGACATTAATCTAAATTATTTTTATTTATTAATTTAATTAATCGAATTATCGGGAGAGGTAGATGGATGGGTCGGGGTTGATCGGACCCAGCTAGAATATTAGACAGGGGATAATAAGTTTACTATAATTGGTGTTTTGCGCGTCAGACAGTCAGACCTAGAGGAAAGAGAATGCAAACCTGCAAGGAGGAGGAGCTAGGATGTTCAAATCTTCCTGGAGCCACATCAGATCCTCGCTATTCTTTGCATCTAAGGTACGAGGGAGATGAGTTCGGTTATACGTGAATGCGGGGGTGTAGGGTAGTGAGGGCAATCCTTAAGTCCCTATAGGATCTAAATTCTCAAATTTGTTTGGTTAATATGTTCTAAAAATGTATTAATTGGTAGAAAAGATTTGTCAACGTGAACCGTGGTTTTGGTTGACTTAATTGATAATGTAATCGGTTGCCTTTAGTGTGAAGGAAAACCTCTAGAGAGAATCCCAAAGGAACAAGAAGAATGACTTTGATGAACATGTTTTCTTTATTATGCTTCCAAGTATGCAAAGATGCAAGTTCTATCTCACTATTGGGTTTCATTTACATAGGAAAGAGCATTAGGGTCTTCCCTAGTGCCCTTATTAATAATTGTTATTGTATGGTGTCTTGTGACATTTGAAGAGGGATTAAATTCTTGGATTAACATTTTGTCTTAATCCAATTTTCGTTTGAAATTGTATGGTTAATTGTCTTAATTACTTAATTCTCGTGATTGCTCGTGGTTATTCATGGTTGAGGTTCAGTTTGGGACTCTTGTGTGTAATGGTGAAATTGGGTGGAATTCAATGGTGTTTTATGTGCGTTTTTATGCGTTCTTATAAATGATTTATGGTGATGATGACTAAATTGATATGATTTTGGCATGATTATGGACTGTGTGAATGATGTATGAATCATGAGAATGTGGATGAGAATGCATTGAGCATGGACATGAGATGCATGAGAAGCCAGGCGTGGCTATAATACCCTGGTCATATGTGGTGTTTAACAGGGGACTCTGGCCAAAAGTGGTGTTTAACCTGGTGGACTAATGATGGGGGACATTCATATGCATGAGCCATAAGTGGTGTTTAACCATGCTACACGTCGGTCATAGGTGGTGTTTAATGGTTGTGTAGAATGTCTCCGCACGAGCCATAGGTGGTGTTTAACTATGCGACACACCGGCCATATGGGGTATTTAATGGTGTGACCATCATTAGTGATAACCAAGGGGATTGATGAGGTTCGCCCATGGTGTGGAGTTCCAAATCGAGACTCTTAGGTGTGGTGATTAGCATATGCATTATGCGAGCATGTGCATTTTGTAAACATGAATGGAATGTGATTGATTTTGAATGCGATGGAATGTGTGATTGATATACGGGTAATTGTTAACTATTAGTAATTGGATACGGTAATGGGTGGGATTTGAGGTACTATCTACATTTATACATGATTGAATGTTATTTCTCACCGTACTCTCTTGTAGTTTTCTTTTAGGTAATGTTGAGGGCACTCGTGGTGCTGAGTTTTGAAGAGGCGAAGTCTTCCTCTGATTTGTGTGATAACGAGACTTGGGATTTAGAATAGTGGTTCCATGTCTTTTCATACGTACTTTTGAATCTTAAATATTTGAAAATGATTGGCATATCAATAACTCGCTAAATGTATACCAAAATGAAAGTAATTTATATATTTGAAATATGTGTCAAACACCTGAATAACGTGTTTAGATCAACACTAATCATTTATCTGATAAATTTTTTTATGTGTACTTAATGTTTGAACATGATAATGACCACGTGAACATTTTATCCTTAATACGAATTGAGTTTCCTTAATTTTATCTATTTAACTTATCTGTTTTTTTTATTTATATTATTATTTTAATCACACATGCACCCATGGATATCAGAAAACAAGTCATATATTAACATTAATTAACAGCTACTAACTATTTATACACAATTTTATTAAAATAGTGGCATTATCCACTGTTTCTAAAAAAACATATTTTGTTATGAATTGTTTAAAATATATCAACTCACAGCAATAACAAAAATTATTCAAAATATCTTTTCTTTAATTTGTTGACAAAGATAAACAATAATATTTAAATTTTGTTGGGATAAAAAAAATTATCAACAAGATTAATATTATTAGAAAAATATACTTTGTCTAAACAAAATTAATTGTTGATAATGTATTTATTTTACGCCAACAACATTAACCAGAGTTAGAAAGAAAAATCTTTTTCTTTCTTTTAAGTACTGTAAGAATTTTATTTTAAGTAGCAGATTGAAAGTTTGGTAAAAAATATCTAATTCATCTTAAAGAAAATTAAAACAAATATTTGGTAGGTACAAAATTTAAGAAAAGATACCTGGTCTAAAACAAGAAAAATCTCTAGACTAAAAAAAATACATGCTTATAGAAGTATTTATATTTATCTTATTAAAAATGATAATTTTACATAAAGCTAAAAAATAATTCTACAGAATATACAGAAGATTAAATTGTACGAACTTTGTATTATTCAACATATTAAGTTACATTATCTGTATCCGTATATAAAAAATAGAATATTATCTAACAAAATAAATTGCTATAAAAGATACACTATTCTAAAATATAAAAGATGAACTAATATTATAAAAAAAAGACAAATGATACACTAAAATAATCTGTCTCACTTCAAATAGTGTAGACTCCTAAAACCAAAACAAATTAACAAAGCAAAAGAAATAAAAAAATGTGACAACTAATTAAAATTCAATCAAGTACTGAAAAATCTTGAGACATGATATTCTAGAAATTGGATAGATCAAATTGCTTTTCGAAGAAAAGCTTAGGAACCTAAGAACACTAAGAAAACGAGCAGATGAGAATTGTGACTTGTCCTTAATGGGTTTAGGTTTAGTGGGTTTCATATTCTTCTTAACTTTTAAGAACCACTTGTTTATTTTCTCCTTCATTGACTTCTTGTCTTTCTTCTTCCTGAAGGTTTTAAAGGGGTTATACATTAGGAGATATTTTTGACGGTAGTATGCATATAATCGATAACCCAGCAATGAAGATGGAATAGGAACGCTAACAGCACTGTCTTGTTTCATGCATAAGTTTCTCAAGAATGCTTTGTCTTCCATCGCCTGTCGATAAAGCTTTTCATATTCAAATTCTTTTTGAACATTTAAGTCTTTGGAGTCTTCATTGATGGAAGTATGATCCATGTTCTTTGTTAACTGTAATCTTGTTTTTGCTTTGTTGTGTAATTGTGTTTCTCGCACCCTCTTATATATATATATATACTTATAAAGAGGATATAGGAAATCAGAAAAGGATTATGTTTTTAAAAATCTTTAGGCGGCAAACAATATATGATCACTATTATTTAATTAGGATCGTAATTCTTAATCTTAATTTTAGATACTATTATATTATATCTTTTCTTAATAATTTTTAAAAAATAATACATCTTTAATATTTTAAAAACATAAAAGATATTTATCTCTTTAAATCGTAAGTACAAAATTAATAGAAAGATATTACATGATTATTTAGAATATCTTTTTAAATATATTTTAGTCATTATTTATTCAATACTTATCACTAATCAACTGATTTAACGATAATATTTATGATTATCCGAAGCCATGTCTGAGTACAAAAAAATTGAATAACTTGAGGATTGTATGAGATCTTGGTATCCTATGAGGCAATCTGGTTTTTATTCTATTTTATTATTAGCCGTAAATTTTGTATTTAATTATTTATTATTAATAAGTTGTTTAATTATTTTATCATTAAATAAATTATATTTTAAAATAAAATTAGTTTAATTTTAAATTGGATTTTAATTTTTGAAGAAAAAATAATAAGACATTTGTAATTTTAAAGATAAATTAAAGGAAGTGGTTACGAAATTAAATCTATAAGAAACTATCGATATGGTGAATTCAAATAAAGAGAATTAATTTAATGAAGATGATGAAATTTATTGTCCTCTAACTATTTCTAGATCTCTTGAACAAACTTAAATATGGTAGTGAAAAAAAATTATTATTTTATATGATTAGATATGTTGTAAGGTAAAAAGAATATGCACAAGAAATTTTGAGATGAAATTTTTGCATTGTGTAGTTTATTAGTCCAACAACTTCCTAACAAAGTAAAATGTAAAATATCAAACATCACAAAGAGTCAAAGCCATGATTGAAACAAGGGAAATTAGTCAGCAACCTTATGACCATTCTCACGATTTTTACCTTTTTTCTATATATTTTAAATTTTTATATTTAATTTAAATTATTAGATAAATTTTATTATAAAATTATACTTAATTTATTAATAATTCTCTGTATATTTGAGAAGTTTTATAACTCTTTTGAAATGTTATAAAAATATTAGTTTATATTTGCTTGAAATTCAAATAAAAATGACATTAAAATAAGTATAAGATCTTGATATCCTATGAAGCAATCCGATTTGTATTCTATTTTATTATTAGTTGTAAATGTTATATTTAATTATTTACTATTAATAAGTGGTTTAATTATTTTATAATTAAATAAATAATATTTTGAAAGAAATTTTAGTTGAATTTTAAATTATATTTTAATTAATTAAAAAATAGACTATTTAAATATCATAAAAGCTTAAATCTTATATCCAACATAAGTCCAGGTCTCACCTCCTTTTACTATACAAAGAGTGAGATAATTCAAGTAATTGCCACGTTGAGTGATATGAGTTGAGTTCATACATTCTCTCCTTCTACTAAGGAGTTGAATAACAAATAAAGAAAGGTAAGAGAAGTTCCAAACAAGTTAAGATTGATGCAAAACATTGAATCTAGATAGTTTACATCTTTCTCATCTCTTACAGCTTCCTTGAGAGGTAAGACCCTTTCTCGAGAAGTGAGACTCTTTGTTTGGGGCTATTTTTTTGTTTCATGTGGACTGTCAATGAGAGTTGCAAGACCTATTTTGGGGCTATATAAAGGAGCGACCAGAGGATTTTGAAAAGACATATGCTGCTAAGTTAGTTTCCCTAAACATATCATTTTATCAAACTAGAGAGCGGAGGAAGAAGAACCTTTGGAGGAAACCCCAAAGAACAAGAACAACAACCCTAAAAAACCATGTTCTCTATATCTTCGCTTCTCTAGGTAAGGGGGAGTAGGAAATCTCGCTTAGAGGTATGAGTATGACTATGGGTAGAGGAGTTAGTCCTAAATCCCATTTATTGTTCATGTTTGAATGTCTTTGTCAATTGTCATAGTGTTTAGTCATTTTTTTGCTTAGTACTTGTATTTGAAATGTTTGTGTTTGATTGCTTTTCTCAATTGACAAAATATTTAACTATTTTCCAATTGTTTATTTGTTGTTTTTGTCTATTTAAGGTGAATTGATAGAGTACAAGGCTCTTAACCTTGCACTCATGGATTAAGGGTTTTTCTTATACCCCAAAATTGTGTACCTTAAGTGAACTAAATGAGAGATTGAACTTTCTAGATCAAGACTCTTCCTTTTATTAAGATTATTGATAATCATATAGTTGATTTTGTCAACGGTTTGTTCCTAGTGTTCTCTAAATGGGGTTAAGTATTTAGATTATGGTTTCTTGTTTATATATTTTTGTGAAATTAATTGTGTGCAATTGGTTGTGTGTATGCAAAACGTAGAAATATCATAGTTTTCCTTTAGATTTGAAATTATGGAAAAAAATCAATGAAAATTCGATAGCAGGTTGTTGAGTACGACCATGATTAAAAAGAATAGTCCATGCAGGTTGTGAACATCGATGCAGACTATGCACCCCGTGTAAACTCATGCTAACTATGCAAGCCCGTGCTAGTAGGAGTATACTCGTGTTGCCTTATTTGTGATGTAGGAGTTTGTGAGACAACTGAATTTACTGCTTATCTGATAACATTTATGATTGCATGAGACATACCATTGTTGTTATTCTTGAAGTTGTTGAGTTATTTTTGGGCTCCCAACTATGTGGACAAAAGTCCAATACTCTCAAGCCCGCTAGGTCTCTCTTTATAAGAGGAGAAGAGATCGGATTGGGAGATAGAGAAAGAGTGGATTTTCAGAAGGCAAAAGAGAGAAGAGAGAGAGGGAGAGAAAGAGAAAGAGAGAAAGAAGGTATTCTGTTTTCATCTCAACATAGAAGAGTCACGTAAAAATTGTGATATCTACTTTGTTAACCGTTGGATCGGGTTATAAATTTGAAAACAGGTTCAAAACACATAGTTCTACATCTTAACCGTTCAGATCTTGATTTGGAGGTCTATGGTATGAGAAATTGTGTTTTCACAGTAGCTCAATTTTGTGGGTTCTTTACTTTTTTGTTCCTTCATCTTGTTTTTCATCTACAAGTTTTTCTTGCTTGCTTGTACTGGTTGGTTGTATGAATAAGTACTATTCTTGACTTGAATACTCTTGTATCCTTATTTTATCATAGTGGATTGATTTCTTTAGTCTGGACGACCCGTGGTTTTTACCTTCTCACGTTGAGGGTTTTTTTCACGTTAAAAATATTGGTGTCTCTTGAGTGATTTTTCTCATTGTTACTATCATTTTTATTTATGGTTACTCCTTAGAGATTCTTGCAAGTTAGGAGAATCTATATCCGCTGCATTGTTGCATCATTGCATGTGCCTTATTGCTTTTTCCCCATCAGAGTGGTATTAGAGCTCTGTGGTTTGAAGGGTGTTCTACTTTCCAAAATAATAGAGGATAATACAAATAGAACGGTGAGTCTAAATGGTACTAATTATCACTCGTGGAAAGGGAAGATTAAAGATTTATTATTTGTGAAGAAAATGCATCTCCCTGTTTTTGCTGCTCAAAAGCCAGAATTTATGTCTAATGAAGAATGAGACTTTGAGCATAAACAAGTATGTGGTTTTATCCAACTTTTTGTAGATAATAACGTTTATAATCACATTGCAAGTGAGATACATGCTAGGACTTTATGGGGGAAGATTGAATCTCTGTATGCCTCAAAGTGTGGGAACAACAAATTATTTTTGTTGAATTCTATTGTGAGTTTGAAGTTCAAGGAAGGCACTTCCATATCAGATCACTTGAATGAATTTCAAGGGATTATTGATTAGATGTCGGGAATGGGCATCAAGTTTGAAGATGAGTATTGGGAGACTTTTAAGGTCTCTATCACAAATTCAACCCTTAATGGTGTTGTCTCTTTACAAATGGTAAAGGGTAGTGTCCTTAACGAGGAGATGAGAAGGAAGGCACAAGGTTCTTTATCTCAATCTAAGGTACTTGTCACTGAAAATAAAGGGAGAAGTCAGAAAAAGGAAAGAGAAAAGAGTAGAAGTAAATCCAAGTCCAGATACAAGAATGTGGAGTGTCACTACTATCACAAAACAGGGCATATGCAGAAGCATTGTTGCTTGTGAAAAAAGGAGAACAAAGGCAAAAAGGGTAAGTCAAAAGAGAAGGATGATGATTATGTCACTATTGCTATAGGTGATTATCTTGTCATTCTTCAAGACTTTGAATCGATTAATTTTGTATCCGATGAGAGCATGTAGATTATTGATAGCGGTGCTACACTGCATATTACATCAAGGAAAGAGTTCTTTACATCTTACATTGCAAGTGATTTTGGAGTGTTGAAGATGGATAATGATGGTGTGACCAAGGTGATCAGTGTTAGTGATGTTTGCTTGCAAACCAACACAAGAATGCAGTTGTGGCTTAAAGGAGTCAAACATGCTCCAGATGTTCGCTTTAACTTGATATCTGTGCATATGCTTGATGATGGTGGTTATGATAATCACTTTGGTCATGGAAAATGGAAACTCACCAAAGGTAACTTGGTTGTGGCCAGATGGGAGAAAATTTCTAAACTGTATTGGACAAAAACTTTGGTTACTAAAGACAGTGTGAATGACATGGATATGGAGGCATTTTTGTGACACCAAAGGCTTAGTCATATCAGTGAAAAAGGATTGAATTGTTTAGCCAAAAATGACATGCTTTCAGGATTGAAGAATGCAGAGTTGGAGAAATGTTCTCATTGCATGGTTAGTAAGCAAACTAGAGTATCCTTTAAGAAGCATCCTTCCTCAAGGAAGTCAGGGTTGTTAGAATTGGTGCATTCTAATGTTTGTGACCCATTGAAGGTAAAGTCATTTAGTGGCGCATTTTATTTTGTTACCTTTATTGATGATTGTTCTACGAAGCTTTGGGTCTATGTTTTGAAGACAAAGGACCAAGTGTTGGAGAAGTTCAAACAATTTCAGGCTTTGGTTGAGAGACAATCAGGAAAGAAGGTGAAATGTATTATTCTAACAATGGTTGTGAATATTGTGGACCATTTGATATATATTGCAAGTAGCAGGGTATCAGACATGAAAAGACTCCTCCTAAAACTCCTCAGTTGAATGGCTTAGCAAAGAGGATGAACATGATATTGATTGAGAGAGTTAGGTGCATGCTTTTTGAAGCAAGGTTACCTAAGCAATTATGGGGTGAGGCATTTTACACAACAATGCATGCTATAAATCTCAATCTTGCAGTTTCTTTGAATATTGGGGTGCCAGACAAGATTTGGTTTGGCAAAGATGTCAAGTATGATCATTTGCAAGACTTTGATTGTAAGGCCTTTGTGCATGTTCCAAAGGATGAAAGATCCAAGTTGGATATGAAGACTAGGCAGTGTATCTTCATTGGGTATGGTCATGATGAGTATGGTTACAAGATGTATGATCCTGTTGAGAAGAAACTTGTCAGAAGTCGTGATGTGCAATTCATGGAAGATCAAACCATTGAAAACATTGATGAGGTAAAGAAGTCTACACTTGAGAAAGACAATAGTTTGTTTGAAATTGATCTAGTTCGGATGCCTGTACATGATCTGGATACTGTTGATAATAATGTTCAGAATGGTGATCAACATAATTATGTTGGTGATCGATAACTTGGAGATGGTTTTGATATTCCTCTTGATGATGATGCTGAAGAGGAACAAGAGATGTAACAAGATGAGAATCTGGGTAATGCTCCTGGACCACCTCCAGTCCAACTCAGGAGATCTAATAGGCAGAGACAATCATTTACAAGATATACTTCTGATGAGTATGTGACCTTGACAGATGGAGAATACCAAGAGTCTATGGAGAGTGAAGAAAGACAAAAGGCTTGGCAATCTAGATTGCAAAAGTGTGTTGCTTTGTCCACTACCAAGGCAGAGCTTGGTTTTGTTGAGGATGAACATTGGTTATTTTGTGATAGTCATAGCGCTGACATGATGACCAAGGTAGTTGCAAGAGGGAAGTTTGAAGCTTGTTGTGAGATTGTCGGACTAGCAATTACCTCCACATAGTTGTGATGAGGGAGATATGTTGGGTTATTTTTGGGCTCCCAACTATGTGGACAGAAGTCCAATACTCTCAAGCCTGCTAGGTCTCTCTTTATAAGAGGAGAAGGGGTTGGATTAGGAGATAGAGAAAAGTGGATTTTCACAAGGCAAAAGAGAGAGGGAGAGAAAGAGAGAAAGAAGGCGTTCTATTTTCATCTCAACACAGAAGAGTCACGTAAACATTCCGATATCTACTTATTTAACACACATAGTTCTACATCTTGACCGTTCGGATATTGATTTAGTGGTCTGTGGTGTGGGAAATCGTGTTCTCACAATAGCTCAATTTTATGGGTTCTTTACTTTTCTGTTCCTTCATCTTGTTTTTCATTTGCAAGTTTTGCTTGCTTGTTTATACTGGTTGGTTGTATGAACAAACACTGTTCTTGACTTGAACACTATTGTATCCTTATTTGATCATAGTGAATTGATTTCTTTGGTTTGGACGACCCATGGTTTTTACCTCTCACGTTGAGGGGCTTTTTGCACGTTAAAAATATTGGTGTCTCTTACGTGATTCTTCTCATTGTTACTATCATTCTTATTTGTGGTTACTCCTTATACATTCTTTCAAGTTAGGTGAATTTATATCCATTACGTTGTGACATCATTACATGTGCCTTATTGTTTTTTCCCATTAGAAGTTGCATTAAGAATGACAATATGTGATATAAAAATGATTAATGATTAATAAGGATAAATGAGAAGGATAACCTAACATGTGAGAGACAAGAATGACCTTGAGGGAGATTTATCTAGTAAGTGATCTAGTCTGTGAGAGGTTATAATGGTACTCACTAATTTGTGATGGGTCGTGGATAAAGTACCTAGACTTAAAGGGGTGAGCATAGTCCTCATTAGCCCAATTTGTGAGAGGAGAAAATAATAAATTAATTGAATCGCATCATGCATCATTTAATGAAACAGGTGCGTAAGGACTGTAGATGCAAATCCCAGTGATAAGGTCACAGTACCTCTTGTGGAAACTGGATATTGAAGCATTCTAGTGGTCGTGACTGATTCCACGTGTTGGGTATGAAGTAGTACCTAATGTGCTACCAAAGGGATATCATGCTAGTGTGGTATGAATAACCGTAGAGGTAGATATTAATAAGGTTACCCCTAGCCTACTTCCTAGATTAGAGTTGGTACCACATGGTATAAGGAGTAGTACTATGAATACATTGCCAACATTCATGTGCATACTTGTTTATTATTGTCTTTTAATTGTTGTTGTTGTCTATTAGTTATGATTATGTATTTTTCTCATCTTTTATATCTTATAGTTAATTATATGTGTGTTCTCCGTGTGGTGTGCTCATAACATGATTTTGAGTGATGTACATTTTTCACTCCCTTTTTGTTATGTGTTTAGGCTAAACATTATTTGTAGGTGACGTTGAGCAAGAGCATGAGGGTTTAACTAGGGCTACTCAATTATTATTTTTCCCTTTCTGTTGTTCTTATTTTTGTTTTTTGTTACACTCTAATATGACATGTGACACTTTTTTTGTAATTATGTTACAACTGTGTAGTCAGTTTATATTTTGTGGCATTAGAAGTTGGCTTTGGAGTGCCATTGAGGACACATGTTTATTTTCAATTACCAAAATAATCAAACTTTGTAATCCTTTACTCGTTGTTATTTGTTTTCAAATTTAAATTCCATCCAAGGATATTTTCTTAATATTGTTATGTATTAGGTAGGAGTCACATCTCATGCATAATAGAAACAATAATAGGCAAAGCTTTACATTAAGAAATTCTCATGTAATTAGGGGTACAAAATTAGGCTTTTATAACATTTTTTTATGAATCGATGTAAATAAAATTGTGGTATATTTTTGTAAATATTGCATATTTATTTATATCGATTATTTTACAACAATGATACTAAAGTTAGAACCTATAAACTCATTTATATATATTATTCAAGTCTCTTAATATTAGGATAACTCTAGATATAATAACTTTTTGTAAAATACAAAATTAACCAACTCAATCCTTGAATCATTTAATATTATCTTTCTAAAAGTTGAGTTCTCTAAAGGGACTACTTAATTTCAGAGAATAAAATACACTTATAATAATTTAGTAGAAAATTAAGGGTTGAAAATTGTGATAAAATCAAATATAAGTATCAAAATATAAAATTAATTTCAATCTTAATTCTTGATATTTCAATTAATGATTATTATTACATTTTACTTTCAAAAATGCATTTATCACTTTAGAAGAGTCAAATTCATCTAGCTGATTATGAATGTCAAATTTCAAATAAATTGGATATTTATTAATATGTTATCTAATACTTACTTATATTTTAAATAACATATTGTTCACCAAAATACAATTGTGCGAATCACTAGAGTTGTCCTAACTATTGGATGAAGATTTGGGTAGTATGCACAAGTTCCTATGTTCTAACCATGATGCCACTATTGTATTTCTTTAATTAAAAAATTGTGATAAAGTATCAATTTCAACTATTAATGTTATCGATTCTTAATTCGAGGAAGGGCTTCACATGGCAAGATTTAGACATCGATAATCTTCGTCTTTAATAAGCCTTTATCCTCCTTGCACCCATCATTCAAAATTATGGCTCCTAATGCAATTCGATCATTTGATAAAATTTTATTGAATTTTTAACTTCTACTTGGCTTTTGACAAGCACTACATTTATCAATGTCTAAATACCCTCGTTTATATAAGAAAACACCTTTATCTTTGAGAATTCTTTCACATTAGAATATAATTTTCTAATAAAATAAAAAGGATAGAAAGCCTTGGCTCATATTTTCTTTGCATGGGCCTTAATATTTTTGGGTTTGCTTTGTCCTTAGGCTCTTTTTTGAACCACTTGAAGGTCTTCTTCGATGCATTATCACTGTCTTTTCCACTTTTGTTCTTCGCTATATACAAAATCTCGGTCAAACTTCAAGAATTTGTTTTCTTGATTGGATAAGTTGGTTTGATCTTTTCAAAATTTTCCATTGATGCATAAGAGATCAGTAGCAAATACTTTCGCTTTTGATTCATTTTTACCTTCCT
Source organism: Mucuna pruriens (assembly GCA_025330945.1). NCBI lineage: Eukaryota > Viridiplantae > Streptophyta > Magnoliopsida > Fabales > Fabaceae > Mucuna > Mucuna pruriens. Next base: position 675,221 of record JAENHJ010000004.1, on the reverse strand, counting down.
GTTATTGGCTAACTCCTTCAAGTCTAAACATAGTTCAACTTGGTCCTCCTTTAAGTCAAACCTAAATCCTACAATAAGCTAAATCTTTAGTATTTGAATTAGTCAAACGTACAATATTCGATAAGGGTTATTGTATTGAACTTGGGTAATAACTTTTAAATCAAATAACACACTTTTTATATTATGTTGTTCAATAATATAATACCAACATACCTATGTGGGATCATATTTAGCACATTCCAATTATCTTCATGTCATTAGTCTTTATTCAATTATCATTTGACGTAAACTTTTCAAGGACTAAGATTTTTACGGTCACAAATTATATTGGAAAAATCATAGTTGCAGTCAAATATAATGTACAACCTATTCCTAGGACCTAGTCAAACAAAAGAGTGGTTAGGAACAAAAATCATAAAAGTAATTATGTCATTATGACTCCAAGAGATACATTGAGAGGAGGGAAAGGACAAGATCAAGGAATAATTAAATTGCAGCTAAATACTAATTAAAGCCTTGTAAACATAAAAGATAAGGGAGATTGATATACACACTACTAAAACATAACTATAGTCTTTTTGACTTAGGTGTCGAAGTGTTATTATAAGTAACTTCCTTTGTATTGCAAGTAAGAAAAGAAGGAGTTAAACTTCTGAGGATCAAAGAGAAGGAGATATTGTAGTTGAACAAATACAACCAGGTTCTTATAAGAACATTTAGTGTCTACTATGGGCTGAGAAAAACTTTCCCTCAACCATCACAATGGTAAGAACTAAAAGTACAATAGATAGGAAAGGAGGAACCAAAATGATTAAAGGCCTACGCTAGTTTTAGTCCTAAGGAGAGAGGTCTCTCCTTAAAGGACATCCTAGTGTGATAACAATGCAGCAAGAGATAGTGGACCTTCCAAAGAGAAACACATAATGAGTAGATGAATTAAGACGAGAAAACATATAGATAAATAATCAATGTAGATGTTTAGAGGATGGTTATATTCCAGTGTCCACACCAGTGACACAAGGAGATCAAGAAGAGATGGGTGGCCATACTCAGAGATATCGGTTCAAGGTAAGTTGATATGATGAAACACGTACTCGAACTAGGACAAAAATACATAAATCTGCAAGTAATAACACTCACTTACATGTTTTTGTGGATGACATCATTGAAACTCCTTTTCCTATAGGATGGAAGAATTTAAATATTGACTGATATGATAAAATCGTCAACCTTGATGAGCACATAGATGTATATATAACTCAGGTCATCTATTTACCAATGATAATGTTATTTTATGTTTTTTTTTACTTCATTAAATGGAGGAGCACTATGTTATTATACTCAGTTGCCTACTAACTTTATTAACTCTTTTGGAACGTTGGTTGTAAGGTTTAAGACTTAATATGTTACTGGTCGATTGGATCATTTAATTTTAGTGGAATTGCTAAATTTGAGACAATAAGATGATGAACCACTCCAATCTTTCCTGGAACGCTTTGTTGTCATATTTTTCAAAATTTAATATTTAAATCCTGAAATAGCACTTTATTCCATGATCATTGCTTTAAAGTCAAGTATATTTTCCAACAACTTGTGTAAAAAACCCCAATGTCAATGGATGAGTTAAGAGTTAGAGCATCTAGGTATATTCAAATAGAGGAGATGACAGAATTTAGGGAGTAAGTATAAGTTGATCAACTGACAAGATTGAAACTTGGATATTCAACAAAAAAATAAATGAATGAAGGAGGAGTTAAGAAGACCTAAATATCACTCTTACACTCCTCTAACTACAAGTGAAGCCATGTTTGAAGAGGCTTTTAATGTTGATATATTGTCTTTGCCACCCCAAAGCAAATCTCTTAAAGGTATTAATTGATCCAAATATTGCAAATATCACTGCAATTATTGGAGACAAGAACCAAGTAACATTCAAGTGAAAAAAGAGAGTAAAATACAAAGTCAAGCATATGAGGATAATTATCATTTTAGAGGAGTTATCAACACAATTGTTTGAGGCTTTGCACGAGGAGGATCTAACAAGCTTGGTAAAAAATGGCATTTGCAGACTATTTGTTATATAAATATTATATCTAATAAATATCTAAAAAATATGCCATTGATCACCTTTAAAGATGAAGATTTAAAGAAGTTAATCCATATTAGAATGTGAAGTAGTGTGACACTACTACTAAAAACACTAAATTGTTTCTTTATTTTATTGTATAAAGCGTAACTATGTTATTCTTGTGAAGGACACTAGGAAGGATTTTTGGTTAGCATACAATTTGAAGACTTTTAAAAATTGCAAACAAATTTTTTTTAGTAACATAGAAATGTTAAAAAAATTTCAATTAAGAAAGATGTTAAAAATACCAATTAAAAAATTAGAAAGATTGTATTCATTAGTTCCTAGCTATTAGCATTTATTTTCTTAAACTAACTATTTAACGCAATTTAGTAATGTACATAGACTCAAACAAGTAACTCTACATACGAGTAAAAGTAATTGAATTTTTCATTTTTATATCGGTCATCCCTCACGGCCCTACCGGACAATCGGGGTCCTTCCCGGGCAATCGTCTCCGCTCTGCCAACCGACTTTGTTCCGCCAACCGACTCCACTCCACCAGTCAACTCCACTCCACCAGTCAACTCCACTCCACCAACCGACTCCACTCCATGTGACTAAGTCCACTCTACATTGAAGAGTTGGATTCCTCCCTACAGTCGAGTCCATCTCGAACTCACCTTATCTCGACCCAACCGGAAGACAATACTTGCGAGATTGCATAATGACTTGTACCACCATCTGGCAAAGATAGATTGTAATTGACATGTCAAGGAGCAAAGCCTAAGCATGCTGTTTTGCACTTGACATGTCCCTGGCACCTTGTTGTCATGTTGTGTATAAGATAGGGGACAAAATCCTAATAGGAAAGAGAAAATGACATGTATGTGTGTGTGTGTGTGTGTGTGTGTGTGTGTGTGTGTGTGTGTGTGTGTGTGTATAAAGGCATGAAAGGAGGAGAAGTGGCTAGGATTGTATTCAATTTGCAAACCAGAATATTGGCACTCACCATGGGGCCTTGGAAAAAATTTTCGAACACCCGCAAGATTGAGAGACTTAGAGCTAAAACCTTGAGCTCCCAAAAAAAGGGGGAAGGTGAGAATGATTATGCTAGTAACAAGAAACCAAGTCGCCAATGCCGATGAGGCTTTAAGAGCTATTTCATCCTTCGCCCCTACTACACCTTGTGACTAGATACGTACAGATCTGGTCTAGATCTAGATGTCAAGGTCATTCTTGTTGAAGGAGTCTAGCACACAGAGAGGTTGTGGACAGATCTACCCTAGTCATACGTAAAGTCCTTATTGGGTGTGGATCTGCCCCTGTCACCGACAGATCTAGCTAGGACCCATTTTTCCTTCATTCTCTGCCATGACCTCACGCACCTTCGAGATCAAACAATGGACAAGAGGCATAAGATGACACCGACGCCTTCAAGGATCAAGAGGAGGCTATTGCTATTCCTGGTGATGAAAACTCAAGATCAGCATCAGCTTCGAAGAACGCTTATTCAATGATGGAGCTCAAGGCCTCGGATCAGAGTGCTAGAGCTTCTTGAGGAACTGATGACATTCAATGGTTACTAGAGCGGCGCCCTTGATAGTCACGAGTTTCAAGAGGAGATGAAAAAGAGCATGCTCGCCAATGCTAATGGGCTCAGACCCTTCTCCATCCGAATGATCCTAGAGGACAGCCACAACAGAAGGCCGTAGATTTTTTTCCTTCCAAGATCTTGAAACATCGACACTATTGTTTCGATAATTTTCACAGAAGCTATTATTCTTATGCCTTTGCCTTGTGTTATTGTCGTGTTACTGTTGTGAAGTATTTCATTAAGAGTCTTGATAAATAAGATAACAAATAGAATAAGCACACCTAAGGGACAGTTTATTTTTAAAACATATACTCATGATGGCTACTTAAAAAAGGAAGAACTCGATTTTAGAATTTCAAAAAGAATACTGAACTACAGACAATCAATCTCCTTATACTAGTTAGAAAATTTTCTAGTTCCTGTGAACACCTTGTTTTGCTTGCTTAGATATTTGGATTGTATGCAGGGTCATAGTTAATATCATATGTAGGTATTAAAAGGATTTTGGTTCTCAATCTCCACAAAAAAAAAAAAAATCAAAGCCTTGAGAGTGGCCGGTCCATAGACCCCCAAGTAAAAATCAAAGCCATGCGAGCGACCAATCCATAGACCCCACCAGGCAAAAACTAAAGACCTGTTTGAGACGAGTCAGTCGAGACCGTCCGAGGCGACTAAAGACCAGTCTGAGACGAGTCGGTCAAGACCGTCCGGGACAACTAAAGACTTGTTTGAGATGAGTCAGTCAAGACCGTCCGAGGCAAATAAAGACTTGTCTGAGACGAGTTGGTCGAGACCGTCCGGGACAAGTAAAGACCTGTTTGAGACGAGTCGATTGAGACCGTCCGGAGCAACTAAAGACCTGTCTGAGACGAGTCGGTCGAGACTATCCGAGACAACTAAAGACTTGTCTAAGACGAGTCGATCGAGATCGTCCGGGGCAATTACAGACCTGTCTGAGGTGAGTCGGTCGAGATCGTCCAGGACAACTAAAGACCTATTTGAGACGAGTCGGTCAAGACCGTCCAAGGCAACTAAAGACTTGTTAGAAACGAGTCAGTCAAAACCATCCAAGACAACTAAAGACCTGTTTGAGATGAGTCAACCGTCTAGGGCAACTAAAGACCTATCTAAGACATGTCGGTCGAGGCCATCTGGGACAACTAAAGACCTGTTTAAGACCAGTTGTCAAGACTGTTCGGGACAACTAAAGACCTATTTGAGAGGAGTTGGTCGAGACCGTCCAGGACAAATAAAGACTTGTCTGACAACCTCAACCCGCTCGTCAGCCTCCCCCGTTAATTCGATTAATTAAATTAATAAATGAAAATAATTCAGATTAATGCCTCATCAGTTTATAAAACTATCAGCTCCTCCATTAAAATAAAATTAAATGTAAATATTTAAATACTAAATTAATTTTCTGCCATCATTAAGAATAATAACATTTCAGTTTCAAAATGCAATTATTTAATAAAATAATTTCTTGCAACAATTAATAATTAAAATAAAATTGATAATAATAATAATGATGTAATTTATTTTTTAAAAAATAATTAAATAATTTTTAGGATGTTACCCAATCAGGGTATTCGCGTTACTCCGACTAGGACCAGGCCTAGTCATGTGTTGCCAGAGTTTTATGATTTAGCAGGTAACATGCGGTAATTCCCTATAGGACAACCTGCATCTAGAGTCAGGAAAGAGGTAACTGCTGCTGGCAATCAAAGATTGGAAGATAGCATAGAGGAATTGACCTCTCTTGTTAGGTAGAAAGCCGCTGGACAACACCACCTATGGCCCGTGCAAAGATATTGTACACAACCGTTAAACACCACCTATGGGCGACGTGTAGCATGGATAAACACCACCTATGGCCCATGCATATGAATGTCCCCCATCATTAGTCCATTTTGTTAAACACCACTTTTGGCTAGGGTCCCCTGTTAAACACCACTTTTGGCTAGGGTCCCCTGTTAAACACCACATATGGCTAGGGTATTATAGCCACGTCTAGCTCCTCATGCTTCTCATGCATCTCATGCATGTGTCCATGCTCAATGCATTCTCATCCACATTCTCATTCTCATGATTCATACATCATTCACACAATCCATAATCATGCCAAAATTATATCAATTCAGCCATCATTACCGTAAATCATTTATAAGAACGCACAGAAACGCACATGAAATACCATTAAATTCCACCCAATTTCACCATTACACACAAGAGTCCCAAATTGAACCTCAACCATGAATAACCATGAGCAACCACGAGAATCAAGTAATTAAGACAATTAACCATACAATTTCAAACGAAAATCACATTAAGGTAAAACGTTAATCCAAGAATTTAATCCCCCTTCAAATGCCACAAGAAACTATACAATAACAATTATTAATAAGGGCTATAGGGAAGACCCTACTGCTCTTTCTTATGTATATGAAACTCAAATAGTGAGATAGAACTGACATCTCTGCATACTTGAAAACATAATGAATAAAACATGTTCATCAAAGTCATTCTTCTTGTTCCTTTGGGATTCCCTCTAGAGGTTTTCCTTCACACTAAAGGTAACCGATTACATTATCAATTAAGTCAACCAAAACCATGGTACACATTGACGAATCTTTTCTATCGATTAAAATATTTTTAGAACGTAATAACCAAACAAATTTGAGAATTTAGATCCTAGAGGGACTTAGGGATTGCCCTCACTACTCGTACACCCCCGCATTCACATATAACCAAACTCATCTCCTCGTACCTTAGATGCAAAGAACAGCGAGGATCTGATGCGGCTCCAGGACGATCTGAACATCCTACCTCCTCCTCCTTGCAGGTCTGCGTTTTCTCTCCTCTAGGTCTGGCTGTCTAACACGCAAAACACCAATTAGGGTAAATTGATTAACCCCTGTCTAATATTCTAGCTGGGTCGGGTCAACCTCGACCTGCTCGTCAGCCTCCCCCCGTTAATTAAATTAATAAATGAAAATAATTCAGATTAATGTCTCCTCAGTTTATAAAACTATCAGCTCCTCCATTAAAATAAAATTAAATGTAAATATTTAAATACTAAGTTAATTTTCTGCCATCATTAAAAATAATAACAATAATAATAACATTTCAGTTTCAAAATGCAATTATTTAATAAAATAATTTCCTGCAACAATTAATAATTAAAATAAAATTGATAATAATAATAATGATGTAATTTATTTTTTTAAAAAAATAATTAAATAATTTTTAGGATGTTACACTCCCAATCGGGGTATTCGCGTTACTCCGACTAGGACCAGGCCTAGTCATGTGTTGCCAGAATTTTATGATTTAGCACGTAACATGCGACAATTCCCTATGGGACCAACTGCATCTAGAGTCAGGAAAGAGGTAACTGCTGCTGGCAATCAAAGATTGGAAGATAGCATAGAGGAATTAACCTCTCTTGTTAGGTAGAAAGTCGCTGGACAACACCACAATAGGCCACCAGTGCAAAAATGTGGTATGTGCGGTTCTGTAGGACATCCAACCATGGCTTGTCCCATTTTGTTTGACATCAAACCGCAGCAATATTAAGCACCACCTTTCCCACAACCGGTTCCGCAACTTGGTAGTGCATCTTTGTTGGAAGAGTTCATGAAGTAGCTGATAATGAATAACATGAAATTCCAAGAGGACATCCATGTGCACTGTAGGATTTGCAAACACAAGTTGGAGGTTTAATCACTATGGCAAATCAGCTCCTTCTCAAACCATCCCCAGTCCACCAGAGGAAAATATGAGTGGTAAGGAGCTACCACAATAGCAATCAGTTAGTTTGTATTATGAATTTTCAAAAATTTCGAATTCGAAGAATTCTATGACTGATTGTAAATACGCTTGTAACGATATAACTATATGTTCTAATTGTGCACAAATTAGTAATGCTAGTAATGTAGATATATGTGCTAGTGTGATGGCTAATTTAGAAGTGGTAGTAGTACAACTGTTAGTAGTCACAAATGCAGATGCTGCGCCAGAATTTGCCGACTCTGTGGAGGATGTCTTTGACTCTGCTGAGATGACTGAAGTTTCTACATCTATAGTGGATGTTGCTGACTCTGTTCAGATGGCTGAAGTTGCCGACTCTGTAGAGGATGCTTTTGAATCTGCTGAGATGACTAAAGTTTCTGCCTCTACAGTGGATGTATCTGACTCTATTGAGATGGTCGAGATTGACCACTGTGTACATGTTGCTAACCTGGCTGATATGGTTGAAGCTTCCTACTTTGTGATGGATGTTGATTCTATGATTAATATTTCGGTCAGTAGGGCTGAGATTGTTAAGTTTGTAAGTGTGAATGTTGATCTTGCTGATATGGGAAAAATTGTCGATTCTGTTGTTGATATGTTGGTGGGTGTTAAAATTGATGACTTTAGGATTGATATATCGGGCAATGTTGATATGGCTGAAAGGGACGACTCTGGTGAATATTTCTGATTTTGCTGACACGTCTGAAATTTTGGATTCTATGGCTAACGAGTTCAACTTAGCTAAAGTTTCAGATTTTGGGACTGAAGCTTTGGACCCAGTTAATATTTTCTCAGTTGTTGTGCTAGATCTTGGCGACTCTCTTAATATTTTTGACCTTGCTAACATGGTTGATATGGTTGAGTTTTCTTTTCCTTGCTTAGCTAACTATGAATGTCGGTGTGATGGAGGCACAATTTTTGCAAAAATTTATGTTGCTATTGTTGAAGGGCCAGTAGGGGCAGAAGCGGCTGTAGTGACAAGAGCCACATCCGACTCCCGAAATCAAAAGATAGCCGATTCAGAATTTTGAAATCAAAAGATAGCCAATTTAGAATTTTGAAATCAAAAGATAGCCGATTTAGAATTTTGAAATCAAAAGAGAGCTAGGTCCAACTCCATAAACCGGAAGGAGGCTAAGACTGACTTTGACATCCGGGAGGAGGCCGAGTCCGACTCTAAAAACTGAGAGGAGGCTGAAACCGACTCTAAAAACTGAGAGGAGGCTGAAACCGACTCTGACATTCGGGAGGAAGCCAGGGCCAAGTCCAACAACTTGGAAAGAGCCGTTCCAACTCGAACAATCAGGAAGAAACTGAGTCTACCTCCAAGAGTTGAGACTGTAAACAAGTCAATGCCAAGTCTGTTCCAGATTGCCGAGTCTGCCACCAAACACAAGCGGAGTCTGATTTTGGTAACCAAGGCCACAACCAAACAGAAGTTGACACTATGCCCGGTAACCAACTCTACACGTGCACAACCAGGACTACACTTGGACAGCCAATTCTCCAATCGGACTGCTAAACCCAATACCGGTAGCTAAGTCAGAAAGTAGCGAGTGAACCTTCTTCACTCCCCTCACCAATAGAAGAGTCTATACCAGTGCTATCCATGATGCAACCTTTGCAGGCCCCAGTACAAATTGCACTCTGAATTGTCTGAAAACTCTGAATTTTCTGCACATTCTGATTTTAAGTACTCTATTAATTATGAATTTTCTCTTTGTATAAAAATCAACAATACTACTAATGCGAGTGCAGGAGTTCTAGACAATGTAGGTATTACAGAGGTTGTAGTAGTACAATTCCCATTGGCATTCAGGGTTCTGCCAACGTAGGTTCTAGTAAGTATAGCCAACCAGCTCGAAGTAGAGGAGTTATTACCAGATCTAAAGAAGTCGAGCAGTTTCTATGGCCACTTGGTCAAGCAGTCACCATGCAGATTTTTATTTAAGAAGACAGTGAAAGATATAATGCGGAGATTATCAAGATGGATGAGGAGGAGACTCCCCCAAGCGATTACAAATAGGAGTGGAGCACAAATACTAGATATCAAATTTTTCACGTTCTTCCCACCCTGAGGAAGAAGTTTTTGTTATTTCTCCCTGTCCAATATGTGCATATATGTTTTGCATTGAGGACAATGCCTCATTTAAGTGTGTGTATGTGCGCGGGGGGAGGGGGGAATTAGTATAGTAGGTGTGTTCTGTTTTTTCTTTGTCTATTTTTACTATTTGTTGTACGTTGCTGTTGGCTGAGTCTGTGCTGACTCCAGCTCCATTTCTACCGAGTCTGGGCCGACTCTGGCTCTATTGCATTTTTTGTTTTTTATGTTTGTTTCTTTTTCTGTGATGTTTTTCTATTTTGTTTTGTTTTCTCTAGTTGTTTTTCTATTTTTTTGATTATTGAGAAAAACATTTTTGCAAAGTTAAATGGATTTCTTTAGGATGAATAAAAACATGAAGAAGTAGAGCATAATCCTAATTTAAGAGGTTTTCAACTTGACATGGAACAAAATTTTTGCATCCTTAGGAAATAAGTGACTAAAAAATTAAAGTTGAAACCATTAGGGATAGAGAAATTAATCCATGTGAGGTTTTTTGAGTCTTATATGAAATGGCTTTACATCTTGCCATTCTCTTCTTTCTTGTATGATTTTTTCATCTATGTTGCTAGATTACTCTAGGTTTTGCCTTGACTCTCCTTTATACTACTTGTTTCACATGCATTAATGACATGATCTAGGCCATCTTTCTTTACAAGCTATTAGCCAAAGGGACCTACCTTACAAATAAAATCCCTTGTTTACTCTCTTTGAGCCTATATAACCATTTTTTTCTTATGGTAACTCATTACAAGCCAAAAGCGAAAAAACCATGATCAACCTAAACCGTAGGAGTCAAAGGAGCTTTGGAATTGTCTTGGGAATAGGTTCCGCATAAGTGTGGGGGTAGTACCTCAAGGTGTTGCGAGGGTACACTGAAAGAATTGGCTAGTACAAAGTAATGTGGTTATGTTGTGATAAAGGGTTGTTGAAAAAAGAAAGAAAATGGGTGTAAAAAGAAGAATGGAGGATAAATAAAGGAGGAAGCAATGAAAGCAAAAAGGGTGAAAAAGCAACACAAAGCCGCAAGAATACAAAAATAAAAAGTGAGAAAAGAAAGAAAAGAAAGAAAAGAATATAAAGGGAAAGACAATGAGTGTTTTGTGAAATATTTTTGTGGGGTTAGTCTCCATACTTGTGGACTCATTCCCCATTGCTCCTCTCTCCCCTTTGGTTATTCAAGCTCACTTCACCTCTTATATATCCTACCTTACCCTAGCCACGTTACAACCTTAATAAAGTCCTATTGATCACTAATTGCATGTGTTTTTAAAGTTGTAAAAATTAGAGCCTAGTCAAAACTTGGTAGTGCTAGTTAACATAGGATGCTTGAGTGTAAACACCACCCGAAAACACTTGAGAGGTTGAGAGCACATACCTTGAGAAAGCTCTATCATTTTCGGTTACACTTTAAATTTTTGTCGTTTGCATGTTCAATTCGGATGTGGAAAAAAATAATTTAATGGATTAATTGAGTGCCTTGATTCTGGGGTGAATGTATACTTATTATGTTTAGTCAACTTAAAGGTTTCATTTAAAAATGCATCTTACTCTCACAATCAGTTTTTTTTTTCTTTCCATAAATGATCTGTTCTGATTTTGCCTAAGAGTGCAAAAATGTAAGTGTGGAGGGTCTGATAATTCATATTTTAGCCCCCTAATAAGGTCTTAAGGCGGGCATAGGAGACTCTATTTGGTAGCTAAGAATCATGTATTAGCTAAGATTCAGACATCCGAGCTGAAAATAGGGAAAATATAAATCTATGCTAATTGACTGATTTTAGCTAACAAAAAGAGAAGTCTTATTTTGTAGGTTAAACTGAAGTCCTGAACCATCCCAGCCAAGACCGAGACCGAGTCTTCCCGGCCAATACAACCGAGACCGAATGCGTCTCGACTAACCGAAGGCGTCTCGGCCAGTTGAAGCCAAGACTGAAGACATCCTGGCCAAGATAAGTTCTTCTCCTGGCCGACTCCAATTCCGCATGGAGGCTTCACATGCCAACTCTAGCCGATTCCTAACCATGGCCAATTCCTAACCGGATGTCGACTCTAGTCCAGTCGATTCCCATCCGTCGAGATCCATCCCAGGAAGTAGAGACTGAATCCACTCTAGTAATTCTAGCACGTATCATTTAGGAAAACAGTTAGTTAGTTGAGTTTGTTATTTTTGTTATGTAGTTAGTTATTTCTATTATTTCTATTAGGAAGTAGTTAGGCTATACATATATAAATAGAGACGCATGGTTACATTCTGAGCGAGCAAAGCTTTGCCAATACACATTCCCGCTCCATTGTTCACCTCTGTATCTTCACTTCAATCCTCTTTGTTCCACGGTGCTCCAGTACACCGCTCATTCAAGCTCGAGCGAACGTAGGACCAAAGTCTGGGAATCGCGGCCAGTTTTCAAGAGGAGATTGTCAGGGCTCGCTGGCACACTACTTGGTGATTCAACCCCTTAGTACCTGGCCATCTTCGAGAGAACACTACAGCTACCACTGGCGGTCATCGTGGTAAGCTGAGACCATCTGTCCCTTGTATCCACTTCTTCATGTATCGGTACAATGTTAATCAATGAATGAATATGTTTCTCTTTACTTGTATGTTTTTAATTCCTGTAGTTTAATCTGTTCTTGATTGTGTCACGGTCATGCATAATAGGAATAGAACAGGCTAGATTAGGACCTAGTTGGAACCTATCTAAGCAATATTATAGGTAATCATTAGATAACCTACATCAACCACGGGTGTAATCCCTGCTACCTCGAGGCCGTGGTTGTGTAAGCCCTCAGTTGGCAATGGACGAATGTTAGGCAATTGTCTTAGAAAATAGGTTGGTGAGGAATCACTTACATAATAGGAATTTGAATTAGAACCATTTCATTGATCCCATTATAGCCAGTATGATAAGTATTTGTTCCGATAGAAATAGGTAGTTTTACTGTCCTAGGTAGACAATTTAATTCCTGCAAATTTACTTTACCAGTTAAAAACCCCCTATTTACTTTCCTTGTCAAGTCAGTCTGCATCCTACATTCCCAGTTCTGTATCTTTTTAGTCTTGCACAATAAAAAACATTAGAACCACATGTCCTTGAGAGAATCGACCTAGGTTGACCCTGTGCTACCCATAACATAGGAAAATCTAGTATTTTAATAGGAGAAATAACGATTAAATCTCAACCTATCACCTCTCACGAGTCTTTTTCATTGTACCCTAGGTAGTCATTGACTGACTGTCTTTCACAAGTCTTTGTAATTGTACCTTAGGCAGTCATTGACTGAGTGCATCTCACGGGTCTTTTTAATTGTGCCCTAAGCAGTCACTGACCGACTGCCTCTCAAAAGCCTTTTTAATTGTTTCTTCAACTTTACTTTGCTTTTGAGGAGGAAAGCCCTGCATTTTATTTGATAAAAAAATAGACTAGAAACTTGTACAACTTTGAATAAGTGCTAACTATAATATTTTCATAGACTTGCCAAATTTCACGTACAAGGTACTTTATGTCCGTCTAAGTGATCCAATCTGTAAGCCCCACATCCTACTTCTTCTATGACTCTATAGGGCCCTTCCCAGTTCAGGGTTAGTTTGTTAGAAGTGCTATCCTTGAGGACTCTCTACAAGACCAAATCATGCTTCTTGAGTTCTTTGGGATATATCTTTGCATCATATCTTTGGGACGCCCTCACCTTAGCTATGTATTCTCTAACGTTGGCCACTTCCCTGTCTTCTTGAAGCAAGTCCATATTTTCCCTTATTGCTTCTTCATTTAGGGCTGATTGGATGAAAAGGGTTTTAGGAGACAACTCTTTTATCTCGACTGGGATTACTGCATTTGTCTTGATTGTCAGCCTAAAAGGGGTTTCTTGAGTTGTGGAGTTGGGCGTGGTGTGGTATGATCAGAGCACTGGTGGTAGCTCTTCTACCCATCTACCCTTGGCTTCCTCTAATCACCTTCTCAATCCTCTAAGGATCACTTTGTTGGCCAACTCTGCTTTGTCGTTCATTTGGGGGTGTTCGACCGAGGTGAAGGATTGTTTTATTCCATACTAGGCACAAAAATCCACAACTGAGCGCAATGCAAATTGAGTACCATTATCACATACTATGGTGGCCAAGAGACCAAAATGGCATATGATCCTTTTCTAGTAAAACCTCTTGATTCTTTCTGTCGAAATTGTCGCCATCGGCTCAACTTCTACCCATTTAGTAAAATAATCGATGACAGCTACAAGGAACTTGACTTGTCCGACCGCTTGTGGGAAAGGGCCCAAGATGTTAAGCCCCCACATGTGAAAGGGCCATGGTGACGTGACCGAGTGTAGAGGTTCTTTGGGGCTTTGTGTAAATCTACAAAACATTGGCACTTGTCATATTTTTTTTCACAAATTTTGTGTAATCTTTTTTTAGAGTCGACCAATAGTAGCTACCCCACGCTATTTTGTTCACAAAGGCCTTTCCCCTTATGTGGGTTCTACATACCCCCTCGTGTACTTCTTTTATGACGTATCTTGCTTCCTTGTCATTCAAACATTTCAATAATGGGTAAGAGAATCCATGTTTATAGAGCTGTTTGGCGATCAAGGTGTATTTTGATGCCTCTCTTCTAAGCTTCCTAGCTTCCTTGTGTTCAGTCGGGACCTCATCATTTTGGAGGTAACTTATGATAAGGTCCACCCATGAGGTCGTGTTAGTGGCACAAGATAGCTCCGTTGTCTCAATGGTTGGTTGGTTGAGAGCTTCCTGGATGACTGATCTATTGAACTCGCTTTTCTGGGTGCTTGCCAACTTTGAAAGCAAGTTGGTTCTTTCATTTTTCTCCCTCGGGATGTGGATCAACGTGAATCTTTCAAATGATGCCGCTTGGCTCTGGGCTTTGTCCCACTATTTGGTCAATAAGGGGTCTTTAGCCTGATAGTCGCAATTGACCTGACCGGTCACCAATTGAGAGTTGCTCTTGGTGACTAGGATCTGGGCTCCCAACTCCTCGGCTAATATCATTATGACCAGTAGGGCCTCATATTCCACTTGATTTTTGCTTGCTCTAAACTCGAAGTGGAGAAATTGTTCAATTATTATGTCATTCAGTCCTTCCAGTATTACCCCCACTCCACTTCCTTTTTTATTTGATGCCCCATCCACTGACAACATCCATTCCTTCCCTTTCTCGCCAACTTTTCTAGTTAGGGTCAATTCTGTGATGAAGTCAGCTAAAGCTTATACCCTAATGTGGTCTCTTCTTTCAAAAATGATGTCGAACTCTAATAGCTTGACGACCCATCTTACCATTCTACTAGCCATTTATGGTTTCCTTAAGACTTGCTTAATCGGGAGTCCCATTGTGACGATCACTTGATGACTGTGAAAATATAGCCTCAGCCTTGTAGCCGTAGTCACGAGGGCTAGCGCTGCCTTCTCTATCTTTTGGCACCTTGTCTCGACTCCTTGGAGGATCTTGCTAATGAAGTAAACTAGGTGTTGATCTTTGTTTACCTCCCATACTATAGATGCACCTATTCATTAGAAATAGATAGATAGACCAAAATAGGCTTACCTTTGGCTAGCTTTATAAGGATCAAGGGGGACACCAACATTGTCTTTTAACTCCTGGAAGGCTGCTTCACACTTCTTAATTCACTAGAATCGCTCATTCTATCGTAGGCATTGGAAGACAAGCAATGCCCTCTCGGCCGACCGAGACAGGAAATCAGCCAGAGCCGTAATCCTCTCGACTAGTTGTTGTACCTCCTTGACACTCCCTAAGCTCCTCATGTTAATTACCACTTCACATTTTTTCGAATTGGCCTCAATCCCTCATTTAGTCAGCATGAAACCTAGGAACCGACCAACTTGGACGCCAAAGGAGCACTTCTTTAGGTTGAGTTTTAACTGGTGTTTCTTTAAGAACGAGATCATCGACACTAGCGCTTCAACGTGTTGGAGATTGGTGGTTGACTTCACCACCATGTTGTCGACGTATATTTCTATCCATTAGGCGATGTGGTCTTTGAAGATTTTGTCCATTAGCCTCTGGTAGGTGGCACTTGATTCTTCAAACCGAATGGCATTACCTTATAATAGAAATTCCCATCATCAATGATGAATGTTGTTTTCACCTCGTCGTTGGGGTGCATCCTGATTTGGTTATACCTTGAGTAGGCATCCATGAAGCTCAAGAGGTCGTATCTGAATGTACTATTCACCAATCTGTCAGTAATGAGCAACGGGTAAGGATCTTTTCGGCAGGCCATGTTCAGATCTGTGCACATCCTCTATTTTTTGTTGGGTTTTTTTTACCATGACCACATTGGCCAACCAACTTGGATATTGTACCTCCTTGAGGAAGCGAGCATTTAATAGCTTAATCGTCCCCTTCTTTGCAGGTATCCTTTTCTCCTCCCTCAGTTGTCTTTTCTTATGGCATACGGGGTGCATTCCAGGTGCAATAAACAGCTGGTGACAAAAGAAGTCAGGGTCTATTTCTGGCATATCCTTGGGTGATAAAGCAAAAGCATTCCAGTTGTCCAAGAGGAAATTAATCAGCTGCTTTTCCATTTTGATATCAAGAGATCCTCGATTTTGGTTTTGTTTAGTAAGTTGGGACCGATCTGGACCTCCTTCAAGTCGAATATAATGTACAATCCATAACTCCTAGTCAGATAAAGGAATGACTAGAAGCGAAAGTCATGAAGGTAATTAATGTAATTAATGTAATTTTGACTCCAAGAGATACGTTGAAAGGAAAGAGAGATGGAGATCAGGGAATAACCAAACCACGGATAAATGTTAAATCTCCTGAGCATAAAAGATAATGGATGCTACAAAGGTAAAGCATATTGATATACACACTACTCAAACATAACCAGTCTTTTTTACTAAGGCGTTGGAGTGTCATCGCAAGTACTCCCTTTATATTGTAAATTAAGAAAGGAATCAATCTATCAAGGATCAAAGAGAAGGAGTTATCAGAGATGGATTGAGACAACTAGGTAGGCATGATAATTGAACCCAAACTCAGGTATTTGTCTGACCTCGCCTCGACTTTGATGGAAAAAACCTGCTTTTTACCGAGAATGAAGTCATGTATGTGGATGTAACTATCCGCGCCTATTGTATATATAATTTTTAATTATATAATTATATATAATTCTATATATTGCATATAATTATTAGTTATATAATTAATATTATACTTTACTTTTTATAACTATTAAAATATAAATGAATTACTATAGTAGTTAATAATTAAAGTAATAATTAAAATAACAAAGATAAAATTAAATATTTAATTAAAAATAAATTTTAATTCTTAAGTAATTTTTAAGTTCTTTATTATTTATTAATTTTATATATCATTTGAATTAAAATATAATTATTAATTAATATATTATTTATTTAAAATATATAAATAAAATAAATTAAAAAAATATATAAAATGACTCTCAACAAGTTTTCTCGAATCAAATAAAATTCGATGTGATTGGGATTAAATTTATTTGTTCATTCCACTTTTATAAACTCGACTCACTTCGGTCCCACATTTTTTAAAAATGAGAACAAATAGAGCCAAACTCGAGTAGTTACAATCCTACAACCAAGTTTGTGTAATAACACTTGCCTCATCCTTTATTCAATAAGCATTTAGAATTTTTTTCCTTCCGAGCCTTGTCAAAATTTCCTCTAACAACTATATAAAAATGTAATTTGATGCAGATCATGTTGATGTATGTATATTCAAGCTATACGGTAGAAGACAAAAGTCATAGAGAAAAGTGTGTAGAAAAACACAAACTCATTGCGGAGGGTCCAGTTGAGGTAGGATGCCTGTGGCACCCCACTTTTCCTTTGATTCTTCCAAAGGACATATTGGCAAGCATCACCAATTAAAAAACAAGCCGCAAGTAAATATAATAGTTATTACGAATGTTACATGTAGAACCTTAACTGTTTTAAAATAATGAGATTAACATGTTATTTAATAATTACAAAAAAAATAAGTTTAAATGTATACAATTCTGCAAAAAATAACGTTATGTTACAATACTAAAGTAAAACAAAAGTAATAAACTTATTTTTTTTATCTATAGTAACAAACTTATTTAATTTTATACTAAAAAAAATACTAAGAATATAAAAATCAATTTTATAAATAAAAATTATTCTCACTTATATATTTTACTAGATAATACGATATTTCTAACTAATTCTAATAAAAGATTCATTTTGACAGCACAACCATGAAGAAACAATTAAATAAACCATATGTCATTGACTCATAGTCATGTTTGATTCCTAGCCAGTGGAAAAGCTTAAAATAATGCTGCTGGTATAGCGTCTGGTAAATGGTTGGTGTTTCCATCGAAATGGATTTTTGCAGGAGGTTCATAAATATTACAATATGTATAGCAGGGAGTTTTTCTTTTTAATTTTTAATTAAATTCATTTAATTATTTTATTTGCTCTTGTATGTAACTTTTCAAAACTACGATTTCAGTATTATGCAAGCGCATTCGGGTAAGGGGAGAAATGCATTAACATCAACGTATATACTTCTTTTTCATGGTATCTGTAAGATTTGTTTTTTACTTTTGACAGATGATGAAGAAGTTGACATGGCATAATTCCTGGCGTGGCAGAGACAGTTTTGTTGGTATTCTATGTGACTATGTGAGACGATTAAGCAGCTAACTAAAGCCATGTGATTCTTCACTATCCACTAGCTAAAGGCAAATGTCAAAAGTCTAAAGATCTTTTCCGCTGATTACATCGGAAAGTAACCAAATTCCAAACATTTAAAATATATTAAATATATACAATTTCTATTTAAAGACTATTATACTTTACCCGCACTGTATATTCGCTCTTAGATGGGTTCATTGGCTACAACGTCATCATAATTCATAACTCAAGCAAATCAGTTTGCAGAAGGTATGCATTATTTTCTGCATAAAAACAATTACTGTATAATATAACCAACATCAGAAGCAAACACAGGAACAGCTCTAGGTCAGTGTGAATCAACACAATTGCATAACCTAGTATGATGGTTTGATTAATTTTAAATTCAATGAGTCTATGGCATTTTTTATTTTATTTTTAGCTTTTTTTATCTTTCATTTGATTTTTCCAATCTACTTAGCTAATTAATTCCGTTTCATATATTTAGGATTGTCACTGACCCAAAAAAATTTTTACACTCTGAAAATCAAATACAAATATTCTTACTAAATAAATAGTCTTCAATTATGTAAATATAATGATGTCTTAACTCATCATAATAAACTCATTAGATTTTGTTAGACTTTATTAAATCTTATAAAATCGATTGAGTAACAAAGTCTTGATAATTGATATGTAGGAGTTGGTGAGGTACGACACTATTAAGATAAATAAAACTTACTCCACTAGATCTTTCAATTAAAAAATAAAAAATTAGTCTCGATCTCTCAAATATAGGATATCATTTATTAATGCATAAAAAAATTGAAGCCATGGAATGGAAAATGGTTTTGAATACGTTAATAAATGGTAGGTAGAGAATGTTTCTTTCTTTGAAAAAAAATGACGCGTTACTTTCCATCTCTGGCTTGCACCCACGAGATAAAGTAACGAGTTTGCGTTGCGCTTGACACCAAAATTTCAAAAATGGACTAGTCACCTTCCAATAACCAGCAGAAGTGACTAATCAACTGCCAGAGTCGCTTAACCCACAACTGAATCAGAGCAGGTTGTTAATTAGGAGCTCCTTTTTTGCAGTTACAGTGTGTCTCAATATATATTTTCAAACATAGTCATAAATTTTGGATGGATTGTCGATTCCAACCGTTGATGCTCATTATTGTTTGTTTGATGGTTCAGAATTTTTTTTTTTTCAGAATAATAAAACTTGAAAAATCAAAAGATGACAGATCAATCATATTAAGCTTTTACTAAGCTCAAAACACTCAACACTTTGTTTGGAATGTATTAAAATTAGTGAAATGGAAGGGAGAGGGAGGGAGGAATACACATATACACATTTATTAAAAATTAAAGTTCTCCTTTAATATATAAAAAAAAGGACGAAAGAAAAAATATGATGAAACTCACTAAAGCATTCCTTTTTTTTTTTAATTTGGAGAGAAAGAAAAAAAAAAAGCTTTATTCTTAATTTCGCCCACAATAAAAATTGACTTTATTTTTAATTTTTGGTCGAAATTCACTCCGCACAACCCACAATTAAACGAACTGGACTACGTACAGACAACAAGAATCAATTTTTTAAAACAATTGAAATATATGCATCTAACTATAAAAAGATAACTAAAAATATATATAATTGAGATTTATTATTAGTATTATTACTAACTAATCATTGATTAACAGTTTTAGTTAATTATTAATGACTGATGTATCAATTATTTATTAATGTAAGCAACTTTCATTCATGTTTATCTAAAACAAAATGAGATGTGATCGCAAAACAACATTTTTTTTTTGTATTTGTTCAATTTTATGAGTAATGTGATAATTTTTCTATTAAAAGGACTTTTTATTTGAAAATTATTTAAAAATGATGTTTAAATTTTTACGCAGGTAAATAGGTTGATTACTAACTTGCAAACAAAACTCGTTTAGTTTGCTGGTTAAACAAACTAAGACAAAAAGGTGTATATTTAAATGTGTTGGGAATAATCAAATAAAAATGACAAATTTCCATTAAAATTTCAGGCGAATGATCATGGTTCCATGTTTTGAATTTTACTTCTTACAGAGCAGAACAATCACTAGAGCATCAATGCCTCTACGTAGTTTACATGAGTAAAACCTCGAACATGTCATGCTTAAAATATGGAGCACGTTTCCCACAATTTGTACATTGTTGTTAGAAAGGCCTGGCTTTTCTCTCTCTCCGATGTGCAGAATGTGGATAGGGTTTTTGGTGGCGATGAACACAAGTCTCAAAGCGGTGCTATATATAGCAATCTCTCATTAATCATATGTTGCAAGTCTAACATGTGAGAAATTAAAGTCTAATTTAATTTCTTCTTTTACTCTATAAATTTTTATAATGTTGAGAACAATATTATATCACATTCAAGGCCTTGTATGCTCTTAGATAAATAAGGCTGATTAAATTTTTAATTTTGTTTATATGTTTTTTTAAAAAATAATTTCAATTTAAATTATTAGGTGATATGTTTTATTATATTACTTATAGATGATTTTTTAATATGATTTTAAAATTTTAAAAATAATATATATATTG
Organism: Mucuna pruriens; assembly: GCA_025330945.1. Lineage (NCBI taxonomy): Eukaryota > Viridiplantae > Streptophyta > Magnoliopsida > Fabales > Fabaceae > Mucuna > Mucuna pruriens. The sequence goes on along the minus strand of JAENHJ010000004.1, from coordinate 654,414 downwards.
TCGTAGAATATTTCAGAAATTTTATTACTCATTTAAAAATTATAAAAAATTATTTTACATTTTCTTTAAATTCCAAAAAATAACATTAAAATGAATATAGAGATTGAATTTTATAAAAATAGTATAATCCATAAAAAATATATTTTTGGTGAAAATGGTCGTAATGAGATCACATGTTGAACTAAAAATTATTTTTTTCTTATAAAAAGTATAATTCTTTTAATTTTGATTATTTTGTATACATATCAAACTAATTTATTTTATTTTAATCACAACTTATTTTGAACAAATTTTAAAATATAAAATTATTTTAAATTTTTTATTTGAATTGAAATAAAATAAAATCATAATAAGCATTAATTTAATATTAGTGGTCTTGACTTTTTTCTTGAATCGATAGTTTTCTAGAATTGTAGTCCGGAAAGAAATACTAAAAATAATTAAAACGTATTAAAAAAATTATAACGTATTTAATATTTCTAGAATATTATTAATAATACTTATAATTATTGTCACTGTCAACAGAAAAACTTCAAAATTAAATTATTTTAAATTTAATTTGATATCAACCATGTTGTGGAGACATTCATCGGATGAATTACCATTGAAATATTAAAATTGTTGGATTATTAAAATTAATTAATAATTTTGTAATTATAAATTAAAAGAATAAAATAAAAATTATTGAACTATTTTATAGTATGACTAAAAAAAATTGTTTAAGATCTTTAAATTTCTTAACATGTTACAAATCTCATTTAATATTATAAATATTATATATTATTGGAAATATTATATATTATTGTTATGTAAGTTATAAGAATATTAGTGATTTGATGTAACTTTTTATGTTACCAATGTTTATGTATGGTTTTGTCCCTTCATCTAGATATTATAATTAAGCACAAGACATAGAATGTGTTATCTTAGTATCATCCAATTATTCCTTGATACTTGAGTAGATACTATAATATCAAATTATGTCAACATATCATATTAACTTTTTTAGCATGATCACAAATTTCATTGTCTTACATTATCAAAAGGTTCCAAAGACATCACTCATTTTATAAGAGGGAAAAAAAGCTCATTTAGGTCCATTAGATACATCTCTTTACATGACTTGTTGCATGTCCTATAACCACCTTTATAATCATCTTATTACATATAACATTAGATCACATTAGAACAAACAACTTTTCATGTAGTAATCATAATAATTTCAAGTAAAAGGACTACATAAATCACAATCACTTATGACAATCATATAACATTCCAAGCAACATTCTCATGGAAGATCAATTCAATACAACATTACAATAATATGCACCTATATGAAGGTTCCATATCTAACATCTATGAGATTTGAGATGTGGTCATTAGTCTACTCATATAATAATCTCAATGCATTAATGTCATCTTTACTAAACGATAATACTTGACTAGGAATATTTTAGAATATTGTTTCATTATTCAATAAAAATATAAAAACTTATTACCAATCTTAAGTCAAATTAATTAATTGAGATTTACTTGGTTCAAACAAATTGATTTGAAGTGGTTTTTAATTGTAAATTTTAAAATTTTTAAAAACTAAAATCAGTTTTAGTTTTTTAAAATTAGTTTTAGTCTTTTTTTAGTTTCATAATAAATTAAATTTGAAAGTTTTTTATTCTACTAAAATTAGTTTAAAGATGTATTATGTGGTGGTAGCAACAGATGTGGTAACGATGATAATTGCAGTGTAATAGTGGTGATAGTGACAGTAATAATAATAAAATTGGTAATAGTGGCAATGATAATTGTAGTAACAGTGACAATAGTGATTGTGACCGTGTTAATGGGATGGATGATGGTGCGATATCAAATGGTGATGATGATAACAATGAAAAAAAAATATTGTTAAATGTGGTGATGATGTATTTTTTTTATACTAAAAATTAAATTTACAAAAAATTTATTTTGATTTATGAATGTAAAAGTATTTTAAAATTGGGTTTAAAACTATTTCAACTTTATTATAGTAAAATAAATTTTATTTTAAAAATTGTATTTAAAAATCAAAAATAAAAATTTACATCTATAACAAGTGGACCCTAAACTTGCAAAAATAAAAAGTTAACTAACCAAAAAATATTATATTTTTAAAAAATAAAAATAAAATAGTAACAACAAGATTAAAATCCAAAATCTTATATATACTACTCAAATATCAAGTCCTCTAGTGGTAAAAAAAAATAATATAATCACGTAATTAAAAAAACTATCAGATCTAATTTGAAATGGAAAATTGATATAGAAAGATTTTATGTCAACTTGGTTAATAAATTATTGATTTATTATTAGTTATATAAGAATTAATCACTAATTAATTGTGATAATTAACTATTAATTAGTAATATGTTAATTTATTATTGAATTAACTCCCACACAACCAGATTAGAGAATTTCCTGGATCATCAACGGTACGGAGCTCAGATAAGCTATAAATACCAGGAGAAAGTGTGAAATGATTTTGATTTGAAATTTATTCTTACTTTGCTTTTTTTTTTCTCCTTTTTGTCTAAACCTTATAAATTTATGAATATATGCACACTTCCTTATTATAAACCTTCATTTGACCTCTTCTATCTCTTTATCTCTGTTTATTTTTTCACCATATTTCCTATATATATTTATTATTTTTCTCTTTTATTTCTTTGTCTCTCTAGTTGTAATGGGCACACGGATTTCCCCCAAAAAAATTACCCTAAATTTATCTACAATTACAATATTAGCACATTTACCCAATCAGCCAATCCCTATTATGATCCTCGTATAAACACAAGTAAAGAGTGTGGGAAAGAATCTTGTTTCTTTTATTTGTTTTATACTACTCATGTAGTTTGTATATGATCTAAATTTATTGATATATTTTATAAGAATTAATTTAAAATATTTCATAAATTAATTATTTTTTATAAAATATTCTTAATTATGAGTATTTTTTAATTCACTAAAATATATTAATGTTTTAAGTTCTTTCAAAATTTAATTTCTTTATTAAAAAAATATTTTTAAAAATTATAATTACTTTAACTCTTTACCAATCTCGCTAGTAAAAACTAATTCAATCAATATATTAATGACAAGAAAGACAAAAAAAAATCAAAACTAATAAAATATATATAAGAATATTTTTCATTAAGAATAATTTTAGAAAAATATATAAATGGAGAATAAATTTAATGTTATTATAAAAAATAAACGAAAAATAAATTTAATGTTATTATAAAAAATAAACGAAAAATAAATTTAATGTTATTATCAAAAATAAACTAATTTATTTAATTATGATAAATTAGTTAATTGGGTCTTAACACCTAAAAGAATTAAAACTAATAAAATACATATAAAAATATCTTGGACAATTTTAGAAAAATATATAAATAAAGAATAAATTTAACGCTACTATCAAAATAAATTAATTTATTTAATTATGATGAATTAATTAATTGAGTCTTATAAAAAAAAGTCGAAAGAAATACTAAATCCTAAATTTTACTTACACAATTTTATATAAATAATTAATTTACATGTGCAGCAATATCTAATATGTGAGTAATGTTAAAAATATATTTTCTCTCAAATTACTTATATACACATATCAAATTTTAATTATAGTATATTTAATTAGTATAAAAATTTCAATCAAACTCTTGATGAGATGTCTCATTTAGGGTAAGATGTACCGCATTTTATATCTAACCAAAAGTTGTTATTAAACATCAGTAGTCTGTTACGATATATATAGGTTGTGTCTGCATAAATTATTGTTGCGGGGACAAGCAAATAAAAATTCAGTCATATGACGTGGTTGTCTTCTCTCTCATTCAGCAAAAACTTTATAAAGTTTAAATGTCAATTTCATTTATACAGGAAGCTGCATCGTGCATGCGCATTACAAAATTCAATGCTGTCTAAATTAGATAAACAAAAGTAGTCAACCCCAAACTCAATTATAGATTAATTAGGTTCCAAAAATATGCAAATAAAGTATTCATTTCTTTTGTCGTCCTTCTCAAATTGATTGATGATAATTTGATAGGTTTAACACTCGAATGTCTGATGTAACTAATTTACAACTAATGTTCTTCAATATTTGTCTATTTAAGAGACAATTAGGAAATTATCCATAGTAAAAAATGGCAACGAAAAAAAAAGAAAAAAAAATCTAAATAAGAGTGTTTATTATCGGTCTTGTCCCACTGTTTTAGTTGGATTCAAAGTCAAATTTAGAAAGCTTGAACTGTAATATTTTTATAGACTCATGTTATTTTTCAAATTGTCTTAATCCAATTTAATTTCTTATATATATTTTTTTTAATTTAAACAGTCTTTTATAACTATGTATTATTGACAAAAATATTATATTTTTTATATTGATATTATTTATTTTAAAATATATTATAAAATATAGAAAAGATTATTTTTTGGTAATGGGACAAAAAGAAACAAAAGAAAAGCAAAAGAACAAAATTACAAGCGAGAGAAAACAATGCCCATGCTATCAACTAGCAAACTACTTTGATCCTCAAAAGGTGGAATGAAAAGAAAACACATTCTTTTGTGAAGAGTGTGACGAAGGGCACGGTTTATCTCCAGTTAAAAAAGAAAAGGAACAATCTCTCATTTTTAATTCCCATCATTCAGCTAATTTTTTTAATATTTTTATATTAAACACAAAATTAATTATCGGTTAAGATCTTCTCCGATAAATTGAAAACTGGAGAGGATCCACCCGTGTGATATGAGGATATAAACAACAAAACAAAGGGTTACCAGGCTCTGAATACACCACTAGTGGCCAGTATGTTAGGACAATCGATGCTCATGTTTTTGGGGTGCTGCTTTTCCACATAATTTCATGGAAGAACCCAATTCAGTTTCAAGCAAAGTAATTGAATATAAACAATGCAAGAGCCTAGGTTAGCTTTTTAAGACAATCCTAAGTCTCAAAGGTTTTATAAAAAAAAAAAAAAAAGCAATTATTCTAATTAGGCCTTACCAAACACATCAACATGTTAATAACGAAATTGGACAGAGTTTGACAATTTAACAAACGTTGTTAACATTTGTAAACATAAGAGACTGATTATGTTGAAAATAAAGATAAGAAATCAAATTAAATAATTTTGTGTCGCATTAGACATTTAACAAACATGTCAACGTGTTAGTAATGAAATTAGATGACGATTCATGATTTTGCAAACATTGTTAATGTTTATAAACATGAGACTAATTTACTACAAAATAAAGACAAAAGACTAAATAAAAATCCATTAAAGAGATAATATCTCCAAAAATATACTTTAATTTTAGTTTCATATATACTTCATTAATTATATGATATAATTATACACTACAATAAATTTGTATATTACGCCGATGTATTGAATTGATTGATGTTATCCCATATTCTCAAGTATTAATTGACTTAAAAATTTAATTCAAATAAATAATTTTGCTACTTGAACAGAATTGTCCGATGAGAAAGATATCCATGTTTTCTTTAAAAAAATAACCTTGTTAAGATTTCATAGAAGAAGAATCAAAACACGACGCATGAAGAACCTTATTAGCAGTAATAACAGTAACAGTTAGGAGGTTTCGCGACCAAGTACTAGAGCACAAAACAGGATAAAACAAAAACTCTATCTTTCACCCTCCCACCCTCCCATGTGAATGAAGCCACCGAAAAGTTTTATATACTTCATGTTGCTATTGACATTTGGTGGAATGTGGAAGAAAAAAAAAATTATAGGGGACCCCACGTGCCAGAGTAAACAGTGACATTGAATTGAAACTCAACTGCTTCTTCTGAATCTCCATATCTACCTTCTAATCCGTCTTTTCTGGTGTTTTTTTTTCAAGGAATGTAAATAAAATACACTCATCATCGCTTCCTAAAAGATTCCACTATTGGCGTTTTTATCCCTTTTGGTTTTGGCCTCCCTGTATTTGCGTGTGATCCAAGTACTCCCCTTTTCACTCTTTGCACTCAAAAAAGCTATCCCAGGATCACACACACAGTAACAAAGAGAAAGAGATATAACTATTATTGTGTGGTTGACTATTATGTGTATATGGGAATCAAAAAGTGTACTTAAACTGGGATTCATCTGATTCCTTTGTCCCTCTGCTGATTCATAATCTCTTTCAGGTCAGTTATCTTCTTTGTCTTGTGACACAAAGTTTCTTTCTTTTCTTTCCTCCTTTTCCTCTCTGCTCTAGAATATTGATATTATCCAGCTTTGGGGGCCTTATGCTTGCGGTGTTTTCAATCTATAATCAACAATTCAGATGGTGGGGTTGGTGGAAGGTGCTTCTTTTGTGCACGTGGAATAATTTGAATTTCTCTTGAAGCAATTCAATTTTAGTCCATTGATCATCAAGCCATATAGGGCGTTGCTTTAAGGGAAAAAAAGACAAAAAAGAAAGAGCATATTGGGTGCTGCGGAGCTAACTAGTATGTTTGATTGGAAATTCATAGTTTTTCTTATTTCCTTACTTTAAGAATTTGGTTGATTGATTCTGCTAATGAAAGAAACTTCAACATCATTTGATCATTGATACAAATATGCTGCTGATTGGATATATAGAAATCTGCTTTTCATCTTTCTTACGTTTTCAATTGTCTTCAGAAGAACATCATGGTCGTTTTTCCTTGTGAATTAGGCATATAGCATACCTTATCAGTCATGCATATTCTTTCACTTCATTTTTTCATCCTTCTTTTTTGTTTTCATTTTCCCTGGTGTATCTGACTGTTGAAGACCTGAGAAACTGGGTAACTTGTGATTCGCACAAACAAGAGGTTCTTTATATTCCCTGATTTATCTGCTCTTGATGTTGTCTATAAATTGTCTTGCCAATGCTAATACCTTAAATAGCACTGGATTGTAACACTTTTAGGATCACATCATGTTTTTCTGGTACACTTATTTGAGTATTATGTTTTAATCTTTTATATTTCTAGAGATGACCATGCTACATGTGAAGATTGAACTTGAGGTCTTACTTGTAGTTCCTCAAAACATGCTTAATTAATCTGTGGAATTTCCTTCTGTGTAAATTGTAGTATATTTCTTACCTACTTGTGGAGCTTTATTTCAGGAAGAGGTTTTGCCAACCTGCAGAAAAAAATCTTGCATGGGTTGGTTTACTAAGTTGCTTAAGGGATCCAACCGTAAATCTTCAGGAGGAAGATATCACGGGAAATATGGAGATGACAGAATTTCGGACAATCATGATGATTCAGCGGTACTCACACTTTCTGTTTCTAGTAAAATACTGACCATTTTGTTACAACTTATAATGTCATTTTCTAGCATGATAGTTGCATGAACCCAACATAGTAATAGGTCCTTTCAGACTCGGTCTGCAGTTGTGAATTTGTAATAGTGGTAAACTGCATGCAGGACGATTTGACAGATATAGAAAAAGAAGAAATTGATCGTGCAATAGCGCTCTCTCTTTCAGAGGCAGATCAGAAAGGTAAAAAAGTTATTGGTGAGATTATGATTTTGCTGATGGGTGGTTAAAGTTCCTTTGTGCTTTATGTAGTACAATAAGGAATTTAGTGTATGAGGTTACCTGAAGTGTATATTCTTAACAAAATGCATATTGATTTATTAAGTTCTTGTATACATTATTGCATTTTTTTTTATTTCCATCGTATTGTCTGGTGTCATTGATCAAGTCTCGTTTAAAATGTAATTTTAATCTGTACACCAGAATTATCAGGATTTGTTGATTCTGGTGCTTTGCATTAGATGAAAATCAAAGTACTAAACATATTTTTCATATGGTTAGAGTTCATTGAAGAAATTCTGAAATTCCATTTGGTAAACATGTGTTTGGAAATGGATTCTCGATTTTTCCCTGCTAAAGTATTTAAAAAGGCCTCATGTTTTTGCCTCACAATGCCCCAGAGGACGACTCTGAATCTGAAGATGATGAACTGTGTCCACTTGATGATGAGGAAGATGAATGTGATAGTGAAGTTCAGCAAGATGAAGATGACCATGTTGCTAAAGTTCAACAGGATGAAGACAAACATCTTGATGAAGTTCAACTAGAGGAAGATGAACAACTTGCCAGGGCAATTCAAGAAAGTTTGAGCATTAGTTCTCCTCCTCGATCTGACACAGATTCTTTATTACAACCTTTTGCACACCTCTTCCCACCTGTATACAGGTACCTGTGGGAAATATGACCTTTATATTTAGTTAGTGAGTTAGTTAGTGAGTCCAATTTCAAATACCATATGTGGAAATTGCTAAACTAAACTAGTTGTGATAAATAAAGGGGGATAAATGATTGTCCTCTTAAGTATTGCTTTAATGGAATACTTGCAGGAAAATAAAAGTCTTTCCAAACTTCAATATGAAGAATTTCTGAATTATGCAGAGCTAATATCAGAAATGTAGATATGTAGACTATTCCGCTCCTTTTACCCCATATATCTACTGCTTAATTTTCAACCTCTTAATAGTCTAAAATTAATTTGAAAGAATGAGCGGAAAATGATGCCTTTTCTCTTTTCTATGAACAATGAACATATTCAAGGATGGAAAAAACTTGCCATCGTTAAAGGGATATTATGTGTTACCGTAGTTGATTATATAAGAGATAAGAGATGAGATTTTAATGAGTGTGATACTTTATTATGTGGTAAAATATTTTACATTGATATCATATTATCTTATTTTAGATAGTTCTGCAAAGAATAACTTGAGAGTGCTGATCTATGACTAACTGACATGGAGTTGACATCCGGTAATCCTAGTTTAATAGACTGAGATTCTAGTCTAAAGCCTTGAACTAGGATAAATTCTGTCATGGGGTTTCATGTGTGATGCCTTGGAGTCTGTTATTTCTTCTTGTTCTAAACGATCATTTTCAATTACCTGAAAATGATGTAAGGATAGCCCTTTAAAACATTTGATAATGGGGTCAATTGAAAATTTCACCTTAGTGACAAGCATCAATCAAGATAGTAGACATCTATAAAGTTTTCTTTTCATAGATTCTTGAATCTTATAAAAACAGAGACTAAACCTGATTCTTGCAAAATGTGCTTGCAGAATCTGTGCTGGCTGCAATGCCGAGATTGGCAATGGAAGATTTTTGAGTTGCATGGGAGGTTTCTGGCATCCAGAATGTTTTTGTTGCCAGGCTTGCAAACTGCCAATCACTGATTATGAGGTTAGAGTCTTGTGTTGATTGCTGCATTCTTCATGAAACTCAATTTTAACATGTTTAAACTTTCTTCTAGAATTCATAAATGAAGATCTTTAACATTATTTTCCTTAATTTTTGAGGTCAATGTGATTGTAAATAATGCTTAAATCCTTATTCATTTACAGTTTTCCATGTCTGGAAATCACCGGTATCATAAATCCTGCTATAAGGAGTTGCATCATCCGAAATGTGATGTTTGCAAGAACTTTGTAAGTATAAGCAGACAGTTTTTGCATACAGTTTTTTAGTCAATTCACTGTGCTTGATTTTGATCAATGGTTTCACTAGATATTGATGTGCATTACAAATTTCACTACAACATATATGTTTAAAGACCACCATTGACATTGAGCTGTTCTCAAAAATACTTAAGAAGTCCAGAAATCAGAATAGTACTTGAGAATATTCTGCTGAGATATACTGTGTAATGCGAGCCCTCGATCAGTCAGAATAAGTGATTTTGTTTAGCTAAACAGATATAAGTTTGAATATTTGATTACTTCTTAAATTTTAATAATTGGCTTAGATCCCTTCATGGGCCAGTTATAGGTATGTTATACTTGGTAGATTTTAATAATTGGCTTATGATTTGCAAGAAATTATGGGTCAGCTACTTTAGGCTAAAATCATTTTATACATTGTTCAAAACTGCTGAGATCTAAGATTTTCCAGCAATGCATGTTTAAGTTTATATCAAATAAGCCTGTTCTTGAGCCATGACACATACTCAGTCATCCAATATAATTAGAGGGATGTTAAAATGATACATTCAGATTTCAAGAAAATTGCAAATGAAACCATTATGTTTTCTAATCTGGGTGTAGCATTTTTTCTTTTCCTACAAATTCTACAATTAATAGGTAGGAATATACTATTGGAATTCTTTCAAATGTTGATTGAAGAAGTTTTGCTAATATTTCATTAATGGAGTTATATTTTGCCCAGAGCCTTTAATAACAAGGGCTGTAAGTGAAATAAAATAAAAAATAAGAAAGGTATAAGTGAAACACCTCTACTCCATAAGGCTGAACATGTTATCCTTCCTTTCCCTCCTTTTTTGAAATTAAATTGTCTGCATCATGTATTCATTTTGTTCATTGAATTTTGCTAGTTATAGATATACAATAGAATTGAATGAATGATTTTGTTCATTGCAGATCCCACCAAATTCAGCTGGCCTCATTGAGTATAGAGCACATCCTTTCTGGCTACAAAAATATTGTCCATCACATGAGCACGACGGCACTCCTCGTTGTTGTAGTTGTCAAAGAATGGAGGTCAGTTATATGAGCTCCCAAAACATTTCATCCTTTATTGCTACCAACAAGGAGATACTGATGTATCCCATCTCTGTTTTTGTCTTTTTCCTTTTCATGTCTGATAATGAAACTTTCCAATCAGTGCAGTCAGTGGATGCCAAATATCTGTTGCTTGATGATGGTCGAAAGCTGTGTCTGGAGTGCCTTGACTCATCTATCATGGATACTCATGAATGCCAACCTCTCTACGTCGAAATACAAGAATTTTATGAAGGTTTACATATGAAGATAGAGCAGCAAATTCCTATGCTTTTGGTTGAGAGACAAGCGCTGAACGAGGCCATGGAGGGAGAAAAGAATGTAAATGTTAATGTTAATGTTTTGAACTTTCATTCATGAAATGTGCCTTTTATTTCTCTTCTTTATATCATAGTATCATACCCTTCTATTGTCCTGATTTTGTATTCTTCTTTTGCTGTTCAATACTGAATGTAGGGTCATCATCACTTACCTGAAACTAGAGGACTTTGCTTGTCCGAAGAGCAAACTATCCCCACTGTAGGGATCTCTTGTGATTTTCAGTTTTCATTGATGATTTTAATTTTCATATAAAACATCTCTGTTGATCAAGCAGTGGTTTTTATTTGTTTCTTGCAACTCCAGATTTTAAGGAGACCAAGGATAGGGGCAGGATATCAGCTAATAGATATGATAACTGAGCCTTTTAGGCTGATTCGTCGTTGCGAAGTGACAGCCATACTTGTTTTGTATGGCCTTCCTAGGTATCCTTCTGATACCATCCATTTTCATAAGTGTTTGCATATGAAATTCACAGTATATATAATTCAAGGATTTCTATATTTATAGGTTATTGACAGGATCAATCCTGGCTCATGAAATGATGCATGCATGGCTTAGGCTTAAAGGTACTATTAGCTTTCCTGTGATCAACACCATGTACAAAATTTGTATTTTCATTTCATAGTGTTTGTTAAGTTGGACAAATTTGTGGGATTATGGCAGGCTATGGCAATCTGAGGCCAGAAGTTGAAGAGGGAATTTGCCAAGTCTTGGCTCATATGTGGTTAGATTCAGAGACCTATTCTGGATCTGGGAATGATGGTGCATCATCATCATCATCATCATCTTCATCATCTTCATCTTCCCCATCCTCTTCATCATCTTCATCCTCTTCGTCATCAAAGAAGGGTAAACGGTCTGACTTTGAGAAGGAACTTGGTAAGTATTTCAAACACCAGATTGAGTCAGATAGCTCACCAGCTTATGGAGATGGATTCAGACAGGGTAACCAGGCTGTGCTTAAGTATGGACTTAAAAGGACCCTTGACCATATCCGAATGACAGGAAGTTTTCCATATTGAAAAATGGTATTTGACTCCTCTAGAGTGAGTATTTCACTTTAAAGACTAAAGTAAAGAATCTCAATGGTTGATGAAAAAATTAAAAGGTTAAATAATGTGCATGTGATACCAACTGTTAATTTTTCATCAATGATCGAGACTTTTTATTTTTCTCTCTAAAGTAAGGACTAAATTTAGAGAAACCAAATCCAGAAGTATGGTACAATTTTCTTTCCTTTGCGTCAACCAATATGTTAGCTTTGTCATTTAAATTATATAGGATCCAAAGGTTCCAAAATTATATAATTTTCACACTACTCAGGACTAAATAAGGAATGAAAAATGCTCCTGTTAGTCTGCGGTTGCCGAAATCTTTTTTTCTTTTTTTTCTTTTATAGGGTGGGGAGGGATGACATGTGCAGTTGCTGCAATTTCCAGATAAATATAGGCACCTCATATTCTGTATGTATTACAAAATACCTTGCTGCAGTTGAAAATAAAAAAATAGCTGAAGCAATTACAGTAAAAATTTGTATATTTTGTATTTTGCTGATATTCTTTTTTTCTAGCCTTACTCGGCAGATTTTTTTTTCCCCCACTAGTTGGAGATTGCAATTGAGAAAGGTGGTATCTCAGTATTTTTGTGATGACTGTTCAATCGTGTAATGTAAGTGGTACATGTTATAAACAGTGTCTTCTTTGTCATTCATATCCTTCTTTTTCAAACTACAAATTAAGGAAACCTCTTGGTAAGCTGCTGAAAATCTGGCTAGAAGAAATAGTCTTCCCCTATGTCATAAATTGATGGTTTATTAATTTTTTTTTAACTCTTTTAGAATCGGGAAGAGGAGGGACAGGGACATGGGGTTAAGTTTATCTCACTTTTTTTCAAATGTTGTTTGATGATTTTTCTGTCTTATTAACGACTTTGTTGGATGATGCAGTTCCACACTCCTAGATAAATGTGATTGCAATGTTCCAACAAACCAACCACATCCAAAATTTTTTTATAAATGCTCATATTCGTTCTAAAGAAATTTAATGGTGGACACATCGGTTCTTTGGAATGTAAAAATTCTGCTTTAATCCCTAGTAATCACAAATATTAGGCGGTTGGATAAACTAACGTGTCCAATAGTTAGTTAATTAGATACCTAAATAGATAGATAATCCATAGCAACCACAAATATATCAGTTGTCCACAAACTTAAATTGTCCAATTGTTAAAAAAAATACATTAGTTGGTTCTACGAACTAATGTAGAAAGATATAAAGATATTTATTATTTTTACTCCTCAATTATTTTATAAGTCTCTTTAGACTCAATCTTAAGTAATTTTTTAAATAAATTTCTTAATTTTTACACACATTTTTTTCTTATTGAAAAGAGAGAAAATACAATTATCATCTCATGACATTCAATGCGAGCAATGAAAAGATAATTGTTATTAAGTTTCTTACTAAGGAGTTAACGTAGTTTTGAAGTAGACAACAACATTGAATGTTTTATTTTCTCTATTTACACTTATTTATCTAGAGAGACATTAAAGTAATTTGTTATATTGTCATCGTATCTTCATATTATGAATGTTATTTTATTATTCTAGAGTTGACAAGGGACCAAAGTAGGTAAAATTTTTCATTTTTATATGTAACACACTACTTTAACTAAAAGGTTATATTAGTATGTTTATTTTTATGTTGATCATGGTGTTCAATATTGCTCTTCTTTTTTACCTTGATATTCTATCTCATTTCATCGAACTATAGAAGAATGTTCAACAATTTTAGATGAAATCTTTAAACTTACTTTATTAGATTGTTAAATAGTCATAAGATGATAAAATTAATTTTATTGTGTGCATGACTGTCATATGTTCTTAGGATGATCCTATGCGACTATCCATCTTTTAGTTAGATGAATTTTTATCTTTTAATCTCTATACACTTGAAATAAATATATTATTATTTAACACTCTTGTTCATCTAATTATGATGTTTGTCATTCATAAAAACTCTCTCTCTGTACACATACACACATAAGTTCGATTACATACTCACATGGGGATGTTTTAATTATAGCACTCATAATATTATATTTATTATACATACTTTTATGTGTGTCAAACATACTTAGTAAGAGACAAGATCTTGAAAAAAATTAATATAAATCATAAAATCAAATTAAGAGAAAGTGTCTTAACTATCTATATATAATTATATAGTCTAAATCAACTTTTTTACTCAATTTTTTTTCCAAAATATGTCCCTAAACTAACATAAACAAGTATCAATTTAGTAAAATATGTTCTATACAAGTTTTGTGAGTGAAAACTTTTGTTTTGCCTCAAAAAGATATATCATGAAAATACTTATGAAAGATATTAATATTTTTTGAAGATATATTTAATGAAGCATTTCATTTAAAGAGTAAGTAATAATCTATTAAAAGAAGATCTTGTTTATGTTTCACTAAACGATGCATCTTACCAGGGAGTTGTTGGTATCGTTTGATGGAATAGACCATGCATGTAAAACATGTATATATATTTATAAAGTGCCTTTACATAAAAAAAACATACTTCTTTTTATTAAAACATTTTGTTTGTTTTTTAACTTTAAAACTTTCTTTAACCAAAACTTTGAGATTCTAACACCTATGTCTTTATATTAATTCATAAGAATTAAGAATGTAGGTTAATTTAGCTAATATCATTATATTTGTTAATATTTTGTATTTTTTTCAAAATTACCTTTAAAATTATTAAGACTCGACATCTCACTTTTTCTACTTAAATACTTTTCACCTAATTTACTAATGTATGACTAGTTAGTCATCTTCTCTAATTCTCATAAGAGAAATAATAATTTTTTTATTAATTTATAGAATTTATTGTTATTAACTACAAATAATTATAAAGTAAATAAGAATATTTTGATAAAAAAATGATGTAATAGACAATTTAAAAATGGTCTTATAAAAAAAGGACAAACAAATTTCTCATAAGGACAAATGTGATATTTTGTTTTTGAATTAAGCTTTTATATTTATATTTGAGCCCCTAAAAATACTAGCTAGCTTTACTTTTGATGTAATTCTTAAGAAAATAAAGCTTCCTCATTTGGTAGATTTTCATTCCCGCGAGAAAGTTGGGAAAGTTTATTTTCACATAATAATATTTTTTTGTTTAATACTTTTACAATGTTTTTTTTTAAATTGCTTTCCATAATTCTCCCCTTTCATTTTTTCTTGATATCCTCGTATATTACTCCTTCTTACTAAAGGAATAAAAGATTATTTGATCTAATAGAATTAGTTGAATTAAACTTCCAAAATATTGATCTAAATAGATTCAATCCAATTTGACTTGTCCACATAGATTAGGCTAGACCCATAAAAAGGAAGCTCAAAAATAACTAAACATATTTGATCCAATATTATTTTTTTAATATTTTTATTTTAAAATCCAAATATATTTACACAAAAAATGTTAAATTGACCTAGCCAACAAACAAAAAACAATTCACATGTTAATTTGAACTAGGTCAACCTGCTTTCATGTCATGGTCCATCAAGTTAGGTCAAACAACTCATTTTAACATCTCCACTTCTTACCTTCGTCATGATCCAACCCTAAAGCTTTGGTTGAAGTTATACCTACTTTCATTCAAATACTTATTGTCTTGATTTTGCATTTTATTTTCTTGTCTTATCTTGATGTATATGAGGTTTTGATATCAGTAAATTTAGATAATGTATATTTATTTTATTATTTACATGAAAGTATAATAATTTGTATAAAAGTAAATTATAAATATTTTATATTAAATAGATTGGAAATGATATTAATATCTTATACGATAGAACATTTATGAATTATATAACATATTTTAAAAGTAAATTTTCAATTTTTTTATAAAGTATTATTTTCTCTCTTACTTTATCTCCTAAAGTATAAAAGAATAATACATAGTATTTTTTTTCAAATCTATCAATTTAGTCTCAACAGTTAATAAAACCATTTTAGAATGTTAAGTGCCAAGTTGGTACACGAATTATCACTTTGATAATAATATGACACACTTTTATAAGTAGTCTTTTATATATTTAAATACTTCAATTGAGTCTTTATAACAATTAGGTCTAAATTTTAAATATTTTTATTTTTTAAAATACATCAATTTCATTCCTCAATTCCTAAAATACTTGAGCTTCTTTCATTCTCTACCTTATCAATTAATTAAAATATATTTTTATTTGATATATTAATAATATATAGGACAGGGAGAATTTTTTTGTGACAAAAAATATAGTAAATTACGTTAAAATTTCATGATCCAGCATTATTTTATTCAATATAGAAATTGTATGATCTTTTGAGATTATTTATGTAAATATTTAATTTTTGTAAATACATAAAAGTCATTCATTTTTATATTTAATAAGAAAATTAACAGTAAAATATTATAAAAAATTAGAATTACTCTTACCTTTATTAACAAAAATGTTATTTTCTGAAATGCATTCATGATTTACAATTTGAATTTTATATATTTATATAAATATATAAATATTACATAATATTTATTTATATTTACATTTACATAGCCCCAATAGGTAAGGGTAACGAAAAAAAAAAAAAAAGATTGGCATCGGTGCCACGTGTCTCAGGGATGAACATGATTGTAGAATGGTCGAGGAGAGAAGGATGCTCATAATGTGCTTCCAAAACTGATCTATTTCCCTTCTCTTTCTTACTTCTGTCGCTGTCTCCGTCTCTGCTTCGAATCCTAAAACCACCAAATCGCGGGTAAAATAAACCTCTCTTTGATCCATCATTCTCTTCTTTTCATCTCTCACTTTCTTTCATTTCAATTTCACTTGTGCTTCCGTCACTTACATTCGTTTCACTCGATTTCACTTCTTCATTCGCAGCGCCAAATTGTAAGTTCCCCGAGCGAACTTCACGAGTTCTAGGGTTCCCCACTGCCATGGACCAGGCCGAATTAACCACCGAACAGGTAGTTCCCGATCCGTTTTCTCTCTCATTCATCGATCTGATTGCAAAATCCTGATTGTGCTCGATTCCGTTTCGATTTAGTTTTCGTGCATTTTAGTATCGTCGATCGTCGATGTAGATTGAATTTATTCACTGACATTGTGTTCGTGTTTCTCGAAGGTTCTGAGGAGGGACATCCCATGGGAGACCTACATGTCCACGAAGCTAATCTCAGGCACCAGCCTTCAACTCTTGAGGCGTTTCGATCACCGATCAGAAAGTCACAGAGCACAGTTGCTCGATGATGTAATTTTATTAAATTATTTTTTCAAATAATGATAAATTATCGATGCTAATTGCTATTCTTTTTGTGCTTTTAAAGTTGAGTTTGGTTGAAATTTCATTTGAAGTGGATTTAATTTGTGATTCCCGAGTTTGCTGGCTTTTGGTATTGAAAATTCAAGTTCGTTGTGTGCAGGATGGTCCGGCTTATGTTCGCGTCTTCGTTCGTGTTTTGCGTGACATTTTCAAGGAAGATACTGTTGAGTATGTTTTGGCACTGATAGATGAAATGCTTGCAGGTAATTTGTTAAAATCGGCCTTTTTTTTTTTCCCTTTTCATTTGTTTGTTGACAGTGACATAACCTTTTAATTATACTTTTGCAGCAAACCCAAAAAGAGGAAGACTGTTTCATGACAGTGCCCTTGCAGATGAAGATACTTATGAACCTTTCCTAAGTTATGTATTTACTCAAACATGTTTTTGATTTGCAATTTTGCATATTAATTGCTAACTTTCTTTGTACTGGAGACGAGGCCAGTGCTCGCGCATATACTGTATTTGTTTATCTATTATATTGTATTATTTTTTAAAAATCTCGTATTATATTAAAATTCAGCATTTCTTTCAAATAGAATGCATTTGTAACCATGGCCAATACTTCAGCCAAACTTTGATATTTTTCTTTTGCAAAGGGTTCACACCCTGCTCTAAGTCCTAACCATTGATGACCATATCTGCGTGTGTATGGAAAATATGTGCTTGTTGGAAGACTGCGCTTCATATGGGTATTTATAGTTTATACTATTATACCTTTCCCTTGGACACAGAAACTGAAAATCCGTCATTTCTCCCCTTAATTACGTTTTTTCTTATCAATTTATTTACAACTTGAGGATAAAAAGTTATGTACCATTGTCATCTAGATGGTGTTATATGATTGGTATTTTGACCGTTTTCTTTGTAGTATGTAAGTCAAAGTTATGATAATAACAATAACAACATTATCCATCTTTCAGATTGCTCTGGAAAGGAAATTGGTTCATACAAGAGAAAAGTTGCAAGATCCTTGCTTTAATTGTTAGGTAATACAAACATGAGACTTACTCACATTTTAATTCAAAAACTTCTCAGACTTGAATCAAATAACAGATTCTGTTGTATACTTGTATAAGTTATTACCTTCTTAGTTATTGCAGAATTTCACCATTTTCTGATTATAGTGTCAGGCCAAAAAATCAGAATGGCATTGTGTCAAATGGAGAAGCATCAAACGGAAAGAAGCCATTTACCACTATTGATGATGTTTTGATAGGATTGGTAAAATGGCTTTGTGAACAGGTATGTGATATTGAAAATTGTTTTTTCTCACTAGATCGACCATGTAAGAGTAATTCACATACATGTTGGCAGTGCATCTAATCACATCAACTTATGGAGGAAGCTGCTGCAATTGCTTGACATATATGAGAATTTAGTAAGATTTGCAAGTGAGCGAGAGTGACACATTATTTGCTGAACTTGAACAACTAGGTTATAAGTTGGACCACAGAATCAATTAAACCAGATGCACAAAAATATGCACTCAGATCTATAGGAATTTTATGAAATGTTTTATATGAATAAAAAAATTGCATGTTATATCCTAAGATGTGTATACATTCAGTTCTATGTATTATGCATGCTTTCTTACTTTCATCTATTTATTATATCTGTAGTTGAAGAAACCTTCACATCCTATTCGCGGAGTCCCAACTGCTATCAATTGCCTATCAACACTACTCAAGGAACCTGTGGTTAGGTCTTCCTTTGTTCAGGCAGATGGGGTCAAGTTACTTGTGCCATTGATTTCACCAGCATCCACTCAACAGTCTATTCAGGTAAGTTTGTTGGACTACCTCTGAGAATATGAAAATCTGAGTAACTGGATTTGCCGTCAGTTTGGCAATATATATTTTGCAGATTTTTTGCCCTCATCTTTCATGATTTTGCAAACCCATCTATTTTATTTGTACATTTTGCTACACAACTTACATAATTTCATACGTTTAGCTACACAACTTACATAATTTCATACATTTAGCTCCACCATTAAATGTTCATTAAACTTTATACGGTGTGCTGACATGTCATTTTGCACATTCTTTATATATAATTAACAGTAATTACTATTTACTGTTATTATTATATTACAAATATATCTATATTATATATATATCATTGTTATAAAGTTTGATGACTTCTAATTATTATTATATCTGATGAGTTTGTTTCTCTTTTTGATTGAGACTGTTGTTGCGCTTGTGAGATTGTTGTTGTGCTTGTGAGACTGAGGAATCTTTCAAAACTTGAAACAAAAAATTAGTACAAATTATAATCTATAGAAATTTTAACAATCTTTTGAAACAAATTAAGACATGTTTCCTTTTTTTTATCATTTAAAATAAAAAACAATTTTAGTTTTTCATGTAAAACTATTAAATATTTTTGTAAAAGTAATTATTTATTAAATAATTATTTGTTAGAAGTTAGATATTTAAATAATTACAAAACAAGAAGAAAAAAAAAAAATCCTCTCCCCCCCCCATTGATTTCTGGATCTATCTCTAGTTATGCTTGTAATAAATACTTGCTGGAAATCCAAGAGCCTGCATTGCATTTAATAAGAGATGGATAATGTAAACATGCTTGCTGCATCTGACCAAATAATAATTGTTTTTGAGCAACAATGATAGGGTGGCATCTGGGGATTCTAGATATGTTGGCTTCTAAATTGATTTATCAATGAAAATAATAAAATACTGATGAAATTTGTTGATTTCATTTGTTGGGAATTAAGGGGAATTAATTGACAAATTCCTCTGTAACAGCTTCTTTATGAAACCTGTCTCTGCATATGGCTCTTATCCTATTATGAGCCAGCAATTGAATATTTGGCTACTTCAAGGACCCTTCCGCGACTTATTGATGTTGTTAAGAGCTCTACGAAAGAGAAGGTATTGCTGACTTGTTGAATTTATATTCATCTCATTTTTCTCTTACAAACAAAAGGTTGTTCACATTTCTTTATTTCTGGCAATATCATTATTAGTTATAGACTTAAAGTTATTTGATATCTGTTAGCTGAATTTGTATTTTAATTTTCTGTTATATCCATGTCTATAATGCTAGCAAGTAGATATGTTTATAACTTTCTTTAGCATAGCAGTCTAATGTTGGCACACTTGTTTTACAAATTTGTTAGGTGGTTAGAGTTGTTGTCTTGACTCTTAAGAACTTAATGTCAAGAGGGACACTGGGTGCTCAGATGGTTGACCTTCAGCTGCCACAAGTTGTCCAGAGTTTAAAAGCACAAGCATGGAGTGATGAGGTGGGATAATTAGGACCTACATAACTTCCTGCTGAAAATTTATTTGTGCAAATTGTGTAAAATTATAATAGGTTCCATGCAGAGAAAAATATTTTTGATATACATCTTGCTATTTGAGCCTTGGAGTAACAGTAAAGTTGCTGTCTTGTGACCTGGCAATCACAGGTTCAAATCCTGGAAGCGTCTCTTCTTGCAGGATTAGGTTATATGCATCTACATCTACCTTCCCCAAATCCCATCCAGTGGGATGGGGATTCTTGTGCCATTAGGTTGCCCTTTTTTACATCTTGCCATTATTGCAGTCAGAACTAATAATTTAGTTTTTTTTTTCTGTCATCATAATCATAGTTTTGGTATAGTTGGGATCTTTGCAATAATATTTTTTATTATTTGTTGTCATATGTTATGCATTTAAATTGAAAAATGAAAATCTGGGTGACTGTTATTTCAGAACTCACTGGAATGATATGATGCTCCCTCTCAAATATTTATTGCTAGTAAATAGATGAATTGTGACATTACAATATGGTAGATGAAATTTGATTATTTAGTTGTGATGTTTTGCTACCTGAGCACACATCAATGACTCTCTTGCATGTTGGCCATCACAATAACTTGTTCTCTTTCTCTTGTTTCTATTTGCATTTTGCTGTACAAGTGTATGCGAACACTCATATGATACACCATTTATGTTGCTAAATTAAATACACATTCTGGAATGCTCACGGTACATTGGTTTTTCTTCATGTTGAAGTACCTTTTCTGTTTGCTCTTACATTTGCTTGAATTGGCATGCTTTGTTACAAACTCAAAATAGAGGGATATTTTTTAACCTCTGTTACCACATTTCCTTTTGAAATAATCTATTTTGTGTTGCTTGTCCAACACTTCTATTGATTAGAAAATTTTGTCACAGGACTTGTTGGAGGCACTGAATTCCCTAGAAGAAGGGCTTAAAGATAATATTAAGAAACTAAGTTCTTTTGATAAGTACAAGCAAGAAGTTCTTCTTGGTCATCTGGATTGGTCTCCCATGCACAAAGATCCCTTATTCTGGCGAGAAAATATAACCAACTTTGAAGAAAATGATTTCCAGGTATGTGATTATCTCTTCCTTTATGCTTCAATTGAATTCTTATTTAAAAGCACACATGAAATTTTAGGCTGAGAAAAATAACAAGGCTTTCCGTTACTTGTGGCACTGGCAATACTATTTTCTTTGTTATTTCATGTGATATAAAATTGGTATCTCGGGCTCATATTGGGTTTCACCTTGGTAGAAATGGTTAGTACTGAATACCAACTGGCTGGCTAGAGTCTTTTGTGTTCTCTGATGCTTTTCTGTCTCTGGAATTATTTTGTTATATCTGTGTCTGTAATAGTAGCAAGTAGATATGTTTATAACTTTCTCTAGCTAGCTAGACAATATGGAATTACTTGATGTTGTATTCCGTGATAGGATATGCCTTCCCATTTCTTTCTTATAGTAATGGTGATAGTGATGAGCACCCAAGCTCTTTGGGAACCCTCCCTTAAAAGCTAGCTGTCAAGGGTTGAGAACCAAGCCACTTAAGTACGCGCCATGCATCCCATACTATTCAATGTGGGACTTAGGCACCTTATACTGCCCAAGTCCCTATTATAGCACTGCCCTTGGGAGCTGAAGTCCCGACAAGGCGACAACTGCACTCTATGATGCCTTACTCAGCTTTTTTTGTCCAGCGCCCTCCGTAGGTAGCCCTTTCTGAGACATTGACAACCAACTTTGATATCAATTGATAAACACCCAAGCACTTGAGGAACCCTCCCTTGAAAGCTAGCTATGAGGAGGGAGAGCCAAGCCACTTAAGTACTCTATCAGCATCCCATACTATTTCATGTGGGACCTAAGCACCCCATAATACCCAAGTCCCTATCAGATAGTATCAACATGGATGGTGTTTTTCAAGCAGTGATAATGTGATATGATTTTTCAACTGATAATTGATGTCTTATCAGACGATTTTGGTTGCCGTGTAATACATCATCGGGATGCAATGTAAAATGTAATGAAAATAAACAATAAATGGACAACTCTATATTGTATGTTAGGAGTATTCACGGGTTGGTTTGGGTTGGATTTCATCAAATCCGATACTCAAACCAATTAAAATAGTTTGGGTTGAGTTAGGTTGGATTTGTGTAATTTTTCTATCAAATCCGAACTGAACCAGTCTAGTCACTAACAGTTTGGGTTGGGTTCTTGGGCACCCATACATGTCACCACCCCTATTTATTATCCTATTGACAAGACGACATGATTAGGCATGAGCATCACAAAATACCTGTGTTCTGAATTTTGTAATGGTGAATACAATTTGTGCACATGAAAGTAAAAACTTCATCAAACTTTGAAACTTCTTAATTATTATTATTATTTATTCGAACTGTTTTATCCTTTCTTTGATATATTAGCTAAAAAGATTAGTTTAACTTCAAACAAAAAAATTAGTACTTAATTGTTTGTGATATTTTACTTAATCGTTCAAAATACTATTATTAAATATTTGAGAAATTGTATAATTGTATTAACTTATTTCATTATTTGTATTTTTTAATTTTTATATATATAAAATAAATTTTTAAAAATTCATGTCAGCTGGTTGGGTTCATGGGTTTACTGGTTCAAAAAATAAAACTTGTTACCCAACCCGTAAATGGACGGGTTGGGTTGGGCTCTACCTGAATACTAAAAAAATTTAAACCATTGGTTTGGGTTAATGGGTACCCCACCCGTGAACACCCCTATTTGATGAAGTCTTTTGGATTTCGGCTGACTGGATCTCCACTTATTCACTGTCATCAGCTAACGGCTAAAGAGATAAAATCTGTTTGATTACTTTATTTATTTCCTGACAACTATTATTGTGGTCAGTCCTTAAGAAGGCATTATGGGCCAAACATATCACGTGATCCAAAATATTTCCTTTTTATAGAATTCTTGTAACTTACCTTTGAAGAACATCTGCAGATGTGCAAACGAATTTGATTGATTGGTTCTCTTTAGCGGTATTGTTAATTCCATAATGTGTTAGATAAACATTTTTTTTTTCTTGAAGAATAGAAAAAAGACAATTTTAAGTGTTTGTGAAGTAGATTTGATATTCATCTCACAGTAATATTGTACTGCATAGTAAATGGAATTTAAAATATTTGTTCCTTTGAGGGTGCTCATGGATCTCATCAAATAAGATATGCTTGCTTACTACAAAACACGTTTTTTTCTTTGCCAGCCATAGTGATATAGAGAAGCATTTTTATAGCAAGAACAGATGATTATGAGCTATGAAGTGCCATTTGGTAATGCAAGAAAGGAAAAAATGATGACAGTGTATTCTTATTGTGTTCTCTCTTTCTTAAACATTCATCTATTGTTTATTAATACTATCTTCATCTGTTGCAGATCCTAAGGGTCCTAATAACAATTTTGGACACGTCCAGTGATCCAAGAAGTCTGGCAGTTGCTTGCTTTGACATTTCACAGTTTATCCAGAACCATCCTGCTGGACGGATCATTGTGACAGACCTTAAAGCCAAGGAACGAGTGATGAAACTTATGAACCATGAAAATGCGGAAGTTACTAAAAATGCACTGCTCTGCATCCAGCGGCTTTTCTTAGGTGCAAAGTATGCAAGCTTCTTGCAGCTTTAATTCTATTTCTGTGGGTGGCCTAGTGTATGCACTTAATTCCTTCAACTTCACTGCTATCTCACAAATTGGATCGGCTCTTGTGTACAAGCTTTATTCATTGTTTTAGTGATTAATTTATTGTGTATGGCTATTAAGATTCCGGTTTCAACAGTAGAAGAAATTTTATGTGAGAAATAAGTATGCATGATATTCTGCTGCTGAATAAATCAAGTTTTGTAACTATATAATACTTGAATTTGTTAGAAAACAAAATTTATCATTAATATGGATATGTAATTTCTCGAAAAATGAGCTACTTGAATGAATATGAGCTAGTTTTAGAAGAATAATGACTTGAGGGATGAGAAAATTATTGACCTATTTCTTGCCGAGCACAGATTTTTTACTTGCTATTTAGCAATTGTGCAAGTGCCTTATTCAGATTAATTTTTGAATTTCGCAATACTTTTTTCATGGTTGTTGACCACTGAGGATTAACCTGCGATTGGATACAAGGCATCTGTATCACTGTGAAGTTCTTTTAGTTGTAACTAAATGAGCTGATTATTCAATTTTTTTTTACTTACAACATCACTCAATAAAAATTTTACGTTCTGCTACAAACTTGATAGCGAGGTTTGAAAATAATAAACATGTATATGCTAGTTTTATGAAGAACCTAACTGATAGAAAGTTCATTGTCATAACTGATATTGCAATTTGTTATTTGCTTAATAAAGTTTAAAAGTTTGAGTGTAGACGTTAAAATAATCAACCCCGAAGAACACGAGACAGCGGGAGTGATTTGGCCAAAGAGCCTCGAAGTCAAAGTTCAACCTCTGCAAAGAGAATGCAATGCTATTTTCTCTGAAAAATATTGGCCTTATATTCTCATTTTGTCCAATCTATGCAGATACAAGTAAGCATATCATCAATTAAGCGGTATGAATCTCATGCAGTTGTTCACTGCAACTAGGAGCTTTGAGTGTGGCAGAATCTGCATCAACTACGATGCACAGAAACAACATCAGCAGTATCAGATGGGATAGGATTTTTCTTTTTTAAATTAGGATACAGCGTAACAAATATATATAAAAAAATTGTCATTCGACCTAACAAATATCTAACGGATATCCGTATTGGTTATTTGGTTCTGATGGAGATCGAAATATTTGACGTGGAGAAAGACTCTTGCTGGCACCATAAAATTTGATAGCTGTAAAATATAATGGTGTTTAGGCCATTATTATAGTAGTTTATCTAAGAATTTAGCTTGTGATGTTAGTAGTAAAATTTTTTTTAAGTACTCATACAAATTTTTATGAGGAACTATGAGCTTACACAATAGTAGATATCTTTCTTTTAATATAATTTTTTTTTCATATTTAAGATCAAAATTGAATATCTTGACATCTTTATTAAGAAATATGAGTAGTTACTACTTATATCAACCTATGCTAGTTACAAGCAAAAAGAAGACTAAGTGTGTCTAATCTTTTTAAAGTATTCCTCAAACTCTTTTGCATTGGTTAAGCTTAGAGTAAAGCCGAATGCCAACCTGTTTAAGGTACTGCTCCCTAGGATAGGGCATGTCACAAAAGAACTGCGCTAGCATGGAGGCAATTACATGATTTTAAAATTCAAATTGTTTTGATTGAACAATTGGCGGAGTTAAAGATAAGTCAAAAAGATAAATTGGGGATTTCTTAATGCGTGAATTCTCTTTCTCTGCACATATTTTAACAGGTTGAAAATTCATCCGAAATCCTTATTTAGGATGGGGAGAAGATGCTAGATATTGTTTCAGTCTGTGCTTCCCCCCATTGCATGCTACTACAGGCAATAGGCTTGGGGTAGAGGTTGCCAAAAATCAATTTAAAAAAAAAAAGTGGGTTTTTGAAAAATTGGATCAAAGTGAACCAAATTGCTTTTTGTAAAACCGTTAATCGAACTGGTTTTAAAGAATAGTTACATTTTGAATTTTTTTGATCAGTTTGGTTATTTATTTTTTATTTATATATGATAAACTGGACCACTTTTTTAAAAATAATTCGATTAAACGAACTACTTTTTAAAAACGGTGTAGTTAATTGAAGCGGTTTTTAAAAACCAGTGCCATTAAACTAGCTGTCAGAACGAGTTCAAGAGATGAGGATCCAATTAGTTCAGTCACCCTCTGGGGAAAAATCATTTCATTCACTTGTTCAACTGCTAAGAAGAATAGCTTTTCTCTTTCGATTGGGAACTGCTTACCTTTGATGCTTTATATTTATATAAGTAGTAGTTGATCCCGTAGAGGCAAGGGCGAATCGAGTTAGCATCGCGCCATTCATGCCATGCCTTTTCATGTTTTTTTTTTAAAACAGTTCGAATCTTTTTCACTTCGATTATCTATTTTTATTTATGTATGGTTCCATATTTCAAAAATCAAATTGGACTATTTTTTTTAAAATGTTCAGTGAACTGAACTATTTTTTAAAAATAGTTTGGTTAATTGAACCAGTTTATTTTTTTTTAATGGTTTAATTTGATTTTTTTTAAATGATTCGACTTTTTTGAATTGATTTGATTTTAAATGGTTCAATTTGGTAAAGATGTGATGGAAAAAAGCAATAAGGCACATACAATGATGCCACAATGTAGTAGATATAAATTTCCCTAACTTGCAAGAATCTCTAAAGAGTAACTATAAATGAGAATGAAAGCAAGAAGGAGAAGAATAACGTAAGAGACACCAATATTTTTAACGTGGAAAAACCCTTCAACGTGAGAAGTAAAAACCATGGATCGTTTAGACCAAAGAAATCAATCCACTAAGATCAATCAGGAGTACAAGAGCATTCAATCAAGAGCACAAATTTGTGCATACAACCAACCAACTCAATCAAGCAGCAAAGCTTGCAAATGGAGAGTAGGAAACAAGAATCAAGAAAATAAAAAATTCACAAAATCGTGCTATTGTACGAGCACGATGTCTCACACCATAGACCTTACTCTTTCTTTCTCTCTCTTTCTCTTCTCTCTTTTGGCTGTGAAAATCCACTCTCTCAATCTCTGTTTCTATGTGTCTTTGTGTGTGCCTATCCTCAATCTGACTCCTTCTCCTCTTATAAAGAGAGACCTAGCGAGCTTGAGAGTATTGGGCTTTTGTCCACATAGTTGGGAGCCCAAAAATAACCCAACATATCTCCCCCATCACAACTATGTGGAGGTAATCATTAGTCCGACGATCTCACAACAAGCTTCAAACTTCCCTCTTGGAACTACCTTGGTCATCATGTCAATGCTCTGACTATCATAAAATAACCAATGTTCGTCCTGAACAAAACCAAGCTCTGCCTTGCTAGTGGACAAAGCAACACACTTCTGTAATTTAGATTGCCAAGCCTTTTACCTTTCTTCACTCTCCATGGACTCTTGGTAACATTCAGGTTCTTCTTCATCTGTCAAGGTCACATACTCATCAAAAGTATACCTTGTAGATGATTGTCTCTGCCTATTAGACCTCCTGAGTTGAACTGGAGAAGGTGATTGTCTCTGCCTATTAGACCTCCTGAGTTGAACTGGAGGTGGTTCAGGAACATCACCCAAATTCTCATCTTGTGGCATCTCTTGTTCCTCTTTAGCATCATCATCAGGAGGAACATCAAAACCATCTCCAAGAAGCTGATCACCAACATAATTATGTTGCTCACCATTTTTATCAATGTCTTCAATGGTTTCTTCCATGAATTCAACATCACGGCTTCTGACAAGTTTCTTCTCAACAGGATCATACATCCTGTCACCATACTCATCATGACCATACCCAATGAAGATACACTGTCTAGTCTTCATATCCAACTTGGATCTTTCATCCTTTGGAACATTCACAAACGTCTTACAATCGAAGACTCGCAAATGATCATACTTGACATCTTTGCCAAACCAAATCTTGTTTGGCACCTCAGTATTCAAAGCAACTATAGGATTGAGATTAATAACATGCACTGCTGTGTAAAGTGTCTCACCCTAGAAATGCTTAGGTAACCTTGCTTTAGAAAGCATGCACCTAACCCTCTCAATCATGTCCTGTTCATCCTCTCTACTAAGTCATTCAACTGAGGAGTTTTAGGAGGAGTCTTTTCATGTCTGATACCCTGCTGCTTGCAATATACATCAAATGGTCCACAATATTCACCAACATTATCAAAACGTATACATTTCACCTTCTTGCCTGATTGTCTCTCAACCAAAACCTGGAATTGTTTGAACTTCTCCAACACTTGGTCATTTGTCTTCAAAACATAGACCTAGAACTTCCTAGAACAATCATTAATAAAGGTAACAAATAAAGTGCACAACTAAATGACTTTACCTTCAATGGGCCACAAATATCAGAATGCACCAATTCTAGCAACTCTGACTTCCTTGAAGGAGGATGCTTCTTAAAGGATACTCTAGTCTGCTTACCAGCCATGCAATGAGAACACTTCTCCAACTCTGCATTCTTCAATCCTGGAAGCATGTTTTTTTTGGCTAAACAATTCAATCCTTTTTCACTGATATGACTAAGCCTTCGGTGCTACAAAGATGCCTCCATATCCATGGCATTCACCAAAGCTTTTGTCCAATACAATTTAGAAATTTTCTCCCCTCTGGCCACAACCAAGTTACCTTTGGTGAGTTTCCATTTTCCATGACCAAAGTGATTATCATAACCACCATCATCAAGCATATGCACAGATATCAAGTTAAAGCGAACATCTGGAGCATGTTTGACTCCTCTAAGCCACAACTGCATTCCTGTGTTGGTTTGCAAGCAAACATCACCAACACCGATCACCTTGGTCACACCATCATTACCTATCTTCAACACTCCAAAATCATATGTGGTGTAAGATGTAAAGAACTCCTTCCTTGGTGTAACATGCAGTGTAGCACCGCTATCAATAATCCACATGCTCTCATCCATTGGATACAAAATTAACTGACTCAAAGTCTCGAAGAATGATAAGATCATCACATGTAGCAGTAGTGACATGATCATGTTCATCATCATCATTATCATCCTTCTTTTTTGACTTATCCTTTTTGTCTTTGTTCTCATTTTTCCACAAGAAACAATGCTTCTGTATATGCCCTATTTTGTGACAGTCGTGACACTCCACATTCTTGTATTTGGACTTAGATTTACTTCTACTCTTTTTCTTTTCCTTTTCTCACTTCTACCCCTATTTTCAGTGACCAGTAGCTTAGATTGAGATGAAGAACCTTGTGCCTTCCTTCTCATCTCCTCATTAAGGACATTACCCTTTACCATTTGTAAAGAGACAATACCATTAGGGATTGAATTTGCGATAGAGATCTTAAAAGTCTCCTAAGACTCAGGTAGAGAATTCAAGAGTAGTAATCCCAAAATCTCATCTTCAAACTTGATGCCCATTCTTGACATCTGATTAATAATCCCTTGAAATTCATTCAAATGATCTGACAGTGAAGTTCCTTCCTTGAACTTCAAATTCACAATAGAATTCAATGAAAATAATTTGTTGTTCCCACACTTTGAGGAGACATATAGAGATTCAATCTTCTCCCATAAAGTACTGGCATCTATCTCACTTGCAATGTGATTATAAACATTATCATCTACAAAAAGTCGGATAAAACCACATACTTGTTGATGCTCAAAGTTCTGTTCTTCATCAGATATAGATTCTAGCTTCTGAGCAGCAAAAACAGAAAGATACATTTTCTTCACAAATAATAAATCTTTCATCTTCCCTTTCCACAAGTGATAGTTAGTACCATTCAGACTCACTATTCTATTTGTATTACCCTCCATTATTCTGGCAAGTAAAATACCCTTCAAACCACCAGAGAGCTGTGATACCACTCTGATGGAGAAAAAACAATAAGGCACATACAATGATGCCATAACGCAGCAGATATAAATTCCTCTAACTTGCAAGAATCTCTAAGGAATAACCACAAATGAGAATGAAAGCAACAACGAGAAGAATAACGTAAGAGATACCACTATTTTTAACGTGGAAAAACCCCCCAACGTGAGAAGTAAAAACCACGGGTCGTCCAGACCAAAGAAATCAATCAACTATGATCAATTAGGAGTACAAGAGTGTTTAATCAAGAACACAAATTTGTACATACAACCAACCAACTCAATCAAGTAGCAAAACTTGCAAATAGAGAGCAGGAAACGAGAAGTAAGAAAATAAAGAATTCACAAAATCATGTTATTGTACGAGTATAATGTCTCACACCACAGACCTTGCTCTTTCTTTCTCTCTCTTTCTCTTCTCTCTTTTGGCTGTGAAAATCCACTCTCTCTCAATCTTTGTTTCTATGTGTCTATCCTCCATCTGACCCCTTCTCCTCTTATAAAGAGAGACCTAGCGGGCTTGAGAGTATTAGACTTTTGTCTACATAGTTGGGAGCCCAAAAATAATCCAACAAGATGATAGTTCAATTATATTATAAAAATGTTAGGACCAATAATGTATGGAATAAAACAAGAATTTTTTATATTTATAGCATCTAAAATATATTTTAAGTTTAATATAAAGTTAATATTTTTTATGTGCCAATGTCAAAAGTATCTTCCAACAAACGACCAAAAGTCAATCCAAACACAAAAATCACGGGATAAATAAAGGAAATTGTTAGTTTTTGCTAGGAGATCTTGTTAATCACTCCCCTTGTTTTTTTTGCTGCCCATTTGTACTAAAATTCCAAGAATAAAGGACACATCACATATGTACCTTCAAAGATACATATATCTTGTGAATAACCGTAATATTGGAAAAAAGGAAAACAGAGAATATTGAAAATTTGCAACCAGCAACTCGTGATACTTGATTTCATATTCAATCGATCTGGATGCATTGATCGTGTTGTTTGCAGGAGTCATATTGAGTTGGCTGACCTCAGAATATGACACTTCCATTCTTCGGATAATCAAAATGTTTTTTCGTAAATCAATTTTTTATTGTCTCCTTTCATTTTAAAAGAAAAAAATAACTGACTCATAGATATCTATATATATTCAAATAATGAAACTACTAAGTATTGAACAATGACAGCACTTGGGGAAAACCTAATTAAAGACAAAGATCCAATATACTCTCATTCACCCATCTTCCGATCCTACAATACACATGAACGTTTACATACAGAAGAAAGAAAATATAGGGAAGTGACTAACAAATTTAGCATTTACTAACTGAGGTGCCCTTTGTAGAATCAAAACGTCCTTTCCACGGACGTTTCCCATCTCAATGAAGAGTCCAAGGCTTTGGACACAGATGACACAATCTCCTGCATGAGGTTGACTTGCAGGATCTTTCTTTATGCAAGTGCCTATCATTCTAACCACAAACACAGCAAGTTCCATTGGATAATTCCCTTGCAAAGAGGGATCCACAAACTCCATCAACCTCTAATATTCACCTTCCTCATCAAGTACCACGCTTAAAATTCCAACAAATTCATATTACTATTACCTTGGATAATTGTTTCAGTGCTGACACCAAATCATTCACCAATGAGAAAAGCAATGTCATTGGAAGCTACAAGGTAACTCAACAAGTACTTGACACCTTGCTCGTTTGATTCTTTGAGGGACATTGAGTGTAACTTGTTTGTTTTGAAAGTTGCATCCTGAGAAACCGAATTTGCCTCAGAAAGCTGAAATATTGAGGGAACAGTAAAGTGAGGTAAGCTTGGCAACACGCATGGAGTTTGTTGACAATGTAAGGTTGCTCTCCCTCAACCACTGCAGAGATGCTACATAGTATAAGCAAAGTGAAAATTCATGCATAATATTTGGTTGGATATTGTTGAATGTCGAAACAAGATATTGTGTGTTACTCGAGTTACATGACTCCCTCTTCCATATCATTTAGGCATCAAATTTGAATAAAATGAGAACGTGTTGAATGATTAGGACAATAAAATTTAGGTTCGGTTTGTGATGGGTACCGTAAAATGGGTCAATGGGGTCGTAAAGGGAGATGCTATTTGCATCTTTTTTTACTCTCCATACACCTCTTTTTATTTTAGATCTCTTTTAGCCAATTTGTTGTGTGAACGATTTTTTAATTTTTAAAATTAAATAATAAGATTTCAATTTTATGTTCCATTTTGCTACGAGAATGATGTTATATGTTTATGACTTAATGTTTTAAGTTATGAGATCATTGGTGAAGGTAGATGTGTTTATTTGACAATTGTTTGTTGCTGATATCAATATTACATACAAAACAGTTAATGAGTTAGATGAAATAATGCAGTTAAATAGGTAGATGGATGAAAGAAATAGTAAGCAGTAGAAACTAAAAACATGTTCTTTGATATTTTGTAATTTCTATAGCTTTACCTTTATTTTTGTTTATTTATTTTTTCAATCCTTTAATCTACTCATAAATGGAATCAGTTGTATTTTGTCGAATTGATGACACAAGAAGACAAAATGGGTTGTGTTGATATGTATTGACCATCTTTTCAACTTTAATAATAAAATATGTTAAAAATAATTTTATATCAAAATTTAAATTATTTATTATAAATCTAAAATATAATTATATAAAATATTTATTTATTGTGAATTTTAAGTATAGTATAATTTATAAATTTAAAAATATTTATTATGGATTATAATTATATAAAAGTAAATATTTATATGCAATCCATAGATTAAAATACTAGTTGTATTCTGAATTTACAATGAATAATTAAAATTGTAATATATGATCATTTTTAATTATTAACCATTTTTTAAATAAAATTATTGAAATTTAATTTAAAAAAAAAGATAAAATAAGATAAATTAAAAATGATATATAATTAAGAAAATAAAATATATAAATAAAGATAAAAAATATAATTTAAGATAATTTAGTGTGAAAATTTTTGACTAATTAAGGAGTAGTGTGTGAAATATATTTTTAAATAAGAAGAGAAAAAATTAAAAAATATAGATAACAAGAACTTCATTCTTCGAATTTTGTGTGTATAACCATGTAAAAATATTTAAACAAATACATTTTTTTGAGTCAACTCGCAAATTTAGATTTATATATCTAACTATAAAAAAATATAGATACAACTTTTTTTCTATATTACAAAGAAATTAAAATTTATACTTAATTATACTTATAGTACTTGGATATAGCAATTGGACACATTTGATCTCATAATATTATATAATTTTTATTTAACCGTCAACTTTATAAAGCAATGACATGAATGTCCTAACATGGAATTGATGAGTCACAAATTTTAATTAATCAATTTTAATGCCTACACTTTTTAAGTTGTACGATTTTGGTCGGTATATTAACTTAGTACCCAACATATAGAAAATGCCAACAAGTACTAATTCCAAAGCTTTAACTCATGATTACTGAAGAGTGCCCAAGAAATAAAATCATTACTCCACCTAATATATTTAGTGTAAATATGATAAAATTATTATATGTAAAATTTTTAACTGAGCCATAGAGTGCAAAACCTTTTATTATATTCGTAGATAATAAATTTCAATTAATAATGAATTATTTTAATGTTAGCTTATAAATAATTTGTACTTAATATTATTTAAAAAAAGTTTTGTTTTAAATAAATTAAAATTTTAATACATCACTTAAACTATTTAGGATCTAACGAAGAATTAAAAAATTGTAATTAAATCCTTAATCTTTTATTTTTTTTAATTAAGTCGTCCTTAGAGTCCGTAAAACTACTACAAATTGTTTGTTTTAATTTTTTTGCCGTTTCAAGCTCTAAGGATTAAATTATAAAAAGTGTAGAAAATCATGTACCCATTTATAATTTTTTTTAGTTTAAGGAATTAATTAAAAATCCTTAAATAATTCAAAGATTTACTGATCTATTAAACCTAAATTGAAAAATATATTTTAATTGAGTAGTTGACGAAAAATATATTAATTTGGATAATAATAATAGAATTCTCACGCATGACATGCATAAATACTATCTTAACAAGTATTGGTTATTTATTTATTTTTAGTACAAAATTCTAAAAGTATTAGTAATTTGATATATGTTTGTATTATTAGACACTAAATATTAACATTTTAAAATTAATATAAATTTTAAATAATATAAAAAAATAATTTTGTATATTAAAAAATAATTTAACCTAATTTAAATTTAATTAGTATATTAAATTTTAAATTTAATGTAGTAATTATTATGTTTGTTGGAACTAAATAAAGAAATAATTTTTTTTCATCTTTAAACAACAATTATTTTTCCAAACACACAAAGAGTTGAAATGAGGTGCATGTTACGCATATTTTTTGTTTTCTTTGTAATTATATGTAGGTGCTAATGTCAGAATAGATTGCATGTTAAAGCATTTTTAGAGAAATGATTGAACATATTTCACTTTCAGTTAATAGAATGATGTACAGGCTTGAAATCTTTAGTCAATGGAGTGACATGTGTAGCACATTCTAAAATTTTAAATTCATGCTAAGCAAACTTAATAGGGAGTTCATCCTTTCCTTACAATGTTGTTGGCTACAAATGTACTTCTATTGTAATAGTAATTGATAAATTCATATTTGATGAATTCACGTGTATAGTTTTGATAAGAAAAACAAAAGAATAATAAAATAATAATTGAAATCTTAGAAAAAAAGATAAAAATTAGTATAAATTTTGTTTAGCACCTAATTTTTTTTCATATATTGAACTTTAATTAATTTTTGTTGAATTTTATTGAGAAATAAATGAACTTGTGAAGAAACAGACCTTAATCTTTGAAACATTGAACATTGCAATTGTAGCAAGCATCCTACATTTTGAAGTATCAACGCTCAATGCTAGAAAATGGAAGCAACACTAGGAAAAATGTTGTAATGTTCTAGGTGTCACTCATCAATGCTTGAAACACTGTATAATAAGGAAACATTGGATTCAACGCTAACACCTTAGAAGCATATCTTTCGGTAGCATTTGGAATGCTTAACTAACGCTTGAAACAGATATCATTAAATATGATTATTTGAGGTTGACGTTTAAAATATTGAATTGGGCCATAACCATTGGTGAAAAAAATTGAGATATTGTCGTATGTATTAGGAACATTAAGCAAAACTTTTAGGACATTATAATTAATAGTTAAGAGTGAGACCTAATAGATAGGATGATTCTCATTAAAAAAAATAGCTTTCCATTTCATCCATGGAAGATTTAAATATTGGAAAAGACTCATTGAAGATTCAATACAACTATTTTTTTTTGTAAGCAAAAAAATTCATTGAAATACTTAAATTGAGCACAACTTGTTCCCAACCCAAGACTCTAAAACAATTTGATAGTACATTAGACTTAAAAAGGAAATGAGTAGTGTATTATTATTGCTTCAAATAACCATCTACATGACAAATGACCATCCACATTGAAACCAACTATACAAGCATATTACCACTTCTTCACCTATGTTGAACCCACCTAAATGTCACGTGACAATAACCACCTCCCATGCAAGAAGTGAAAATAAGTTTGATCTACTAACTAATAGTTCTACCTACCTTCACATATTCTACAAATTATCAAGGCATGTATTGAGATTTAAAATTCAACTAAAAAAGAGGATAGTAGAATCCACCCATAGCCTAATTTAATGTTGCTATTATCATCCATTTTCATCTCCTTTGCTTTATTGTTTTATCATGTTTTACTAGATTCCCTTGGGTTAGGGATAAATGAATATCATGAAAATCCCTTTTAATTTAACTCTTTTATATTCAATGCATGTTTTGTTCATGAGATTGAGTGGTCTTCTATATATTCTTAATGATTTCTATTGACTAACCATTAGTGGAATGATTTCAACTTGTGTTTATAACGATGAATCATGTAAATGTACTTGAAACTAAGCCAGATTGACTTGTATTGAGATGGGCTTATGGATAACACTTTTTTATGCATGTATTAGTGTAGATTTTTACTTAATGTTTGAATTAATCCTTGTATGCCTGAGGAATTAGGCATTGGAGGTTAATTTGAACGGACTATAAGAAAAAAATTAGACTTAGTCTATTTTAACTAATTTTAAATTCAACGGTTATGAATGAATTTATGTTGGACTAGTTGATATTATAAAAGGAGGACCATGGAGGGACTCAAACTCTAACCAGTGTTACATTTCCTCTTTCACATTAAAAAGTGAAAATAATAAACAAAATCTATTTAGAAGTTAATTAACATTTTAATTGTTTTATTATATTTGATTACTTGTCATCAAATTACCCTACTCGTTCAAATTGTAACAAAATTATGGAATTAGGCATTACAATAGTCTTCGTGAGAATGATACATCTGTTTATCATTTTATTACTTGTACAATAAATGCATTTTTCATGAATCTAATCTTGTACAACAACCAGAGTTAGAAGAACCAATCAATGCATATACAACTTTAATAACTTTCAGACTACCCATGGGGGACATCACCTTGTGGGGTAATTAAAAGAAGCGCCTTACCAAAGTGGGCTAGTACTTGGTTACTCGTGTATCATTAAAGGCATAATTTTTTTTCTCACTCCATTATTTTACCGTATTATTTATTTAGTAATTGACGTAGTTGTCGAGATTGAATCCAAGTCATTCTAACCAAAGGAGCAAAATTAAAAAGATACAATAAAAACATTTGAAAGATTGAATAACAATACGATGTAGACAGCAATACGATGTAGACAGCAAAATCATTCTCAAATGACCAATGATAACAATTATTTATTTACCATATGAGGTTATATTGCACAAGGGAATAATTTAAAACAAAGTAAAAAGAGTAAAATAGAGAATGAAAATGAGAGGGTTGTTGAAAGCAACAATTAAAATAATATGAAGAACTTCAATAGTAAACAAAAACAATCCTTGAAAATTAATATCCAATTGTAGTAACAACCCTCGAAGAACATTTAGTTTAGACGAAAATGAACAAATGACATTCTTAACTCTTGATTTTCTACTAAGACAATACATAGAATATGATTTAATCAAGATAAGAAAAGAACACAAACAACTTTTCCAAAGTTTAAATCAATCTAATCATACAATCCCAAGCCTAACAAGTAAGCATGGTTAAAATCTCGATCCTTTGAGTACATGAACTAAGTTAAGCACATCATTCATGAGTTAAGTTGACAAAATCTCTTCTTAACTAAAATATTGAACATAGTCATAATTAATAACAAAATGTATTAATGAAATTGACATAAGCGATTTCAATCGTTAAAACAAACAGGATTCTTGAGATATAAGGCGAAAAACTAAATTAACTTAAACAATTAACTTAAACAATAAAAAAAATAAATTTGGTAAGCCTCTATTTTACTAAGTATTAAATTTTTATGCAATCATTTTGGTTAAATCCATCTCAAATATCATCAAATATCATCAAATATCTTATTAAAGCTTCTAATTTATTTTAACAACCTAAAATAAATTTTTAATGACTTAATACCTTTTATCCAAAAGTTACAAATTTATCACAGTGTCAAAGATTCATTTTATGTTCTTAAATATTATGTCAAGTCCAAAGCTTTTGGCTTTTAATTCAAAACAACATAAATCATCTACAAACTCAACATATACCACCATATATCACTTAAAACACAGTATGTAGCCAATATACCACCATAAATCATAAAATATAGTACAATATAAAAGGCCAAAATTATGGAGAACACAACTCTAAACAACAAGATAACATATTTCTTCAATAATCCATCAAATAAGGCATAACCCTTTGGAAAAAGGGTTTACAACATTAAAATATCAAACAAACATACACAAATATAAAAAACCTTCATGGACTTGTACCTTTAACTCCTCTTACCAAAATATCCAAGCAAAAATGAAGTTTTTCTTGAGATCTTCAAGAAACTCGAACAAACCACCAATCAAAACTCAAAAACATACCGTTTGAACTAAACTCAAGGCCTTCAAATGACAATTAAGAGATGATGAAAGATAATTTTTGAGTTACAAGAAGAGAAAAATAAAATAAAGATATCAACTTGACGTGAAGGATGAGAAAGGAATTGAAAGCTTTGAGTTAGAAATCAACTAAAAATCATGTAAAAACTTAGGAAATCAATCTTTTATGAAGCAAAACAAACAAAAATGGACTACTTGTGATGGGAAAGGTAGTCAACTATTAGGTACAAGAGAGGAAAGTGAGAAGTAAAAAGTGTTTGGTTTGTGAATTTTCTATTTTTCATTTTCAGTGAAAATAGAAAACGGTGTTAAAAATATGTTTGGTTGAATATTTGAAAATATTTTTTTAAAAAATATTTTTAAAAATATCCCAAATTTGAAAACTAAAAATTATTGTTTTCACGGAAACTAACTCATGAAAACATAGTGACATGATATTATTTCCTTTCTTTTAATGCCACCTTCCAAGTTTTTTTATACCTACTTTTTGTAATTTATTTATTTATTTATAAAAGAGGTAGCAAAAACAATTAGAACAATACCAACTATAGGAAAACAACACTAGATGCATACAAAATCTTTAAAATTTGGGATATTGCAATTTCTTCTCATTCATTTAAGAAAACTAACATTGTTGCATATTGTTTATCCAAATTGTGCCCACATTTATCTCTTAGGTTAACGTTTGTTAAAATCTTCACCGTTTGGTTGCTTCCAATTTCTTATACAGGACACAATGAGAATTTCATGCCTTAGATTTGGAGTCAACGGTTGATTTTTTTTATGGTCTAGAAAAAAAATATACAAAAATTCATTTTGAAATCTCTATGGTTGTTCATGTAGTACTTGTTTTCTATCATTTTCAAATAGATTATATCTTTGTATTTGTTTACATACACCAAATTGAATATATTATAAATTGATTATTCAAAATTTGTTTGTAAACTTTATGCTAAAATTATTTCATAAGCTTTTATTGAAAATAGTTAAACCAAACACATTTTTAATTTTCACTTTTTGAAAATAGAAAATAAGAAGTCAAACTAAACATGTTTTTTAAATTTAAAAATTTGAGAATAAAAATTATTTTCAGAAAATGAAAATAAGAAACATTTCCTAAAACCAAACACCACTTAGGGTCAAAGGTTCCAAGTAGTATATGGATATTTTAGGATTATTTGTAAAATACTTAATTGAAGATCTCCACAAATTTTCTCCCAAATTTTTTTTTCACAAACTTTGCCTCAATTTACAAAATATCATGAATGTTGTCGTGAGGTAGAAAAACACCAGAATTAATACAATTTTGTGGTGATTTTTATTTAAAACTACCAAAGTTAATATATTTTGTAGTAGTTTTTCCTTTAAACTATCACATCACAATTAAGACAAAATCATGACTTTTTATAAATTGGGTCAAAATTTACACAAAATAGATCTTTATAGGCAAAATTCAAGAAATTGTAAAACTTTAGGGGAAAGTATAATTATGCCAAAAATTCTCCTTTTTAGCCCTCTAACTAAATGAAACCAATAGCAACTCCCATGTGAACAAGTTTTAAGCATATATGAGGAAATGATAGCTTTTTGACCAAATTGGGTAAGAAAGGTATCGCCATTTTAGTGAAACATCTCCATTAACAAAAATTAGTGTCTCTAACTATTTTATTATATCACTTAAGACAAATAAAAGATAAAATAATATTTTTTTAACGTTAGAAGTGGTATTAAAATTATTTCTACTTTAGAACAATGCCTCGTAGAACATGCATCTCACCCTAACAAAATAATATTGTTTATGTCTTAGTTTATGAATCATTTTATAATTTTATAAAATGTTATTTATGATTAATTATCACTAATTATATTAATCTCCATAAGAAATTTAATTGTTTACTAACAAAATTCAGTAGAGTTTTTTTATTGTGTGTTTCACAACACAATCTAAATTTCAATTAAATTAATAGTTGAAATTGACCCAAAATCATAGAAATAATTAATTAAATTTATTATTTAAGTAATATTTTTTACTTATAATAATACAAACCAAGTTAATTAACAAAAAAAAAGTTGGAATTACATCATGCATGTGAGTGTGTGCTTATATGTTTATTTAGCTACTTACATAATGAAGTTTTTAAAACAAGAAATGAAATAATTAATATAAAAGTACATCAGATAAACATGGAAAATGAAATAAAAAGTAAAGTAGGATAAGAAAGAAGAAAGAACATGCTAATGTAGTGATATAGATTTGTAGAGTTTAAATAAAATTAAGTCCAAAATATTAATTATTAAAAAATTTATTTATTTATTGAAAATAACAAAGAATTACACCAATGAAAGAAATTTCTCCTATGAATTCAACAATATCTAGGCTTAAACTTAAATTAATTTTAATAAAGGAACATTGCCTATAACAACATAAATATATAAATAGTGTGATAAAAAAATAATAAAAGTAAACAAATATTGCAAGTAATTTAAAGTGCAAAAGCTTTAAATATGATTTTAATTCAAGCATGAAATGCAAGATAGCATTTCCAAACCAAAAATGTTTATCATGCCAAAAGCTTATATGATCTTAAAATGGATCAACTTGAAAGTAGGTAAAAGGAGGAACTTGACCCTAACCACGACTTGCCGGAAGAACTAAAGTTATAAAAAACGTGACCCTAATTGTGACATGCCAGTAAAATCAACACTATAAAAATTCTTAACTTAAAACGAAAAGTTCTTAACTTATGAACAAAGGAAAAGTTCTCATACAAATTTTATTAAACTTCAAAATTTTGTTCTTGTGGTTGCTTACAAGAGTTTATTTATAGGCTTAATTAGGCCGTCTTGAAGTTAATACCTATTAATATTTTAATTGACATAAAATCTCTTGGAGTTAATGTCTATTAATATTTTAATTAGCATAAAATCGGTTGGAGTTAATAACCGTTAATATTCTAATTCACATGTCCATTAATATTTTAATTGACATAAAATCTCGTCCATTAATATTTTAATCGGCATAAATTCCCATATACTATAACTCCACACTAACCTTATATTTCCACAATAAATGACATTCCTATTTTTTCACCAGCTATCAAACTTCCCTTTTTCTACCAACTATCAAAATGATTTATGTGAAAATATATACATATAAATGGATACTAATTAACTACTCAACCTAACATAACATGACAATGACTTTGGACTTTATATGTATTTTTCAAGATGAGCTCCAATTATCATCAACTTGTAATAAAGTAACTCATTTTTGTGTAACTTCTGATTCACTTTGCTCTAAACTTTCCTTAATTCTAAAACTTAGGCCTGACAAAAATTGCTTCATCATTTTGGTTTTGAACCTAGTCATGCAACCTCCATGTCACGCAAATTATTTTTGCCTTTGTTGGTTGGGCCTTTATCAAAAACTCATTAAAAAAAACAATAAAAGCAATACAACAAGATATAATATTCTATATAAGATGAAATTGCAATATGTACTATACAATTTAAGTAATATCACATAAAGAAGCTAGATTCACATTGTTTACTATTTAAATCTATTGATAAGGAGAATAAGCTTTAACTTGGAAAAATGTTGCCCTAAAAATATGAATATGCATCATATAAAACCACTTAATTCACAAGAAACTCTATATTAATTAGCCTTATCATAAGATATTATCTCTTTATTTGAATATATTTTTAACAAACAATTACCATTGCAAATGAATATGCTTGTTACAAAAGTGATGGAAGTTTTATGAGTTATTTTTATAAGTTCTTATTTTTAGAAGGGTGATTAAATAAATGGGTAAATCTAACGAGGGTGGGTGGGAAGAAGGGGTTGAAGTAAGGTTTATTTGATCATTATAAGATAGTATTAGATGAAAGATACATAGACAAGAGTCTAAACCTTTTAGATTAAAATAATGCATACAAGGAAAGAAAGGTTTATGAGGTCTTGGAGTGAAATTTTTAAAAGCTTTTTAGTATGGCTTGATTAGGAAAATGAAGATGGGAAACAAAAGTTAAAAAAAAAATGTTTTCTGAAATAAAATTCTAGTGTTCAAGTGTTGCAACTAAGGTCATGACGGAGATGATGCAAAAATAAATTTAATGGAGTCATTATCAATATTTTATTTTGAGGGAAAAACATTGGAAAATCCTTTTTAATGGTTTCTAAAATCAAATACATATTTAGGAGTCAATTACATGTAAAGAAAATGTCAACATTCTATAATGCTTGTTAAAAATAGTACCTCTATAGTTAATTGCACAAAATTTTTATAACTTTATTAATATTTATTTTTCCTAATAAAAAAATATTTTTATTTTTATCATTGTTATTTTTTGTATTTTAAAGAAGAATTTGATTATTTTTATTTTGTTTAAAAAATAATTTTAAATTGAAATTAAAAAATACCTTTTTAATAGATTTTTATATTTTTATCTTTATGATGCAGTAACACTTGAAAATATATTTTTATTTTTTTTTATCTTTTTTAAAAGAGTTTTTTATTTATGAGAAAGGAAAAATTTTAAAGCTTAAAAGGACATTTTTTTAAAGAAATTATTTTTAAAGGTCAAAAGAATAATTTTATACTTTTCATTTAAAGAATTTATCCTTACATAAGAGTTTAAATTAGCAAATGACTAATCATTAAATCTCTTACCATCCAAATAATGTTAACAATAAAATATGCTATTCAATTAACATTATTGATCATTACGTTTTTGGATAAGTTTTATTTTATTTTTAGTTATTTAGAAACTAAAGAAACTTGAATTTGAATATGATACACATAAAAGTTCATGTAGTAATTGGCTATTGGTAAACCATTTATAATTCAAATTACAATATCACCAATCAAAGCATAAATTGAAATTATCATTTTTATTTAACAAAAAGAAAAAAATACATGAGGCTACAATCAATTGAAAACATGAGATTCAAAAAAAGTGGAAAATAAATATATTTAAATAACATTAAAATAACAATGTACTTTAATAAGGAAAAAAAATCGTAAAAACATTCAACTAAAACCCCACTAGAGACAAAAGTAATAATTATTATTGGAGTTAAATCTAAATATGAAATAAATAAACTAATAAATAAAATTAAAGAATTTTAAAAGAAACAAAACATGACTTGCCCTTGTAGCTAAAACCAAATTTAAAAGAATAAGATAAAGATCTCAAAGGGACTTTTCAACCAACATGGAGACATTAATAAATAAACAAATCATCAAGGAATTAAAGTAAATTGATACAAACTAAAGGAGAGTAATAGAACTATTGCTGTGAAATTCGTAGTGGAATACGTAAGCTATACAGATGTATACAAATGAAGTAAAAGAAAAAGGAAAAGAATTGGTACAACAATATTGGTATTTACATTTGTCAAAAGTAAAGTAAGAACAAAACACATTAGGTAGTGACTTTTTATCATCTATTTGCTTTGAATGTATGCTTGGTACTACAGCGGGGAGCCTTTGTGCAAATGTGGCTATGTGACTTGATTTAATGGGGGCCACGATCAAGCTAGTGGCTTTGTTTTGGTAGAAAGTTAATGGAGGTTCTAGTAGATAGGGGAGGATTTTATAATCTTTGTTTGAAGGTTCATAAGGTATATATAGCTCTTAGTAGATCTTCAGAGCTGTTATTAGATATTGAATTATCTTCACATCTTCAACCCATTTTCTCCTCATTTCAAGTTCATTTTAGAGTAGCTGTGGTATATTTTTTGCAAATTAATTATCATTCATATTTCTTGATTCAACCCATTTTCCCTTCATTTTTAAGCTACTAACTCATTAAAGAAATGATTGTTTCATCTATTCTATTTTTATTTTATAAAAAATTTCTAGGAAAAAAATTTGCATTTACACCAAGTATAGAGAAAAAGAGATAGATAGTTGTTTACTTGTTTGATAGGGAGATTATGTTTAAAATAATAGGTCATTTTACAAAATCTATTTAAGATGAAAAGATTAACATCTAATTGGCTACAAAAAAACATAGTAAAAGTTATGCGAACGGTAAAACACTTCATTTAGGCATGAAACATGGGTGAGTGGTTCTCCATTAAGATTGAAATTCAGTATATGTTATATAATGTACTTGTGAATAATGATGCTCCAGTGGAAAATGATGTTAGAAGTGAGATTGAGAGATATTTTACTTTCATTGAGAACCAACTTTGGTTAACATGTTCTATGAAGTTTTGGATTCTACAACTAGTGAAGTTTGCATACAAAACTACAACGGTAGGAATATTTTCTTCATCAAGACATCTATGCAAATACCTTTGATAAAGTAAGTACCACT
The DNA here is from genome assembly GCA_025330945.1 of Mucuna pruriens. NCBI lineage: Eukaryota > Viridiplantae > Streptophyta > Magnoliopsida > Fabales > Fabaceae > Mucuna > Mucuna pruriens. The sequence continues at coordinate 609,882 of JAENHJ010000004.1, read as the reverse complement.
AAAAGTGAATGCACTTTCATGGAAGGTTTAGCCAAAACAAGGTTTTTGAATTGCAAGGATACTAACTATATTAGTCTTGCAAAATCAAGGAGGAGACAACAAATATGATTTTTTAATGCAAAGTGTTGCCCAAAGTTTGGTTAAAGTGTCTAAAATGGTTTAGTTTCTCCATAACATTACATAAGATGCTATAATCATTTTATGTATTTATCATATTTGCTAATTTATAATTTTGAAACATGGAAGGTTGGGAACATATTATGGAACATAATATTATGGTCTTTATGTAAGGATATCATTTCTTCTAAAGTTATGGAGTTAACAAAAGTCAATACATGATCATGGTTTGAAGTTGAAATTCTATATTTTACTTATCCATTTTATAGCTAGCATAATTATCCTAGGGATTGTCTCAACTCTCAATTATTAGTAGTTGTTTAAGGGTTAAAAGGTTGTCAATACACTTGTGATACAATTTGGGGCACATGGTAGTTTTTTCATCATGTAATATGAAGTTAATGTTATTTTTCTTGGTGTATGTTCATAAACAATTGGTTGGGAGCATTATTAAACAGTTGTTTGACTTTGTATTTCCTTCGCATGTATTTCTCCTACTCATCTTATTGATAAAATTTTGTTTAATTTTTTTATTAAAAAAAGCATATATAGTAATAAACTTTTTCTTTAGGTGAATAATAGTAATAAACTATTTTAGCACAATAGGAACACAAATCCCTCACATGCAATGTGGGTTCGTCTATGAATCATACTTCCCAATTTATGCTAAAATTCTTTCTATATGTACAACTAATTTTTTTGTTCTCTATTTATAAATAATGGAGTTCCAATGAATGGGGAAACAAACTTTCTTCATTTATTTTGGTATGAATACCACATTTTTATTGCTTATGTCAATCTTGCTTTAATCTTTTGGTTTTTCTTAGTGCATGTTTGATTACATGTCTTGTAATTTATATGTATGGGTATGTATGTTGCAATTGTCACCGGCACAAGTCATATAATTAACATATTTCATGCACCAATTACAAGTAACAATTATCTTAAGGTTCCAAGTTTTGGATTTACTAGGTTATCACTAGGATTAGAAACTATGTAATAGATGGGTCCTTACTAATGTTGTTTATCATATTTCGTGTATAGCCCATGGAACACGTGGTAATATGTGAATAATGTTTCCTTCTTTCAAGATTCAATCTCCAACATCGATCTTATTCGTTTTCAAGTCTTCTATCTTAGATGGTTGGGAAAACTAATATTTAGGATGAAAATAGTGACACTCACAATTGCTAAAACAAAATACCAAAAGATAGAATCGGTAACTTGATAATTTATGCTTCACTATCCTTTTATTAAATTAATTCCAATTTTCATGTTAACTAATTAAATTTTTGAGAAGAGGAAGATACCAAGAAAGGAAGGAAGGGGATAGGCTAGTTTTTATAAGATAAATAGTCACGTGAATAGGTTATTATAGAGGTTGAAGTGGTTAGTAATTACTTGGGACTTAAAAGTTTGGTGAAGTTGTTGTGTGGCCAGGGATTGTCATAATAAAAAAGGAAAAAAAAAAAAAAAAGAATAGAACGAAGGATGTTAAGGTAGTTTTGAATCCTTACTTTTAATCTCAACATAACAATTAGCTAAATTTGTGCAATAATTAACTAAAGGGTAACAAACAAAAATAATAATATTTTTGGGAACTAAACGATTGCCTATTTTATATCAATCTAGTTTTTATATTTGTGAAGACGAAATCCATCAATTGTTATACAACTAACAAATTTGTAATGCTCACGCATTGTATGAGGTACTTTTAAATTAAATATACTTAAAAATTATAAATAAAAAATGCTTAAAAATAAAAGAGAAAAATGCATAATTAATTAAATAAAAATACATTAGTAGCTTAAGTTAAAAGAGAAAGAACATATTTTAAATTGAAAATAATTAATTTGAAAAATATTCTAAATAATTAAGATTTCATTTATATTTATTTTTACATTTATGTTTATCTTTATATTTATATTTATATTTACATTTATATTTACGTTTACGTTTATGTTCATCTTTATATTTATGTTTACATTTATATATTTATATTAATACTTATATTTATGTTACATTTATGTTTATTTTTACATTTATACTTATATTTATATTTGTGTTTGTGTTTGTGTTTGTGTTTGTGTTTGTGTTTGTGTTTGTGTTTGTGTTTATATTTATGTTTATATTTATATTTATGTTTATATTTATATTTATATTTATATTTATATTTATATTTATATTTATATTTATATTTATATTTATATTTATATTTATATTTATATTTATGTTTATACTTATATTTTTATTTATATTTTTCTTTACATTTATATTTATATTTATATTTATGTTTATGTTTATGTTTTATATTTATATTTATGTTTATATTATATTTATATTTATATTTACATTTACATTTATATTTATATTATTTTTACTTTTTTTTTATGAGAATGGTCCCTGTCTATATCAACGATTTTATATTCATGTAATACATGAGGGAGTGAATATAACTTAGTTTCAAATTATTTGTGATGTTAAAATCGTTATTATTTTTTTTGTTAATGCTTAAATATTAATTATGAGGATATATAACTTATCTATGCCCATAGATGTTATAATGTTCGGGGAGCAAAATTATCAATTTATATGTACTTCAAATTTTGAAATGCGCAAAATTGTCGTATGAAATTTTCCATTCAAGTTCTACTCTATCAATATATTTTTCTATTGATTTCTTTAATTACCTTTTCAGCTTTTACATATGACTTCATTATATATGGTTACCTATGTATGAATAATTTCGTTAACCTTTTATTTCTACAAATAGTGCTATTTTAACAAATTGTATTCTATAGGCTTAAATATGAGCTTCGAGAGGATTAAATAAATATTTTAAGGATAAAAGAAAAATAATTATAAAAAATTATAAATTAAAAGCTAAAATTAAAAAATACTACTTAAAGTAGTGTTTTAAAAAATATGAGTTCTAAAAAAATTGTTTACCAAATACAAATAATAAAGTAAAATAAATTTTTTAATTAATAAAAAATTAAAATTAATTAAAATAACGTGTCAAATATACTTTTCATTTAATTAAGAGAATGTTCTCGGTTATTATTATTATTATTATTATTATTATTATTATTATTATTATTATTATTATTATTATTATTATTATTATTATTATTATTATTATTATTATTATTATTATTATTATTATTATTATTATTATTATTATTATTATTATTATTTTAGATCTTTAAGATAACCTTAAATTTCTTTATTATTGTTTGTTAGCATATTGAGGAGTGAGTGAGTTTGAAGAGACTTCGTTAAAATAAATAAATAGTTTTATTATGAGCTTCGAGAGACGTTCGTAAAAAATACTTAGGAATGAGAATATTTATTGTATTTTCAAAGTGTGTTTAGTAAAAAACAACAGACTTGATCTTTACATCAGAGACCTCTCCAAGACATTCTACGTGTTATTTTGAACCTTATTCTTCATTTATTATATTCTCCTAACCTAACAATTGTTTTATGAACATTTTTTACAAAATATTTTTATTTAACTTAGCTTTATAAAATTAGTGTTCGAGCAAGTTCATTGTTTGATACTTCAAACAATTATTTTAAAACATTAGAATACTACAGCGAAAAGAAAATTGTATGTTAGATAAAACAGAACTAGGCTCTACAATCCTTGTAAGCAAAAAAAAAAAAAAGGTTTATAAAAATTCTTTGTTTCACCTAGCTAGTACATTTAGTAGTTCCTTTGTAAAATAATTTTACTATGAAAGGAAAAATACTACATCTACATGAAACATTAAGAAGAAAGGACCCGGGTTTACTAAGAAAATTTGAGTGTCTAAGAATTTGGTTCCTAAAAATAACAGTCAAGACCCCAAAAAATATGATAAAATAATTATAATATATTAACACATAGAATTAATGATCATTCATATTGACAATTTTTAAATAGTATAATATAATTATTTTTAATATCTCACTTATTACACTTTTTTCTCTCTCTTCCTTTTTTCATCACAAATCACATATTCATTATTTTGTTTTTTTTTTATATTTCTTTCTATCACTCAAGATATACATCCCAGAGGAATGTGAAAATAACATTTCTTTTTACCCCTCCAAGTGCATACCGATCATCCCACGTGTATGAACCTTATTGTGGGACCATATAATTCAGTTCGGGTACTACGGACTTTTAACGTGCAATTATTTTGAGAAAGAAAACAGTCTGACTATTTTTAAAATTAAAGTTGTTCTGTCAAAATTTTATAATAACTGTAAGATTTTCTTCCTAATCATTAACTTATAAATTAATAATTATTACTTCACACTTTATTTTTTATAGTGTATCTCGCAATTCAGAGGAACTTAATCCATTTTTTTAATAAAAATAAAAATTAAAAATTTGTTTTTTGAAGTTAAAATATTATTTTATTATTTAGAAAAACAAGCACTCTATCGTAATATCTTTAGAAAAACTCGAAGAAAATGTCCAAATTCTAATACGAAAGAATAACTTCTGCAAAGGAGGATTGGTGCTCCCGTCTTCATTTATATTTTGAACAATAAGGGATATAGTGGGGGTGGAAAAAATAAATAAGAAATAAAGTAAAATTTAAGATATTTTATAGAAATAAAATAGAAAAATAAAGTTATAAAATTATTTTAAAAATAAAATATAATATAAAAATATATAAAATTTAATTTTATTCTTATTTATTAAATATATAATATAATTATATATATAAATCAACTATATATGTATAATCGATTAAGATATATATCTCATCGATTAATTGATATATATATATATATATATATATATATATATATATATATATATATATATACTATTAGTTTATAAATATATTTTTTAATGCGATTTTTATTAATTACAAAATTTTGCCTATAAACCTCTTTATGATAAATGTGTTAAAGAATATTTTTCTAGTCCTGCTAGTCTTTCGCTAAACATGCAATTGTTGCAAATTTAAATTGGTTGAAGAAAAATTTAAATAAGCTATACGAATTTTAAAGAGAAAATGGAAAACAGTGCCATGTCTGCGGCGTTAGTGATTCATATTTAAGATTCAATTCAAAGAAGCGTACGATATCTCAGTATTAGAGTGAAAAATATTTTGCACCATGCCATTAAATGTCAATAATTTTTATTTTGGTTCCAGTTTCTCAATAATATGTTTGATGTAGATAATTATTAAGACATGGCTCGTGTATCTAGGGCGTGCTTTTGAATTGTGGTCCACAATTTTAGTTGGAGCTGTAATATTACTATTTTGAGGATTTTAAAACTTCACTGCATTCGTGCATTAACTATATTGTCAACAATTTTTCACAATATTATTGATGTAAACACAACTACAACTGCAGTTTAAAATTATGATGTGAGGTAAAATATACTCAATAATAGAATAGAGTATACAAATTTTATTTTAGTTAAATCACCTAAGAATATCTAGTAATTAAATATTTAGTAAATAAGTGTTTATCATATAAATACTTATAAATAAGTTGTTTTTATAATTAATAAACAGGAAGTAAAATTATTCTACTTTCATAAAAACTGTAAACTACTTTTATAAAATATCTAAAAATTTTATTAAATAAACTAAAAAAATTTATAAATTATTTTTATAACTCTCAAATATTTAGACAAATATTAATTTATATTATAGGATAAATTTAAATAAATTATAAATAAAACTCCTTCAAAACTCACGTTATAATATATAAATAAGATTGGGAACCACTTTCATTAACTCACTTTAATTATATATACCAGATTTCTAGAACAAACTATACTGAAAGATTGATCTCTAGCTCTCTAATTTCTAGGACAACTAAAAGCGAATGAATTAAAGCCGACATTGCATGTTCTTTTCTTCACATTTCCTACTTGTTCTTATCACTTTGCTTTAGCTTTAAGGGTAAAAATACAACGGATGGCTTGACAGGAAAATCCATTCCAACTTGTGTCTGATTTTGTAAGTACAATTCTTAGCCAATAGTGATAGATTCAATTCATATGGAAATTTTTCATATTTTACAAACGGACGTGAAATAGAATCTTATACAATTTTTATATTTTGTAGTGAAATAATTTATGTCTCATTGTTAATGTAAGAAATTTTCTAATAAATAATATATAAATATCTATTAAGCATGAAAATTTGCTTCAATTCTGATAAGTCCATGAAATTCAATTCAAACAAAATTTTTAATTAATACTAAAAAAATAAGTCAAATTCTTATGCTCAAGCAAACGTATTAGTTTTTTCATTGGGTTTCAAATTCATTGACGATTAATTGATTCATGATGAGGAGAAGAAAATTAACCTTTTACTTCTTATAAACAAATCTTAAGGGTTTGAGATTATTTTCATACCTTCAAATGTGATAAACATGAGAGGAGGTACATTTTTTGGCGAGTGACTAGACCTACAAAACTTGAACAGAAATTTTGATGTTCAAATCAATAAATTTGTTAAATGAATAATGAGACATCCAAGAAGTACATATGTAAGCACAAAATGTTTTATGTATTGATAAAATGACAAAAATATCATTATGTGGCTGTTGTGAATCTTATATTACGTGGTAGACCCAAAATGACTCAAGAACACTAGGAATTAAAACTTGAAAAACAACATTATTTAAAATATATTAATAAAAATACAAAATACAATAATTTATGCGCATTTAAGGAATCTCAATATATAAACCGTGGTTTAATTGAAAATATAATAAGTACTAGCTCCACTTCCCTGGCCTCCATGTACATATTTACATAAAAGTTCAAGTATTGAAGCATATATCCATTCAAACCCCGAAATTTTGCAATTGCTAATCCGGTTTGGATTGAATATATATGAACCATGTACATAAGAAACATGCATACTAGATACGAATTAACGGATAATTGATTAGGCCATCATTTGGTAAAACTCATCGAAATCAAGGACCCCGTTGTGATCTATGTCAAAGGCACCAATCATGGCCACACACTCGTCATAGGACTTGTCATCTCCAAGGCGGTGCAACATCCTTTGCAACCCTTTTGGGGTGATACAACCCGACCCTTCTTTCTCCCACACAAACATCTCAAAAGCCTTTCTTAGATCACTCTCATCATCATCACCATCCCTCTTCATGAGCTTCGTGAAATCCTTGAAGTCCAATAAGTTGTCCCCATCGGAATCGAGGTCATGGATCACCCCTTCAGCCTCTTCATGAGACATGTTCTCTCCAATGGACCCAAAATATGACCTTAGCTCATAGGCCGAGATTTTCCCATCTCCATCACCATCGAAGTGACGAAAAACCTCCATGAGCCCGTTATCTCCGTTCTTAGGGGTTGTACACACCGACATGGGAGATCTTGGAGAACTCGATGATGAATTGGAGGATCTTGATCTTCGGCGATGGAGACTAAGCTTGAGACTTTTGTTTGAGAACCACTTGGATGGCTTGAGAATTCTCTCGGTAGCCATTGCAATTGTTCGAGATCGAATACGAAAAGACAATTTCAATTCCTCTCCCAACACGTAAATTAATATTGAGTCACGGAACACTTGAAGTAGCTTTAAATATAACGTAAGAGACAAATGAAAAGATTGAGACGTGTATATATGATGTATAAGGGAACTATAGCTTTTGAGGGAGTTGCTATGAAACTGCGTGGGGGGGGCAGAACCAAATGTCAATAAAGATTACGTAAGTCATGTTGTTGGAAGGAAACTGCATGGTAGTTTCCTAGTGGGGCCCAATAAGTGGACGCATCAATGTCATGAAATCTAATCACCTATCATTTGTATTTTCACTTTCAATCAAAGTGTAATTTATATATTTATCGTACACTTTTTTTATTACATGATTTATTATATTTGTCAATTTTTACTTTTTATTTCTATCTCTCTTCCTGCTTGGAGTATATATATAAAGGGGTTATCAAATCAAATGATTATTATTCTTTTTTTTATTATTTAACTAAAGTAGTATTTATTTGGTTTAGCTTATTTTAAGTTTCTCTTCTCCTTAAAATGAAGAACCAAGTCAAATACATTTTCTAAACCCTCTTAAAAAATAAGTACTTAATTTTTACAAAAGGAAAGAAAAACAGTAATATAAAAAAAAAATAAGTAAAGAAACCATCAGAAAGATCTCACTTTTCTTCTCTCTCTCCACTCTCTACTCTTCTTGTCTCTCTCACCCTTTGTGTCCATGCTCCCCGCTCTCTGACTTTCAACCTCTTTCCTTGCTCTCTTTTTCTTCCCGTTCTCTCAAATGATCTCTTTTAAACTAAAAGAAATAAAAATGGTCAAATATTTTTAAAGTTTTCTTTAGTTTTAACTTTAAAATAGTTTTTGAGCTAAAAGCAATTTGAATCAATATATATTCTAAAAAATAACATAAAATTTCCTATCTAAGTAGTCTTTGGATTCAAAGTTATTTTACTTTAAACTAGGGTACCATTTGTATACTGTTAAATTTTAACTATAAAAAGTATTGCTATTTAAAACAGAAAGATTTTGTTGTTATGAGTTAGTTTCTTGATTAAAGAAATAGAAAATGAAATCTCATAATTTCATTTCGATATTAATTGTGTCACACATTAAAGTAGAACTCAACATCGAATTACTCAAATCTTTCATATTTAGAGATGATAATGGGTACAAAATTTGGGTTAATTAGTTATTAGCGTATCCTATTACTCAGGTCTTTACTAGTATTTTGGTGAATAACACTATATAAGATTTTTTTTTATTATTTTATTACTAATTTTAGCTACCATTTAAATTAGTAATTAAATTTTAATTAATTAATTAGAATATTATTTTTCTTAACTAAATTTAAGTTATGTTCATTTATATTTTTTATTACTATAAATTAACTAAAAAATAACTACAAAATTCAAAAATTTACTATAAATTAACTAAGATTATTTTCTTAACTAATTTGTTACTTATTTCATACTACCATTAATATTATAGTAATTTTGTTGTTAATTATTTTTACTAGAAATTAGCTACAAAATAATTATTGATTTTAAAATTAATCACAAAATTATTTTATAATAAATTTTAAATTTTTTAATAGTGTAATATCAGTAGTGTCCGTGCTTGTACCTTGTGAGGGGTATGGGTATCTATATGCCTATGCCAAACCCATTAACATTTAGTTAGATATAATATTATAATGTGTCTGTTCATAAACTAGCAAGACAGAATCATTATTTTCTTATTAAAATTAATTATAAAAAATTAATAAAACAAAAAGTATAAGAAGTACAATATTCAATTCAGTTAAAAAAATGTAAAAACATTAAAAATTTAGTTATAAAATATAATAAATATTTAATTATTTATGTGTGTTCGGCGGGAGGAGCAATAGGTTGGTTCGATTTTATACTATTCATATCCACTAGTATTTTACAAATAATCATCTATATCTGAAATCAGACTTATTCGATAGATAAAAAAACTCTATTTATTGTAAATAGTTTTTTTTTTATAAATTCTGGTTTATTCTAAATCTGATCACGATTTCCATTTATACTTAGGGCAACGCATCTATAATTCTGTCTACTTGATTATCTTCAACTCTTGTTAATAACTGTTCGAAAAACACGTATTAATGTTTTACTGATTTGATAAATTGTTTTATAAATATCATAAAAGTATTTTTAATTTGTTAATATTTATTTTATCTGTAACAAAAAACAATTATTTTATCTTTAAAAAATTATACTTACGTACATGATAATGTTTTATTTAGAAGATCATGAGAATATGAAAAGAAATAAAATAAATATATATTAAAAGTCAAATATTTTTTATTACTTTTTCTTTTGTTTAAAAAATTTAAACCTAATTTTTTAAAGAAAATTAAATACCTAACCAGTCAAACCTTATCAAATGTGGATTTTCTGTAATTACAAAAGTGACGACATAAAATCTTAGTCATTAAGAATAAATTGTATATGCTCATTAAATAATAAAATAAAATATAACTTAAAAAAATTTCAACTGTTGAACGGTAACTTCAATTCTTATAGTTACTGTTTAAATACAGACAATAATATATGGTCCCTGGACATCGACAGAATATTGTACTGTTCTTATCTAACTTCTGGTAAACTATTTGCTGATCACGTACACCTAAATATACCTAATGATTATCTGTTTTACCAATAATTTTTATATTTATTTGATAATTTATATTTTTTTATTACCTCGTCTATAATATATTTATTATTTTCTTGTATTCCTCTTCTTTTATTTTTTTTTTTTTACCTATAGCATATATACTTCAAAGATTGTCAAACAATATTATTCCTGTCAATTTAATTAAATCCCCCCAACCCAACTTTTAAGCCACGAAAGAGCTAATAATGTTAGGCACATATTAAATAGTAGATATAATATTTGTTAGTTGAGGAATGGTAGATTAAAATACAGACCAAGCATATTGACTAGAATTTAATTCCAAAATCAATCTGTTCATGAAATGATTTAGTGCTAACTAAACCGAAATTCGTATTACTTTAAGTAAATTATATTTCTTTTTACGTGTCCGAATCTTCTTGGAAATACAGTAGATAGAAATAAAAAAAAGTGAAATAAAGTAATATAAATAAGTAAAAAATAAAGTAAAACTATTTATTTGATTTTAAAAAGTAAGAAAAAAATTTAGTCAATTAAATAAAAAATGCAACGGATTAGATTACAACAACAATTGATTAAATTTGGTTTTAATCTGTTACACTATTTTTTTACAGTTTTAAATCACTAATAAATTTCTAAAAGTACCTATACATGTTTAAAAATATTACAAAATTAAAATTTATAATAATTTTTAACTGTGGCAAAATGTTACACTCTCTCCCATCAATATTCTATTATTTTTAAAATATTTAAAACTACACTTTTTTTATTTCTCTCCTCTCTCCTCTCTCCTCTCTTTTACCAAATACACTTCACCCTCTTTTTTTTCTTGGGCATTTATTCTCTCTCCTCTCTTTTACCAAAGACACTCCTCCCTCTTTTATTTCTTACGCATTTCTTCTTTCTCCAACCTATTATTTCGCAACTTCATCTTCACCCAACAAAGCTTTTAATGCTTTTGTCCAGCTAAGTATACAGATTCATAAATTTAGGGAGGTTTATTGTCAATCAAAAGTCCTTACAAAATTTCATGGCAGTATAATATGCATATAGACTAATTATTAATATCTCACATTCTTTTTTATATCTTTCTTATCCTAATATTTTTTTTAATTTTTTCTTTTTTTTCTTATTGTATTATTTATCATATTTGTTATTTTATTCTCTCTCTTTTTTCCTTTCATAGACATTAAATTTTAAATAAAATAAATATTTAATTAGAAGTATATTTTCTTAATTTAACTAAATATATATTTAATATTTACTTACTTTTAAAATTATACGATCCATAATAGTGATTTTGATTAATAAATAAATAATTTTTTAATTATATAAATTTAATGAAATTAATCTATCTAATTATAACTTTAATTCTAATTAATAAACTGATGAGATTTAATATTTATTAAATATTATTAAATGAAGTAAATTTGAATCTGTTTATTTATAAAATAAAATATCTCTATATAAAAGTACAGTTTCGATTTTAATTTTATCCATATTCAAATATATTTTTTGTGGAGCACAGTGCACAATGCAACTTTACACGTACTTGATACGTTGGGCTAGTGAATTCGGGTATAAGGAAAATAACCTACCAAACGCGGAATCCTTTCTAGCCATCCACTTGTTCGGCATCGTAACATTATATTTAATAAACTTAAATGCTATTATACTCGCTAAAATAAATAAATTTTGATTTTAATTTTTTTTAAATTTTTTTTATCGATTTTTAGTTTTTAAAATTTTATAATCACTTATTTTATTCCCTATAAAATGAGTAAATTTTGATTTTGGTATCTATAAAATATTTTTATTTAATTTTTATCCTTTTAAAATTTGAAACATTTATTTTTTGTTCCTAATTTTTATTTTAAGATAAATGAATAAAATTTATTTTAGTAATCTAATTTTTTTAATATATTATATGCTAACATGATACCACATATATTAATGTGTATAACCTATGATGGTCATTTGACCTTACTTTGATTATATATGTGACTAACAAGTGTCATATAGTAATAAAGACCAAAAATAAAAATTTAAATCTTAGAGGGATGAAAATTGATTAAAAAATTTTATATAGACTAAAATAAAAAAAATCACTTATTTTACAAGGATTAAAAATATATTTAAGCCTAATTATTATAACTAAAAAGTATATGACCCTAAGTAAACTAAACCAACTCAAAAATTGTTTGAGACTTAATTCAATAATTTATTCATTAAATTTGATTTATGAATTAAACAAATTGAAATTAAATTGAAAATAGAATTTGTTAAATAAATAAATTGAATTTAAGTTATATATAATTTATTTATTGAACAAATTTTATTTTTGCATGAAATGAATATATAAATAAAAATATGCAGCATACCATAATTTTGAATTGAATCGAGCTAACAAGTTGAAATGAGTTATTTCCAAACTTAAATTGAGTCAAGTTTAAGTTGAAAAAAAAAAGAGTTTATATCATATTTGAGTCGAGTCGAATTGAGTTCAACTCAACTCGAATCAACTCATATATAGCCTTAATTGAACGTGGTAGAAGTGTTTTTAAATTTAGTAAAATATAAATTTAAAAAATATTAAAAAAATTATAAACCATATTGTATTTGATTAATTTTATAAAAAATAATATATATTAGAATAGGAAAATTTCAAATTATATTTACGAAGTAGATTTAGAATTAAGAAAAATATAAAAAGAAATTAAAAATGATGTGTGTAATTCTTAAAGAAAGTATAGCGAGGAATTTAACTACTTAGATTGAACACTAATTTAGGACATGGAATAGTTGAGATAGTAGCTTGTGGTAATGTTTCTTATATGCAAGATCTACGTTACATTTTTTATGCGAACTATATTTATTTGTAATATGAACTAATAAAAATACCAATAAATTTGAAACTTTAATCATACCAATACGATAAAGGATTCACATTGAAATGTATAATTGTTTAATAAATCCAAATAATTAAAACATTCTAAAGACACTCCAAATGCCAACTAAAAAATTGATAATCCAATTAAAATATAATATTCATAATTATCATTACAACCCGCTTTTGATATTACATTCTATCATAGCATAAGATCCAAACAAAAAATAAAAACAAAAGTATTAATGAGTCTCAGCTTACTCTTCGTGCTCCTGCTTTACATTACCTGCGAATGACAATCAACCCAAACATAACTAATACAAAATAAAAAGGGAGTAAGAATACATCTCATTACAAGCTCATGGTATAAGCATAAGGTCACACAACACACATAACCAATTACCACATCACAAACAAACACATAATATGCATCCTACAAATGAATATGAACGACAATAATGCACTCAAATTATTGCTCCATATACAATGTGGTACCAATTCTAATCTAGGAAGTAATCAATGGTTAGCATTGCTTAGCCCCTTGTGGTTAGTCATACCACTCTAGAATGATACTCTCTAGTAGCACATTAGGTACTACTTAGCTTGCATCTTGTGTTTGAGCCCATGTCATCAGTAATGACCATTGGAAGTACATCAGTAAGTACATTAGAAATGGGGATAAGTACATTAGAAATGGGGATAAGGATATACAAAACACCTTATAATTGGTCCCTACACAAATAAACTCTATACTACTGTGGTGACGGCAGTGACGTGGGTGGAGGAACTCCTATGTCTCTCCTAAGCCTAAAAGATCTAGCCTTGAAGCATTTGAAGCCAAGATTAGGATCAGTAGGGTCATGACGAGGGAAGTCAATCATCTCAACTTTGGACATTCCCACTAAAAGGCCATACATAAACTAGATTGGGAGAAACATCTTCAGAGGAGTGTGGGAGACGATAGCAAACCTCACAATCCCATTAGGTGTGTATTCTATCATTATCTCCCTTACAATACCAAACGTATTGTGTGTCATGTTGTATCCTCCATGCTCTGCTTGGTCCAACTCAAATGTCTCGAAAAATGGATGCAGAAGGGGCTTTAGGAGATCGTCACCACCAGCATGCTCAAATGCCTTACACCTCTCGAAAGTCTTAACCTCTTCTCTCAAAAACACACAGTTCGAATCATCACACTCATATACATACAACATGCAACATAGGAGAAATCAATAGTAGAAATATTCTTACATACAATAATACAATCACCATATAACAATCATCAGAAAGGAACCTCAACCCTTTAGTAGATATAAGCATCAATCAGTAATACAATAATAAACAGGGCTATTCATATACATATATACATATACTATTGACATTACTACTCCATGGAGATTTATAAGCCGAGCAATCACCCTCTATCACTTCTTTAACATACCCTCTCCTCGATATTGGGGAAAGATTATGTGATCCTATGAATTAAAAAGTGTTACTCAAGATAATAGTAAATAAGTAGTAATATACCACAATCTCAAATTTGCAGTACAAGGACCGCCTCTGGGATGTGCTCGTCCATCTACCTCTGAGGCTTATCGTGCCTCACTCCTCTACTCCAACACTAGTTGCGGGCTCTTCTTATCATAGTAACCTAACAACTTACATGCCTACTTTTTAATAGCATCCTTAAGGGACTCAACACACAAACAACAATTGTGATCCTCACATCACTTTCATCTTTCTTGAACAAACAGATACTAACAACATTTATCCACCATTTCATCATGGTTACCTTGTAGACAAGCTAAAACTCACCTTAACAAGGAATAATCTGCTGCCTATATCCTTTAAAAGTAAGGTAAACCCTCTTACTCCTTCAACAAGTGTTCTATCTTTCATGATATCAACATTTCCATATATTATGTCATTATCTTTAAGTTCCACTTTCACAAGCTTTTAAAGGTATCTTTGATTACCTATACACATTTTATAACTTGAACATTTCCTTATTCTTAGTGAAATTTGCTTAGCGAGAGGGATAACTCACCCAATGATTCCTACCTTCTAGAAAGATATAACTTAGCTACACAGATTCACTCAGTAAAAGCCTAGCCTTGCATAGTGAATAAAGCCATAGAGAACTAAGACTATGTTATGGTCGCCCAGTGAGAGAGAATTTCGCTCAACAAACTATTCATAGAGACTTAATTTCCTAAGGCTTCACACGTCTCGCTTAGAGAGACTAAACCCTTACTTAGCCAAGGGACTTAGAGTGCACCCAAACTTATCACCTCATTTTTGCTCAACGAAATAATGTCACAATGACTTCACATCTTAGCTATGCTCACTTGGCCTAGCAAAGACCCTTCTTCGCTCAATGGCAGAAGTCATAAAGAGTATTCTCTCAACTCTTCTCGAATTTGCTCAACGAGTAGGGGAGCTCACTCAACAAATAACCTCATAAAGGCTTAACAAATTTTAAGCCTCGCCTCTTCATTTATTGAAGTTGCTTTTCCACTCAGCAATTAAGAGCCACAAAGAGCTTTAAAACATTTGCCCAACAAAACTCAAGATTCGATAAGTAAATATATGAATTTCTAGGTTCTCAAGATCATTACTAGGCAAATGAAGCACTCGTATAATAGATACTCAAGTGTTTTCTTACTAAGTTCATAGTTTTACCCAACAACTGATGTACTCGCTCAATGGGCATTCATCATGTTCATGTGCTCTCGAGTCTTGCTCAACGAGAAAGGCTATCGCTTAACAAATACTCATGTTTTCTAAAAATCTACCAGAAATGCAAGGTCACTCAAGGAAAGTCTACCCTCACTCAGTGAACCTTAAAACAAAAACCTAAGAAATTAGGATTTTGCCCAGTAAAAGGACGCTTAAGATAATCCTGAATAGCAACATGCAAAATCATACAAATCATTTAAACCTTAACCAAATTAACATGAAATTAATCCAAATGCTACAAAACGTCAAATAAATATCATATAAATGAAAAGATGATAGTTGCATGGCTGATTCAACAAATTCTTCATTTTTTTCCAAAAGGCTCAAAACTATCAACAATGACTACCATACATAATCTAAAGACCTATCCAAAGGTCATATTTATCAAACACAAATCAAAGGAAGGTAAAATGCCATAAAACTTAATCTTTTAC
Organism: Mucuna pruriens; assembly: GCA_025330945.1. Lineage (NCBI taxonomy): Eukaryota > Viridiplantae > Streptophyta > Magnoliopsida > Fabales > Fabaceae > Mucuna > Mucuna pruriens. The sequence goes on along the minus strand of JAENHJ010000004.1, from coordinate 593,548 downwards.
AACCATGCCCTTATGTCACAACCTATTGGAGCATTCCAAGACAAAAGAAAAATAAAAAATAAGGCACGAGGATAGTAGTCTTCATGATCTAGCTCTTCAATACCTACAAGTGACATTCAACCTAAATACAAATAACATACAAATACAAAGGAGTGAGAATATGTCTCACTACTATGCAAGAGTACATCGACAAGGCTAGTAGACCACACACACATAACCATATTCAATTATATATCTCACTGATAAACTCGTTTTTAGTCGTCTTAACGCGCATCAAATAACTAAAGCTAACTATAGTAAGTCAACCCTAGGTCGAATTTTCTCAAGGACACAGTATGCTCAATTGTGATTTAGTGTGAGGCTAAATGATGTAGAATCTAAGGTGTAGAGTGTTGACTTGTCTCAGCCACTGGCCGAGTTGCTCTCGGCAGAGACTGAGCTGATATGGTCTCGGTAGAGATTTATCAGGCTTGGTCTCGGCTAAGTGCAGACAGACGCAACAGAGTTGGACTGACTCTGTTTCAGTACTTGGAAAACAGTAAATGAGGGGGGTTGAATGCGAGTAAAGCAAAAGTAAACTAAAACTATGAATGCAGTGAAAATATACTAATGTTACTGATATTACTATTATTATTATTATGATATAACTATGCTTATGTTCAGTTCTATTAGTCCAAGTCCAGTTCAATTTCCTCACTCCCGTTCACAGTCCATATCAGCCTTGGGAATTCTTATGACAATCGTCAAAGGTTCGTCCATTGTCATACCAAGGAATTACGCAATTGCTACCTCATCAGTTGGCAGGGATTAAGTTCAGAGCTGATTTTAGGTTCTCAATCAACATTCATTAAATGATTACATACTGAATTAGTTAAACCAGTTTCGATCGGCTTAGCTTAACATTGTTCACGTTTAAATGCAATCGTAATTCAATCCGTGAATTAAAGAAGAGGAGAGGAACTAAAGTGAGAAATGCATAATGAAATTGATTAATAGAAAATAGAGTACAAACACAGTGGTCTAAATTCAGATGGATCCATCTCCCACGACGATCGCCATGGTTGATGGTGGTAGTTCACCTCCAGTAGCCTAAGCGTTGAGGATCAGATCCACCAGAGTGCTTTGGAATCCCAAGCGGTCCCCTCTGACAGACTTCGGCTTCCCAGTCTTAGACTTGCACTTCCTCGATCGAGGGAAACACCAATGCAGGACCGTGCACCACCGTAGATGGAGGAAAATGAGAGCGAGGTAATGAAGATGATGACAATGTGTAGCGTGTGAATTCAAAGACCCCTAAAATGTATACAACTACTCCTATATATACAAGAGTGCACGAACTACGACGCCTAACAGAATTACAAAAATGAATTTCCTATTCTACCCTTGCGTAGCTTGTGTCACACGTTTCTTTAGGAGTGACATGGCATCTAGAGCTGAGGTGGCCTCTGAGCTGGATAGCTAACGTGGATAGTGCCATTGGGCCACCCTAATTGGGCTGCACCTACCGTGAATTGTTAGGCTGCAAGGCCTGGCCCAGTCGAGACGGAGTCGGTCTCAGCTAAGACGACTCTCCTGGTTGATGTGAACTTGGCTCAGTCCTACAGAAGAAGGGAAGGAAACTTTTTATTAGCCAAGACTTTCAATTTAGCACATATTTGTATTTTCTCTGTTTTTAGGTTCATAATATGAATCTCAGCTAACAAACAATCCTTAAGCACAAAATAATCTTACAACCACCCTTCTTAGGTCTATAAAAGATGCATAATCTGTGACTCATCACTCACCAAGGCTCACTCATAGGTTGTACAAATTATAATCACAATGTGTATGTCATGATAAAAATTCACCCTATCTTCTACTTCATATGCATGTGGTACCATCACAATCAGAATAGTGGGCTAGGGTAATTCTCCTCAACCATTATTGGTTAATCATACCATCTAGTATGATATTTTCTAGTAGCACATCAAGATCTACTTAGCTTGCATTGTATGCCTTGTCTCGTGGAATCAAGCACGACTATTAGGGTTTCCATAATGAATAGCCCTTAGGAGGTATAATGTTCTTACCACTTGGCTCGTATCTATTTTCCTTCACAATCATTTCGTTATGCATGTTACATAGTTGTTTCTTTGTTTCTCTTTTCATAAGATTGGTTTGATGAAAGTTGTCCTTACCCTGCTAGGGCTAGGCTACTTATCTACAACCCACACAAATTAGTAAACACCATTTTTGCCTCCCTTCAAAGGCCTAAGTAGCTCACTTGAAAGTATTACTGAGCCCATTCTCGTCCTACTAGGACTAGGTCACTCATCGTGATGAACATAACTCCTTAATCGTATTTTCATGTTCGTTTCCATGTATTATATGTTCAAGTCTCAATTCATAACAATAACATAGTCCACACAATAATTTCAACATTTCGACACAAAGGCATAGACATTTATCAACATAGTGGATTAGAAGAGAATAACTTAATCTGAGGGTTTAATCCCCTTTCAGACATTGTCAAAAAATACAAAGATCGGGGTCCTAGGACGACCCCTCTACCCATATTCTTAACTTTCAAGAATGAAGATTCATTTGATTACTTGGAAGTTATCCCTCTAAGACATGTGAGAATCACATATTAGACTCACTAGTATATGGGTTTGATCCCCTAACCACACAGCAATAGTGATAAATCCCAATAGTAGGAATTTCAACTAAAATAACAAGTAATTTAGCAAAGTTAGTGAAAACGATATACAAAGATGCACACTAATCTAGGGGTTTGATCATAAAATCTTAACTTTCAAACATGCAAAACATCATGGTCCAAGGGATGACCCCACTACCCACAATGCATACTAGCACCTCACAATGAGATACTGTCACTCCCCTCTTACCTAGAATGTGTAAAATAAAGGCTTTAAAATATCCTTAAGGTACTCCTCCTTCTTCCTCTATTGTAGCAGCACAAGAAAGTTTAGAAGAAGAGTTTATGATGTATTAGAGGTTGTGCTAGCTCCCCCTTTTCATAACATCAGAATGAGTTGAACTAGATTGTTTAAATATCTATTATTTAAATATTTAAATGCTATTAAATACTCTTATTTCTAAAGATAATGTTTTCCAAATATACATAATATATTTTTAAATATTCCAATATCTATAACCATATTTGAAAACATTTGTTAATCATAAAGATAATATAAATATATTTTTAAATAGCTAAAAGTTGTTTAATATCTTTCAATGACACATGTTTTCTAAAAAATACTATCTATTTGATTTTTCACAAAATATAATTATTTTAAAAGGTGATAAAGTATAAAATAATTTTTTAATAAAATAATTACAACAACATCAACAACAATAGTAATATTAATAATAACAACAACAATAATAATAACACAAAAAGCAAGGTGTTACAACAATAGTATAGAAACAACATGCAATCCACAAGATACATAAGGTTTAGCTTTCCTTACTTGTTGAAGATTTAGAGAATATGAAACTTTAGTGAAGAGGGAGACTTTGATCAACAATAGAGCTCTTAGCTTTGAGGGAAAGTGACAAAAATCTAAGAAGGAGCAGCTTTGTTTTCTTACTTCTAATAACCAGCTAAATGATGCCCTTGGGGGGGGGGGGTATATATAAGGTTTTTAGGTGGGAGAGATTTTTGGGGAAATTTTAGTAATTTTAGGAAAAAGGGGAAATTTACCTAGTGGTTGAAGGTCTACTATAATCACGAGGGGCAATGGGACTTTGGGACGATGCTTGTCGAGTTTTGCCTCACAAAATGTATCATTGCACTAAACAATGTGTTGATGACAACATGCCAAATGAACTTAACTAGGAACATTTTAACTACTATATGTCAATTATCTATGTTAAGCTTGAGTCGATAAACTATTTTCAAGGAAAACTTGTCTCGTTATGTGTGCTTTTGATCATTTTGACATGTTTCAAGATTTTTCTTAGAAAACATACAATGCTATATTTTCTTATTTATTTTTCAACAATAAGTAAATTTAGTTAACTTGTTAATTCTTATTCATTTAATTAAACACATGCATAAAATAAATGATCTTACATAAAACTACTAAGAAAATAAAGTAATAAAGACAACAGTAACTCAATATTTAAGCTCTTACACAATGCTACCTGCAATTGACATTGAATCCAAAGAAACAATGTATATGAATTACACAACAACATTTATTCGAATGTATATGAATGACAACAATGCAACCTAGTCTCTACTTTGTATGCATGTGGTACCAATCTATCGCTAGAGAGTGGGCTAGCGGTAACACGACTCAACCTTTTGGTTGACTTGTTCCACTCTAGCATGTACCTTTTGGTAGTATGTCAGAATCTACTCAATTCGAATGTATGCTCTAGCATGTGGGATTAGACAAGCCATTAGAAGTTAACTATTGAGTAGCCCCCAATAAGTTTAGTAGCCTTACCAATTCAAGTTCGTATCCACTTCCTTATACACTTGTCTTTATTAAATGATGCATGGCATAGTTTATTCTTTATCGTTTCACATTTTGCAAATTATGCTGATGATGACAATTTTCGCCTCTCTAGACCTAGATTCCTCATCCACGACCTACAAAAATTAAAGAGTACCTTTCTAGCCCTTTTAGACTTAGGTCACTCACTTGGCTAGTGCCGCCCGAGCCTATTTTTGCCATCTTTTGGCTTAGGTAACCTATCGACACTCATCGTCATTACTTATTTCATTTGCATACTATGTTCTTATTGTGCATTTTAAATACTAACATAACAGATACAACATACACGAGTTCAATACATCATACAATATAACTTCATACAACAAGTTTTAGACTAGTATGGATGTGATCCCTTTGGCATGGCCGTGCACAATCAGTGCAATAGCATGAGCATGGTAAACACTAGCATGGGCTTCAAAAGGGAACCTAGGGTTCTTCTACATTCCTCATATCATAGTCAATTCCAAACAATTTCAAGTATAAGTACTCAACTTGATTCTCCCTTCGGGGAATCAAGACATACAATTTTCAACAATAAGTAACTTGATCTCCTTTAGGAAACCATGACATACAAACTTTGGATTCGAGAACTCTTCTACCCATAATCATACCCACACCTTTGAATTAGGTTTCTCACTCCCCTTACCTAAAAGGTGTAAAAAAAAGACTTTGAGATGCCCTTAAGGTGTTCCTTCTGTATCATCTGTTGTGACAACACAAGAGTGTTTAGAAGAAGAATTTATAATACATTGGGGTTTATGCTAGCTCCTCTTTCTTATAACGTCAAAATGAGATAGACTAGATCATTAAATATCTATTATTTAAATATTTAAATGTTATTAAATATCTCTTATATATAAAGATAATATCTTTTCAAATATTCAAATATCTACAACTATATTTGAAAGTTTGTTAAATATCTATTAAACATAAAAATAATATAAATATCTTTTAAATATCTAAAACCTATTAATTATATTTGAATTAAAAAACTACTTAATCTTTAAGCAAAACACATTTTCCTAAAAATATAATTTATATAGTTATTTAATTATTTGCTCTTATAGGGGAACCTAAGAGTTTTTCCTATGTTGTTCATAAATTCAATCAAAATAGAAACTATAATCAATATCACCAATTACATAGAGAATCACATCCTAATCTAGGGATTTAATCTCTCTTTCAGAAAACCAAAGCATATAATTATAGGGATTCTAGGGTCAACCCCTCTACCCATAATTATATTCATACCTTTGATCGAGATTACTCATTCTCTCCTTATCTGGAATGTCAAAACTCCAAATAATTATTGCTCCTCAAGGTTCTCCTTCTTATTGCTCTAGTGTCTTCTTCGAGGGTTCTCTATCTTAAATTTTTTATAAAGAAAGGCACCAACATTTTTAGAAACTCTAATTTTGACTCAAGGGGTGTAAAGGTTTTCCCCTTTTATAACAACAAGATGGACCTTGCCACTCCTATTAACAGGCTTATGAGCAGCACAAGCATGCTCCCTGAAGCACAAGTGTGCTCCCTTAATCCTTGTTCATCAATGTGCTCACTTAAGCATAACTGTACTCAATGGACTAACGCGTTTCTTGATAAAAAAAGAAAAGAAAAAGTCTCGTATGACCTCTTTCCCCAAATTTTATTTATAAAAACCTAATTTAACAGTCAAAGACTTATTTTCTAAAATATAATTACTTTATTGATAACAAAAAATAATATAAAAAATTATTTATTTAATAAAATAATTTAGAAAATAATAATAATAATAATAATAATAACAATGAAAATTAGAGTGTTATAGTCTACACTTGTGTCAAAGATAATTGAATGATCTGAAGAAGAAAGTTTCTAGATGAGTTTTTCCAGGTATATAAATGTGAGATTCTAACTGTGGGAGATGGATAATAGGTTGAATTCTTGCTTGGTTGATAGTATAGTGATTGACAATCTAATAGAGAGGCTAGACCAAGGAATATTAAGTCGGCATCGGTATCCCGATTATTGTACCCTTGGACATTTGTCATTATGTGTTGGTCACATAGAGTTGCACCCAACTCATAATCTACTACAGTGATAATAATAATTATTGTTATTATTATTATTAAGTTTTTGCTAATGAGATATGTATTGCTTAGATTTACACAAGTTGATTTTGTTTCATTTTAGGAGGAAAAAAAAAACACTAGACCAATCAAAATAGATTGATTTGCTTTGATTTGATTTTTTGAAATTTTTTTCCACCAAACCTGTAGTATACAAACCCAATTAAGAATGGGCTGATTTAGTTTGCTCTTATCAGTTTTTAAAAATTATGATGGAGAATATATTTGGGTTAATTGGCTCAGTTAACCATCCTTTTAAACTAAAACAATGTCCTATCGTGGATATACATAGGCAACAAAAAATAATAAATAAACACTAAAGACGGGGTTCAAGTTCATTGGTTCACCTCCTAAAAAAAATTTAATTGGTTCACGCAATGAGTTATTGGGTTCAAAACCATAGAACCAAATATGACCATGCTTCATTTATTTGGGTCATTTTAGACCTAAACATACAAACCAAACTATGCCGAAATTAGTTTAGTTTGGTTTCCAGCTAGGGTCGTTAAGGCAATCTAAATCAATGAACACCCTAGCGTTTCTTGCCTCCAAGAGATGCTGCCTTCGCCAATTCATATCCCCTACTTCCATGCGGATCATGGCCTCACGTCCCTACATAAATCTAAATAGGCTTTCACCTCATTGTAAAATGGGGTTTGTTTTATATACTCACAAGATGTGGTCCAACTTTTCCACTCAATTATCCCATAATTTAGTCCTTAAAGTATTAAGTTATTGGTGTCTTCATTCTGATCATTGGTTTACAGGTGCTTGTCTGAGGAAAAATGTTACTTGTTACGTTAGTCATCTAAAGAATTCTGGCAGCCTTTGTTAAGTTAATCCCTTGATTAGAATTGAAATGATTTAATGACAACAAAAATTTAACTGAAAATATAAGTACTATGAAATCGTGGTACTAAAAATTTGATTTATATTTTGTAAGCCTAATATACTACAAAATCTTTTATGGTAATTTTAATGGTCATTTATATTTTCATTTTAGAGGTTTAATTTGGGAGTCTGACTATCTTCTGGTTGCAGAGGCTATTTCAAGACAGATGAGTATTAATATAATATGCATGAGTTCAGTTAAGTGGTTCAGGATATATATCCAAATCATTATTAATAGAGAATGGGGGAGGTGAAGATAATACACATTCCTTGCTAACATAGCATAGGTATGAAGATATCATATAATAGGCTGAGTAACTTGCTCTGCCATGGAGAAATCTCTTCCTTTAATCATAATTATTATCATAAAAGTGCTATCAAATGTTCAAAACATCAATTAAAACTACTTACAGTTGTGACCTTTCCGACCACACACATATCTAAGTATCAGTGTGTTTGAAACATATTTTAGTATTTATGTCCATGGTTTCATACCTAAAAATAGAAAACCAACTATACTTGGTTTCGTCTTGTGCTAATTCACTTTTTAAGTTGCTTGAAATTAAAAGGCTTCCAAATTAAATAGATATATTTACAAATTTTAGAAATGAATCGAAGTGATGTTCGTATAATCCCAACAAATTTGGAATTTATCCTCAAATATAAAAATCATTACTGAGTTGCTCGCACAATTATATGTCTAGATAAATTTAAAGTTTCAATGCTATTTTAATTAGCTTATGTTCAACATCTTTTGGCAAGGGTTTTATCTTTGACTTTACTAATTTATTATTCCTACTGAGCCGGTTGTAGTCTCGTGTTCGTGCAGTGTCCAAAGTTGGAGCTTGGCCATCGTGTAATGTCTAATGGTTTCAATTTACCATTTTGTTAACGCTGGTTTAAGGTCATTTACAAGGTCCATTATTGTTCTGTATTTCTTTTTTGTATTTTCTATATATGCTATAGTTGATATCCCTACAAAACCTGATAAGGATAAACTTCTAGCTTAGTTCTTCGTTGTCAATCCACTCTTAGTGTTTGAAACTAGAGCAAACATTATATTTTGTTATTGTAACTTTGATATTCAATTCCCACAGGCTACCCAAGAGTGGCAGTGTTAGCTAAGAGTTTAGTGGCCGATAAATGCTAAATGGAAAGAATGAAAGAAATACTAGTTTAAGCCTAAAAATAAAAAGGCTGGGGTAAAATTTTACTTATAATTAATCTTGATACAGGGAACCTGACTTAACATTTTGCTCAAATAATTGGCATTTGGTAATCAACAATAATTTAGGTAGAACAACTTTCCTTAGTATCATGTTTACAACATTCTATCATTTCAAATTCAATCGCCATCATCATAAAATTTAGTTATCTGATAATTGTTTTTATTGGAGTCCATATGTGAATAAGAAGTCTTGCATTAATTAGAAATTAATAAGTTAAGCAACATATAAATAAGAAAGACTTATAAATATAATACCTTCAAATTTTTTTGTTAAATGTAGTGTCAAATTTACTTGTATGGTTGGTTTGTAACTCAATGATAGATATTTTTCTTTAGTGTCATCTCTTGTATTTCTCAACAAGTGGTACTAGAGTCGATCATTCAACCAAGTGACCGACTTAAACAAGTATTAAGTGAAATTGGTGGTGGTTTGTGTATGAGGATGCACAATCAGGGGTCTATTGTATTAAAAGTCTTCTTGGCAATATGGAAGTTAAGCGGTGTGCCTTGTTGATTTGAGCCAATGACAATGTAAGTATCTAGAGTGTATTGACAACAATACCTTGAGGTTCTAGATTAGATGTAGTGTAAGTTTACTTATATATATAGTTTTCTTGTGAATCATTGTAGCTCATTGTAACTTATTGATGGAGTTCTCCTTGATATTTCCTTTCTCGTTTTTCTCAACAATTTTATTCATAAGAAAAACCCCCTTGATTGTCAACAAAGTTCTTGGCTAAATCATCTAAAAGAATTTTTATTCTTGAATAGGTTAAAAAATTTTAAAGTAACAACTTAACCCCTTCTCATAAATCACTGTATCACTTTATCCTTAGTCCACACAAGAAGTCTCATCAATTGTGACAATAGATTTTGGGTTCCAAAACCATCTAAAGGTGGTGAACATTTTGGATCAAAGACTAAATGATAATAGCAAGGAAACTTAATTCAACATAAGGGGCGAAGTAATTTATTGTCATGATGCGGTATTTCAACAACAATATAGTTGCTTGTCATTAAGAATGTCAATGAGTTAAGTCGAGTTGAGCACACGATATTTATGTTTGGTGTGGTGGAAAAAAAAGAGTTGTTTACCTCATTTATAATTTAATTATTTTTATTTTTATTAAAAAATTTCTTAAATCATTTTTTTAACTTTTTCAATTATTATTTAATAAATATTTTAAAAGTATATGATAATTTACAAATAAAAATATGTGCTGAACATATGGTATTTACCTAGAATTCAAATTTTAGACTATTACATTTTCACAATCTAGGAAACAAAGAAGTGATAACTTCTTGACTACTACAAAACAAAGTTCAAAATTAATTTTAATGTTATTAATAAAATTATATATATTTTCATAATAATAAATAGCAAAAATAGTAAAATCCTTAAAATCAATTTAAATAAATAGGTTATTCACTGGTCATTAATGTTAATATTGTAAAGTTTGAATTTAACTCATTTAAATAATCGAGTTCAATCTTAAGCTTGAATTTATTTATTTAGTTAAACAAAAAGTTTGGTCGAGCATTTAATGAGTTTAGCTTGAATAGTTGACAAATAACTCAACTCATTTGTACTCTTATATGTCGTGCACTAAATATTATGAGTGACAAAACAATTCATTTTTTCATCATTCATCAAATCCATTCACAAGTAAATCCATCTAATCCATCAATTGGAAAAAGAAAATAATAATGAACTGAATCCAATTTATCCATTTAATTTCATAGATGATCAATGATTCATCCACTATTTTTCAAAATCTTTTAGATTACATTAAATAAAAAAAATCATTGGATAATAAAACAAAAAAAAAATTATGGATAGGGTTAAGTTGAAGATATTTTAGTCAAGCTCAAATTAAAGATACCTCAATGGACGTCAAGACGAAAATACTCCAATGGATGAATGAAAAATGCTCTAGCCTACATCCAGGCGAAGATGCACTATTTGAGGTCAAGTTGAATATAATGAACAAGGTCAAGCTAAAGATACTCTGGTGGAGGCTGGGCCAAGGATGCTTCGTCTGAGGTTAAGCTAAGTATGCTTTGAATGAGATCAAGCTAAAAATGCTTCAACAAAGCAAAAGATACTCCAACCAAGACCAAGTCTCCAATTGAGGTAAAGTCAAAGATATTCACGTCAAGCCAAAAATGATGGGGCTAAAACTGAGCTAAAGATGCTCTAACCTATGAAAAACAAAAGATACTTTAATCGAGGTCAAGCCAAAGATACTTCAACCAAGGTCGAGTTGAAAATATTTTTGTAAATATTTGAGAAAAGATATTTTTGAAATAGTCATAATTTTTAAAATTTTTAAAAATAATTTCATGGATATATCAAGTATCCACCTATAAAAAACTTTTAGGGTCCATTTAGTGGTTATGATATGAAAACAAGATAGAACATGGTAAAAATATGATATGATAAGAGCATTATAAGCTTTAATTACAAAATTATTGTTTCATTAAAATTATATATAATTTTTTAAAAGATAACTTTTTTTTGGTACATAAAATTCAAAATTACCTTTTATTATGAATAATAATTATGAATGAATTTCCTTTCTTCTTTCTCTTTTTTTCTACTTATTTTTCAATTTCTTTCTTCTATATCATATCTTAATTATGAATGAATTTTTTTCTCTCTCCTCTCTTATGTCAAATATCTCTTTTTTCTTTCATCTTCTCTCACCTTTTGAAGAAATTCTTCCCACTAGTCATGTTAATAAAATAATTTAATTTCTATGTTACATTAATTTAAGTTTACCTTTCTTATTAAAACATCATCAAGAAATTGAATTTCATAATCTTGCTAATGAAAAGACATAAATTTCTCATTGACAAGACGACAATTTTTCAATTGAATTTTTTTTAAAGGTATAAATTGAAAATTTGAATCAACAAATTTCTTATCTTACTAACCTAAACCCAAAATGTTGAAATTGTGATTACTTTATTAAAAATGGCAAAAGATTCATTATCTTTTTTCATCCTCTTTTGATCAATTTTTCTATCCTTCTCTTTATGTACAATAACTAAAATTATTATTGCAACAAGTATATATGTACACGGTGGTGATGAGATGAGAGAATATGAAAGGGAGAGAAATAAGAGAAGAGAGAGGAGGGAGAAAGAAAAGAGAAGAAAAGGAATGCAATGACTATGTGAGAGATGAGAAAATAATAAATTGAGAAATTAATAGAAGAAAAAAAATAATAAAAATTGAGAGAAAAAAATTAAGAAGTTAATTAGAGAAGAAAGAAAAATAATAATTTTTATTTTTAAATTAAATATTAAATTACTATACTATCCTTATAATAACAAAATAAAAATAAAAATAATGATTTCATCCTTAATTCCTATATTTAAAAAATGATAACTTTGCTCCTCACATTTTTTATAATTGGTAAATTTCGTTCTTTACCCAAGTTTCTTAAGTTTCATAAAGAATGACAATTTACAAATAAAAAATATATATATAAGGACCAAACATGTTTTTGAAGTATACGAACTAAGACAAATTTTAACTAGAAATTGAGGACATAAAATATATTTTATTCTTTATTAAACAATCTATCAATAAGTTCATCTACATGAGTTCTTAGGGCTGAAATTGATTCTAAATTTTTTTTAGTTGGTGAGTTCAACTCATCCATAGACACTTAGAACAAGAGCCAATAATCTGCTATTTCCATTAGTCTTAGTTCAACTTACTCAATCATAGGATACTTATATTTGTTTTTATCACAGTGTAACATTTCATTATCATTTATAACTATATTCACATGCAATACTTACCATCTTGTAGAACAAGCCCAACATTAAGTAAAATCTAAAATAAATTTTGAGAGAGATTTTTTTAATTTTAAATGAGAGCTATATATTTGGTCTTTTGTCAGCATAAATGACTAATTTACTTTATAAAAATTAATTACAAATATTTGTTTTTGGTTAATGGACCTAAAACTTTAATAATCTTACTTTGGGTCGACCTGCCATCTTGCTTTCTCTAAATTTTGCTAACAGTGGATAGAATTTTCTCACCTTAATTAATTATGTTGATAAGCAATTTCTTGATCTTCCTCTAACTTGTTTTGGCTCCAAGATCTTCTCATGGTTTGACTCCCTTAACCCGTAGACTCCTAAATCTTCAAGATTAGCTTCCGATAGTTTGGATTCTTCAAGAATCTCAATAAGAAAATGAAAAGAATAAAAAATATGAAGAAGTTTATAAGTTGGGTTGTCACCGGAAAAGAGATTGGGCCCAAAGAGAGAATTGAGATTTAATACCCTTTCTTCACATAAAATATATTCCTCTTGTTTCTTCTTTTTTTACGTATTTATTTTCTCTTTTCTCCTCTCTATTTATCTACTTTCTTTTTCTTTTCTCCACGGATGAATCCTAGCTAGAGATCTAAATTTTTGCACTTAGAGAGGCCAATAACAAATTATTTCATAAAAATAATTATTTATTATCAATCATCATTTCGAAAAGCAATTGATTTTTTATGTTTCCAGAAAATTAATTCTCATATTTTAATGTAAAAAATAATTAACTATCTTGTCTGATACGTGATTATTTCAACCTAAATATTGATTGTTTAAGGCTAAAGAAGAAATTATTTGATCTTGATAAAATATTTTATTCTTCAAAATTAAGGTCTGTTGGAGAGAAAAATAAAATATTATATCCAAAAATCAATAATAGAATATTGGTTAAATTAATATATAGGTCCTGCACTATTTAGATATTTTTAAATAAGTTATTATATTTTAAAGATTTGTATTTAATAGTCCCTACACTTTTAAAATGATTTTTATCTGAGTCACCGGACACTTTTTAGTTAAAGTCCCAGTAAATTCATTGAAAATTTTGAAATAGTTCAAAAACCAATTCACTAGTTAAATTATTAATAAATATCTAAACTATTTGCAAAAAAAAATTGCTTAGGTACTTAACGAAACTCTAATAAAAATTGTGACCAATATATGGTTAAAACTGATTTATAAATTTAAGGATCTAATTATAATTTTTTAAAATGTAAGGACTTATTTAAATATTTTCAAATAATTCAAGAACCTACTTAATAATTCAAAATCATTTCCAACTTTTTAACAAAATTTAGTCTTAAGACCAAAATTGTCATATATATCTTCAAGAATAAATTTTTTTTAAGATTTAATACTAATATCATAATTATCTCATCATCAAGCTCAATATCTTATACCTTCAAAGGTTGAAATCAACCTTTAAGAATTCTAAAACTCAATTTAAAAAATAAAAAATATCATTTCAAACACCATGTCGAGATTCAGAAGTCGTATACTTCTCTGCATAATTCATTTTGTGATCAAGATTTTTTTTTTTTTTTATAACCTATGAGAATCAAAATTATCTTAAAAAATAATGGGTATCATACTTCTTCTAACTCAAAATATATCTGGACTCGTTCATCAAAACTTAGGGGATAAGACATTATTTCTTGACACTAATTATTCATAGGTAAATGTTAGGTACTAGTTTTATAATTCTGAATTAGACCTTAATTGCAAGGATTCATGATAAGGAAGTGCAGACAATATCTTTCAGCTCACAAAAAGTTGTCTCGCACTCAATATTCCATTAGAAGTTCTTTCTTTATTTAGAAGGTTCCCGTTAAATAATTTTTATTAAAATTACGTTGAAATTGTATTAAAAATTACGAAAGAATATTCTATCATATTTTTTATCCAAAAAAAATTATTTTTGGTTTTTTAACCAATGTCTTTGGAACACTGATAAGCATTTTTATATTAAGAATTAGAATTCATCTATCTCTAAATTTGAAGGATCGATTGGGAGGCCAAACATAGTATCCCATCTTATAATAGGCAATTTTCCTGTTGGATATTCTTTAATTTGGTTGATTTTAAAAAAAAAAAGTAAAAAAGTTGAAAGTAACTGATATTTGAAAACTGAAACTACAATCTAAAATTGAAATCTGCAATTACATTCTACATTCTCACATCTAATTATTAGCAATTGAAATTACAATGAATTCATTATAAATATTTGTTTGTTGGGAAACAGGTAGGGCTGGCCAGTTAAAACTTAAAATGGTAGCACATTCTCTCGGATGTTGTATGTTTCTTTCGCTATCATATCAAAGCTAAAGTTTCTTCTTTCTCGATTCGCTGCACCCAATGTCACTATCACAATAATAATAATGGATATGCTCGTAGTGGAGTTTGTCTTGGCCACAACTCGCAAGATAAGCTGTGTCCGTAAGTTCCACGTCCACATGGGGAGGTGGCATGGCTTGACATGCATCGATATGCACGCGGCGATCGACGCTGTTTCTTAGTGAATTGACGTCTACAACTTTTCCTCTCTGCAATTACTACTCACCCCTTTGATCTTTCAGTTTACCACTGTTAAGCCAATCCTCACATTATCTTTTTGCTAAGTTCAAATGTATTTATCAAAATTGATCATACTTCAGTCATATCATATGGATATACATCAAAAGATATAATTACTCATAAAAGCTCTTTGTCCCAGTCATACATTTCAGATACATCTTTATTATTATTAAAGATATGTATTTATATATTATCATAACTTTAAAGTGAGATTTTTATTACTATCGTCCAAATATCTTCACAGCAACTTATTATTATTAGCGTTGTCCAGTTACGGATAAACCCACCATCATTTCGATCAAGCCTCTCATTGGTCCGAATTGATCACATTACAACTGCAACAAGTCCCATTGGAGAAATCATTGCATGTCATTCCAATATTACATATAAGATTATGCTCTCTTGCATATTTATTGTTTTAGCCTAATGAGCTTGAATGATCCCCAACAGTGAGCAGGGAAGTGACTACTTGCCAAAGATATTTCCATGCTCAATTTATCACGTTCCGGTAGGATAGTCTATATGACATATGCTGTGTTTAGTATAGCAGAGAGAAATAGATTGGTGTTAAGACAAATAGTTGAGAGAAATAAGTAAAAAATAGTGTATGTATATTTTGGTGCTGGTTGTCTTTTTATTAAGTTGTTCCTTATTTCATATCGTTGAAGCAATTCATATATAATATGAAACACACCTGATGTAATGATTTGAAGTTACTTGATCTTATTTGTTTTTAATTACCTTAGTGGTCTTTGGAGAGATGGTGATGAATCTGAGATTAATTATTATGCTAGCATATATATTATGTTGGTTAAGCTCATGAATATTTATTGCAAAACATACGTATTTCCTTCTGTTACACGGTAACTATTTCATAAATTCAAATAGTATACATCAATGATTAAGATCAAGAATAAATAGTTTATATGTATTGATTTATATAAATTTTTTTATACTATTATTTAATTATAAATTATTATATAAGTTAAGTTTATTAACTTTTACAATATTATCTTCACAATTATATAAGTTAGAGTTTATTTAGAGTGATTATGAGTTTTTAGTTTTCAAATACAATTTTCAAAATAAAATATATTTAATTAAAATAGAGATGAAATGAATTTTAACTCAATTTTAAAATAGTTTTACATTCATTTTCAAAAAAAAAAATGTTTTGTGAATTTAGTTATTCATTTTCAAAATAAAAAAATATTTTGTGTATTTGGTTTTTAATTTTAAAAAATATCATCTCACTACGTTTAACTGTCACCATTGCTATCACCACATCATTGTCACTACCATATCGTTGTCATTGTCATTGTCATCACCATCGCTACTGTCACCATCACCGCCACTACCATCATCATCGTTGTTATCACTATCATCACCACATTGTCATTGTCATTACTAACAATACACAAATACACTCTTAAACTAATTTTAACAAGATAGAAAATTTTCTAAGTGAATTTATTTTTAAACTAAAAATTAAATTTTAAAACCAAAAAAATGAAAACTAAAACTAAAAAATGGTTTTGATTTTTAAAAATTTTAAAATTTACAACTAAAAATCACCCCAAGCAAATTCTTAGTAATCATCTCACCACTTAAAATAGTTATATATACATATTTATCTTTTAATATTAATATATATATATACATATTTATCTTTTTAATATTAATATATATATATATATATATATATATATATATATATATATATATATATATATATATATATATATATATATATATATATATATATATATATATATATATATATATATATATATATATATATATATATATATATATATATATGTGTGTGTGTATGTATGCATGTCTGTGTAAAGACACATCTAGTAAGAATAATCCTCTTTCTAAGAATGTGATAATTATAAATTTGAGTCATGCAATTATATATGGATAGTCAAAATTAAAAAGTTAATTTAGTGATTTCAAAATTACTTAAAAAATTATATAAATTATTTAAATATAATCTATTAGTTTTATATTTATTATTCTTATTTTTCACAATAATCAAGTGTTCTTCCGTGATATCTTAATTTCTTTTATATATATATAATTTTATAAATTTAACTATTAAATTAAAAGTTCATATTGAATAGATCAAATATTTAAAAAATAAAACTACTTTGATACGTCATTAAATTTGTTCAATATATATTTTAAAATATAAATAAATATTAATTATAACATTACATAATACACATGTCTAATTTATTTAAAATTTTATGTCATAATCATTGAGTTCATATCAAAATATAAAATGAATGGATTATTAAACAAGAATTCTCATTTGATATACTACCTCAAATGTCCTCAAATATGTGTTAAGGAGGTCACATGACTACTAATAAACTTTTTTTCTTGACCATGTATTCTTGTATATTTTACATTTATAATTCTCATTTTTTATAAAAATAAAAATTATTATCAATAATGATGTGTTTGTATGTGTGTTTAAAAGGTCATGTGGATACTATTAAACTTTTAATCTTGACCATCTTATACATGCTTATATGATCTATGAGAATTTATAATATTTATTTTTCACAAAATAAATAATTCTTATATTTAAAAATGTGTTGAGCAAAATCAAACTTAAGTCCTCTCTTACCATTTTAACTCAACACATGTTACTACCTTAGCTAGTATAGAACGTCTACAATGAATCTTGTGTGTGTGAATGTGTTCTACAGAAATCGAAATTAAATCTTTATGTTACTACCTTAGCTAGTATAGAACGTCTACAATGAATCTTGTGTGTGTGAATGTGTTCTACAGAAATCAAAATTAAATCCTTTCCTATAAGCTTAACATATGTTACCAGGTGAGGTAGTATAGAATGTTTACAATGAATCCTCTGTGTATGTGCAATAAAGACAATATATAATTGTAGAACCTCTTTTCTGTCCGAGGACAGAAAAGAAGAAGGGACAAAGGGGGAGGGGATAGAAGGGATAAGACAAAGTCAGTAGGCTACCCTTCCAAAAGCGAAAAAGGTGTCAGGAAAAGTAACCTGGGAATCGCAGCCTGGCAGCTTTGCACTCCCCAAACGCACCTCAAGCAAAGGCGGCCGAGAAGAGGAGTTGTGCGCCCCAGGTCAGGTCACTTCGTCCTACCATCCCGTCGGAAAGCAGGGAGCATGGAGGACATACCTGCCACGATAATCAGAAAAAGAAAGAGTGATCACCACCGCATTAATGACATGGTCGTCACATTAATGAAGAAAGACCCCTTTGAGGGCATCGCAGCATTAATAGACCTAGGGAAGAACCACTGCATTAATGGTGAAAGATCTCCATGGGAGATCCTTATGATGGTGAACGAGCCTATAAAAGGCCTCAAGCTCGAAAGAAGAAGGGTCGAAAAATTCTGATCTCAAGAGTGGTCGAAGTTTTATCTCAAGAACCCTTAAGAGAACTTTAGATTGAGCAAGTAGGGAGAGAGTAAGAGTCAAAAAGAGTCTTCAGAAGAAAAATCCTGAGGAAGGAAGGAAAGAAGATGCTTGTCCATCTTTCAACAGGAAGCATAAAGATAATCTATGATATCAGGTATAGTCACTAGGATTCCCCATTGGGCATGCAAGTTTAAGTTACATTCAGTAAACACATTTCTATATTAAATAGCCTAGGAACACACTACAGTCTGCACAGGCCAATTCCGAATTAGCCTCACATAACTAAAACTGAGATTGACCAAGAGTTGACACTCTTCGGTCGGACTTAAACCTCCCACACTCAAGTCACACACTCACTAAGTGTCATTCGACATATTAGCCTAACTAACACCTAGTCGGCATCACCACTTGGTCGAGTCGGTCTCAGCCCCTTCCATCATCTAACCTTAAGCCTTAGAATTACGTGAATTTTGACTTCTCCATTGTAGTAGGAGATACGTAGGAGCAAGAGGTGACTCTTGTCAAATTCATCTAAAAACCCAAAATATCCTTTACTTACCCTCTGCAAATGTCATTCATTTCAAGAAAGATGAAAACTATAGTGTAAGAGTCACGTCGTATGTCATGCATCTAATTAGGATAATTATCCTTAGATAGATGTGATGGGATACCTGGTGATCCCAACGCATAACCGACTTTCGGACTCATACTTTGATTCCCATACCAACCTTATCCAACTAATAGGTTTCTTGGCATTTACCATAAAAACGCCGGTGGTGACTCCATTCCGAGTTCCTTTCCCCGAAAGGGACTTAGATTCCACTCATCCATACCTTGCCGACATCGTCACGGCCTCCGGTTGCAACAATAATGTCAACAATCATCGTGTTTTCATGACATAAAAAAGAAATTCAACAATAATATTGATGTTTTTAAATCTTCTCCTTTTTAAAATAATTTTTGTATGTTGCTTAAATTTTACATTATTTTTCACTTTTCCGTTAAAATAAAATCAGAATTAATGCATACGATAATTTATTTTTTAATTTTATTTAAATACTTTTACATCCGTCATTTTTAGGAATATTTATTGTAAAAATGTTACTAAACATTTATTTAATATAAAATTTTACTAAGATCATTCTATGATATGATTTAGATATAATATTTATTAAAATATTACAAAAATTAATAAATAATATTTTATAACATTTTTTAAATGTCAAAAATCATTTATGTTGTAGTGAAAAAAAACAAATATGTAGATAATATACTATTTTTTCAGTTAAAATTTGATGTGCTGCATTTTAAATGCCTCTTCCATTGAAAAGAATTCGGAATACTCAAATTTCATAAATAATTTTAAAGAACAAAATGTAAAAATTTAATTTGTATTTAAAAATACTTTTGGATGAACTAACTTAATTGAATAAAAAAGAATTTTAAAATATATGTATAGACAATTTTTAAAATTTTCAATGATCTCATACTTTAATAAAAAAAACTTAAAAGTAAAATAAAAACTTCAATTTTCTTGCACTTCATTGGCATGAAATAGTAAAAAAAAAAAAAAACCGATGGAGAGAAGAAAAAAACCTAGTGAGAAATAAAAAAAAAAGTGAATTATGTTTAGTAAAAGAGGTGATATTGAGGAGAGAAATAAAAAAAATGTGGATACATTTTTTCTCTTTAAAACAGCTAAAATATAACAATAATCAATTAAAAATGTGACATTTTGCGGCAAATTTTTTGTAATAATTAAAAATGGACACAAATTTTAATTTTATGTTTTAAACATTTATCGACCATTTTAAATATTTATTAACAATTTAAAATTTTCTAAAATTGTTATAACTGATTAAAGTTAAATTTAATTGATTAAAATTATGATAAAATTGATTAAATTTTTTATTTAATTGATTAAATAAAAAATTCAACCGGTTGAATTAAAACTTCAATCTATTAAAATTTTTATTTAATTGATTAAATTTTATTTAAAATTTAACTTTTTAATATTTTAAATTAAATACTATTGTTTTAATTTTATTTTTATTATTTTTCATTCACTTTATTTTTTTTATCTATTTTTCTCCTTGCTAGTAAAGTTATCTTAAAGTCAAATTTATTTAATACAAAGTTTTCGACAAAGTAAAAATTAGATAAATATTCCGAAAAAAAAAGACATATATTCCGCTGCATATTTAATTGCAGAAAATGTGATTACTCGTACTGACAGTCAAACAAATATTTGGTACAGGCACTACTTTGGCAATATACGGAGCAAAGAACATAAAATCATATGTGCACTGCACATGACCATTTTGATTTTGTGTGGTCGAGGCTCGCAGCTTCGCAGAGGGACCATTTCCCTACGTTGTACTTTGCTGTTGATTTCGAGAATTAACATATCTAAGATGGAAAAAATATTATAAATATAAATATATATATATATAATATTATAATAATCGTAAAAAAATTTACCTAAATAATTATCCCAAAATATTTACGCAGATATTTATCTTTTAAATATAAAAATAGACTTTTCAAAACATGTTTTTTTGATTTATAAATAATTATTTGTCCTAATTCAAATTGGGTAATGAAATTGAAAATTTTTAAAAGAAGGCAGGTTATCTTAGATTTTAAAATGAGATAATATAAATAACTCACATTAACTATTATATCATTTAATAATTTTATATATAAAAAAATTTATTTATCTAATTGTTAGATTAAAATAATTTTTTATTTAGATAAAAATAATTTTTTTATATAAATTATATATACAATTTTTTATTTATATAGGTTATATATTCAAATATATACATATGAGGGATAGATCAAGTTACTTCAAAACTAACTTTAACAAATGACAACTATATATATATATATATATGGTTCTAAAAGAATCAATTGTCAATGCTAATCTTCAAATACCCAAATTACAATTGGATACTTAAATTATTATTATATGTAGTAAGTGTGTCGGAAGAACCAAAATACATGATTGAAGACCTTTAAAGAATCAATTGTCAATGCTAATCTTCAAATACCCAAATTATAATTGGATACTTAAATTATTATTATATGTAGTAAGTGTGTCGGAAGAATCAAAATACATGATTGAAGACCTGTTAAAGTACAACCATCTTTTTCCTAAGAAAGAAGGTCATGTGATATTTGGATATCATATTAGAGATTATTGGAGTAGGTAAAGTTGATAAACCTACAACACTTTAATAGAAAATATTTTATAAAAATAATAATTTGTTTAGCATTAGGAAATTATATCATAAAAGATATAGTCAAGAAGTGAGTTAGACATAATGGATAAGTCTTGTATTATGTTATGAGTTTCATGTTGAGTAGAAAATGAAGTTTGATGTTGTACTTGAGCTAATAGACTCTTTCCCCCTAATAGATTAGTCTTTTAAGTTGTACCCTTCTCTTGTACTTAAGTACTAACATATTACTTGATTTATTTATATGGTTCATGACTTGTCTATGTATGTTCTATACTTGTACCCTTCTCTTGTACTTAAGTACTAACATATTACTTTATTTATTTATATGGTTCATGACTTGTCTATGTATGTTATATACTTGTCTTTTATTTTTTATGTGTTTGACATGTTTTAGATGCATTTTATATGCTATTGCATAAACACCTAGTACATGAAATTGTTGCTACACATTGTTGTTTTTGCTTATGACGGTTTTGGCATATGATGGTTTTGGCATCTTTATTGGATACCACAATATATCTAGATTTGTTTGTATCTTTTTGGTTGGTGCTTCGTCTAGTTATTTGAATATTTGGCTATATTTCTAGCTAGGCACCTTAATCAAATAGTTTTCTTATGTGTATTGAAACTTGTGTCTTTATCCATCTTGATTAATATTATACTTGTATAATTTGTTGTTTTTTTTGCTATAATATTAGATATTTTTATTATATTTTTCATTGAGCATCTTCATCCGTTGTCGTGTTCTTATCTTTATGACTAATGACATTGATGTGATTTGGTAAATGTTTAAGGAAAAATGTACTCTTTCACAGTAGTAATAAGAACGTGAGTTTAGGTATTGTACCCAAAATACTAATATGTCTGTTTCTAAGAATTCTTTATGTAGTTTAGACAATCAATTTTGGAGGAGATTTGTATAGAGAAAAGAATAAAAGAAACAAATAAAACAGAAAAAGTAAGAGAAAAGATGAGAAGAATTGATTATAGGCTTTTTGAATTAAGGGTTTTTGTTCCGTTTACGTTTTTCTCCCTCAACCTTAGTCTCATGCAACTTTCTTATCCTACTTCCTTGCGTTACTAATTTTACTTCTTAATTTTACTAGAGAACCTTGGTTCAGTATCCATAATATATTTACCTTAATATGACTCTTATTTAATCATCTAAAAACACATTTAAGCAAGCTTTAGGTTCATAAAAGCTAGTCAAATCAGAAGTCTAGAAAAAAAAAGAGGTTAGTTATGTAGTTTCCCTAAACCCAATTATCTTATAGTTTACCATCTAAATATGGTACGATCGCCACTAACTAGTTGATTAAACATGCAAGGGTGATTAACTTCTCACAAGAATATTCAAAGCGATAAGATAATTTAAGCAATAAAAGACAAGAAACAAAAAATTACATTTAAAAGAATAGTAAAGAGTTTTAAGAACAAACTACACCATAACCCCTAAAAATATTTAGCTACTCATGTACATGATAAAAGACAAGAAAACTAAAAATGAACATAAACAAACAAAGAAGGAAAGCCAAAAAAATCGTAGAGGTTGGGAGTTTCTCTCCTCCATTCTATATTGTGTTTTTTAGCCTTACCAATGCTTTAGGTGCCTTTTAGGGAGCCTCGGAATCGAGAAAAACATTGGAAGGATAGAAATAATTAATTGTGGAGTGTTCGGGAGTTATGGGATGCAATGACATGTGTCAAGATTCCCCTTTCTATTCTCTTGTTGTTCCTTTTTTATATTATGCAAAGTGGGTCTCTCTAGTGGGTTTGTTTTTTTGGACTAAAAATCTCAATTTTTATTATTTTTTTCATTTTTTTGCTTGTGTATCTATATTGCATTAAACTCAAGAAAAAATGAATTATGTGATATATGTAAAAATATTAAGAATTGTACCAAAAAAAAAATATCGCATTAATATACAAAATATCAATTTTATCAAACATGAATTGTATTTCGATGTTATATACACTATGGTTGTTCTTACTTTGGTTACCTTTAATTTTGCTAAAATATATGATTTTTTTATTTAATCTTATTGCTCTAATACCCTTTGTTCTAATATGTTAGAGATCTATATGCTTACTTAAGTGACATTACATTGTATTGTTTTTTAAACACCATATTAATTGTTATGATTGTCGCAACCTAAATTGTGACGTGGCGCGTGATGGTTCAAAATGGGCCGAAACAGTCCTAGCCACAGGATGGCCGAGACCGACTCGGCCATTGGGAGTCATCATCGACGTTTTTTCAACGCCAGGAAACCTAGGGGAAAGGCTGGTTTGAGAATCAGAGTTGGGTTCGGGAGTTGGTTACACATTGGAAACACGGGGTGTCCCAACAAGTCTATCACCTGATAGTTACCCTAGGCTAGTTGTAAGGTTGTAGAGATGATGCTTAGGTTTGGGTCCTGTAAAGGTCACAGAGGGTCAGGGGAAGGAGTAAGTGTTTTTTTTTTTTTTTATTTATGACTTGATAGGAGTGTACCTCCTGTGCCTCCTGTGCCTATGTACCTCGGCTTTAGAGAAATCAAAGTCCATGTGGTTCTGGTTGGGTTACTAGTCAGGAAAGGGTGCAGCCGGTCAGTATTAGCTTGGCTGTGTTTAGGTCGAGATGAATTCGGCCTTGGCGAGAGAAAGTTTCAAGAGGATGGTTGGCCCACATGGGGTCGAGATGAACTCGACCCTAGCAATGGAGGATGTCAAACGGTGAGGCCGTTTCGTCCTGGCCAAGGGAGGCCGAGGCGAATTCGGCCTCGGCAAGAGGGAGGCCTGGGAGGAAGGGAGTTGGGAGATTTGGCTTTGGTTTCGTAGAGAGGGAAGGAACTACCTGAGTCTTCGCCTAAGGGAAATATTTATACATTTACTTACTAACTTGGTATTCGAAGGAGTCCGGTGTCTTCTTTCTTCCGTCCAGTACTCCTTCTCTCCTTCCAGTTTGCCCTGGTCTTTCCATCTGGCTAGTGTTGTGCTATCGTCAGCTTTTGTTTTCTCACAGTTTCAGAATTTCTACTCTTTCTTTTCTAGAGTTTCTGCTCTCCATTTCTGACCCTTTGCACTTCGACTTGAGGCCTTTTATAGGCTTTGTGTCACTTCTCCATAATCCCACAATTCATGGTTCCACTCCTCCATGATCCCATGACTCCCTCTTCGTCATCATGAGTGGCTGACTCCACTATTTCTACGATCCCCTCTTTGACGCGAGTCATGGCGGGTCCCACAGAGACGTGCTGAAGACTTTGTCCCAGACAGTTTTAAGGTGCTACAATGATTATCTCTTATGATTAATAGATATCACAATTTGATGTATTTCAGTTGTGTTTATGGTATCTTCTATTACAATAATAATTATTATTTATACTTAATCATGGATATTTTGATTACTTGTATTTTGCTTATGTTTCATTATAAGATTTTAAAATATATGTTAAAATATTTTTAATTTAAGAAGTTATTATTCACTCACTCGATATTTTTATAAAATATATAATTAATTTAAATTAATTATTTTTTTTATTAAAAATAGTAATTAAAAACAAAAATCATGAGATAAATTATGTTTGTGTGTGTTTAACAATATATTTTATAAACTAATTTTATAAACAAGAATAAAATAATAAAATTTTAATTATATTTTAGTATATATATATATATATATATATATATATATATATATATATATATATATATATATATATATATATATATATATATATATATATATATATATATATATAAGTATTGAAATTTTTAACAATAACATTTAATTTAATAATATATTTTTAATATAAATAAATTAATTGAAAATATTGTATGTTTAAAATACATATATTAAAATTACATTTATTAAATTAAATTAATATATTATATTTAATAAATATAATATTTAATAAATATAATATTTAATAATATTCTTGAAATGAACTATATATTAAATTTAATAAATACACTATTTAGTACTATATAAGCAAAATATCAATTTACTGCAATATTTTATAAATATAATATTAATAACATAAATTAAAAACTATTTTAATACTTATACTTAATTTTGTTTTACTTATATATAAATTATTTTAAATTTTATTGTTTTAAAATATATTTTATGAAAATAATAATAATTAAAAATAAAAATTAAATATATAAATGTATAATTCATAATCACTTTTTCAAATAATATTTTAGAAAATAAATTAAGAAATAAATTGTTATATATATATAATAAAATATGTCCAATTGAATAAAATATTTAAAATAAATTTTATAAATATTTTTTATAAATAAAAATCAAAATTTTAAAATATATATTATATAGTAAAGTGAATATAATAGTATTTATTAAGAGAATAAAATATATTTTAACACAAAAGACGGGAGTGATATAATATTTATATAATAAATGTTTTGATAATAAACAACGTAAGCTAATGAAATTTTAGCAAAATTTTTTTAAAATAAGTAAAATCTCATATAGTTGAGTTTATTAGAGAAAAAAAATATAATTTTTACTCTCTAATAAAGAAAAAATAATTTCTTCTAAAATATATTATGTTCACATCAATACAGTGTGCTATAATTAACAAATAATTTTATTTTTTAAATATGTGGTCAATTTAATTTTTAAATTCGTGAATATGGAAGAATGGCAAATAATTATTGAGATATCAACTTCATTAAATAGTTCTTTGAAACGTTAGGTTATGGATCTCGATTGAAAATACTGAGTTCAAAAAACATAATATTTGTTGGCACAGTAAAAAATGTGTTTACTTTATATATCAATACAGATTATTTTAGAAAGATAAGATCATTAAAAAAAATATTACATGCAATACGTTTTTATTTTATATTTATTTTTTTAGGTTATATAATGCTTTTTATTGAAAGGCTGTATCACAAATATTTTAGGAGTTTTATTTAAACCTTATTTTAGCATAAAGGAAGAACTTTAAAAAAAAATCTCATAGACCCAATACAGTTTAATAGACATGTGTGATTTAATTATAAATTATTATTGATATAATTTTAAAATATATATTAAAAATTAATAAATTTATATTCATATAGAGTTGAGTAGAAATAAAATTATTTTATATTATTATGTATAATTTATTTTTTAATATATATATATATATATATATATATATATATATATTATTGATAATTTAAAAAAAATAGAATAATCATAAATAACTCACATTTTACTTTAAAAAAACTAACGCAACATTTGAAAAATCGTTTCCTTTGAGTATATCTGATTAAGATAAAGATGGAAGGATGCTCGCTCCGGTGTATAGCATTGCATATTTATGGTAGGTAGCACTATTTATTTATTTATTTTATGAGTTAAATTATTCATACAATATTTTTATAATATAATCTTTTTTATTATATTGATTATTTTAATTTAAATTTTTATTAAAAATATTAATAATACGAATAATTGTTGGTAAAACTCATAAAACTGTCATTTTTATCAAATCTCTTTATAAATTAAACTTTTTAAAGCAATATTTGTTTTTAAAATATGCTACCATTAATAAATAGCAGCATTGTTTTTTATACAAACTTATTATACTGATTCAATTTCTGTTGATTGGTTAGTAGGGTTACTCTTTCGGATTTTTTCACAATTTAACACAACCCCAAAAAGGCAATAAAATCGGACATATTTTTCACTCATGTCTTGTTATGTCATTTCGAAAGGCTTCTCTTCCTGTATTGTACTCTTTTGTTGTGACTTATCTTCCTATATATAACTAGCCTCTTCCATCTCTTTGCGCAAAACACCATTTCTCGGTTGAAACTCGCACACCAGAGAGAGAGAAAAGAGAGAGAATGTCAGCCTCTTACTGCGTGAAGGAGAGAAAGGCATGCGTGAGATGGGTTGAGAAATATTTCAAAGATTGCCTTTGCAATTTGAAAGATGAAATCTCGTTTGGTTTCGGGCTTTCAAGTCTAGTATTCTGGGGAATAGCTGAAATTCCTCAGATAATAACCATTTTTCATACTAAGAAAACTCATGGAGTATCCCTTATCTTTCTCCTCACTTGGGTCGCTGGGTTCGTCAACTTTATTTTTTTATTTTTTTTTAAATTTCTTTCCATTCACATGACTTAATATTTAATGCACTAGTACAAGAGAAATTATTAGGTGGTATGAACCACCACGTTATTATTGTCCCAACTAATCTCGACATAGTCCTATATATCTGAGACCTAATTTTTCAACTTCCTATTTTTTTTAACGAAATCTTTTGGCTCATGCACGTTCACTAAAATAAAATAGGCACTGATATAATTAGAATAATTTAAAATTATTTTGGTTTTGATGCAGGGATATCTGCAATTTGATGGGTTGCCTTCTTGAACCAGCTACTGTGAGTAATTCTGAACCATATGAACTGTAATAGTAGTATTTGTTTGGGCATGGTGGTCCCATGAGAGTGGCCTTGGTCTCTTTGTTATCATAACCTTCTCTACTATCTTCCAAGTTTTCTTTATTCAATTCTTTCATTATTTAATTTCTTTTTTTAACTTCATGCTATTGTTAATTACTTCTCTTTTGCCTTTTCGTTTTTCTTCTTTTTTATGGAATGATGAATTTCGGTGGACATGCAGTTGCCAACACAGTATTACACAGCTCTGGTAATTAATTGCAAACGCCAATTTCTGCCTGTTTCTTATTTTTGTTCGTACAAAATCAATAGTTTTGTCTTTGTTCGTGATTTTAGAATCCTTTGTAGTAAAATCACATGATAACAAGTCATCTCATTATTCAATTCTCTTTTACCTAATTTTGGAAACAATAATTCATTACACAAACGGGAAATTAATATGCTGATTTGGTTCTAGAGTGATAGGCAAAATGTTTTACGTATCCTATTCAATTATATAAATTAATTGAGACCAAAATTATTCAAAATCAAATAATAATTTCTCGTTAACTAGTCTAAGGTTTGAGAGAATTCTAAGGTTAGATTCGGATATTGCATGCGTGTCAGCTGTTCGGTCGCAAGCCAACAATGCTGGCTACACTTGGTTGGTAGTGTGGTCTGGGACAGCCCATTAATACTGCCAAATTGGCCTTTAACATACATTCCTTTTTTAGAAAAAAGATTCTCATTTGCTCTCTCTCCTTTTTTATGAGATGATTTTATATTTTACAAGATAAATAGGTAGTTTATTTTCTTTATCTTTTTACTCGACTTACTAAAATCCAAAGTTCAATATAAAATAGAAATTATTTGATATTTTTATTTTTCTCAACTTAAAAGAGATGATTATAGACAGCACAAAGAGAGAAACAAGATAACGGGGTAATATGTTTGATTCACTATAAGAATTTTTTATTTTACTATTAATTTTAGTTACCATTTAAATTAGTAGTTAATAGCTAATTAACTATTAATTAACTAAAATATTATTATTTTTAGTTAAATTGAAGTTATATTCATTTATACTTCTTATTATTACAAATTACCTAGGAAATAACTACAAATTTCAAAAAATTTACTACAAATTAACTATGATTATTTTTTAAGCTAATTTGCTACTTATTTCATGCTACCATTCAATATTATAGTAATTTTGTAGTTAATTATTTTTACTAGAAATTAGCTACAAAATAACTATTGATTTTAAAATTAGCCACAAAATTATTTTGTAGCAAATTTTAAATTTTCTAGTAATGATTCTTTTTTTATAAGTTAGAGAAAAAAACTAACAAACCACTAATAGAATATATAGACAAAAAAATACGTAAAGAAACAATTAGGGTCGTTTGTTATGCATTGCAGGAGTAAGAAATCTTTAGGTAGTGAGTATCTACACTAAGAACTCAAATCATTAGTGTGCTCCCCTCCTCTTTAGAGGGATAGATTATATGCTGCCGGTCTAATGAAATGGATCCAGAGCAACTGAATCGATTGTCAATGGGATAAAGACCATTATTAAATGTGAGGTGTGGTTGGTGGGCTATTAATAGTAGCCGGTAACAATGAAAATGTTTAGGATTTTATTGTTACACTCTTCTCATTTCTTAATTAAATGCATTATTCTTTTCTATTTTTTTATATATAAATATTTAAATAATTTTTTTTCTTTTTCAAATAGTATTCCTTGCTTGTTTCTTCGTACTCTTCATGTAGTTTCATTGTGCTCCTTCACTCTTCTCCCTCT
This sequence comes from Mucuna pruriens, assembly GCA_025330945.1. NCBI lineage: Eukaryota > Viridiplantae > Streptophyta > Magnoliopsida > Fabales > Fabaceae > Mucuna > Mucuna pruriens. Next base: position 563,541 of record JAENHJ010000004.1, on the reverse strand, counting down.
CATTTTTCTTTTATGAAACATTTTTTCAAAAACACCTCATGAAAAATAGAGAATCACACAACACAAAATTTATCAATCCAGCCAACGATTAAGATGTCAATATCAGCAAATAGAATAAACAAATCTAATTAGAAGTTACTACATTATGATAACTTCCTCCCCGGCCTTGTATTCCAGAAAATCGACTCACTCCCTGTGCTCAAAGCTCAACTCGCTGTACAATGTTTCACATCCATTGCTCCTCACCATCACAACACGTCAGCTTTTGTTTCACGACTTCTCACACACCCTTAGCAATAGAAAAAATAGGACAAGGGAATTTAGAAACTTTCATTCCATGAGAAGAGAAACGGATGGGGGAAGTACAGTGAAACCTTAAGTGGGAGAGTATGGTGAAATCAGAAGAGAGTGCAGTGAAATGAGATGAATGAGGACTGGTGTTTAAAAAAGAAAAAAAAAGTTATTTAAATAATTTTACAAAAAAATAGTATGTTTAATAAAGGCTAACAGAAAGAAAAAAGAGATAAATAATAAGATAAGAAAGATAGATATTGAATAGAAAAATTTTATTTCTTACTTTTGTTTTTCATATATTCAGATAATTAGCTAACAACCTTCTAACTAACAAACAAACATATAACCACTAACTGAATTATTTACAACACTTCTTAATTCAGATTAGCAATACACTATACTCTTATCATATCTCTAATCATCTTGAATTGGTTACCCTTAAGAGGCTATGTTAAAATATTAGTCACATGTTCATTAGTACTACAATATTTCAACTCTAACTTCCTTTTACTCACTTTATCTTTGAGAAAGTAAAATCTTGTCTTAATTTGTTTACTTCTTCCATGAGCAACGAGATGTTTAGTCAAACTTATACCTAACTTATTGTCTATTAGCATCTTCATAGGCTCTTTTCTCCTAATCTTCATTTTTAACATCAAGTTCTCAAGGCACAAGGCTCGACAAGCTCCTATTAAGGTTGTAATGTATTTAGCCTGACATGAAGACAATGTCATCATTGACTATTTCTTATAACACCATGAAATAGGTGCTCAACACATCATAAACATATATCCTACTATACTTTTTTTGACACTTTTATCACAACATCAATCAAAGTCACAATAGCCAAATATTTTATCAGAAACATTTCTACCATATTTTGAGAACAATAACCTATAGTCTAAAGTGTGCTTCACATATCTCAATATCTATAAATCTACAAATAATCTTTACTCCAGAAGCTATGTCAGGCCTGCCCACAATTTATTTGTACAAGGTTACATCAATTGACTTATCACTTCCTTCCTTCTCCAACTTTGTACTAAATCAACTAGTGTTTGGGCATAATTACAACCCAACATGTGAAATATTTTCAATATGTCGATTGCATACCTCTTTTGATGCATGAAAATACCATAACTTGAAGTGACAAATTCCATCCCCAAAAAATAGGATAGCAATCACAAATCTGTCATCTCAAACTTCATCGTTATTCTCTTTTTAAACTCATCAATATTTGTTGTATTGCTCCCAATAACCAATAGGTCATCTACATACAAGCATACAATCATTAAATCACTTGCAATAACTCTCACATAAACTTCATATTCTGTTGTACACTTGTTGAAATTCAATTGAAAAGGAAGCAATCTATTCTTCTATTCCAAGTCTAAGGGGCTTCTTTTAGCCCATATAAACACTTCTTCAATTGTACACCTTGTTTTCATGTTCTGTGACTTCAAAACTAGGAGGTTTACACACATAAACTTCTTCCTCTAGTGACTCATTTAGAAATATTGACTTTACATCAAGTTGATGTAATGACCAACCTCTAAAAATGGTTGCAACATCACTAGTGTGATGGTTTCAATTCTTACCACAGGTGCAAACACTTCATTGTAATTCAAACAAGCCTTTTGCTAGAATCCTTTTGCTAGAACCATAAATCCTTGTATTTTGCAACTTCTCCAATTAGTTTTACCTTCACTTTATAGATTCATTTTACTCCAATAGACTTTTTGTTGTGAGGTAATGTGACCAACTCCCACATATGGTTCTTCTCTGTAACCCTCAATTTTTCTTTCATTGTTGTCTTCCATTCAAGTTCTTTGATTACTTGCTCAAAAGACATTGGTTCTATTTTAGCCAATAGAGCTAAATGCATCATGTCCCTTTTTTCAATCAATACAAAGTTAGGAATAAATGTATAATCTGCAAACCTCTTAGGTGATTGTTTAGTTCTCTAATGTCTATATGGCTAAATCTAAACTATTTCTGCACATTTTTCATTTGCATATCAAGTTAAATTGGTATAGTTACTTTATTACTTTCAGTTGTAGTCTCCCACCTCTAACCTTTGCTCTCATCTACAACAACATCATTGCTTATCACTATCTTTTTACTCATAAAGTTGTACAGTTTATATGCTTCAATTGAATCGTACCCAAGAAACATCATTGGTTTTCCCTTATCATCCAACTTCTATCTTCTTTCATAAGGTATATGTTTAAAGTAAATAGAACCAAATACTTGAAGATGGTTTACTGCAGGTTTTCTTCCTGACCAGCTTCCTCATGAGTCATATCATGTCGGCTCTTAATTGAACTTCTATTTAGAATATGTTATTATGGATAAAACTTCTCCCTAAAACTACTTTGGCATATTTTTACCTTTAAGCATACATTGAGCCATGTTCATCAAGGTTCAATTCCTTCTTTTAGCCTTTCATTATGTTAAGGAATATATGGAGCAATAACTTCATGAATTATTCCTTCCTTATCACAATAAGAGTGAATATCATGTGAAATGTATTCACCACCATCATCTGTTATAAGAACTTTGATGGATCAGCCACATTGTTTCTCCACCATTGCCTTGAACCTTTTAAACACCACAAATGCCTCTCCTTTTCTTTTAATCAAATAGACCCACAATTTCCTTGAAAAGTCATCAACAAAGGAAATGAAGTAGTGACTACCTCCAAGTGAAACTGACTTCATTGGACCACAAACATCTGAATAGACAACTTCTAGTAGTCCCTTTGTTTCTAGAATGTTGGACTTGAAAGAATTTCTTGTCTATTTTCTTATAAGGCACCCTTCACATAACTCCGTTGGTAGCTCTATAGAGGGAAAATCATGTTGCCATCCCTTTCTTTTTCAGTAGACTCAAGCTCCTAAAATGTCAAAGCCAATTTTGATCTTCCACAACAGTTGCAAGACAATGACTTTCACCAATTTGAATTCAAACTTCAAATGTTCTTTTCATTGATAATGGAGCCTCCAAATCTCTTGTTGTTATATACTTTCATCATATTATGCTCCATATTTATGACATATCCTTTCTCCAATAGTTGGCCAAGGCTTAACATATTGGTCTTCATTTGTAGCACATAAAGAACATTTGTTATGAATGACTATTGTCCATCTCTTCTATGAATCAAAACTTTACCTATCCTTTTAGTTGTAATTGTGCTATTAACAGAAAACTTCACCATTCTTTTAACTCTTTCATCAAGATTGACAAATCACCCCTTATTCTCAATCATGTGGTTTAAACACCTAGTGTCCAAATACTAGAAATCAGATTTGGTACAATCTGATGTTGTCACCATGAGAAGAACATGATCTAAATCAGAATCATCACTATCACCTTGTGCCATTTGCGCCTTCATCCTCCTTTTTTGCTTTCCTTAATTATTGTAACACTCATTTGCAAAGTGACCCAATTTTTGACATGCATAACACAATATATTCCTTTTATCAAATTTCTATTGCCCTCCTCTATTTTGATCAACTCCCTTCTTGCTAAATTTTTCATGACCTTCATTCTTCTTATTGTTGTCCCCACCAAAATTTTGATTTGAGACCTTTGGGCCTTCATTAGAATCTTTCAATTTGTTCTTCCATTTTCCCTTCTTGTTCTTGTTAGCCCCACCATTATTTCTCTGAGAGGCTTGTTCATGAGCTTGCAAAGCCTAAATCATATCATTTCTCTTAAAAAGTCTTTGCTCATGAGATTTAAGGGAATTTTACAGCTCCTCCACCCTTATCCTTTCAAGATCCTTTGATTCCTCAATTGTCAACTCAATATTGTCAAATCGAGGGGGTCAAAGTTCTTAAAATCTTGTCCACTATTTTTCTAACTTAAAAACTTCTCAACAGACGCCTTCATTGAGTTCACCAACATTTGAATTATGGTGAAGTAATATCCTATTGATTCTTGATCATTCATAGACAACAACTCATATTGTCTACAAAGGGATTGAAGCTTCGCTTTCTTGATTTTATCAACATCTCCATATGACTTGTTCAAAATATCTCAGATCTCCTCAACTAAATTGATTGAAGCTATCTTTTCAAAATTGGCAGAATCCACACATTGATAGATCAAGAAGAGAGGTTTGCAATCTTTCTTCTTGGAGTCATTGTAAATCGCCATCTGCACTTCTATACCACCTACCTCCACTTCTTGAATGTCATTTTTATAATTTCCAACACTTCTTGGAAACCAAATATGATACTTATTTTGATACACCATTGCTCAAAGTTCTTACCATCAAGGACTAGCATGTTGGTAGGAAAAGTCCCATTAAAACCAACCATGATTCACCCTTTGAATTTTCAAAATTCCACACCATAAAGATTCACAGATAGAAAACCCACACAGGAAAGGGCATACAACAGGAAGACTCAAGCTAGTACGTTTCACACACAGGTTCACAATTGATATAATTATGGATAGCACTTGTTATAACACACTCAAAAACAAGAAGAAAAGAGAGACAAATAACAAGATAAGAAATGTGGATACTGAATAGAAAAACTTTATTTCTCATTTATGTTTCTCACATATTCAGAAGCATTGTTTATAGTATATAGTTATAAGTAGTTAGCTAACAACTCACTAACTAACTGACTAACTAACATATAACCACTAACTGAATTATCTATAACATAATTATATTTTTTTTGTCCCTTATCTTATTGTAAAAATTCATTTTAATTATTTATATTTTAAAAAATTATTTTGATCTTTTAAATTTTAAATTTAAGTTAGTATCATCTTTCTAAAACAATGATTATTTTTTCTATTTTAGGATACAATTTTGTACTACTTTTTTATTGATTTAAAACGTAAAATTTGTTTATTAGATTCATCTACATGAACACTATGGAATTCAACTAATATTTGAGCAAAAACAGAGACATAAATAACGTAAAAATTATGTGAAAAGTAAGTTTTACAATCAACCAGAAAATTGAAAAATCTTAGATTATTTTTTACTCATTTTTAATGTCATTTTTATCTTGTTTATGTCCCTTTATGGTTTGAAAATTAGCTGAATTTCATAATTTTCATATAAATGAATCTAATAAGACAAGTTTCACATCTTGAATCAGTAAAAAAAAATCTTCAAAATCATGCTCCAAAATAAAAAAAAATGATCATTATTTCATATGGATGACATTAAATTAAATTTAAAATCATTAAATGACCAAAATAAATATTTTAGAAAATGAAGGATCAAAATAAATTTTTACTATAAGATAAAAAAAATCAAAAATATAATTGATTCTTTAGCAAATAAAAAAGTGTGTAAATAATAAAAGTCAAATGCAAAAATGCTTATTGGACTTAAGTTTGGAGTATATGGGAGGGCCTCCGTATCGTTTGAAACAGAAGAGGGTTAGGCTATTCTGACAAAAAAGAAAGTACGTTTGATATATAAGGGACTGTAAATAGCAAAAACCGAATGCATATATTTATTGGGCTGCAGTTTGGTGTAACTTGGGAGGGCCTCGATATAATTTGTAACAAAAGAGGTTTAGTATATTGTATGTCAATGGTGATTTAAATATTGAGTTTAATAGGTATATAGTGTAAAATTTTATATTATCAATAAGAAATCAAGTTGGGTTTGTATTTTTAGGGTGATTATAATAAATAGCATATAAAAAAATTTAAATATCCGTGTATTTTTTTTTTCATAGTGGAAGGTATATAAAATTTTCTCTAGTTAAAATTCACCACGTTTTGTATAAAATATATAACCTTCAACTTATGCAGTGTAAAGAGATTGGTTTATAATAAATCATAATTTTGATACAATGACTATGTTTGACAAAATTAATTAGAAGTTGAAAAGTTAGTTAGTAGCTGAAAACTGATTAAACAAATTTATTGTGTTATAAGTGTATAGTAAAATTATATAGTAAAGTAGTTAATAAATGTAATAACATAAATGAATATGTTTATAGAATATTTGTTTGTAAATATTAATTTAGTTTATTGATAAAAATATATTTTAGGTATTTATAATTTTTATTTTTATATTAATTTTAAACACTTAAAATATATATTTATAGATCAATTATTTTAAGTATATTTTTTATTTTTAATTCTTTTCATATTGTGTATTCTACTATTGAACTTGTACTCTATCTTAAAATATTTTTATTTAGATTAAAAATAAGGTAAAAATTACATACACTTAAGTAATCATTTTTTTATTATGTTAATTAGTGTTATCTTGAAGTATAACATTAGAAATAATAGAATAAAAATATAAATAGTGTAATGGTTAAAATAAATCATATAATATAAAAATAATAAAAAAATAAAATAAACTTATTATCTATCATTATTAATATCTTTAAGTAATAAAAAAAATAAAATATATATATAAAATTAATAAAATAAATATTATAAATAGCATAATGATTAAAATAAATAGTGTAATATGAAAGTTATATAAATACAATAATAAAATAAATTAAAATAAACTTATGCTGTATCATTATCAATATCTTGAATTATATTGTTAAAATAATAAAATAAAAATTATAATAGATAAATTAAATAATATAATAAAATTATATCTTATTTTAAAATAAAATCAGACCTTATTTAAAAATAAAAGAAGAACCTATTTAAAAATAAAATCTTACTTTATTTAAAAAGAATAAAAATAAAATTTAATAAATATTTTAAAGACAAAAGAAAAATAAATATAAAAAATTAAAAACTAACATTTTAAAAAATACTACTTAAAATATTGTCTACAAAAAATGCTTCAAGCCATTAAAAAAAATATTTACCAAACTAATAAAAAAAAAACTAGAAACTACTTGGAATGACTTGCTAAACATAACAATATCATTATGTAGTATTATCATGGAGGAATATATATTAAAATAATTTAATTATAATAATTATTTAAAAAGTCAAACTCTTTTAATTATAATATGACAATGAAATAATATATAATGAAAAAATGGCTGTAAATTAATATTAAATTTATATAACAAGTTGTTAGATTTGATTAGTTTAATCTTGTTCTAACATATATGAAAAATAAGAAAGTGTAATTTATTTTTCAAAATTTTAATAATTATAAAATATTTTGAAGTGACTAAAATTATATGGGCACTCTAGGATTAGCCTTGCCCCCACTCAGATTTTGGCTGTATAGTTATGTTTCATTATTATTATTCTTTTTACCTACCAAAATTGCGACGTTGATTTATTAACTAATGTGCAGTCTATGTTGTGATTAACAGCTTTACACAACCACCACGATCGTATTACTATTGCAAATCATATATTATGACTACGTCTACAAATGGTACAAACATCATCGGAAGGTCAACGACAAACGGGTACATTTCCAATTTCTTAGATTCCTTCTCATTAATCAAATATGAAATTCACACACTTTGTTCTTTTGTGTCAAATTAATTAATATCAAGTTTTTCCCCCAAACAAAAGAACACTATCACCCCCGATCTTCACTCACTTTTGAAGAATCATCATCATCTTCATACTTTATTATATCTTACAGGATCATGAAGAGGAGAAAAAACCATTGAAGCCACCGAAACCAAGTAACAAATCTGGAATTCCAATACCAAATCGCACACCCAAAGCAGCACCTAGACGGGAGTACTACTTTATGTACGCATGTAGTTTAATTCACCACAAGATTTATTTTAATTTTACAACTAATTTTAGTTATCATTTAAATTAGTAACTAAATATTAACTAATTAACTATTAATTAATTAAAATATTATTATTTTTAGTTAAATTTAAATTATATTCATTTATACTTTTTATTATTACAAATTAGTTAGAAAATAACTATAAATTTTAAAAATTTACTACAAATTAACTAAAATTATTTTTTAACTAATTTGCTACTTATTTCATACTACCATTAATATTATAGTAATTTTGTAGCTAATATTTTTACTAGAAATTAGTTACAAAATAACTATTGATTTTAAAATTAACCACAAAATTATTTGATAGTAAATTTTAAATTTTCTAGTAATGATCCCTTATAGTAATAATGTGGATCGAGAATGCTATCTTTTTTTTCTTAGTAATAAAAATAAGAATAAAATTTATTTACAATTTCATAATTATTTTTTTATTATTTTCTAATTACAAATAAAAATTTATCTCAATAATCAACATAGTAAATATTTACATTAAAGATAAGCATAATCCATAAGATAAAATTCTAATTTTGATTCGACAACCGTACAAAAAATATTTATAAAACTGCATCTTAGTTTTGTACTGAAATTAATAAAAGAAAACAGACTATTTTTTTTTATAAAAAAAATTAGACTATACATATGACAGTATAATTTTTACTGTTATTTAATTACAAATTATTATATATATATAGTAAATTAATTAAATTTTATCATAATTACCTTAAAAAGTATATCATGCTCTTAATTTGATTAATTGACAGTGAAAAAATATTTACCCTGACATATCCACTAAACTCTTAATAAAATTTTAGATAGGAATAAATGAATTAAAGTGATTTTTTTTCATTGAATTGAATTAAATTAATTGTGCAGGTCAGCAAGATCATTGGCTGGGAGTGGCACTCCACCCTGGGGCACCTACATGAGAGCTGTTAAAAGTGGCCCTTCAGCCATGGAATTGAACAACGACTGTTCTTCCGAGGATGAAGCATCTCCATCTTCCTCAAACAATTCTACAACCCAACCTAGGCCCATCCCTCGTTCTGTAGCTGTGAGTCTTTCACATTAATGTTTATTTCTAGTACAATTTTACTCTTCCACATTTGTGTCATCGCCTTATACTAATACATATATATGCTACTACGTTTGTCATATTGTGCACCGTTTCAGGGAAGTTATGGAACATTTCTAGCAGCATCTGCTAATTTGCCTCTCAAGGGCAATGCTTTGAGACAAGGATACTTAGGATTTAGTGGAAGAAAGCTTTTGCAGGTGGGACTTGCCAGTGGTACTGGTACCTTAATTAATTCACACTCATCATTTTCTAGTGTTGGATTTGCTTTGCGTTTGACTTAAATATGTTTTTATTTTTTAAATTTATATTAATTTTATTTTTCGTCACTTAAATTTAAAATTGTATTTTTTTAATCTTTACACTATAAAAAATAGTTAATTTTAATCCATCGTCTTATATCACAAACGAAATAAAAATCATTATTTACTATATTTATATTTAAAAATAAAAAATATTAGAAATTTTTTTTAAGATTAATGTTATTATTTTATTTTCGATTATATACGTAACAAATAATAATTTATACTTTGTTTATAATATAAGAACTAAAACTAACTAATTTTTTTAAGATAAAAACTAAAAAATATATTTTTAAATTTTAAAAAAATAAAATTGATTCAAATTTGAAAAATCAAAAAGCATATTTAAGTTTTATAGTTGATAATAACTTACTATGATCACAGGAGTACGAGAAACATAGTACATTTGGTCAATGGTTGGGATGGCTCATGGCTGCTATCTATATAGGTGGTCGGATTCCTCAAATATGGTTGAACGTAAGTGTCAAATTAAGCCATTAATTTGTTTTTGATCTTTTTCAGGTTTACCTATACCAATTTTGGTGTTTCATTATGTTTCTACCTATGCTTTGCTATTACTGATAAGCTGTTGTATCCTCAATTATTGATCAGATTAAAAGAGGCAGTGTAGAGGTAATACTCAATTAACCTTAATCTCTATTGCTTTCCAATTACGAATTACGCGTGCAAAGATTAACTAGTATTTCTACATTTTTATGTATTTATGCTTTCCCTTTTTATCAAACAGGGCTTAAATCCTTTCATGTTCGTCTTTGCATTAGTCGCTAATGTCACTTACGTGGGAAGGTTCAAATCTCCATCCCGTATTCATAAATTTGCATCCGATTATATTTATTAATTCTTCAAATTAAGTAAAATTAGTTAATGATTCTAACACTTGTTGATGCAGTATTCTTGTAAGAACTACAGAATTGGAAAGCATCAAAGCTAATATGCCATGGTTATTGGATGCCGTATTTTGCGTGGCATTGGACCTTTTCGTATCCTATACATGCAGATTGTTATTTTGATTGGGTTGATCTAACTATACGTTATATAGTATTGAAGAAAATAGAATTAGAACAAAAACCTTAATATGTCACAGATAATATCGCAGTACATCTACTATAGATACTTTCGAAGGAGAGAAGCAAATGATGGAAACTACGAAGAAGCCGGAAAAGCTGCTGCAGCTTGATTTTTGTGGCTGTGCTGTGTAACCGATTGATGTTGGATTGAAAAGTTAAAGGGAACCTTCCAAAAATTGAGCTACTATGTATCATGTATGATAAAGTTATATAGGGATTATGGGAAATTAGTACACCACTAGAATGTGCTTTAGTTGTGAAGACATGGTAGAGGTTGCTTTGAAATTGTTTTGTTGATCCAAGAACTGACAAAGCTTGTGGGAGACTATGACTTCCTCTCTATTCATCACAATTCTCAATTCAATAAAATATATGTTCAATCAATCACTACTTGATCTAAGGGATTGTAAAATATACTAGAAGATTCATTATTTATCCAATAACAAATAACGATTCACTTCAACTAATCCGTGTTTATAATTGAATAAATTAGTTAGATTTATACATGAATAAATTGGATGAGTAGTAAATAAATGAAGTCAATCGTTATTCATATTTAAGTGAGAGATCTTCTTTCATGTATAAAGTCAATTAATCACCACTTTATTTAACTAGTACAAGAAAAAAAATTACTTCCCAAATACCCAAACTACCCAACTGGGATAATTATATTCTATACAATAAAACAATACACACAGACATAGTTACCATATTAAATCTCAAAAAGTAAAATAAATAATAGAAAACTAAACACTACAAAAAAACTTCATGTTTAGCGACCGAATTGTTAAAAATCGATCGCTAAAGTTACATTTTGGTCGTTAAATGACTTAGTGACAGAATTAGTGATCGATTTTTTTTCGTTGGTGGCTAATTATAGTCAAAACTCAATCGCTAAATCGGTCGCTATTTTATTTTATTAAAATAATCCCGTGACTATTTTTTTATTTTTAATTATTTATATATTAAAAATCCGTCACTAATTCGGTCTCTATTTTTAATTTTTTAAATAATTCAATAACTAAATCGGTCGCTATTTTGATTTTTTATTTTAAATAATTTGGTAGTTAAATCAGTCGCTATTTTTTTTAAAAAAAAAATAATTAGGATGTGGTGGTAGATAGTTACGAGTTAAGGAAGGGGGAAAAAGAGAAGGAGAAAGGAGAGGAAAAGGAGGAGTGGGAGGGAGGGAAGGGATGAGAGAAAGGAGTGGAAAGAAGGTGGTGGTGGTGGTGGTGGTGGTGGTTAGGTGAGGGGGGAGGGAGGAGGGAGTAAGGGAGAAAGAAAAACAGTGGGAGAAAGGACAGGAAAGGGAGGGAAGGGATGAGAGAAAGGAGTGGAAGGAAGGTGGTGGTGATGGTTGTGGAGGAAGAGAGGAGAAGAGGAAGGAAGGGATAGGAAGCGATGGTGGTGGCAGAGGAGAGGAGGGAGTAGAGGGAAGGAGAGGAGGGATATTTAAATAAGGGAGGGAGAAGGAAAAAAGAGAGGGAAAAATTAGAGGGAAAAAAAATTCGAAAATTCAAAAATCGGTCGCTAAATTTTTTTAATTTTTTTTCGTTTTATTTTCGGTCGCTAATATATAATTTTTTTATTTTTTAAAATAGGTGGCTAAATTGATCGCTAATTTATTTTTTTATTTTTACTTTTTTATATTTAGAAATTCGGTCATTAATTCCGTCGCTAATATTTTTTATTTTTTCTTTTAAATTTCAATCGCTAAATCGGTCACTACGTTTTTTATCAATATTATTTTTTTAAAGTTCGGTTGCTAATTTTAGTTTCAGTCGCTAAATTGGTCATAATGTATTTTTTATTTTTCTATTCTTCTGAAACTCAGTCGCTATTTCGGTCGCTAATATATATTTTAATTTTGTTCGATCGTTAAATTGATCGCTATCTTTTTTAACAAAATCTTATTCAGTTGCAAATTCTGTCGCTATTTAGCAACTGTGGAAATCGGTCACTAATTTCGACTACTAAAAAATTTTTTTTTTTTAGTAAAAGTAGAAGCAAGATAGTTATATGTTAATTTAGTATTTATCAAAAGAAGTTTTCATCTAAACATAGTCTTTGATGATGTTAATAAATTTCATTTTTCTCATGTCATAGCATTTAACAGGATTAGGATTCTCTGCAATTAGCTAATTAGATTCTCTACAGCCTCTTTATCTATCTCTAAATTAACTTCATTTTTTTATCTTTTTCTTCATTTCTTCATTCTCTCTTCTTTTTTCTTCAGAAGCAGCCCTGAAGGAGAGGATCCATTTTACGGTTAACTTGTTTGATTCAGTACATAAAATTTTCGCACCAATCATTCTCATATTGAAATAATGATACAATAGTTAGGTTTAAATATATTTTTTTATATGTAATATATTATTTTTATTTTGGTCTATATAAAATTATTTTTTAAAATAATCCTTTAATTTTTTTATTTTAGTTCGTAGTATACTAGTTTTTTGTTTTTATCTTTATAATATATGAATAATTTTCTTTTAGTCACTATTATTTTTTTTTTCAAAAAGACTATCTCAAAATACACAAAATATTATAAGGATTAAATATACAAATAAAACCTAGTTTTAAATAGGCTAACAATAATAATTTACTTTTAAGAACAAAATTTATTTTATTTTGGTAAGAGAATACTAAGATATTAAATATACAAATATAATATTATATTAAATATTTAGTTATATATATAAAGATAAATAGACTAGTATTAGGTTTAATAGACTTTTTATAAGCTAAGAGATAACTTATTTAAATAAATAATTTTTTTCAAAAACTCAAACCTAGCCTTTTTGTTGAAGAGACTGGGCTAGGTTAGGCTTTAAAGAGACTAGGTCATGTGCCTCTATCATAAGCCTAACTTATTCTCATCCTTATTTGAAACTAAGAAAATTTCAAATAAATTTCTAAAATTTTCAATTATTTCATCGAAGTCTCTAAACTTAATCTCTTGTTGTCATTTAATTCTTAAACTACATTATTGTTATTTAAGTTCAATTTTTAAAAGTATAAACTAATGTGATTGATAGATTGCACTTTAAAGAACTTATCTAAAATTCTTGATATTAGAGACCAATATTACAAGATTATATAGTTTTAAGAACTAAAATAGTAGTTTACTCCTATTTAAACTTTATCATTCTTGGATTATTGTTTCAATAATGGAGAAAAGCTATATAGTGGAAAGTAAGGCTAGCAATGAACTAAACCAACTCGAACATAGTTCAATATTCAATTCAATAAATGACTCGTTAAATTTGATTTATAAACCAAATGAATTGGATTTGAGTTAAAAGTTGAGCTCATTATATACACAAGTTTAATTTGAGCTATGTATAGTTCAAGTCAATTAATTTATAAACCAGTTTGTATTTGTATATATATGCATATGAATATATATATATATATATATATATATATATATATATATATATATATATATATATATATATATATATATATATATATATATATATATTTCATATAATTATTTTTAATTAATTTAATATTAGTTTTATTTGTATACAATATGTAAAAATTATAATTTTAAAATAAATTGAGCTATTAAGTTGAATTGAGTTGTTTGTGAACTTAAATCAAGTTGAGTTCAAGCTAAAAAAAAAGTTTTTTTTACACTCGAGTCAAGTCAATCCTTATCAAATTGAAAATCGAACTGAGTTAAGCTCAACTTATTTTTAGCATTAAGAACATGTTTGATTCACTTTCTAGTTTTTTTAAATAATTTTATGTTATTCATTAATTATTTTCTCATCCAAAGTCTATGAAGTTGTATTTGGTAGAAAGGAAGAAAATAAAGTAGAGTGGAGAAAAATAGGTAAGAAATAAAGTAGAATTTAGATTATTTGGTAAGAAAGAAATAGAAGAATATATATATATTATGTAATAATTTTATGGATTGTATTAGATGAAAGTATTTAATTTAACAAAAACAAAAAAATAAATAATAAAAATATATGCAGTTTATTTATTTAATTAAAATAATTAATTTTTAAATGAATTATGATAATGAATAATCGGTTATGTTAATAAAAAATTTTATACTACCATAATTGATTATCAGAATCTAACAATCAATTATCGTATTACCATAATCAATTATCGGATGGTAATACAAAAATTCTGAATTTTATTCTATCATAATCAATTTCAGTAAAAAAAAAATATGGGATCTACGTCTTTTTATTTTTTTTATCTGGTAATTTTTTTTACCACCAAATAATTATGCTTGCTTTTTTTTTGGCCCTTTCTCCTCATTTCTTATGTACCAAAAGAAGGGTGAAAGTTTGAAAATTATTTTCAAAATAAGTATTTTAAGAAAGCAAAAAAACAAAAACAACTCGAAGATATTTTTCTTATTTTTTTATTATTTATTTGAGGCTGGTATGATGGAAGATAATACGAGAAATATGGTGGGAAGATGTTAAGTATACATCAGTGACGACAATGGATACAGGAGAACCGAGAAGAGGGCAGAGAAATACGCTGCAAGGAGCAGAGAAAAATAGAGTGAAACAAACGAGTTTTTTTAATTTATTTGAATTTTAAAAAACTAAAAACTATTTTTAAAATTAGTAACCAAACTGAACTACCCTCTTTAAATGTTTTTTTTTTTTTTACATCTTTATACACCCTGTTTAAATGTTTTGACAAATTTAAAGTGATATTGGCTGACAATAACTATGACTGTATAAATACAAAGATTTTACTTAAAGTATCTAATAAGCCCACAAATCACAACCAAAAAACAAAAGCCCACTAATCGAAAGTCCTAGATTATTTGTACTAAATTAAATTCGTGTAATTAATTTATCTTGAAAATTTATGATCACACACTAAATATTTTCTTTTAATTTGCCGAGACCTTACTCTTTAACATGAAGTCATCTATTAAATTCTCATTTTCCTTGCGACATTATATAGTAAAATTAAAATTATACATATTAAATAAAGAGACAACTCATATATGAGGTTTAGCACTTGTAATCGGAATGACTAATATTAAACGAAACCTAATTAAATACTAAATAGAACAAGATCTTACAAGTTATACTGGTGCTCATACTTGTAAGTACAAAAAGAAAATTAAAACAAATTTTAGATGATGGTGTTGATTTTGTTTTGTTATGTACAATCTTGGATTTGGGCATTTTCTTAGTTTGGGTCTTTAATGGGCATCAATTCAATCTATCAAAATATATTTACTCGTTTAGTTATATGTTTTGTTTTTTTTTATCTAAGAACTAATTTTATAACAATATTTAACATAAATTTTTAACCTAATCCAATTATTTTATTTTCACCTCTACTTAAACATGCTTTTTAAGAGCAAATTTAATTTAATTTGACCCATGGCAACCAAACATGCAAAATATTGCCAAAATCATGTGTAATTGTACGAAAGTGTGTTTGAAGGGCTGAAATATTGCTTTCCGAAAACACGCTGGTAAAACATCTTCGACGTTTCTCTGAAGCTAAATTTCACTTAAAAAATTGTAAATATAAATATATCAAACACTAATTATTGGATGCAACCTCATTTTCGTACAGTTTTTGTATATACGTACTCCAAGAATTCATTTTGTTTTATAATCAGATGAATGAAGGAAGGAAAAAGTTTCAACCATAACAAGCAATAATTAAGGAAGAAACACACAAATTAGGGGACAAGAAAATCAGAAGGATCTAAAAACCAAAATCCTAAAGCCATAATCGTCAACCACTCAATAAACTAAACCACATTATAGTAATAAGCATAGCGTGTGTTTTTTTTTTCTTTCCACCTTCAATAATTAGTGCATGCTTTTATCTCAATACTTTTTACAAAGATATAATATATTAACTAAAGTGCTAGCGCTTCAGTGATTCCTTTACTTGTTGCTAGCAATTGATTCTCGTTTAAATTACTAAACGAAGAGCCAAAGATATTAATTTCAACTTGAAAAAATTTTATTCCCGTAACAAAGTTAGAACAATCATGATAAATCTGGTCAAAACCTCCCAAAGTAATGTTTGGCTTTGGCTAGACCATAGGGTGATAGAGAAACTGTCACTCTCATTGGATTCACTTTGACAAGAAAAATATGCGAATACTATCCTTTTGCAGATCCTGATATCTAGCATTAGCAAACCATTCAATCAAGTTGATTGTACGTGATTGATACTTAACCCAATTCTTTTTTTAATTTTGGATACCTAATTAAATTTTTAAGTGAAAAATATAGAGAAAAAAAAATTGAAACCAATTATTCTACTCATACACTCTCACACAAAAAATCTATGGACCATCGATGTATACTATAATAAATTCCCATCACTTCGATTTCGCCCACAAGAATATGTAGGAAATAATTTCTGAATTATAACACGTTCGTATGTGCTTCACCAAAAGTAGTAGCCTCGACACTTCATTAATATACATACATATTATATAAATAGGGCAGTAAAAGGTAAAATAAACAAAAGTAGAAGATAATAAGAGGGATTGTTCCTAAATAAAAATAGGAGGACTTGACAAAGAAGAAAAACACGTTTAAGAATATGCAAAACCTTATGAATTCAATTTATTGTTTTGTTTGAGTGGTGTAAACAGTTCTACAATAAATTCAATTCATTGTTAATTGGTAACAAAAGTAAAAGAATTTCATAAGATATTTTTTTCAAAATATTTATATTAATTTTTCTCTTATCTCATTTTATTACATCACTTGTTTTATCTTATATTCTTTCTTTCTTTTTTCCTATATCTCGTTATTTTAAAAAAATGTATATATTTATTGTACAAATACAATTTCTCTTAAGATAAAAACATATGCACAAATTATGCCAAAAAGGTAAGTGTACGGAATGTTGCTGGCGGAACAATTACAAAGGAAAAAAGAGTTGAAACAACAAAAATGTGAGCTTAGCTACCATCAATTACAGTAACAAAATAGCTTTTAAATATTGTAAATGTGGTTAAATTTAGTTTTGGTCCTCTGAGAATATACTGATTAGTTTTAGTAATCATAAATTTTGAAATAATTTTTATTACTACTAAATAATAATCAGCGAATGATAATAGAAATTATTTTAAAATTATAAAGAACCAAAATCAATAAAAAAAAATTAAAAAAAAAAAAAAAAATTTCACCATATTTACATAATGAAAACAAATTTCATCCTAATAACTCTCTCTGCGCAATTAAGCCATGAAAAAACAAAAACGGAAAGGAAAAAAAGGTATATTTGATTTTTATTTATTTATAAAACTAAAAAAGAATAACCAAATGACTACGTCCGGTAGGCCTGAAGAGCGAAAGGTGTTTGGAGCAGATCATAGGGAGCCCACAAGGCATCCAAAGGGCAAGGCCTATTGGCGTCGAGCCTGGCCCACGGCTTCCCCTTCCCACTCCAATGCAGCAGGCTCACGGGCCCGGGATGCAAGTCCCGGCAAAGCCCGCGAAAATTATCCCCGCCGAGCCCGTGCTGGTTCCAGCGGTGCTCCACCGCCGCAATTCTCCCGGCGAACACCAGCAGAAACGGCGGCATCGACCCGAGCTCGTAGATCCGCATTCTCTTCTGCAGCTCCATCCACTCCTGGATCACCGTCGTGTAGTCTCCAGCGCGCCACCGGCGGAGGTCGACGACCATGACGCCTGTGTTGAAGTAGCACGGCCTCCTTCGATTCGCGAATGTGAGGGACAGTGAGGGGTTGGCCCAGAACGAGGGCGTGAAGTAGGCGGAGAAGTTCGCGGAGCAGTACTCCGGTGCGGCGAGGACGGCGTCGGCGCCGAGCGGCGTGGCGGCGAGCTTGGCAATGTCATCGACGAGGACCAAGTCGGAGTCGAGGTAAACAATTTTTGTAACGCAGTGTGGGAGAAGGTTCGCGAGGTAGCTTCGCGCGTAGTTGAGGGGGCAATCCAGTGCGGAGCGTATGGAGGTGGAGATGAGGCCCGAAACGGCGTCGTCGTCGAAGGCGTACATTCGGAAATTTAAATACGGGAAGGAGGTGCTTAGCGTTTCGTTGAGGGTTACGGCGGAAGAAGGCTTCGACGCGGCGGTGACGAAGTGAAAGATTATGTTTTCCGGGCACGATGTGTGTTGGAGCACGGAGAGGATTGCCGCCATGGAGCCTCGGAGGTACGCCACGTCGAGGGTCATTGCCACGTGGACTGCGTTGGCCGGGCACGTGTGGTTCGGGTGGTCGTGGATCGATTCACACGTGGGAGAGTTGTAGAATTTTGGAGCTTCTTTGTAACGTTGGGTGGTGCTGGAGGTTTGTGTTGAGAAGAGAAAGATGACACCCAAGAATGTGAAGAAGAAGGAAGGTGTGGTGGTAAGTGCCATCGGTGGCGTGTGTGATCGATGTGGGATTTGAGTATGACAGCCAGAGATATAAAACATTTGAAAACCAGAAAGAGATATAAAACATTTGTGTGGGGCTTTCGACTTTCAATGATTCACGTTGGTTAAAAAAATGAGCTGTCTCAAAGCCAAGTCTATAATCCTCAATTTTGTCTTTCAACTTGTTCTTTTATTTTTAGTAGTACTATTATAATTTAATAATATATTTGTTTGTTTCTCCCTTATTTCAAACTGAAGTAAATAGATGCTTTTGTAGTCTGTATCTCTCTTTCTCTTTCTTTCATTTTCATTGAAAAAACGAAATTATAAGTGTAAAGTCAATTATATTTGTTAAAATACTCGAGTTTAAACAGACGACATTATTTCATGGAGAAGCCACTCATGATAGGAAAATTCTTGTAGCCTAAAAAGTACATACAAAACCGTTGGAACGATCCACGTGGTTCGTCCGTATAAAATGTCCAGTAACCGTTTTGTTAGATCGGTAATGTCCCTACAGTAAACTTTACATAGTACAGTTCCATAAACATATATATTAATGAAACTGAAATAAATAGTCATTTTTATATTACTTTACAATTAAAACAAAAAAGTAATGATAGGTGGATTTATTGACACTTTCATTTTTTTTTTATCGCATTTACTCTTCTAAATCTTCTCTCAACATATACTAATTACATTAGGTGGTGATGGATATTTTTGTATTTTATGTTATTCAATTTCCCACGCGCCAATGAACTGATAAGTGAGAAATAACCCACATATAAGGTATGCACATATATTTTACTTTGTCATTGATTGGTCATGACACCACTTTTTCAAGCCCTCTTTCCGTTTAAATGAAAAATGCAGGTGCATTCTTTAATTTTTATGGACACAAGCAAATGCGATTGTAAATGATGTGAATATTAGCATTAGTATATAAGTTAAATAATTCATAACTAGTTAATTTCAAGTGAAATGCACAAGTTTTGCTATATTCAATTATGATAATTTATACTACTATTTAATTTAAGAAAGGAAAAATATTTTAATTAATAATTTAATCAACTGTTAATAATTAATTTCAAAAAAATCACAAAAAATATTTTATTAATATTTAATATAATATATTATTTCTATAATAAAATAATCAATTAGTGAAAAGAGATAAAATATCAATAATAATAATTAATTTAAATTATTTTTATGTAAGTTTGGCCGGTTAATATAATTGATTCATTGGGTTTCACTTTTGTCACGTCAAATATCAAATTATTTACACTTTTATCATTATGATTTATTGAAAATAATAATAAATGTAATCAATATTTATTGCAAATTATATTAAATCATGTTAGAAATTATTAAAGTTCAATATTCATCACCAATATATTGAAAATAAAAATAAAGTTAAATTGATTTGTAAATTCTTATATAGTACTAGAAAAATATAAAATAGTGATTGAATTTAGCTATCGAAATTTTTAAGTTTTTAATTAGTTTTTTATAATTAAAAATACTTTTAAAAAATCTTTATAATTTTAAAATTTTGTAATTAAATCCTCACACAAACTAACACTATTATAAATGAGTTAGTTTATACTAACGGGATAACGGGATATTGTAATATGTTAATTTATTTTTTTTATTATGTTGACATGGTGTCTTAACATACTAATTATTCTTTTATTTTGTTTTTTAAAGATTTCTAAATCTCTAATTTCATTTTTGAGCATAGTTAGGTAAATATACTTTGTTGCATACATAAAGAGAATAAGTTTTATCATCATAATTGATATTGTTTGCACAAAAAAAAGAACAAGAAAAAAAATAGAGACAAGGAATTAAAAAAAGGAGACGAGTTTGACTTCAAGTTTTATTCTATTATCTTATTTTTAGACAATTAGAAAAAGGGGAAGAAAAAATTTTCTTAAAACTTTGTACTCTTGTTATAGTATTTTATAATGAAAAAATAATAAATTTTCATACAATTATTGCTACTACTTTATAAACAACTAAGAATATATTTTCTTCAAACACCAATTAATTCAAGTATCCACTATATGCAATTAAGAATAGGAATATATTTTTTTTTCAATTTTTAGATCATTGGCACTATATGCAATGCAATATGCACCTAAACTTTTTACCAATTTGAAAAGAGTGAGTACATAGAAAAAGTTTCTTCTACATATCTCTACCAACAATTAAAATTAAAGTTTTAAAAATTCTTAAGAAATAGAAAAGATGAGAATAAAAAAATAATTATCTTATTAAAATATTATGTCAACATAATAAAAAAAATTAATTAACATTTCATAATATCTAGTGAACATAAACTAATGGAATTAAAACGAAGTTAATGAATTGAGGATTTAATTACAAAATTTTTAAATCAATAAAAAGACTTTTTTAAAATATTTTTTACTATATGAATTTAATTAAAAACTTGAATATATTATAAAATCTACAACTTAATTTAACCTAAAAATAATATTGTTTTTTATATATAGATGACAAGTAACTTCTATTTTACTCAAATAAATACAACTATTAAGAATAGCAAAATTCTTTATTTGAGTATTTAAGATAATTAACTTAAACCAGGTTGAAACAATATTGTAATAGTTGAAACAATATTGTAATAGTTAATTCACACGTTATAGAAAAATGTTGTGATTTGATTCAATGCGATTTTTATATTGATTCATTTATATTAATGTTTGAATTATGGTTACTAAAAAAATAATTTAAATAATAAGGAGATTTCATGATAAAAAAATTATTAGTATATTTTCATTCAATACTCGTCTCTTAGATAAGTGAAGTACAAAAATAAAAACATTAGTACTGAATTTATGAAGGCGTGAATAACAAATTAAGCCAGTTTGTTGTAGCATAGTGGGTTTCTTTACTTCGATCTTATGTTTTGTACTATTTCAATAGTAGAAAAGGAAAAACGTCAAATACAAACAAATTTCAAACGTCAAATATTAGAAAAAAAATTTTAAACAAATATTAAAAGATTATAAACGGATAAAAATTTATTTTAGAGAAAAAAGATAAAGAAAATTAAAAAAACGTGAAAGTGGAGAAACTTGAAAAAAACAAATTACACAATGATGAAAGAGATACCGCTAGCTAGAGAAAAGAACAAAAAACATATAAAGAAAATAAATTTTAAAATAAAAAACTAAATCTTGTTTTGTGATTTCTTCTTTTATAAAACTTCACCTTTAAAGCTTTCTGACATTTGTAATAATTTGAAATATAAAAGTTACAAAATAATCCAATAAAAAATTACATTTGAAAATTTTAGAGAAAAAAAATAAGAAATGAATTCAAAAATAAAAATAAAAGGATTGAGAAGCTTACTTTTGAAAAGTAAGATAAAAAATAAAAATATCTAAAAATAAAACTATATATATATATATATATATATATATATATATATATATATATATATATATTGGAGAGGATTTGAATTTACTTTTAAAAGAAAATATCAGGTTTAGTTAATTACTCTAAATATTGAATTTTATCTATGACCGAATAATAATGTAATATGTTCTACATATGTTAGCAAAACTTTTTTTTACTTAATCAATCCACCAATCAATTAATTTAAATAATTTAATTGATTAATTACCATACCAGGGAACATGTAAAAATTAATTTTTTTTAACAAATTTATATTAAAAGCATTGAGAGCTTGACTAGTCGTATTTTAATCATATTATTTTCATTGACGATATTCAAATTCGAGATCTTTCTTAAAATATTTGAGTTTAATATTATTCGAACCAACATAATATTAATTGTGAAAATTAATATAATTTATTATATATTTTTTATTTATTTATTAAAATAATTTATAAAATTAATTGTTAACATTTTCACAAATAATTAATGCAGGAATATTTATTCAATCAAGTAATTAGTTAACTCAAATTATTTTACTGATTGTTTCAATTTAATAAATTGATTGATTATAAAATATATCAAAGTATATATTATTTATTGTTAAGAAAATATAAAATGGTAAAGATAATTTGTTAATAACCCTCTTTTTTATGTAAGAAAATTTCATCAACCAAGAAATCAATTAATTAAAATAATTTGTTGTATTAATTTTTTACATAATTTTTTTTAACTATGTGTATTTTTCTTCCACTGAGAGGTAAGGTTTATTCTCTAAGATACTAAGATCCATTAAGAGATTAACTTCTTTCAATCAATATTTTTTTATACACACAAACCTAAAAATTACATCTTTACTCGTATACTTAAAAAATAAGATTATGTCACTCATGTCATATCATGTTAGTTATTTATATAAATTGTTAACAAATTAATTTTATATTTTACAATTTTTTCAGCAATAATATATATATATATATATATTTGCATTACTTTGGTCAATTTTGTGCTAATCAATTAAGATATTAAAGAGTTACTATAAAATATGTCAAAGATAATGTAACCATATATTTTTCATTAATTATTACTGGAAAAATATATTAACAAAAAGAAAATATTTTTAGGTATAGAAAAGTGAATAACTAAGGTTATCATGTGACATGACTCTAGACAACACAATTTAACTTTTGTAAATATAATTATTTGTTAATTACTTACGATGATAAAAGCACCCTAGTAAAGGCTCCCATTAAGGATTTAGACAAGTATATAAATTCGTGAGAAGGCCTCATGTCTATGAACTAAGATCATAGCTATTTATTTTCACTTTTTGTAGAGAGATGAGTTTGTTGGACTAAATTTCTAGACGAGATAGAATATGTTGACTACAAAGTTGGATTTAAAAGCCCTACTTTTGCGTTACAAATCCCAAGTAAATGTAACATTTATTGGCATGTGAGGCTCACATGCCGTTTCGTAAGGGCACTTCATGTTTAATGGAAGCAATTTTCTACAAAATGTCAACATGTGCTTCACATCGCAAAGCCTACTAACTAGTAGTATTAGGTTCGCTTACCAGAAATGGCTTTAGTATGATTCCAGTAGATGGAAAGTTGATGTATACCAAACAAAACAAGGATTTATCTTATATTCAACTAATACAATTTTAGAAGAAAAACTACTTTGTTAAATAATAATAGTAATAATAATAACTATTTTATATATGTTTAGGATTTTATTTGCTTGATGACCCGTATCTCTTATCACATGATAAATTTTACTTCATTTTTTCTTATTTAGATAAATCTTTTTTTATAAAAATTAATAAAATAAAATAAACTTCTTTTATAAATTAAAATCAACATATACAATTAACTAAAAAATTATTTAATTTTTCTAAAATTTGAAGTACACAAATAATTTTAATTTTTAAAAACATTAATTTATTTTATTTTTTATAAATAATTATAAAAAAATGTATTCAAACTACGTCTTTATTTTATCAGATTGTATAACCCAAAGATGGTGGTGAGCCCTAGCGGAATGTGCTCCTTTGATTTTAAACCTCTTGGCGATCACTAGGAAGGATCTTGTACTATACCCACCTTTTAAAATATACCGGAAAAAAAAGGTGATCTCGTAATTTTTGTATGTATTTTTTTTCACAAAATTATACTATGTTTTATGAAAAATAATTCAATGTATATTCTTTCAATAATATATATTCTTCTTTTTTTATTTTTAAGGATTTATTTTTACATATTTCACTTTTTAGATAATTATTATTTTTTAATTTTTTATTTAATATAAAATAATTTTACACTACTATTCTATCCTAAACTAAATAAATTTATTCACTTTAAAAATAATTAGTCGTATTAACAACTAATTAAAATTGAATTAAAGTGTAAAATTATATTTTTATACGGCTGCAAATCAGATCTGACAAAAATGATGTGCATTAGAAAAGTCAAATTGGGACCGACACGAATGGCTGGCTGGCTGGCTGGGTCCGGCGGGCAAAGACGGCCGGAAAAGTCATCTCTGCTCAAAGGTGCCTACTCCACTGTCCCAACTTTCTTTTTTCTAAAAATCAACATTTCAAAACCATTTCATATAATAAGTATTATCTAGTGGTTTGTCACGTTCCTAAGCGCGTATTTTGGGACTGGCATTTGGAGCAAATTATATTCACATACAAAGAGAAAGCATCATCTTTTGACAGCCAAAGATTTTGAACCG
Organism: Mucuna pruriens; assembly: GCA_025330945.1. Classification (NCBI taxonomy): domain Eukaryota; kingdom Viridiplantae; phylum Streptophyta; class Magnoliopsida; order Fabales; family Fabaceae; genus Mucuna; species Mucuna pruriens. The sequence continues at coordinate 538,539 of JAENHJ010000004.1, read as the reverse complement.
ACACTTCCATGATGGGATCATTTTCTATTTTGCTTCCCCTTTTTCTTTTTAATTAATATATTCGAGTGTTCATTTGACTTTCTATGTAAATAAAACTAGTTATGTAGCACCCAATATACAAAAAATTGGTGGGAGAAACAATATAAGCTTGCCTAGCCTAATCAACTTCCTTCTCGTACATTTATTGACTCCTTGGCTATGCTCGGAGACCGGTACGATTGTTTGGTTTCGTGAGACATAAATTTAACCAACTTCCTCATAAATAATGATTAACTAACTTTCCTCTACTCATTCATAAGTTGATTCCTACCTGAACATTGATTAATTGGCTTTTCTTTTCTCTTGTCTCTTGTGTACAGTCCAAAAGAACAACCCTAAATACTATACAGTCAATACATGAACGTTAAAATACCACAGACTAATGGCCTCTGTGTACAAATACCTAACTTGCCTGCTTTTAATGCCAAAAATATTGTGTACGTGTATAACTGTATCGTCCTGCTTAAATTCCGAGATGACGCGTGGAAAATTTGAAGGTAAATGCTGTATTGATATTGCGATTCACCAAACATGAAATTCGTTCACACTTACTTTGTAAACATAGGTGTGAGAGGCTATTGTACGGGTAAGTATAAATTCAAAATTTAGTGGAGGGTGTAACTCCAAAATTATTAAACCTACAACGAAGATCTCGCAATCGTTTAGAAACTTAATAATATTGCAGTTGATTTATTAAAACAAGATTTAAAAAAAAAAATAGAAGTTCACAATCTTGTTCTACTTTATTAATATATATATATATATATAAAATAATGATATTTATAATTTAGTTTTAATTTTAACGATTTATTATTTTTAATCTTGATCCAATAATTATTATTATTTGTTCTCATATTCTTATATAAACAAATATTTTCACTAAAGTTGTCTCATATATATATATATATTCACTCACAATGAGAGATTTACTCCAAGAAAAGTATTAAAAGAATTATTTTCAATCATGATTCATTTTTTTTAATCTAACAGTTCTACTGACTAACTCATCTTTAATTCTTAAATTAAAAAATAAAACATCATTATTGAGAGTGACTCTTTTAAAGTAGTAGATAATAAAATTGTCAACTTCTTGAATAATAAGGGGAACAACTATACTGACATGAATGGTAGGGACAACAATGACATTGGTGGCGATGGCAATGGTGACAATAATGATAGTGGTGATAGTGGTGATAGTGGTAATAGTAGTGGAGGTAAAGGTGGTACAACATTGATGATAATGTTTATAATTAAGTTTTAATCTCAACAGTTTATTATTTTTAATCTTGATCAAATGATTATTATTATTATTTGTTCTCATATTATCATATAAGCAATGTTCTCACTAGAATTGTCATATATATATATATTAAGATATTTACTCCAATAATAATATTAATAGAATTATTCTTAATCATCGATTATTTTCTTTTAATCTAATGATTTTAACGATTAACTCATTACGTATAGTTAAATTAGAAAAATGATTGAGAGTAACTCTTTTAAAGTAGTAAATAATGAAATTGTCGACTTTTAAAATAATAATTGAAAAACAAAATAAATAATGCTATTATCTATTTCTAAGAAAAAAAAATTAAGAAGGAAAGTTGATAATGCCCAAATCAATTTCTAAAAGAAATAAATTTAAAATTTTTAATAAATCGACTACAATATTGTCAATTTACTAAACAACTTTATACATTATGCTATCAAAAAAATATTTTTTGAGTTACACTATTCACATAAAATTTATTTTCATTTATACTATGTCGGTAAAAAAAGCTAGTGTGAAACAGTCGTAAGCTTGGTTGAGTGAGTTATACACTATGTGCTTCCAACTAAGGACATATTTTGATTATATCAAATTGATTTTGAGGAAAAATATAAATTAAATTAATTTAATTAGTTTTCTCGTAATAACATATAATAACTTATTGACCAAATTTAAATTAAAATATTAAAAAAAATTAATTTAGGTTTTGTTATGTTGTAGTACTATTTAATTTAGAGATGACAAGTTATAGGTTTTGTTAGGTTGAGTTTTGAGTATGTTAGATAAATAAAAATTACACTTAATCGTCTCTAACATATAAGGGATCAACTCTCCTTTTAGCTACTCCCTTGCATTTGGGTCAAACTCTAGTACTAAATTATGTAAGAAATAAAATCACTTTGTGGCATAAAAAATGATTATTTATGGTGAAGTAATTTTCTCTACGTGTATTTTGGGGAAGGTTATAAGAAGAGTTTTACTCTATAAATAAAAACCTTATTTATCATTCTCATCATCCTTGTTGAGAAAGAAAATTGTCTTCTAATGTTTCTCCTATTTTATAAAGAGATGTACATTCGCCTATTATAAGAGAGTATATTTGTTCTGTTATTATATTTAGAGTAAGATTGTAATTTTCTTCTACTTAGTAAAAAAATTATCTGGTCTTGTTTATGATTTTTTATCAGTTAAGAGTTTTTCATGTTAAAATATTATGTCAATTTTTATTTTATCAATTCTATTTTAGATGTGGGGTATTATTATGTCACTTTGGTACCCAAATATGGTATAAGAGCCCATGATGTTGGTCATTATTCCTGTTGTGAATATATATTGTGCTTGATTATTATTCACATGTGTCATTGTATTTTTTTTTGAGTGGTTGTTAATTTATATTGGATTAGTCCTACTATGATAAAATTTTGTTAAAACCATGACAACAAAATTTAAGATTGAGAAGTTTAGTAGGAGTAATTCTCTCCATATGAAAATTGAAGATAATGGCAATCCCAAGGATAGACAATTGCTTAGCCTCAATTGAAACCTTCTTATATAACTCATGAAAAGTGAAAAGAGATGGATGACAACATTGTTGCTAATTTGCACCTAGTAAAGTTATATTCAATTTTGTCAAGTGTTGCAGAAAAGATTACTACAAAGGATATATAGGGATACTCTTATCATATTATACGAGGTCAAGTCACTTCACAATAGAATATTCTTAAAGAGAAGAGTATATACTCTATGTATGGGTAAATCCGCTTTGATAATGGGTCACATAACAAATTTGGAGATATCATTTGCTCTACTTACATTAAATTTCAACATAGCGAAAAATAAACATGTAGTAGTTCTACTTTAGAATTTACTAGATTCATATTATCAACAAATTATCAACATAACATATAATAACGTTGTCAATTGCCTATCCTTTGATGATGTTGCTGAAGTTATTCTTGAAGAAGAATAAGAGAGAAAGAATAAGAAAGATAGGTTGGAAAGATTAAAACAAGCAAGAGCTTAGTTTAATGTTGACGAAAGAAATATCAACAGAACATAACTCAAGTGAGAATTAAAATCATGTTAGATTGAAATCTAAAAGAAGACCTTCAAATGATATAATTGTAGCATGAAAGAATACTTGAAGAAAGACTGTTGGCACAATAAGAAGATTGTTGCGAAGACTCTTGAAGCAACAACTTCTCAAGGATGTGTTGATAGTACCTTAAATAATGAAAAAATATTGTATAGTGGGACATCAAATAGTTATGAAGGAAGAAAACAACTCAATATGTTTGAATAATGGATTGAGGCATATCATGACACTTGACTCCAATGTTGGTTTTACACTAATGAGCCTATCTTGAAAAATTTGTGTTCATGGGAAATTATCACACCTTATGAATTGCTAAAATTGGAACTATCAGAATAAAATTGTATTATTAGCACAATTAAAGGAGTACAACATTTGAAGGGTTTGAAGAAAATTTATTGTCTATTGAGAAATTAGATTACCTTGGGTGCAAGATCCATGTTGAAGGTAGAATCTTAAAAGTAGTAAAAGGCAATGAAAGCAAAATTGGAGATATTATATCATAGACAAATGTAACAGTTGCATTAACTAACCAAGAAGAAACAACAATGATGTAACATCATAAACTAATATGTTTGAAGGACAAAACTTAAATGCAATACCATAGATACTATTGATACTTTTCTCCAAACAAAATTCGAGTTTTATCTTGGTAATACATGTTAGCATTTATTGGAATCATTTATTACGCAAATTAACAAAGTGAAACTCCAATTCTATTTGAAGAACAATATCAACAACATATATGGTACTACCTTTAAATTTTGTCTGTTTGAATAAGGCTTAAAATTTCTTATATGACTTGATTTCTTAAGTAGGCTAAAAACAATAAATTTATCATTTGTGAACATTATATGATCAACAAGCAACATAGATTGAAGTTTGATAGAACAATTGCTACTAGCAAACACGTATTGTTCTTGATTTATTTTTATGCATGGGATTAACCATATGTATTCCTTATAGGAGAAAATAGTATCATTCATTGATTATTACTCTAGGAGATTGTAAGTATACTCAATTATGATGAAACATGTGTTTCAAAGCATGAGTGGAACTTGACATTAGGAAAAGAATTAAGCCTTAAGAGTAAATAATGGAGGAGAATTTGTAAATGGTGATTTCTAGCATTCTACAAGCAAAAAGGTATTAAACAATAATTTACAATTTCATATACACTATAGTAGAATGGTGTAGCATAATAGATGAAATAAACTCTCCTACATAGCATAAGATTTATGATGAGAATAATGAAAATAGTCAAATCTTTCTAGGTAGAAGTAGTCAAAACTTCTTATTACATGATAAATTAATCACCATCAATTACGATTGTTTGAAGACACTGATAAAGATGTGGAAAGGAAAACCAACTTATTATTCTTCTCTGCGTGTATTTGGATGTTCTATGTATGTGATCTACAACTCCCAAGAAAGAACAAAGTTGGATCAATAAACTAGAAAATGTATATTCTTAGTTTAAACTAAGAATATCAAGTGGTATCACTTGTGAAATCCAATTACTCTCAAGATTATAATTTTTGTAGAAAATAAATTACAAAATAAGTAAAAAAAATTACATAACTTCTAAAGAGACTATTACAATGTAGATAAAGATAATTCTTCTAAAACTAAACCAACACACAAAGAACAAAAATCAAATAAGATTAATGATAATAAACAAACACATCAACTAAGAAAATCATTATCACATTCAAACTATGTTATGACAAGACATGTTAAATATTGTCTTTTAATTAAGAAAGGACAATCATCAACATTCTATGAGGCTTTTGAGATGCTTCTCAGCAATGCATAAATATAAGAAAGTCTTACATAAAAACAAACCATGAAAACTTGTTGAAGTTTTAAAAGGTTAAAATGACATTGGAAACACATGGGTATACAAGATCTAACAAGATGGTAACGATAAAGTATAACGATAATGTAACATCCTATTTTTTCTAGTTATATATTATGAAAAATATAAGAAGGGTTGTGTATAGTTTGATTTAAAAAATAATAAACCATTTTTATGGACCAAACAACTTCATTATTTAACAAAGTAATTTGGGGTTTTGAATTGATTTTTAAACTGATTTAATGCAAAACCAGTTTTGAACCAGAAAAAATGGTTTTTTTTTTATTGCAAAACCAATTTTTAAATTAGTTCAGACCAATTTTCTAAATTTGTTTTTTTCATTGGACTTTAAAAAACTTTCTATTACGCATGCTATTGGATTATTTTCTATATTCTTTCAAGAAAAAACATTTAATATATGATTTAAAAGATATAGATAATACTACAATGCAAATAATCTGGTGGTGGAGTTTGTACTTTAAAAGAAACTCTCATTCTATGCAGGGCTGGACATAGTTGTTTTTTTTAACCATTCTTTTGGATTAGTTTACTAATCAAAATTATTTTTATTAAACTAAATCTATTTTTAAATTATCTAGTTCTAAATAGAGGTGATAAATGGCCAGTCTGGCTGGTCAAGAAGGAAAAACGAGTCAAACTGCCTTGGCCTAATTTTTACATGGACTAGAATTTTGTTGGCATGACAGGACAGACCAATTTCGGCCCAAATTCTTTTTTTCTTAAAAATATCTAATTTTTTTTTTTAAAATGGATTAAATTTCGGTTTATTTTGGGCTAGCTATTTTGGAGCTTAGACTTACGGGTCAAGTCAAATTTGCCCAATTCTATATGCACTAAATTATTTTAGCCCAACCAACCAACCTGTCAAGTTCGACTCATTTTGCCAACTCTAATTCTAAACTAATTTAATTATATGAACATTTTTAATTATGATTGCTAAATTGGTTTTAAATCATTTTTTAGTGCAAAATCAATTTTAAAGCAATTTTAACTGGTTCTCAATTGGACTATAACCATTTTTACTATTTTTAGTAGTGACTAGATTTATCTTTCTTTTATTTATTCTCTCCAATAACAACATTTAAATGCAATTTGTTTGTCATCATTATCATTTTTTTCATTTTTTATTTTCTCTTTTCTTTAAATGTTATTTTAACTTGAAAAATCTAGTTGATAACTTCTTATTTGAAATAAGTAAGATACACATAAAAGAATGTTGAATTGTGTGTGATTTTAAACACTTAAAAATCTTTTCACAATAATGTATAAGTTCAAAACAAAGACTATATAAGACAAGCATCCAAAAAACCTATCAATATGATAACAACAATAAGAATAGAGAGATTAATGTTGAGTATTTATCCTAATTCACTCTATAACTTAAAGTTACGTTCAGTCTCTTTTATTGAGCATTTTTCCACTAAGTCATACTAACTTACAACAACAATTATTCTCGGTCTCTTTATACTTTACAATCATTTGTAATCTACAAACTTAAATTTTAAGCACACCAAGTATTCTATAATATTAAGTCTCTTCAAGCTTTCACAAAAATATAAAAAGTAGTTTTACAAGATAACTCACTAAGTAAGTATAAAGTGTTAAAAACGAAATTTTAACTTTGTTTAAAAAGCAAATATACAACTGAGAGCAGAGCTAAAACACAATGTTTAACAATAAAGATTTTTTAATAACTTTTCAAAGGGTGTCTAATAGCGTATTTATAACTGAGAGCTTTTTTTAATACTCCGTGTAATTATCTTCTCAAATGATGATGATATATATGTGTGTGTATGTATTTATGTATGTATAGAACATGTTGAGAAGATGATCATTATTAGTCTTCAACTTTGCAAACTCATTTCCTTAAACGTGATCAGAGAGTGTATGAGCACAGAAAGTTCCTTCTACTTGTTTGTTATAATTTGTAAGCATATGATAAGTGCACAACACTCTCAAGGTTATTTTGCTTCTCATAGCTTAGAGAGAGCATTTGTCTTTCCTATAAATAAAACAAGTGATATAGTATACACTAGACTAGAAATAAATGTTAGTGTATAAGAAATATTACATGTATATTTGAGAGCATCATTATTTATCAATAAATTTTTTATCATCAAAACATATAAATATATAGATGTTTTAATTTTTTTGGTTCAACATTATTTGTATAGATTGACTTTTTAAATTGTTTCATTTACATGACTATCTCACATTCTCCTCTCGGCTTGTAAAATGCACTTAAATCTTGCATTCAAACATAAAACTTTCGAAAAAAAAAAGTGTAATTTCTTTAAAATGATACTTCAAATTAAATTAAAACATTTTTATACTAATTTTTAGTTTCTAAATTTAAAAAAGTTGGATTGTTTACTTTGGTGCACCAAATCTATTAAAAGAAATGCTGCAATCTGTCCATATTCAAACAATAAAGCAGTTTGGTTTAAAAATCATTTTAAATGGTTTAATTTTTTTTAATTTGGTTTGGTTTTTTTTTCGTACAACTCTAAATATGAGGTTAATATTTTATAATTATTAATATTAATTATGTTTGCAGTTGTTTATGAAATTATATTTTTAATGAAATAAGAAATTAAAAAGAGGTCTTTATTTAAATTTAGAGAGAATTTTACAAAGATAAATAAATTTAAAATGCTCTACTAATCAAAATATTAATATTAAAAAGACTATTTAATGAAAAGTTAGTATTTTAAAACACTTATTAATATTTTAGATGTTATCTTAGTATTTTGTGTTTGTTAATTGTTGAAGTTATAATTTTAATTAAAATCAAAACAATTATTTCCTTAATTTGGGAGAAATTTTTTATAAACTTAAATAAATTTGAAGTTGAGTGTAAATTTTGAAAATAAATTATTTTTATTTTATAATTTGTAATTTTTTTTTCAAATTTTTAATTAGGAGATTAAGTTAGAGAGAAAAATTGTAGTAACCTGAAAGTTCTGATACAACAGAGTTTCAGAGGATTTTAATTGTAGAATCTTATAATAAATTAAATTACTTACATTGAAGTAGTAAAAAATTATTTAAATAAAAAGATAGAATTTTATTTTTTTACGTTTAGGGCCAATCTCCTTACTGAATTCACACTTCAGGTAAAACCAAAATTTGATGTCAAAAAATTTAATTTAATTGGTTGAGTATACGTGAATTCTAAAATTTTTCAATACTTAATTATTATCGATTTTTATAAATAAAGAAAAACCCTAAGAAGACACATGACCCTATGTAGTATGTACTGATCCAAGGAAACTATCTCGGCATCACCAACATTTAATTGGAAATCGTGGCTTCTCTGGCACAATAAAATTAACTCTCTCTCCTTAAAAAAAAAAACTCTACCATCAATGTCCTCTAAAAAAAATTGCAATAACTAAATTTTCAGTAACAAAGTGATAAAAAATTAATTAAAAAATAAAAAAAATCATATTTATCTAAAATATCTACAATTTAATTCATTTCGTAAATCTTAAAAACAAATTTTTTTAATATCCAATATTAAGTTATAATAAAAATAACTCAAAATATTTTTATAATAATCAAATTAAGAACAGTTTTGAAATCCACCTTCATTTAATTTAAATATTGATAAATTATTTAATATAAATGTTAAATTTTTTTTAATATCCCATAATTTAGTAAAAATAATAGAATTAGAGACAATATGAGTTAAATATCCCGACACATATATACAATTATGATTACAAATCACTTTTTTACGTATAGCTTTTTTTTATGTAATTTTTTATTTTTAATAATTATTTTAATATTTTTATAAATAAAAGCATTTGTTACTATTTTTATTTTAATATAAATATATAAAAATTATTTTACTCTAAAAATTTATATAATCTCGGAACAAAATAGATCCAATGAATTTTGATAGCTCTATCTAAGTTTAATGTAGATTAAATAATAGATTCATGTTAGATGAGGTAACATATTTTTGTCCCTGATACTAGAGCGCACGTGAACTTAGATTTATGTTATAATTAGATACATAATATTGACTTATATGCTTCTATTTATTATTCTTATTATTATTATAAAGGTATTTAACAATTCAGAATGTAAATAAATAAAATATTGTTGATTCGCGTCACCAAGTTATCAAATATGTTAGGTGTCTCATTTTAACCTGTTTATAACTTATTTAATTAAGATGTATGCTTATTTGATTAAAATAGAATTTTTTGTTATATGAACTTATCTAACTAGATTACATTACTTTTTAGGGTACTTAAAGTAATATTTGAGTTTATAGCTTAAATAATAATAATAATAATAATAATAATAATAATAATAATAATAATAATAATAATAATAATAATAATAATAATAATAATAATAATAATAATAATAATAATAATAATAATAATAATAATAATAATAATAATAATAATAATAATAATAATAATAATAATAATAATAATAATATAATAATAATAATAATAATAATAATAATAATAATAAAAATAAATAATAATAATAATAATAATAATAATAATAATAATATTATTATTATTATTATTATTATTATTATTATTATATCCTCAATATTTTAATAAAAATATATTATATTACCTCCTTTAATAATAAAATAATTTTTAATAAAATTTATCTTTAATGTTATATTGTTTATGTTATTTAATTTAGTTTTTTTTATAAAATATTTAATCTTTAAACAGAAAATGATAATTATTTAAAATTAACTAAAACCCCTAAAATTATAATCGTCTAAAACTACAGTGTTACCTAAAATATAAAAACATAAAAAAATCATATAAATATATTCATTTACATTTATCAACTAATTTGAACAGTACTATATCAAAGATTTTTAGTTTAATAAATGAACTTAACGACTTTCAACTTTTGATTAAAAATAGTTTTAAAGCTTAAGTTAATTTATTAATTTTTTTACCAAATATAATCATACTATAATTATAGTTAGAGCATTGTTGGATATGATGGGAATCTGTCAATTGATAAAACTAGTAAAGTATTGTATTGAACAAGGAAGATTTGAGTGATGTACCTTTTGAGAAGTGAATGAAGAATAAGACTAAAAAAACATGGAGGATTTGTACCCAAACAACAGCTATAACAACAATGAAGATTTGGACTACTTTCGAAGACATTGATTTGGACCACAATCATGTTTCCACTCTTATTAATTTGGATCATTTGTTGTTGGGCTACATGGGGTGGATGTTCAGTGAAACCCAATTGCTTTCTTCTCACAAATGACATGGGAACTGCCCCAAAAAACAAACAAAAAAAATGGAGAGAAAAGACTTAGGCGTGCGAAGAAATATCAAGAACAAAAATGAAAAAAATGACAACGTTATATATTTCTGTTCAGATAAACATATATTTGCATTTATATTTTTTTTTCTGACGCTTAAAATCATTTTGTTTAATGATAAAAAAACTTAAAATGATAAAATAATAATTTTCTATATATTCTCCTATATAATAAGTTTTAGTCTTTAATAAAATAATGGATTAATTTAACTTGATCCGAAAGGACAACAAGCTAATGTAACTCGTATAAATTTCTATCTAATCCAATTTTTGCATTTTTATCTAGGTCAAACTTTTTAAGAAAATAAATTAAATCAAAGCTTTTATTAAAATCTATTTATTTTAAAAAGTCGGACTTTAGGACATTCAAAAATCATTTTAGATCAAATAAATTGATTTATTTAAATAAACATAAATAATAATTTATTGTTAAAATTATTATTATTAGATTTTAATTTGTTATAATATATTAAAATCATATATTTAATTATTTTTTAAAATGTTAAACATGTTTACCTGAGTAAAAGGTCAAGTCTAATAATTTAGTAATAAATAAATTTATGTCTTATTCAAATATCTTATTATAAAAATATATTTTTAAATAAATTATCATGAATATCATATTAATCTTAAAAATATAAATCACTAGAGTCAACTTAATAAAGAGAATTTGAATAGTATATATAAGGTTTTAAATTTTATTTTTGTTATTGTCATTGTATTTTTTAATTTTACCAAAAAAATCTAAAAAAAAATATTTATATTATATAAAAAAATTAAATTTTATTCTTGTAAAACTTAACATACATATTCAACTTCTCTTTTAGTATTAAATTATCATAAAATAAATCTTTAAACAAACTTTGTAAACAAAGTAAAACTTTTATGTAAGGCATACTTTTAAAAAGAGTTTACAACATATAAATATGTTAAACTTTAGAACATACTTTTAACCAAAAAAAAATTCAAATCTAACCGTCTAACCTAAACTATCTAACCTATTTCCCCAAGTCTAAGTTTTCTACTAATATAGATAGCTGCGGAATTTCTGCTATATATATATATATATATATATATAGTCTGAGTCTCTCGTATAGATGACCATCACAAATTTCTAAATAAATTATTTTGACAATGCAAATTTTAAGCATCAATCAATCATATAATAAGCCTGGCTAGATACAGCTTTCTCTACTTTTAGGAAGAATTTCATGGTTAATTATAAAGATATTTGATAAATACAACAAATCAACATGATAAATCAAAATATATGAATAAATCATTTTCAATACCATATTCAGTGTGAAATTATTAGAAAAGGACATATATATGAATATATATAGAAGTTAAAATAATTTGAATGTACATTTTTAAAGAGAATTTAATAATGATGGATCTATTTTTTAAGGTGAATTAAGTTATTAAATTATTTTAAAAAAGTGAAAATGACGACCATAGCTTCAATGTAATTAGTACGTAAAAATAAGGTAATTCAACACGGACTTCATACATTTATACGTCAAAACATATTTGTTCCATGAGTGATAACAAGAGGTTATTTAACGTACAATTTCTAATATTTTATTATTAATTAAAATTTTATACAACATAACTTACACTTTTTTCTTTTCTTTGCAGGGTAACGCTTATAATGTCTCAATATAAATATTTATCAATATTTTAAAAATTCGACCGAATCAATCGGTTGAATTGGTCTAGTAAAAAATTAGTTTTGTAATTCGTACATTTTTTTTTAAAAGTTGAAAGTATTCAAAAATCAGTCAAAATTGGCAGAGAAAACCGATTTTAAAATGTTATTTTCAATTTTATTTTATTTTTTAATTTTTTTATTATTTTAAGTAAACCTAAAATACTTTTAATATAAATAAAATACATATTAATAAATTTAATTTTATAAAATATATAATTTAGTCATTTATATTAATTTATAATTCTCAATCCTGATTTTAAATTTTATATTATTTTATTATTTAAATATTATATAATATTAAAATATAAATTTAATTACTCTCAATTGTATTTTAATTACAGTTAAACTATTATATCTTGAACCAGTATCTTCACCCTAAATCATTTGTTCAATTTTTAAAATATTGATATTTATAATTTACTTAAATAATACTTTATATTTCCTATAAATACAAATATTTTACTGATATCTACAATGAAAGGTAACAATTTTAATACAAGTAATCCGTAAAAATGAGCACAAATAAGAAATATAATAAATATTCTGCTGCATCCTGCACACACGTGGATCAAAATTTTTATACTCATACTATACTTGCTCATTAACATTAGCAATGTATTGGAAAGATTTTTAAAAATTATTTTAACGTAAAAAATTATATAGATTTTAAAAGATTACATATAAATGAAACGAATTATAAAAAAAAAAATTAAAAGATTTAATCAAGATTTTATAATGATGATTTTGATGAATTTATGCTATAAGAATTTATAAGATAAGAATTTATAAAATTTGAAAGAAATTTTATAAATTTACAAGATTTGAAAGGTATAAGTAAATTTTTAGTTACAAGAGTTGTTATATATTTTTATTTTTATTTTTTTTTTAGTGTAAATTCCTCGTTTGAGTTACTAATATTACATATGTAAAAATAATTATCATCAATAAAAAAATCTTTACAATAATATTTATCATGCTAATCAAGTAATATAAATGCAAATATTTATAAATAACATTATTTTTATATAGGATATCTTTATTTTTTTAATTTTTTAGTAACAATAAATTGAAAAGACGAGGAAAATGCATGTGACACCCTTCTACCCCAAATACTTAGTAATAATGTAAATAAAAAGAAAAACAAGAGGAACATTAAAACCAAAGAAACAACATTTGTATTAAGGATAAAAGGTTCACATGGTCATTAACGATTAGGTACAAAGTTTTCAAGAAGATTTTAATTCTAAATATTATAATTGAAAAACAAAGTCATTATCATCTTCAAAATAAGCTCTTCAAACAACAAAAGACAGAACAATTATTTTAAATTCCAAAGCCTCGATGCCACAGTAATCAGAGCAAGATCCCGCCCCTTCAAAACTCGGCACACGGTGAGAAATAGCATTCAAACATATATAAATGTAGATAGTACCCAAACCTCATCCATTAGTGTACTCAATTACTAACACTTAACAAATACTCATATATCAATCACACGTTCCATCGCATTCAAAATCAATCATACGTTCCATTGCATTCAAAATCAATCACATTTCATTCATGTTTACAAAATACACAATGCATATGCTCATTACCACACCTAAGAATCTCGATTCGAAACTCCACACCATGGACGAACCTCCTCAATCCCCTTAGTTATCACTAATGATGGTCATACTGATAAACACCCCATATGGCCGGTGTGTTGCACAGTTAAGCACCACTTATGGCCCGTGCGAAGACATTCTACACAACCATTAAACACCACCTATGACCGGCGTGTAACATGGTTAAACACCACCTATGACCCATGCATATGAATGTCCCCAAACACCACTTTTGGCCACTGTCCCCTGTTAAACACCACATATGGCCAGGGTATTATAGCCACGTATGGCTTCTCATGCATCTCATGTCCATGCTCAATGGATTCTCATCCACATTCTCATTCTCATGATTTATATATCATTCACATAGTCCATAATCATGCCAAAATCATATCAATTAAGCCATCATTACCATAAATCATTTATAAGAATGCACAGAAAACACCATTCCACCTAATTTCACCCTTCTACACAAGAGTCCCAGAAATTGAACCTCAACCATGAATAACCATGATAATCAAGTAATTAAGACAATTAACCATACAATTTCAAACGAAAATCAGATTAAGCCAAAACGTTAATCCAAGAATTTAATCCCCTTCAAATGCCACAAGAAATCATACAATAACAATTATTAATAAGGGCCCTAGGGAAGACCCTACTGCTCTTTCTTATGTAAATGAAATCCAAATAGTGAGATAGAACTGACGTCTCTGCATATTTGGAAGCATAATGAAGAAAACATATTTATCAAAGTCATTCTTCTTGTTCCTTTGGGATTTCCTTTAGAGGTTTTCCTTCACATAACCGATTACATTATCAATTAAGTCAACCAAAACCACGGTACACATTGACGAATCTTTTATACCGATTAAAACATTTTTAGAACATAATAACCAAACAAATTTGAGAATTTAGATCCTAGAGGGACATAGGGATTGCCCTCACTATCTGTACACCCCCGCATTCATATATAACCGAACTCATCTCCCCGTACCTTAGATGCGAAGAACAGCGAAGATCTGATGCGGCTCCAGGACGATCTGAACACCCTAGCTCCTCCTCCTTGCAGGTCTGTGTTCTATCTCCTCTAGGTCTGACTGTCTAACACACAAAACACCAATTAAGATAAACTGATTAACCCCGAGTCTAATATTCTAACTGGGTTGGGTCAACCCTAACCCGTCCGTCAGCCTCCCATTAATTCAATTAATTAAATTAATAAATAAAAATAATTTAGATTAATGTCTCATCAGTTTATAAAATCATTAACTCCTCTATTAAAATAAAATTAAATGTAAATATTTAAGTACTAAATTAATTTTCTACCATCATTAAGAATAATAATAATAATAATAATAATAATAACATTTAAATTTCAAAATGTAATTATTTAATAAAATAATTTCCTGCAGCAATTAATAATTAAAATAAATTGATAATAATAATAATGAAATTTATTTCTAAAAATAATTAAATAAATTTTAGGATATTACAAGGCACACCAAAAAATGCATGAGAAAAGACAAAAAAAAAAAATGAAAAATAGTAATCAAATCAATGTAATTGTGTCAAATCAATGTAATTGTGTTAAAAGTAGATGCAAGAAGAGAATTGTTCCTATAATATAATCAATTTAAAACACATCATTTATAAAGTATGATATTTTCTTCATGCATTTTGAGTAAACATAGAAAAAATGTCATGTACTCAAAAAAATTTATGCATTTTTTACATTATTTTTTTTTTGTGATACACACAATAATTCATCCAAACAAATTGATTAAAGGTAAAAATAAAATAAAAAATATATTTTACTTTGTTATAGAGAAGATGCGTAGGATTAAAAAAAAATGGATGAATAATTATTGTATCAATGTCTATACCACATTTAATGAAAGAGAAAAAATTACATGTAATGGAAGAAAATAAATTGATAATAGAAAGTCTTTAAAAATTTTAAGTGTTTTAGTTAGATTACTAGATGAATAATTTACTATTAAAAAAAATCTTTTAAAATATATCAAAATCTACCATGCAAAACAATACATTAAAATTGGTATATTTTTCAATACCATTTTAAGTTGTAAAAATTTTCAATTAAATATTACTTGAATTTTTATGACTTCTTTAAACAATTTTATTAATCTTAATTAAATATCTTAAGGCTTATTTATATTATTTAAAAATTTTGATTAAATACCATAAGATTTG
The DNA here is from genome assembly GCA_025330945.1 of Mucuna pruriens. Taxonomy (NCBI): domain Eukaryota; kingdom Viridiplantae; phylum Streptophyta; class Magnoliopsida; order Fabales; family Fabaceae; genus Mucuna; species Mucuna pruriens. The sequence continues at coordinate 522,396 of JAENHJ010000004.1, read as the reverse complement.
TTTTTAAGAAAAAGCTTTTTAAAATCTTAATCTAATACACACTTAGTAATTTTTTATTTTTTAATTTTTAAAAATTAAATTAAGAAAAAATAACTATACAAAATCAGATGTTATATGATTATAATTAATGAGATGAGTATGCACATAGGAGGACTGAATTTTTTTTCCACATATGTGTAAGAAAATAAACTGTGCTTTCCTGTGCGTCCATGCTTTGTCTACATCAGTTTTTTTTAATTCCTTTAACTTATGTCACTATTTTCAATCTACTCGTTATATTTTTGTTTTTAGAAGCATTATATCTTTTTTATTTATTAGGTTATAGATCCGAAGTATTCGTTAGATTTATTATTAATCTCTGTAAAAAAAAGTTAACTGATAATCTTTAGTAAAACTTTCTCTCAATTATATTTTTTATTTATAATATTCTAACTCGATATTTTTTTTAAATACTTATAACTATACTCTTGATTTATAAAATTCAGATGGATTTAACTGCTAAAAGTTCATATATAGATCTAACCCAAAAAAACTAGTGTCACATAAATTCCATTTACAACCAACTTGCAAAATGAAAATGACCCAAAAGAATACCCCACTTAACATTCTATCCCTCATTAATTTCATATTGGCTTTCTGAGCTTTGAAGTCCAAATCAGGACCATTTATTTTGTGGACCCGAATTGGTATCCATCTGAAAGGAAATTGTTGAGATGTTCGGTGAATGAATTGCACATCCACTCAACAAATCAAATCAGTATTAAACATTTACTGTAAAGGCGTGGCACTTCCAACCTCACCTACCCTGCCACCCCCTTGTCTCAAATGCTTTTATCATGTTCTTTACGGAAAGGAGAATAAGCCAATTTTCAGTGTTAGACCAAACTAAAAAAATAAAAAGTAAATTTTTAAATATAAATAAAAAAATTATTTACTAAATTGGTATCGTTTTGGATATCATGGAAGGGTGAGACATAGGATATGTGCGAGACATATGTCTCGTGTGTGAGGTGTCTATTAGATAGTGTTTCATATGTATGAACGGGGATGTGAGTTTGTGTGTTAATATTGAAAGGCATCAATGTACTTAGTAAAAAGATGAGAGAAATCATTTATGGGAGATGAAAGAGAAATTAGCTTGAGAAAGACCTGAAAAAAATCATTGATGAAGATAAAAGAGAAACTTTAAGAGATTAAAAAAAGAGAAATCTATATAACAAGAAAGATAAATAAAGAAGGAAAAAAATATTAAAATAAAAGAGAGAAATCAACCTTATAATATTAAAAAAAATAAAAATTAACGTTAAGATATTAAAAAAGAGAGAAAAAGTCAAATAAATTCTTATTTTTTTTAAATATTAAATTATCATAAGATTCTTAAACTAAATTTATTATAAAAAAAATATTAAATTTTTTTATTCTATCAACAATTCTCTTTTTATTTCATATGTTAACCTAATTTATCTCTCATCTGTCACATTTATTATTGGTTTCTCTCTCTTCTCCATCGATTACTTCTCTTTCTTTTATTCAAATTTCTTTTTTCTCTCTTGTCTTTTACTTATCTCTCTTCTTTTTCCTATGTATATATTTTTTTTCTTTCTCTGCTAAATACATTAATGTGTAGCTATACTAACACACAAACCGACTTGCACTTTCAATGCATCTGCATATACAAAGATTGAATTTATCTTTTACTTGATCTCTCTCTTCTTTTCCCTATGTATTTTTTTTTTCTCTGCTAAATACATTAATGTGTAGCTATACTAACACACAAACCGACTTGCACTTCCAATGGATCTACATATACAAAGATTGAATTAGCATTGCTTTCAGCTCCTGCATATCACGTGTTCCCTCATGTTCAAAAAGACACTAATTCAGTAAATAATTATTTTTAATTTTTTAGTTTGGTAAAGGATAGTGTTTCTTCCGTAGTACTATTTACACTTTACAACATCCTCTTCGATCATTTTAACTGCACACATAAATGGGACAAATTCCTATTGAATTGCGAATGGCATAGTACTATTTAAAGCATACAAGAGATTTTTTATAAGGGTGGACACATATAAATGGCCAACAGACGTACACGTCCACAAGTAGGTAGAGATTTTTATGCGAACACATTCTATAGAGGCATGATTAATTAAAAATTTAATGTAACACTGAGTAAACTAATTTTGACAAGAGTTGTAAAATAAATTGGCTGTTTAAGTTTAGTTAATTTATATAAATAAACTTAATTGAAAACTTGGATTTATTTAGTTCATTTATAATTTGGTTTTAAATTTATTAATTTAGTATTTAATAAATATTATTATTTGATAATTTTTAAATAGAAATATGTGTTCAATGGCATAAAAATTTTAAATATTTTAGATTATTACATTTTCATAATTTACTAAACAAAATATCTATAACTTCTTACTACTACTCAAAATAATCTTCAAAAATTTTAACCCTTCCAACAAAATTAACATATTTTCATAATAAACATATAAATAATAAATATTAGTAAGTATTTATTATTAATTTAAATAAATAAGTAGTTAATGTCGAGCTTAAAAATATTAAATTTGATCAATTTAAATTACCAAGCCAAATTTATTTATTTAATTAAAAAAAACAAGTTTACACAAACATTTAAGTTAAAATGAAGTAATTTCTAAATAACTCGGTAGATTTATACCTAATTGTAGAATAAATTACACTTATATTAATAAAATGTCATTTAATATCACTCTCTTTTTTAATTTTATATAAACTTTAATTTATTATTTTAATTATATGATAATAAAATTATATATCCTTCTTGTTAACACAAAATTTCTCTATTTTTTTCTATAATTATATAAATTATGTCGCTATAATAATTAATGATTAATAAGGTATAAATATTTTTTCTTTATTGGTCATACAACAAAAACTGGTAGACAAATTTATTTAATCACTTGTTATCTGAATAAGATAAAATTTTATATAATAATAAATAATTATATATGATAAATTTATTGATTTTTATAATAATTATTTAAATATTATATTAATAATATATGTGATTAAATGATAATATAAAATTTTTATATTATCAATATATAATTTATTAGACTCTGAGAATGATTTAGTGAAAATTTCTATTTAAAAAATATGTTTGACATGTATTGGGGTGTATTAATAATATTTTAATAAAAACATTTTACTTTTAATTCAATAATCAGTATTTTTAATTTGTTAGCATTTGTCTTAAAAAAACTAAAATAAATACATTATCTATTTTCTCCCTCATTAACCCTAATTAGTTATTAAAAATTTAAAAAGGTTTTCCTAAAAAGTATTTTATACCAAAATAGTCCGGTACGATATATCTTTCGTATTTTTGAAAAGAAAATAGGAAAGAAATAAAAATTGGGGGCTTAAGTACCAAATTTTATAAACTTGAGTGGTCAAGTGTGGGATTAATAAACTTATCTCGCCGACAATGTTTAGAGAAACGTTTAAATTCCTAATTAATTTACTTGTCAATTCCAAGTGAGTTTGATTTTATATATTTTCTGTGTAAGAAAGTTTGTACTATACATTTATCAGAAATTATATTAAGTATACTTTAAAAATAATTATTATAAAAATTAATAAATCTATAATATATGATAGTTTATTATTAAATAATTTATAATTATTTTTACTGTCAGTATATAATACTTTTATTTTTAGTTATGTTAATTTTCTAATTTGTGTGTGTAATTACTAACTAATGTAGTAATTTACTTGTCAATGTTATTTAATTAAGGTTCAAACTTTTATTAAAAGAGATATTTTTATTTATGAGCATTGATAAGTTTTAATTTCTCAATAAACTGAAATTGTAAAAGTTATTTTGTTATGTTTAATATTCTATCTTAAAATTCTTTTTCAGGAATAACTTTTAGTTTTTTACTTGTATCCTCTCACAAGAACATTCTCAGGATAAAAATTTAACTCTTTTTTTATCTGGAAGAAAAGTTTTAATAATATAAAAATAATATGATTTTAAACAGTTTAATATAATTATCAATCTAGAAATAATATCTTATTAAATAGAATAAATAAATATATTTAAAAATAATAAATACTAATAAGTAGTCTAATTATATTTAATATAATTTTAAATGTAAAACTATTTTATAAATTATAGTTTTAGTCTTTTTAATATATTAAATATTATATTTTAAATATTTTTATTTTTAATTATTTAAAAATTTTCAAGATACTAATTAACAAATTATTTAAATATATTATTATTACAACATTTAAAAAATATTTTAATAGAAATTATAAAAAATATTTAAAATAGATAAAATGAATAATTTTATTATATTATAGTTAATATAACATTAGTCTATCTAATAAACTTATTTCTCTAAAACAATATTTTTTTAAAAATTACTTATGTATTAAAAAATATTCTATTAAAATCAAATATAATTTTTTTTAATTCAATATATATATATATATATATATATATATATATATATTCAATAATATTTAAGAGTAAACAAACATATTTTAGTCATTCATAAGAATACTGATTCCTGATATTCATAATTTTCAAAAATCATAATTTCTCCGCGTATAAAAGAAATTCTCTTGTAACGAGCGTGTCCATAGTTTTAAACAGTGTTTTTAAAGAAAATTATTTTTTAATTATGAAAAGTTTCCTAATTCATGTCTGTATATATATAAACAATGATGGAAAGCATGTAATTAATCTTTATATTATAATTATCCCAATGAATTAGATTCTTAAAATTTATTGTTTCTTTTATATCTAATTACAATAATATAGGATAAGTTTGTGTTACTTTGTGAAGTATGAAGATAATTATATTAGATTATTAAATAAATTATCTTCTTATCTCACGCTATATATCAATATTATATAATTTTTTTATGTTAGAAATTATACTTATTTCTTATAACATATTCAAATATATGATTGTATATTTTTTTAAAATTTTTGTTAAAGTTTTATTAGCTGTTGTTAAAAAAGGGTTATAATACACGAGTGAAGATTTGTTGACACCGTTATAGTTAGTTAAATTATACATATTAGTGAACAAATTATTTAAATATATTATTATTACAAGATTTAAGAAATATTTTAATAGAAATTGTAAAAAAATTTAAAATAAAAAATGAATAATTTTGTTATATTATAGTTAATATAACATTAGTTTATTTAATAAAGTTATTTCTCTAAAATAATATTTTTTAAAAAATTACTTATGTATTAAAAAATATTCTATTAAAATCAAACATAAATTTTTTTTTAATTCAAGAAATAAATAAATAAATAAATAAATAAATAAATAAATATATATATATATATATATATATATATATGACTAAACAAACATATTTTAGTCATTCTAATGATTCTTGATATTCATAATTTTCAAAGAATCATATTTTTAACGTATAAAAGAAATTCTGTAATGAGTGTCTCCTTAATGTTAAACCGTATTTTTAAAGAAAATTATTTTTTTCATTATGATTTTTTTTTTTTAATTTGCATGTGCATATATATAAATAATGATGGAAAACATGTAATATATTATAATTAGCCTAATGAATTAGATTCTTAAAATTTATTGGTTCTTTTATATCTAATTACAATAATTTAAGCATAAGTTTGTGTTACTTTGTGAAGTATGAACAAGATTATATTAGATTATTAAGTAAATTATCTTCTTATCTCACACTATATATTAATATTATATAATTTTTTTTTATGTTAGAAATTATACTTATCTCTTATAACATATTCGAATATATGATTGTATATTTTTTTAAAATTTTTGTTAAAGTTTTATTAGCTGATGTTAAAAAAAGGGTTATAACACACATGAGTGAATATTTGTTGACACTAAGTGTTGTAGTTAGTTAAATTATACTTTTTCTAAAAAGGTAAATTTAACCGATTCAACTATTGAATTATGTAATATTATCTTCATGATTATATATATCAAATTTCATATAATCTAGACATTTCTAGTTATATTACCTAACAATACATACAAACACATACGCACGTACGCATGCACACACATGTGTGTATATATATATATATATGACTCTAGTGAAAATACTTGCTTATATGAAAACTAGCTATGACAATTGAACTCAAATTCGTCCCGACTTTGATGAGGAAAACCCGCTTTGACCAGGAAGAGTTCAGGTTTGGGTTTCCCCAATTCAAGAAAGCAGAGTTGGGTATGAGTAGAAGGACGTAACTACTCGCCTCGTCTCCATCCCCATAGTTAATAATTAAAGTAATAACATTAATTAAATAACAAAGACAAAATTATACATTTAACTAAAAATAAAATTTAATTCTTAAATAATTGTTAAGTTTTTATTATTTATTAATTTTTATATATTATTTGAATTAAAATATAATTATTTAAAAACATATAACTAAAATAAATTAGAATGCATTCCCCATAGGTTTTTCCCGAACTCGACAAAACCCCAACAAGGTTGAGGTTGAGTTTATTTTTTCATCCCCACCTATTATAAACTCGCCCTCACCCTGCTTTTTGTAGGGATGAGGATGGGTAGAGCCAAACACCTAATGAGAACAAATAATAATAACCATTGAATCAACATTAAAAATAATAAATCACTAAAATTATAACTCAATTGTAAACATCATCAATAATGTTGTGTCACTCTCATCACCTATACTACCATCACCACCCATAGCCACTGCCACTATTACCATCATCGTGGTTACCGCCAGCACCACTCCTAATCTAATAACGTAGAAGCTATCACAACTAAACACTATACACAAAATGTTAATTAATAAGATCTTTAATTATTTTAATTCTAGAAATGACAATTAACTTTTTCCTTTCTTGAAAAGTGTAATCAACAAACATCAACGTGAAAACTACTTAACAATCAAATATGAACATGCATCATCATAAAATAAAACAAAAATAATGTACGAGTTACCGCCAGCACCACTCCTAATCTAATAACTTAGAAGCTATCACAACTAAACCCTATACACAAAATGTTAATTAACAAGATCTTTAATTATTTTAATTCTAGAAATGACAATTAACTTTTTCCTTTCTTGAAAAGTGTAATCAACAAACATCAACGTGAAAACTACTCAACAATCAAATATGAACATGCATCATCATAAAATAAAGCGAAAGTAATGTACGAGGGGGAGGAAAAGGGATACACAAAACCCCCTACATACCTAAGCTAGCCTCTACAAAAAGAAAACAACAAACATATAATTAAGGTTGCGACGATGCTGATATAGAAGCTTCAACATCTCTCTTACTCCTCTAAAAGCAATACGGGTGGGGGCTTAGAGCATCATGATTTTGGTGTTGAGTTCCAGCCAGCTCTGATCTCATCATCCTTATGGGTTGGACCGACATAGTAGGGATAGGCAAAAACATCTCTATATCGATGCAAAACATGACGAAGAACACCAACCTCTTGGCCTAACATGCTACATGCTCACCCATTGTTGGTACGAGACACGCTGAATGTCATGTTTGATCCTCCATGCTTCTTCTAGGCCCACCATTGTGTCTCAAAACTGGATGTAGAAGGGTCCTAGGTGGACCCTAATCAACAAAATATCGAGGAATGTTGATTCTCTCTAGCGTCTTTACATTTTCTCCCACAAACACACTAGTCATAATCATCATAGTCGCAAACACATATATAACATACAAACATAACTATTAACAATTTATATTCAACAATCATGCTTATAAATATACGACTACTCCATCGAGATTTATAAGTTGAGCAATTATTCCTATCACTTCCTTAACACACCCTCATACTTGGTGTTAGGGAAAGAAGACATGGTCTTGCGAATTGAGAAGTGTTTTGATCAAGATAGGTTTTAAGTGGGTAGCGGCTTTCCACAATTAGTAGTCCTTGGAAAGAATACACCTATTTGTGGGGGATTTGCCCGTCCATCTATTCTCAAGGCTACATAGCCTCGCCTCTCCCAATCTAGCATTAGTCATGAACCAAGTAACTCATAGTGGTTCTTGACAGTAGCGTCCACTTTTGGGACTCAATAATAATAATAATAATTATGATCCTCTGACTGCTCCTAGTTTTCTAGAGCATCCAAGTACTAACAACATATACCCACCATTTTCACACGACAACTCCTAAGACAAACTAGAATCACAACAATAAAGTGTGGTTCCTTAACCATTCCCTAGGAGCAAAATCACCACTTTAACTCATCTAACAAGTGTTCTATCTCGAAAATAACAACATTCAATGTTTTATGAAATTTACCTTCAATTATCATTTCACTTTATTCTTTTACACCCATTCTACCTATAATCAAATCTTTTACAACATAAGTATGAGGTTTTTATTATATAATTATCCAAAAATTTAATTTTGCAACTTAAGTTGTTTTCTCACTATTACGGGATTTTGCCCAATGATAGAGTTAGCTTGCCTAGTGAATCCTACCATCTAGTAAGGATACTACTCGAACATCTTCATCCGCTCAGCGAGAGTTTAGTCTCACCTAGCGAATAGAGTCATAGAGGGCTCAAACTAAGTTTAGTTTCCTAGCGAGTGCATCACTCACCCAACGGGACAAGCCAAAGTAGCTAGGTTCATAAAATCTTCACGTGTTTGCTCAGTGAGAATACACCTTTGCTTAGCTAAAGGAGCCACAGAGAGTATCCTCTAAAAATCCTTACTTATTCGCTTAGTGAATGAAACCATAGAAACTTTCCACTAACCACTACACTAATCTTGCTCGTCAAAGGTGTCATTTTGCTCAACGAGAGGAGCCATAGAGAGTTTCCTTCACTTTTGCTTAGCTAATGCTAGACTTTCCTAGAGAATCTATGCATTTCTAGCTTCTCAAGGTTATCACTCAAGAAATGGTTGACTCGCCTAGCAAACACTCATTAAACCTAGAATTTTCTCACTAAGTTCACAGTTTCACCTAGCGAGTAAGATACTCACTTAATGGACCTTCATTATATTCATGTGTTCTTGAGGAATCACTCAATGAGAAAGGCTCTCACTCAGTGAAACTCATATTTTACCAATAATGTCACTTAGCGAGAATCTCCTTTCAGTTAGCAAACCTTTAAACAAAAACCCAAAAAGAGAGGGTTCGCTCAGCGAAACAAGGACTTGCCTAGCAAAACCTTAGAACAACAACATGCAAATTCACGAAAATCATTACAAACTCATCCTAACCAACATGGAATCATCTCAATAGCTCTAAATTATCATATGAACAACATTTAAGTGTCAAAATAACAACAAAGTCAACATTTAATCATCAAATCATCATCAACTCCAAAATTTTATAAAAACCTAAAAGCTTCAAAATAATAAAAAAAATTGCTACCATTCCATGGAACATATTCTAAATACACAAATCTAAACATGTTATCAGCCTATTAACACTACAACAACAAACAACTTCCTTTACTTATTGTAGACTTAGGGTTAGAAAACTTTAGTGAAGGAGCTTGAAATCTTTATCAACACTTAGCGTCTTGGTGTTCACACTTGGGGAAGAAGGGGAGCGAAAATCAAAGGAAGGAGGGGAAGGTTTCTGGTTTTTAAAACTCAAATTTCAGCCCATGGTGGCCTATTTATAAGGTTGGAGGGTGCGTCCTTTTGTCCTATGGTTTCAAGGAGCTTCATGAATCAATGGCCATTGGCTTAGGACCCTTGGTTAAAAGGATGGGGCAATAGCCATGATGATGGTTGAGGGGTTTTAGGATCCATATGACGATTGAGGTTTCAACTTGAAAACTTTGGCTGTTTGGTGTTCTATCTCGAAAAATTTGTCGTCATACAAAAAATTGTCAATGACACCGATTTGACTATACTCAACTAAAAAGTGTTTAAGGATATTGTATACTCACTCACGATGACAACTTAGTTCGGATAACCACTTTTATCGAAGACTTGTCTTGATATGCATGATTTTTGCTACTTTATGCCTTTTCTTGATAAATGCACTACACAACATTTTCTTAATTCTTTTCTAACATAAATTAATTTATTTATTCTTTTAATTATTCAATTACTTTTATTAAACAAAGCATAACAACAAACGGTGTTACGACCAACACGCTCTCTACTACCACCACTACTATCGTCGCTACCTTCACTATTGTCATTATTACCATCCCCTCCACCATCATCGCTATTGTTATTATTGTTGTCCCACCACTGTCATTGTCATTGCTATTATTGTTGCTCCCATATTGTTATCGCTACTGCCTTCGTCATCACTACCACTATTGTCGTGTCCATCACCACCGCCATGGTGGTAATGGTGGGGTGACTTTGGTGGTAAGGGCAACAATGGTAATTAGGCAACAATAGTGGGGTAGCAATAGTGGGGATAACAGTGATGGTAGAGATGATGTCATACGAGATGTTTATAGTTAAGTTTTAATCTTAACAATATATTATTTTTAATTTTGATTCAATAATTGTTATTATTTATTCTTATGTTCTCTCTCTTTCTCTCTTCTCATGTAAGGAAGTGTTATCACAAGAGAGTCTCTCTCTTCTCACGAAAAGAAGTGTTCTCATGAAAGAAAGTGTTCTCACGAGAGTCTCTCCCCCCTCTCTCTCTTTCTCTCTCTCCCTCCCTCTCCCTCCCACATGAAAGGAAGTGTTCTCACAAGAGTCTCTCTTCTCACGAAAAGAAAGTATTGTCACAAGAATCTCTCTATATATAAGAATAGATAAAATGACACTAGTAATTTATATCAACTATTATTATATTCAATAATTTTATATAAAATGCAAATTTTATTGATCATACTATTGAATTATAAATTCATGTTACATTAATTATTGTACCAAAATTTATTAAAATTAAATAATAATAAAAAAAAATAATTTATATTTTAATATATTTTATGTATATATTTTCTTAATTTTAATGAATATAAATGAAGTACTAAATAATTATATATATATATATATATATATATATATATATATATATATATAAAAAAAGAGAATTTTTAATTCATCCGTAAAACAAAAAGCTACTCATCAACTTAATCATTACACTTTCAAACTCCCCTCCTCAAACTTAACCATCATTACACTTTCCTACCGTAATAGTCAATTTCATCCTAAAAAGAAATGTAGCGACAACATTTTGTATACAAAACAAACTCTAATCCTACCCGCTATATCCTAAACATTGCATAACCTCCATCTCAGTACACAACTCATGCCTCCAATTAGTATGAATAGCCATCGCATAATAACAACAATCATTAGAAAATTGCCCTTTCTTTCGGTATAAATATTCTTATGCAGCTTTAGGATTTTCCCTTTTGTGCTCCTTCACGACTTTTGTAACATGTCCACAAATCACTAGCAATCAAATTTGTATTTTTATTTCTAATTCTAAAAATATTATTTAATTAGCTTAATAATTATTAATTAATAAAGTAATGTAATTATCTAAATGCACTAGTGACAAAACCACGTGATAGACTAATTTACGTTATATGTGCCGGAATGTTTAAGTTGTTGTCACATTAACGGTTAACGACTCAAAGTTAACCACGAGGACTAAAGTCTAAAACTACTATATTTTAAGCAACTAAAAGTTAACGATATTTTAAGAGGCAAAAATATATTTAAATCAATTTTAAAATATATAATTGTGGTTGTTATGGACACTTCAAATCGCACACCATTAGCGTTTGAAAAATAAAATAAAAAAGAAAGTAAGGAGAATTGGAAAACAATAAAAAAAAAAAAAAAGCAGCGAGGGGCCAAAGGAGTAGGGTGCACCTGCAAAAGAAGCGTAGCCCGAAAATAATATTGAATTCGCACGTGGTAACAGTGTGCGTGTACCGTTCACACTCGTCTCCAACGAGAATACGCCACGCCACCACTAACAGTTTCCCCTTCGTATTAATCTCCCAGTATAGCAGCGTATCGGAAGCTCTGAATTCCGAGTCCACTCTTTTCCAATTTGGAACGAAACTGAACGACGAAAAGTATGAACAGTCAACAACAGTTCGCTCCACGATGCTGAAAGCGCTATCACGTGCAATCTACTACCTCTCGGAGCACCCCACTATCGTGGGGTTCCGGTGGAGCCACGCCCAATCATGGGGCGCCACGTGGTCTTTCCTCTTCATCTCCATAGCCTTCTACCTCGTCTTATCCCTCTTCCTTCACTTCTCCCTCTCCCTCCTCCGTCGGCGTCGTCCCATCCCTCTGGGCCCCCTCCCCGCCGTCCACAGCCTCTCGATGGCCCTCATCTCCGCCACTATCTTCTCCGGAATCCTAATTTCGAGCACCGCGGAGATCCGCGACACGCAGTGGTTCTGGCGGCGGTCGAAGACCCCGTTCCAGTGGCTGCTCTGCTTCCCCCTCGGAACCCGCTCCTCCGGCCGCGTCTTCTTCTGGTCCTACGTCTACTACCTCTCGCGCTTCCTCCACATGCTGCGGACAATCCTCGCCATCCTACAACGTCGTAGGTTGTCGTTTTTCCAGCTCTTCAACAACTCCATCTCCGCCTTCATGTCCTTCCTCTGGCTGGAGTTCTCCCAGTCCTTTCAGGTCCTCGCGATTCTCTCCGCAACTCTCGTCTACGCCGTCGTCTACGGCTACCGCTTCTGGACCGCCGTAGGCTTCCGCGGCGCGCGCTTCCCCTTCGTCCTCAACTGCCAGATCGCGCTGCTCAGCTGCAATGTCGCGTGCCACGTTGGCGTCTTCTTGCTGCATTTCTTTTACAAAGGAGGGTGCAACGGGATTGGCGCGTGGCTCTTCAATTCCGTGCTTAACTTCCTTGTCCTCATGCTCTTTCTTAACTTTTATATGAGGTTGCACGTTGGGAAAAGGAGAAAAGTTTCGGGTCTTGACGGCGACGAGTGGAAGCGCGTGACTGGTAATTGAAGTTCAATTGTACAAATAAAACACAAATGTTATCAAGGCGGTTGTTGCAATTTTGGTCCAACTACCAGGTGTGTCCCCCTTTTTAATGTTCATCACTTTAAGTATAGAAAAACGCGAATAAGATATTACTGTAGTATGGTATAGTTTATTAGAAAGCAAAAAGTACAATCTAGCTAGCTAGGAAGGTAGCACTTCTGATTATGATTTTACGAATTTGTTGTAATATATATAATTACAGTATATAAAAACTCAAAGTTTCTCAACCGTGATTAGGTAGTTTTCTTAATTGAGAATTCTTCTTCGATTGTGTGGGGGGGGTTAGATAGTTGTTGGTGTGAAAGGAAATGTTTCTTGGCTGACCAGATATCATGCCAGCATGCTTCAATTGAATGATGGGTGGAGGAAACGAAAAGAGAATAACATCCACCTAATGTGGCTCCAATTTAATGTACGCGGTGAGATCGTTTTCGTAGGGGTGTACCAATCCGGCATCCCTACAGAGTCCATTCACCTTAATCAATTACAGCAGGCAAGGTTTCTTTCATTTGGGAAACAAATCTCTAGTTCTACACAAAAATAAATAAAATCTAGTCTGGTAGTTCCCGTGGTCATTTTCTGGTATCGAAATCTATATCATAAATTAATTTTAATATTTAATATAAAAATTAAAGAAATATAATAAATAATTAGATTGGAAAAGTGGATACTCTCCGTTACTTTTTATGTCCGTCTTGTCTCTATTGTTCATTTAGGCTCTAAGCACAATTTTTGGGTAAGAACGTTAGTTTAGTAAGCGTCCTACGTAAAGACGCTTTATTTGGAAAAAAGCACGCTGTCGGTGTCACATATCTGATCAAATTGATTTGGTGATCATATAGTCTCTCAAGTTGATTTGCTCAGCATTGAGTATCTGACCAATTTAAATACGAATATTCCGTTGTAATGATAACCCGTTCAATTGAATAAAAAAAAGAAAAAGATGACCCATTCAAGTGACGGGCAATCATAGATGCAATATTATGGAATGGTCAAATAAGGTTAGAATTATGAGCCTGGAATTGGACCAAGGCATTTGAACCAGCTGGCTAAAACTAGGAGTGAATAAAAATATAGGCTGAGACAGGTTTATAAATATAATATCATATTATATAAAATATTATATATTAAATAAAAAATTCTATTATTAACACACAATTGTTTAATAAATTTATACTTTTTAAATGAATATGAAATTTAATTGATTTTAAAAAATTCAAAATATAACTTTAACAATTGAACTCGTCATTAAACTATATAAATACTCACCTTTAGTAAAAAAAAAAAAAAAGCAAAATTTGATGATTCTATTTGGTAGTTTCTTTTTTTGTTTTTTCGGCCTAGAGGGAAATTGGTGATTTCTTGTTACTTGAGAAATATATGATGTTGATTCTACTTGAATTTTTTTTTTTTCTCTTTACACCCTATTTTTCTTTTTTGTATATTTTTCTTTCAAAATGCCCACTTCCTCCTTTTCCCCTTCACATTTGCCTCTTTTGATCTCGCTATTCTGCTTGTTGTTAGGCCCCTTCCTTCTCTCACTCGTTGTTGGCTTCCCCATCCTCCTCCTCCTCATTGTCTTTTGGTGAGTGTGAGTGCTGGAACTAGGAGTGTTCAAAAAACTTAAACTGAACTGCTTTAAAACCAAATTGAATTAAACTATAAGAAAAACTGAACTATTTTATAGAAACTAAAAAAGTATTTTTTAAGTTTAGTTTTATAAAACCAAACTGCAAATAGATGTAGTTTGGCGCACTGGAACAAAACTGTTAATAATAGATCTTCTTCTCATGTAGTGCTTGCTATACAATTTATTTTATAGCACAACAAAAGTTCGATATGGTTGACTTTGCCACGACACCAACAGAAGGAAATCACGAGGCCAAGCAATTGGTGGTCAAGTGTAAAGTGCAGAATACAAAAAGGTCATATATGTGTAAGGAAAAGGCCTTGGAGAAAATTTGCTATAGAGATTAGTTCAACAACCCAAAAAAAAAAAAAAAAAAAAAAAACTATAACAATTTAGTTTAGTTTTTTTTAAATAAAGAACTAGTTGACCAGTTCCAAATAAAAAAATATATATTTTGATTCGGTTCTTCAGAATTATTTTTTTCGATTTAGTTCACCTCAATTTCTTTTCTGAACCAAATTATGAGCAGCTTTAGCTGAAACTATTTTATTTTTCTAAGTTGGTGGATTTATTAAAAACTAATTTCTAGTTGTAATAAATAAGTGTTCAGGAATTTAGTTTATGGAATGTTTTTTACATTTCTTAGGAGGATACCAGGTATCATACAGATAAGGCTCTTCCTCTTCTAATTTCAAAATAAATTGTGTTTACTTTGCTAACTCCATAACTATTCTTAATTGCAGAAAGATTTGAAGTTTCAAAGCAAATAGTATACTGACGCAACAAATGTTACTCGGGAGAGTATAAAACACGAGTTTGAATCCTAGACTTCTGGAAACTAAATTTCAGAAAGTGTAACAAATATAACATTTGTGAAATTTAATTTCCGAAAATATTAAAAAAATTTATACTTCCAGGATTTAGTTTCTAGAATATATCAAATATATTCTGGAAAGTACGGAACAATTTCACTAATTAGTTTCCTTAATTAAAAGGAATATTTTGAAAGGAAATTACAAAAACGCAGAAAGGATTGCAAGGAGAAAAAAGGGTGCAAATAGTACTATTCAATATATAATAATATTGCCGACTACATTATCAATATCATGGATCTTGACTATTTGCATTGATTTTTAATTTTTGTGACATTTTTGTTGCATTTCATTAGTTAATAATTCCACTTTCCCTTTCGTTAATGTGGTAAAATACATGATTTTTTTTTATTTACTTACATCAACCAATAGATGGTTTATCACATCAAATATTGTATGGTTTTATAGAAGAGAAGCTGAATTCAGAATATAGGATACTACTTATTAGTGATCTTAAAAACACTGGTTAAGAAACTAATAAATCATTTTATTGAAAATCACACTAGGTTGTGTTGAAAATCACAAGATTATTTACTTATATGTACCAATAGATGGTTTATTGTATCTATTTAGAAAATCACAATCTAATCTCATTGATTTAACACGTAACAAATAAAATAATATAATAACACTACAATAATAACATGTAGTTGCATGTATGTATGTCAGTCTCGATATCGATGTAATTAGTATCAGTTCAGCTAGTTGACATTAAATTGACCATAAGATAAGCATTTATGCTTTTTTTAATATATTTTTATTTTTATGCCTTTTTTTTATGTTGCATCAATTATGACTAATGCTAAATAAAATATTTTTAGAAAAAATATTTTTTAATACCAGTGTAGTGTATGTGGTTCAATCAAATCTTCTCACCTAGGTTTAGAAACTTCATTCCTTCCCTCTCTCAAATTTGTCTTTGTCACACTTTCCCTCTTCTCTTTCTTAATAATGATGAAACAATCTATTTTGAAGGTATTTTGAGGATATATTATTAGGAGTGAGAGTGTCTAAAAGTTTCTTGAGTAAGTTGAGCAATATTTTGCTAAGAATTAAAAGATAGAAGTGAGTAATCTTTTGGCAAAACTCGTCTTGACGAAGTATAAAGACAGAAAAAGCATAAGAGAATATATTATGGAAATGTCTAATCTCACATCAAACTCAAGACACTCAAGTTAGAATTGTTTTACACTTGGTTTTAATATCTCTACTTGCACACTTGGGCAATTCATGTGAGCTATAACACAAAAGGACATATAGTCCCTCAACAAGCTAATATCTCACTATTTGCAAGTGGGAGAGAGACAATTGAGAGATAAGATTAAAAGCGCTCAACTAGGTTTGACCTCTTAGAACAAGAAAAAAAGGTAAGGATACTACAGGAAGTTCTTCTCAAAAGAAGAAATAGAAGAAGTGGAATGAGAATGCTACTTGCTGCTTTCACAAGAAATCATGACACAGGAAAAAAATTGTCCCAAGTAGGCCATCTAACATGTAAAGAAAGGTAATCTTATGACTTTTGTTTGTTTTGAAGTTAAATTAGCTTCTATAGCTAAGCATATTTTTTGGGTAAATTTTGGTGCTACTACTTCCATAAGTATGTTTATGTAGGATTTATTATGTAATCAATCGTGAAATAAAGTTAATAAAGTTGTAGTAGAAGCTATATGGACTTCCATATTATAATTGAAAATTATATTTCATTTGGTTTTGTTTGAGAGTTTTGTATGATTGTCATTAAGACAAAATTTGAATTTTCTTTCTAGTTTAAACAATTAGAATTTTCTTGTTCATTACAAAAAATTAAATATAAATACTACTGGAACATAAGTTTGTGTCCAAAACAACTCAAGAGTTTTGATAATAATAAATATTATGATTAAAGGATGATATCTATATTTAATCAGTGTTCTCTAGCTTTCATAAGAACAACTTAATCTCATGTTGGAACGCGTCCATTAAAAGAAAGTTATTTGATATATAAGTTTATCATATGCATCCATTGAGAGAGTTCGGTGTCCAAAGACGTACTTATCGTCCAAAAAACATTTTTGGCGTCCAAAAGAAGTGATAATCTAAAACAAAACAAATGCACATGAAGTCTCTTTCTTTAAGTGTAAATAGTTATTTAAATGCTTATCTTATCACATGAATCCTTTCTTACGTATACAAGTTTGTAATCATGAACGTTCAAAATTTATATTTTACCTAATGCTCTGTGTTGAAAACGTGTTAGGTTTCAGATTGACGAAGAGCAAAACCAAATATTTTACTACCATAAGTCAAGTCTGATAAAGGAAAATTCAGATCATGACTATATTCTGAAGGAACCAAAAAGAAGCTTCTATCCTTATCCACAAAAGACAAAATGTTAAGATTAGAGAAAAACAACTTTCTCTGACACAACTTTTCTCTGTCTTCAAAAAAAGAGGAACCTCTGTAGAAGTATAGTGAAAAGCAAATCTTTAGCATTTAATGTTGATATAACCACTCCTCATGCAAGATCAATGTTCGTTTTCTATGTGCTTATAAGAAGAGATTGATCAAGCTCGAAGAGAACAAGACACAAACTTACACGAATATACTCACTTACACTTTTGGACGACTATTTGTAAAGTTTACTTTGCGAAGCAAAGTTAAGTGAATATGATTTATATTGATATACACACACTATGTGAGTCAGTTTTTGTAAAAAAAAATTGTATAGTTGTTGAGATAGGTTGAAGAGGCCAAGCGACAAATAATACTTGAGTTTACTTGTAATAAGGTAGATTACAAGGTGTATACTTGAAAAGACAGATAATACTTGTGTGTAAGTTAGTTGGACTTAGTGAAAATTCTTTGTGTTAAAGAGACTGAATGTAACTTTGTTGGAAGAGTGAACCAATAAAATTTTTGTGTGCATTTCTCTCTTATGTTACCCTTTTACTCACTGCACTTCTTTGGATGGTGATTTAAAATTCTGTTACACATAATTTGTTTTTGCAAAAAGTTTTAAAAAAATCATACACACACAGTTCAACCCCTTTTTGTGTGTAATATTTAACTTCAATTACAAAAGCAAAGCCCAAACAAAAGATTGTTTTCATCTATAGGAATCAAACTCGGTACTAGAAAGTTTATAACACTCATGCATTATGCTCAACTAATTGAGTTAGACCCACTGATAGAGGTTTAGATTGTGTTTTTTTTTCAAAAATTATTTAATAATTGTTTTAGTAAATAAAAAATGATTTTTTCAAGCAGTGTTGATAAAAAAAATGTAAAGTTTATGTTAGAGAAGAATGATGCTTCATCTTAAACTATGTTTGATGACAAAAAAAAATCATGTTTTTGCAAACCTTATCTAGGAAAAGAAAACCTTTTCAACATAGTTCTTCTTCTTTTAGGTTTTTTGCAAAAAAAAAAAAATAACTACAAAAATATAAAAATAAAAAGAAAAGATAAGTACTAACTATTTTTATATTGGTTCATATAAAAAATACTACATCAAATCCTTGACTATCTACTAATATTTTTACTATAAGAAGTTTTTACAAGAAATTCTTATTTTTCACCAATCAAGTGTTTTTTATAGTTGTCTCTCAATGCATTTAATCCAAATATTCTATTTAATGACTCATTATTCATCCTCTTCCTTTTTGACTAATTTGTGTGTGAAATAATTTAAAAAAAATTAAATGATTCGTTATTTGTTTCTATAATTTTCTTTAGATGCATTTATAATTGATATATAAGAGAGGAGAGAGAAGTAAGAATTTTTATTTTAAATTAAATATTAAATTACTATATTATCCTTAAAATAAATAAATAAAAATAAAAAATAATGGTTTTTTAGTCTGAAACTTTTGGTGTACATTGTTAATGCACTCCAACTAAAAAGAGGTATGAGTACATTAACATTTTTCTATATATATATAATGAATTATTTTCGTCAATGAATTATATATAAATAGTTAATGTGAGCTTATATGACTTGAACTTGACTCATTTAAATAATTGAGGTTAATCTTAAGCTTGAGTTTATTTATTTAATTAAATAAATAAGTTTAAGCTAGCATTTAATAAATAACTCTAAATAGTTTATGAATAATTATGCTAATTTATACCCTTAGTTATTTATTTAGTGGAACTTTTTACTCTTATTATTGGACTGCCATTTCTAAAAAAGGTTTGTCTTATGCTGTCTCTCTTTTTGGGTCATGCATGATGCTTAAGATTTCTTCTCTCGTTAAAGCTTGATATTTTAACTAGTTTGTCTTTTTCTCTGCTAACAATTTTTACTCTTGTCTTTTTTATTGTCCTAGGTTGATACTTGTGATACGATGAAATCTATAACATTATGGTTTGTTGGTACATCTATCTTTTTTTTTATTGTGAACTTAAGTCAAAGTGTTAACAAATAAAATATTGCTTGTTTATCTTTTCATCAAAATCAAAGGTTAAATAGATTTATACTTAAAAATAAATTTATCTTTTTTAAAGTTTAAATGTTATTGGTTGTGATTCTTTAATTGATAATTTATATATGTTTGATTAAGTTAGTTCTTATAATAAGATAGTTCCTATAATAAGATAGAATACATTTTTAAATTTGTGTTGCATGGAATATATAATCTCTTAGATATGTTAAACTTTAAAGTATGGATTGAGTTTATCAAGAAAAAATAAATAGACACAAGAAAATTAGATGTTGAAAGCGTTAGAAATATCTTACAACTTATACATATTGATATCTTGTTGATGACAAACTCCTTCTATGACAAAATTTTAATAATAACAAATTGTTAACAAATTCTAAGTTCTAAACTCAAGTATCTAAGGTTTGTCTTCATAATGTGATTATAAGAATAAGACTTGAAATTATACCACAGAACAAATCATTAATAACACTACTAATTTTAATAATAACAAATGGTTAAAAAACAAATTCTAAGTTATAAACTAAAGTTTCTAAGGTTTTCTTGATAATGTGATTATAAGAACAAACTACTACTACTATTTTGAATTGGATGTGTTGGATTTAAAAAAAAAAAAAACCATTTAATCCACTCAATTAAGTTATCATAATTTTCATCAATCTGTTTAATATGATGAATTGAAAGAAAGTAACATTCACATTAATTAATGTCATACCAACTACAAATATAGGCAGTGAGATCATTTTCTTAGTTATTTGGAGGTATCTATCAAGTGTTCACAAAGACACCTAAAACAAATACAGCGAGGCAAGGTTTCTTTCATTTGGGACAAATCTCTAGTTCCCATGATCTCGTCCGGGTCGTTTGACATGTCTCTGTTGCATAAGCGTGGTTTGTTAGGTTCTATAAGCCAAATACAAAAAATACTTAACTAGATAAAATTCTCTTAAATATTAATACAAAAGGAAAATAATAGAATAAATTGAATTAATTTTTATAATATAAAAATAATTTATGTATTTTAACTTTTATAAATAAACCGTTTAACTGTTTTAAAATTTAAATAGCATAAGCTAAATTTAATTTATAATTTTTTTATTTATTTATTTTACATTTTATTTTATTTTCTATAAATAATTATAAAGAAATTTATCCAAACATAATCAAAATCGTATCTAAATCAGTTGAAAGGTTTAGCTATTTTAAAATTGAGTAAAACTAGTTTTGATAAAATTAATTTTAAATTAAATAAAATTGAAATTGTGATTAAATTTTTTGATAATTACTCGAGAGCAAAAAAACAAAAGCAACAAAATAAGAAAGGAGGATTATCCTCTGGAGAACAGAACTCTCATAATATCTACTGTCAAACAAGTAGGCAGACATATTGGAGTCTCGTGAACAAAGATCAACTGCTTTGTCGACATGGCAACTTGGTTAGAATATTTGTTCTTTGATTTCCTTTACTTAATGTACGATGCACAACACACCCAATTTCTAGTCATGAGATATCGTATCATTAAATGGTGTTTAAATTAATATTAATTATAGATATTATATATATATATATATATATATATATATATTATCGTAAGAGAAATTGATTTGGGATAGTTTTGGAACGTGCATTAAGTTGCTTGCCTTTTCTGTTATACTTTATTCAAATATAAGTAAAGTAAGAAGAAAATAAATAAGTGAGAAAAAATAAAAAAAAATTATAGAAGTAAAAATATGGAATATAAGTGTTATGTTATTTAGAATAATAGAAATAAAAAGTGAAAAAACAAAAAAAAAATTCTCTCTATTTGTTTATATGAATAGAAGTATAAGTAGAAATAAATAAATAATATATATAAAAACTTTTTATACTATTTAATAAAATTAAATTTAACTGAAAAAAGGTTAAAATTTTTCTATATTAATATAAAATTACTTATTATTTATATTTGTCTGTTACAAATGATTTTATTTAATTTTTAAGAAAACTAGAATAAAAATAATTAACTTCCCTCTCTCTCTCACTTTCTTTCTTAATAAATGGGAATTTTTTATTGATTCCTTTTTTTATCTCTCCTCTGAAACAAATAAATAAAATTTAATATTTTCATCTTCTTTTATTTAAAATTTTCTCCCTTTATGTCTATTAAACTAAAAAAAAAAAAGTTAAAGTTAAGAATGTTATTTTAGTAAGCGTCCAAGCACGTAAAGACGGATTCATTTAGTGATTTCAAGCCGTCGATATCACGATCATAGTCTCTCAAGTTGATTTGGCCAATCATATTCATATAGAATATCTAATCAATTTAAATACGAATATGTAAACGTAATAAATAAGTTATAACTCATCTAGGTGACAGGTGACAATTGACAGTGGAATCAAAGATGGAAGATCATCGAATGGGGATCTTCACCTCCCTATACTATTTTTTTTCGATTATGATAAACCTGTTTGAGGTAGAAATAAGAGAAAGATCAGAAGAAGAAAAAAAGTGATAGATGTAATAATTAATATAATAAAAAAATAGACAAGAAAATAGAATGTAAATATGATATAAAAGGAAAAGGTATATATGTCGGATGCAGAGGTAGCGATCGGTGAGTATTCGAAAAAGTGGAATCAGAGTCTCTATCCAGAAAAGGAATTTAGAGACCGGAGTCGCCACCAATGTTTTCAAGGTAAACGCCAGGAAATCTATGATTGGATAAGGCTGGTCTGAGAATTAGAGTATGAGTTCGAGAGTTGGTTACGTGTTTGGATCACTAAGTATCCCGTCATGTCTATCCAAGGATAGTTATCATAACTAAATATATGAAATGAGACATGACTCGTACATTACAATTTTCTTCTTTCTAGCAATGAAGGATATTTACAGGGAATGAGCGAGAGATGTTTTGGGTTTTTTGGGTGAATTTGACAAGATTGCCTCTTGGTCCTACGTATCTCCTACTGCAATGGAGAAGTCAAAGTTTATGTAGTTCTGAAGTTTCACAAGTTAGGTAATGGGAAGGGGCGAGACCATCTCGGCCAAGAGAAGGTGCCGACTAGGTGTCAGCTGGGTTAATGTATCGAATGACACTCGCGAGTGTGTGTAGTTCAAGAATAGGGGATATTTGAGTCAGATTGAAGAGTGGCGACTCTTGGTTGGTCTCGATTTCAGTTACGCGAGATTGATTCAAAATCGGCCCGCAAGTTGCAATATATTCCTAGACTGCTTGATATGTGCAATGGGGAATCCTAGTGATTTACCTGGTATCCAGAGATTGTCTTTCTACTTCCTATCGAAAGATGGACAAGCGCTTTCTTTCCTTCCTTCCTTAGCGTCTCCCTTCTGACGACTCCTTTCAACTCTTACTCTCTCACTATTTACTCGATCTCAAGTTCTCTTAAGGTCTCTTGGGATAAAAATTTCGACCACTCTTGAGATAAAATTTTCCGATCCTTCTTCCTTCGAGCTTGGGGCCTTTTATATGGTCATTCACCATCTCCAGGATCCTCCATGAAGATCTTCCACCATTAATGCTCCGGTGCCCTCAAAGGGGTTTTCCCTCATTAATGCGATGACCCACCTTTAATGCGGTCGTGATAGCTCCTCCTTTTTCTGACTATCGTGGCAAGCGTGTCCTCTACGCTCCCAACTTTCCCTCGAGATGGTAGGGATGAAGTGACCCGCCATGTCGTGCACAGTTCCCCAACTCGGTTGCCTCTGCCCAAGGCGCGTTGGGGAGCACAAAGCTGTCAGGCCGCTCTTCCCTAGGTTTCTTTTCCTGGCACCTTTCCGCTTTTGGAGTAGCCTACTGGCTCTACCTCCTACCATTTTGTCCCCTGCATCTTCAGTCTTTAGGCCTCTTTTTCCCCCTGCCCCTTTTTTGTCACCAGATAGAAAATGGATTATATAGTTGCCTCCTCTTTATTTGTTTTCAGTCAAACAAAATGATTTTCATCTTTTCTCGGTGGAACATAAATAAAGACTCCATAGAGGGTTGAAGTTGACTTAGGCCAATTTTGAATTGATTTCCTCTCAGGATTGGAACCTGGTGAAATTGATGTTGGCATGGAGTTGAAGACTTGACTTTTGCACGGAGTTGGATGGGGTGAATGAGTGGATTTCAGCATGGAGCTAGGTAGGGATATCTTCAACACGGAGCCAGAATGCGATCGTTCTCGACACGAAGTCGGAGGGATCGGTCTCGGCACGGAGCCAGATTGAAGTTGATTTTGGCATGGAGCCAAATGAGGTTAGTCTGTGGCATAGAGCCTGAATGAAGGTGTTCTTGACGCGAAGTCGAATTGGGTTGATCTTGGTACAGAATCGGGTAGAATGGTTTTGACACGAAGTCGGATGGATGGGTCTCAGTGCGGAGTTGGATTGGATGATCTTGGCTCGAAGTCGCATTGGAGTGTTTTTGGTGCAGGGCCAAATTGGATGTGTTTCTGGAACGAGGCCAAATGGAGAAGTCTTTGACACTGAGTTGGATTGAGGTGTTCTCGACAAAAAACCGGGTGGATTGGTCTTGAAACAGAGTTGGATTGGATGATCTTGGCACGAAGCCGCATTGGAGTGTTTTTGGCATAGGGCAAAATTGGATGTGTTTCTAGCACAAAGCCGAATGGAGAAGTCTTTAGCACTAAGCCAAATTCAGGTGTTCTCGGCACGGAGTCAGGTGGATAGGTCTCGGTGCGAAGCTAGAGGGTAAGTCTTAGGCACGAATCCAAGAGGGTGCCAAAAATTTGAATTTTGCCAAGGGTCAATCCAAAGGTCACGTCTGATGGGACGTACCCAACCCCCTCATAAAGATGCAACCTTTGATTCTAGCAGTGCAATTATGGCCAGGCGCCATCATTGCATCGTCTCTGGGGCATCGTGCCTCTTAAGTGTGACGTCGTTCCCCAAGCTTCGCATGCACTCTTCAAGCGTAGCCAGCATGCTTTAGCACATGAGCTGCGCCTCTGCCTTTGGAGGCCCATTCCTATCCTATAAATAAAGCGTTTTTCCCTTTTGCATTTCACTTTCTACTTCTTGCATTTCAACTACTTCCTCTTGCTTGCTTGCATTTCCAGTCGTTGTTGCCTCCCAAGCACCACCTTCTTCTTCCTCGCTCTTCCTTCCTACAACCATGTCAGGTACCCACAGCTCTGGCTCCGAGAGCCGTTCTGAGCAGATACCCATAGATGACCATTCAGGCTTTACGGCTTTTTCTTCTTCTTCTTTTGAGCAGCACGTCTTAATTTCTTCTAGGTTAGAGGCTTTGGCCACTGTCCTTGACTTAGTGGCTGTTGCTAAGGGGACCTCCTCTTAGCACGTTGTCCCCACTCCTCTAGCACAACCTTATCGCACCCAGGAGCATTATGAGTGGGTTAGCGAGGAGGTACAGACCTATAAGTCTGTTTCTTCTTGCTCCAGCGTCTCGACCCTTGCCCAAGGCGGTGGATGGGTTAGGTTAGTGTCTGCTAGTAAGTACATCATGGTGCATTACTCCTCTGTTGAGCGAGTGTGCCACGCGGCCAAGGAAGGGGAAGAGGATTTCATATACATGTATGAAACCATGATGAGGGATCTAAGGGTGATCCTTCCCTTTGACTCCTTCAAAGTCGGTGTCCTTTGGACACTTGGGGTGGCTTGATAATTTATATTTTATACACCCTATAAGATCTTAAGATGAGTAGAATAGACTCTAAATTATAGTTAAGAATCACATATTAGCTAAGATTCTATTTCCAAGGTAAAAATAGGGAAAATACAAATCTATGCTAATTTGTAGGTTTTAGCTAACAAAAGAGTAATCTTGTTTTGTAGGTCAAACTGAGTCCCAGACAAAGTTAACTCGATTAGAGGAAGTCATTTCGGCTAGACGAAACCTCTTTAGGCTGACTTCGTCCCATCTAGAAGAAGTCATCCCAGCTGAGGTTGGAACCGTCCTAGTCGGATGAAGCTGATCCCATACTGGATGTTGATTCCAAACCGAATGCCGACTCTAAATGCCAACTCCCATTCGTCTAGATCCATCCCGGCATCAAGGACCGATTCCACTCCGGCAATTTCGAGCACGTGGACAATTATGAATTAGCACGTGGTCATTTAGGAAATTAGTTAGTGGTCGTAAAGTAGTTATTTCTATTATGTCAGGTAGTTATAGCTGTTAATTCTGTTAGAAAGTTAGGTAATCTAACATGTATAAATAAGGAGATGTAGTTCATTAATTGGTTAGCGAAGCTTATTCATAGCCAAGCCAAGTACACACACATACTCTGTCGTTTACCCCCATATTCTCACTTCATTCCTTAATCGTTCCACGGTGCTTCAGTATGACGTCTAGTCGATCGAGTGGACCCAAGACCAGTGTCTAGGTAGCGGCCGGTTGCTAAGAGGAGACTGTTGGGGCTCGTTGGCACACTACTTGGTGGACTAACCCCCTTGTACCTGTCTTTTTTTGGTGGAACACTGCAACTACCATTGGCGATCTTCGTGGGAAGCTGTGTTCACATTTCATGAATCCATACACTTCTTGTATCGCTACACTAGTTAATCAATGAATGAGTTTGAGTTTCTTTACTTCTATGTTTGTAATTCCTGTTAGTTTGATCTATTTCTGCTTATGTCACGATCGTGCATGGTAGGAATAGAGCATGTTAGGTTAAGGACCGATCGAAACCAATCTAATAACACTATAGGTAATCGATAGAGAACCTACATTAGCCATGGTCCTAATCCCTGCCAAACTTGAGACGGTGATCATGAAAGCCCTTAGTAGGCAATGAACGAATGGTAGACAATTGTCTTAAGATTTTGGGTTGGTGAGGAATTGCTTGCATAATAGGAGCCATAACCAAAACCAGCTAATTAATAACTTTGGATAGCGATATGATAAGTATATGTTTCGTTAGATGTAGTTGCCTTTACTTTCATAGTTATTCATTTACTTTTTGCAACTTTACTTTACAACACAAACCCCCATATTACTTTTCAATTGCCAAGTCCGTATTCTACATTCCCTAATCTGCATCTTTTCAGTCCTTTACACTAGATTACACTAGAATCATATGTCCTTGAGAGATTCGATCTAGGTTGCCCCTATGCTACCCAAAACATAGGAAATCTAGTACTTTGATAGTTGAAATAACGACTAATTCAAACCCTACCAAATTGGCGTCATTGTCGAGGACACACATCTTGTATCCTAGTGTGTCGAGTCTGAGTAGTTGTCAAACCTGAGTTTGTAGAAATGCCCTGTTTTTGGTATATACTGTGAGTCTATTTTGGTACCGAGTTAAGTCTAAGTTTTTCTGCATGCCTAGTCTAAGTCTAAACTTTTTTGCATGTCGAGTTTGTGAGTTATTGTTTATGTTTTTAATAATTTGCTGTATGTGCTGAATTTTGCACGTGCTAGATCCACACGTGTTAAGTCAGTATATGCCGAGTCTGCATGTATAGCTGAGTCTGTGCATGAATATGTTTTGCACAATCGGCCGTATGTGAGTTCAATTTTTTCGTATAATTTTGTTTTCCCTATCTTGCATTTTCTGTATAATTTTTTTTATATATCTTGCTAGTATTTTTCTGCGTAATTTTCTTTTTAATTGTCTCAATAGATCTCTGCATAATTTTCTTTCTACATCTTGCATTCATTTCTCTATATCTTGCATTTAGTTTTTGGCATAAATATTTTTGCTGCATTTTAGTAGTTAAAGTGGTTTGTCTGCATAATTTTTTTTGTAATGCATGACTAGAAGTAGTTCTAGTAGTTTGCATCGATTAGATTTAGAGATAGATACGATGTTAAATAGATTAAGAAAAACTAAAAACATTAACGTAAGAAGTAGCAATAGTTTTAATTCAATTTTTGAGTCCAAGCCTGATATTTTAGATAGTCAATCCTATGAGGCAGAGCAGATGGAGAACAACAACAGGACATTGAAATGGTTGACAACCGGATGTATTGTACCAGCCTTGGTGCATCCAGTAATCCCAACTGGAGCCAGCTCAATCTTACGAGTTTAAATCCGGACTCATACATTTGTTGCCCAAGTTTCACGGTCTTGCGGGTGAAGACCCACACAAGCACATAAAGGAATTCCATGTGGTTTGTTCCATAATGAGGCCGAAAAGGATATTGAAAGATTACATCAAGATGAAGGCGTTCTCTTTCTCCCTAGACAGAGCAGCAAAAGACTGGCTCTACCTACAGCCAGTCATGTTAAACACCTGGGGAGATATGAAGCGTATATTCTTGGAGAAATTCTTCTTGGTGTCCAGAACCATGACCATCTGGAAAGGAAATTTGTGGGATCAGAAACATTCAGGAGAGACATTGCATGAATACTGAGAGCGATTCAACAAACTGTGTTCCACATGTTTGCACCATCAAATCAATGAGCAGCTATTACTACAATATTTTTATGAAATACTGATAATGATGGACAGGAACATGATAAATGCTGCAAGCGGGGGAGCGTTGATGGACAAGACTCCAGTCGTAACGAGACATTTGATCTCGAACATGGCCAGCAATACACAACAATCAGGCATAGAGGAGGAGCCATCACATCGAGGGTGGTGAATGAAGTTGGCACAATCGACAACCAAAGGTTGGAGAATCAGTTGATGGAGTTAACATCGCTTGTGAGGTAGCTCATTGTTGGACAACATCAACAAAGCGCACATAGACTATGTGGAATAGGTACCTCGATGGAGCACCTAACAGACATGTGCCCCACATTGTAAGAAACCGAGCCGGATAGCACCGGTTTTGTTGGAGCTTTAGGTGGTGGATACCAGTATGGGAGACAACCATATTAGAATCGGCCATACGATATTCAGCAATTCCGGAGGTAGCCGTATCAACCGAATCCAAATCAAGGGCAATATACAACCCAAAGATTTGGATTAGTTGAGAGCATGTTGATTCTGAGTTAGAGTAGCTATCAACAACAAGTGGCCCCACGAGATAATTCTTCTTCAATGAAAGAATGGATGAAGTAGATGAGCGAATGTAACATGTAGTTTCAATAGAATCTAACTACCACGATCCATGATTTAAAAATGCAGGTAAGAGAGCTACCCAACATTGTGAGTTAGATGTAGTCGTTGGTTCCGAAAACATACTCTCTCATACAATTCTGAATCCGAAAAGGGAACCCTTGGAAAGGAACCCTTGCATTAAATGATAAGCGGTCACCATCGCATTAAATGAGAAAGATGGAGGGAAACCCTTGGAGAGGCACCATGGCATTAATGAGCATAGGGAAGAAGCCATCGCATTAATGTGGAGGATCTCCTTGAAGATCCATGAAATGATGACCTGAGAGCAAGGAGTGGTATATAAAAAGCTCCAAGAACGAAGAGGGAAGAGGGATTGGGATAAAAAAAAGGTAGGGTGAAATCTTAATCCTGAGAACCCTTCAAGAACATTAGAGA
This sequence comes from Mucuna pruriens, assembly GCA_025330945.1. Classification (NCBI taxonomy): domain Eukaryota; kingdom Viridiplantae; phylum Streptophyta; class Magnoliopsida; order Fabales; family Fabaceae; genus Mucuna; species Mucuna pruriens. The sequence continues at coordinate 493,064 of JAENHJ010000004.1, read as the reverse complement.
TCTAACATACAGTGATGCAATGAGGATGGAAGGGAGTCTATAGAAAAAGGGACGTGAAAGAAAGAAGGAAGGAAAGCATCCATCTACCCTTCAGTAGGTAACTGAAATACGACTCCTAGATACAAGGTAAGACCTTCAAGACTTCTCCCTATGCATATCCATCTAGTGGCCCTCAGCTCTAAGCCAATACACTTCCTCGTTTAGCCCAGCAATATACTGCAACCTGTGAGCCGATTCCGAATTTGCCCTATATAACTGAAACCAAGACTGACCAAGAGTCGGCACTCTTTGGTCTGACTCAAACACCACTTTCAAAATACACATGCCGAGTATCATCTAGCACATAGCCCCATCGACACCTAGTCGACACTCCAACTGGGTCGAATCGGTCTCACCCTCTCACTATCTAACCATCCATTCCTCAAAACTACATAAACTTTGAATTCTCCATTACAAAAGGAGATACGTAGGAGTAGGAGGCAATTCTTGTCATGTTCAACAATAAAAAATACTTATATCTTTTCTAAGGATCTTTGGACGCCAATGGATAGTCCATTCCATTCAACTCTTTGACGCCAAAAGGATAGTCCATTCCATCTAACTCTTTGGACGCTATTGGACAGTCCACTTTACTCCAATCATCTTTGGATGCTAATGGACAGTCCATCCTTTTCTAATCACCTTTGAAGCCTCCCCCAAAACTACGTAAACTTTGACTTCAAACTTTGACTTCTCCATTACATTGGGAAATACGTAGGAGTAAGAGGCAACTCTTGTCAAGTTCATCCAAAAAATCCAAAAATCCTTTATCCATTCCCTGTAGATGTCCTCCATTTTGGGAAGGCAAAAAATTGTAGTGTACGAGTCATGTCACATTTCATGCATTTAGTTAGGGTAACTATTCTCGAATAGACGTGATAGGATACTAGTGATCCCTACACGTAACCAACTCCCGAACCTACACTCTGATTTCCAGACCAGCCTTATCTATCCATAAGTTTCTTGATGTTTACTTGAAAATTTTCGCTAACGACTCTATACACCTTGTTCCTTCCCCGGAAGGGATTCGAATTCCAAAATCAAAATTTTCACCATTCTCGTTGCGATCCCGGTTGCAACATATGCTAAAATTAATTATTATTTAAAATACTAACCATCTTAATTTTATACTAACAGGAAAACTATATTAACTCTAATTTGTAAGTGAAAGGATAAAAATATTTTTTTTAAAAAGAAGGATTAAAATGAATTTTGCTTAAAAGTTAAAGGATGAGATTTATAATTTAACCTACATTTTTCAATTAATTTAATGTATTTATTTTATTATTTATTTATTTAAATTTATTTGTTTTTATTTTTTTTTTAATTTTTTAAAAATTTTCACGTAGACCGGTGACATTCATGCGGCTGAGTTTTTCTTAAAATGTATGAGGTGATATGATATGTGAAACACAATCTAAGTTTTTATTTATAAAAAAGAAAAAAATAAAGCCATGTAGTATTAGAAATCGCCACATAACTTAGTGATTTCAATGATAATGTAACAAAGCAATCTCACTTTACAGTATATTTTAAAATAACCATTTTAATAATTTGGTTTTTTATATCCATTTCATCCATTAACCTCTAAAATGTAGTAAAATCTAATAAAATCAATGGTTGAGGGTAACTCAGTTTATTTATGGAAATACATAATAGATGTTTGTTGTAACTAAGCCAGGTAAAATGGTAAAAATTATATAAAAACAAAAGAGTTGTTATTAAGATTTATTAAAGAAAATATTTAAAAAATAAAAAAAACGACCTCAAATAAAAAATAGGGAATTTAATTTGTTATAAAAATAATTACCTCTAATTAAAGGTGTAAAATTTTAAAAATATTTATTTTATCTCTCAAATAAAAACAATAACATTTTGTTGACATTTTATCTATCATGGATTTTTATTAACATGAAAAATGTTGTTATTAAAACATTTTTTATTATTTTGAAAACAAATTATTATTATATAATTTTATTATTATATGTGAGTGAATAACCAATTTAGTACATATTGTTGTATTGGTTCGTCAAATTGGTCCCATTAGTCCCTAGAATTATTAAAATGTTAGATTTCAACTTAAAGCTAATTGGCGACAAGTGAGGTTGTCCAACAAGTATATAAGTTGCACTTGAAGGATTGATTGAGGTAGGCAGTATGGAACTTTCCAACACCCTCCCTCCACAGATCTCTACTAGAACAGACAATGACCAAGATGTCTACTAGAATAGACGATTAACTAAGATGGACTATAGGCTCTAATACTATGTTATATTTCAGCTTAAAACCAATTAGTAATAAGTGAGGTTGTCTAACAAGTATAAAAGTTGCATCTCAAGAATTGAGGCAGGCAATGTAGAACTTTTCAACGTAAAATAGTAAAAGAGTTTTTCAAATTGTATATTACTAATTAATTTAGTCCCTAAAATTGTAATTATCTAGCAATTTAGTTTTTAAAATTGCAATGGTTGGTCAAATTAGTTCCTAAAATAAAAAATTATTAATTTCACCATTTTTCTCAAATTAGTCCTTGAAATTTCTTTTTCTTATATAAAATTCATAAATTTATAAGTCTAGAGTCAAAATGTGCAAAACAAAAATATGAATAAAATTTGTAAAATTTTAAAAGTTGAGACAAAAGATGCAATTAATCCTTTTTAATTTTAGGGACCAATTTGATCGATCATTACATTTGTAAGGACTAAATTGATAAATCATTACAACTTTAATTATCATTTTAATATTTTATTTATTTTATGGACCAATTTGATCATCTATTACAATTTCAAGGACTAAATTCAATAATAATATACAATTTGAGAAATTATTTTACTATTTTAATGATTTTAGGGACCAATTTGACACACCATTACAACTTCAGGACTAAATTAGTAATTAACTCTATTATATTATATATCTTTTCAACTTGACAAGAACATGCCTTTATTCTTACACACCCCTAAGTTACAATGAGAATCAATTACCCAATTCTTTTAGTAGAAAATCTATGTGTGTTGAAGTTTTTATTTTTTATTTTTAATAAGATTTTTTTTGCTTTAATAAAATCCAAATGACACTCTTCCTTTAGTTAAATTGGTTCAAATCTTTTTATCAACATTCTTCCTTTAACTTAAGTCACACTCTTTTATTAGGTCCACTCTACAAATTTCTACATGGTATAAGAAGGCAAATGATGTAATAGTTTGTATCAATCCAAACAAAACAAAAAAAAAAAAAAAAAAAACAACCTAGACAAAAAAAAAATTGGTCTTTGAGATTTAAAAAAATATTAGACCTCTAAAAAGCACAGGTTCAAACATATAAAAAAAAAAAAAAAAGATTGAGCATACCTTAGACTTCCTTGAATACAAGTCAAAAAAAATAGAACATGTGGTATAAAATAGTGTGATTGACTATACATATACGGTTACAAGTAATACAACAAATAATACTAATATAGACCATACATAGATGTTATAAAACATTGTGTGTGTTTTGAATAAATTACTATTATTATCATTATTATTAATATTAAATTATAGCAGAATAATTTTATTTTAATAAAATCAACGTGGAATTAAATATAAACTATGTACATCTATGTGAAAAAAAAAGAACAAAATTGAGACAAAACTTTATAACCAAGATTCTTGTTATTTATTTGTTACATCTATTATTCTGTTTCAATTTTTTAAAATTTAATTAACAATTATTCGATTATTTGGAGCAGATAATAATTCCAACAAATATGAAGTCGATTAGCTTTAAGATATCACTATCAGATTTATACGTTAATAGCTTACTTGGACCTAAACCCATATGCACGCAACAGCAAAATTTAAGGTGATTTGGTATTCTTATACACCCTATTCCCCCCACCCCAAAATATCCTATCTTCTAGAAAGTATAAACTTATAAGCAACCCAAGAAAAAACAAATTCCGGAAGGAATGAAAAGTTATTTTTTAAAACTGTCTTTGTAAATATTTTTGTAGGAAATGTTGTTCGTGGCAATTTTGTCCAATGATTCAACTCTTTAGATATTATTGAAATATAATTCACACCCAAATCAGTGCCTCACAACAATATACAACTTTGGAATGGGGCTGAAAGAAGAGGCCTTGTATGCCGTAGAGTAAAAGGGAAGGAGGGCATATGTGGAAATGAAAATATCGAAAAGGGAGTGTATTAGTAAATAAATGGAGGTATAAATAGCAAGCGCCTCGTTCAAGACCAAACTTCATCCCGGCTAACTCCATTTTTGCTGGCCGGAAGTTTGATAACATGTGATGGGTTGGGTTAGTCCATTTGTCTAATTATTATTTATAATTAATAAAATTATAAATAATAAATTTAATATTATATGTGTGATTAATGTTCATTTTTAAGATTAATATTTTAAGTATTTTGAGTTTTATTTTTATTTTTATTATTTTATTATTGTTACAATTGATACACTCCATTTTATTTCTATTGTTATTATTATATTTTGTTACTTTATAATACAGATGACAATTTATGTTTTTATATTTTAATTGATAATGATTAAAAAATATTTATTAATTTATTATGTAAATGTTGATTTATTTTGATAATTTAATATTCTAAAAAAATTAATGCAGCGGATCAAGGATTAGACTAAGTTAGGAAAATTTTATTTTGACATAAAATTAATCTAGCTCGACCTAATTCGAAAATGGATTGACCTGTCATAGGTAAGTTGGAATGAGTTAGACAATTCTAAATTGAAAATTCTAAAATTGTGTGACATTGTCCTAACTTTTTTTATCAAAATATTTTCATTTGAGAGAAAAAGACAAAAGCCTAATGTTATAATGATCTTGGAATTATTAAAATGGGTTGTTTAACTTAACTCGAATTTTATATGAATTACGTTTTTGTTAGTTTTGTAACTCATCAGATTAAATCGAATCAATTTAGTTTATTTTTGTCTAAAGATATATAATTCTTTAAAAAATACCAAATCAATTAAGTTCATTATTTTCACGCTAACCAAATTTAGCCTAACTTAACCCGTTCCTTTTAGTCAAATTCACTTAATCCTATTTAGACAAACAAATTAGGAAGCTTTATTCGACGTAACCCTCTTTTTTCTTTCTTCTCTCCATCAAGTCAGTCATCTATTTCCTTTTTTTATATTTCTTTTTTAATTGGATCATGGGTTCAAATGAAGGTGATCAGGTTCAATTGGCCCAACAACTTTACAACAAATAAAAGCAACTGTTATAATATTAGATGTTGACAATATTCATTTATAAAATGGTAATTGCAAATTTCAATAGCCTAACTTCCTATATGTTATAACATTTTAAATCTAACGGTATAGTATGTAACGAAGTCCACCAATTGTTGTATTACTATATCTCTTGTTTTGACTTGCATTGATTTTCTCTTTACCTGACTTTTTTCATTACTTTATTAGGTTGATGATTAAGATTTTCTTTTAATAATTAAAAAAATTGGGCATGGTTGGACAAACTAGCCTTAAACCAGCATAGGATAAGGCTGAGATTTTATGACATGTTTATTTTAACTTAATTTATAAATTGTTATTTAACAAATAAATTTTAAGATGTTACAAAAAAAAAAATTTTTTCCGAAAATAAGATGATCCAAATCATTACTTTATTTGATGTGAATTCATTTTTTTAAAAATAATCATCTTAAAACACAAAATATAAATTATTTTATGTGATTATAATACTTAATTCAAAGAATTAGATGAACTAAATTAATTAAATTAAATATAAATATATTAAATTAATTACGAGTTAATGCACTTGTTGTTCCTCGAGCTAGGTAGGAATAAAAAACACCAATTGATGTTGGTTGTTTGATCAATTGATGACAAGGTCATCCACCAATTGATGCATTAGTAAATTCATGGTAGTTCATTATTTTTGAGGTAAGAGGAGAGGACCTATAACCCACTGCAAACACTAATTATCAACAAAATGAAAATTCTATGGTATTACTATAAATTTTAAGGATGTAGAAATAATTGGTGTTTAGATCAATATTTGCGCCGTTTTTCTTATTCTACATCTTTCTTGTGGTATCTTCGTAGAAGTTGTCAAACACCAAGGAGCAACCAAGGTCAACTTGAAGCCAAATGAGAAGTGAGGTTTGAAAGAGAGGTGAATTTGAGTTTTGAGATTAAAAAGCATAGAAAATGGAAGAAGTGGATATGGAACTTATTGGAAGGTAACCATAAAGAAACAAGAAATAGATAAGAAGAGAATGTTGAATTGTGAGTGATTCTTATAAAATCTCTATTATAAAATTTCTAAAAGATACGAGTATATATATATATATATATATATATAAGTTTTCAAGTATTGTTCAAACAGACTAAGATGTGCAAAACAAAAATAAAGAGAAAGGAAGAGAGAAAATAACACAAAAATTTTATCCTAGTTCACTCTTCCACAAAAGTTATGTCAAGTCCTTTCACCACGAAAGATTTTTCACTAAGTCAAACTAACTTACAAATCAAGTATTCTAAAACATCTATAGGTTATATAACCCTTGTAATATACCTAATTACAAGCAACATCAATTATTCTTTAATCCTTAACCTCTTCAGGCTATCACAAAAACAAAAGGATTTTTACAAAAGATAACTCACTAGGTCATAACTTTGCTTAGAAAAGAAAATACAAATATAAAAAATAGATCATTTTACTAAAAGAACTTTTACAAAAAAATTTCTAACATTGTCATTGATAATTCATATTTTAGACACCTAATAAGGTCTTAAGATGGATAAAATAGACTTTATTTTGTAGTTAAAAATCATGTATTAGTTAATATTCAAATTATCAAGCCAAAACACAAGAAAAATACAAATATATGTTAATTTGAGGATTTTAGCTAACAAAAAGTCTAAACTCATTTTACAGGTTGAAATTGGAGTTTCAGATGAAGTCATCCCAATTGAGACCGAAGTCATCCCAATTGAGACCGAAGTCATCCCGCCAGATGAAGTCGTCCCGACCAGACAAGTTCCTCTCCAAGCCAACTCCGACTCTGACTCCGTCTCCAATAGTCGAGTCCAATCTGTGTGTTGACTCCAATAGCCGACTCCAAATGCTGAAGTCGTCCCAATAGCTCTCTAAGGATAACTTTTTTTTTTCATTCTTGAGGTGTTTTTAAAATTTTCCAATTAGGAGGTAATTTATCAATTATTACAACCACTTGAAATTGTTCATCTAAAGTCATACTTCCATAGATGATTTCATGAACAAACTTCTATTGTTCATGAGATTGAGCTTCTACATGTTTGTCATCTGTCATATGATACTTAAGGTGATAACTAACATTATATTTCTTTGCTCTAGCTTTTTCAGTATCATATTTCTTCTCCAATGCCTCACAAACACCATTGGCACTAGTATATATATTGTAGCAATCATATGGATCATTAGATAAACCGTTTAAAAATAAAATTCTTACACATGAAGTCAATCTATATCTCGAGTTCATACTATGAGCATTAGTTAGATTTATTGGTAGAACATGCTTGACAATAGTAAAAATGAAATTGACTTTATGTACAATCAAGAAGAACAACATCTTCTATTTCCACTTTTTGAAATGTACTCTTTCAAATTGAAATGTTCATTGAAATCAATTGGAATGGTGTCATACTCGGCTGACATGAAAAAAATAAAATATCTTAAAATTGTTGTTGTAGAGGTTAAATATGGACACATAATTAAAAATTAAGGTTGAGTCGTAGATTAGGTCACTCTCTTTAAGACGTTTTGTAGCTCTACCTAATTTTTGTAAATATGTACATCCTTATCATCTCCAAGATAAAATAATCTTAAAAAATTAAAAAACACTATTTGAATAATAGAGAACTCAGCAATTTAACACCTACATAATAACTCAAAATTGCTCAAAAATAGAAAAAAAAAATACTCAATTTTAGAATACAGCTCTTTTGTTTTTTCTAGATTTTTCTTTCTCTTTCATTGACACACTTTTTCCTCTATGTAAAAAAACCCCAAAACTAAACTTTATTATTTAAAAAATCTAACCATTTAACTAAATGGTATTAAAAACTATTAAACTAAATTAATTGGCTTCACCACGACTATAAAAGAATAAATTTACTTTTCTGTCATTAAATAAATTATTTATAATATATAAAATATTCAACAATAATACATTTATTTATTTTAAACAAATCATTCAACAATAATGTATTTAATGCAAGATTCGTCTGGTGTATTTATTTACGTCCCATTTAAATCATGGTGTAAGTTCAATGTATGGTTGGGTAGTTTGATTTAAGCAGCGAAAACGATGTTCACCTACATGTTTTAGTTGTTTCGTGTAGGTTTCATGTCAATTCCCTCCTTAGTGCCAATCACCGACCTCAAACTATTAGGTATTAAAATTATTGATGGAATCAAGGTATTCCCACGGGATCAGATTCTAAATAAATTATGTACACTATTATTATACATTAAATAATATTCAAAAGTAAAAATATTAACTACTAATTGATTTAATCTATATACCTAGTATAGAAGAAAAAAAATCCACCCAATAATATTTCCTTGCTGAAAGGGATGGAAGAAGTGCAAGAATGAAGGGATACAGTTTTCATGATGCAACTTTTTGTTTTGTCGTGACGCAACATTTCAGCTTTAGTCCAAGGCATGATTAAACATGGATTTGCATGTTTGAAGTATAAAGTGGTCGCTCGCACTTTGGACCACAAATTTGAGATGGTAACAAAGCGCGTCTCCAAAAGTTGGAGAGGAGAATTTCCAGGTTTATCCAGAAACTACCTTCCCCGGTTATGCATAGGTTCATACTTGATAGGTCTTTACCGGTTCTGCGTCTCTGTATTCCATTTTATACATTCAGAGTATACAAATATTACCACAAAAAATATAGTGCAAAAATTACTATTAGTATACCGTCTTGCACTTTGCACCTTTGTCCCTCCATAATTATTATTAATTATAAAATAAATAAATAATGTGACAAAAAAATTTAACTGAATCCTAATCTAAATTGCGGGTAGAAATAGTATATGTTTTACTTAAATTTGACTTTACCTGTTTTATAATCTTACTGCTCAAGTCTAATCTTTTAGCTTATTACAAACTTTTTCTTTAGGCTTAGAATTTATATACGTTTGGTTTGACATGTTATTCTTTTATAAGTTTATTTTATATATTCCAATAAACTTATGAGCTAATAGGTTAAATGACCATAAATTTACAAACTTACATACTTCTCACTAAATAGATTAATAAGTTTACGGGTTAACAGGTCTATCACGCTAAAAATAATTAAAAGCATAAAATATTGCATTTTATAGTCATAAAAATCAGCTCAAATAAAAAAAATAATGTTTTGTGTTTAAATAATCATATGATATAATATTATATATTAAATATTAATTTTTATTAAAAGAATATTAGTTATAAAAGAGTCAAGCTGTGAAACTAAATAAGTTTTTCTAAATACCCACAATCTAGCCTATTTAACTAAAAAGACTTTTAAAAAAATCTCAACTTAACTGTATTTTAATAAACAAATTAGATCAGGTTAGTTATTATATGAATCAAGCCATATGCCCTTGACTAACAATGTAACCTATTTTTACCTCTAATTCCAAATTACTTTAAAAAAAGTTTAACAAATTATTTTCTATAATACAGTAAATACCGTATTTAAAATCTAATAATTTTCCCCATTATCTTTAAAAATAGCAATCTTTAAGGTTTGATAGGATAGCCGTGTTCAGTTGATGGTGAGCAGCGTTGAGGAGTTGATTTTATCTCTCAATTTGGTTCTAAGTATTTTAGGTTAAGTTTGATGAAGTCTCTCAAATAAAATGAAAATTTATACACAAGTTATTGATTTGATCAACAAATAATATATAATAAATTAATATACACCTTGATTTACAGTTTGTTTTAATATTTAAGTGGAACAAATTTAAGGTATTTTATTGACTCTTTTCTTCTATTTTCTCCTTCTTTATTCACCTACTCCTCCCTCTATTTTCCCCTTTCTCTTTTAAACTTATCTATATTAATTTAATTATACCTATCTTTTGTAATCTTAAATTTATCTGAAGTTTTCTTTTCTCATTTTCTTCATCTCTTATTTAATATATTTTCTTTTTAAATATTATTTTGTTTTAATATAATTTTTAAAATGTTCTCTTAATTAATTATATGTATTTTGTATAATTTAAAATTTTTAAATTTCACTAAAATTTTAAAAATATTTATGCAACATACCACTACAGTGTACTTTCTAGCTGGACCCTATATATGCGGTTGATTAAAAATTAGATATAAATTATCAAAATGGAATTATTTTAAACATTTTACTTAAAGTGAAAATATTTTTATAACAACAATAATCGCTAAGCCACAAGGTAATTTTAGCGTCACGTGATTCTTTTATTTTATTATTTTTGAAAAATTGAATTGTGTTGGAATCTTTGGTCCACTTGATACATTTTTAAAGTGTCAAATAGATTAAATGTGGAACATAATCCATTTTTTTATTAAAAAAAATGGTTACGTGGATGTCATTAATCAATGTTGCAACTTCTTCAAAATAAAATAAAATCTATAATAAATATTAATTCATAATAAAAATAAATAAATGGTATAATATATAACAAATTATAGTAAAAACATAAATGAATATTAAAAATAAATTTAACAAATAAACCATATAAAATGTTAATTAAAATACATAAATAAACTTAATTAAAAAGTAAAATTATAAATAAATAAATTTAAATAAAATGTTAATTAAAAATATAAATAAACAAATAAAATATTAATTAAAATAAATAAAAAAATTGATATTAAATAAATAAGTCAACTTTCGAAAGGCATACATCATGCACGATGAATACTTACTTAATAAAACCAGCCTTCAAAAGAGATACATTACATTTGGAAAATTATTCTACAACAGTTTTTCTTATGTTGTATTAACTCCTTATTATCAGACATCATTCCTTCGTCAATTATAATAAATTAAAATAAATTATATTTATTATTATTATATTTTAATTATCCTAGTAAATTATATTTCTTTTTATATTTTTATTATTGGTGACTAGTTTCAATACAAGACCGAACTCTATGTTATTAATTTACTTTAGCAATTTTTTAGTGGTTTTGATAATTATTCTAACATACTCATTTGTTTATGATGACTTGAATTCAACCAATATATGTCTTCTGAAAGTCTGTTTTATTTATTCAAATTTTGGTTTTTTATTTATGTTATTCATTTAATTTTATAATTAATATATTAAATAATTAATATTTATTTAAGTTTATTGATTTAATTAATATTTATTATAAATAATATTTTATTTAGATTTATTTATTTTACACCAATTTATTTAATCAATCCGTCACAAGTCAGATTTACTCATATTTGTTGCGTGACGTTTACAAAATTGAACAACATAAGTATTCGGGGATAGTATTCTTACTAATTAACAACCCCTCAGTGTGTCAGACTTTAATTTTCCCTGTAGAATAATTTCTTATGCCTAACTTTAGATCTATCCCTGCCACTTGCAACTGTTTTGTAGTTTGCCTGTACACTAAAATTTGACTTTGTTTCTTGTTCGTCAAAGTAGGTGAGCAAGGCATGCGATTTGGCGTTCGTTTTCTTCAAATTTGATGTTGTTTTTCTTCTAAGACACATTAAAATTGAAGTTCATTATCTCGAAAGGTTTATGTAATACCATGTTGCCTAAGAAAGAGGAAAGGAGGGGGGAAATTAAAATATCACTCTGCATCTATTGTACATGAAGCCGCACCTAATGCTAACTCACTTTGACCATAAAGTTTTTTGTCTTTTGTTTGGGATTTCTCTCTATGGTTTTCGGTGATGTTGATATCGGGAAAAGGTGGAGGATGGTTCCCCATAATTTGGTGGGCAACGGGGGGAGGGGTGAATACTTTTTGCAATTATATTGTATATTCACTATTCTAACGAAAAATATGACCGACGACCCTACAAAGTTTTGTGAAATGGGTCCAATGGGATAGCAATTGATGAATCCAACACTGAAGTGGGTGACAATGGTGCATCAGCCCTGAGTTCATTATACCTGGCGATGTCAAAATTGTGGAGTTTCATTAGGCGCTTCTGCTTGCTGCTGAAACGGCTTTGATAGAAACCTTCGAAGCAAGGCTCTTTTGAGGTTCTGAGGAAGAACGCGTAGCCAGCCATGAAGTACATTGAGGTAACGTAGAAGCAAATGGGTTCCATCACGTCCCACGATAGCTCCCAAAATGTGAGCCTCATGAACGCTGCTGTTTGCACCATCAGGAAACCCAACCCAGCCCAGAGCTCACGCCGAACCATGCTGTTGGCTCTGTTGTCAATCACTTCCTTCTTTTTCTCCATTTCTTCCAGTTCTTTGCTTACTGACTCCTGCACCTTGCTTCCTGGTACAGGGAGCAGAGCCCGAATGGTTTTTGCTACCTGTGTACAAAATTTCACAGTTTGGGTAAAACTTCGCCTCAATTTAATTACATTTGGTTTTTTTTCACAAGTTGTATGTTACACAACTTGGCTATGATCAGATAAAGAATTGGCTTGAATAAAATCACAAGTAAAACGTGTTTAAGATCAAAATTAATAAAGAAGCATAAAACAGAACCCCCTCTTTCTACAAGACCTATTTTTATGGACATGAATTTCACTGGAGAAATGTACGTCGAGAAAATAGGTTTTGACCTAAAAGGATGTAGTAAACGAGACACTTGTACGCAAATGGAGAACTCTTATACTTGAGTTACAATATTCTAGGAGGTGGAACCGGGCATATTCGACTCTAGTTTCCCAAAATAGCCACTAAAAGTTGAAGTGGCATATTGCTTGTCACCCAAAAGATAATAGCCACTAGCTATTTTTTTTAAATATATTTCTTTTTTAAAACAATCTTGCTGGAGACGTAACCAAGCACTAAATACAAACCCTAGTTCCAATAAAAATTTAAATCGAAATTCATTATGAGTATTTCTTGGAGACCCAACTCCCGGTAATTAACCACTAGCTAACCGCGTAAAATAATTTGTCTGTACGCAACGAGGATGATACTTAATAAACATAAAAATAATAAATATTTATAACCATTATAAAATTTAATATAATACTTACATAATAAAAAATGAATATTTCATAGAGAAAAGTTGTTAACCAGTCTTGTGATACAAATTTAAAATAAAAATTAAAACATTTAATACGTCAAAAATAAAAACATTATTTAATAATTGAAAGCATTTAATAGTATTACATGTTGCTTAATCGAATGTTATAAAGATAAAACTTAAAGCTAGTTTTGTTATTAAATTAAAACTAAATTTTTATCTTTGTCCATTAGTATACTGCAATTTTAATCGTCAACACCTCTAAATTTAATTAAAACGCGGCTCAAAAATACCCATGGTACTAATTCTAAAGTTTGTCCTAAGAAACTGTTATCAACATTTAATAATTTAAAGCGTTACTTTTATATTATCCTATTTTGCTGATGACATAAGTTGATTTGCATCACTTATCAACATCTCAAATTTCTAACGGCTATGAAAAGCTGCTTACCCACTTGCACCGCGAAATAAGCCCGACTTTCTCCATAATCCACGGTCCATTACTTAACAGCATAATGCATATTGTTTTTATCCTAACGTAAATATATGTTGATTTTTAGGTTATTCTATTTTTGTTGATGGCATAAATTGATTTGTATCACACATCAACATCCCAAAATTCTAAAAGGTACGTATTATGAAAAGCAGCCTACCCACTTGCACCGCTTCCTCCATAATCCACCGCCCCTCCAAATATCAAGACTATACTTAATACAAACACATTGTTAAGACTTACTAGCATAATGTATATTATTTTTATCCTACCATAAGACTAAATGCTAGCTAAAATCTGATAGGATTTAATTTTATCTTCCCTAAGTATTTAACTTTTACATTAACAAAACTATTTTGTAATTGAAAATTTACAATAAAATCAAATGTTTTAATCATATTTCAAAAGTAATTGTATAATATTTTTAAAACATTTTTTTTTCAAAATTAGTTCAAATTAGGGTTAATAACATGTAGCACATCTCAGAACAAGACCTCAGGCTCTATAAAGGAATATACTCTAGTATTCATCATTTTCATGTATGCAGGTACTGAAATGAGTTCTTAAATCATTTATTATCTTCAAAACAACAAAAAAAGTCATCTAAATTTAGGCAACCTATACAAATTATTTAACAACTTACTAATAAATATTGTGTTTTGCTGACCAGAAATTATTATTACAATTAATTTTTATAATTATTTAATATTTTCAGATGATATAATAATTGAATGATTGTAATAATGAAATTAAATTATTGTTCCGACTGCATTTTATCCTGCCACTCTGTCATCTCTTCAACCAAATTTTAAAAATTTTTTAAAATATAAAATTGGGAAAAAAAAAAAAAACACATCTCGGTGAAGCATTAGTTTATTCTGTACAACAGGCATCTATAAAATATTGTTAAGAAATTAGTTTAAATATAAATAACACAAACTAATGTATAATTAACTTGAATAATAATATCCCCAAAAAAAACACTTGAATAATAATAATAATAATAATAAATAATAGATAATTTTTCTATTCACCCACCAAAAAATAATAATAAATATTTTCGTATAAAAATTCCCAATTAATAAAGTAAAATTTCTCCTAAAAGGGGATTGGATGCCAAAAGAGTAATTAGGCCAATATCGCTTTCAATTATGGTGCTAGATTGGTTATGTATTTGGAAAATCATGAAATCATAGTTTAGATAAAAATGATCTCTGATAAAGATTGGAGATGATTTTTATCGAAATTATAATTTAGAGATTCCAAATAGAAAACCAAAGGCACGCGGTGTCCTCAGTATTAATAATAAAAAGCCAAAAATTTGAAAAGTCCCCCAAAGGAGGAGAAGGAGGAGGGCATGAAAGCAGAAGGGCTTTTTGCGGGTCGGTTAAAAGCCCCAAATGTACCATCTCAAACGTAGAATCCTTTACATGTTTGTAAACAACAAACTTTCAATTTCCTGTGGAAAAACACAAATCACCACAAAACCTTATCAGTTCTCGGCCTTCTCCAGAACAAACGCTTCCTAAAAGTAAATTCTAAATTTAATAAACTATTCGCAAGCGATAAAAAGCCAGTAACAGAAACCTATCTGGGATCTTATCATCTTATTCTCCACCACCACTCTCTGTACGAACCCGCACATTAAAACACAACCCAACACAACAAACCAAGCAAAATAAACAAATAAAAGAAATTAAATTAATTAAAATTCAAAGCTGAAAATAGAGAAGAGGAGAAGAAATTTACCAGTTCAGGTTTGAGGAACACGACGTCTCCTATTATAATAACCGACGCCGAATCGTCCAGCATCTTCGCGACGCTCTTCGCTTGGTCTTGATCGGAGCAAATCTCACCGCATATTCGAACGAACTCCGAATACGTTACGCAACTCTGCGGAACCTTCTGCAGCTTCGATTTCACCGTTTCGATTTGCGCTGCTCTTAGCACCTTACGCACGTCTTCCACCGCCATTTCTTCTTTCTCCGGCGGAGCGAGACCATCCAATCGGAGTCGGCCCCGCGCAATGTCCATCTCCCGGAGCCTCTGGAGGAGGATGTCGGCGGGCGGCGGGCGGAGCTCCGGCTGGAACACGGCGCGCTTGTGGAGGAATCTGCGGAAGAAGATTCCGCTGTTTCCGGGATCCAGAGCAATGTTGGGTTTCTTTGGAATCGGGGAGCGAACGGAGGAGGAGGAGGAAGAGGAAATGCGGTAGTTGGAGATTTTGGTGATGTTGAGGAGGCGCTGAGCTAGGGCTTTCTTGAACGACATGATTGAATAGAGAGAGAGAGAAGAATGGTGTCGTTTTGTGATTGAAGTGGAAGAGGTGTGGGGGGGGAGAGTTAATTTATAGGTGTCCCATAAGAACGGAAGAGCTCGACTTTTCTGTATTTGTGTAATATGGCATGATGTAAACGACTAAACGGAGATAACGTTCGTGAAAAAAACGCGAGAATTTGGATGCGATATCGTCGGCGAGATTTGAATTAGGAGAAGAAGGTCAGAACGTTTTTATTTGCGTCATCACATGTGGTTGGGTTAGGAGGGGGAGAAGAATATTCGGGTAGCAAGAGAAGCGATAAATTGAAAATGAAGAATGAGGTTCACGAGGAGTAGTGGTGTACACGTGTCTGGATGAGGAGTGGAGACCAGGTCGATCGCGAATTTAAACCGTGTGATTGTTTGAATTATGGATTTAGAATTTTATATTAGGAGTCTATAGAGAGAGAAAGAAAGGGGTTCGCTTATGGGGTGGCTGGGTGGGGATGCTGACTCGGTTGGAACCTGAACAGGGTGCACGTGCAAACTAACGAGTAGAGGATTATTTTATTTTTGGTAAAGAAAAAAAGAAAGAAAGAGAAGGGTGGCATCGTTATCTGATCCAAGGGAAAGATAAAGAAGCAATAGAATTGAATTGATTAGAATACTAAAATAGGCATGGTTTGCATGAGCGGGGATGCGACCGTGTGCAAGAGGGGTGAGAGTGGATTGAGTGAAGGAGAAAACACAGAAACGATTAGCGGGAGTGGTAGCTACGCCAACAATTAAGTGTTGCGTGTTGCGTTCATGGCACTCCTGGATACAGGAGTCTTTCTTAGCTGGTATTTGTTCATTTGTGTAGCTGATTATTATTAATTACATTGCAGAATTCCGAAGGAGACGTGGCTTAGTTTGGTAAAGGAAAAATGGGAAGGAGTGTAAATAGAAGTGAGGATGAAAATTATGTGTGTTTAGGATAGCAAAACAGGGAAAGAGACAAATAAAATAAAAACACAGATCTCACGTATTTTTGCAAATTAAATGGAAATGAGATTGAAAGGAGTGTAAATTGAAGGATGGGTGAAAATATGTGTGTTTAGTATAGAGAAAAGAAAAGAAAAAAGAGAAATAAGATATAAATCTCAACTATTATTGAAGATTAATTTTTTTTACATTAATTAAAAATAACATTTGATATCGATTATAATTATGTTGTAGATTTAGGAGAAAAATAATGTAGGAACTTTTTCAAATTGAATATTGTTGCAACCTAAATTGTGAGGAGCGAAAATCGTTGCGTTTATAAAAACCTGTTTTCAAGAGAAGAGATGAATCCATCCCTGGGATGGAGGTGGTTATGCAGAGTCGAAACTGGCTCGACCAATCCAGAAGGATTGATCGAGACCGACTCAGCTCTGATAGGAGTCGCTACCGGCATTTTAAAGGAAACACCAAAAACTAGGAATAGATAAGGAAGATTGCAAACCAGATACTGAGTAAGGAATCGGTTACACGCAGGAATAACATGACATTCCACACGTCTATCACATGATAGTTACCCAAACGGATTGCATGAGCTAAAACGACCTTCACATTTTGCTATTTTTCAACAAATTATTTAATTTATGGAGGAAGACATATATGCAAAGTTTAGGTATTTTAGGATGCATAACTTGATAATAGAGTGCCTCTTGCTCCTACATACCTCCTTTTGGTCAAAGGAATCAAAGTTCACGTAGTTCTGGACATGAGACGAAGTGTAAAAGGAGTGGACTATTCGTTGGGCGTCCACTGGGGAATGGTTGTATGATCATGAAAGTGGACTATCCATTTGGTGTCCTGACACAGAATGACTTTAATAGAGAAGTGTAGACTATCCATTAGGCATCCAAACCATGAATGACTTTCAAAGAGAAGTGTGAACTATCTGTTAGGCGTCCATGGAGGATGTGGAGGCTGAACTATCCATTAGGCGTTCAGACCCTGACTGAAAAGTGAGATGCGAACTATCCACTAGGCATCTTGACACATAATGACTTTAACAGAAAAGTGTGGACTATCCATTAGGCATCCTAACACAGAATGACTTTCAAAGAGAAGTGTGGACTATCCATTAGGCGTTCAGACCAGGAATGACTTTCAAAGAGAAGTGTGGACTATCCATTAGGCGTCCATGGAGGATGTGGAGGCTAAACTATTCATTAGGCGTTCAAACCCTAACTGAAAAGGTGTGAACTATCCACTAGGCGTCCTGATACAGAATGACTTTAACAAAGAAGTGTGGACTATCCATTAAGCGTCCTGACATAGAATGACTTTCAAAGAGAAGTGTGGACTATCTATTAGGCATCATGACCTTGCAAAAGCTATAGGTAGTTTGATAGCGAGGATACTAGGCTAGGACCGAGACCGACTTGATGCCGGAGGCAACTAGATGCAAGGATTGACTCAGGGCTGGATGTATTTGGATATAGGTAATGATTGTGGTCTTCGGCTATGTAGAGCCATGACCGGTCAAATGAGAGGCGTATTTTCTGAGATTATGCACAATGAGAAGGATTGAGACCGACTTGGTCCAAGCTAATGCCAACTACATGTCAACTAGTGTGAGTTACTTTAAATTGATAGTTTGTGATGATGACCTTACAGCATGGCTGCCTACTTTAAATTATGAGTATGCTTCCCTTTCAAAGACCTACCTGGTCTCCAGAGGTCCAGATAGTGCTTCTCTTGTCAGCTTTAGTTTGTTCTTTCCATGAAGAACCAACAACGGCTATGACTCGTGCGCTTTCTTCTCCAGGCGCCTCTTTTTGGAATTCTCCACCAGTGGAAATAGACTTTTCTTTCTCAAATTCTCAACCTCCCCCCTTTCGACCATTAGTCCCTCGTCCCTTAGCCTTTTATAGGCTATGTTTGGGGTCATGGATGCATCAGATCCGACCACGTGGATCAACCCCAGCCTTTGATCTTTCTTCTTCTTCTGCTTGCTGATCTAATGTATCCCTTAAGTCATGTACTTTGGACCCTATGCCCGGTCGTGGCACGTTCTTATCCCCTAGTGCTGACGTGGTTGGGTTGGGTCCCACTTCCTTAGGACGTATGAGATTCTTGTCTCCTAGTGCTGACGTGGCTGGGTTAGAGGATCCCATTTCCTTGGGACATGTGAGATTATTGTCCCCTAGTGTTTAGCTGGACATGGATGTTTGTCCCGTCTTGCTGACTTGGCCACATCCAAGGGTCCTACGTTGAATTAAGGGGATTTGATGGCCCTTAATCTCTTGAACTCTGTGGGATTTTGTCTCCCTTTGCTGAGGTGGTTGAATCAGGTGGTCATTTGCTGACCTGGCCAGATCCATCAGCCTTAGGTCTCATTCTTGCCTATTGGGCTGGACCTAGGTCCTTTTCTATGAGGCGAGTATTGGGCCGAACTCAAGCTCATTTTGCTTGGGTGGACAAATTTAGGGTCCTACAAATATTGAACCAATAGAAAAAAGTTTTTTTTTTAAATTGGTTATTAACAAAATTGATCTAATAAATTATATTTACAAGATTAAGTGTGATATAAATCGATGTAGCAAAATTTAGAAAGTTATTAGTTTTGACCAAACCCGATTAAGGATCCTTATCTCTAATCCTTTCATTCTCCATTTTCCTTGAACACACATGATCTCTATATACTAGTAGACTTTTGCACACTGAGCTTAAGGAGATATTGAGCATCAAAGGACAAAGACGAGCTGAGGAGTGTTCAATTGCACAAATAGGTAACCATTTGACCCATTACATGTCCTTGATTATGTTGTAATGCCTATGATGTAAAATTATTTGCTTCATTTTACCTTTGTTATGTATCTTTATGTTTTCTTTTTGTTATAATGATGCATGTGATGTAATATTTTTGCTCCTCTTATTCATCTTTTTATATAACAACCTGTTGTCAAAATGTAAAAAAAAAAAAAACTATAGTAGAAGGGTGAATGAAGGTATCAATGACTAGGTCTGAGAAGTTTGATGATACATTTTCAATCACCCTATAGTAGAAGGGTGAATGGAGGTATCAATGAACGTCGTGACCAATTTTTTTTCAAAGAGGGGAGACTATACTTGGGCAACTATTTCCCCCTAACGTTGAGCATACCCCTTGAAGGTTTTATTCTCCTTCTTTGCCATGTTTTGCATTTGCATGCGGTCTAGAGGCATGTGCACATTAGACTTGTATTGTTTAACGAAAGGTTCTGCCAGGTCCCTCCAAATTTAGATGTGTTCATGCTCTAGGTTCATGTACCATCTGAGAGCCGGCCCCATAAGGTTCTCTTGGAAAAAATGAATCAACAATTTGTCACCGTGGGCATGCGAGACCATCTTTCTACAATACATGGCGAAGTGATTATTTGGACATGTGTTCCCCTTGTATTTATCAAATTCTGATAATTTGAATTTGGGAGGGATTACAACATTGGGGATCAAGCACATATTTGCCATATTAAAATCAGAGTAATTAGCTCCCTTGTAGCATTTTGGTGGAATGAGAATCCTCATATTAGTGGGGGTGTAGGATAACAATTGGTGTTGGATTGATGAGCTGGTGGTTTGGAGTTTTATGGGTAGGGGTGGGAGAAAGGTTCGTGCATCATTGTTTTCAAAGTGTGGGTCTTGGTGTTGTGTTTGGTTTTGTAGGTTTGAGGTGGTACCGTGGGGGGTCAGAATTATTGTTCACAAATAGTGTATATCCAGGAGGAAGGTCATACAAATGGTATTGAGTTTGATTCTAAGGTTGGTCTGGTGTGAATCTTAGAGGATGGTCAGGAGTGACTTGAGGTTGCTCATGTGCATTCCTATTAGGATTTTGCATTGACTGTAACATCTACAAGATCTAACCCATTTGTTCTATGAGTTGATTAACATCATTCCTTAATGCTTTATGTCTTTCCTCTAGGTCATCCACAACTACCTCCATCAATTTTTTCTTGGAACGTGTCTTGTAGGGGTGTTGAATGGATGCTTTCTTGGATTTGGTCTTTGTTTTCTTCTTAATTTTGGCTAACTGTGGACATAGGATGGAGTGAGAATGTAATGGAGTGTATGAACTTTATTTGGAATGCAAGGTTGTCAAAGAAACATAGGTTACAAGACTTAGAGGTGACCCTAACAACCTGATGAAAATGGATGTAGAATGCAATGCATGCCATGTTTTTTCTTCTTTTTTTTTAAACTTCTTATGATTAAAATAAGTCTTCACAATTCTTCTAACATCCTGAGATGACACAAATGAATTTACATGATGTTTACAGAAAATGATGCATGAAAACAAAATAGGTAAAGGTTGAGGTATGTTGTTGGTGCCATAATCGACTTGCAATAGTAGATATTCTTAAGTGTCTTATAGGTCAAAACAGGGTGGCTACAACCAACTAGATTCTATGTTTATTATGTGATACTCACCAATGTAATGTTCTATTTCTTTCAAATTTGGCCTCTAAAGCTCGGTATCCATTTTGTGAAGTCACCACAGATAGGAAGGATATCCAAAATGTGGGTGTTCATGAAAGGGTCACACTTTAGATGAGACTTTCGCAATAACCAAATAGTGAGTACTCCCCAAGGTGGCTACCATTACTCGTCTCTCACTCCCTAGGTTGCAATCAGGCCCGTGTACATGACCTCACTCAAGGTGTGTGAATAGTATAAGAGTGGTGTATGTAGAAGACTATCCACAAATTTACCCATGCTGCGAAACAGAATAGCGCATTTGCATGTCTTCTATCCTAAGGTTCAGACCAAACAAAACATATAATGTAAATAAAGACATGAAAATAAAAACAAGGATGCAAAATCGAACAACAAAAACAACAAAGATGAAGTCATTAATTTCACACATCTAATTATATAGGCCTGACTCTCTAAAATATCCCCAATAGGGTCGCCATCTGGCATAATCGTAATTGAGAGGGGGCGGCAAGAAAATAGAAAAAAGAATTTTAGGTTCTTTTCGAAGAAAGAAAAATGAACTTAATGGAGTTGTCACCAATGTTTTTAAGGAAAACGTGAGAAAACCTTGGGAAGGATAAGGATGGTCTTTCGGAATCAAATTTAAGGTTCGAGAGTCGACTACACGTAGGGAAGGTGTTAGCACCCTATAACGTCTGTCCTAAGACGATTATCTTAATTAGATGTGTGAAATTATTATAACTTCTAAATTATTATTTTTACCCTTCAAATACAAATAGAAATGGAATTTATTATTGGGGGAGAAAAGATTTTTTTTTGAACTTGACAATAGTTGTCTCTTGCTCCTATGTATCTCCTAATGCAATGGAGAATTCAAAGTTTATGTAGTTTTAGGAAGCTTAGAAGAGATAGACTATTCATTAGCATCCAAAGAGAGGGGTGGAGTAGAGTGGACTATCCATGAGCGTCAGGAAAGTTAAAAGGGGTGTATGTTGTGGGTTGGTCTATCAGTTGGATGTAACTTAACTAAATTGGCCAACTTGACTGATTAGGGGTCATTTGGCCGAGGTGTTTGACTGAAGTGTTTGATTGAGGTGTATTTAGTCGAGGAGTGTTGGCTGAGAGACTTGGCCAAGAGGTTTGGCCGAGGTGTTTGGCTGAATCGAAGTCATTTGGTTGAGGTGTCTTTTGACCAAAGGGTTATTTGGCCAAGTCGAAGTCATCTGGTCGAGATGTTTGGTCGAGTCGAAGTCATTTGGCCGAGTCGTTCTACCAAGTTGAAGTCATTTGGCCGAGTCAAAGTCATTTGGCCGAGGTGTTTGGCCGAGGAGTTATTTGATTGAGTCGTTCGGCCAAAGTGTTTGGCCGAATCGAAGTCATTTAGCCGAGGTGTCTTTTGGTAGAGGGGTTATTTGATCGAGTCAAAGTCATTTGGGCGAGTCGAAGTCATTTGGCTGAAGTGTCTTTTGATCGAGTGGTTATTTGGCTAAGGTGTTCGGCCGAGTCGAAGTCATTTGGACGAGTGGTTAAATTAGGTGATGACTGGTTGACTATAATTGCAAAAAGGAGGAAGGTCATCTAACAGCCCTCCCAGAGAATAACTCGATAAATCACATGGAAAATCGGTAGACAGCTAATCCTCTAGGTAAGAAGATTGACTAAATAACAACTTACCCGAATGTGAGATCTTTTGTTGTTGTGACTGCTAATTTGTTCTATTCCTCCAGCGTTAGGACGAGTGTTGTCTCCTCTTCTCCTTACACACTTTCTTCCCAAATTTCCAATTCCAAGAAAATTTCCAACAAAGTTTCCCTTCACTTTTTTCATCTTTTGAACCCCAAGTCGACACTCCTTATAGGCCAACTTCTTCTCCTCTAGATCTTTTAGGCAGATCTCCCCCATTAATGAGGATGACTCCCCCAAAACCTTTGTCTCCGATTGCTGAAACCAAGTTGCTTATGCAACTGTTGCACCTTTGAGAAGCAGTCGCAAGAGAGCCTTTTCAAAAAAGCAAAGGATTTCAACAATTGTCTGCTACTGCTTTGGCAGATTCAAGGTGGTCTGGGGAAGGGGTAAGGAGCTTCTCGCACATGCTCCTTTTTTTTTAAGGGACAAATTTGAGTGTTTACAAACAATTAGTTTAACAACGTGGTCCTTTGGAAAATGCTAAGCTATCATTAAAATGGTATACTAGACGGGGGGCGGGAAGCCAACTATATCTAATGATTTTATAGTGTATTTACAAGAGTCAAACTATAACATTAGTGTTAAAAGTGATCTTGAAATGTTTTCACAAGCCATAAGTGATAGAAAATCAAATTTATGGTATGTTATGAAAGATGAGATAAATTATACAAAATCTATTAAAATCTAAGATATTGTTAGAAATTAGTTGTAAATAAATATTTAAAATAAAAACTCGTTAGACAACATTGAAAGATATAAATTATGACTTGTTACTAATGTTTTCATTTAGAAAGAAGGAATTGATTACAAGGAGAAATTCTCTCTTATATCTCAATAGGAATTTTTTGTACCATTTTAACATTAGTATCATTTTGATTTTTAGCTACAAAATGGATATGAAAAAACAATTCTTAACAACTAAAAGGATTTTCTTCTGACGGTGGTGAGCATTTGATATTTATATTTATGAGATGCCCATGGACTAGAGCAAGCTTCTTCTCAATGTTATTTAAAATGTTATGATGTCATGTATTATTTTGAATTTGTAGAGAATATTATGAATCAATACCTATATCAAAAGGTTTATATGTGGGTGATCTTTTACTATAAAGTAATCTCTCTATAAAAGTTTTGATTTGAGGAATATTAGTGATGGATATCGTGTCATTGGTATTAAGATACAAATAGACAAAATATGTGGAATTTTGAATTTGTCAAAAGAAACTTATATTGATAAGATTTTAGAGATATTTTCGATACAAGTTTGTTCACCAAGTGTAATACTTATTGTAAAGGGTAATATGTTTCATTTGAAGCAATGCTTGAATTTTGATAGAAAAAATATATAGCATTCTACATGCTTCTATTTTTGGGATCTTAATAAATGTTCAAGTTTGCACAAGACTTTATATAAGGTAGGAAAGTATCAAAGTATGGTATAAACTATCATAAAGTTCCAAAGAAAGTAATGAGGTGCCTTTTAAGGGACCAAAGACTTCATGTTAATGTTCGGATGAAATGAAAATTTGAAATTCATTGGCTGCTATGATTTAAGCTTTGATGCTTGTTTAACATTAGAATAAAATTTCAAGTTAGTCAATGTAGTTGTTTCTTAGATAAATGCAAAGCAAATCTTGATTGCTACTTATATTGTGATAATTCAATAGTAATTTTATAGCTAAAATTAATAAAAAAAAAAAAGTGGTAGTTGAAGCAAACATTTATTTAAATTTAAGTATTTAGTCATAAGAGAATGCGTTAAAAATTATATAGGAGTTGTTGAATATATCACAATTAAATTGGTAATTATTGATCGTTTGACTAAAGACATTCAACAATTGAAAGTCAAGGATCGTGTAAAAATAACCATACTCAAATCTTTTATGTGATTTTTGTTGTAAAAGCAAATGTAATTTAATGAAACTTTATTTTCAACAGTTTCTCATATTTGTTTTTCTGTTCTATACATTAAGTTTTTTTTTTTTGAAAAATATAATTGAAGTTTGGATCTAGAATAAATATTGAGGTTGAGATTATTTTTATCTAGTAATTTGGGCTGGTGTTGAGAGACTCAGTGCACTATAAAACGTAAAAAAAAAAAAAAACACAATTAAAAAGACCTATTGTTATGATTCATGTGTTATGTTTCTTATTATTTTTTAAGTAATGAAATATCTAGACTAAGTGAGAAAATATTAGCTTATTTTTCCACTTTAAAATTGATAATTGTTAAATCTTAGTGTGTTATATGTAGCTACCAAATCTCAGTGTGCTCCTCACCCAACCACCTACTTTAAATAAGTTGCACATATCCCTCTATAATAGGTAAAGAATATGTAGAGTACAAAAAGATAATTAAATTCCCTAACCATTTTAGAGAATATACACCATTAAAGAGATTGTAGTAGATCTGGAAGAACCATGGACTAAAACAAGTTATATAATAAAAGTAATGGTTAAAAGTAATCTATTTCATCCTTTAACTCTTCCAAAAAAAATCTAAAATAAATCTAGAATATTTAGATATGTCTTACATCTTAACCTCATGCAATAAATTATGGTGTTTCTTTTGTTTTTTTCACTTTAACATGACGCGGCTTACTTCAGGATAAAATCATAATTTATCAGTAATTGAATAGATAAATTGATACAGAACTATGTAAGTTTAATTAGTAATTTTAAGTTCAAATTATAAATATATAATTGCATTAAATATTTAAGATAAAAACTTGTCACACGTAACAATTCATCGAATAAATTCATCTCATGTAAAAAATAAATAGAATCCGGTACCAAAAAAAGAATTTAAAATCAGTTAACCATTTGCCAACAACTGCACAGCAACATTTAAAAAGAAATTGAGTTGTTTCAATCTTCCAGGCGATAGTAATATTGAATGCCTATGAGTAACTGGAAAAACATCTTCATGGGGATATATGATGAGCCCACTGGCTATTGAGAAGCAATAGAGGAGGTATGAATGGCCAAACTCTATTTGGCATCTGTTTGAATAGTGAAAATTATTGGATGGAGAATCACCATGATATA
This sequence comes from Mucuna pruriens, assembly GCA_025330945.1. Classification (NCBI taxonomy): domain Eukaryota; kingdom Viridiplantae; phylum Streptophyta; class Magnoliopsida; order Fabales; family Fabaceae; genus Mucuna; species Mucuna pruriens. The sequence continues at coordinate 466,902 of JAENHJ010000004.1, read as the reverse complement.
ATGATATTGTTGGTTATGGTTATAGCCAATAACATAAAGACAATCTCCGCAGGATAGGGAATTTATGTGAACCACCTTGTGTATTGAATATATCTCTCTCCTTCATCATTTTTCAATCATCAAAATCAGATAACAAGCATGAAAGTGACTTGACAAATTAATTACGCATAAAAATGAAAAACCCACCAAATAGCATCCATATTAACATAGAAAATCATCAACTACATAATTCAAACTCGCCATGTCAATTCAACACGACCTCTTTTTTTTTATTTTTTAATTATCAGATAGTTATTAATTATTTATAAAATTTTCTTTTAAAATTTCAACTTTAATTATTATGCACAATAATTTTCGTCAAAATAACTTTTGGCTGGTGGTGGACATGTATGTGATGTACTGTTGTGTTATTTTTATACATAATGATCATTCTATCTGTGACAAATTTAATTCTTAATAACATGGTAATAAATTTAAATCTTAATTATCTGAGGTTCCGTCGTAAGAAATATCTTTATACATTTTAATTCTTTACCTAATTAAAAGGTTAAACGAACCTTAACTGGATAATGGAGAAGCATGTAAACTAACCAAAATATTATCTAACCAAAATGAATAAATAAATAATTGATTGTTTAACCAACCATCGATACCATCAACACAAAATATAAATAAACATTAAAATGCACAATAAAGTTGAAATACATCGTCCCATATCTAAAATACATGATAAAATTTATAAATATGTACCAGGTACTCTTCCAAACAATAAGTTCTTTTCGACTGGTCTCAAGTGACCGACATAGTACATATAATATTTAATATTTGTAGGAGGTGTCACCTGGTAGACACAGTAGTTAAGACGCTCGGCTCCATGACTGGAGACTCATCGGCCACTCATCGTAGTAGGATAAGGATAAAAAATCTATCTCATTAAATTGTAGTGTCCTATCCTGATACAGACCCTGAACTAAGGAGAGGCTACCACCCTCCTTTCCCTGTAACTATAAGAAATGAAAGAGGGAGAAAAAAGACAGGCTAACAAAAGAGGAGAGGGAGATCAAAGTTACGATAAAGAGAATGAGAGAAAACAGTTGCATTCGCTAAACAATAATACCTAAATTTCCTGATGTGAACAAAATATGAAATAAAACTAATATTAATTTAAGTAAAATTATACAAAAATAAAATATTGTGCATATATACAACTGTAAACAATTAGAAATTGACACATGCATCATCCCATATTTAGGACGTGGCAAAACTAAAATAAAAATATTAAGAAAAATAAAATAAAACTAATCTTAATCTAAGGAAGAAAAATATACATATATAAAATATGGAGTGACCAAGTGTATGTAGAAGATGTACTCCAACACAGTGCTGACTAGTTTAATGTTATCATTGATTTTATTATTTAAAGGATAAGATACAACAATATCTTGAATAAAAAATAAAAAAGATTTATACTATTTATTTCGGTGTATAATAATTATATAAATATCTTATAGCATAAATGATATTTTGTATCGAATTGTGTGGACTTTTCTAAGCAAATAAATTAATTTTGGGCTAATTTAAGAAAGTCATGCCTTGGAGCTTCTGAAAAGTCAATTCATCCTTATAAACTAGCGCAATTATTTTTTAAAATGTATAATTAAGAATTTAGCCTTTTAACATGGCCTATTCATTTTTTAAAATATTTAAAATTTAATTTTTTGACCTATGCAAAGATTTTTTATTGATGTAAATAGACACTGAATAAGCTTTTTATTTTTTTTTGTTTTATTTTATTATTAAAAGGTATAAGTCTAATCTTTGAAGAAACATCTATAATAAATAATAAATTAAATGAGGCATATGCTGGCATTTTATAAATAAACTTCAACCTATTTAAATAAACTCTGTATAACTAGTAAGTATCTCTTACAATATTGTCTCGGTTTATATATATATAAGAAATATAAAAATATAAATAATTAAAAAATTAATTTTAAAATTTTAAAATTAATTTAATTAATATTGATTAAAAAAATATGATTATATTGAACAACTAATTAAAGATAAAATAAATTAATTAATTTCACATAAAAGCTTGGAAATTGTAAGATACGTCTCAAAGATGAGAAAGATACATAGGCATGACAACAAATATTGAATTTTAATATTTAAAAATTAATAATAATTAAAAATAATATTGTATCACAATATAAATTATTTATTATAAGTCTAAAATATAATTTATATGTTAAAAAATATTTATTTATTATAAATTTTAATAATAATATAATTTATATATTTAAAATATTTATTTATTAATAAATTTTAATTATATAAAATAAATATTAATCATGTAATTTCTCAAATTAAAATACTAATTTATATACATATAGAAGACAAAGGATTAATTATAACTTTTTTATATGGTTGTGAATTTTAAATTTTGAAATTTTTAAAAATTGAAATAGTTTTCAATTTAACACTTTTTGTTTCAAATTTTTTTATTTTAAATTTTAAATTTTTAATATCAAATCTTAAATATAAATTATAAATCACTTTTTACTTTTTATTCAAACTTATTTAATAAAGGGATATCAATTAGGAGGAGTAACAAAAGAAGAGACTGTCATAATGATGAAACAATAGACTTGTGGTGGTGAGGCGATGAAAATGGTAGTAATGGAAATATGAATAATGAACATGGCATGTGAGCGACTAAGGTAGTAATAATATCAATGATATGATAATTGGTGGTGTGGTGATGACAATTGCAAAGACATATGTGATCTGACAAAGATAATGTTAACAACCGAAACAAAGATATTATCATGATAGTTATAATAATAATTACAATGATACATAGTATTTAGTCGTGACAACAATATATAAATGATTATGATGAAGGTGATAATAGCGACAAATATAATAATTATTATATGGTGATAGTGGTAAGTAATGATTATAGTAGTGATGACAATTTTAATAATAATGATAACAATTTGTGTATATTTTAAAAAAAAATATAAAAAAACATGAATGATTTGTTTTGGTAAAGACTAGTTACGATGGATTCAGAGGTGGTGGTCACACACCCCCAAAACATAATTAAAATTCATAAATCAAAACTACTTTTTTATCCTAAAAATTGAGATATTTTTTTTAAATAAAGTTAATTTATTTAACTCAAATTTAACCAAACATATCTTATTTTAAATTGAAACAAAAAAATCAAATCCAAATACATAATCATCCTAAATATATAGAGTCATAAATGTGTGGCTAGAAATTAAATCAGTTCGAGCATCGATGTTGGAGTTTTTAATTAGTAACAAAATGGATCAGTTATTTACCACCCAATAAGTTTAATTAAAGAATTTAATTTTGATCTTATATTATTAATTAATTAAAATTATTTTAATATATTATTACAAAATTCAATAATTATTAATTATATAACAATTCATAATTAAAATATAATTTTTTTTTTACACTGGAAGAGTATTTCAACTAAATTCAGAATGAAACCACTACGTTTTTCATAAGTAATCATGACAATGATATCAGAAAACGTAAGGATGAACATAAACTACCATCGAGTCGTCAACAAAAAGAATGTAAAACAAAATGTTTATGAAAATTTCCAATTAATCATACTCACAGATCTTATAATAAGACAATCTTGATTTTTTTTTACCCTATTTGATCAAATTTAATTACTAACAATCTAAATGTTTTTTATACAATTATACAATCATAATTATTATATGATAAAACTATTGTTTATAATAATTATTTTAATAATCATACTTAAAATAATTTATAATTAATTAATATTATAAAAAATTACATCAAAAATATATGAAAATTATACTAATTTATTTTTACTTTACACGTTTTTGTTTCTCTTCTTTTATTCATTAAATCATTTATAATGTTTATTGCGTTTTTTCTTATCTTTTCTTTTAATCTTTTCTTCCCAAAGGGTTACTAGATACATCATACACCCTGAAAAATATCAAAAGAACATTTATCTTTTTCTTTCTATGACATACACTTTACCGTGTAACATGTGCGGCGAAAGTCAAGAACAGGACAGTACGAAAATAAAAGGTCAAAAATAAGACCTAATACATGGACAAGACAATGAACAAGAGAGTCCATTAGTAACAGCGGACACAGACCTTAGGTTGGTCACTTCACTGCTCTCATATAATTAAAGCATATTGTTCACGCCCAAAGCGTTTCCATGGAAAGAAAATAACATAAGTTAGCACGAGTAATATTAGTTTCAGATATTTCAGGCAATATTTCAAATTCGAATTTTTAGTAAAAATAATGTAGTTGAAAAAAATATCACTAAATATAATTAATTAAACTTTTTAGTAAAAATTAATTATTAATAAAATTAGTGAAAACTTTACATTTATTAATACCTTGGCAACTAAAAGAAAGATTTCCGCTACTATTACCATACGGACAAATTAATTATTGTTGTATGGAGGTGGATTTGGTCGGAAAAGTTTGGTTTGCCAATTAATTGTATGATTATAGGGGGCAAGAAATTAAGTTTAGAAAGATTGATACCCGTGATTTGTGAGGAAGACCAGAATCGAATATTGTCAAAATAATGAAGCAGATGAAATACAAGGGTATTGTTTTTTATTAAATTTTGAAGACAGAATAAAAGAAAAGTTGATGGAATCGAAACCTTGCTAGCATCACATGATGGGTTAGTAGTCTTTATGGGACCATGCAAACACCAAAATCTGGAAAAAAGTGAGGCCCATATTAGAATGTAAGGAACCTACATGGAGAGGATAGAACAGGAACTTGCCATATCTTAAAGTGCATCAATGTTTATGACCTTACATTTTAATATATAACTAATGTTCTATGGCATATATTCTGTAGCATTATCGTCCTCTGATTACAGCATAGTGGAATATTAGTTTTATCATGATCTCTACGGTTGTGGGATTTAATTTTCTGCTGTCATTTCAAGGTTTGTTTGTAATATTCTCAAATATGAATTGTTGGCTGTGCTTGTCATCAAAGTTTAGATTGAAGGGGTGATTTTGCTTCTCTTGAAGATTGTGGCTGAAAACTTTGAACAACTCCTTGAATAAAATTCAAGTAACTTGCAATGACACCTCATAATAATTACACATGTACAGTTAAACAAGAGAATGAGTGTTGCCAATAATAAATGCTTTTTGTACATGTAATAATAGAAGTTTTGCAGTTAGAAGGAAAGACTTAAGAGACCAACCAGTTGGCATGCAATTAGTAGGGCGTTGACATTGATGTGGAGGAACTCATCACTACTAATTTACCTTCACCCATGTGTCTTTTGTTCTTAAAATAAGAGGCATTGGGCCACTCTTTCGAGCCCCTCACAAAAGTTGAAAAACAAAAAAGATCTGGTGTTTATTTTATAGATTGTATTCATCTTTTTTTTAATGTCACGTTACTATTTAAAATTTTTTTTTTTTAAATTTTATATGAGTAACATAATTCAATTCTTTAAATCTTAACTATATATGTATGATTATATAATATTATTATGGCCAGAAGTGTTATTGTAAACCAAATCCTTTCTCTTATTCTTAAAAATCCTCTTCTACGTGTCTTTATAGAATACATATATATAGGTCCCTCTCTTCTTTATCGGTTTCTATTTTTCTGTTTCTATAATTTTCTAACGTCCTAAACAAAAGATAAAATGTGTCAAGGACATAACGTGTTTTAGAATCCGCCTTGTGATACGTCCATTACTTTTTATCGAGGTCAGGTGACTTTTAATAATGTAATAAATGAGGGAGCATGACTTGTGTGGGTCAAAGCCCAATCGTCATAGCTGACCGGTCCGATTGCCATGGCCGACCGGTACACAGTCCCTCAAGTATCGATCATAGAAAGTATGTTTTATCTCCTATTGAGGTCATTGGGTCATCGAGAGTATGACTTGTGCGAGTTTAAACCCAATCGTCATGACTGACTAGTCTGATTGTCATGGTCGACCAATACAAATATAGATTTATTCATGATACTCTTGTATAAAAGATCTTCACTAGATATGTCTCATATATATATGTCTCATATATATATATATATATTATTACTTTCCATATCTTAATTTTATTTTATTAAGATTTTGGCACATAATAAAAAAATACAATTAATATTTTAGATTCATAAAAAATAATATTTTCATATTAATTACATTCTCTTTCATTATTTTTTTCTCACTCTATATTAATAAGAAAAAATATTTAATATTTCATTAATAATATAAAATTACAATCAAAATGGATAAATTTATTTTTGTTAATATATCCAATAAAATGAAACAAAAGAATTATCATTATGTATTATATAAAGATTATCCTATCATGTTATTTCTTAATTTAATTCTCTCCTTTACGATATATTGCACCAACCAAATAAGAAAGACAATAAGATAAAATACTCATAAACTAATTGATAAATCAAACAACTTAATATGTGATATATTTTAATTATTTTGATATAAGCAATAAAGAAAATATTTAACTGTGATACATTACTATATTAATGTATTTTTCAATAATATTGTCCTTTTTTTTACAATTTTTAATGTCTCTAACAATTAAATTTAATATTATTATTGATTTTAATATTTTAGAATATAAAATGAAGCTTTAAATATCTCTATTATCAACTTCGGAATTTCATTTAAACTTTTATTTCATTTTATAAAGTAATAAAAGTGATAATAAATATTCAAAACGTACTAATTAATTGATCGTACCCAAAATCATAAGAAAAAATTATCTAACTAAAAATGTTTTTATTTAAATATATTTAAATGCAGCACATATTTATCTATCAAAGAATATATATCTTTAAATATGAAAACACAAGAAGGTATCTAATACGTATCAAGATATATAGGAAATATATTATTTACTACTTTTTTTATTTTAGAACTACATGTTTGGTCTCCTAATTAAGAAGGTATACTTATTTTCTTGTATAGTTTATAGTTTGACATCCTTAGGAGTTTGATTATAGCTTTGCCAGATGTTAGGTAATGGTCGTGAGTACATGCATTAATTAGAAGGAAATATTGAAAATAAGCTATTGTACTACATATGATCTGATCCAATTACGCGCAGCGTGTTAAAAATAATAGTTGATTTAAGCAATGGTCTTAAACTATTGATTAATCAAGGAAATGATAATTTTTTTTAATTAGCAGAAGCACGCCTCCAGTCTATGGATAAATCTCCAACAATAACACACACTAAAATTTAAAATTAAATATAATTCCTTGTGGACAACGAAAAATATAATAAGGAATTTTGTGCAAGTGTGTTAATTTTTTTCTTCGTGATAAATATTTTATTTAAGAATTATTGGCTCACCTTAAGGTGAAACATCAGGTTAGGTTATTGTAGATATATAATATATCTGTAAAGAGAAATTGCTTGGCTTTAGTACAACAAAAAAAGATAATGTTCTATGAATAATATAACTCATCTGTAATTATTTAAATCCTAGTGGTGTTCAATAAGGGTTGGTTTGTTTTAAAGTTAGATGGAACTGATTTTGATAAAATTGATTTTGTACCAATGAGTTTAGTTAAGATCATAACAACAATTTTTTCCAATAGAACTTGTGTACGTGCTCCAAGAAGAATTGATTCCTAAATAGAATAATGACCCCTATTGGAAAAGTAAATTATATTAGAAAAATATTAAAATACATTTTTTAACATATTTTTTTTAATATATTTTATGAAGAAAGATGAAATTTCTCTAAGAAAATTACTTATTATCATCATCATTAATTTTTTATAATTTAATGGATAAGATAAGTTATTCGTTATAATTGTTGAATGAGAACAACATAAAATGAATGATGAATAATTTTATTAGTTATTTCTGAAATAATTTAATTTCTTCTTATATTTAGATAAATATTATTAACATATTTTTTAAATAATATCATAAATAAAATTTATTAAATAAGTAAAACTTTTAGAATTTATAATTTTTAATAACTTTTAATTAATTATAATTAAAAAATACACTTACGTTGATAGTAGTTTTCGTAAATGTTTTTTCAGCAAGAATGAAGTAGCTTATCAATAGTTTAGGCTACTTTTAAACATTCAATTTCCACCTGTTGTGGGGAGGGAGGTTATCAAACTTGCCAAAATACAGATTAAATAACGGCTACTGATTATTGTATATAAATATAGACATTTTATAAGTGATTAATTATTATTAAATATTTTAATAATTTTATAATATTATTATCTACTTGTAAGATAAAGTTAATTAATTACTATTACATATTTCAATAATTTTATAATATTATTTTAATCACAGATAAAATTGATTATATATATATATTATTTTTTAATTATTGAAAAATAATTTTAATTATTGACTTGTTAATTAATGATTATAAATTTTCACTTTATTCAGGAGATTTCTTTTTAAAGCATATGATTGTAAAAAAAAAAAAAAATCAGTTGGTCATTAAAATTTTTAATTTTGTTGGAAAAATTTGCTAACACTCATAAATATATTATTTATTTTTAATAATATACATTTTATATATTCGCACCAATTAATATTCAAACCCTAAATTAGATTTGAGTTTGTGTATGATTTGAACAACTACTTGTTGGTTTTCAATTTAGGTGACAATGACACCAAAATAAGCAAAATCAAAAACTGCGACAAGCGAATGACTTTCTTGACCCTCTTCTTTGTTTCTGTCATAAGCAAATTTCGCGATAGCGAGGGCAGTGATGACATTGGCTGGACATACCCTATCCGTAACTCAGGCACCTCAGAACAAAATTTACATTGGAACAAATTTGCAACTATTATTTATTTTGCATATTTACTTGTTATTTATTTTATCCATTATATGGCATTCTATATTATCTCATGGGTTTCTTAATTATGATATACATTCGCATCACACTTGTATTTATTTAGTCATAAAAATTTCACTGTATAAAATACAGATGCATTGGATATTTAGTGACAACTGCAAGACCTGTGTAATTAGCGTGAATCAGACAGACATTAAGCTTATGCTAAATTAATTTTCATTTTTCTATCTTTTCAACTTATGTCGATTAAAACTGATGTTAAATATTTTTTTTAATAAAAGCAATTTTTGTTATAAGCGTTAATTGACCAACGTCAATCAATATTTTTTTAAAAAAAATTTATTATAAGTGTCAATTAGCTCGATACTCATTTTTAACTTGAGCTTCCATTTTAAAACCCTTTAATCTCTCGCCTCCTCCTATGGATAAAATTATTGTTGACACTCAAAAATTAGTTAAAAAGTTATAACATGGTGTAATTGGTTACAACTTAAGGCAATGTAGTAATCTTTTGAATAGGCCTTTGTTGTTCTTCCTAAAATGTCAGCACAACCTAGTCCAATATGTTACAGGGTGTCATCGTTTTCCTATCGCTATTGTTAACCAAAAACAAACATTTCCAATTTTATTTATTTTAGAGAAATATTAATAACATACTTTTTAACACACTCTTTTAAATATATTATTTATTATTAGCTAAAGTTTATCAAAAATAACAAATTTTTGTAGATTTTATTTTTTATTTAGTGATATTTTTTAATGTTATTTTTACTCAATAATAAGATGTGTTAAAAAGAATATATTGCCAGCACTCTTCTTTATTTTATCCTCAGTATTCTTCACCTTAGCATCAAATTCTCCAAGCCTTCTAACTCTTGAAATGTTTACTTTGTTTCTAGAATTTTTGTTTGGATATCACAAATAATTGGTGATGATCTTTGTTCCCACAATAAGTCAAAATATTTTTTTTTTCTTTTTATCAATTTCATATCTATTTACCATTATTATTATTATTATTATTATTATTATTATTATTATTATTATTATTATTATTATTATTATTATTATTATTATTATTATTATTATTTTGGTTTCTTAATTCTATTTATCAAACTATTTTACCTTTTTATTTATTATTTTTCTATTTTTTATAAGGAAAAGTACATGCACTAAAAATACAGTCCGACAGCATTCAAGTCAAAGAAGCAAACTCTAGCCCAAAAGAGAAGATGGGTATGTTTTTACCAAAGCCCAATAAAATAAACCTAATTTTAGCCCATTGAGAAAAACTTGCCCCATAAAGGGAACAGACCTAACATCAAAACCTAACAAAACAAATTATTCTTCTCGTACGGCTAATAACCTAGCCCAACAATTTTACATAAACCTCAATACCAACTATCGTGGTTTAAATTAACTTATTGTGTATAAAACCAACCTATAATAAATATATTTTTAAAATTTTTTAAAAGAGAATAATTTTTCATAAAATTATAAAAATAAAATATACTCCAAAAGAATATAAAAAATAAAATAGCAATGACCCATCGGTAGAAACTTCAAACCACAATTAATAATAAATAATAAAAGTATTTAAAATGTAATTTTTTCCTTGTGAAATTTGTATTTCATTAATTAATATTTTATTTATTCATGTAGAATTATCTAAGTTTCTAAACACATTTTGTAGTAATGTTAATTTATTTTATATCATATATATATAGTTTATTTTTCAAACATATGCAATTAATTGCGGTCAAACTTTTATTTAAATATGTCAAAATAAGTAATTGACGAGGAAAATCTTCGATCCAATACAAGTTATATGATAAAATAAGATCACTTAAGAGTAAGATTTAGATTCTCTAAACTTAAAGTAATCCGAAGGATAATATGACATGCATTTATTCAAGGACACATTCCACACTTATTTTGAGATTACATATCAAAATCAATTACAACAAATTATATATTGATATGCTAAAAAAAATAAAAATATGTATAAAATAAGATTTTTTTTTTAATTCTTTCAACAAAGATTAGAGTTATTTATGCTACAATCTTAAACTATTTTCACACTGATCATAACAAGAAGTTGCAAGCTGCAGTTTACCAAAGGAGAAGACCTTGTCTTCTATTTATATTGTTTTGATCTTTGATGCTTTGTTTGATGGAGTAAAAATAAAGAGAAGGGAGAGAAAATAAATATGAATTGTGGTTTGGTTGTGTAGAAATAAAAAAGAAGGAAGTATGAATCCCATCTGGTTAATTAATTAGATAAAAAAGTAAAAAATAAAAATTATTTTTACATTACATTCTTATCCTTATATAATTAATAAAATTTTAATCAATTAAGAGTAAAGTTAAATCAACTATATATATCGAAACGATATATATAAAATGATTATATATATATAAATATAATGTTTTTATATATATAATTAATTACATATAATTTATAAAAAAATATTTATAAATATTTAATATATTATTATTATAAAATTAATATATATATATATATATTATAATTTTTATTTATAATAATAAAAGAGAAAATAAGTAATTTTATTTAACATTACATTTCTCTTTTCTTCTGTTTATTTTTTCAACGAAGATTGGAGTATTATTTATGCTACAATCATAGACTATTTTCAAACGAATCATAACAAGTTGCAAGTTGCACTTTGCAAAAAATGAGAAGACCTTGTCCTCCATTTATGTTGTTTTGATCTTTTGGTTATTTTAAAATATTTTTTATTTATTAAGAATAAAAAACAGTTTTTGTTTTAGAAAAGGATCAACCAGCACTAGAACAATTGAAGTGTAAGTTTGCATGTTTGAGCTACAATTTAAAAAAATACACTCATTAAATGAAGGTTAATTTAATCAATAAATTTATTAATTATTTGAGAATTTTTAATTAAGTTTCTAAACTAAAACAAATGTAATTGAATCTTGATCTTGTAAAAAATTTACAATTTAGTCCTTGCAATTTAGTTTGGAGACCTAATTAAAAGAATTTAAATAGTTTAGAGACTTGTTAATTTAATTAACCTTCAATGTATGGGGTGAGAAATACATAATTGATTTGTATGATTTTATATATTCATTTTAATTTATTCTTATTTTTATTCCCATTACATAGCATGTAAATATGTAAATGTGTGTTTAATATGTAGTGTTATGTATGTATTTATATGTGTTTTATACGTGTGTGTAATATTTAGTATGTACTTGTAATACGTAGTTTTATATGTGTGTGCAATATGTAGTATGTAATTTTATAAATTTTAGAGTTGGTGTCCATTTATTAGACAAGTGAGAAGAATGTTTAACGGTAATGAGTTGCATGTTGATGATGACATTGTCTTCCATGAGACACTCTTTTCGACATTATTGTCTAAGTTGCTTGACTTCAATTCGGAGTGGGAGGACATCCTCATTCACCTTTCTTCACATTCATTGGAGAACACTACCGCTCATTCTAGAGAATGTCAATGTCACCTACATTTAGTCAAACCTCTTAGATTAGTTGTTGACACATCACAATGGTAGGAACAACACTACTCATAGACTCAATTCCTCAATTCCTCAATAACCTCATTGCCAAGTTTTCACCATGTCGCCAATAAAGATTGAGGCTTTGAACTACCCAACTCACCTTCCTCCACTATCATCTGAGAACATATTGACATCACTCATATCCATCCTTTAAACCTCATGTCATCACAATAGAATGACATTGATCAGTCATAAACAATGAAAAACGATGTCACTTAGGTTCTTCCCACGTTGACGGCGAAGAACCTCACCCAACACGACATTACCCGCATTAAGTGTTGGACCTCTCACATCACTCGTTGTCGCAACAGAATGGTGAGAACACTATTATGTCTGAGGTCACCAACATTTAGGCGGGTAAGGTCCAATCGCTGACTTATCCATACAAAATGGTGGTTCGTCAAAGCCCATCCTCCAAAAGAAAAGTTGGAGCAAAGATAAACACTAGTACATACTTTGTCTCTTATAGTAGGGTTTATGGAGAAGGTTCTATAATAGAGTCATTATTTCTTGATTTAATACCCAACTCAGTATTTTTTTAGAAAAAAAAATTAATTAGATTTCTAAATGAAAAAAATTATAGTTAGGTAATTGATTATTTATAATTTTGTAATTTGAGTAAAATTAGTTTATGACAACTTGTAATTATTAGAAAAAAGAAAAATATGTAATGGTTTTATTAATTCAAGAGTCTCTAATTATAAAAATTATAAAAGATCAAAGATTCAATTATAATTTTTTTTAGAAACTTCATGGTTTTATTAACTCAAGTGAATTAAACTTTATCACTTTCAAAATTCTAAAGGTTTTTTTAAATGATTGTATAAATATATTTTTGTTATCTCATTCCCTTGTCTTAAAATATATAAGTAAAAAAATTATAAAATTAATTTATATTTTTTCTCCATATGTCATTTTATATACAACATAGATATATATTTTTATTATAAAATATTAATTATATATTAAAAAATTTAGGATTATAGTTTAAGGTTTAGGGCAAAAAGGAATATATGAATGAAAATTAAATTATTGGCCAAATTACTTCTTTGGTCCCTCTATTTATTATTTTTTTTTTTAATTTGGTCCTCTTTTATTAAAAATTTTAATTCAATTCTTCAATTTTAAAAAATGTTACAATGTTACCATTTTCGTTAACTTCGTTGATAGAACAAACAGAAGTGTCTTGTGTGGTGCTTATGTTGTCAAATAACGTCGTTTTCATATATATTAAACAATGAAATAGCATAATACCAGAGGGTTGAAGAGTTAATTTTACTTTTATTTCATGCGATTGGGGGTTTAACAATTAGTTATTAGGGTTTCTTTGATTTAGGGATAAGTATTGCATTATTTAAATAAAGGGTTAAAGACATTGGTTGATAATAATGGAATAATGGAATAATGGAAATGATTAACATAGCAAAGGTATACGAAAAAACCTATCTCTTTGTTTTGTATCCAATTTCACAATCACACATAATTGACTATATGGGTATTACGCTTGTTATGGATAGAGTTGGTCAAAAAAATGAGCCTTCTGTGAGTGGATCTCATAAGGAAAATATTTTTGTTGTAACAGCTGAGTTCCACCATGGATTTGTGTTCCACCACCATGAAAGGATCGCAAAATCATGGCTGAACTGAAGCGCCAATTCTTTGCTAATATGTTATTCATGGATGAATTTGCATGATAGTCGCAAGAAGAAGCTTCAAAGTGAGACATTGGTGCAAAAGAAGGAGTGTAGAACAAGCCTAATTTCATGTTTATATTGGGAAAGAAGACCCCTCAATCTCCAGTAGTAGAAAAAAATTTTAAATAATAATAAATACATTTTATCAAATTAGCAGCATCTAAATTAGGCAAACAACTCACTAACGATATTTAACAAATTTGGATAGAAATAGTAACTTTATAACACTTTTGAAAATTGAAAGATCAAATTGAATAAATAAATAGAAGGACCAAAGAACTAATTTAGCCTAAATTTTTTTACTAAGTTATATTTTTTTACCTTTATCCTTTCAAATTAAAATTCTCACTCTATTCTTATTTCAATAAGATATTTCACATTTCATATTATTTAATTTTACTTTTCAAATATTTTATTTTTTACCGTTTCACCTTATTTTGCTTATCAAATATTTTAAATATTTATGCTTAAAATGTTTACCCATTTTCTTTTTCATAATAAGATATTTCTCATTAAACTTGACAAATATGGTAGAAAAAAATTGGAAAAGCATTTCAAGATATTTTAAAACAAGAACAATAACTCATGTTGGGACCCACACTCAAAAAAAGTTCCTTCATTAAAAAGTCTTAAACAAAAAAAAAAGAAGCATTTTTAATAACCTTTAAAGACATTGTCCTAGTCTCCCACCACATTAACCAACAAAAATGGGTCTTTTCCCCCAAAATCTTCTAATGTAATAGTTACATGAATTGCATAATTATTCTTTTAATATATTCACCAACAAAAATTATTTCTTAATTCAAATTTTGGATTACAATTGTTATTTCAAATACATCTCACACACAAGGAGTGGTACATTTAAACTCACCATTCAATATGATTCATCAAATGGGTGATTTGGGTATTTTGATAATGATTTTTCACTAAATAATTGAAGAAAAAGATAACACACAAGAATGAGATTGAATTGTGTGTGTGAGATTTGTGAAAGTTTTTTACAAAACTGAAGGATTTAAAAACATAGTTTGATATGGTTGTCCAAACAGAGTACAAAAATAAAAGAGTGTATGGTAAGAGAGAAAAACATACAGTGATTATACTGGTTTACTCTTTCAATAGAGTTATGTTTAGTCCCTTCAACACGAAGGAATTTCACTAAGTCTTTCTGAGTTACAAACAAGTATTCTCTATCTCCAAGTATTCCAATCCTTGTAATTTACCTAATTACAAGAAACCTAAGTATTCTTCGATACTTAGCCTTCTTAAGCTATCACATTAACTTAGTAGATTTTTTACAAAAGAGTAACTCACACAATAGACATATACAATACAGAACATAGACTTTACGTTGCTTCATAAATGAAGTTTTATTAGACCGTTAGAAAGTGTAAAAAGAGTGTTTTTTCTTTCTTGATAGAATGCGTTGTAGTTCAGCTTTATCTTTTTTCAAGCTTGATAGATTCCTTTATATAGCACGTGAAACTTTGAACATTGCTTTTTGCATGAGAAGTGGTTGGATTTGCATTAAATGTTACTTGATTTCTTCTTAAAGTACTTATGCAGAAACTCCTCTTTTTTTTAAAACTAAGAAAGGTTGTGTTAGGAAAAAACTATTTTTCTCATAATTCTATGTGTTGCCTACTATTTATGAGTGAGAGAGGTTCTGCTGGTTTCTTTTGAATGGAATCATAATCTGGACTTCCATTTATCATACTTGACTTGTATTATAAAATCTTTGTTCTTCTTCTTCATTAATTTGATAGTTTGATACGTTCACAAACAGTATATTGGGTAGACATTTGAACTTTAAATTTAGATAATCAGCTCTTTATACAAATGAAAGAGTTCATGAGACAACACTTTACACTTTTACGAGAGATTCTTGATTGGAATAATGTAATCGTTCCACTTTTGGGACGATCTCTTCTTTAGACAGCGGGAACATTTTAGGACACTGAGTTCTTTTGTGGACTCTTGTTAGCATCTTTGGACGTTGAGTCCCTTTATGGATGCTAAGAACATTATTTGGACAATGAGCTTCATTTTGGATGTAGAATATATCCTTTGTACGATGAGTCTCATTGTGGATGCTAAGAATGTCCTTTGGACGACGAGTGACTTTATGGACACTAAGAATGTCTGAGTACATCCTTTGGACGGTGAGTCTTGATATGGACGATGAGAATGTCCTTTAGATGACAAGTGACTCTATGGATGCTGGGAATGTCCTATGGACAATGAGTATATCTATGGACAGCAAGCTCCTAATGGATGCAATAGATGGATTTCTTTTAAAGTTAGTTTCTCTTAAATGAATTTATTCTAACTTTTAAGTCCAATAACCTATAGTTCTTCTAAAATCTAGAGAACAATGGTTAATCATAATATATTATTCATTTCCATAATGTTTGTTATTATCAAAATACTAGGGTCATTTTGGATGCATAGAATTATGTTCCAACAATCTTCCCCTTTTTTATGATGATAAAAATTATGTTAAAGAGAAAAATGATTTCAAGATTTAACATTTTAAGCATATGATATATTTTACTAGCTTCCCTTAAGATATATAACTTTTATTTTATTTTAGCTCCCCCTAGGTTAATGAACAGTTAAGAGAAACATATTTTAAGTACGTCAGAGCATAAGGGTTTAATACATAGATCAAAGCATACATATATGGTTTTTCTTATTATATCCAAGCGTATGGTAGATGTATCAAGGCATTCATCTAAAATGATCAAAGTATATATATATATATATATATGATAAAAGAATGCATATTCTTATGTATTAGAAAAATGCAAACTCTTTCTCCTTTACACAATTCTCCCCTTCTTTTTGTTATCAACAAAAAGGATTGAAACATAAGTCTATGCGTCCAAAATGACTCAAGTATTTTTTGATGATGTCAAAAATTATGTTAAAGAGAAATATGATTTCAAGATATAATATTTTAAGCGCGTGAGATAATTTACTAGCTCCCCCTAAGATATATAACTTTTATTTTATTTTAGCTCTCCCAAAGTTAATGGATGATTAAGAGAAACATATTTTAAGTGTGTCAGAGCATAAGAGTTTAATACATAGATCAGAGCATACATATATGATTTATCTTATTATATCAGAGTGTATGGAAAATGTATCAAAGCATTCATATAAAATGATCAGAGTATATATATCATCATAAGATAAAAAATGTAGAATCTTATGTATTAGAAAAATGTATATTCTTTCTCCTTTACACAATTCTCCCACTTTTTTGTTATTAGCAAAAATGATTAGAAGAATAACCATCACAATTGGAAAAAAAATGAAAAAAAAAACATAAGAAAGAAAGTTTTAAGGGTTTGCAGAAGGTGGTGGTTGCTTGTATGGTAAGGTAGGAGGTTCGGGAGGGTGAAGATAAGCTTGGAAGAAGGTTTCCCAAGGGTGAGGTGTTGTAGATTTAGGTGGTGATTAAGTGGCTAGGAAAGGGTATGAGGGTGGAGGTATTAGTTCGAAGGTCGATAAGCTTTTAGGCTCAAGTTGTTGAAAGAAAAGGACTGACCATTCCTTTTTAAGGATGGTGATAGGCTCAGGGAAGTTCAGAAGCTTATGGATGATGGAGTCGTCCAAAAGGGTGTGAACAATGGGTGAATGGGTGACGAAGGGCTAGGTTTAAAGATGTCTAATGTGGTATGGACGATGGTTTGTAATAGTGAAGAGGGATTAGGGTGAAGAGGTGAAAGAAGAGAAGGTTTTACAAAGGAAAATGAAAAGACTTTGTAAATAAAACATTTTTCGAAACTCTTATTAAAACCATAACAGTAAAAACAGCATTGAATGGTAAAAAGATATTGTCGTTTGGAATTTACAAAGGTTGAAAAGGATAAATAAAACATATTGACTCAGCTCATAAACGATAAAGATGCAAGTATGCAATGGACAAACAAAGTATGAATACAATATGGATGCTCATGCTTTAGAGACACTAACTATGGATACATAACTCATGATTTTAAACTTCATTCTAGAATAAAAGTCATACCAAGAAGATTTCTGATATGGATGAGGTTATATTCAGGAAAGGGTTTTTTAAAGATATAAGCTAATTGATTTTCAGTACTGATAAATTTTAAGTCTAAAGACCCTTTCTGAACATAATCCTTAATGAAATGATGATTAATTTCTATACGTTTATCACGAGAATCCAATATGGGGTTTTTGGACAAATTAATTACATCAATATTATCACAAAGAAGAGGAATTTTATTCTCAATTATGTCATAATCCTCCAATTTATGCTTGATCCATGGAAGTTGTGAGCAACATTGTGCAGCTGAGATATATTTTGTTTTTGTTGAAGAGAGTGCTATAGTACCTTGTCTCTTACTTGACCAAACCAAGATACTAGATTAGCTTCAATGAAGTGGTATCCTCCACTAGTGCTTTTTCTTTTTATACGACTCCAACAAAATTAGCATCACTATAGCCTTTCAACCTATATTGATCAGACTTCTTATAGCACAAACCAAGATTAGCTATACTTTTAGGTATCTAAAAATACGTTTAGCGGTTGTAAAATGCAATTCCATTTGATTAGATTGAAGTCAAGCACACAAGCATATATTATCTTTATATCTGGCCTGGAAGCAGTTAAATAGATTAGGGAGCCAATCATACCTTTGTATGATAATTGATCTATCTTTTTGTCTATCTTGTCCAAACTTAAGATTGATGTTGAATGCATTTGAGTTGACATAGTTTTGCAATAAAACCTTGAATTGATACGAGAGCTTAGCCTTCCATGACAATCGTTACAAAAAATACAGTACAACCATAAAGAAAACTTAGAAGATGAGAGAGAATAGAGAGGAAACTTCAAGAAACCTCCAAAATTTGTGTGTAAAATCTGTAAAGTGTCTAACCTAAAACTAACTAATATATGATCTAAATGTTAAGGAATGTACAATGGACTAGATGATTTTGTAGCCTAAAGGTCTACTAACAAAAGTTTCAAAACTACGTCAAAATATAGAAGGAAAGACCCAATAGAATGGGTGCAGAGGCTGTAATTTCATGTGGACTTTTGACA
The DNA here is from genome assembly GCA_025330945.1 of Mucuna pruriens. Classification (NCBI taxonomy): domain Eukaryota; kingdom Viridiplantae; phylum Streptophyta; class Magnoliopsida; order Fabales; family Fabaceae; genus Mucuna; species Mucuna pruriens. Next base: position 447,674 of record JAENHJ010000004.1, on the reverse strand, counting down.
CTGAATATAGTTGAATTGGGTTGAACCAAAAAAAGAGAAGTTGTAAATCTTTGTCTTAGCTTTCTAGAGCCACGAAGATTGTCCAATTTGGAAGGCTGTAACTCTAGATATGGCCTACACAAGATAGCAAAATCATAATGAAAATTAAGTCCAAAAATAAGCAAAGATTAGCAACTAAAACCCAATTAAGTCCAATAACCCAAGACTCAACCAATATGTCAAATATTAATCATAAAATGATGTCAAATATGTCTAGCGTAAGCCACTATTAAGTGTTTCAAAAATGTTGTATCAATTTCTCACACACTTGAACTTTTGTACTCTGAGCAAAATCAAATAAAAAAAATCTAAAATAAAAGGAAATGAAGCAAATGAACTAAAGTACAAATAAAGTGCAGCACTTTCCAATAAATTCTTATGTTAATAAAAAGAATAAGAGTATAAGCATCCTAGAATCGAAGTATCCAACAATGTATGAATTTACTTCTAACATCTAAAGCAAACAAAAAAACAATAAAACTTAAAGAATGACCTGCAAATGATAGAACTCTCTCAAGATACATACTTTCAATTTCTCAAGTGCTTATGTTTGTGTTTATACTCAAGCACTCTGTGCTAACTAGTACTACCAAGCTTTGATTAACCTCTAATTTCTACAAATTGAAACACATGCACAAATGATCAAAAGAGCTTTTATTAAGGTTGTAATATGGCCAAGGACAAGGTCGGATATGAGAAGTGATTTAAGGTTACACAACCAAAGAAGGAAGATGAGAAATGGAGAATAAGTCAATATGCATGAAGATCATTTCCAAAACAATACAAGTAACCAAAAACAATACAAAGCAATACAAGACAAGTAAGGCTCACTTTGTTAGTGTTCCTCTTTTTCTTTTTGATATTCTTTCTTTCTATTTCAATTTAACTTCTATTTTTGCACCACTACAACCTTTTGTTGTCTTTCTCTTTCTTTGATATGCTTTTTTTTTTCAAAAAGAAATCAACTCAACACCACAACTTGTATTTAATTTTGTATAATTTATGTAACGAATAGAACAATTTGAATTTTTAATAACTATTTATATTTCTAATTATTCAACACCTATTATATATTCCAAATATAAATATAATTAAAAATGGATATTGTAGTGAGATATACAAGATAAGTTATCTTGCAATGTTTGTTTAATTCTTTGTATTTTTTATTTGCCTTCATTCGATCTTCTAAATACATTGGCAATGTGTGTTTTATTGTTGTTGCAACTGGGATCACAATGGGGACAACAAAACGTTACAAAAAATAAAGAAATTCAATTTCCTTTCAAAAGAAATAAAAATGAATTGCAATGGAGTCACCACTAATGTTTTTTAAGGAAAACATCAGAAAACCTTAGAAGAGATAAGACACATAGGGTAGGTGTTAGCACCTTACAACGTTCATCCTAAAACGGTTACCTTAATTAGACATGTGAAACTATTAGGACTTCTAATTGTTATTTTTACCCTTCAAATGCAAACAGAATTAAACCTATTATTGGAAAAAAAAAAAGATGTACTTTTTGGTTTTTTGAACTTGATAAGAGTTGTATCTTGCTCCTACATATCTCCTAATGCAATAGAAAATTCAAAGTTTACGTAGTTTTAGAAGAGACTTGAATTAGAAGGGGGAGTTAGCCAAATGAGAAATGCATCTCAAATGGATGTGATTGAAAGATAGAGGATGGGGAGAAGGATCAAGAGCTACTCATTAGCTCTTGCGTCCAAACAAGTGCAATGGAAAGAAAGGAAAGGAGCAGGAGCTACTTGTTAGCACCTACGTCCAAAGGGATAGAATGGATGAAAATCAGAAAAGAGCAGGAGCTACTTGTTAGCTCATGCATCCATAGGGATAGAATTGATGAAAACAGAAAGGAGCAAGAGTGAATGAAAATAGAAAGGAGCAGGAGCTACTTGTTAGCTCGTGCGTCCAAAGAAATAGAACAAAATATGAGATGAAGGAGAAAGAGTCACTCGTTGGCTCTTGCGTCTAAAGAAATTGAAACAAAATATGAAATGAAGGAGTAGGAGTCACTCGTTAGCCCTTACATCCAAAGAAATGAAAATGGAATATGAAATGAAGGAGTAAGAGTCACATGTTGGCCCTTGCGTCCAAAGAAATGGAAACAAAATATGAAATGAAGGGGTAGAAGCCACTTGTTGGCTCTTATATCCAAAGAAATGGAAACAAAAGATGAAATGGAGGAGCAAGAGTCATTGGTTGGCCCTTGTGTCCAAAGAAATGGAAACAAAATATGAAATGAAGGAGTAGGAGCCAACGCGTCCAAAGAAATGAAAACAGAAGGAGTAAGAGCCACTCGTTGGCTCTGTGTCCAAAGAAATGGAAATAGAATATGAAATGAAGGAGCAAGAGCCACTTGTTGGCTCCTACGTCCAAAGAAATGGAAACAAAAGGTGAGATGGAGGAGTAGGAACCACTCGTTAGCTCTCACGTCCAAAGAAATGGAAACAGAAGGAGCAAAAGTCATTTGTTGGCTCATGTGTCCAAAGGAAAACAGAAACAAAAATAGAAGATAGAAGGGAGGAGTAGGAGTCATTCGTTAGCTCCAACGTCTAACACAAAATTAGAACAGAAACAGATAGAAGTATGGATGGATCAAGCAATAGCAATGGAATTTGGTCTTGGGTCCAATGACCAAACCAGAAGTGCATCTGAAATGGTTATTGATTTTCATGATAGGTTCCTAGTAGTAACCAAACAGGAAGTGCTTCTTCAAATGATTATACTATATGTAGTAAAAAAAATGAAAGCATTCAAAATTGTTGTGTCCAAAGGCTTAGACAAGAAGTAAAGGTATAGTAACAACAGAGAAAGAAAAGAACTATCCTCCAGGTTTTGTACCCAAAAGCTTGGACAAATAGTATAGAGACAGATAACAACAACAAAAAGGAAAAGGAAAACGAAACTATTGCGTCCAAAGGCTTAAATGAGCAAGAGACACCCAATAGAAAATAGAAAAAGGAAAGGGGGATAGCCTTTGGAGACTACATCCAAAGGCTTGGCCAACTAGTACAAAGACAGATAACAATAGAAGGGAAAGGAGAAAATGAAACTACTACGTCCAAAGGCTTGGACAAACAAGAGGCACCCAACAAAAAACAGAAAAAGGAAAGGGGTTTAGTGTTTAGAGGCTGGGTCGAAAGGCTGGGCCAATTAGCACAAAAATAGATAACACTGGAGAGGAAAAGGTGAAAACAAAATTGTTGCATTCAAAGGCTTGGATGAGCAGGAAACACCCAACAAGAAACAGAAAAAGGAAAAGGGGTTAGCCTTTGGAGCTTGTGTCTAAAGGTTAGGCCAATTAGCAAACAGTAGAAGGGAAAGGAGAAGGGGTTAGCCTTTAGAGCCTGTGTCCAAAGGCTAGGCCAATTAGTATAGAAACAAATAACAACAAAGGCTAGGCCAATTAGTATAGAAACAAATAACAACAAAGGCTAGGCCAATTAGTATAGAAACAAATAACAACAGGAAGGACAAGGAGAAAACAAAACGGTTGTCCAAAGGCTTGGGCGAGTAAGAAGCACATAGCAAAGGAGAAAGGAAGTCAGCCTTTAGCTCACACATCCAAAGGCTTGGGCCAATTACAGAAACAAATATCAATTAGATGAAAACAAAACTATTCTGTTTAAAGGCTTGGACGAGCAAGGAACATATAATAGAAGAGAAAAGAGGCCAACTGCTGACTCTTACGTCCAAAGGCTTGGGCCAAACACAAAAACATGTATAAGTAAAAGAAAAGAGCACAATCTAAAAACACAAACAGGTGAGAAACAAAAAAGGAGCCTTACGTGGGCTACTACGTGCAAAGTATTACATGGCAGTGAAAAGGAAAGGGAGTTATACATTGGCTCCCTACCCTAGAAACAAAGAGAAGGATCACATGGCAACAAATGAGGTAAGAGTAGTAAGGGAAAGGAGAACTCAGACTCCTACTAACTCATGCAAAAATACGTAAATAGGTGAAGGATGTCACCTAAGCATAGAGCCTTTCATTGTTATTGGGGTTCTCTTCCCTTTCTTCCCCCCTCCTATAGACTTAGTAAATTTCTTTTAAGAGTTCCTTCAAATACTGCATCTTGCTTCCTTCTTTTCCTCCAGCGTTTCCACTCTAACAGCTAGAAGCCCCTATAATGAACTCGTATGGTTCTTCTTATAGACCTCCATGGAGAACAACAATAAATGAGTCAAATTCTCGATGATATTTCCTAGACGAAAACCTTTAATAGAGCCATCTTGCCAGACCCCTCAATCTCCATGGTTGATCTTTCTCATTAATGGGGGTTGACCTTTCCATAGATTCTATCAGTAGCAACTAGGCCAAAGTTGCTTCTATTGTATCACCATGTCACTCCAAGGGCTCAAATCAAGACTAAAGGAACGAAGCTACTCCTTTGGACATGGGTCCAAAGGAACGAAATGCAAAATAAAATTGTTCTTTTAGATGCTTGTCCAAAGGAAACCAAAATGTAAAAACAAGTTATCCCTTTGGACATTGTCCAAAGGAGAAATGCAAGAAAAGAACTATTCCTTTGGACACAAGTCAAAGGAATGAATGTAGAAACAAAAATGCTTCCTTTGGACACATGTTGGGTTATTGTCTTGGCACTTTTGGACGTGCATCCAAAGGACCTATTTTCTTTTGTTCTATTGCTACTAGTTTTATCTTTTTGCCTTTTCATATATTTTCATTTCTTATTCTTTGGAAAAAAAAAAGGAAACAAAATTAGGTGCTCACAATTGTGGATATTCATAGATAGACGGGTCAAAAGAAATATTTGTTTGTGATATCTTTAATTATTTATATTTTGAGTTATAATGCAAAGGTTACATAAATGCATCATTTAGTCTTTCACCATATTGAACAACAAAATTTAATTCTTAATTGAAATCTTGCACTATAATGGTTATGCTAAATGCATCCAACATAAGATATGGTACATTTAAACTCATCCATTAATATGCTTCATTAAATGGGTGATTTATAGTTGTTTCCCATTAAATAATATGCTTCATCAAATAAGTGAATGAATTTAGGTCATAGTGGTAGTTAGTTTTTAGTAGTATGTATAAGGTCTTAGGTTCTAATTTTGTTGCCTCCATTGGATTTAGCATTATTCCTTTGTGATCACCAACTTCCCATAGGAAATCTTTGTTATACAATTAGACCAAGAAATAATGGTGAAGTAATAACTAAGGTCATTCAAATAGTGTAGTTTTCTTCTTCAAAGAACCTTACAAAGAAAAAAAAATCTTTATGAAGGTCTAGTGTTTGAATTGAACCCTTGTGCCCATAAATTTTGTAACTTGGAAGACAAAAACCTCAAACTTACTTTCTTACTTAGAAGCATTTCTACATGGAGAAACAATACAACCTACACCATTTATATATTTCTCCATAATGATCATTGTGTTGGATATGGGTTGAACAGTAGATTTGTCTTCTTCTCTGCCTCTTATTCCATGAAAAGAAATATCTCTTCTATTACAACATTCACAATATCAAAAAGATTGAAAAAAAATCTATATTAGATTTTGAAGACTTCAACTGTAAGTCAACTACCTTATCTTTGTAAGATAAAGGATTTTCCTTTGGAGCATGAACAACAAGAATAGTCTTTTGAAACTAAACATTTTTTGTGCTCCTTTCCTTAAGGTCTTACTCTTTTAAAGAATGAGTGAGATAATTTCTAGAAGATAGCAAATCATTACTCATGATTTAACTTTGTCAAATTGGTGAATCTTGAATAAATATTTTTATCAATTTAATAATGGGTTCAATTTTAAAATTATAGTGTACAAGGTAGAAGAAAAATCCCCTATAAAAGATTTTGTTACCAATTGTGATAAAATAGGTTAAAGCATCAAAACATATTTCACAAACAATTATTTTGGAGGATTTTTTTTTCTAGAATTTCCTTTATAAGTTATGTTATATATTTTTTTATTTTCAAAAAAATTAATTGAAATATACTTTAGTGTGTATTTAAATTAATTTATTTTGTTTTAAAAATTTTAATTAAAAGATTAAAAAAGGAAAGTTATAACATGTACTCCAATGTAATTTAATTTTAAGACTTAAATAAATTTTAAGTTTCTACACATTATTTGTTTGCTTTTTAGTCATTGTAAATTTTTTTTGTCATTTTTAGATATTTGACATTTTCTTAATATTATTTTTTAATTCTTATCACTAACTCTAGTTAATTTAATGTTGACATTATTAACAAAAAAGAATAATATTAATTAAGATAATAAATAATATTTTAAAATAAGAAAATTAAATTATTTTTAGGTATGAAATTCAAATAATTAATATGTTTATTATTTCATGCAAATGAGTAATTCATGTAAATTAAATTTATAATTTATTTTTTAATATATTATGAATAGTAATTATTATTAAATTTAATATTGTTCTTACCTTTCAATTAATCAATCTACTCTTAATTTTGTAAATTTTTACAAAAAAATATAATTCAATTATGTTGTTATAATTTAATTTTAATATATTATTGTTGATTTTATTTTTATATTTCGATTTTAATTCATTAATTTTGGTTTATTATAACATAATTTATTTTTTAATATATCTCAAACAATAATTTGTCTCTAAAGATAAAAATAAATTAAAATATAATATATTAAAAATAAATTATATTACAATTAATCATAACTAATAAATTGAAATATAAAATAATATATTAAAATTAAATTATATTTTTAAAATACAATATTAATAATAAATTAGCGAATTAAAAAATAAAAAAAAATTAAAGATAAGAAAATCACTCTTTTATCACAAAATTGTATGTTATCTTGTTGATACTATTGTATTTTTGTTAGTGTACCAAAAATAATCATTGTTAATAATATATTAAAAATAATTATAAAAATAAATTATCTATAATTATTTTATTTGTATAAAATAATAAATACTTTAATTAATTTTATTATACACTTAAAAATAATTTAATTATTTAGTTTAATTTTTATTATCTTAATTAATATTATTTTTTTATTAAACATAATCGTAACAAACTAATTATAGATACCTATAAAAACTAAAAAAATAATTAAAAAAGTGACTGAATCTAACTTGACAAAAACAATTATAATGATAAAATATATTTACAAGAATTTAAAATATATTTAAATTTATTTTTAATTTATTAACTTATTCATTGTTAAAATATAAAAATTATCGCAACTGAAAAGAAAATTAATTGGGTGAAAATAAATTTATAATACTTTCTAATTTCCTAAAAAAAAAATGGTTGGTCATCTAATTCTGCTTATCAAACGCGTGTAGATGGTTCGTTCATGTGAACACAGGAAACATCTCCGATGTTTCTGCCTTCGTTCTTACATTTTTTTTTTTTTATTTCAACGATTGTCTTCCAACTTTCTATTAATTTCCATTTAGAAAATGTCTACCGTTGAACTTTGACCAAGACCAAAATATATTGAAGGAACAAAAGAAAAGTTATGAAAAAATTAAAATTATGAAACAAAATGAAATGGAGTAACAATTTTAAATAGTGTGATAAAATAAATTTAAATAATATTTTTATCTGCTTACATCGTTTTTCTTTGTATGCAAGTGTTAAATTATATATGTGCTTGAACTAAAAATAAAAATACCCACAAATATTACAATAAATAAATATAATAAAACCAATTCATACAACTATTCAATTTTACAAAAGGTTTATTCTTATTTTCCTTTATTTAAAAACTTTAAGTGAAACATAAATTTTTAAAAATTGACCAGTACAAATGTCCAGGTAAAATGAGTTTAGTTTGGGAGAAGAAAAGAAAATTAGAGAAGGTTATTTTTTGTTATTTTATTAAAAGAAAACATAAAAGGAGAATAAAAGTACTTGTTTTAAAAGACACCTAAGGAATCAAAACAAGTTTTTCTTTTTCTTTTTCAAATGGATATTCTTTTCAGCTAATCTTTTACTCTATATTTTGAAAAAGTAATAAATTCTGCCTAAAAAATGAATTAAATAGACAAATTACTGAGAGTTTAATGACAATTTATTAATAAATTATTCTAAAATCAACAATTTTGTTACTGTAATTTATAATAACAATATAAAATGACAGAAAATTTATAGTCTATTTTCGTAATTACAAAATAACTAAAATATCCATTATCCTTAATTTTGTCTCCATTATTCCCCAAAACACACACGTTCCGCACACCACTGCATAGAGTCAAAGATATTAACTTCCCTCTTCCTCATTCCCTTGTTTGCTTTGGCTTCATACATGGTCTGCAATTGAAGCCACCTTGGTTCTCAACCACACATGGCCAAGACATAATCTTAACATCGAAACAGTGCTTCTCCCTCTTCCAAATCAAAGCTTTTTCTGCTCTTGGAGGAAGGAATTAGAGAGAGTAACACCAACTTAGTCTGAAACTTCAGTTGAATTTCAGGTAATCAACCATAAAAATTGCAACTTCCGTTTTTGGGTGTTCATAGTTTATAGTCTATACAACTGAATCTAACCAAAGTCAACGCATCTTTATTTCTGAGTCCTCAAGCTAGCCACAGATCCAGTTGAGAACAATCCTGTCAAAGTTTGAAACTTTACTAGTTTTGGGCAATTGGGTAGAGTTACTGAGACTTAGGGTTTTTTTTTTTTTTTGGTTAATTGGAGAGAGGAGGAGGGAAGAAAAAAAAGGTACCCTTTTTATTTATTTATTTTGGATCCTTAATTTTAGAAGCTGGATTTGATCTTTTTTGTGCTTGTGGGTTATCAAGATGGGGGGTCAATCTAGCAAGATGGTTAGTGCTGAATCCCAAACAACCATTAAAATGGGTACCCATTCTCTGTATGCTGCTGATTTGAGCTCCTATGAAGCTGCATGTGTTAAAGATCCAAACTTGCAATCCTTTGATGTGAGCATTCAGGAGCATACGAATAGGGTCATTAGTTCCCTTGCTCATGGGGTTGAGGTCAGATCCTTATCTTTTGATTCACTGAGAGAAGTAACTGATAGTCTGCTTGAGATGAACCAGGAAGTTGTAAAAGTTATTTTGGATTGCAAGAAAGATATATGGGGCAACTCAGAATTGTTCTCCTTGGTGAATGATTACTTTGATAACAGCCTTCAGACATTGGAATTCTGTAACTCCCTTGAGAAATGCTTGCGGCGAGCGCGTGAAAACCAGATGATAGTCAAGTCAGTGGTTACCTACTTTGAGGAAGAGGTGCAAAATGGGGCTGAGGGGGTGGCTTATGTGAAGACATTGCAGGAGCTTAAGAAGTTTAAGGATGCTGGGGACCCCTTTACTGAAGAGTTCTATTTGTTGTTTCAATCAGTTTATGCACAGCAGGCATCCATGCTGCAGAAATTACAAGTCAGGAAGAGGAAGCTTGATAGGAAAATGAAATCCCTCAAGACATGGAAGAGAGTGTCAAATGCCATTTTTGTGGCTGCTTTTGTTTCTGTGTTGATTTTCTCTGTGGTGGCGGCTTCTGTTGCTGCGCCACCTGTTGTGACTGCCTTGGCCGCCGCATTGGCTGTTCCAATAGGCTCAGTGGGAAAATGGTGCAACTCTCTCTTCAAGCGCTATGAGAACGCTCTAAAGGGACAAAGGGAAGTAATAAGCTCAATGCAGATTGGTACTTACATTTCATTGAAGGACTTGGACAACATTAGAGTGCTTACCAACAAATTGGAAGTAGTTCTTGAATCATTGTTGCAGAATGCTGATTTTGCTATTAGAAATGAGGATGTTATGAAGTTTGCAATCGACGAGATTAAGAAGAATATAGAAACGTTTTCAGAGACTATGGAGAGTTTAAGTACTCGTGCTGATAAATGCAGTCAACAGATAAGGAGAGCAAGGACTGTGGTTATACAAAATATAATTAAGAAACCATATTGAGTTCCCTTTGGAATGCTTCATTGGTTACTTTCTCTTGCTAGCATCTTCCTTTTGCTTCAAAATAAGTAGAATACTTCAATAAGATGCTTTATAAAGAGAAATGAAGACAAACTGTGCAGAACATATCTGCACTTTGTATGTATAGATATTTGGATTATACATAATTGCAAATATATCTGTTGCTTAGTTGTTTCCTATTACACTTTTTCTAGATGCAATTGAACATCATCTGAGTAAATAATAATGAAATCATGACAAGGTCACAGAACAAAGTCTAGGACTGTTGATAATGAAGTGTAAGTGCAACCTACCTTAAGGTTGGAATAGATCTAATGGACAGCTTCATGTTAGGAGATGGATAAATATCAATTTCAAAAGGTTGAGTGGGAGATCCGAAGTAAATGAAAAATTTCCCTATAAATTGTTGACATATAGCAAACTAGTATTGACTCTGATATCTGCATTCTCAAGTTAAGCTGCGCAACATGTGAAATACTGTTTAGAGCTACTATTTGGTTTTCAGTTTCTATTTCGGTATATGGACGTGAAATGTATCGTTGCATGCTTGTATCATCAATGATGTATACAATTCTTGGGGTAAACGCTTGCATTAAAAGCATAGATGCGATGGTTGTCAACACCAAATTTTGTATCATTAAATACAAAAAATTAAAAATTAAGCAAAAGGGGAAAAAACGAAACAAGAAGATTATAACAAAAAAAACTTTAATACAAGCCCAAAATTCAGTATCCACTATCCATGCTGGACCAATTTGTTATTAAATCCTTTGCATAAAACCCTGTTTGAACTTAAAATCCAACATTCATTTCTTTTTTTCACTACCCGTCTTCACCTTAGGTAGAAGCTTCTTATAGGTTTTCCCTATATTTTAGAAACGCTGCTTTCTGTAAGAGGACGGTGTGCAGAAACTTTGGAGTCTTTGACAAAATTATTAAAAGATTTAATATTAAAATATTAAAAGACCTAACATATAAACATAAAAGGGATAAATGAGAAAGAAAAAAAAAAGCTACAAAATTTTGAAGAGAAAATATTGAAGTTGAAAATTTATTCAAATATACACAAAAAAAAACCCACAAATAAACAGCTATCTAACTTTGAAAATAGTAAATGGATCGATTCCTGATTTCACCTCCAGGATCCAATTCCTCCTTTGTAATTATGCCTTGTTAATTAATGGTGTCAACTTTGTTTTATTTATTTCTTAAAACTCTTTGACTTCTTTTATTTATTTCATTCTCTTATTTTAAATAGGTTTAAATATACTTTTAGTTCTATAAAATAAAAAGTTTTGATGTTAGTCTGTAATTTTTCTTTTTTTTTTATCTTATAAAATATAAAATCGTTAAGACTAGAATTAAAATTTATTTATTTTATAGAAATTAAAAATATATTTAAACCTTTTAAATATTATATAATGTGCATCTTTAATGCACAATGGGATTTATGAAAAAAAAAATAAGAAGAAGGAGTTGGGATAACTAATAATAAATTGCAAAAATAATAAGAGAGAAGATTACTTTAATTGCTTTGTGTGGATTTAGGGTTTAGGATTTCAATAATAAAAGAAGCGTATGATTTAAAAGAGCATTTTTAGTGTTCATCAAGACCAATCTCCTTAAAGGATTTGAATACAATCAAAAGTGGGTTACCTCATCCTAATCAGATTTTCTCCATATGCTAGAATCAGAATTTGAAATCTTGATCACTTGCTTTGCTTAAGGGGCTTGAGTCCATCCCTACCCAAATCAATTACTTGATAGTGCTTATTCCTTTATGTTTTCTTCACAAGTCCTTGGTTTTCCTTTGCGCCCCTTTCCTCTGCTAAATGTAGGGCTTTCGGAAACTCAATCTCCGCAATGTGTTAAAAATTTCAACACTTCCAAAACTTGAGTTTCCGGTATGAGTTAAAATTTAACGCTTCTAGATTGGGTTAAAACTCAATCTCCGGAATGTATTGTAATACATTGCATAAACTAATTTTCTGAACATTTATCAATTACCAAAATAAATTTTGGAACTTAACTTCTGAAAAGAGAGTATTTTTTAAATAAGAAATTGCAAAAAAAAAAATGGTGTATAAGTGAAAGGTGATGCAAAAAAAATCCCTTCATGGGCTTATAATTACACGGGAGAAAGAAAATAAATATCCTTAAAAATGGCTCTACGAAAATGTGAATGAAAGAGGCGAAAACTAGTCACAAGTTTTTTTTTTTTTTGAAAATTTTAAATATGTGTATTTATTTAGAGATGTAATGTTAAAAAAAATCTCGTTTGATTGGAGATTCAATTAAAAAAGTTTTTTTGTATATATATATATAAAGTGTTAAAGGTAAGAAAAAACACTTAAGTGAGGAAACACGACACAAAGTACCTAGTGGATAAGGTTTTTATTGTTATTGTTAAGAGCAGATCATGGTTATAAGAAGAGAATATGCGAAGAAATTACTTAACTATCTCAATAATAAGGACTTGAATTTGAATGGATATTTAAATTTTAATAAGAAGATAATATGATTTGTAATAAATGGATTGTAAAAGTAATTAAAAAAATTATAAAGTTAGAGTGTAATTTTAATATACTGTTAATCCAAAGATTTTATATTATCAATCAATTAATTAAAAATCACTTTAAAATTACTTTTAAAGTAATTATTATATAAATAAACAATATTATAATAAATGACAATTTATAATTATATGATATTGTAAAAAAAATTTATACTATCGATACTTAATCTAACTAAATCATAGAAACTTATTAACATAAAAACATTCATTTCATGAGTGAGCTTATAACACGATTACTAGTTCCAATATTAGTTGTCCTAATATTCTTAGAAGAGTTAAAAATTATTTGATTCTTGAAAATATATAAGGCTATCGCACAGTTCCTAAAATAAAATAAAAAAATTTCTAAATATTTCAGCTATTTCATTTACTGTCATTTTAATTATTAAATATATATTAATTTTATCATTTAAGTCACATTCTAAATTTTGAACTAATGTGATTCTTTTAAAAAATTATTTAAATTTTTTTTAGTTAATTTCATATGCTAATGTAATAACATTATATATTTTCGAGACTAAAATGATGTTTACTCTATTTAGAACTTATAAGAGCTTATCAAATGCCTATAAGCGGATACTGACGAGAGATTTCAAAGTTTTAAATAAAAGGGAAAGAGTTGAAATATTAACAAACCACCCAGTGCGGTGGTCATCAACATAACACATGACTGTTATATTAACAAATTTCTCCAATATAAACACCATATAATATATTCGGAACTTTATAAAGTTAAATTTCAATACTAATACAATAATTCACGGCTGAAACAAATGGAAGCATATATTTCTCTTTTTCGTTATTTGCCATGCAATACTCAATGTTGCTAGACATGAAACATGAATTAAGAATTAGATTAGAAATGAAAGATAGAAGAGGCTTGGTTACAACAATTTGAGATGTGAATTGCAGGCTCCCCCAAAATAGAACATATAGATAAGATATCATTTTTCATTAACAAGAGGAGAATACATAGGCTACCAGTCTTGTCCTGCAACATTAATTGTCAGTTAGCAATTATCGTTAATTTTGCATGTGCAAATGGCAATACATTCTAGACTAGTAGCATGCAAAAATTAGTGACACATTCTACAAGTAGTCTTAATATATCATAAAGTTGTGGGATACAAAATTCCATTCAAGATATCATTCTCAGCCATGTATGAAGCAAGGTTGTAAGGACGTCAGTATGTTAGTAATTTATTTGAAAACAATCACCAATTGTCATTTCATCAGAACTGGGAAAATTGAAAAGGAAGATGCAATTTAATCAAATGAAGTTAGCAATATAACTTTCATCATATAACTTGCAGAAGAAATGCACTAAAGATAAGCATTACTTGAAAACCTATGGAAAGTGCATGGAACTACCGAGTAGTGCACGTTTTTTCTGGACAAGAAAATAAACACAGAATCGATTTCAAAAGAGAGAAATGTAAAGAACAAAGATGTTGAGCAACATGTAAGACAAGGACAAATAGTTCAATGATTATAGTATCCTAGTGAATTTTATTATGCTAGGACTCTATAAATGTCAAAAGACATGCTGCCAAACTTCCATGAATTCTCGTTCCAATAGCTTATGTTAATAAAAAAACAATTTCCAAATGAACATCACACCATTCAGAAGGTGGGTGCAACATTCCATCTGTTATAAGGTGAGCACCTGACAGAAGAGTTCCCAAACCCATTCTGAAATGAAATGGTTAAAATAGAAGTTACACCAATGATTCAACTAACATGTATAAATCAAGAAAATTGTATAAGAAAAGCCAATTCCAAAACTCCTAACAGTTATAAGATAAGCACGATGATTTAAGCTAGCATATAAAACATTGTTGAAATGCTTTCACACCATTTTGAATCTGAATTAAGCTTAACTCCACGATAAAAATTAATTTATGAGATAAAGATTTTGTAAGCCTTTACATAAGTTCTACTTTAGCCATATTTATTATAGATCTCAACATAAAGTTTTCATAATCCAATTTCGGTGCATTAACCCAAAAAAAGGAACTAAAAGTGGGGATCGGGAAAGACCTTCAATCACAATTGTGAAAATTTTCCCTCTTCTATTGTTAGGTTTTTCTATCATTAAAGTTTCAAATGGTATTAATAAGTACATTTTGTATATATTAACTACATTTCATTACATGAGTAAGATAAATATGAGTCCAAAACCTCTTATATTTTTATGATATATTTTTATGATAATAAACATTGCAACTAAATAAGTACCACATGTTATCACAACACAAACAAAAGGTATATATATTCAATATGATTCATTCTAAACAAAGTTTATCAATATCATCATGTCCAATGAAGGACTTTGTCCAAACACGTAAAAACAACAAAATCTTTTAAACGTTGATAATATCTTATAACTTATATTTTAATTGGAAACATTTTTAAACATTCATATCATGTTTTATGTTTGTTGTTGTAATGCTTTGTTTTTCAAAGGATGGTGTTTTTCTTTTCATGCTCTTAAATGATAAAGAAGTATTCTAATTAAAACTTCTACAAGAATGAGAATATGTAGAATGTGTTTCTTCATGTTAGTAGAACGAAACATATTTAAGGAAAAGAAAAAATAATTTTTTCTGCTACAACTTTTTTGTCCTCAAAATAATACAAAAGTTTGAAACAACTATGCTTTAGCATTTAATACAAAGATATTTCTCTCTCCATATAAAAGATCAACAATTTTTCTTCTCTACAAGTATATTATATCCTTCTTCGAAGATTGAAGAATGAACTAACGGAAGTAGAAACATGATAGCAAAAGAAAAACAAGTGATATACTATATTCAATGTCATTGGACGATACTTTTAAAACCTTGTAAAAGTGCTTCTAAGCCTTATAGCTCTAACTTAAAGTGTAAACAAAGTTTAACTCTATTTGGAAAAGTTATATGTTCACCTTATGAGTTAATTTCTTAATAAAACTTCTTTGTTTTGTGATAGCCCGAAAATGCTACCTGACAAATTATACTTGGATTATTTGTAATAAGAGTGATTACAAGTATTGTAGTAATCTAAAAAAATTTAAAAATACTTGACTATAAATCTTAAAATATTCTTCATATTAAAATGATCAGAGGTAACTCTTGTAAAATAGTGAAACAGAATAAAAGCACTTGTATTGGTATTTTTATCCCTTACCTTATTCTGTTTTATTTTTACACGTTTTAAATTGTTTGTTCTAAAAAACTTGCATTTTAAACTTATATCTTCCAAACAATTTTAAAAAGTATTTTTAAATCACACAAGTAATTTAATTCATTATTTTGTTTTCTTCACTTATACTTCTCCCAATATTCACGATTATTGTAGTGATTAAATCAATGGCTTCAATCCCACCAATCTCTGCATTGTTAATATGCATTGAACAAAATTTCTTAATGAAATATGCAAATATCAAAAGGAGAGGTCTTGAGATTCCCTTCAAAAGCAATCAAGAAAATTTATCATAACTCAATATATAAAAGAAATATGTCAAATTCATCATGTTAATAATTTATGTTTTGTTGGAACATTCTGTTTTATTTGTCATTTATGGCGTATATCTTTTAATATTAAATATGAAAAAGATAAAATCTGTAAACAAGCTATATTTAAAATAAATAAAAGAAGAAAATAGAGAAACAGAGGACGTGGTCTTCACATTCCGCAAAGTGCAGCTAGCAACTTGCTCCTTTGCTGTTGGTTGTAATCCGTGAGAGAGTAGTCCAACATTGAATCATAAATAAAATTGTAATATCTGTTGAAAGAATTCCAAATGCATTATAATTATTTATTATTTATTATTTATTTTAACTGATTTTGATTATCAGTTAAAATAATTTCCTTTTTTCTCTTTAGACATTCTTCTACATAAATATCGCCTATCACTATACAGAGAAGTATTAAAAGATAAAAAAAAAAAACTCTTTAATCTACTCTCAAAGTAAACTGTACGATAGAGATGGAATTTGATAAATTTGATTTAAATATGTTTTTAGTTCCTGTAAAATAAGTAAATTTTGATTTTAGTCTTTGTACAATTTTTTGATCGACCTTCATCCTTCAAAAATTTGTAAACACTGATTTTTGTCTTATAAAATGAACAAATTTTAGTTTTGATTCATGTAAAACATTTTTATTTGGTTTTCATCTCTCTAAAATTTAAAATGTTTATTTTTAGTCCCTAATTTTCATTTTAAGATAGATAAATAACATTTATTTTAGGGATCTAAAATTTTTTTTTTGAAGATTTCTTATTCTAACATGATACCACATACACTATTATTTATAACTTATGATGGTCACTTAACCTTTCTTTGAAGGAATATATAATTAACAAGTATTACATAATAATAAGGATTAAAAACAAAATTTAGAAATTTTAGAAAGATAAAAATTGATCAAAAAATTTTATAGAAACTAAAATAAAAATTCACTTATTTTATAAGAATTCAAAAGAGTTTTAAGTTGATCGATTGTTATGAAGATGTTAGGCTTAGAAGTAATTATGTGGAGGGAAAAAAACTAAATTCCACCTGTAATATATCTATAAAAAATGGTTATCTATAATTAATTGTGAAAATATTAATAAATTTAAAATATATACTTAATATTTGTAACATAATTATGGAAATAAATATTTTTATTATTATTTTTTGAAAATAAAAATAAATACCCGTGGAAAGCTTATTATTATTCTATTTAAATTTTTAATCTTGACAAGAATAATTCTTATTCTTACGTAGCTTCTGTGTAATGGGCAACTCAAGATTACAAAATTACTTAAATAATTCATGTTTTGATTGATTAAAAAAATTAGATTTTAGAGGATTAATTTGAATTTTTTCGTTTTTTTTTAAGGGTGGATGTTTAATGACACTACTTGACAATGGAGACAAAATGTTCCAACAAAATTATTAATTTATGTTTTTCTAGGGAGACTAATTGGCAGTTGATAAGATTAATAATTTATGTAATTAACCAAAATATTTTGATTAGAGGTAACAAATCTATATTGGACCAACCAACAAGCTCTTTATCTTGATGGACTAAATCAGAATCATTAAATATATCATCTGAATGTTAGGTAGGTCAAGTTGGACAAGAGAAATACGAGTCTAAAAAAATTTTATACTTATTTTGTATGGTATTTTATTTTTTTTAATTTTAATTTTTATAAAATATATATAAAAAAACGAGTAAAACTAGATCGACAAAAACATGTTCCAGAAAAAAATTGAGTTGAGTCTGCCCACTTTTTTCTTTTGGTTGGTTGTCTGGTCCATTTTACTGACTTTAGTTTTGTTATGATTAATAAAAATAATTTTAAAATCTTATAATATTAGTAAAAATCAGTATTTTAAAACTTGAATTGATTACTAACTTGCCAGAGTATTAGATCATTAACCTAATGGTTGAACCAGATGATGAATAATTGAATATAAAATTATATATATATATATATATATATATATTTTATTGCAACATATCATTACAGTAATCAACGGTCTGTGATTGACCTTTGTTAATGTATTTTTTTATTTTCCTCAGTGGGTAGGCTTGTCAACTTGGAGCACCTCCTACTTTCTTTCTCTCTCCACACTTTTTTCTTTTCTTTTCTTTTTTGGGTTGCTTTCATTTTATTTGCTGTGAATGAACTGCATATTGATTCTAACTGGGCCTGATTCATTTAGTATTTTTTCTCTTTAGACTGATTTCTAAAACTAAAAAAATGGGTCCTGTCTCCTGTGTAATGGGCCTGATGTGGTTATAATAGATTATTGATTTAAATATTTTTAGTAAATTTTTATAAATTAATATTGCATAACATTTAATGAAGTTGACACTCATCAATATCATCGTACATTATCCACTTAAATTCTTTTGATAGTCGATTCTTACTTATTTCTCTCTTTACCACATGTTTTTCCAAGTAAAAAATCATATACTTTAGCAGAAAAATTATATTTTAAATGTCAATTTGCTTTCTTTAATTTAGTTATTAACTGTTCATTAATATCTAATTTTATAAATTGATAAGCAAGAAAAAAAACTAGATAACTAAAAAGGAAAATGATTATTCTCTCATCTTTTTACTTATCTAAGAGTCACTATATATAGTTGAAATCTTGATAATACTTTTATTACAAATAAAGACTAGTTATTCTTTTTACCTTTGTTTACGTGAAGGCTAATTATATGAGAAGTCAGATATTGATATGACAAGCATAAGTATATTCTCTTATTTTTATGTATCATTTATCATATCATGTATAAATTTCTAACATTTTTATTAAGGAATTAACAATAAAATTATTAAAAATTATGCTATAAATGTATTAATTGTTTAAAATATTAATAAATTTTTAATAAAAACATTTACTTCCAATTCTTTAATTATGTCTTTAGCATTTATTATCTTTTTTTGTTAACTATTATGTTAAGAAAAATAATTAAAGAATTAATAGATATAAAATGATTGCTGAAATTTGTAATTAAAACTAAATTTATTTAATTTGTAATAATATTGTATTATTTTTTTATTTAATCTCGAATTGAAGGCACTTGTTTGCCATATTCTGCAACCCTAGTGTCGTTGGGACTAGGTGTTTCTAAAAAGTATTTTCTATTTTTATTTCTTTATTTTGTAAGATATATATTAATCAAGTATTTTCTAGATTCATATGAGAGAGAAATATTATTTGGAGAAAAAATTATACTTTACTTGTTTATTCAATATTTTTTATGAAATTAATTTTTTAAAGCAAATAAATATTTTAAATAAAAAAGAATATATTAATAATTAATTTAAAGTTTAATTAGTCGTTTGGTCGCGCTACTTACATTTTTGTTTTAGGTAGTATACCTAAAAATTTTATGTTTTAGTTTCAATATAGGATCAATTTCTTTTTATGTTTTAATTATTGTACCACTATTTTGTGGTGATTTTATATTGGTAAAAAGTTAACAATAAAATTAAAATATAAAAAGAAACCCATATAAGAACTAAAGATAGAATTTTTTTATAAAGACTAAAATAAAAGGTTGACGTGGATATATGAAACAAATGATTAATTAAATCTTAATTTAAATATATTAAACTTATAAATATTTCAATTAAAATTAATAATAAATATGTTCTTAACTTTTCACTTTTTAATTATTTTTCTAAAGTGAAGATGTTAATTGTCTATTTTTATTGTATTATTTCGTGGTATTTTTTTTTCCTGTTTACTATCATTCTTATATATCTATTGTCATTTTTATTTAAAATATTTCTATTATGAATTTGATTAAAAAAGAAATAAATATTTTAGTAAAAAATTGTTATAAAAAAAAATAGTTAGATAGTCTTTTCCAATGCATGGATGGATCAAATTAATGTCTTCATCATTGAGATTTCTTCCACTCATTTCATTATTAAATGTTAGGTTACCTAGATAAATTGTTTAAAGTATAGGATGGGTTCTAACAACATACTATATAATATACTCCTTGTCATACACTCTTTATTATTGGTTAAATTTTATTATAAAGACTACAAAATCATGAGTGAAACTCATTATATAAGAGTGAGACCTATGATGTGATACTGCAAGTGTATTAATTATAATAAAATTTATCACTCTTGGATAAGGTTTACATTTTGACTTTGCAAAAACAACAATTTAATTGAAATCAAATCGGAAAATTTTGTTTAAGAAATGTTTTGAATTTTAAGATGAATTAAGAAATAAGAATTTAGATTAGAACAAAAGAAGGTACTTTAAAATGGGAAAAAAATCAATATGAGAAAACTTTCAAGATTAAGGATTTAGGTGAATTAACCTAAGGTAGCATTTGTTCTCTTATAAGATACAAAGATGTATCTAATTAAATTGACCATACTTTTATGGTAACTACGTTCAATTAAATTCGTTACACTTGATTTCTTGAAGGAATAAACTTAATTTGTGATGTAAAACCTAATTTTTTTTATTGATCCTAACAGTTAGATTCATTTTTCAATTCTTCCCTAAATATTTAAAGTTATGAAAAACATTGGTCAATCACTTCACACAAAGAATCAATAAAAAATTAAAAAGAGAACTCAATAGAACACCAAGATAATTCAATTAAACATCTAATAGTTATCAACAATTATGTCCCAATCCTAGAAAAAGAAAACTACTCATACTTAGGTATGGTAAAACTCAAAAGATAAAAACATCAAATCGGTCAATAGTTGCAAGAGGAAATCCAATCTTGATACTAAGCCATCACAATGCTCAAAGGTTCAAAATGCCTAAACATAAACTAAAAAGGATAGACAAATAAAGGTTTGGACCCAATTATAATAAAAACATAAAAATAAAAAAATAGTATAGAGCGCACCCACGATGTCATTAGATGGCGTTTCGTGGGTTGAGTGTGAATGTTGTTATTTTCATGAGACAAGCTTCATCCAACATCATTCACACCTTGGATGATGTTTCAGGGCCTGGTGTGAATGATGTTGTCTATAATAGACAAGCTTCAACCAACACCTTTCACGCCCTATATAGTGTTACTACAGATGTTGGATATGATCTTTGTTGTCATTGACAATCTAGCTCCTTGTTTCAATACTCCCAATTTAATCCAAAGCCAACTCAAACTCAATAACACTCCACCTTAACTCAAGCTCAATGCTACAAAACCCAAAGATTGTCTACTCCTAAAAACAAACCTAACATCATAACAAATCCAAAGAAGAGAAAAATAAACAAAAATAACTAGAAACTAAGTTATTTGAAGTGGAAATGTGGAAATTACCTAGCTAAAATGCTATGCAAATATGATATGAAATGCAATCCATCAACTTACCTGCAAACTTTTGTAATTTTTAATAAATTTTAATTAATGGTAGAGAGTATTTCAAAAAGTGAGTTAGAGATAGTGGTTACTAACCTTTCTCTAGAGTATAGTATGTAAATTCAATGCTCCTCAAAATAAAAATCAATTCACTTTCATAAAAAAAAATCTAGATCAAGCAATGACTTCTTAAAATTGAATATTACAAATTTTGGTTTCTCTCTCAAGCTTAGTGAGACAAACAAGTTAACTATATTTTATTGATAATTTGTTTTGAGTTTAACTTTAATATATTATCAATATAAAAATTGCGCATTATTAATTAATTAGAGATCTTCTTATATATAACTTTTTAAAGTAGATATTACAAAAATCAATAATTTTGAATTACATGACAAAATGTGATTATTTGACCATGTAAAAATATTGCACCATCGTTACATACTAATTAAATTATATTAATACTTTTCTTTAAAAATAATATTTTTTTAAGACTAGTGTGATTATTAACTCCCTAAGACATTAGTGATGAAATTAATTTAAAAATTATTTTTACTTTTATTAGTGCACTTTTGAAGTTGATTATTTGGTTCCAAATTTACATGCATTATGGAGCAGTAAGAGCAAAAGTATACGAGATTAAGAAGAAAAGTGACATTAAAAAAGAAAAGAAATGAAGAAACTCGCATGAACATGAAGGACAGAGCAATAATTTTATTCAAGTTATTGCTTCAAGAAATGGTTTAAAGAATAATATTGTTTTTCGAGTAATACTTAAATTCTAAACAAAGCCAATGTGTAACATCAAGATCACGTGCAAGCAAGATATAGAAGAAAAATTATTTTAACATGAAGAAGAAATGAAGAACCTCTTCTACACAAAACTTGTATAAGACGCGAAGAGCGTAAGTAAGCAAGACTAAGAAGAAATAACAATTTAGAAATAAAATGAAGTGCACAACCCCTTACTGGTATTAATGAAGCACATGGTTTATTTTTGAAAAAGAATTGAGAACAATTCAAAATGTTGAGATGACTTTTTCAAAAATTGTGTTACAGTCAAGTACTTAGACATTGAAGATCCCAACGAGTGTTTCGTCCCAAAGACCTCTATTTGTGGTGGAAAACCGAAGCGGTTAATAATAGCCAGGCTCATGCTCATAGCTCTCTCTCTTCCTCTTGTTATTCTTTGCTCTTCTCATCTTCCTTTATCCATGGTGAGGATCCGATTTCATTCCTGAATACGGGTAAATATGTACTTTGAGTAAGCACAAATCTTGCAAATTACTAAAAATGATGTGTAAGAATTAATCTGAACCCTTCAATTTATTTTAGTATTACATCATTGATCTTTAGTCGTGGTACACATGCATGTGGTGGTGCATATTAAAATCCCTTCTATTGTCTAAATTAAATGAGTGACCACCTGTCTCTTTCACAATACTTGTAAATGGTTATCAGAAAGAAATTTGTCACATAGGGGAACAAGATAGGGAATCAACTTTCCCTTAGTTGTCCATTTCGTTTGCTGAGGTTCTTTACCTTTGAAGTATGAAAGAGGAAGTCTTGTTGCAGAATAATGGTATGCAGCTTGCAAGAGCTGCCCCACTTAATTTTGCCGTCAATAGTTATATTCTCTTCTACAAGTCTTTTTTTGCCTGAGATTGATTGTTTTCATTCTATTATTAATGCTTTTCAACGTGTGAACATGTCAATTTTTAGAAATAGGGATTCTTCTTTAGTTAATATGTGCCTCGTGACAAGAGAAGTATCATCCTATCAAGATTGGACATTAGGGTATTAGCACATGCCTTACCTTCATGCATTGTGTCAAAAGAGGAAGCTCAAATGAATCAGACTATATAGACAAGACAAACCCAAATTATATATTAGTGAACAATGACAAAGAAGGTACTGTTTAAATGTACGGAAAGAAAGGTTAAAATTAGCCTAAAGTATATCAATTGCATGTTAAGGTACCATTAATCTTAACATTAAGGTACCATTTGTTATGTTGAATGCCAGCATCTCAAACTATATGACCCTAGTTTCATGATATTCTAGGAAATATTGCGACAAAGTGCTTCATAGTTGGCCCCTCTACAATCATTAGGAATTCCAAGGCAACAACCAAAGTTTAGAGCTGGAGAATAAATAATAGCATTCAAAAGCACCAGGTTCCTGAAGAGTCAAATAGAGTGAGGTATCATCTTCTTTCTTGGAAGATTCCATCCTTTTGCCCAACAATACTTTACAGCAACATCAAGTGTTGAAAGGCATTTTCAAAGTTAGCCATAGAATCGATTTTGGATGAACGACATGCTCCCGAATTCGTTCCACACTCAATTTCTTGCTTGGAAAGTGCTCTGTTTACTGAACTGGAAAACAAACCGACACTAAATTTTGTAAAATACAATTTACAACTAACAAATTTGGTATTCTTTGCTTTACAACATCTGAATAGTTTTGTCCACTTGTGGAGTATCTGATACGGATTTAATTTGAAACAGGACGGAGAACAAACTAGTATTTAAGATAGCAAATATCAAGTGATCACAAATAAAATATGGAGTAGAAAAGATGAAAGGGTTTCATTTTTTTGGCCTCTAACGAGGGTAATGAAGTTTGAGTTTAGACCTCATGTAAACTATCCAAACTCCACTAAATGGACTCTAATGGGTTATTGAAGGGTTTCATTTGATTACACTTAATAGCAAAATATCAGAGAATAAATAATTGATGTGAAGGCATCTTCTAACAAAATGCCTAACCAAGGTTAAAGATAGTTTGATTGCTTCATCAGCCTCCACTAATATGGCTGACTATTCCTTCTCCGCTGAAAATTAAACAGCAGAAAGAACCATGTTTGAATATACCTAGATAGATTTAAACAAAGGTGTTCTGTTATCCCCAACACCGTATCCACCACACCAGATCATTAGCAAATCTCAAACTTAACACCAGGATCCAAAGAGAACAGCACATGGAAAAACTAAAACAAGCTCCAACTCATCACATGATACACCTTTGTCAATTCAACACACTCAAAAGCCAGCTTCAGAGAAACATTTAAGCTACGTTTGGATTACTGTCGGAGGGTGGTCACCCTACTTTTGGAAGACTCGGACCAGTAATCCAAACATGCACTTAGATGATCAAGTTAAACTCACCTGACCAGTACAATTTGTGAGACGTTCAAGTTTCAGAATTCTTGGCAAACAGAAAAACAAACTACAGGAAGACTTAATAATATAGGTGAAGCAACTTGGAGAAGATATAATATTTAATTACAAAGTAATATTCAGGCATGATACAAAATTGAAGAGTGAGGCACATAGAAGAAGGGCATGGAGGGATTATTTGAAACATCCCCTGATTGCATAATTGCATAAATCCATTAATGCAATGATTTGATAAATCTAAATTTCCTGAAGAAACAATTGTTAATTAGTGACACAAAAGTCTAGTTCTGCCTGTAAGCAATGTAATTGGCTAAAGCAATTAAAGGAGCGGCCTTAACAGGGTCAAAGCCAAGAAGCTGATCCTGAGCGTCCTTGTTCAATTTGGCAGCAAACTCCTTAGATTTCTCAATCCCCAAAAGCTTAGGGTAAGTGACCTTATCAGCGACAAGGTCCTTCCCCGCAGTCTTCCCCAACTCCTGGGAAGACTTAGTAACATCCAGAATATCGTCAACAACCTGAAACAGCAACCCTATGTAGCGAGCAAACTTCCTCAATTTCTCAACCTCGTCATCGGAGGCGCCGCCCAGAATGGCGCCGAGAACCACCGCGCCCTCCAGCAACGCGGCGGTCTTGTGGACGTGGATGAACTCAAGCCTGTCCAGTCCGACATCGGAGAGGCCCTCGGAGCTGATGTCCACGACCTGCCCGGCGACGAGGCCCTCGGCGCCGATGGACCGGGCGAGCTCGCCGATGGCGCGAACGATCTGCGCCGGGGAGGCGCCGGAGGTGGCGACGGCGATGTGCTCGAAGGCAAAAGCGAGGAGAGCGTCGCCGGCGAGGACGGCGACGTCCTCGCCGAAGACCTTGTGGTTGGTGGGCTTGCCGCGGCGGAGGTCGTCGTTGTCCATGCAGGGGAGGTCGTCGTGGATAAGAGACATGGTGTGGATCATCTCGATGGCGCAGGCGGCGGGCATGGCGGTGGCCTCGTGGCCACCGACGAGCTCACAGGCAGCTACGCAGAGCACGGGACGCACGCGCTTACCACCGGCGAGGAGCGAGTAGCGCATGGCCTCGTGGATCCTTCGGGGGTCGCGGAGTGAAACGGCATCGTCAAGCGCCTTGTTAACCGTGCTGGCCTTGGAAACCATGTAGGACTTGAAGTTGAATGCGGGCTTCTCTTCCGTCTCCACGGTGTCCTCTTTGGTCAACAGCGCGGAGACCGACAAAGAGCTTTTATTGTGTCTTCGGCGACTGGTGACGGTGACGGCGTTAAATAAGGTCTGGGATCTGGATCTCGTGCCTTGGTTGAGAACGAAGCTGGGGCGGGCCCATGCGTTAAGATTCACGGCACTCATGTTGGGGGATATTGCGGCTGTGTTTCTATGTGTTGTTGGCTCCTCCTCCTCAATAAGTTAGACCCAAATGGAGTCACTCATTTTTCTGTTCTGCTTCCTGGAGATGATGATGGATAAGCAAAGCAAAAGCAATGGGTCGATGACGAGGATAGGATCTTACGATTTCGGATTGGATGAGATTCAAGTACCAGGCCACAGCTCATCTCTCTATTGCGCACTTTCCTCCTTTTTCGTGTCGGATAACATAAATAAATATATTAATTTGTGGTGCTAACCTTCGTTCATTTATCTCAACTACCATTTATCAATATAATTGTCCAATTTAATTTAATTTTAAGTCGTCTTTTCACTCAATGTGTATGTGTATATACTTCCACTGATTTTTACTATACCTTAATATTTGAATTTGTTTATTCAACATTTACTGTGTTATTTTTTTATATTTCTTGTAAGACATATCGTGTAATAGAAGTTTTAATTAAACATGTATTTTTAAATAGTATAGTAGATTATATTTTTAATTTTTTACCTTTTTTTTTTTACCGTTTTTATTATTAACTATAAGTTATTAATTTGGTAGCTTTTGTTCGTTTTTTTAAAAATAAATAAATAAATTTAACGAACGAAAATAATGACAAATATGTTGCTATTATTCTGTCTGTCTATATGGATGTTGTTTCACATGGAATTTCTGGGGGATGGACATACATCAAACACGTTTCTCTCGATTAAAATTGTACCGTGTGGATCGACGTCAACTCACTCCTGTCTACTCTACGTCGACGACTTTAATGTGACTTAATTACTTCATCAAAGATCAAACTTGATGGCTCCTTTATCAAAGAAACAAAAACACCTTCGTTAAGGTTAACCCATCAGTTTTGGCTGTTCGCGAGCTTTTAATTTTTTATTTTCAAGCGTAAATTTTGAAATAAAATATATTTAGTTAGAATAAAGTTAAAATAATTTTAATTTTAATTTAAAATATTATTATATTTATTTTAAATTATAAATTATAAATTTAATTTTTAATTTTAAAAAATATTTTTTTATTATATTTAATTTTTTTTCTATAATTCTTACTACTCTCGTCATTATTAACATCGTGTCACTGTTATTTATTTTTATAAACATAAACATACTTTTAAACTAATTTTAATAAGATAGGAAATTTTTAAAGTGAATTTATTTTAAAATTAAATTAATTTTAGTTTTTAAAATTTTTAAAACTTAAAATTAAAAATTACCCTAAATAATCCTAAATTCTCGACTTGCATGTTAGTTTATTTATTTATTTTAATTTTATTTTTTATTATTAAAATTTAATTTATTGTTTAGTTTTCGAAAATTAAAAATGTCGTAGGTGTTGTTAGAACCTTGCTTTTATTTTTTAATCAAAAATAAAATTTTATATAATATGCGGTTGATATTCAACTATATTATTTAATACGCATATTATTAAAACGAAACTTCAATATTAATTAGAGATACCACAAAGAGTATAATGGTATTTCATCTAAATTATGCCAACAAAATCAATATAATTTTATCATAGGTTGCTAGAATTATGGATTGTGACATTTTTGAATTATAAAAATTGACGGTATTTAAATACATAACTATAATTATGATAGTTTTAACCGCTGCAATAAACTTATTTTTAATTTATAAACAAAAATTATAATAAATTATAAATTAAAAATAAAAATAGCTTTTATCATAATTATAATAATTTTATTTTGAAGATTAAAAAATTATAATAAAATTAATATAAAAATTAAAATTTTAATAATTTAATAATTTTACATATATAATAAATTGATTTTGTTAAATTTTCAAAAATTATAATTAAAAACTATAATCTAAATTTTATTTTATTAAAATTTATAAAGTAATAATAATTTAATCATTTTTAACTATAA
This sequence comes from Mucuna pruriens, assembly GCA_025330945.1. Lineage (NCBI taxonomy): Eukaryota > Viridiplantae > Streptophyta > Magnoliopsida > Fabales > Fabaceae > Mucuna > Mucuna pruriens. The sequence goes on along the minus strand of JAENHJ010000004.1, from coordinate 419,821 downwards.
AATATTTATCAATATATATATATATATATATATATATATTAAATTTTATAATATTTATATTTAAAATAACATCATCAATATTATTATAAAATATTTAACTCTATTTAATAATATAATTTAAATTATAATTTCTTTTATCATTTTATTTTGTTAAAATTTAAAATTTTCATTTAAATTACATTATATTATATTATAAATATTCAATTTTATATTATTATATTGTATTATCTTATTAAATATAGTAAAATGTTTCATAACAATTCTTTTTATTATATTTATTGTATTATTCATATTAATATGTTAAATTTTATAATATTATATTACGTTTTATTTATCATTTTATGTTCGTTATGTTTAAAATTGAAAAAAAAATAAAACAAAAATAATTATTTTAATAGTAGTTATAAAACCATATAATAAATTTTAAATATAATGTATTAATACGAATATATATATATATATATATATATATATATATATATATATATATATATATATATATATATATATATATATATATATATAATTAAAAATATTACATTATTATAATTTCATAAGTTTTAACAAAATAAATTCTAAATTATAGTTTCAATTTATAAGTTTTAGTTTTAAAAATAATATTATTATAGTAGTGACTAAAACCCATTATGAAATTAAAATTAAAATTTTATTAAATTATGATATTTTATTTTTACAATTTATAAAATTATTTTATTATAGTGACCACTATGTTAAAATTATTTTTTAATTAAATTATAACATTTTATTATTTTTTAGTTAAATTGTAATATTTATTATTTTTAAAATTTAAAATTTAAATGTTTATAATAACAGTTAAAAATCGGTGCTATATGTGACTCAAAATTGTTAGTGAGTAACATTATTATTTATTGAATGAAAAATGAAACAATACGTTAATTTCAAGAATTAAAAAAACAAAATAAACTTTTTATTAATAGATAAATAAATAAAGATTAAATTCGTAAATTAGCCTTTAAGTTATGCTTTGTTTAGAAAATTATTTTAAAAATAGAACCAAATAAATTGGTTTGACTAAAAAGTTGATATCACTATTAGAAAATTTAAAATTTGTTACAAAATAATTTTGTAGTTAATTTTAAAATTAATAGTTATTTTGTAGCTAATTTTTAGTAAAAATAATTAGTTACAAAATTACTATAATATTAATTGGTAGCATGAAATAAGTAGTAAATTAAATAAGAAAATAATCTTAGTTAATTTGTAGTAAATTTTTAAAATTTACAGCTATTTTCTAGCTAATTTGTAGTAATAAAAAGTGTAAATGAATATAACTTAAATTTAGTTAGAAAAAATAATATTCTAGTTAATTAATAGTTAATTAATTAGGATTTAATTACTAATTTAAATGGTAGCTAAAATTGGTAGCAAAATAAAATTTTTTTGTAGTGATATGATGATTCATTTGTTAATTAAAATATCAATATTTTTAGAACAAGAAGAACCACTCAAGGATGAATAAAACTAATTTAAACTAATAAAATATATATTTTTAATTTTTAATTTATTCTAATAATATTTTAAAATAAATAAATAAAACACATATTTAAGGATTAGAAAGAAGTATAAGTTATTTTGTTAATTATTATTAATTTATCTTATAAAATATATAATTTAGTTATTTACATTAATTTATAAATTTTTAATCTAATTTATCACAATTTATATTATTTTATTACTTTAAATATTAATATTAAAAATATAAATTTAATTGCTACTCATTTAACCATAATTTAATAATAATTACACTATTAAATCTTAAATTAATGTCGGACGGATTTAATCACCCGTTGAATTTAAAAATATTTAGTTTATATCGAATTCAACTATAACATAATTTTATTTTGACCATTAGATGGGAAACTTTTTGCTATCTCCATCACTTATTGTGCATTCGACAGGAAGGAAACAAATAAAGTATATAATAATAGAGAAGGGAGAAATATGATAAATTTTAGGAGTGTTTGGTTAGAGAATAAAAAATAAATAAAGAAGAGAGAAATGAAAAAAAAAAAAACACGATTATAGGATATGAATATTGTGACATGTGAAAATCAATTATGTTGTTTTAAATCAAATCCACAACTAATATTTCTTGTCTTTCTCACCTCAGATAACAAGAAACTAGTATTGATTAAGAAGTATATTAACTAATAACCATTTTTATATGATGTTCTCCTTGTCCTTGCAAAGTGCAATAAAAATTTCATCAACCTAAATTTATAGTTTTTCCATATATCTCCATATGCAATACTTAATGTATTAAAAATTTATTGTAAACATTTTATTTTTCTATATTCAATCTCCTAAAAAAATAAATTAAGTCTAGATTTATAACAGAATAAAGCTAGGCATTCAAAATAATTATTATTTATAATATATTATAATATTTCTATATTATCTCCTAATTAAATAAATGCAGCATACTTAAAGTAATCAAGCCTTTCTATATTTATTATCATGTTATTTCAATCATTTATTTGTTTCTACAAATATGTAATAATTAATAGATAAAGAAAATATTAAATAAATCTTAATTATATTAGATAAATTTTTAGAATAAATATTTCTTTAATTCAATCAAATCCAAATTAGCTTAAATGCCAAAAATGAAAAGTAATATAAAATTAATTAACATGATATATCGAAGTGAAATTGATATATTATAACGCAATTTGAGATAACAAAAAATATTACAAAATACAATCAAGTATTAACATCATTATTAGTAAACCTAATTAGAGTTGTTTGTTATCATGTTATTAATATATATTAGTGTAATAAGTCCTCTCTTGCATAAATATTAAGTTTAGAATATACAACTTTTTATATTATTATATATTTTATAATGTTTTCTATTATTTTTAATTTTACAAATATATACGTTAATAGATGATGGGAACAAGAACTTCAGATTTGGGATTACATGAAATTCAACTATTAAGTCACAAGGCATCTAATGCATTCCCGCACTTTGCTCTTTTGGTCTCATCCGTGTTATTTTTCTGTGTAATTTTTTTTTTATGATATCACATGTCTTTTTTATTGGAAACCATATTGATTAAGTCGGATAAAATTACATGATTTTTGAACTCGAAACTACTAGGTAATATAAAATAGTATTGTGTTATTAATTCACGTGTTTGGTAAAAAAAATTATGTAATGTGAAATAATTAATAAAAAGGCATACTATTTAAAATAAGTTACGAAGAATACACCCATTTTGGAGACGAGAAGCAATTTATAAATGATATTTCTTGTATTTATTTTTATTCCTTGTCCAATGAAGAAAACAAAATAAGATAAAAGAGATTTTAAGTTCTATGTAAGGTAACAAATATATAAAGTAAAAAAAAAATTCTATATCCTTAATATAATTCAGATTCTATTAACTAAAATTTTTAAAGTGATTTCAACTCTCGTAAATGATAGTTACATATATGACAATGAGTAAATTACATATCAAACAAAGGTGAGTATTGATCACAATTTTGGTAAGTTTAGTAACTCTTATTCGAATATTACTATCTTTTAAAGATCAATAACATCATTTTGTAAGAACATGACTAACTATAAATGACACTATCGTGTTGCAACATTTGAGATAGTTGTCATTGTCTCTTAAGACTGAATTTGTTTAAGAATACAACAATTTAGAAGAATGAACCTACATAATTTATCAAAGTCCAAAGACGTCATATTGGATTTCAAATGTCGATCATGATACTAATGCTAGTAGTGTTAGTCAAACCAACAAAAGATGGATGCAACCTTTTATATATTTTTCTTTAATATTAAAATATAATCTTACATTTAAATATGATATAAATAAACAATAAACACTTAATAGTCATTAGGGTTTAGTATTAAACTTAAGGTTGTTCGAGTTGATGCTAACTCTAAATCTAATTCGTGCCCCAGTCCTTCTCCCTCACTTTCCTCCGTGACTCTCACGATTTTCTCTCCCCTCATTTTCATTCTTTTCTCTCTCACACTTTGCAATCCTTTTTCCTATCTCTAACTCTGTTTCCCCCTTTTCTTTCTTACACTTTGCTCTCTTCCCATCGTTGTTCCATCATGTCATTGATGTTGTTGATGATGGTAAGTGCATTCTTTCTCAATTTCTCTATCCCTATCCTTATTATTCTATTAACACACTTTTGGATGCTTGGCTTATAGCCTTTGTTTTGAATTTATGTATCCTTATGAAAAAAGTTTTAAAAGTGCTTAAAATTACACACACAATTCAACCACTCTTTTTGTGTGTATTGTGTTTAATTCAAGTCCTATAGCTCAATTTAGGGAAAATAGAAGCTACTTGTAAAATTTTAGGGCAAAATACTTCTTTTAGCTCACTTTGATATTAATGGTTATGAATGAACTATAGTCATTCAAAAGAGTTGAAAATTTGCATGCAAGGAGTCTTTACTACTAAGAAACTATAACAGAAAACTTTATCTCAAAATATTTTTTGGTTTGAAAGATATGCACAATGTTGATGGTTGAAGCCTTGCCAATTTGGTTCTCGGGGTCTAGATTGAGCTACAATCATCCCCATGAACTAAAACTTTGCAAGCAAGTAGTATTCACTCTTATGAAAATGTAGGAGAAAATCTCATCTCAAAATATTTTCTAGTTTGAAAGATATGCATTAAGGTTTATTGTTGAAGCCTTAATTTGCCATTTTGGTTCTCAAGGTCCAAATGAGTTACAATCATCCCTATAAGTAGAGCTATCAAAACAAGTAGTTTGACTCAACCTAACAAGGCCAAGACATGAATATGACTCGATCCAATTTGACATGAATTACTTTGGACCATCATTTTCTAGGCCTAGCCTCTACTTAGACCATCAGGTTGAATTAGTCTTAATTAAAAATTAAAAAGCCTCATCTAATTAATTGTTTGTGATTAAATATTTAATTATTTGTTTATGATAAAACAATCTCATTAACATATATCTCAAACATAGATTAAGAGGTTATATACTTATACCTACCACTGTTGTGAAAATTAGATTGAATCGGTGAACCAGTCAAGTGACCGATTCAAATAAACCACATAATTGACCTAGAGAAAATTGGTTAAAAAGTTGGAAAACCAGTCAAAATGGGCCAAAACTAGCTAGAACTGGTAAAAAAATGGTTTGAAAAAAATGCTTAATATAACTATTTTTACATTTCTTAAAAAATGAAAATAATCTAATTATCGCAACCTGGATTGCGACTAGGACGGTAAAGACTTTGGTTTTGGAATCCAAGTCCCTTACGGGGAAGGAACAAGGAATGTGGAGTCACCATCAGCATTTTTATGGAAAACGCCAGGAAACCTACGGATGGATAAGGTTGGTCTGGAATCAGAGTGTAGGTTTGGGAGTCGGTTACGTGTAGGAATCACTAGTACCCCCATCACGTGTATCCGAGGATAGTTACCCTAACTAGATGCATGAAATGAGATATGACTTCTACGTTACAGTTTATGCCTTTCTAAGAATGGAAGATATTTACAAAAGATGAGTGAGGGATGTCTTTGGGTTTTTTTGGATGAACTTGACAAGAGTTGTCTCTTGCTCCTACGTATCTTTTACTACAATATAGAAGTAAAAGTTTACGTAGTTTTGAGGCATGGATGGTTAGATGGTAAGAGGGGCCGAGACCGACTCAGCCAAATTGGAGTGCCGAGACCGACTCATCCCAATTGGAGTGTCGACTAGATGTCAGCTAGGTTATGAGGGGGCCGAGACTAATTCGACCCAGTTGGAGTGCTGACTAGATGTCGACTAGGTTATATGTCGATGACTCGGTGTGTGTGTCCTAGTGGATATTACCAAGTTGGACCCAAAAGTGTTAACGCTTATTCGGTCCCAGCTTTTCGGATGCAAGGTCGACTCAGAATCAACCCGCTGCTTGCAGTATATTCTTAAACTATTTAGTGTGAAACACTAACTTATGAATGGATGTGTCTACAAATATTAGCAACTAACCTGGTATTCAAGAGTTGGTTCCCTTAGTCTCACTAGGATGTCGATGGGTAATTTCCTTCAAATTGCATCTTTTCTTTGGGGATGATTGCCTTCAAAGTCTTTATGGGATTTCTGAAACTCATGGTCACTATACTATCAAGGTAAGCACTCTATCTTCTCTAATTCTCCAAAAAATCCCCTTCTTTCTTCGTTTCCGGGACCTTTTATAGACCGCTCCTTAGGTCACTGTTATATTCTACAATTAGAATACAGAATCAGCTACATGTCCTTCCTTCATGGACCCTCTGATACCTATATACCTTCGCTATTTTCCCTCTTTCCTCTTAGGATTTGTCCTCTAGCCTTCTAAGGTACTGAACAACATGACAAAAGGTGCTAGGGACATGTCAGAAGTAAAATGGCATATTTCAGGCCCTGTTCCCTGACATGTCAGTTGCAATCCGCCTTTATCAGAGGGAGGTACAAGTCGTTGTACAACCTTAGTAGAAACGGACGGGAGGGGTTCAGTTGCTGGAACGGACTCAACTTTCCTCCTTTGTCATTTTCTTCTTTTAGGAAGAATAATCAACCTACCATTCTTCCTTCCTCTTTTTTCATCTCCCTTTTCGGCCATGCTCTACTTTGTGCCTCCTTTTTAAGGTGGCAGGGACATGTCAAGGGTAAAATGACATATTTTAGGCCCTGCCCCCTAACATGTCAATTGCACATGTTAGGGGTAAAACGGTATATTTCAGGTCTTGCTCCTAACATGTCAGTTGCAATCTGCTTTTGCCAGAGGGAGGTACAAGTCGTTGTACAACCTTAGTAGAAATGGCCCGGAGGGATTCGACTGTTGGGACAGACTCAACTTTCTTCCTTTGTCATTTTCTTCTTTTAGGAAGAATAATCAACCTGTCATTCTTCCTTCCTCTTTTTGCCTCTCCCTTTTTGGTCATGCTCAGCTTTCTGCCTCCTTTTTGTCCCCAGACAGAAAAATGGATCCCACACTAATGTATTTATCATTTTCTTTTTTTATTCTAAATATAAACTTATTATTAATAATAAATGTTGATACATATTGTTAAAATTTAGACTTAAGTAATATAATATATTTGATTTAAATTTGTGTATGTCATATAAATGTTAAGAAATTATAAAATTATGCTTTATTTTTAAGTTGTATTATTATTATTATTGTTATTATTTTTTTTTATTAATACTAATTCAACAGCAGATGAATCATTAAACTTTAAATCAATACCTTAATTGGTTCATTATTATTTCATTAATACTAGTTCAACAACAATTCAATAATTAAATATTAAATCAATATTTTAATCGATTTAATGACTAAAAACATTAATTTATACACATTATCATTACTATTTACATTATATTACTATATTTTTTATTTTTCATTTAATCACTCATCCAATCTATAATTAGTTCAAAACTAAGGATAATAAACACGATTTTAGGCCTTCAAATGAAAGTCAAATCAAATTTATGGTATTTCAATTTCATCATCAAATTTTGGAATGCAAATCAATGTGAATAACCAATATATACATAAATATTCGGTAACTTACAAAAGTGAAGTATAGTATATCGATTTTATACTTTTAGTTCCTATAAGATTTTTCTTATGATTTTGATCTCATAAAAATTTATTTTACGATTTTAGTCATTCACTATTCATCGATGACGTGTCAATTATATGTTGAAGACAAACTTGATGTTTAAGAATAATGACTAAAATGAATATCTTCTAATATAAGATGGACCAATATCAAAATTTTACAATTTTATAAAGACAAAAATAATACCACTAAGGACTAAAATCATAAAACAAAATTTTATAGACACAAAAACCATTAGGAAAATTTAATAAGAACTAAAAGCATGAAACAAGTATATTATAAAAATTAAACATATAATAGAAATTAAATGTCGGTCATGTATATTGGAACAAAATATGAATGCATCTAAATCCTCACACATCTTGATGATAACAAACATTATGACTCAAAAAATAATGACTAACATTGATTAAGTATATAAACTTTTCAAAAGTACCTTATGTTATCACAACACAAACAAAGGTATTCCCGTCAAAATAATACACATTATGGAATGTCATCCACAATAACATGTCATCCATAAACATAAAAAAGTCTAATAAGTTTCAACATTCATATATGATATATAAGTATCTTGAAACTTGCATTTAACTTATATACTCCGTATATCTTATCATTCGAATATAGGCATTAATTGATAATTCATTAACGTTAATTTTCTATATAGTGTATGTTGCCTTTTGTGCTCTATTTTTTAAGAATCGAGATTTACTCTTATATGCTCTAGAAAACAAGGAAATTCCTATAAAAGAGTGCACTAATCAAGACATCCTCAAGTTAGGAAACAAGCAGAATATGTCTCTACGTTTTTGCTACCTTAGAAAGTTCAAGGGAAAAACTTGCAACTCTTTATTGTACCTTTGTTCCATCCTTAATAGAAGATAAAGTATTAGAGTCAGCTCTATAAAAAAATTATATTTGATATTTAATGCAAAGATATCTTTGTCTTTGTTTACGTTCAATGGTTATCTTCCCAAGGTGTATATATTTTCATCCATGAAGAGAAAAAGAAGCAAGAAACAAGTGAACAAATGCGAAAAACAAGTTATATGAAAATCAACTCTTTGAACGCTTTTGATGATGTTTTTGAAAATCTTTGTAAAAGCTTTGTTTTGCTTACAAAGCTTTGTTTTGAAAGTTGTATGTTTGCTTAGTGAGTTAAAGAATATTTGGTTGCTTGTAATTTGGATTATAGATTACAAGTGTGTAGAGTTTGAAGAGACTGAGAATACTTGTTATTGTAAGTCAGGTTGACTTTATGAAAAATCCTTCAAGGTAGAAAGGATTGGACATAGTTCTAAATTATAGAGTGGACCAGGATAAACAACTTTTGTTGATCACTCTATCCTTCTCTTTAGTTTCTGTCTTTCATTCTTTTGATGATTTGGTAAAATCTTTGTATTTAAACCTATATCTGGTGCGAAAAGGTTCTAAAAGTGCTTAAAAATCACACACATAATTCAACTTCTCATTCTTATATGTTGTTTGTTGTCTTTAATGTAAATTATGAAAGACCAACCAAATGATGGCATGTTCAATTCACCTCACTTATCGCTAAAGTTAATACTTAAGTCAAACCATATGAATGTTCACTGTATAATACAAGTTATGCCCCTTAATACAATTGATAGGATAATCATTAGAGAATAGATAAATTGCTAGCATCATACTCACAATAAGTAATACAAATACAAATAATCTAATTAATTCAAATTACAAAACATAAATAATTCAACATGTAAGTGTCATGTTCAACAAATCATGATATTGAAAATAAAAGGGACTAAACTAATATTATAATAACAAACTAACAATAAAATAATATTAAAATCAATGTGTAATATATAAAAAAATCAAAGGATAAAAAATTTAAGATAAGATTAAATGGACAACAACAAATATTGTTGTTCATACTATCATGGTTTAATAAAAATACCGTTCAAATGAAAAATAATAATTTATGTCTATGTCTAAAATGCCAAATGTCAAGAAAAAAAGTTTAATAAATATATTCTAGCTCCATCCAAATAACCAATAAACTTCTTCAAACAGGTGAAGTGTCAAATTCAAATCAAATACATACTATAATAATTATGAAACTGAATGTATAAAGTAAAACCAATTTTACTCCAAAAGACAACAACTTCTATGATATAAATACCAAATTATAGCAACATAACATCATACTACTTGATAAAGTGGTGAAGTGAATACTTTAATAACAAGTAATAATTACATAATACATATCAATGGAGACACATGATTTTAACATAATAGTAGTAAATCTAATATGCATTAAGAAAAGTGTGAAATCTAGATACTAATATACTTTAACAAATTCAATTTAATCAATCCTTATTGGTTGTTGGGCTTTCTTCATGACTAGTATGTTTCATAAACAACTATATCTCCTATCTCCTTTACTTCTTGCACATTTACAATTCATAATACAAAAGAAGCCAATAACTAAAATTAAATGCAAATGAAAGCAAAAAAATGATTAAAAATTTACTATCACTAGAAGGTCCAATTTTCTATAAAATTATGCAACCAATTACGTGTACAAATGAAGGTTTGCATAATTTCAAGGAGTAAGCAATTTCTATACTTATGTGAGATGCAACCACCAATGCTAAACAAAGATTCTAAAACCACTATTGTGATTGAAATGCTTAAAATGTCACAAGGCATATTTATAAGTTATCAACTTCCAATATTGGAGGATATTTATGTCATTACCAATAATGTGCAACACTTGATTAATTAAATCTTTTTAGGATATTAAATTTAATTTCTCTTATAACTATTTTCAATTACTTAATTATAAGAAAGAAAATCACGTTACAAACAATATCCAACAAACATCACATGCATCATCATCGATTGTTGACACTTTAACCTACTTTATTACGAATCATCGTATCATTATCACACCCAAACTACCATGAACATCCATTGAAACAAGCCATCACTTCTAATAAGAAAGGGTGGGGTTCATTGCATGTTATTACTTTTGGGTTTGCCCTTTCAAAATGGGTAAGATGACATCTAGCTCTTCTTTGTTCCCATCAACTTAATTTGGTGCCAACAAAGGTCAAGGAATGGTTTGTTGGTCGTAATTAGTCTATGTGTTTCAGTTTGATCATCGTGCCTTCATGTTGATTTGACATAGGTGGGGATGGTGCGATGAAGCTCTTGGGAGGTGTTGACGAGGTTAGGCTCACATATTTGGATTTGACCGTGGTGGGTTATGATGGTGTTGGTTTTGCATACATAACTATTATTGTCTTTGAAACAATTTTTTTTCTTGCTCTAATTGGTTTGGTTTATGTTTTTATGACTCAATGACTGGATTTCAGTTTAAGGTATGATAATCGTCTTGGATAACAGTGCCAATAAGAGTTTATGGGTAAGTGTGAAGACACATAAGTTGGTTGGTCAGGAGGATATGACGGTAAAATAAGAGGGGTTAAATAGTAATAGATGAGGGATGAGAGAGCCAATGATTATGAACAAATTTAGTCATTTTTTAGTAGACTTCAATGAAGCTTAAAAATTGTTAATCTTTCTCTGTCTCACTATCATTAGATCTTTTTCATCAGCCATTTCATCTGAAAATCATTTAAAGAAATTACAACCAATATCTTCGTCACTATCACTTTGTTTTTCATAATTTGAAACACAATGTATCAGTTTAACAACTTGTATGGAAAAGTTAAACAACAAAAGATGAAGAAGAAATTATCTTGTAGTTAGAGCATTCTTAAGATTTCTTCCCAACATTCACAAGAGTACAAACAACTCACAAAATTGTCATATCCTTGAATTGACATAATATTCAAGTTCCACCAACCATGGAGGAGTGCAAATCCATGATTGAGTTATAGTGTGAACACATGACTAAACTATTATTTATGGACGAATTTGGATAATAACAGGAAAAAAAAAAAAAAGTTTGAAATTGAGACATTGTTAGGTAAGAAGTGCTTATGAAGCTCTAATTTCTTCTTCAACTCTAATGGTAATTTTTTTTTGCATAATAATAAAACGCTATTTACTACATCACCGACATCTATGTTATGTATACAACTCCATAACAACGTTTAACACATTTGGACCAAAATAATAGCATGGAAATGCTTTTAAAAATTGAGATCAAATCAAATTTTTTTAATAATAAAGAAATCAAATTAGTAATTTAATATTTTATTTTTACTTTTACCCTTTTTCAACCATCCAATTTAAGTTGTTTTTATACGTAACGGAATAATTTTGATGGTTGCTTTTAGCAGGGAGATTTTCCAGGAGGGACTCACCGTGGTAATGTTTTGAAATCGATAGGTGTCAATTTCACTCGGTTTACGTATTATTTTATTTCCTTCCAAACTTTTTTTTATATATAAAAGTTGTTTGTTGAAATTTAAAATTATGTACTCGAAAAACTTCTCTCTTTGGATAAGGGTAAGGTGGAAAGTTGGGAGGGATGTTAATTTTTTATTTTAATTTTCTTAAAAATTAAATTATTTTTTATAATATAACAAAATAAATAATAAATAATTTTATGTTAAAATATAATATTTTTAACTACTGTAAATATTTGTTATATAATTTATTTATTGTTATTCACTCTTTCACTCATTTAATTAAAATTAGATTTTTAAAATTTTTTATATCTATTCATCTAAAAAAAAAAATCTTTTTTCAACTTTTTTTCCTTTTTAATTCAAACATATAGCATAATCCTTAATACACAATTTTCAAAGTGACAACAAGTGGGAAGTAAAAATTTGTTGCTTCTAGCCAAATGTTGAAGTGGTAGTGAGCGAATGAAAAAATAATTTATACTTTTTTTTGTTATACCTTTACACACCATAATTGCATCAAAATTTGGCTGAGACTTCAAAATAAAAAGGAGAAAATTGCATAGGTAAGAAAACATAGATGGAGTTTTAGATTAAATAATTGAGCGTATTAGAGATAATGAATTTGAAATTATATGAAAATTATTTTAAATTAAATACGCAATTAATAATTATGAGTGTAATTTTAATTATTCAAAATTTAATATAATTAGAGTATCATAATACCTTTTACGAATAAATATAAATATTTATTATAATTAAATATGACAGCTAATTTATTTTTATCTTTAAAATTTACTAAAAATATAATTTTCCATTGGGTGAGTTTTAGTATTATCATTTTTTAATTTGTTAGATTTTGAAGTCTGGTAATGCAAATATCATAAGTATGACTAATTATAACTAGAAGAAGTTAGCCATATGTAAACTAAATTAATGATTAATATATAAATGGTATACACACATTGTTTACTATAAAATAAAGGGTTCAGTTTTGTAGGAGCAATAAAGAATCCCATAGAAATAGTAATAGTTTTAAAAAAGAGAGAAGATGTAAAAATATAATGAAGGACAATGGTGACGTAAGCAAAAAATCTATCGAAATAATGAAAGGCTTTTTATGGGAAAACCGAGCGAGAAAAAGGTAACTGGTTGCGGCTTGCGAGTGCAGTGGTGTGTGCGGAGCCAGCCAGCTGCGAAACCACCCCCCGAAATCTCTTCATTCTTCTTCTCTCCTTTCCAACTCTGCACTTTTCTCAAACAGGTTCCTTTCAATCCTAATTCCCCTCTTTTCCTTATCGCATCGTTCATCCCTTATTCCCTCGCTTCGCTCATTTCTTAGGGTTTCACTCTTTCTTAATTCCTTTTCTTTCAAAACCTGGCGTGTCAATATTGGGCTTTGGCCCAAATTTCGATCTCTGTCCCCTCCCCCCCTTTTTTATTGAATATTCTGATCTGCTTTTTTGAAGGAAGTTGTAATTTTTATTTTTGATGTACCGTGATAAATGAAACGTTGTGCGATGATGCTATAGTTGCTGTTGCAGGACGATGATTAAACTGTTTAAGGTTAAGGAGAAGCAGAGAGAACAAGCAGAGAATGCAGGTGGAGGACCACCTGTTAAGAAGCAATCAGCTGGGGAGTTGCGTCTTCACAAAGGTTCGCTAGCCTTCGTGGTTTCTGTTTTGTTATGGCTAAAACTTCTGTGGTTGGTACTAAGCTGTTGCACGAGTCAATTTGATCGGATATGAGCTGCAAAACATTGATGTTTCTAATGAGTTTGTGTAACTTTTGTGGGGGCTTGGGGCATGAGGGAGGATGTGAAAAAGGAGTTTGTCGATTTGTGTTGTCTTAATTTATTTATTTGATTGTAGGAAATGGAAAAGTTATAATTCTCTACTCTAGGATTTTTCATTACAAGTGATATTTTATTAATTATAAAATGAATAATCTGCAGAACATTTTGTCGGAAGTGTTTTGTTTTGCATTGTTTTAACTTTTAGAGGCTTTGGAGTTTGGACTCGGGAATAAGGGTATTAGTTTTTGAAGGGAACTCGGTGCATATCATACAATTTGATGCATTTTGTGATGTCCGATGTTTGTTTCAGAAGATGAATTGCTTGCCACTTTCTAGTTGCTTCTGGCTTAGGGAGTCAGAACCTACAATATTCATTATTGGCTAATTTACTTTTTGGAAGTGGTTTTATTTTGTTTTTAAAATTTTAGGCATTATGCTGTATAAGAACTTAGGTTTTTGGTTGTAAGAGACTGTACATGCATTTGTCAGGATTGCATAATGCTGTGAAATCTCAAGTAAAAATTCAACCAACTTTGACGGAAATGGTAACTAGAGACTTTTAATGGATGAAAGTATTAGTGACTTGAGTATTCACAAGATGTCAACAACTTTTGATTTCATCTGGGATTCCAGGTAGCATCCATAGTCGATTTCTAGCCTCCACAGAATTTCTTGCTGTACATGAAAAGGGGTGTGCTTTTTGCTTTTTTTCCATACTCAGGATTGTGGATTACCAATGCTTTTGCAAGAAGCTAAAGTGATCTGTCAACTGTCATGCAGGGGCTTTTGGTCTTAAAACAGATCTTTTATCCTTGGAAGGACTGATAAGTTCTGTGGGGTGTTTAGTTTTAAGATAGTTTCAGATTTAGTAATAACTGATAAATGCAAGGTTCTTTAAGTTTGGGTCAGAAGAACTGATGATAAACTGTGTGTGTGTATCAAAAGGACCTTCAGCTAATTCATTCTATAATAGTTTCTTCATCTTACTTTCTTCAGTTTCTGGTAGCTGTCATGCATGGGGTACAGTAAATTTTGGATTTTAAGTGAATGAGGGGAAATTATCATATGGTGACTGTTTATGCTGTTCTACAGTGGTTATGTCTTTTCCCTCTATATTCATGGAAGGTTTTCTGTTTTGAATTTATTATTGATTTTTCTGGAAAGGTTATTTCTTTTTTGCATGTGATAAACAGGAACTTAATCTGGCTATTTGCTGTCTTAACATACTAATATTTATGTACTCTCCTATGGTGTGTGCTGATGTGAAGTTGTAAACTGCTATATATCTTAAAACGAGTAATGTGTTCAGTAGTACAAAGATGATATTGTTTATCGGTTAAAGTAGTTTGGATACATACAAAGAAGACCACTAGAAGCACCTATTGAGAAAAGTAGATTGTATGTTTTTTAGTCCGTGAAAAGGGTGAGAGGGAGACAAAGGACATTGGAGGAAGCTGTTAAGAGGGATCTCATGGTAACTAACATCTCTAAAGATTTGGTCTATAACTAAGCCGAATGGCAATGTGTGATCCATGTAGCCGATCTCACCTAGTGGGATAAAGCTTTTGTTATTGTTCTTCTTCGTTTTGACACTCATTACTTGAGGTTGTAGTTTCTGCCATCTTATTCTGTTCTTCAAGTTTTTGGTTACATTGGAATGTCACTTGCAGACATAAGTGAGCTGAATCTGCCAACATCTTGTACCATACAATTTCCCAATGGCAAAGATGACCTGATGAACTTTGAAGTCACAATCCGACCTGATGAAGGATATTACTTGTATGGAGCTTTCCAAATTATCTGCCCATCTTTTTATGTTTAATTTGAAGAATTGGATGACCCTATTCCCCATGTCCTCGTCATCTTATGCTTTTTTGTTTTTTTGAAACAGAAATGCTATTGTATAACAATTCATACAATAAATTGTACAACAAAGAGAAAGAAAAGGAGTGAGGAGAGAGAAGTTTGTGATGTAATAAATGATGTTCTGGAGAGAGATAGACACAAAATAATGTTGTACAATTTATTGTAGGAATTGTTGTATTTGTAGCATATGGCATTTTGAAATTCTTAATAAAAATGTATAATCTGGTTGGATTTACATCCCCATTCTCCACCCCAAAAGAAAACGGAAAATAAACAGAAAATTTCCTTATCTCCACTATATTTTGTTTGTTGTTATAGAGGTGGCACATTTTTGTTTACCTTCCAAGTGTCTCCCATCTATCCACACGAGGCGCCAAAGGTTAAGTGCAAGACAAAGGTAGGAACTAGGAGATCATGGTTATCTTTGGTATTATTATTAACTCTTGTTCTTTTTATGTACATCATACGTGTTTAATCTTGTTTGTGGTTTTACTTGTCTGTTTGAAAGTGATAAATTAATTTGCATGTCATATATGTAGCTCTACCATCCAAATATAGACTTGGAAGGGAATGTTTGCCTCAATATCCTACGAGAAGATTGGAAACCTGTCCTCAATATAAACACTGTCATCTACGGATTGTATCATCTCTTCACGGTATGACTCTGGTTTTAGCCATTTTTAGATATTGTCTTTGGAATTTTTAGATTATAATCTCTGGATTATTGTGTAGGAACCAAATTATGAGGATCCGCTGAATCATGAAGCTGCTGCAGTCTTGAGAGAGAATCCGAAGTTATTTGAGTCTAATGTGAAGAGGGCTATGGCTGGTGGGTATGTGGGGCAAACCTATTTCAATCGTTGTATGTAATCTTTGCTCGACAACTTTAAGTCCACTGTTGAAATATAATAACATTGCTTGAAAGGCCCATGGTTTGTAAAATTTACTTGCGAAAATTGCATTTTCCTTCAAACACTGGCTGTTATTTTTCCGGGTGGAGCAAGAGCATAAGATCCAAACAAGACCAAGCATCTGAAAGCCAAACAACTCGCTGTTATTGTAACTTTTGTGCTTGTTTTTGTAATGTGACGTGAGACCAAACAAAGATGGATTCAGTGGCTAAATATATTATACTTTCTGCTTCGCCCCAATGCAGTTGATACTACTATTACTTTCCTGTGTGAGTGGTCATTTTAATTCTTGTTGCTGCGTTTCTACCAAATGCAACATTGATTAAACATCCTACACATGGGACTTTACTAATTGGAGGCATTTGAATACTCGTTGTCTTGTGGGCTCACAGTCCGAGAACACTGCTCTGTTATTACATGGCTCCCCAATTGTTGGGGACAAAGGCACTTGATTAACTTTTAATAAGTATTTATGAAAAAACCAAGTTTGAATAAATTGGATTTTTTCATAAGATAAAATCAATTTATGCATTTAATTTTTATAGAAACTCTCATTTAACTTGTCTAAAAGTTTAGGTGTAGGAGTTGATTTTTAAGAAATTTAATTTATTATATATATATATATATATATATATAAACAAATAAGTATTTATGGAAAAATATTTTTACAAGTTGATTTTAATTTGTGCATAACATTAACTTATAGAAGTTTGTTTTATTTTTTCTATAAATGCTCATGGTGAAACTTAACTAAGTAGGATTTAAATGTAATATTTGTTCGTTATACGGGTTTATTTGACTAGCAAAAAAATATATTTCAAAATATGTAGAAAATATATTGAAAAGTAAATTTATATTAATTTATAGTTTATTATAAATGATTTGTTATAAATAATATTTTTAAGATTATGTGTGTATTTTTTTTGTTAAGATTAACAATATTAATTGCTAATTTTTTAATGGGGTTATAATTAAAAAATATATCAAATATTATAAATTGAAATAATTTATTAAACAATTCATTATAAATTATATTTTTAAAGTAATTTGCTTTTTTTAATTTTGCATAACAAAAAATATCACAACTCTTTTGGTTAGATAATTTTTGTTAAAATAACATATTTTATTATGCATGAAGTAATATGACTAGTTATTTTTCTCAATATCTTTTAAGCTTCACTATTATTGTTAATCCTTTAATTATAATAAGAATTCATTATTGATCTCAATAATAATATTATTTATAAAAGAGTGATAGTTTCTCTTTCTTTTTATATTTATCATTTTTATGTAATGTATAAAATTTATGTATTTTGAGTAAATGACCTATTGACTTAATATATATTAATTTGAAATTTTCTACATTAAAATATTTTGTCCTTATAGTTAATGTTAGTCTTTTTCTATCACCAACATGGAATTATTTTTTAAATTCACGTGCCAAATAATTTATTTTGCATATAGTAGTGTTGATAACTTATTATATGATGATATTTACTTATTGTTTCTTTTAGACACTTAAACTAATAATGTCGTCAAATGAACTATTAAATATTTCAAGCTCAATCTCTCATTAATTTCATCCATTTAAAAAATAATTATTCTTTTAAAAAAATTGACAAAATGTGATTACTTTTTTAAAATAAATAAATTAAATTTAAACATATATATTTAAACATATTCTTTTATAAAAAATCTAATAATATTTAGAACTAATGATGAGTTATTCTATCTATTGAGAATAATAATGATGTAATATATATAGTTATAAATAAAAGGAAGTAAGACAGTAAATATAAAATAAAAGTACACAAATATGATCTTAATTATATAACAAAATTGTGTCACAATGACATAATGTACATAGTTATAAATAAAAGGAAGTAAGAAAATAAATATAAAATAAAAGTATATATATATATAATCTTAATTATATAAGAAAATTGTGTCACAAAAATTACATTTAAGTTCAATAATCATATATTGATAGAGCAAAATATTGTTATTCAATTATAAATTGTCATTGATATGACTTGTAAGATATTTATTATAAAAAATAAAAAAATTATCTAAATAATAATTGTAATTGAATGATAGTATAAAACTGATTTACTTCATGTATGACCTATTTTTTCATTACTTTTTATATTTATTTTAATATTTTTTAAACAAAACATACAATTTTAATAACATTTTATTTAAATTTTATAGTTATCATACTTTTATTGTTACATGCAAAATTCTTAAACTAAAATTTTTTATTTTATTATTTTATTTGTTTTATATAAAATAATGTGACTTAATTTATCTTATAACTGCATAACATAATTGTTATCAACACCTTGAAGGAATTCTGCCGTGAGGTTCCTCAACAAGTGAAAGCTGGTTAAGGGTATGCTTAAATAAACTTTTCCATAAAATTTATTGGAGAAGAAAATAAAAAAATAAAATTAGTTTCTTTAAAAATTAAATTAATTTAAGTAAAAAATTAAATATTTTAAAAATTAATATGAGAGAAATTTTATGATGATATAATAATATTAAAAGCTATAATTAGTATTTATTGAAGATGGTCATCTGCTTGCTTGGGAGGATGAATATTTTTCAAGGCTAAAACATACTGTTGCCTCCCCTGTCTGAACTTCTAATTATCAATAGAATCTTTTTAGATTTTTTTTTGGTGGAAAGAATCTTTTAAGAAAATAAATGATAAAAAATTAGAGTTTAAATTTATAATATTCATAAATGTATTATTCTTAAATTTAATTTGCACATATATTAAAATATTTATTTATCAAACAATAAAATATTAAAAATTTAGTATAAGCAGGCTATTAACTAAAGATAGATTAATTCACTTTTTTCTATCTTTTTAGACTTTCTAAATTTAATTTTAAAATCAGATTCAAATCATTTTAAAAAATATTTATCTATTTTTTTAGATTATTTATCTTTTTCATCATGGAAAAGGGATTATTTGTCTTTATATAATCTTATCTCAAAATTCCAAATTGATTTAAAGGAAAGAAATTATTATGTTTTTACGTTTTTCTATTTTTTTAGACTTTCTAAATTTACTTTTAAAATCAAATTCAAATAATTTAAGGAAATATTTTTCTAGTTTATAGATTATTTATCTTTTTTTATATAATTTAATCCTATTTCCTAAAATTCCTACCACATTAATCCAACCCTTATATTAAAATTTAGTTATAAAATAATATAAAAAAGGTACATGAGATATAATAAAGAAATTTTGCATGAAATCAATAAGTAAGGAATATTAATCATTTTTTTTTAAAAAAAAGGTAGCTAATAACACATTATTCTAATAGGTATACAGTGATTCTTTTGTATTTAATTATTATCTATTTTATATTAATACAAGGTAAGCATGTTTCTTAATCTTTAATGATTAAGTATTTATTTTATTTTATTTTATTTTTCTATAGTTATATCACTATATATTTTATTAATTTTTTTTCTTAAAATATAATTAAAAAGTGACCTAATAAATAAGATTAAATTAAAATATTTGGTAAAGTTAGATAAAATTATAAGAACATGAAATTGAATAAAGAAGAAAAAAAGACAAAAATAGAAGAGAAAATTAATAAAATCTAAAATATGTTAATTTAAGAGTAAATTAATTCAGTTATTGAATTAGTTTGAGTTGATGAAAGATAAATTCAAAAATCGAACCAATTATAATTAATTTGTTTATATTTGAAATAAGAACCATAATCATAAATCTTATTACTTATATATATAAATATTTATTAATATAAAAGAGAATTTTAGGCACACACTTTTAAAATATATTTTATAATTTTTAATAAATTTTAATTAATAATAAAATGTGTTTGAAAATATATTACTATTATTTATCGTAATATAATCGTTATGAATATTTTGTGTTGATGTTATAAAATAGAATATGCATTTGGAGCACACGCAACACAACTATCCAATGACTAGGGGCTTCAAGGTTAAACATTGAAATTGTCTTGGTATTAATATAGATAACTACAAGCTTGGATTCTCTACAAGTTTGAGATTTTCATTAAGCATCACTTCGAAAATTACTAAGGTGAAGCTTATCATCACTACTTGATTGTGAAGAATTGCAATATTTGTTTCAAGCTGATGGAGAATCAAATACCAAAATGGGTTAATCGTCTTGCAAGAATAGGTATTGGATGAATTATTGACATATAAATTGCATCAATGTTAATGTTGAAAATAGTAGTGTTATTAGGCTAAATTGAGGTGGATGATCGTTGAGACTTCATTTTTATAGGGATATATATTTTTATTTAGACTATATAAATATTAAAAAATATATTTTTTGAAATTATATAAAATCTTTATTATAAAACAATCACTAATGATTAATCACCTAATATTGAGTGATGTTTTCACTTCTCAATAAAAAAATTATTCAATTTTGAAAAAATGTCGATAATAGTGAAATTTATGCACTATATTGAATTTAAATAAGAAAATTATGTATTATTTCTTTTCATTTTTCTTGGTATCAACGTAAATAAGAATTTTGAATTTTCTCTCTTTCACTCCAATCTCTTCATCTCTTGTTTCTCTAGTCTTCTTGTCCTCCGCAATATACTGAATCACTTAAATGTATAGTTATGTAGAATAGTTGTCTCGTGTTGTACGCATTATCAAACTCAAATTAAGTTTGATTCTCACTATTATCTTTGTGTTTCGTTCTCTAATCTCTCGAGAACTTTGTGTTCATCATTTAGTCGTGCATTTTTGAGAATTGAAATTGTATTTATCATTTAGTTGTACACCTTTGAAAATTGAGGTTGTAGGTACATATAATGTAGTAATTTTTAAATGTGAGCATAAATTGTTTAGTTGCATTACAAAAGGTAAAGAAGAACTACCTAAGAATATAAAAGAAAATAATAAAAAAAGCAAAATATCAATTTTAGTAAATAATAGTCCAAATTAAAATATAAAGTAAAACTTGAAAATTAAAATAAAAAATTGATCCAGAATATATAGTTGAATAGAAAGTGAGTTTAGAAAATATATTTTAATGCATGTATGAGTTACTATTTGCAAAAAGTGAAATGAGGGGAGAAGATATTGATGGGGGAGAGAAGGGAGAGTAATTAACCATTCTTTTGTTACTTTTACAAACAAATTATTTTGAAAGAAGTCTATTTGAAACAATATACTTGCATGAGTTTGAATTGATAATTGATTGAGTCAACTGGCTGGTTCTAGTCTATATCAACAAAATTTATTGTCTCTAGACCATCATAGTATAGCTAGAGTGATAAGGGAGGGATGCTTTTAACATACTTGTGAATGTCAAAGAAATGTTCAATTGAAAGCTTAAAGCTAAAGGTTGAAACCAGTGTAGTGGGTGGCCATCAGAATTATATGACGTCAACGCTTTATTACCGCAGGATCCTGCAACAAATTCAGCACTATCAGATTTCAACAAAAATACGAAACGGCCCAATGTTGTATTTTTTGGTCCTAAAGCCCAAATTTCAAACCGACATTCTAAGCCCGTTGCCGAAAGCTGAGTGATCACTAAAACTAAAGGGGAAGAGTTGATTTGTAGAGGATAAATCCTTACTATTAGCATTGACATGAGGGAGAATAGTCCAAGAATTGGTACTAGTACTATTCACGTAAAAACACTTGGCAAAGTATCGTTGTTATTGTCAAAAATTTAATATTCAAAATTGAATATATAAACTCATAATCAGAATTTCCAATAATAAAAAAACAAAACTTCTTAGCATTGTACAAAATTAACTTTGTAATAGAATACAAATGTTTTTTTCACCCCCACATAAATAAAAGTAGATAAACAAAAATTAATTCTAATTCTCATATGATGAAAAAAAAAATATTTGGAGAAGAAAATGTTCTTATTTTGACTACTATATATTACTAACATCAAATTGAATAATTTAGATTTTTGAGTAATTGACCGAGTTATACACCTAATACTGATTTGTATAGAAAATATGTATGCTTAACCTTAAAGCTCACAATGAGAAAAGTTAATAAATCACGTGTTGACCATCACTATTACGTGCATAATAGACAAATATTTTTGGGTATATCCAATTATGTTTTCAATAAATCGGTATTCCAAATCCATGTAAAGCAAATTGTACATGGCATAATTTTTCTTACATTACACGGTCGTTTCAGTTTTGAACCACGTCAATGACTCTACAAGTAACCTCTCCAATATATTCTCCACCAATTCTTCTAACAAAATCACTCCCATTCTCGATTCCCTTTAATTCTTTGCTCAAATTCCCTCTAATAAATCAAATTATTAACAACAAAGATGATTTATTTTGATTTAGATTTATAATTAAAACTCTTGACCACCTTGTTTTATATAATCATCTACTGATCTAAGTGCAATTTTAATTGTGTCATAAAAACGTGCATTTTAAAGGTAATTAATTCTCTACAATATGGTCATCTACAATATTACTTATTAATTAATTCCCTAGATACTTTTTGAATATATAATAACAAAATTATTAAATTTGATTTTCGAGATATGAAAAGTCTGAAAAAAGCATCTACGAATTTTTTTTTTGTTTATTTATAATTTTTTACATATTCTTTTTGGTAATGATCGACGATTGGTTTGTTTAAGCTAAAGTGAATTCATCTCGTGCATCAATATGCATTCCAGCAAATCTTTTAACATAGACACAACTATCATTGATTCCATTAAATTCTTCTATTAAATTCTCTCTATCGAAATAAAGAGCAAAGGTAGTTTAATTGAGATTTAGGTTATAAAACACTTTAGGCAAACTTATTTTATATAATAGTGTGGCTGTACGAAAAAAAATTGTATCAAGAAAATATAATTGTGTTGTTGATGCATTGTAAAATTTATTATTAATATATTTCTAATTTTAATTTTATCGTAAAAAACTGAATAATATATGTAAAAACATTAATTTGTTTCTTTTCATTTCACCAATATTAATTAATTAACGTTTAATATCCATTAACTTGTTTATATGATATATATATATATATATATATATATATCACTACAAGAATTTTTTGATTTTGCTACTAATTTTAGCTACCATTTAAATTAGTAGCTAAATCCTAACTAATTAACTATTAATTAATTAGAGTATTATTTTTTCTAGCTAAATTGAAGTTATATTCATTTATACTTCTCATTACTACAAACTAGCTAGGAAATAACTACAAATTTTAAAAAATTACTACAAATTAACTAAGATTATTTTCTTAGTTAATTTGCTACTTATTTCATCCTACCATTCAATATTATAGTAATTTTGTAGCTAATTATTTTTATTAGAAATTAGTTACAAAATAATTATTGATTTTAAAATTAGTCACAAAATTATTTTGTAGCAAATTTTAAATTTTCTAATTATATATATATATATATATATATATATATATATATATATATATATATATATATATATATATATATATATATATTAAAGTAATTAGTAATTATTTCTCAAAATATTTTTATTACATATAATAACGTAACAAAATGATATAATGTGATTAAATGAGATATAGAAAGAAATATAAATTTTAGAAATAAATTTTTAGGCATCATGCAAAATAAAGAAATTCGTATAACCGTAACATATGATAGGGATAGTTTAATATAAGGAAGTAAGTAAATTCCTATAATTGTAGGATACGATAAAGATAACATGATACAAGAAAATATATATATATATATATATATATATATATATATATATATATATATATATATATATATATATATATATATATATATATAAATAAAAGAGATCAAGTTATTCTAAAAATAAGAATTATATTTTTATTTTTTATTTTCTTACAATTTGATAAATAAAATGAGTTATTTATTATAATCACTGGATTGTAAAAAAATAGGACGAAGGTGAGGAATAACTTCCTCTTTCTTAAAGTTAATTTTAAGGTAATTTATTATATATATATATATATATATATATATATATATATATATATATATATATATATATATATATATATATATATATATATATATATATATATATATATATATATATATATATATATATATATATATATTGATTGATTGATTGACTTGATTTTATTGATCTCATCTAATATTATTATTTACTTTGATATTTTTAATCGATTGTTGAAATTTAAAGAGATTATAAAAATAATATATTTGAATTTGTTATAATGGATATTGTGTATAATGTTTAGAGTTGTGATATTTACTACTAGAAAATTTAAAATTTGTTATAAAATAATTTTGTGGCTAAGTTTAAAATCAATAGTTATTTTGTAACTAATTTCTAGTAAAAATAATTAGCTACAAAATTACTATAATATTGAATGGTAGCATGAAATAAGTAACAAATTAGCTAAGAAAATAATCTTAGTTAATTTGTAGTAAATTTTTTAAAATTTGTAGTTATTTCTTAGTTAATTTGTAGTAATAAGAAGTATAAATGAATATAACTTCAATTTAACTAGAAAAAATAATATTCTAGTTAATTAATAGTTAATTAATTAAGATTTAGCTACTAATTTAAATGGTAGCTAAAATTAGTAGTAAAATCAAAAAATTCTTATAGTGATTGGACATTAGTATATATGAGACGATGTTCAATAACAATTACCAAAAGTATTTTTAAGAAAAGAATACTAAAAATATAAAAAAAAGAGATAAATTAGAAAATAAGAGAGGTGTAAGTAGCAAAAATCTAAAAAAAAAATTGTATATTAGACTGAACAATAAAAAGTGGGCTAGTCATAGGGTTCGACAGTCCATTTCTTAGATTGGTCACTTCATTTTTAATTTAAAGAAAATTTGGTAAAATGGCTTATGGGCCGGTCTTGGCCGTATCATGTATGGGGTTTTTATTTTTTGAGTTTAATTCAAGGGGTTGGGATTAAATGGAATGGGCTGATGCAGTTTAACACCCCAACCATGTTATACATACCTCCTTTCTTTTTTTTCTTTTTTTATCTATACATACCTCCTTTATTATTTAAAGTAAATTTACTAAAAGTTATTCAAACCATATAACACTAGTTAATACTTAATAAATTAACATTTGAATAAAACATATAAACTTTAACACAACATTTATCCACATATTAGCCAACATGACAAATGGCAAAGGGAAGTTCCCTAATTAAGGCGAAGGACCACAACTCTGTGTCATGTGTCGCACAACTTTCCGTAACGTCGTCTTTACTTAACTATGATAGTTATATAATTGAAGGCTTGTTTTATAAACTCCTCAAATTTGAGAAAAGTAAAAACCAGAAAAAGAAGAAGAGGAAATTATGGAGAAAAAACAACAACAATATCACAGTAACCGTGTGCTAAGGCCAGTGGTAGTTCATAGAATGAAAGACGGTCATCTTGGAATCCCTTAAAGAGGGTAAAAGAAATTGGGACAATGGTTCGATCAAAGTAATTAATGCTTCATCTTCAATAGCTCACGTGTCATGTTTCATAATTGATGCATTGTATATCACAATCAAGGGATTTATTAAAAAATAAAGTGAAGTAGCAACCATCTTTGATTCATTATATGCAACCCTTTGGAAACTTAGCTGTGTGGAAATTTGTTGGTTTTAATTATTATATTGTAGGGACCAACCTTGTGTCTTTGTGCTTATTTGCATTTATAGCTTGTGTATACAGTCAGCTTTTGATGAAAGGGACTTCTACGCTTTGCCTTCTAATAATAAACTCACCTCTTTCTTTCTCTCATTAATTTATTCTTTTATTTACTAACTAATATGGCAGCTTTTAAACCAATGTGTTTGGTCCATTTCTAATCACTTTCTCACATTCTGTCCCGCATACAGTTCCTCAAGCTGATATAAACTTTTTCTTTTCTTTCTGTTTTTTTTTATTATTATAAATCATGAGCCAATTATATTGCTTGTGTTCATGCTTGTGAGGTGATTGGTAACTGGTTTGTAAAGCGTGAGAGCCAATGCCTTTAACCTTGAAGTTTGTGCTAAGTTGACCTTGAGTCTCTCAGCAAGAAACCAAGAAGGGGAAACTAAGCTAGAAAATTGTGCACATTATGGCATGATTCTTGAAAACTAGGTTTACGTATGGATTGGAAAATTAAGCTAAACAATTTTTTTAATCAACCTATACATTTTTCATATGGCAATTCTTTTATGTCATTTTTTACTGTTATTTTTTTTTCTTTTACCTTACATTCCTTATTATACCTTTTATTTATCTTCTTTTTTTTTCTTTTTACTTGAAGGTGTATTTGCACTTAAGAAGTGTATTCTGGAATTCATCTAAAGCATGCAAACCCATATAAATAAAGTAAAATAAATATATTGGCTAAATACTACGAACTAATTTGTCTTTTACCTAATCATAGTTCAACGTTCTTTATAATTCGAGAACCTTCCCCGTTGTGTACCAAAATTTGTGTAGGCGTGAAGTATTGGATCGTGAACACAATTAATTAATAACATATACCACAGATTAAGAATTGACCTTAAAAGTACTTCGTATGCATCATCACACAAAAGATACCACCTTAATTCCAGCAAATAAACCTTACAAGTAACACAAACTTGAGCAGCAGATAGTGCCCCACCTAAACTTGTCTCAGAAATTATCTTAGATTAATTCTTGAATCTGACTTGAATGTTCTTCATCTTGGACGAGTATGGAATAAAGTGTAATAATATACTTTTAATTAATAAAAAAATGAAAATATTTATTGTCAATGAATGCTTGCACTACAATATATATACGGGGTGTCACATAAAAAAAAATTATGACTAACGAAATTCCATTTAACATACAAGTTTGGATAAGTTAGAAAAGAATAAGTATAATTTTATATTGTTTTTTGAAACTGTTTTTTAACTTTTAAAAGTAATATCAAGGCACTTTTTTCCCCAACCTTTTGACTTTTTTTCTTTAAAAATTATCTATAATTGTTATAAAAATTTCAAACCTATATATGTTTAGTTAAAAACACATTTTTCTTAAAATTAATAAAAAACGAATATGGAAGGAGGGAAACCTGGAAATTACACATACAATGCAGAGTTGACCAAATGACAATGATCAAATGCACACCTATGAACTAGGATATTCATGCAATTGTAATTTATTAACATATAAGAATGTCTGTCATAAAAAGAACCCATAGATTCTGTATGTTGAATAAGATGACGATATATAAATGAAGATACATTGAACTCTGAGGACTACCGATAATTATAAATAAATAATTTATTTTATGCACAACCATTCTGGGACAAAGATCGATGAAAGTGACCTTAGAAAGTAGTTGTTACAGTTAATGTCATGGGATTGTCTTTCATCATTTGAGTGCTTGACCAGAAACTTTTTCGTCAGTTGGTGCTTGAATATAATTTTGAGCTTGAAGACATAATAGTTGTTTTAAGAGTTAGGGAGAATTTGTTTCTTTCTTGTAATGCCTTGCGTATAAGGATTAAAGTACCCTTTATACTCCCTACTAATATAATTTTTTTATTGTTGATCAGATTTTGACTCCATCTCATACTCCCTAAATGGGGGAAGGAACAAAGGTTAAAAGATTAGATAGAATGAGATGAGGTCCATGCAATTAGAAAGTATTCAAATCCCATTGCAATTTTTTTAATTCAAACAGTGGAATGGAACATAATAAAATATCATTCATGTAGTTCCATTGTATCTCATACCACAAATCCAATTAAAGCTGCAGAAAATGGACTAAGGGTTTTAATTTTTGCAAGAAAGAAATTAAATAAAAAAGAGAGGAAACAAAAAAAAAGATTAGATTTAATTTATTCACACAAACATTATGTCATGGTGTGTGACTGAAAATCTCAATCGGAATACTAAGCAAACTAAATGAAGTTGGAAGACGGGAAACAAGTGAAAGAGGTGTGGGGATAAACATGACACTCATTTTTTTAAGCTTTTGCAATCGTTTAATTAGTTTAGTAGTTGATTGATTAGTTTACTCAAAGTTAAGATTATTAAACTTACAAATAACTCAAAAAGCAAAACCCAAGGAATCTCATCCGTGCCACGCGCATCTTCTTTGGTATATCCTATTATCCTTTCCATTTTAAACAAATTCAAAGTAAGCACGGAATAACCTCTGTTGGCACTTGGCAGCAAACATAACTCAAGCGAAAATCTGTTTCTCTCCTGATTTCGCTACTTCACCCTTGCTCTATTCTCTTCTTCCTTATCCTTAATTTGTTTACTTTATTAATTGTACCACTTTTATCTTTATTTTATTTAACACAATTAACTCTGATAAATAGGTTATCAAATCGAGATTTAAATAGTAAATTACTGAGCTAATTTTCAAATCATGTCATAATTTGAATTAAATGGTAGGATTAAAAATAATAATAAAAAAATACTTCAAATTAAATATATCCTAATTTGTATTAATTAAGTTATCAAATCGAGATTCAAATTATAAATTATTGAGTTAATTTTTAAATCATGAATTATAATTTGTATTAAATGGTAGGATTCAGAAAAACAATAAAAAAATACTTCAAATATATCATATAAATGATATATGGTGTTCAATATAAAAATTTTAAACTAAAAATAAATAAAACATCATAACCAAAATTCTTATAATATGAAACTATTAGTCATATATGAGGTTGTAAAATCTTTATCTTAGAAGAATGAAAATAAAGTAATTAATAACTAAATAGAGTACTTATATTGAATTATTGAATGAGTAAGTAAAAATAAAGTAATAGAATAATCAAATACAATAAATTCATAAGTATTCTTTTAATTCTTTTTTGTTTAATAATTTAAATTTATATGACATTTTAATTTTTCATATGAATTGATGAAAAAAATAAAAAGGATAAAAATACAACAAATCGTTGAATTATGTGAATCGTGTAAATCATATTGATGATACTAAATTACATAATTTTTTTTTATAAAATCATTTAAGATTTATCTTATGATACGAATTGATAAGTAGTTAAATTAATTGTATTGTATCGTAAGATTTGAATTGTGAGTCATCAGATTTAGATAACAATGAGTATACTAAAAGAAGAATGCATATCTTGCTATGTAAGTTCTTATCTTATTTGATTTCGCTTAAAATAACTATATACATTGCACAACCATAACAATAATTCAAACTTTCCTCTTTAAAAATGGAAAAAATGCCATAACATTTACTTTTGACTTGAAAATAATGTGTCTTTTATGTGTGTCTAAAAAAATATATACAAAAATCTATTAATTTGTCAACTCTATTATTCCACTTTTATCTTTATTTTAGTGCAATTAACTCTAATAAACTTGAAGAAGAATGCATATCATCCGCTCTCATCTCATCTTATTTCACTTAAAATAACCATGTCTATTTGTACCACCAAAACAATAATCCCAGTTTTACCCCCCTAGAAATGGAAAATATTTCCAATAACAATTTACTTTTGGCTTGAAAATGACATGTGTGCTGTGTGCCTGGAAAATGTATACACAAATTATATCTATCCTAATCAGTGCTCCTTAGCTCCTGACACTTTTGACAGATTCTCCACCCTCACTTTCTACCTTTCTTCATATGGTGCATTGAACCCGGCCTTGTTCTACTTGTAATGGAGTATTATTTTCTTGCCTGGTTTGACTAAAGCATCTTTGTCTTTAATGTTGTATGTGAGGAAGGAACTTTCACCATAATAAGTAAATTTTTGTCTTGTATAACTCCTCTTAAAAAAAACCTGCAAATTCGTCTATACACGGCTACACGCGTTTCGTTGATTTTGGTTTTTTCACATCATCACGTGGCTTATGGATATAGCGAATCCAAATTTTCCTCAATTTCCATTTTAACTTCACTAATGATATATTGGAACATAGTAAAGATTTAAAGAATTTAATTAGAATATAGAGATCTTATCTAGAGTTATCCTATAAAATTATTAATTATTGTAATAATTAGCTCAAAAACCATATATAAACTAATTTATTATTATTTAACTATATAAAAGAATTATTAGCGTCGACCTTTGGTTCTAGGCATATTATCACTATTGTATTTTCTTACTTTATTAAAAAAAATATAAAAAAAGTACACTCACAACTATCAAATTAAAATTAAACTCAAGATTTAAGAGTTTGAGCTTAAATGTTTAATGGAGAACATTGCGACATAGGTTTAAGCATTATAGAATATTGACAAAACCGAATGTAATAATTGTTAAGCATTTGTTCTTTTTTGCGCATCATAGTTATGTACTTTACTTTAATATTTAAAAAATAATAAAAAATAAAGAAAATACTTGTCATGCTATTTTGTTTTTGTTTTTTCCCTGTTGTTAAAAAAAGTAATATTCCTTTGAATGGCTAGGGCATGTCTAAGTGTGTCTGCTACAGTTGGTGGTTGGAACAAGTTAACGTGAAAGCTTCTCAAATCTCAACACTCAATAGGATATGAGTCAATAGCAAGCTCACGCGTGGAATGTGGATAGAATAAGTGGTCCCCGAAAGTCCACAAGGGACAATGACACGCATTTTAGGTCTTTAGGTTACACCCATGTGCCTCTCTTTGGCATGAACTACACGTCTCTAGGGCTTCAATTCCCTGTCAACTTTTTTGTTTTTACAAATCATTACTTTTCTTTAAATTTTTTTAACTAAACTCAAAAGTTAGTCTTCAATTTGTTTTATATTTTTAATAATTAATAAGTTGCTATCCAATATTTTGTTCGTGTTTTTTAAGGACATGATTAAAATTTATTTTTCATAATAAACGGTAAGTTTTTGTACACAAAATTATTAAAAAAAATAATGTAAAATTAGCCCAGGTAATGTCTAAAAAAGTTTATATTAAAAGAGGGAAATATTTAAAATTTAATACAACATGTATGCATAGTTAAATTAAAAAGATAAAGTATAGAGAATAGACAAAGAAATGGACTGTTTCATTTGAAAAAAAAAAGTATTTACATTATTGATTACAAGCAAACTAGGCCAAAAGGCCGAATCAATATCTTTAGTAAATGGAGAATAGTTGATAAAAAGCTTATATCTTAAGAACACAAGAAAATTCTCTCCATAAAAGAATGAAACGTTGGAAAACTCTGCAACTCAGCACTTAAAAATGGTAGGATAGAGCGTTTTGTTTTATTCTTTGTTTTTTATTTTTATCTTTTGGCTAATGGATAGAAAGGTGATGGATAGAGCTAGTACTAATAAGCCTCCATAGTACGGCACCATATCCGAGTAGGGAACTTGAAAGATAAGCTAGTTGGATCCTTGCATTTATTAGAGGAAATGATATGACCTTAATTAGAACCGAAAACAAATGTATCATGAAAAAATATATAGTCATGGATATTGGAAAGCAATTAAGCAAGAGAATATGAGACAAACTTTTCATATTTCTCGCAAATCCAGTTCAATCCCACTATCTAGCTATAGCTTTAAGCTAGTTCACCCATATATCGTGACATGTAAGGATAGAGATAGAGAACATTTACATAAGGAAGGACAGACAAAGCGGACATGCTTTCATTTCTTGTCCAGCATTGAGCATTGAATTTCAAATATTTCATAAAAGGTTGACTAGATTGTGGCCACGTTTTTTTGTTTTGCAGAGGCCAAGGCTATGGTGAAGAGAAAAACAAATGTAAAAGAAATATAAAGTGGTGATGGATGACCCACCCGTTCTTCAAGTTGTTGTTTGTTTGGTTGTTTTGCACCACCGCTCAAAAATAAGAAATAAAATTAACTTTAATAAGAGCAATTTGCTTTTGCTTACTATTTGCAATGTTTGAAATAATTCATAGATAATTGAATTGCGTAAATATATTGATTAATAAGGTTTGAGTTTTAATTTGTATATAAAAAATATTTTATTAAGAGTAGGGCTAGCTCAAGGACATGTACGTAAAGTTGTCAGTTTGTCTCTCAAACTATTCTTACATATTATATTAATATTTTTTAAAATAATTATTAACTACCTGATGAATAACATTTTATTTGTTTCTTTTTATATAACTACTTTTACAAGAAAATTTTATTTGGTTCTATAAAAAAAAATCATAGAAATAATATAAGGATACTCTAACCCTTATACGTGCCTGCCATCTAAACTATTAACTAACAACTATTGCAGAAAGATCTAATTACAAACACTACTAGAAAATTTAAAATTTGCTATAAAATAATTTTGTGGCTAATTTTAAAATCAATAGTTATTTTGTAGCTAATTTCTAATAAAAATAATTAGCTACAAAATTACTATAATATTGAATGGTAGCATGAAATAAGTAGCAAATTAGCTAAGAAAATAATCTTAGTTAATTTGTAGTAAATTTTTTAAAATTTGTAGTTATTTCCTAGCTAATTTGTAGTAATAAGAAGTATAAATGAATATAACTTCAATTTAGCTAGAAAAAATAATATTCTAGTTAATTAGTTAGGATTTAGCTACTAATTTAAATGGTAGCTAAAATTTAGTAAAAAAAAAAAAAATTCATGTAGTGAATAAAATAGATGTTGCATCTGAACTTGCTTTAAACCAATATCATGACTTGGATTAAATCAAGTTCATTACTTGAATAAAATCAAAAGCATAAATTTTAAAGATTGCATCATTACATCTTCCATATGGACCAAACATTTGAGTGTCATGACATGATCTAATAAGATTTAAACCTCATTAGTTGCGTCAATGCACCAAGGTAAAAGGTTTAAATCTTATATCAAAAATAAAAAATAATAAAAGATTTAAATCTCTTCCCTCTTACTAGACCCTAAAAAATAATAAAAGATTTAAATTGAGAGAGAAATTTAACTTAATTACTTTTATTATTAGCTAAGAATATCCTATACATTTAAAGAAGAAATAAATTACTTAACTCATACTCAAATTTAAACATAAAATATTATCGCGTGGTTGGGTCAAGTGATACAAATTTGATTAACTATTCTAAAGTCTCAAGTTGAGTCACATTATAATATTTTTTTTATTTTACTACTAATTTTAACTACCATTTAAATTAGTAACTAAATTTTAACTAATTAATTATTAATTAACTAGCATATTATTTTTTCTAACTAAATTTAAATTATATTCATTTATATTTTTTATTATTATAAATTAGTTATAAAATAGTAAAAAAATTAAAAGTTTACTATAAATTAACTAAGATTATTTTCTTAGCTAATTTGCTACTTATTTCATGCTACCATAAATATTATAGTAATTTTGTAGTTAATTATTTTTACTAGAGATTAGTTACGAAATAATTATTGATTTTAAAATTTTGTAACTAATTATTTTGTAACAAATTTTAGAATTTCTTGTAGTGTTGTTTAAACAAAAATAACTCTCATAAGAAGAATTAACCTTATCATGCTATGAATATTTTCAATTCAAATCAGATGACATCAATCCGGCCTGTGAAAAATACCTGTAGAGGGTAATCCTAGACAAAAAAATATCATGAAATTTTAGTATATATATCATTGTCAATTAAGTTTGAAGATGAGAGCACACAAATTCAAAATAATAATAATAATAACTGCTTTCTTCAATTCAACCTGCAACTGAGAAAGAGGTAAAGATACAACAACACAACTACTCATATACATGTCCAAACTCACCAGTTGAAATTATCTTACGGATCGCATAAAAATTTTCATTATTTTTCATCTCTGAAAATTTTGAATTAATAAACCCGGTATATACGCACAGTTAGAATCAGCATGTATTTCTAAAAGGTCCTATTCTCCTTGTTTAAGTCATGAAATTATAGCCTTTTAATTGTTTGTGCTTTATTATTAAGTTGAGATGCAGTTAATTTTCGATATTTAGATATCTTGTAGTACTCATGAAAATGATAGAAAATGGGCTAACAAAAAAAATTAGAGAAATTAACCATAAAACATTATCCTTGTTTGCTTATGTGATGAAAGTACATTGCCTTAATTGTTTTTACTTTATTATTGAGATGAGTTTGGTAAATTAAAAGGTACTCACCGATAGCATAGACGATATTTTTAATTAACAAGAAAAAAGTTAGACAATTAAAAAAAACAGAAAATTATTTTCAAAAATAATGTTAATCGTTTTCAACATATTGCATGTCACCCACCAACACTAGTAAAAAATTGTGGTTTGGCGATCGAAATAATTAGTAGCTAAAAGCCACCGATTTTGTTAGTGATCGTTGGTACCATCACTAATAATAGTTACAGAATTACATTTCACAGTAACGATTGATTTAACGATCGATTTTTTTTAAAATAATATTAAATATGATAGCGACAGATTTAGTAATGAAATTCTTTTTTAAAATTAAAAATAATTAAATAACGATTTAGTGATCAAATGTATTTTTTTAAAAAAATAAAAAATAAATAAGCGACTGATTTAGCTACAGAATCTATTTTTTAAAATTTTAAATAATTAATTAGTGATCTAGAGATTGAATGTATTTTTTCACAAATAAAAAATAAATAGCGAATGATTTAGCGACCTATTTTATTTTTTAAGAATATTAAATATAATAGTAACTGCTTTAACGACGAAATCTATTTTTTAAAATTAAAAATAATTAAATAGCAACCTATTTAACGATCAAATTTATTTTCTTTTAAATTAAAAAATAATTAAATAGAGATCAATTTGACAATCGAATCTATTTTTTAAATTTAAAAATAATTAAATAGCAATCAAATTAGCTTCCGAGTTAGTCTTTTCCCTTCCCTCTCCCTTCCTCTCTTCTCCCTTCTCCCTCATTCTCTTTGATAGGTTGCCTCTCTCCTCCAATCACCGTCTAATCGAATGCCACCCGAGCTAATTTAAAAAAAAGTTCTACCGATCGATTTAGTGACCAAATTTTTTAAAAAGAATTTAAACATTAACCACTGAATTGTTTTTAAAAATTCTAAATTAACGATCGAATTAGCGACCGATTTTTTTATATATAAATAATTAAAATAAAAACTTAGTCACTAATTAATGTTTTTTTTTTAAAAATAGTGATCGATTTAGCGGCCAAAATTTCGGCCTTCAATTAGCCACTAAACCAAATTCAGTCACTAAATTACTTGCTACTAGGGTTTTGCAACAAATATTAATTGATCGTTAATGTGGTGCTAATCCATTTAGCCATCAAAATCTAAAATTAGCGAGAGTTTTTAGGGTTAGTGACCGATTGTGGTAGTTGCTAAACTTAAAATTTTTTGTAGTGCAAACTAAAAAGAAAGTTTTGGTTAGTGTTTGTTGTTTCCTCAATCATATTTATATTTATATATCTTAATTGTCAAATAGGGGTTAAATTATAAATTTAATGGTGATTTTGAAATAATTTATCAATATAAGATTGTTTTTCTCCACAATTGAACTAGTGATTTTGGGACGACCTATGATATTTTTCTTTATTAAAATAATTTGAGTTGACACTCAGATAACTTAGTATACTCTAGTTTAGGTCACAATTTTGAAATCGTCAACTGGGTTAGCATATCTCAAGTAACATGCTATGTGGATGTTAGCCCATTTCTTTTTTAAACTAAAAATTAAGGTTATGTGAAAATCACCATCTAATTAATGTGACAAATTATTAAAAAAAACATAAACAAAATCTCCTTGACGTGTCACATGTCAATTGTTTGTAAACAAAATCTCCTTGACGTGTCACATGTCAATTGTTTGTAAAATTGACTTCTAAGGTGACACCACCCTTAATAACACGAGTCTGCTCTTCATAAAACTTGTCAACCTTAACGAAAATGAAAAAATAAATAAATTAATGATATAGATAAATAAATTAATTTTAGAACTCCACACTTAAATGGATAGAGCTTAAACCTCATTAACTAATCATTGTCCTAAGTTTAACATTACTTGCTTAGTTACAAAGAATTTTTTTTATATATAAAATAACTTCTTATCTAACAACTTGATTTTATATAAAAAAATATATTTGCAATTCAATCTCACACCAACTCATTAATCTCATATTAAAAGTGAAGCAAATTGTCATCTGACAACTTGATTTTATATAAATACTTCTTCACAACTCAATCTCTCACTAAGTTACTAGTCCCACCTTAAAAGTGAAACAAATTGTTAGATAATAAGTTGTTCAATATAAAGAATCCTTTGTAATTAAAGCAAGTCATGTTTAGCTTGAATAAATAACTAGTGAAATTTAAGTTTATAAATTCATATATTCTTGTAATCTATTTATTAAAAAAATATTTGATGTTTTAGTAGTTAATATATAATGTGTGACAGATTAACTCAACTAATAATTTAGAAACCTTCACTTGAACTAGCATGTCACATATGACATTATACATGTGTTATCTCAATTTTCTTTTAAAAAAATAAAAGAAATTATGTCACGTAATTCTCTTAAAATTACTAGTCTATGCGACAATTTTGGATAATAGTAAAAAAATAATTTTATATTAATAAATTGTTTTAATATAATTCTTTTTAATAAATATTTATAATATAAACCCTGTTCAATCAATCTTGTAGTTTATACACACTACATCCGTAAAATTACATTTGAATCCAGAAACTTACGTGATCAATATGTCAGCTCATCCTGTACTTAGCTCTCCAATTTTTTGTCCTCGAATAGCAAAAACTACGTAGATAACCCAACGACGGTATTCACGAGATAGGTGCCTGCGTAAACAATAATGACATTCCAAATACCTTTCTCCACAAATTGACAGAGGTTGGAGGGAGGTACAGGACCAGAGGAAGATGCAAAAAGTTTTCTTGTAGAAGGGAGAATTGAAAACAAAATAATAGGGGAAAATAGAAAAATTGGCAAATTTATAAAAGAAATAAAGAGAAAAAAGAATTTGGATAAAAAATTTGGAAAAAATAATTTTTTTAAAAACAAACAATTATATCTCTTAAAAGAATACGAAATTTGTAATATGATATTATTCAATATTTATGTTGTCTTTTTTTATTAATTAGTAAAATGTAAGTAAATTGAATTACGAAAGCTAATAGTCAAAAGATAATATATATATATATATATATATATATATATATATATATATATATATATATAATATAATATAATATAATATAATATAATATAATATAATATGCCTGCCTGAGCTCAACAAATACATATAAAAATATTTACAAATAAGTTACTAATAAAGTTCTTATCAATTTGCGAATCATCTGCGAAACTAAAACTTACTTATTATAAAATATGAATTTATTTCTTACCTAAATCCTTTTAGAAAAACAAAAAAGACAAGCACTCTTGTGCTTTCTTTTCAAATGCGTTGAGAATAAAAATTGTGAGTTCCACAAGCTTTCTTTTTATCTTGTTTACTTCTTTGTAACTGGTTTGTCGTCTTCTTCTCATGTTATTTGTCTCCAATTCTTTCTTTTTTTTTTCAAAATCAACCATGCATAGAATAAAATATTCTATTTTTATAATTAATTATTTTATTTTATTTTCTTTACATCATTTGTCTTATTTTCTATTTTTCCTATGAAGAAAAATTATAAAATGAGTAATATAAACAGAATTTATCAAAACTTTTTGTTCAATTTCTAAACATGAATCTAAAATTATCTTCACTCATGTCGAGCCATGCATACCCTAAACCACAACACTGGCAATAGAGCTAAGCTGTATGACGGTAGCTCAGCTTCAATATATGAATTTTTTAGGGGATCAAACATATAAAGGTGAAGAGAAATTGCATCTGTACAAAAAAAAAAAAAATCAAAGAGAGAAGTGTGAAATAAGATGGATGATATAATAAAGAAAAATAGAGAAAATATAGTTAACTATAAAAGTGTTGTATGGATTTATTATATAAATAATATAACCTAAAAGTGAAAATGTTGGACAATAAAGTTATTTAATATTATAAAGAGTTATATTATTTATGCCATACTTTTTGTACATTATATTTTGCAACACTTTTATTTTTATTTTTCTTCCTCGCAACAATAGTTTACTACACATTTTTATCCTTTTCTTCCTTCTCTCTGTACATTTTATTGTATAAAGAAATTATATAAATACAAATTCTCAAAGATAAAAAAATCCAAAGGCTAAATAGAACCTCGTTGTTTAAGGTCTAGGTCAGCCTTGGGATCCCATCCCATCAATTTTGTTTTTAAAAACAGAAGAAAATATGTATATGCGTATGGCTAATCTTCTCTCCGCATTATAATCATCTCTTTCTTAATTTGTCAATTGCTTATTTGAGAAAGCCTTACATAGGGATATGGGTTACCACTTATATATACAAACACCTCAGCATTATCTATTAGTTTATCATGCAATATTTATCCATTTTGTATTCATTATGATCTTTTTTTTTTTTTTTGTAAATTATTAAATCAGAAGGACGCTAGATGCATTGGCTTCATGATCATCACAATTGTACTTTGTTGCCTCCTAGCGTCCAACTGCAGGTTACAGATGACTCTTTGGTTCACCAATGACCAACGTACTACATACGGAGTATATATATACACACACACGTAAGGTAGCATTTTTTTAATAACTGAGTTAAAAGTAATGGCTAGTTTGAGTCTATTAAGATTAGACTAGAATAACTCTGTATCAATTAATCTAGTGTTTAACCTCTCTTTTATGCTACATGATTTTGTGTACATCATGACTTATATAAGGAAAATTATAACTGTCCTTCCCATGGATAGACCGGGGAAGAGAAAAAAAAATAAAAATAAAATAAATAAATAAATATATATATATATAAAATAAATAATACAATAAAAAATAAAATAATAATAATAATAAAATGAGATGAAAAAATAAATTTATTTTTAAAAATTATCTTTTAATTTATAAAATATTTTTCTAAATTATTTTTTCTCTTTTTATATTTTATTTTATATTCATAAAATAGGTGTAAAACATCACTAATGAAAATAATTACTAATTTTTATATCGAAGAATGTAAATTTATTGAACAAATTCAAATATTTAACATTAAGAAACATGTAATTAATACTTGTGGCATCTAATGTTGATTTTTTTTCTTGTTAAATGAATTATGTTGTTACACTTTTTATTTTTTATTTTTTTAACTTTAGTTATACAAATACACATTCTCATAATTAATTAAATAAAGAAAAAACAACAGTGGCAGTGACTTGAAATTTTAACTCAACTTGGGGGCATTTTGGAAGAAGGTCTTCTTCAACTTAAACACAAACTAAGTGGATACTCCCATCGTTTTCCCTATAAATTGTATGGTAGTGTTGTATGTTGTCTCTCAAAAGACATTTTTTCCTTCAAGTAAAACCTCTCACTCATCTTAGAGAGAGAGAGAGAGAGAGCATACATCAACACCACACCATGAATCATCGTCCTATCATCGAAGACCATATGATGCTCTTCTCTCGGCTATACCCCGGTGCAATAACTCAAGTAACTCCTCAACAAGGTTTCCTTCCACACTCATGATCACAACGTTTAACATTTTTCTAGTATATATTGATTCATATATATGTATCTTGAATATGAAATTGAAGACGTACCCTTCTTGAATTAAAACTAATTTGTTCATGTGTATGCATAGGGGAGAACAAGCCAAGGCGCAGGCGAAATAA
The DNA here is from genome assembly GCA_025330945.1 of Mucuna pruriens. NCBI lineage: Eukaryota > Viridiplantae > Streptophyta > Magnoliopsida > Fabales > Fabaceae > Mucuna > Mucuna pruriens. Next base: position 379,577 of record JAENHJ010000004.1, on the reverse strand, counting down.
AAAGAATAAAGGAGGAGAAAACGGGGCTGTGACCAAGAAGAGAAAACTCACCGCAGAGCAAGTTAGTCTTCTCGAGCAAAATTTCGGCAATGAACATAAACTCGAGTCCGAAAGGAAGGACCAGCTCGCATTGGAGCTTGGTTTGGATCCTCGACAAGTTGCGGTGTGGTTTCAAAATAGACGATGTCGTTGGAAGAACAAAAAATTGGAGGAAGAGTACTCTAACCTTAAGAATGTTCATGAAACGACCATGCTAGAGAAATGCCACCTTGAGGCTGAGGTAGGTACACCTAATTAATTTCTTTTTATATATGTACCCTTTTGGCCTATAATATTAATTCTTGTACTTAAAATAATTTAAATATAGTTTGTGAAAACAATTAATGAGTTTGAGTGAGGCTAGTTTTCCATCTAATGGCCTTGGTGGCCGAACACAGCCTAAGGTGTGTCATTTTCTTCTTCACAACAATAAAACAAGACATTGGCAAATGATTTGACACGAAACACCAAAAAGCTACCTTAGTGACAACAAAAGTCTTTGTCTTTCGGCCTTGGATGAAATCCGTACAATATTGTTTGCTTAATGCGCACTTATAAGAAGGCACGTGACGTGTTCGAATTCACTGCATCTTAATGGCCCCAAAAAAGACAAGACACTACATCTTAACCTTTATCTTGGGTTGGTGTGAGAAATTAACCTTTCTATATATAATGGTAGGTGTTGAAGCTCGAGGAGCAGCTTTTGGAGGCAAAGAAGGAGATTCAGCGGCTGCTAGAGCGTGGTGAAAGAGCCCCAAGCAACAGCTCCAGTTCCTCAATGGAAGTTGTGAACCCACCATTTCTTGGAGAGTTTAAGGTGGAAGAGTATGATGATAGTGATGTGTTTTACGTTCCAGAGACCCACTACATCAATGGGATGGAGTGGATTAATCTGTACATCTGAACCTCTAGAAACTTAGCATTTTGTACATAATTTTAATTATCAAACGTAAATTGTTTCCGATGGTAGCTTGCAAGCTGGTGTGTTTCACTATGATTTTTTTCTTCTTATGTAAATGTTTGATTATGATGTAGGAAAAGCCTATATGCCATTAACATAATTTTCATTTTGACTCCACTTAGTAGTATCTTTATTTGTTGCATTTATTTTGAAGTCTCATAATACCTTCCACTCATTTTTTTTTTCTTTTTTTAATTTTTATTAAGAGGAGAGAAATCGAATTATTATAAGAGTAATTTTAAGATAATTATTTTTTATTTTTATATTTTATTTTCTTAAATTTTAATGAACGACACATGTTCATAAAAAAAATAATTATTCTAACAAAATTTATCCTAATTGATAGATAACTAAAATTTTTAAATGAAAAGTTCAATTCGTGAATATATGAATAGAAAATTTTTTATTGATAGAGACAATCATATATAATTCAATGATTTTTACATTAAAAAAAATTAATTTTTGAGATCGAAAGATTTTTTGATATACCGAAAGAAATGCTTCTCTTTTTTTACCTAACTTCTCATAGAGCCAAGGGATTATATAGATAATATAGGGATTTGATATTCAATAATGCTTTGTCTTTTGTAAACACCTAGCATGTTGTAATATGATAGGACCCTTCCTTAGGGGAAAAAAACACAAAGTCAAAGAAAAATAAAACAAAATATTCGTTTCATATGCTATATGGCTAGTCATGTAGCTAGTCAGTGCATTGAATTCGAACTTCAACTGGTCACCTCATCTTTGCAAGATAATAACGGATTGTTCCAATTTTTTCGAGAATGTAATAAATTCCTTATTTGAGTTTGTGTTCTTCTCAGAGAGTCTTTTCTTGAAAATGATGGGCCTATTGCCAAATAAAGCACTATTTTGTAGACTTTTGGTTTAAATTAAGTTACTTATTCCAAGAGGTTTTCTACTTCTTTTTAACAGTGAAGAAAATACTTACCGTCATGCATCAAGTACAAAATCAAACATCTATTTCTGATTGTGGAGAAAATAAACAATTAACCCTTTATGTAAACCTATAGTATTTTATTTTACAGGAAACATACCATTCTTTTTATAACTAAAATGTTTAAGTGAGTAGAATATTAAAAGCTTATTGAAATCTCAGTATTTTAGGAATATTTATAAAAATATTACAAGATTATTTATCAATAAAATTCTCACTGGAACTCAAACTCATATACTTCCAAGATAAGATATGAGTTTGGTTATTACTAACTGGTTAAATATTTATTAGTAACTTATCTTCTTACTAATTTAACATAAAAATCTCCTCATGAATAATTGTAATAACATTTTTAATTATTAAAGAGAAAGCACTAATTGAATATTTTTAAGTTCTTAAAATATTAAATATTTTATTTTAAATGATTGAAAAAATCTTATGAAAATATAAGTGTTTGATTGGTGTTCTGTTTTTGTTTTTATTTTTAGTTAGTATTTTTTTAAGAGTGATTTTTGTGTTAGTTTGGTACTACAATATGTTTGATGTTGTGTGATCTAGATTTCTTGTTGGTCCATTTTGTTGTTGTAATATTTATTTGGGCCTTGGAAATTGGACTGTGCAATTTGCTGATTGGGGCCCATAGCATGAAGTGGAAAATGTTTTTTTTTTGTAAGTGGATAGATCGACACTAGTTGAATTGGGACAACAGGTTCAGGCTTCCATTTATAAGAAGCAGTTCCGACATTACACAATTTCAAATAGCCTGTGATGAGTATACTTCTCTGTTTCTTTATGATAATAATTAGATTAATTAATATAATCTAATGTGTTATTTATATTAATTTATTTTTAACATTCTAATATAATCTAATATTTTATTAATATTAGTTTATTTTTAACATCCTAATAATTAATAGGCTTAAATATACTTTCATGCAAATATGATTTTATATGGGTTTAGTGCTTGAAATTTATTTTTGTTATTTTTAAATTATGAAATCTTTTTAGTATCATTTTTTAATCTTTATCAGTAACTTTAGTTAGTTTAAGATCAATATGATTAACAAAAATAATAATATTAATTAATATAATTAAGATAAAAATAAATATTTTAAATTAAGATAATTAGATTATTTTTAGATATACAATTTAATTAATTAATTAATATATTTATTATTTTATATAAATAAGATAATTACATATTATTTTATAACTTATTTTTTAATATATTATGAATAATGATTTTTATTAAAAGTAAAAAAAAAATACAATGATAACATTATAATTTATTTTTTAATATATTATGAACGATGATTTTTTTAAAAAGTAAAAAATTACAATCAAAGCAATAAAGTTAGAATTCAGGACCTTATGATGAAATAATGATTTTATTTTTTAATATTATTCTTTTTTTTCAATTCACTAAAAATATTATTTTATGTTATTTTTTATATTTTAATTTATTAATTTTGAATGATTTTAATATAATTTACTTTTAATATATTATATTTTAATTTATTTTTGTCTTTAGAAATAAAATCATTGTTTGAGATATATTAAAAAATAAATTATATTAAAATAATTCAAATTAATAAATTGAAATGTAAAAACAACATAAAAATAATATACTAAAATTAAATTATAAGAAAATAATTAAATTATATTTTTAAAAGTACAAAATTATAGATAAATTAGTTAATTGAAAGTAAGAATAATATTAAAAATAATAATAACCATTATCTGTAGTATATTAAAAATAAATTATATGTAATCATCTTATTTATATAAAATAATAAATATATTAATTAATTGAATTATGTGCTTAAAAATAATTTAATTATTTTAATTTTGAAATATTTTTTGTTATTTTAATTATCCTAATTAATATTACTTTTTTTTAGGTAGCCACTAAATTAATTAGAGTTAGTAATAAAGACTAAAAAAAACACTAAAAAATGTTAAGAATCTAAAAAATGACAAAATAATTTGTAAAGATTAAAATCAAATAAATTTATATTTATATAAATTTAAAATATATATTTAAATCTAATTAACATTTATTCTTCTTCTTTCATTTATAGTAAGTGTAAAAGAGGTAAGTAAAAAAAAGTAGAAAGTGAGTAATTATTATTATTGTAAACTTCTAGGTGAGTAAATAAATAGAGACAATTTTATCAAAGATAAAAAAGAAATTGACTCTTGATAATGCCACGTATAATTGTCTATGAGAAAGAAAACTTGCCTTGGAGAATATACTCCTACATGTTTAAGTGACTGTCCTCGACTCTTATTTATTGTCATTCCAAAAGAGATTTCTATAGGATATCGTTGGCATTGAAATTTTAATGGAATTATATGGTTCGATGGAGTTAGGATAATCTTGGGAAAAGACCCTCTACCCAATATTGTTTCCTGAAATTATTTCTTCCTCCAAAACATATTTTTCCATTTGAGTGATTATAAGTCTTGTTCCACTATATAATCTTAAAGATGTATATTTCTCAGCAACATAATTGGAACACCCACTTTTAAAGTTTGAAATTAGGCCATAACCCATGTAGATCAGGGTTGAAAAGGCTCACAGGATAAAAAGCCCACTCGTAAAAAAGCTCACAAGGCCACAAAAGCCCACAAAGCCTTTTGGGTATCCTATGGGGTTATTTTTTTTTCAAAAATTGTTAAAAATTCGGCTAGTCTATTCTATGGATAACCCACTCCATAAATTAACTTACTCGCTTCTATTTTTTTTATAAATAAATAATTAAGTTAAAATATTGTTAAAATAAAAATATTTTCTCTACATTTCAAATAAACTTTGATAGCGTTTTAAATTCATATAAATAGTGAAAATAACAATATAGGAAATTCACTCAAACAATGATAGATGAATTAACCACACTTAGAATTATTAGGTATAAATACAAATAATGAGAAAAAATTAATAATTTGACTTACTTTTGTAATATTATGATCGATGTTGAGTTAAAATTCATTTGATTGAGGTTGAGTTCAAGATTCTTAAATGAGGTTGAGTTCAAGATAGTATGAACAATGTTAAGATGAAGATACTTTGATTGAGACTGAGTGGAAGATACTTTGATCAATAAAGGTGTAAAATATGATCGGTGGCCCAACAAGTTAGGCTAAGCTATAAAAATGTGGTCTAAATAAAATCAGCCCAATTTAGCTTGGCCCAATAGACCTAGCGAACGGTGCTAGACTCGCAAAAAGTGGCCCCAAAACAACTTATCCTTTTTAACCCAATATTATGTTTTTTCCTTTAAAATCCCTATCCCTTGTATTCATAAATGAACATAGTTGTCTAGCTTTGAAGAGTTTTACACTCCTCACTTTCTTTCATATTCATTCTCATTTAAATACCTAGTGCTCCTTACATACTGTACTATACTCTCCCCTTATGCATCTTACATTTCATTTTCTTCCCCTTCCTTCAAAGAAGGCCCAAACGTGCGGGGCTTCGGTGAGGAAGAAATGCGAGAGTAAAGGGAGTGTGAGTTTCAAACCCATTGCTATCGATATGTGAATTTTTTAGCGAAATTTTCTGTGAATTTTGTTGTGAATTTTCCCATGGAATCTAAACACTTTCATGCGAATTTAAAATCGTAGATTCTTACAAATTTTCCTGCGAATTTTCTACGATTTCTTTTGCAAATTTTTCTATAGATTTTTCTGCGAATTTTCCAACGAATTTTCATGCGAATTTTTCTACAAATTCTCCTACAGATTTTCTTGCGAATTTTTCTACGAAATATATTGACAGATAAATATCTTGCCAATTTATAATTTGCAAGAAAGAGTTATCCACCAACAATTTCCCTGTGAATTTAAAATCGTAAGAAATTTTACAGGAAACATCACTACAAGAATTTTTTGATTTTGCTACTAATTTTAACTACCATTTAAATTAGTAGCTAAATCCTAGCTAATTAACTATTAATTAACTAGAAAATTATTTTTTCTAGCTAAATTGAAGTTATATTCATTTATACTTCTTATTGCTATAAATTAGCTAGGAAATAACTACAAATTTTAAAAAATTTACTATAAATTAACTAAGATTATTTTCCTAACTAATTTGCTACTTATTTCATGCTATCATTCAATATTGTAGTAATTTTGTAGCTAATTATTTTTACTAGAAATTAGCTACAAATTAACTATTAATTTTAAAATTAGCCACAAAATTATTTTGTAGCAAATTTTAAAATTTCTAGTAGTGCATGTTTCCTGCGAAATTTTGAACAAAATTCGTAGAAAAATAACACATTTATAATAGTGGTATCCATGTCCATATCAAATTCCTTTAAAAAATCTATTAGATTATTTAAATTAGATCACTTAATATTATAATCACTTTTAATAAATAATTGATTTAATTATATTTATAATACTTTATTTTATAATACTTAAATTGTATCACTTCGTAGTCTTATGCTTTATTTTATTCTGAGCAACTAAAAGGTTTTACATTAAAACATCCCTCTTCAAGCAACTCTTTCATATCATGGGATTATACATACTTTAATGTAGCATGCATCGTTTCACACGAAAGAAAATTTTAAAAACAATATAACAATACATATCAATTAATAATAATCAATTAAACAAAATATATACATGTGTTATAAATTAAAATTATATCACAATTATAATCAGTAAACTTACCTTTTCATCCAGCTAGAAGATTAATCATTTCAACACTAATAGTTTGATTATGATTCTTAAAATTAACAACTCTATAAAAACGATTTGTATATATAGACTTTAATCTTCGAATCTATTCTTCTTGGAGTAATGTCTTTAAGTTATGTAAATCTTTCTTTTATTATCTTTGCGAGAAATTGTTAAATTAATAAAAAAATAAAGCCAAATGATGATTTACACTATAGAGGGACAAAGTTCATCAATTTAAAAGTGTTTTACTATTAAATAACTATTATTGTGAGAAATATGAGAACACCATCACTAAAATCTAATACGGCAGGGGAGCTATTGAATGAGATACGTTACTGTTTTTTAATTAATGGAAAAAATTACCAAACTTAATTAGTGGAAAAAATTACTGCAACTTAATGGGATACATTCCAGTTATTCTTGAATAATTTTTTTTAACTACTATGAATTAGAGTTACTCAACAACCCCGACTTTGAGCTGCAAAAAATTAATGCAGCAATTTAACGTAGCAATTACAGTTTTTTTTTTTTTTTCAAATGAATGGGATACGTTCGTATCCCATTATTTCTAAATAATCTATTTTTAGTTATTATGTGAATTAGAATTACCAAAACTATTCCGATTTTAATTAATGGGATATTTTTAATTAACGAAAAAATTACTGCAAATTAATCGAATATGTTCTAGTTACTTCTTAATAGTCATTTTTTTAACTATTATGAATTAGAGTTATCAAACTATCCTGTTTTTAATTAATGAGATACGTTTATTTTTTTAATTAATAGAAAAATTATTGCAACATAATTAATGAGAAAATTACTGTATATTATAGTAAATATTTTTAACTGTTTTGAATTAGTTACCAAACTACCCCAGTTTTGAGTAGGAAAAAATTAATGCAATATTTTTTTAATTAGTATTATATGAATTAGAATTACTAAACTACCCCGTTTTTATTTAATGGGATACGTTTTCGATTTTTTAATTAATGAGAAAAAAATATTGCAAATTATTGGGTTGGAAAAAATTAATTCATCATTTCTAAATATGGTTTAACTGCAAGAATCTTTTGATTTTGCTACTAATTTTAGCTACCATTTAAATTAGTAACCAAATCCTAGCTAATTAACTATTAATTAACTAGAGAATTATTTTTTCTAACTAGATTGAAGTTATATTCATTTATAATTCTTATTACTACAAATTAGCTAAGAGATAACTATAAATTTTAAAAAATTTACTACAAATTTATAACTAAGATTATTTTTCTAGTTAATTTGCTACTTATTTCATGCTACCATTCAATATTATAGTAATTTTGTAGCTAATTATTTTTACTAAAAATTAGTTACAAAATAACTATTAATTTTAAAATTAGCCACAAAATTATTTTGTAGTAAATTTTAAATTTTCTAATAGTTTTTTACTATTATGAATTAGAGTTATCAAACTACTCGCGTTTTGAGCTGGAAAAAATGAATGCAACGGCTATTTTTTTAATTATTATTATATGAATTAGAGTTACCAAGCTATTCCATTTTTAATTAATGAGTTACGTTTCCGATTTTTTAATTAATGAGAAAAAGTACTCAACATGAAAAAATATTACTGCAAATTAATGGGATGCATGCCAATTATTTCTTAATAATAATTTTTTAACTTGAATTAGAGTTACAAACTATGTTAATATTAACCATGAGTGCATAGATAAATTGATTAGAAATTGTTGATAGTGATAGGGAGTTGAGTTTGGATATGAAACTCTGATAAATAATTAAATATATATGATAAGATTATTATTATCCATGGTGGAGTGGAACAATTGTGTTAAATAATTTTTTAATTATAATTCAAGGGTAATAATTAAAAATTTTCATGGTAAAAATTTCTATTTAAAATGCAGTTTCTGTATCTTTCTCTCTTTTTTATATATATATATATATATTTTTTTTTTTTTGGAATGTCTCTACATATAGCATCTCTATACATAGAAGGTTTATAAGTTATTTCTTGAATTATATATTATTAAATTTTGGAATTTGAGATTAAAACAGGAAAATGAAAAGTAAAAGCAAAAAATTTTTACCGCTATTTTAGAAAATATATTTTTTATTTTGTTATAGTTTTCTTCATTAAAAAAACACTTTATAAAAATCTTCTTTTCATTTGACATAATTTTTAAAAAGTCAAAATAAATTAGGCCAAACATTTACTTTTTTCTCGAAAATGTTTTGATGTTTCGTAATTAAGAAAATTTAATTTTAAATTTCATACATAAGTTAGGTCACTCTTAACTTTTTTTGGTTAAGTTAATGACTACACAATACTTAATTATTTTAACTATTTGTTAAGTGCCCACTTTGAATTATTTGTACTGCAGTTATCGTTAACCGCTAACCCAACCTTGTGTTTTCTTGGTACTTGAATTATTTGAACTGTTAAAGAGAATAAATATCTTTATATATTAAAGATAGTATTTCATATTTTTTAATATTTTTAAATTTCTCATTAATTACGAAAGAATTAATAATATTAATAATTTATGAATTAAATAATAATTATTCATCCAAAATATATCCTAGTGATAAATAGAATGATATGATACCTTACATTTACAGTAATAAACGGAACCAATAATTAATATTTACATTTTAATAATAATTCAAATTGATAATTAAGAATATCATGATATTCTCAAAGTATAGACGGAAAATCATAAAACTAAGACGAATTTACAATATTTACTTTGTTTAAATTTACTTAGTCTTATTGAATATAATATATTTATCTCTATTTTTATAAAAGATTGTTGTCTTATTTGAACATTAAAATTGATACTTATTATCTAATACCTTTAAATATTAAGGATTCTCAATTAAATGTTACTTAAAATTCTCATAAATTTGTTTTAGTCTTTGACATATCATACTTAATTTAATTAATGAATAAAATACTTTAATTTCTTTTCACAATAAACTGCTCCTCTTATTTAGATTTTTGGTGTAAAACACTAATATCATTAACATGAGATAATCATGCTCAAGTTCACTAGAATTATTGTAATTAATAAAGTTATTCTTTCAAAATATTTAATTCAAAATTTAAACTCAAAATTATTAATTAAATTAAAATAATTATATTAATTAATCTACACAATGTTATCTCTCTTCTTATTTTATATATATATATATTCTCAAGTGCACTAATTAACATCCCATTAGGTTTATCTACTAAAAAAAATATGTTTAATTATGTATATAAATGTAGTTAATTTTACTTTACAGGTTTAACAATTGTGTATAATTTTTATTGATGTGATTAACGTTAACTTTTTATATAATAAAATTAACCATTATTTTACATTTTAACAACTTCATGATATTATTAACCATTTACCAGATATATTTATTTATCATTAAATATTTCAATAATTTCGTGACACAATTAATTATATTGTAAATAATTATATACAACTACATTTATTTATAATTAACTATATGTGAGACAAGATTAATTATATTTATGTCTACACGTATGATAGTAAATAATCTCATGACATTATTATTTATTATTTATAAGATAAAGTTAACCATTATAATACATTAAAATAATTCTATGACACTATTAAGAAAATATTGTATTAATTATTGTATACAGACATGTTGATTTATTCTTAATCATTTTTAAAATAAAATTAATCATATTTATACATATAATTAACTATGTTAGGTGAATGTGTGAGGTGAACAAATTCCAAATTTAGGTTACTCTTTTTTCTATGTTTAAACATAATCATTAAAAAAATAAGTAGTCATGTACAGAGCACTCATTTTTGGAAACAAATCATCAGTTTTCAAATACTTCCAAATCTATTTGTAATGGAGTCACGTTTTACTTGTTTCTTCGTAGTATCTATAAAACCAAAATTGGTGTTTGCTCATTTCTTCTATTCTGTAATTCAACACAATAGAATGGTACAAGCACGTGGATTCTTCTCACTCTCAGACCCCGAGTTCTTCCTCCATCTCTCACTATCATTGATTGGCTCCTCAGAGAACACTGAACTTGGGGTAAGTGACAATGGTGCTGCTACAGTAGAGGATGATTTTGTCTTTGATATAGATCCTAGCTTCCTAGTGGATAGCCGAAAACTTATAATAGGCGAAACGATTAGAGAAGGGTCACATTCCATTCTCTACAAAGGATGGTGAGTATTCCAATTGCAACTGTAAGATATATAAGTGTGTTTGTGCTACATATGTTTGTGCCCTTTGCAGGTTGTTTGGCTTGATTTCTTTGATTTACATATGTTTTCCTACCTGTAAATAAAGTGTTGTGCATTAATCCATGATCAACAATATTTCAGTTCCTTGGAAATATATTTCCAGTAGAATTAGCCTATAGTTATTTTTAATGGTAATATAGTATATATCGAGTTCATACATTGAGATCTTAAACACTTTATATAGCTTTTATGATAAATTATTGTGAATTTTGACCGGCTAAAGTTGTCATATTGTGGATTTTGACTGGCTAAAGAAAATGAAATTTAATTTAATATTTAAGTTAAAAAATTATTTCACCAAATATACTAGTTTTTTGGATTAGACTTTTATTTTAGTTAAATCCTAACCATTGATGTTTTAATTGAGAATTGAGTTATACAAAAGACTATTTATAAATTAAATTAAAATCCAATACCAAATATTGATAGACAAGTGAGTGAAGCTGGGTTTAAAACAAGTTTAGTGGATTTACCACACAATTTTATTTTTATTATTGTTGTTATAATAACATGTATCTTTGTTCTAAATTGACCTTTATGAAAGTGTGTCTGGAATACAACTCCTCTATGGTGAAAGTGTATCTCATTTGAGATATGATTCTATCCTATTAATTTACAATAATGAATGTATCTGAATATGATATTAGAAATAATGAAATTAAAGTGCATTCAACCTTTCATGTTAATATAACAATAACCTTTTGTCCTCCTTAAAAAAAATAATATAACAATATTACATCATCAAAGAAAAATACATCACATTGAAATTTAAAAAGAATGTAAACTTTTATATATATATATATATATATATATATCGAATACTTATAAATTTTTATTATTTATTTTTTTCTATTGTATCATATTACTTATTTTTCTCACTAGAGGTTGATTAAACCTTAATGTTCATAACTTTTTCCCTTTAAAAATTTTGTACATAAATAGTGTGTACTAATTGTTTTCATTTTTTTTTTCTAATATTGTCTTTTTTTTTAAATCCCTTTTATATACCTATTCAATGATGATAAATTTTTTTTTGCAAGAATTAATATTTTCTATAATATTATATTATTTTTATTACTTTAAATAACTTAACTAAATAAATTTTTTTCTTCAACCCAACAACCCTACAAAGTTAATGGATCCTACAATTTAATTTTAAAAAGCATTTCATATAGAGGTGAGTTCCAAGCATTTAAGAATAACAATTGCTTGGTAGAGCAATCCATTACTTCTTTAGATTTTCAAATGGTGTATAAGTTACTATATGAGCTGTTAATTTGAAATAAAGTGAGAAAGTAATTGGAGTTGCACTTACAGTGAATTCTGCTAATAAAATTTAATAAAATAATATTAAAAATATTAGTTGTAATTCAATAAAATATTCAAACTAAATAATTCGGCAAAGAGTGAAGGAAAAACTGTTGGTTTCTTTCTGCTCTTTTTCTACATGCACAGTGAGTGTGTTGAGAGTGAAGGGATTAAGCACGCGCGTGTAATAGCAAGGATGCCAACAAGCTTCATCAAGGGATCGAGGCTTTGGCGACTGAACACAGATGTACACGTTTTGAAGGATTTGCAACTAGTTATTTTTAAGCATCTGAAATACTCGTGTAACAAGAGACCCCTTCAAAATTTCATAGACATTCTTCTATATCTTTCGTGCCTTTGCTTTTAGACTTTCTAATTTTTTGTTATTTATTTAGTTTTCCATAATGAGCTTTTCAATTAGGATCTAAATTCTTACTATTAGTACTATACTATCCTATTGTACAGGGACTAAACTGAGTATAAATCCATTAACTTGACCATTCTTCTTTGGCTTGGAATATGTTTAATATGTAAATTAAAATTCAGTAAGTTAGCAATAAATTTTATATCAAATGCGTTGTAAGAATAAGATGAGATGGATGTTTAACATCCATGCTTTGTGAGGAAAAATTCTGACAAAAATTTGCTCCTACGTGGATAATCTGATTTTAAATACAAGTGAAGGCATTCATTAGCTACTGTGAATTTGCATGTACGTTGATGATAATAGAGTGATCTGATTGATTTATACACAATTAATTTACTTGCTCAAAATAAAAAAGCAATGTATTAATTTATATGTAAAATAGCTAGATTTAGTGCTAGTGAGTGATGAGTTGTGCATGTTATGTGCATCACCTTTCCTAGTTAGGAGAGATAGCTCATGATTACTATTAGATTATGTTAGACAATGCCAGCAATGTAGAGATGTGAAATATTTAGATCTATATGATTGAATCAGGTAAAAAGTTTATATCTAATGAAAATATTTTTAGCATCCCCTCATGGGATATCTATGAATTTGTATATGTTGCACACTCATACAGGAACTTTCTAACATCATCTAGACTTGCCTTTTCTTCCAGTATCCTCACATGGGTATTGTTGCAGTATGTCTATTTTATTATTTCTGATCAATAACTATGTTATACGTATAATTTACAAGCATATGCATAAAAAAATCCATAGTGGCAATGGATATTTAAATAAGGAATATCCTATTAACACTCCATTCTATGTACACGAGTTCCTGACCTTTAATCTAAAAGGAAATGATGTTGAGAGAATATAATCATTCTTTCCTTTCCTATTTTAAAATTCAATAAATAAGAAACCTGAGAGCAAAATCCTTTTAGTATTATGGATAAATTGTCTTTGTAATTATATCTAGCAAAATAATATTTGAAAGACATGAATCCTCAGTTTAGTAATTTTTTTTATGTTTCCTAATATTTTGAACAGAAGGAACTTTGGAAACGTTATAAGAATAGCTAGATAGAGGCTGTTGAGTTAAGATGTATTAAAAATAAGTTGCAATAAGAATTATTGAAGGATAAAGGCAAATCAAAACTAATAACTCTTAAACATGTGCACATAATCTTAAGTGTAACAAAGGAGAGTAAGGGAAAATTTTAGAATACTGTGCTTCAGCTTATGTTAGTATATAGTAGATGGTCTAGCTCTATAGTAGATGATCTAGCTCTATAGAGGGACAGGTAATTAATCATTATGTTATTTGCACATAGTATTTTTATGTCAGTGATTTTCTTTTGCTTGATACTGCAGGAACAAGAAACCTTCTATTTTTTCTATTTTATTGCAACTGATAAGCGACATAGCAGAACTTTAAGTGCTTGACTTTCTATTATTTTTCAATCCAAATTTATGTTGTGGCCAACTAATTTGTGGCAAAATGTATGCAAAATTGTTTAAGCCAGCAAATTATTAAAACAAAATGCTATTGTGCTAACCAAATTGACTGATAAAACTATACAAGTGTAAGTGTCTTTTATCATTTACTTGAACATGTTTTAGTTACATTATAAAATTTAAGTGTACAACAAGCATAATTAACTTGAAGTCATATTTGTTTTATCAAATACAAAGTATTTTAATTAGTTTTTGATTGTTTCTGGTGGTTTAGGTACGAATTCAATCCTGTATCCGTGAAAGTTATTCATCCAATGCAAACATCGGATGCTACTTCTGAATGCAAGGCAAAATTTCAGCGGGAGGTGAACTTGATATCTAGGATTAAACATAAAAATATTATAAAGGTATTTATCAATATCTTTTCAATTCTTCCTTCATAATTTGTTTTCTACTTCACAAAATTTGCTTCCCCTTGGTCTGATTATTCTTTTAATGTTTTTACAACAAATTTACCTAGGAATTAGATAGTTAACTAATTATTAATCATCACAACCTATTGCTAATTTACCTAGGAATTAGGTAGTTAACAAATTTATTACCTGTTATTCAACTTACCACAAAAGTATCTCCTTCCTATATTTTAGTTTAAGTGTTTCAAGTATGAAATTCTTTACCTTGATGTGTTTCTCATTAAAACACCTTATTTTTCTCAATAATGGTTAGTCATAATGGTAGTAGATGTTGACCCTTAACGAATTCTAAACATTTTTTTTTTTGCTTAACTCTGTGGTTGGCTAGTGAGATATATTTCAGCAACAGGTATCATGTAATTTAAACTCTTTTTGCAGTTTATTGGCGCCTCTGTGGAACCATCAATGATGATAATTACAGAACTTGTGGAAGGTTTTTCACTTCAGAAATACCTAGAGAGCATTTATCCAAGTACTCTAAGTTTAGAGCAATCCATAAGTTTTGCTTTGGATATTTCTCAAGGTATGGAATATTTGCATGCAAATGGCATTATTCACCGCGATCTGAAGCCTGGTAATCCTCTTGTCTTATTTTTAAGAATTATCCACACAGTCTGCACACTTGAATTTTTTTTTTTAAAACTTTGTTGTATATTTTGTCTACTGTGAAATTAAATGTCTTTTTTTTACTACTGGTTTTATTGAAGTACAGATTATCTAATGTAGGTATGAACTAACTAAGGGTATCTACTAAATTGAGTATTTGTATTTCTTTTCCTTTGCAATAACCATTTCATTCACAATCAAAACTTGTTAATATTCATTTACATGGACACTTAGTGCAACACCATTTGAACTTCATATATTTTTCTAAATACAGCAAATGCAGTCATTTTCACTTACGAGTTATCCATGATTTTATGTCTCTTTAAGGTAACCTGCTTCTTCCCAATGACAACATGCAAATTTTACTTGCAAATTTTGAGATAGCTAGAGAGGAGATATCTGGTGAGATGACTTCTGAGACTGGTACATATCGATATATGGCTCCGGAGGTACATGTAGGGCTATATTTGTCTCTTCATTTTTTATATTTCTTTTGGTTTGCATTTGCATGAAGAATATCCTCCGAAAATAGTCGGAGAGAAATTTCTTTTAAAGTGTAAAGATTACTAAGTTTTGTCTTTCCTAACATAGTTTTTTTTTTTTTTTAATATATGGCTAGAAATATATTTGTCTCTTCATATGTATCTAGCACGATTGTTCTTGTCCAGTTGTTAAAATCTTCCTCATATGTTCTGTATGTCTTATTCGTTCTTTATTTGCACCAGTTATTCAGCAAAGATCCACTTCCAAAAGGAACAAAGAAATGCTATGACCACAAGGCAGACGTCTACAGCTTTGCAATGGTTCTATGGGCATTAATAAAAAATCGAACTCCATTTAAAGGAAGGAGTGAGTTGATGGCAGCATATGCTACTGCACGAGTAAGTCATACATGTTGCACTCTTGGTTCTAATTTTTATGAAGAGTGTCAATTTTCTTTTCTTCCTTGCTTCTTTCTTTCCATTTTTAATATAGATTGCTCTGATAAGTTTAATTAATTATTTCTTTTTCAGGTAATTTTTTATTTTATCCCTTCAAGATGAGGTTTTTACCACATTCTTTTAGAATTGTACATTGACTAATTTGCTAATTCTACTTTTGGCATAAATTATTTTTTTCTCTTATATCACTTGTACCTATATTTTACTTTTCAATATAATTTTTATTATAGATGTTATCGTATGGGAAAACATCTATTTTCACATAGGTCATATCAATTAGTTTTCTATTTGTTATGTTCACCAAATTAGACCTTCAACGACAATGAATGTCATTAATTTGTTCTTCAAAAACAAAATTGTTATCCTTTTAAGGATCGATTGTATAAAAAAAATAATATTAAATAATGAATATAATGTTAAACAAATATAGAAATTTAGCATGGTACATCCTAAGAACCTTAATTATTCAGATTTAGATTTTAGTTTTCTGAACATATCAATGTCAAGAGATTCTAAACATCACTTTTTGCAACACTGGTGGTTTTAGTGGAAAGAAATTTAACAAAGCTTTGTAGTTTGTGTGGTTTGCTACTATTTACTAATTGTGATTATATAAAAATGATATTGTTTTTAGAAATGACATAACTAACTGTGGATATGTGTTTGAATTAAGTTTTTGTCTTGGCCATAGATGTTAAAGTTAAAGATTTTTTTTATTCCTTTTATGAGTTTGAATTGTTAGTAATATCAGCACAATATGTCTTGTATTAAGCTAAGTGGTGACCGATTCTTTTTTTTACTGTAAATGGGTTTGGTTACCCCTTGTACCGTTTATATATTATGTTTTTCTTTCGGCTGATAAAAAAAACACCAAATATATCAATGCCATATTTGACAATTACAAAATATTGGAGAGTAACACTTATTATTTCAAAGACTTTGGTATATATGTTGTTATATAACCTACAATCTTGTTGATGCTTGCAGAACATGAGGCCTTGTGTGGAAGAGTTTCCAAAAGATCTACTTCCCCTTTTGCAGTCATGTTGGGAAGAAGACTCAAAGCTCCGACCAGAATTCTCAGAGATCACTCAAATCCTTGCAAGACTTCTTCAGAACTGCCGCTCAATAGGGACAACACCTAAGGAAGAAGAGTGTTCAACTACAAGTGTGCAGGCACCTATCACTGATTTTGTTGAAGACAACTCCAAACAAGTACAAGAGACTCAGAATCAGAATACCAATGTCTGCACAATGGAACAATCTCAGAGCATAGCACAGACCCCTAGTCCAGTCTTACCCCAAAGCAAGCCTAAAATGACTCTTGGGAAGTGCAAGTGTTTATGGTTATATTTGCGCAAATGCTTTGGCATTTCTTGACATGCCTGCATCAAGCAAGGTGATTGGTGAGTTGCATACATGTTTCTATCTAGGCTTTAGTAATGCTAGAATTCAATTAATGCATACATGGTGAGTCGGTGAGTTGCATACATGTTTCTACAGGTTGGATTGCCGAAATTAATGCTCAGGATTTTGGACCCTTTTTGTTTGCTGTTGTGTATAATTATACTAGAATTCAATTACATGATGGCTATCTTCGTGGACATTGTAATGATCTTACTAGGTACATAATCGAGCTATGTACTTACTACTTAAGGCCCGTTTTGCGGTGATTATGAGTTGGCAGATAACTAAATTCTTAGATTGGACAAAAAAAAAAATGTAATAATTTTATATTAATTCAGACCAACTTATATACATCCATTTTTTTTATAATATTCCAGTTAAAAACATACAAATGTTAATGTGTCTTTCCATGGGTGTTTATAACTATGAATGTAAAAGGTATAATTGGTGATTTGATGAAAAAGAAAATATAAAATCTTGTATAGAATATTATTTCCAGCATTTTGGGATATGATTGATTAATTAATAATTTAAAATTGAACATTGGTTAATTTGAACTATATAATCTCATTTGCAGTATTTTTAGTAATGAAAAATAGATTTTTTTTTGCAATATATAAAATAAACTTTGTAGTTGAATATAAATATTTTTTCCCTCCTCACATGGATAAAAGTAGATAAATAAAAATTAATTCTAAATCTTACATGTTGAGAAAAAGTAAAATATATCAAGAAGAAAATGTTTCTATTTGAACACCAACGGAACTAAAGTAATAATAAATCTCGTCAATAAAATAGGTTCTATAAAGAGTTTATCTATTTCAAATCTCCAATAAAAGTAAAAAAAAAAAATCCTTTTATAATTTTTTATCAATTGGATTAGGGGATGATATCATCCAATTCGAATTGTTAACAAAATGCATAGTTAGAAGGACCCTATTAAACATATAAAAATAGTATATTACTTAGACTATAAAAATTTGTGTTTAAAATATAAAAACAAATCTTTTGTATTTTGAGTGTAAGTTTTTGCTAGTAAAAAAATATATTTGTGCATGTGGTTCCTTTTGAAATGTATCAACAAGCTTGACTCTTTCTTTGAGTTGTTTTATGCTATAAATAATTCTAACAGTTAAGAAATTAATAGGTCATGTGGATTCATATCTTTTACAACCAACATAGTCCTTTGTTTTTGGGAAAAGCTACCTTTACACCTGTCCCAATGATTTATCAGAAATTTGTTAATCAAAATTGACTTATAGGTTAATTAATAATAAGATAATAGAACCAAGATATGTGATTGAGGTCCTATTGTAAAATACATATGATTAAGTTCTTGGATTTCCAAAATAGTTTAAAGTGTTTTGAACCATTGTTATTTGAGTCAGACCTATTCTACAAATGTCAAGGCATTTCGTATTGTTTGTTGACACAAAGTCAAGGAAAACCTATGGATATCCTTCCATTGGACCTTTGACATATCATAGTTCTAGATCAAATTTCTTTAGAAAAAAATCTCTTGCCTCATGGTAGTCTGTTCCAATTCCTTTACGAAACTTTCGTTATTGGGCTAGTCATAAACTTTACATATTTCTAGTGATTCACTTGGCATTTTCAAATGATATAGGTCTTGGATAAGAATCTATAAAGCACTAAAATGCCCTTGTTGATGATGCTTTACTCCAACAATATCTAGGGTTCCTCGAATAATTTGATATTTCACACCATGTAAATCTTTAACCCTTCCTCCTCTTATTAAGACTACAAAAGTTCTTGTAAATATGGCCAATATGGAGTATATAAGAAGTAATTTTAAATGCAGAAGTTAACTTAGGTAACTTTACATAAGTTGGAGTTTGAGTTTTTGAGTGTAATAGTGGAAAAGTTGACAGATAAATCACTGTTATTTCCTTTCTACATAACTGTACACAAGATTTTCACTTCATATAACTTCTTATTCAATTTTTTTGAAATCATTGGATCTATTTTCAAGTTCGATTTAGGAATCCCTCTCCCTTCTTTTATTTCATTTTGAAAAGTAATTGAGACCAATTCAATCATGTTTTCATGTTTCAATTGAACACTTTCAATTTTTTTATTATTCTCTAAAAATAAAAATTTTCTTTCTTTTTACCAAACAAATATGGATCCAATCACAATCTTATAATAAGAACAAGAATTAACCTATAAGCATAAAGGGGTTGAGTCTAATTGGTTTTAATCTTTTGGACAACACACTTCATATATTTGATAAACCTCTAACCCAACTTACACTCTCATAATCAGCCCATGCTACAAACTTTAACATGAGTTTTTTGGATTTCAAATGAAAATTTCAAAACAAAATGTGTTGGCTAAAATGAAGTTGAAATGATTTTTAATTAAATTTCAACACACTTTTGCATTCATTTAAAAAAATGTGAATTTCATTTTTAGTTTTAAAAAAATACCCTTACTACATTTGATAGTAGTTTTTCTTGGTGTTGTTATCACTACTATTGACACTGTTTGTTACAACTACTATAATTGTCAATACTATAATCATAATCATTGCTGTCATTACTATTATTATTGTTGTCATCGTGACTACTATTCTTGTTGTTGCCTCTACCACACAAACACACTTTTAAACTAATTTTAATAAGATAAAATTATTTCAAACCAAAATTTATTTTGAAACTAAAAATAAGAAAAAAATGAAACTTTTAAAAATTAAAAACTGGTTATAATTTTTAAAATTTTGAAATTTACAACTAAAAAATCGCCCCAAAATCGCCCTAATATTCTTGTTTTATGTATATTTTGCAATCTAAATACATTTAGATGCTTTGTATATATTGTCAAAAAGTTGTTGGTATTTCATCCTTGCAAGGCATACTTGATATATTTTATAAAGCTTATGTGTTTGTGTTTTAATTGACTTGTTCTTTGTGTTTTAATATTTGTATGTAATAAATCTTCTTGTATACGTACCTAATATATTAAGGTCATCAAAACGAATTAACTTCATTAGGTCAACTTGTTTAGATGAATACCTAATTCATGACCTGTATACTAAGTTTTTTTTTTTTTATCACTTCATTTAAGCTTTGAGTTAGACGAAACTAACTCATTTAACTAGTTTATTTTATTGGGTAGAATTAATTTTTATGCACTCAATTGATATATAATTGATTTCTTGATATTTTACTATTAAACTTTGGGGAAAATTCTAGGAACTTGGTCAAGGAAAATATCAAAAAAGCACGAATTCACCTCACGAACTCGGCATACAAAACTAACCACTTTTAATTTTCGTCATTTTTTAAATTTAATATTTTTCCAATAATATATAAATACGTGAATTTCGCATTGTTGGCGTGCAGAATAGTTTTAACGATATAGCATTACTGCATGGTTAATCATGTTTCTATTTCTCTATGAATTAAATATATAATGATTCACTACGTACACGAATTATCATTGCCACCATATTTGATTTTTTTTTTAAATTTACAATTTGAAAATAATTCATGAGAAAATGTAGCACCTAAATTTTCTATTATTGATTATTGTTTGTAAATATATATTTTAGTATTTATTATTATTAATAAAGTGTTAGAATGTTTTATATCTATCACTAGTTTAACATAAAATTTATTTGGAAAATATATTTGTGAGTTTAAAAATGAGTTTTTAATTAAATAAAATAGAGAAAATAGTTTTGGATTTGTGTGTCTTGACCCGTTATAATTTGAACTTTTCCTCGAAACAGAGGGTGAGAAAGAAGAACATGTAGCACTAGAGAATCAACAAGGAGAATCTTGAAGATAATTTTTCTGCTGAAATTTTCATATTAGGTATGTGGGAAGTGAGATTGTCTCTACTTTTGGATTTTCTTTATATGAGACGAATAGTGGGGTTGTCTCGAGGACTCTTGTTTATATATGTTTTTGAATGGTTTTTTGTGGTATTTAAATGGAGATTAAACTCATGGATTGGTGTGTGTCATTCTTGTGAATTTCATGTGAAATTGTGTGTTAATTGTTGCTATTAATTGATGATTTTTGTGATTATTCTTGGTTTGAGAGTTTTGGGGTTCAATTTAGCTTTTTTTTTTATTGGGAGGTAATTGGAGGCAATTAAGTGATGATTTGTGTATGTTTCTATGTGATAAACTCATGTGTGCAAGAAAACTTAGATTGATTAAGTTTTTTCGTTCAATTTGTAAGATTTGGGTTGAGTTTTCTATAGAATCATGAAATCGTGAATTGTTGGTCATCGTTGTTCGTTGGGTGAGGGATGACTCTGACTAGGTGAGAACACAATGAAGAAAAGATGGTCTTCTTTGTTGGGCCTATTCGTTGGACAAGTGTGACTCTTGCCAAGCAAATAAGAGCCTTGGAAACATGGTGGCTTCCCTCACCAATTGAACAATTAGGTTTGCTAAGCGAGAGTGTCAAGACCTGAGAGTAGAAGCTCTTTATGGTCTCACTTGTTGAGCAAGGACTAGTCTCGCTAAGTGAGGGAGAAGAGGCTAGAGAGTGTAAACTTTCTATAGCTTAGTTCACTAGGGAGAAGGTTATCTCATTGAGCTAGGTAATGAGAGCTAGAGAGCAATAACTCTTTGTAGCTCATTTTCGTTAAGCAGGGATAGTGTCTCGTTGAGGGAAAGGTGAGTCCAAGACCTTAGGGTCCTAACTCACTGAACGAGAAGTTACCTCATTGAGAGGTGATGTACAATAGAGTTAGGATTCTTTGCTGGGTGTGTTCATTGGGCAAGTGAGGGCAACAAAGAGTAGCAAAATTCTCTATGTCTCCTATTGCTAGGAAATAGTGCGTGCAAAGCTCCCTATAACTTTGGTTCACTGAGTGAGAGAATACACTCACCAAGCGAGAGTTGGACTTAGTGACTAGAATCCGCTTAGAGTAAACTTGAGTTATGTGTTCCCCTATGAGTTGTGTTCTTATATCCACGCCTTTATGTATTGTTGTGTATAGACTTTGAGTAAGATTTGTTGTTATTGCATTAAACGAGATGAATATAAGAATATAGATATGAGAAGAGTAAGGATGAGTAGTTATCAGATGAGCTTTCTAGGCCAAGAGTTGGCAGGAAAGGAAATCAGATAACCCTTGTTAGGTGAGCGACCTAGGCCTATGAATGGGCGAGGATGATGCTTATTGTGTGGGTTATGAGATGAGGTAACTAGCTTGTGGCGGGTGAGAATGATCCTTATTGGTCTAGTTTAAAGAGAAATGAATGAGAAATGAATCGTTGGTGAAATTCATCATATAATGTAACTAGTGTGAGAGAAAGTAAACATGAGCCAAACAATAAGTCATTATACCTACAGAGGGGTACTGAGTACAAATGTGTGAAGCCTTTATGCTACTATCTTTTTATGTTGCTTTAGATTTGAGTTTTGTCAGCTATGATAGGATTGTGCCATCAAGGTTATGTGTTGTTTGGATTATATTATGTTTATATTTTTAATACTTGAGTAATTTGGATTGATATTTAAAGTGCCAATAAATTTTTATGTTGAGTAGCTTTTATATTGAGATTTCAGTTGATGACGTCTTAAACTTGTAAATCTTTTATCCTTGAGTTTGAGATTTACATGAAAAGTTTCATTTATTACCAATGAGACAAATGATTCTATTTTATTTCCTTTTATTGATTAAGCTAAATATTAGGAAATAGATTGAAGGATAAATGGTGTCTCAACCAATCTCTTTAGAAACGAAAATCTATTGTCCGACTCTCCTTGTCACGTCCCTTATTTAGCTAATGAAAATTTGCCACCTAACTTAATGAGGTCCACATCACCTAATATAATAACAAATATAAAATTTAAAATATTAATATTTTGAATATTTTATAAATACCATTATAATATAATTAACTATTTATATAATTATATAAAATAATAATAAGTATTTTGCAATATTTTATTATAGTTGGGTATATATAATAGGTGCCATTAGTTTCGTTTTAGTTTTTGAAATTTTACATAGGAAACAATAGTAATTTTACATAATATAATTATATAGAATTGAAAATATTAATCATAATATATAGAATTGAAAATATTAAAATTAAATAATGTAACAAATATAAATGAATTGTTATATATAGAACCATCACTCTCTAATTATATTAATTAAGGGAGCAAAATTAGTCATAAAATAAGTTGCTTGTTATTGAAAAACTAGTCTCTAGTTAAATTCGAGTAGAGCCGGTATATCAATGTCTAATTATATTCTAATCAGAGACCAAGAAATTAGGTTATTATTGACTAAAAAATGGTGTCTTATTAAATTTCAAGTAGAGACTAAACAATCATTTTCAAGATATATTAAAATTAGATACTAAAAATTCAATCTCTATAATGCTTTGTTGGAAACTAAAGAATCTGTCTATAATTGTATTTTAAGTAAACACCAAAGTATTGGTATCTAAAAAAAATAGTCTCTAATGATATTTCAATCAGAGTACAAAATAGTCTCTAACTTATGAAATTCTTGAATATTTAATAAATTTAATAAATTTTTATTATATAAGAGTTTATGTTATAAGCATTTAAAATTTAATAAGTTATATATATATATATATATATATGTTGATAAGAATTTATGTAATTTTAAAATATTTACATAGATGGTTATATAAGCACTTAAAAGATATTATTTTATTTTAAATATTTTAAAAATGAAATCATGATTAAAAATAAATTATTTTAAAAATTAACTGAATTATTAATATATTAACATTATTTATATCACAAAATTACTGCTCATCATTTATCTAATTTTAGTTTCTTTTTAAATTAAGCATCAAAACATTTAAAAAAATGTGACACATGCACAAAAATTCATCATATATCTAACAATAATTTTAAAAATTAAAATATTTAATAATAAAAATATGATTAAAAATAAATTAAGATGTTAAAATTAAATTACATATGTCTTAAAATCAAGATGTAAGTTTTTAAAAAAAACTTATCATTTGCATGTATAAATAAGTATTAGTATAAAAAAAAGTAAATAAAAAATTCAACCACTACATACTATTAGAACACAAGTCTATGCATCCAAAATAACCCAAAAGCTTTGATGATAACAAACATTATGATTAAATGATGATATCTTATATTTAACCATTATTCTCTAGTTTTCAGAGGAACGAGTTATTAGACTTAATGTTGGTACACATCCATTAAAAGAGAAACTTATTCAATATAAAATTTTATCATATGCACTCAAAAGAGAGTTCACCGTCCAAAAGAAGAGATCGTCCAATGTAAAATGAATGCACTATTCTATACATGGAGTAAATCTCTTTGAGCAGAAAGTGTTATTTAAATGATTATCTTATCATGTGAATCCTTTCTTACATGTATGAGCTTGTAACCATTACACAATATTCAAAATTTTTGTTGTACCTAATGCACATTTTTAAATTGACGAAAGTTCAAACATTTTATTATCACAAGTCAAGTCTAATAAAAGAAAGCTTAGATCATGACTCATTTTAAAAGAAACAAAAGAAGCTTCTTCCCTTATCAACAAAAAAACAACACGTCAAGTACAAAGAAAAATAACTTTCTTTAATGTAACTTTTCTCTATCTTTAGAAAAAGAGGAGCCTTTGTAGAAGTACAACAAAAAGTAAATCTTTGACATTTAATGCTAAAATAACCACTCCTTATACAAGAGCAACATTCATCTTTCTACATGCCTATAAAAGGGATTGATCAAGCTCGAAGAAACTAATGAAGCAACAAGGTGAACAAAAACGAAAAACACTCTTTTATGCTTTTGGATGACAATTTGTAAAATCTTTGTAAAGCTTACTTTGCAAAGCAAAGTTAAGTTCTTTGTATTGCTATATGTTCACTTTATGAGTTAGTTTTTGTAAAAACTTTATATAGTTGTTGAGATAGCATGAAGAGGATAAGTGACAAAGAACACTTGAGTTTACTTATAATTAGGTAGATCACAAGGGGTGTAATATATGAAGAGGTTGATAATACTTGGGTGTAAGTTAGTTAGACCTAGTGGAAAATCCTTTGTGTTGAAGGAACTAGACATAGCTCTAGTGGAAGAGTGAACCAATATAAATTCTATGTGCATTTCTCTCTTACCTTATTCTTTTTACTTACTGTGCCTCTTTGGATGGTCCCTTTGGATAGTAATTTAAAACTCAGTTATATATCATTTGGTTTTGCGAAAAAGATTTAAAAATCACACACACACAATTCAATCCCTTTCTTGTGTGTTACCTGTGTCTTCAATTGGTATTAGAGTTGATCCTCTAGTGGTTGAGCATTTTACAGTGAAATGGAAAAGATCCAAAAAGCAATGAAAAATGAAGGGTACACTATTAATAGACCTCCATTATTTAAAGGCCTAAACTATGATTATTGGAAACAGAATGATAACATTCTTTGATGCATGTCACATTAACATGTGGGACGTAGTGGAAAATGGTAATTACATCCCTACCAACAAAGAATGAGTAGAAATTCCAAGATTTGCATGGAATAAAGAACAAAAAATGAGGTACCTTCTAAACTCCAAGGCTAGAAGCTTTCTCATATGTGCTTTAACAGAAGCAGAGTATGAAAAGTTCATAGTTGCAAGTCATCCAAAGAAATGTGGGACACACTAACCTTAACATATGAAGGTTTGTCTCAAGTAAGAGACTCCAAAATAAGCATGCTTGTTCATCAATACAAATTATTTAAGATGAAAGATCACAAGACTATTGATAAAATGTTTGGAAGATTCCAAACAATTATCAATAATCTAAGATCATTAGACAAAACTTTTTATATAACAAAAATTTTGAGAAGTTTGCCTAGAAAATGGATACCACAAGTGACAGCCTTGAGAGTGTCCAAATTTCTCAAGAAGCTTCCTATGGAAGAACTTTTGGGTATGCTAAAAGTCCATGAAATTGAACTGAATGAAGATAAAGGGAAAAGAAAAGAAAAATTCATAACCCTTAAAACTCATAAGACTCAGAAAGGCTCAACATCCAAATTCTTCAAGGCAAAAGAGTCTTGTGAAGATACATCAAATGAAGATCCACTCTATCTAGAAGCAGAAAAGAGGATCTAGATGGCAGAATAACAACAAGAAGGACACCAAAGAAGCTAAAGACAAAATTCAAGTGGTGTGTTATGTATTATGAGTGTAAGAAGCTAGGGCACTTCAAATCAAAATGTCCTAGCCTAGAAAAGGAAAAAAAGGAGAAAAAGAAACCCTTCTTCAAAAAGAACAAAAAATCTTATAGGAACTTGGGAAGATCTTGACTTGTCTTCATCAAGAGATAAAGAAGCAAACATTTGCTTGATGGAAAACACAACCTTTGACAATGAGGATAACAAAGAGGTGACTTCAACTTATTTACAAATGACTTATTAAGAACTTCTTTCCAACTTGTCAACTCTTTTTATTGGATACAAAGAATTGAAAAAGAAAATTTTCATATGATCCAAAGAGTTTGACTCATTGAAGAAAGAAAATAATATCTTAAAGAAAGAGAATGAAAAGATGAAAGAAGAACAAGCTAAGGACTTATCTAAAATCAACATTTCTAAAGTAAATGAACAACTTTAAAAAGAAGTAATTGATCTTAGACAAAGTCTTGCCAAATTTTTCAATGGATCAGAGAACTTGGAAAAGTTGCTCAAATACATTAGACATCCACATGACAAATCTAGTTTAGGGTTTGATAAGAAAAGGAAATAAAAAAAGGATAAATCAAATATTAATTGTTTAAATTGTAGTAAGTTTGAACAAAAGTCCTACAATTGTAGAGAGTGTCCAAAAGGACCATCCATCCTTTCAAGGACTAACAAGAAAGGACCCAAGAAAATTTGGGTATCTAAAACTATGATCATTCCCATTGTAGATCTACTTGACAGCAAGGAAACTCCAATCATGATAACTGGATAGTGGCTGCTCACATCACATGACGGGAGAAAAATCTATCTTCCAAGACTTGAGATCAAAGAAAGGAGGATGGGTTACCTTCAGAGGTAATTAGAAAGGTAAGATTGTTGGTGTTGGAAGAATTGATAAGCATCCCTTTTCCTCCATTGAAAATGTTTTATTTGTTGATGAATTGAAACACAATCTACTAAGCATAAGCCAATTGTGTAACAATGGATATGTTGTATCCTTTAACAAGGGAGAATGCATAGTCAAAGATTGTAATGGTTCAATAATATTTTCTGCTAAGAGACAAAACAATCTTTATGATTTAACTGACTTGACAAATCAAAATGTAATTTGTCTGGTGTCCATAAATAATGATCAATGAACGTGTCACAAGAAACTTGGTCATGCAAGCTTAAGACTTATTT
The DNA here is from genome assembly GCA_025330945.1 of Mucuna pruriens. Lineage (NCBI taxonomy): Eukaryota > Viridiplantae > Streptophyta > Magnoliopsida > Fabales > Fabaceae > Mucuna > Mucuna pruriens. The sequence goes on along the minus strand of JAENHJ010000004.1, from coordinate 351,674 downwards.
CCAAGTTTAAGACTTGTCTATAACCTTGTGAGAGGACTATCAAACCTTGTGCACAAAACTTATCTGTTATGTGATTCTTTTATAAAGGGAAACAAGTAAGAGGATTTTTCGAGTTCAAAAACGTTGTTTCAACTTCTAGATCTTTAGAATTGTTACATATTGATTTGTTTGGACCTACTAGAACTACCTTATTGGGTGGAAAACATTATGAACTGGTAGTAGTTACTGAATATTCTAGATGAACATAGGTTATGTTCCTTGTCCACAAGGATGAGTCTTTTAAAGTCTTCTCTGTATTCTATAAATGTGTACAAAATGAAAAAGATATTAACATTGCATCTATTTGAAGTGATCATGGAGTGAATTTGAAAATTAAAACTTTCAATAGTTCTATGAAGAACAAGCAATTCTTCATAATTTTTTCTATCCAAGAACGCTTCAATAGAATGGTGTTGTGGGACAGAAAAAACAATTCTCTTCAAGAGATGGCTAGAACAATGTCGAATGATTTTAACTCTCCCAAGTTTTCTGGGCAAAAGCTATTAATACGACTTTATTTGTAAAACAAAATATATATTAGAACTATTTTGAAAAAGATTTCCTATGAATTGTGGAATGGTAGACAACCCAACATATCTTATTTTCACCCTTTCGTTTATGAATATTTTATTCTAAATACTAAGGACGACTTGGGAAAGTTTGATTTGAAGTCAGACAAGGGAACATTCTTGGGATACTCAACTATGTCAAAAGCATATAGTGTATATAACTCTAAGGCTTTGAAAGTTGAAGAATCCATCCACGTGAAATTTGACGACTTTAAGCCTGATAAAGGATTATTAGAGTTGAATGATTCTTTTGCAAATTTTAATCTAGAAGACCCATAGATGTTGTTCAAAGAACCTAGTTTGGATGATGAACCAAAAGAAGACAAAGCTAAGACTTGTTCAAGGAACTAATAGATGAAAATCTACCATCTAGAGCAACAAATCCTTGGAAATGTTCAAGACAATTAGAACTAGATATACATTCAAAGGTCAAGCTCAAGTAGTTCTGCTCTTTAAAGTTGAGCCAAAGAACGTAAAGGATGCTGTTATGGAGAATGGTTGGGTCAAGGCCATACAAGAAGACCTAGATCAATTCCAAAAGAATGATGTGTCGAAACTAGTCTCTCCACCATAGTATTAAATATTATATAATATCAAAATTATTTTTTAATTATTGAATATTTAAAAATTGGCTAATGTTTAATTTCAATAAAGTTAAATACTAACATTTCAATTTCTTAAATATATGTTAAAAAAAATAAATTTTACATATGGTAGAAATTATCTTTCCCTATCCAAATTAAAAATTTGAAATTAAAAAAAAAATTTAAATTGATCTCTCCAATATATATTGAAACATAAAGGAGTTATATATCATGGTACTCACCAATAAAATGATTTTGGAGCATTTAGGTTTTAGACCAGTGATAATACAAGTGGTTGATGTATGTCCTATTTTGTTATTTTAGTGAAAACTATGACATTTGCTATCCCAATACTTAATAATACTAATAAAATAAATTTAGAATGAATTTAAATTCGAAAATATATATCAATTGGTAAAGGATTCACAAAATCTAATCATTATGATAATTGAAAACAAACATGGATCCCTAATGGTACTTCAAGGCCAATTTCTAATGTCATAAAATATCAACCGACTACGCAATCAAATGTAATTACAACAAAAAAATGCTTTGATGTCACATGTCTTATCAGAGCATAACCCCAAAACAAAAATAAGGATAAGAAAAGGAAAAAATTGTAACAGAGGAGCCCTAGCTCAACCCTCACGCTCTTGCTCAATGTCATTTGAAAATGGCGTTCAACCCAAATATAAGTAACACACAACGAAAGGGAATGAGAAATGTACCAATAAGAAATGTACTTTACTCAAGCTCATGGTATGGACACACCATAAGTAGTACACACTCACACCATTAACTACAAAATATAGGAAATAAGTAGAACACAGACACAATCAATAGACACTAAACAACCACAATTATTGGACAATAACAAACAAGTATAATACTACTCCATATGTCATGTGATACCAACTATAATGCAAGAAGTAGGCTAAAGGTAACCCTGTTAATATTTGTCTTAGTGGCTAGCCATACCATACTAGCATGATATCCTTTTGATAACATGTCAGGTACTACTTGACTTGCATCCTCCGATCCAACATGTGGGATTAGTCACACGTATCTTAATTAGCTAATCCCATCTCTAAACTCATGTTTTACTTGTTTCTTAATTAGCTAATCTTGGATATCTCATTTCTCTCTTTTTCTTTCTCTCTTTTCTTACCTCTCCTTTCCCTTTATCTTCCATAACTTTCTTATTTCTCTTCTATTTCTCTTCTCTCTCGTTACTTGTTCTTATTTCTCTCCTCTTTATTCTCTCTTCTTTCCCCCTCCTTTTCCATTTTTCACTATCTTTCTATTCTATTTTTTCTCAATCTTTCTCTCTCCATCGATATTAACATAAAAGTATTAATAAGTTTATTAAAAATAAATATTAATTATTCAAAACTCTTCGGATTTATAGGGATATAATACAACTTCTCAGACTTAATCATTTAAAATATGAGCAGTTATGGATACCTCATGCATCATGTTTGTCCAGGGTACTCATTTTTTGAAACGGATGAATTTTCAAATACTTCCAAATCAATTTATGACACATATCACATTTTACATGATTCCTCCTCGATCTTGTATCTCTAAAACCAAAATTGGTCTTGCTCACTTCTTCGCTCTATTCTGTAATAGAACACAACAGATTTGCTCTATTCTGTAATAGAACACAACAGAATGGTGCAAGAACGTGGATTTGTCTCGCTCTCAGACCCTGAAATCATGCTCCGTCTCTCACTATTATCGTTTGTGCCCTCAGAAAACACTGGACTTGAGGCAAGTGACAAAGTAGAAGATGGTTTTGTCTTTGATATAGATCCTAACTTTTTAGTGGATAGCCGAAAACTAATAATTGGCGAACCGATTGTGGAAGGGTCACATTCCATTGTCTACAGAGGATGGTGGGTATTTCAATTGCAACTCTATCATATATATATGTCTGTGTTTGTGTGTCATGTATTGATTTTGCATTTTATTTCTTTCATTCTCATATTTATTATTTAACTGTTAATTGTGCATTAATCCATCATCAACTCTTTCAATTACTTTGAAATAAATATCCTTCAATTAGCTTATAGTAATATAGTAATTTTCATTTATTGATATAATATAGTATCCAGTTCAAACATTGTGATAAATTGTTGTGGATTTTGACTAGTTGAAGTTATGGTGGATGTATCTGGGGTGCTAGCTCAGTTTTAAGATGTTGATGTTGTAAAGAACAGTAGTGTGCAGTAATTGTTTTCATTTTTCTCTCTCAATATTAACTAACACCTAAATGTCCATAAATGTTTTCCATAGTTTTAAAAAAATTTGCATAAATAGTAGTGCATGGTAATTGTTTTCATTATTTTATCTTTTGCAAGAATTAATATTTTTAAAATCCGCCTGATTACTAAATATTTTTTTGAACACTCTTAGATCTTTATACATATAGAATAAAAATAGAAGAGAAACGAGGGATTGATAGGAGTAATATAATATGTTTTTTTGACGATAAAAAAAAAAAGAAGTATTAGTTGGATATTTGTAATTTATGAATGTAGAAATTTTATTTCTTATATAAATATTTTTATAATTTTTAATAAAATTGAATTAATAAAAATTGAGCAATATTGAAACCAATTAATTGAGCAAAGAGTGAAGGAAAAACTGTTGATTTCTCTCTCCTGTTTTTGTACATGCGGGTGAGTGCGTTGAGAGCATGTCCCTTATGCCAATTTATGAAGTCGAAGGGACTACGCATGCATCTGTAAAGACAAGGATGCCAACAACCGGCATGGTTGCCAGATGTCGTTCACCGGGCAATTCAATCCCCAACTCTATGCGTTTCAAAAACATGTATCCGAAATATCAGTTTCTTAAATAAATGTTGTAAATTACTTCTGGTTTCCACGGAATATACTTATTCTAAATAAAATAAAATGAAGGATATCAACCATCACCAAGGCAGGTTTTGTGTATTGCTCTTCAAGATTTTTTATTTATTTTGCTATTAATTTTAATTATTATTTAAATTAATAATTAAATTTTAATTAATTAACTATCAATTAATTAGAATATTATTTTTTTTAACTAAATTTAAGTTATATTTATTTATATTTCTTATTACTATAAATTAGTTAAAAAATAATTATAAATTTTAAAAATTTACTACAAATTAACTAATATTATTTTCTTAGTTAATTTGCTATTTATTTTATACTATCATCAATATTATAGTAATTTTATAATTAATTATTTTTACTAAAAATTAACTATAAAATAACTATTAATTTTAAAATTAACTACAAAATTATTTTATAACATATTTTAAATTTTCTAGCAGTGTTTGCAACGAAATAACCGTCCCAACCGATCCAACCAATAACACTGACCATGCCTGCCAAGTAAGCTGTTTCATTTTCAACTGCTTAAACTAAATACAAGAATAAGATATTGCAGTGTTGTTTAACATTGTTAATTACAGACTTCATAGGATTTTCTTGTCTAGTGACTATACATTGTAGCTAGTAAACGAAATGCGTGTGTAAGAAGGGACCTCTTCAATATTTCATACACATTCATCTGTATCTTTGTTGCGTTTGCTCTTACAATTTTTTACCTTTTGTTATTTAATTTGTCTATTTATTTACTTTTCCATCATCAGCTTTTCAATTACATTTTAAATTCTTACTATTACTAATATACTATCCTATTTTACAGGGCTTAAACTGAGTATAAATCTATTTACTTGACCATGCCTCTTTGCCTGATTTTGTTCCTTTTAAAACTCAGTAACCTAGCAATAAATTTTATATCAAATGCGTTGTAAGAACAAGATGAGACGGATATTTAGCATCCATGCCTTTTGAGGGCGGATTCTGACAATAATTGGATAATCTGGTTTTAAATACAAGTGAAAGCATTCATGAGCTACTGTGAAATTTACATGTATGTTCGTAATAGAGTGATCGAGTTGATTTAGACACAATTAATATACTTGCTCAAAATCAAGAAATCAATGTATTTATTTATATAGCTAGATTCAGTGCTAGTGAGTAACGAGTAATGCTTGTTATGTGTATCCCCTTTCCTAGTTAAGAGATATAGCTCATTTATTATTAGATTATGTTAGAGAATCTCATGCAATGTAAAGATGCGAAAGATTTTATGAAGTTTATATCTAATGAAAATATTTTTTAGCATTTCCCTCATGGATATCTATGAATTTATATGTTACATACTCATGCAGGAACTTTCCTACATGATCTAGACTTGCCTTTTCCTCGGGCATCCTCAAGGGAATTGCAGTGTGCATGTCTGTTTTATTATTTCTGATCAATAACTATGTTATACAATTTTCAGGCATATGCATAAAAAAATTCTACATGGTCAGGGATATATAAATAAGGAATATACTATTAGTTCTCTATTCTATGTACATGAGTTCTGCTGACTTTTGAATATAAAAGAATTTAAAAATTTTGAGAGAATCTTATCATTCATTCTTTCATTATTTTTTAAGCCAGTGACTAAGAAACCTGAGAGTAAAATCCTTTTAGTATTATGGATAATCTGTCTTTGCAATTATATCTGGCAAAATCATATTTGAAAGACATGAATCCTCAGTGTAGTAATTTTTTTATGTTTCCTATTATTTAGAATAGAAGGAACTTTGGAAGAGTCATAAGCTAGAATATCTAGATAGTGGCTGTTAAGTTAAGATGTATTAAAAATAAGTTGCAATAAGATTATTAAAGGATAAATGCAAGTCCAAACTAATAGCTCTTAAACATGTGCACATGCATGAATCTTAAGTGTAACAAAGGAGAGTAAGGGAAAATTTTAGAAGACTGCTTCTGCTTATGTTAGTATATAGTAGATGATCTAGATCTATAGAGGGGCAAGTAATTAACCATTATGTTTGTTGCACATAGTATTTTTATGTCAGTGATGTTTGATACTGCAGGAACAAGAAACCCTTCTATTTTTTCTATTTTATTGCAATTGATAAGCGACAAGTTGCAGAACTTTAAGTGCTTGATTTTCTATTATTTTCCAATCCAAATTTATGTTGTGGCCAAATAATTTGTGGCAACATGTATGCAAAATTTTTAGGCCGCCACATTATTAAACAAAATGCTATTGTGCTAACGAAATTGACTGATAAAACTATAAAAGTGTAGTGTCTTTTATTATTTATTTGAACATGTTCAAGTTACATTATAGAAGTAAGTACACAACAAGCATAATTAACTTGAGTTCATATTTGTTTTCTCAAATATCAAGTATTTTAATTAGTTCTTTTTATGTTTGTTGGTGCTTTAGGTACGAATTCAATCCTGTATCCGTGAAGGTTATTCTTCCAATGCAAACATCGGATGCTACTTCTGAATGTAAAGCAAAATTTCAGCGGGAGGTGAACTTGATATCTAGGATTAAACATAAAAATATTATAAAGGTATTTTTCAATGTCTTTTCTACCTGAATGCCTTCATAATTTGTTTTCTTCTTCTCAACACTTATTTCCCCACGGCCCTGATTATTCTTTTAATGTTTTTATTAACAAATTTACCTAAGAATTAGGTAGTTAACTAATTATTAATCATCACAAGCTATAACTAAATTTGATACGTTAGTACCTGCCATTCAACGTAAAATAAAAGTATCTCCTTCCTATATATATTATAGTTTGAATTTTTAAAATATGAAATTATTTACCTTGATGTATTTCTCATTAAACTACCGTATTTTTCTCAACAATGGTTAGTCATAATGATAGTAGATGTTGATCCTAAACGAATTTTAAACATTTTTTTTTGCTTGACTCTATGGTTGGCTAGTGAGAAGTGATGTATTCTAGTCAAGGTTACAGGTCTCATGTAATTTAAACTCATTTTGCAGTTCGTTGGCGCCTCTGTGGAACCATCAATGATGATCATTACAGAACTTTTGGAGGGTTGTTCACTTCAAAAATACCTAGAAAGCATATATCCAAGTACTCTAAGTTTAGAGCAATCCATAAGTTTTGCTTTGGATATTTCTCAAGGTATGGAGTATTTGCATGCAAATGGCATTATTCACCGCGATCTGAAGCCTGGTAATCCTCTTGTCTTAATTTTAAGAATTATCCACACAGTCTGCACACTTGAATTTTTTTTTAAATTTTGTTGTATATTTTGTCTTCTGTGAAATTGAATATGCCTTTTTTTACTATTGATTTTGTTAATGTACAGATTACCTAATGTGGATATGAACTAATTAGGGGCACCTACTAAATTGAGTATTTGTATTTCTTATCCTTTGCAATAACCAGTTCATTCACAATCAAGGGAAACTTGTTAATATTCATTTGCATGGACACTTAGTGCAACACCATTTGAACTTCATATATTTTTCTAAATACAGCGGATGCAGTCATTTCACTTACAAGTTATCCATGAGTTTATGTCTCTTTTAGGTAACCTGCTTCTTCCCAATGACAACATGCAAATTTTAATTGCAAATTTTGAGATAGCTAGAGAAGAAATATCTGGTGAGATGACTTCTGAGGCTGGTACATATCGATATATGGCTCCTGAGGTACATGTAGGGCTATATTTGTCTCTTCATTTTTTGTTTGTTCGGAATAAATATATTCTCCAAACAATAGTCGGAGAGCAATTCTTTTTGAAGTGTAAAATTATCGTAGTTTTGTCTCTTCCAATCAAGTCTTTTTAATTAACATATCTAGGTTTATATATGTCTATTCGTATGTATCTAGCACGATTGTACTTGTCCATTTGTTAAAATCCTTCGCATATGTTCTGTATGTCTAATTCTTCCTTCATTTGCACTAGTTATTCAGCAAAGATCCACTTCCAAAAGGAGCAAAGAAATGCTATGACCACAAGGCAGACGTCTACAGCTTTGCAATGGTTCTATGGGCATTAATAAAAAATCGAACTCCATTTAAAGGAAGGAGTGAGTTGATGGCAGCATATGCTACTGCACGAGTAAGTCATACATGTTGCACTCTTGGTTCTAATTTTTATGAAGAGTGTTATTTTTTTTTCTTCCTTGCTTCTTTCTCTCCATTTTTAATATAATTTTCTTTGATATGTTTCATTATTTATTTCTTCTTCAAATAAGTTTTTATCCTTTTATGATAATTTTTTGCCACATATGCTTTTAGAATTGTACAAGGACTCTTCGTCCCTATTTTACTTAAAATAATTTTTCTCTTATATCACTCGTCCCTATTTTACTTTTCAATCTAATCTTTATTATAGATATGGTATGGGAGAGACATATTTTCACATAGGTCACATCAATTAGATTTATATTCAAATATCATTAATTTGTTCTTCAAAAACAAAGTTATTATCCTTTCAAGGATTGACTGTATAGAAAAATAATATTAAATAACGAATATAATGTTAAACAAATATAAAATTTTAGCATGGTACAACCTACCTGCAGCCTTAATAATTCAGATTTAGATTTTAGTTTTACCAACATATCAATGTCATATTTGACAATTACATAATTTTGGAGAGCAACACTTACTATTTCAAAGACATTGGTTGGTATGTATGTTGTTATATATAACCTACAATCTTGTTGATGCTTGCAGAACATGAGGCCTAGTGTGGAAGAGTTTCCAAAAGATCTGCTTCCCCTGTTGCAGTCATGTTGGGAAGAAGACTCAAAGCTCCGACCAGAATTCTCAGAGATCACTCAAATCCTTGCAAAACTTCTCCAAAACTGCCGCTCAACAGGGATAACACCTAAGGAAGAAGAATGTCCAACTACAAGTGTACAAGCCACTATCCCTGAGTGTGAGGAAAGGCAACTCCAAACATGTACAGGAGACTCTGAGTCAGATGTCTGCACAATGGGACAATCTCAGAGTGCATAGACCCTTAGTCCAGTCTTAGCCCAAAGCATGCCTTAACATACTCTTGGGTAGTGCAAGTGTTTATGGTTATTTTGTGCAAATGCTTTGGCATTTCTTGACATGCCTGCATCAAGCAAGGTGATTGGTCAGTTGCATGCATGTTTCTATCTAGGCTTTAGTAATGCCAAGGTTGGATTGCAGAAATTAATACTCAGGATTTTGGATCCTTTTTGTTTGGCTGGATTTCAATTACATAATGACTATTTTCGTGGACATTGTCATAATCTTACTAGGTACATAATCGAGTTATGTACTTACTACCTAAGGGCCGTTTTTGTGGTGATAAGGTGGTAGAGAACTAAAGTCTTGGATTGGACAAATAAAAAAGATAGGCTAATAATTATATATTAATTAGACCCAACTCATTTACTCCTGTTTTTAATAATATTCTAACTAATTAAAAGCATACGAGTATTGTAATGTCTTTTCATAACCTAATTGATGATTTTGGGATATAATTGATGATTTGATGGCAAAAGTAATAAGAAATCTCATATAGAATATTATTTCTAGTATTATGGAATTTGATTGATTATTTGATTATTCAAAATTAAATATTGATTTATTTGAATTATATAAACTTGTACTCATAATTCATAACAATAAAAAAATAGAACTTTTTGCGGTATACAAAATAAACTTTGTAGTTGAATATAAACGATTTTTCTTTCATCTCAACATGGATAAAAGTAGATAAACAAGAATTAATTTTAATTCACACATGATGGAAAAAAAATGTGTTGACAAGAAAATGTTTCTATTTGATTACTATACATTGATGACACGAGGAAATAGAATAATTTACATTTTTGAGTAATTAGTTGAGTCACTAACATAGTTAAAGTATTGAGAAATCTCATTAATAAAATAGGTTCTATAAAGAGTCCATCAATTTTAAATCTCCAACAAAAGAAAAAAAATAGTTCCATTTATTATTTTTTGTCAATTAGATTAGTGGATCATCCAATTCAAAATGGTAACAAAATGCATAGGTTGTTAGAAGGAAACCAATTAAACATATACAAATAGTATACCATTTAATTACCTTATTTCTTTTATGAGGATATAAAAAAATTAATTAAAGAACCCCGTAACTATGGGCAAAACTACAACTATTATTATTGGTGATAAAAATAATATGTACTTAGACTAGAAAAATCTGCACTTAAAATATCAAAACAAATATTTTATGTTTTAATCACCAATTTTTGCTGGTAAAAAGTACTTGTGTGTGGTTCTTTTTGAAATGTATCAATAAGGTAGATCATGTTTGGAGTTGTCTCAGGCAATAAATAAACTCCAACATTAAAGAAATCCATGCGCATGTGTGAATTGAATTTATTTAGAAAGAAAATATTTTATCTCATAGTAGTTTGCTGTAATTTCCTTATGAAACTTTTATTATTGAGTTACTAAAAAAACTTTATATATTTCAAGCAATTCGCGTGGTATTTTCGAATGACATAAGTTGTGGATTAGAATCAATAACACACTAGAACACTCTTGTCACAATTGTAATCGCGACGGGGTGTCAAATAATAGAAAAAAAGAAATTCATGTTCCTTTCGAGGAAAGAAAAATTAATTTAATGGAGTCGCTACTGACGTTTTTAAGGAAAACATTAAAATACTTTGGAAAGGATAAGACTGGTCTTTTGGAAATAAATTTAAGGTTCGGGAGTCAATTTCGAATAGGGAAGGTATTAGTACCCTACGACGTCCATCTTAGGACAGTTATCTTAATTAGACGCATGAAATTTATTATGACTTCTAAATTATTATTTTTACCTTTCGAGTGCATACAAGATTGGACATTTGTTATTGGGAGAGGAAAAATATTTTTTTGGTTTTTTGAACTTGACAAGTGTTTCCTCTTACTCTTATATCTCCTAGTGCAATGGAGAATTCAAAGTTTACGTAGTTTTGACTGACGTCACAAAGGGTGTTTGTTTACCCTACAGGTCGCTAAGGCCGACTAGGTGTTGGTTACGAAGTGGGATAAGGTCATTTAGGAGTCAGTAGACACAAAGAGAAGGGTGAGGCAGACTAGGATTTGGCTAGTGAGAGGAGAGGTAAGGCCGACTAGGAGCCAACCATCAAAATAAGGAGTAAGGTTGATTAGGAGTCGCAGGATGCCAAAGTGGGGGGTAAGACCGACTAGGAGTCGATCAGCAAAAGGAGAGGCGAGACTGATTAGGAGTCGGCCAGCTGGGTGGGAACGAATGTTTATTTGAAATCAGTTATGTATATGGGAGGGTAGAATCTATTGTTGACTAGGTGTTAATGCTCAAATGAAATGTATTGGTTAAGGTAAAGTTCTACCTGTTTAGTAACTCTATTGTCACAAGAAAGACTCTATCTCTTTAGGATATATGCTAACTCTCTTCTTTTAATGAAAACTTCTTAGGACTCTCGTAACCTCCTTGCTCTCTCTTACTATCTTTCTTTTTCTGACCCCTTCTCTTTTGTTTTCCTTTCCTTTTATAAGCCCTGAGGCCACCCCTTTTGCTTTCCATTTACTGTTATGTTTGTCACTATGACGCTGGGGTGGTTGATGGGATAACTTGCGTCTTCTGAGTTGTCCTATAGAATAGTGACAACGTAGAGCAGTTGCAGTTGAGTTGGTAGTGGGGTGTGTAGGTGGGGCAGGTGGAGCACACGTAGGAATCAACGGAGAAGCTTCTCCAGTACTCCTCCCCATTTTCCCTCTTCTTTTCTTTTTCTTTTTATTATTATTATTTCCTATTTCCTATTTTTTGGCTTCGTGCTTTTGTTTTTTTTATAGGGATAGATTTAGGTATCTATAGTTGCCCCCTTATTTACTTGTGCTCTATTAGATAATATGAGATGTCATATTATTAAAGTAAAGGATAAGTAAAGATTTCAAGCCTGGGTTAGACTTTAACAATGGTTGGATTTTAAAAGTAGCATGGGGCTGAATTGGAGTTGGACACAGTGTGGAGCTGAATTGAAGTTGGAGGTGACATGGAGCTGAGATGTAGTTGGAGGTAGCACAGAGCCGAATTGGAATTCGAGACGGCACGAAACCGAGATGTAGTGGGAAGCGATACGAAGGCGAATTGGTATTGAAGGTGACACGGAGCTGAGATGTAGGTGGAGGCGACATAGAGCCGAATTGGAGTTGGAGGCCGCACGGAGCTGAATTGGAATTGGAGGTGGCATGGATCTAATTTGGAATTGAAGGCAGCATAGAGTCAAAATGTAGTTGGGGCGACACAAAGTCGAGCTGTGGTTGGAGTGGCATAGAGCCAAATTGGAATTGGAGGTGGCATGAAGCCAAATTGGAATTAGAGACGGCACGAGACCGAATTGGAATTGGAGGCGGCATGGAGCCGAATTGGAATTGGAGGTGGCACGGAGCCGAATTGGAATTGGAGGCGGCACAAAGCTGAATTGGAAAGAAGAGTGGCATGGAGTCAATTTGGAATTGAAAGCGGCATGGAGCCGAATTGGCAATGAAAATGTCATGTAGTCGAATTGAGAACGACAATGGGCCGAATTGAAATGGAAGCCACATGGGGCTGAATTGAGAATGGAAACAGGGACGATTTGAAATAGAAACTACACGAAGTTGAATTGGAAGTGGCACAAAGCCGAATTAGAAGTATGGCATGGAGCTGATTTGGCAATGAAGGGGGCATGGAGCTGAATTGGAAATGAAAGTGGTGCGGAGTCTCTATTGCATAGGCACAGAGCCTTTGGAAATGAAGGTGTGGGGACCACGAATGTGGAGGCATGGAGCATTTGAAATGAAAGGAGGCATGAAGACCTTAAATGCATAGGCACAGAGCCTTCAAAATGGAATGGAGGCATGAGGACCTCTTACATGAGCGCATAGCCTTTGAAGATAAAGGTGCGGGGACCTCGAATGTAGAGGCATGAAGCCTTTGAAACAAAAGGAGGCACGAGGACCTCATGCATAGGCACAAAGCCATTTGAGCAAGTGAATGGAGGCATAAGGAGCTCAAATATATGTAGGCACAAAGCCTTTGAAAAAGTAAATGCAGGCATAGAGCCTTTGAAAAAGTACATGGAGGCGTGGAGCCTTAAATGCATATGCACAAAGCTTTTGAAATGTAAAAGGAGGCACAGGGACCTCAAATGCATAGGTATGGAGCCTTTGGAAATAAAATAGAGAAGGTACAGTGCCTGATTAGGAATATAAAAGGCACAAAGCCTAATTGGAAATGTAAAAGGTGCGGTGTAACATCCTAAAATTTATTTAATTATTTTTAGAAAAATAAATTATATTATTATTATTATCAATTTATTTTAATTATTAATTGCTGCAGGAAATTATTTTATTGAATAATTGCATTTCGAGTTAAAATGTTATTATTCTTAATGATGGCAGGAAATTAATTTACTATTTAAATATTTACATTTAATTTTATTTTAGTGAGGGAGTTAATGATTTTATAAACTAATGAGGCATTAATCTGAATTATTTTCATTTATTAATTTAATTAATTGAATTAACGAGGGAGGTTGACGAGCGGGTCGGGGCTTCCCGACCCAGCTAGAATATTAGACGGGGGTAATCAGTTTACCCTAATTTGTGTTTTGCACATAAGACAACCAGACCTAGAGGAGAGAGAATGCAAACCTGCAAGGACGAGAAGCTAGAGTGTTCAGATCGTCCCGGAAACGCATCTGTTCTTCTTCGTTCATCGTCTCTAAGGTACGGGGGAGATTGGTTCGGTCATATATGAATGTGGGAGGGTACAAGTAGTGAGGGCAATCCCTAAGTCCCTCTAGGATCTAAATTCTCAATTTTGTTTGGTTATTATGTTCTAAAAATATTTTAATCGGTAAAAACAATTTGTCAATATGTTCTATGGTCTGATTAATATCTTGTCCTGATGTGATTTTTGTTGGGAAATCGTATGGTTAATTGCCCTAGTTACTTGATTCTTATGGTTGTTTATGGTTGTTCATGATCTCGGGCTCTTATGTGCAATGATGAAACTGGGTGAAATTCAATGGTGTTTTATGTGCGTTTCCGTGCTTTTGATAAATGATTTATAATGATGATGGTTAAATTCATATAGTGGGGTATGGCTATGGATTGTGCGAATGATGTATAAATAAATCATGAGAATAAGAGTGTGGATGAGAATGCATTGAGCATAGACATGACAGACATGAGATGCATGAGAAGCCAGACGTGGCTATAATACCCTGGCCATATGTGGTGTTTAACAGGGGGACTAATGATGGGGACAATCATATGCATGGGCCATAGGTGGTGTTTAACCATGCTGCACGTCGGCCATAGGTGGTGTTTAACGATTGTGTGGAATGTCTTTGCACGGGCCATAGGTGGTGTTTAACTGTGCAACACACCAGCCTATACGGGGTGTTTAACGGTGTGGCCATCATTAGTGATAACTAAGGGGATTGAGGAGGTTCGCCCATGGTGTGGAGTTACGACTTGAGACTCTTAGGTGTCGTGGTGAGCATATGCATTGTGCGAGCATGTGCATTTTGTAAAAATGTGCATTTTGTAAAAATGAATGAACTGTGATTGATTTTGAATGAATGAAATGTGATTGATTTTGAATGAATGAAATGTGATTGATATATGAGCATCTGTTAACTGTTAGTAATTGAGTACGGTAATGAGTGAGATTTGGGGCATTATCTACCTTTATATATGATTGAATGCGATTTCTCACCGTACTTTCTCTTGTTGTTTTCTTTTAGGTAACATTGAGGGCACTCATAGTGCCAAGTTTTGAAAAGGCGAGGTGTTTCTCTGGTTAGTGTGACATCGGGGTTCTAGAAGTTAGAATAGTTGCTCTATGCCTTGATGTTTGAATGACTTATTTTAAAGATGATGATGACTTTAGTTTTCTCAATTATAATGTTTAGATTTAAAATCTTATCGAAAACTTTGTGCCTACCTTTTAATTATCATGTGAACCTTTTATCCTTAATACGAATTGTGTTTTTTGGTTTTAAGTCTTCATTTTATTTACTTGATTATTTTAATTTAAGTATTCGGGGTAGAATGGTGTCACATTTAGTGGTATCAAAGCAAGTCGATTCATTTGGCCGTGAGTTATGTGTCTAACACGTTTTGCATTGTGTTTGTTAGCATGGTTGGACTGATTTGAAAGATGACAATAAATTGTTTGTTCTGTTTTGCGTTGTGTTGAATTCTGGGTGATTCATTCGACCAATGAGTTATGTGTCTACCATGTGTTAGTGTTTATTTATGTTAAGTGTGATGTACAAGTGCAGTAATCTAGTGTATTTTAAGGAAGTGTTAAGGTAATATAGATGTTCCTTTGTTGGTTGTTGTATCAAGCATCCTATTGCTAACTACGATCTATTGAGCCTGATCACCTCAATATGTTGTTAAAGGCCAAAAGGACTCTTGGCGAGCCGGAGGATCAATTGGTTTGAAATGTTTTCTTTTGAGGAATGAACATTTTGTTGTGACTAGCCTAAGTAGCTATTTATTTTAGATGTCTGTGAAGTTTGAGGAATGAGTTCCTCATCCTTGTTCTAATAAAATTGGAAAGTGATGATGTGATGTGTTTTATTGCTGTATTTATTATTGTTTATTGTGTTTTTGGTGCTTACTGTTATCTTAATCTTAATAGATTAAGATGACAGTAAAGAGAGTGTGAAGATTCATGCTTCACAGCTCATGGCAAGGGCCTTAAGTAATTAATGAGTTAGAGGGGATACTTGAGGGTAGTGTTTCAGACTCTTAGAGATTAACATGCTAAATTATTTGAGTGTGACCTTTGGTTAGAAGAAGTGAGTTCTCTAGGTCATGTAATCTCTAGAAGAAGTATAGGGGTAGATCATTCTGAGGCAGGAGTTGTTCTTAAGAGGGAGATCCCTTAATCAGTGAGTGAGCATAAAAGTTTTCTTGGACTAGTTGGTCATGAGAGAAGGTTTATCTAAGTTAGCTTGACCTTGATGGAGTTGGTTAGGAAGGGAGTTGTTTTGGGTAGAATAGTTAGTGTGGGTATAGTTTCCAAACCCTTAAGGAGAAGTTGACTAGTGCACCAGTTTTAGTATTGTCAAACCTTAGTGAACCTTTTGTAGTATATTGTGATACTTCTAGGATGTGTATAGGTGGAGTGCTGACGCAAGAGGGTAGAGTGGTAGCTTATGCTTCTAATCCACGAGAGGAATTACCTACCCATGATCTTGAGTTGGCGGCTGTAGTGTTCATTCTTAAGATTTGGAGACCAGAAAGCTTTAAAGTTCTTGAAGTGTCAAAAGAAACATAATTTCTTCCCTTTATCTCACTACAAGGATTTATGGCCATGATTCCCTTATCTTCATGGGAACCATTGCTTTCACCCATTGATGACGCTGGAGAGAACCCATCAGTGGATACAGAAGGTGACATGCAACAACGGTTCTTTTTAACAGATGAATAAGTTGGGTGACGACATTTTCTGGGGTGATTTCGTTGGTTATTATTCTGTGGTTAGATGGAGGGATAAGGGAACAATTGCAAGCAGAAGGGTTGCTATTAGGGGTATCATTTTTCACTATTGAAAACTCAGTAAAGTTGCTGTAGCGTGAACACAAAGAAGTGGAGCCATTTATGCAAGAATGAGAACTCAACGATGAAAATTACCGAGAGACAGTAGTACAACTAGTTAGATTTCTCTATCAAACATTTTCTATAATAACAGTCATTGCTTTAAATTCCATAGAATCAAGGCCAGTAAGAAAGGTACGATATTTGTGTGCCATTGTGCATTTAGAAACCTTACCTCTTGCTTTGACAGTTTTGCTTTCCCCATTGACTTCATTTGAAAACAGAGGAACTCTTTTGGTGGGAGCTATTAAGGCATTTCTTTTAACTCTTCTTGATATTGTGGTGTCCTAAATGGAAAGAGACATAGCGGATTTTGTTAATGATTGTTTAGTTTGAGAAAAGCTTGAGTAGCATATAAGGATACTAGTCCGTACTATTGAGATGAGTCATGGTATAGTTGTTTAATAAAAGTTAAATGGAAGATATGAGTTCTTTAAGTTATGTGATCTTTAGTGTGAGAACCCAATAGTCAGCCTTTTAAGGTAGGAATTCTCTTAAGTTAAAAACCTTGCATTAGTGAGTAAGATTATAAATTTTCCTAGGATTGGACAAATACCGTGGTGAATTCCTAGACGTATTCCTTAAGTTAGCATAGTCTTTAACTCAAGAATCTAGGGAGGGAGCAAGGTTTAGGTGGACTGATAATTTGGAATTAGTTCCTAATGTCTTGGAGAAGCATTATATAGCATGCCAACCTTAGTAATACCTGACCTTAGTTATTGAGAAGAGTGTTGTTACTAGATAGCGAGGATGTATTTTAATCTTACAGACAATTGGGAGTTGTAAGACGAATTATGTGACCCCTAGCTTGGAGGTAGTAGCAGTAATGGCTACTCTTAAGATTCGAAGACACCACTTGCATGATTTTAAGTTGATATTCTCGATGACGTAGAAACACTAAGTGAAAATTCAACTAGTAGGAGAGGAACCTAAAATAGATGAGGTGATTGGAATTTCCAAATAACCAAGGTTTTAGGAAGTCATCACTAGGTAGAATCAAGACAATAGAATATGTCGTAAATAGGAAATCCTTTCGCATCCTTTCGTGTGATTAGAGGGCAGGATCTGTTAACTAGTTAGAACACCCATTTTATTGGATAGAAGAAAAACCATAAGACAAGGGGATATGATTTTCTAGATGGCATTAGGTAATTTAGAAATGGAGTACGGTAGATTTAATATTGAATTGAGGTGGTATAAATGACTGAGGATCTTTGGAGGATGTTTTGGCAGCTTAAATCATAGGAAGAGTGGATAAGTGTGAGCACCTATTTGGTTGACAGGTTGGAATCCTAGAGTTATTTTAGAACTTGGGGGAGAGATTTTGTTAAACTCGAGGAATCTAATTGGATTGGGTTCACCCGTGCCATGTACACAATAATTGCACATGTTTCAACTCTGGACGTACATTGTTATTCTGGCAAGTAATCGAACTAACTTGTTTGAAGGTTAAAAGAAGACTAGGTATGAGAATTGATATTAGAAATTGTGAAAGATTTAAGGTTAACTGGTTTAGAGAGGTGAGATGATTATTTAGCCAATGCAAATCGAGTAAGTACTGTCGTTAGAAACACTAAATGAGTAAGGGGAGGGCAATTGTAAGGGTATGGGAAGTACTTACTCTATGCAAATTCGAGGACGGATTTTCTGTTAGGAGAAGAGAATTGTAACATCTTAAAATTTATTTAATTATTTTTAGAAAAATAAATTATATTATTATTATCAATTTTATTTTAATTATTAATTGCTGCAGGAAATTATTTTATTGAATAATTGCATTTCAAACTAAAATGTTATTATTATTGTTATTATTCTTAATGATGGCATGAAATTAATTTAGTATTTAAATATTTACATTTAATTTTATTTTAGTGAGGGAGTTAATGATTTTATAAACTGATGAGACATTAATTTGAATTATTTTCATTTATTAATTTAATTAATTGAATTAACGAGGAAGGTTGACGGGCGGGTCGGGGTTTCCCGACCCAGCTAGAATATTAGACGGGAGTAATTAGTTTATCCTAATTTGTGTTTTGCACGTCAGAAAGCCAGACCTAGAGGAGAGAGAATGCAAACCTGCAAGGACGAGAAGCTAGAGTGTTCAGATTGTCCCGGAAACGCATCTGTTCTTCTTCGTTCATCGTCTCTAAGGTACGGAGGAGATTGATTCGGTCATATATGAATGTGGGAGGGTACAAGTAGTGAGGGCAATCCCTAAGTCCCTCTAGGATCTAAATTCTCAATTTTGTTTGGTTATTATGTTCTAAAAATATTTTAATCGGTAAAAACAATTTGTCAATATGTTCTGTGGTCTGATTAATATCTTGTCCTGATGTGATTTTTGTTGGGAAATCGTATGGTTAATTGCCCTAGTTACTTGATTCTTGTGGTTGTTTATGGTTGTTCATGATCATGGGCTCTTATGTGCAATGATGAAATTGGGTGAAATTCAATGGTGTTTTATGTGCGTTTCCGTGCTTTTGATAAATGATTTATAATGATGATGGTTAAATTCATATGGTGGGGTATGACTATGGATTGATGATGTTGAGCGTTTTTAGTTGTTTCAACGCGCTTATCAAATAACTAAAGCTAACTATAGCATAGCTAACCCTAGGTCATTCTTCTCAAGGACACAAAGCAGCTCTCGGTTGTGAATTGGTGTAAAGTGAAGTGGAGTAAAATCTGAGATGTAAAATCGACTCATCTCTAAGAATGGCCGAGTTGCTCTCAACAGAGATCGAGCCGAGTCGACCTCAACAGAGACGATCCTGCTTGATCTCGGTTGAGTGCAGACAGACGCTTCTGAGAGGTGGACTACCTCTGTCTCAGACTCAAAGGCAAAAACAAGGGGGTTGGAGTGCAAGTAAGTAGAAAGTAAACTAAGACTACGAATGCAGTAAACATATACTACTGTTACTAATTACTATTGTTATTATTATATAACTGTGTTCATGTTCAGCCCATTAGTTCAAGTCCAGTCCAGGTTCCACACTCCAGTTCTCAGTCCATATCAGCCTTTGGTAGTCTTACGACAATCGCCAAACATTCGGCCCATTGCCATACCGAGGAATTATGCAATCGCTACCTCATCAGTTGGCAGGGATTAGGTGCAGAGCTGATTTTAGGTTCTTAATTAACTATCATTAACTGATTACCTACTAAATTAGTTAAACCAGTTCCGATCGGCTTAGTTTAACATTGTTCATATTCAAATGCAATCGCGATTCAAACATGAATTAAGGAAGAGGGAAGAGAAAGAAGATATGAAATGCAGAATGAAATCGATTAACGAAACAGAATACAAATACAAAGTGGTTCTGACTTCAGATGAATCCATCTTCCACGACGATCGCCATGGTTGACGGTGGTGGTACACCTCCGTTAGCCTGAACGCCGAGGATCAGCTCCACCAGAGTGCGCGCCAAGAGTCTGATCGGTCCCCTCTGGCAGACTTCGGCCTCGGTCTCAGACCTGCACTTCCTCAATCGAGAGAAACGCCAATGAGCACCGTGCACCACCGTGAAAACGGAGAGAGCGAGAGCGAGAAAAATGGGTACAAATGAGTATGGAATTTTAGTGAATTCAAAGACAGAACGTGTAAAAAGTGCTAAGCTCTTCCTATATATACACGAGCTGTGATATGCTAATCCTAACGAATCCTAACAGAATTACACTGTGAAGATCCTATTCTACCCCTATGTAGATCTTCTAACGTGACATGGCAGATTTCCTAGAGTGACATGGCATTTGAGCTGATGTTTGAGATGGCCTCCAAGCTGGATAGCTGATGTAGTCAATACAATTGGGCCTCTCTACTGGGCTGCTGGGCTGCAAGGCATGGGTTGCCGAGACGACTGTTCCTCGCCGAGATGGAGTCGACCGCCAGGATGACTTCATCTCTACCGAGACTCCTTTTGTTGACCCCGGTCAACTCGGCTTGTCCTGTAGAAGAAGGAGTGACACTTTCATTAGCTAAGAAGTCTGAATTAACACAGATTTGTATTTTCTCTGTATTCAAACCCATAGAATGAATCTTAGCTAACAATTCATTCTTAAGCACAGAATAGTCTTGCAAACCTCCTTCTTAGGTGTCTAAAAGATGTATAAATTGTGACTCATCAATTGTACGAATGATGTATAAATAAATCATGAGAATAAGAGTATGGATGAGAATGCATTGAGCATGGACATGAGAGGCATGGCATGAGATGCATGAGAAGCCAGATGTGGCTATAATACCCTGGCCATATGTGGTGTTTAACAGGGGGGACTAATGATGGGGAACAATCATATGCATGGGCCACAGGTGGTGTTTAACCATGCTGCACGCCGGCCATAGGTGGTGTTTAACGGTTGTGTGGAATGTCTTCGCACGGGTCATAGGTGGTGTTTAATTGTGAGACACACCGGCCCATACGGGATGTTTAACGGTGTGGTCATCATTAGTGATAACTAAGGGGATTGAGGAGATTCGCCCATGGTGTGAAGTTCCGACTCGAGACTCTTAGGTGTGGTGGTAAGCATATGCATTGTGCGAGCATGTGCATTTTGTAAACATGAATGAACTGTGATTGATTTTGAATGAATCTAATGTGATTGATATATGAGCATCTGTTAACTGTTAGTAATTGAGTATGGTAATGAATGGGATTTGGGGCATTATCTGCCTTTATATATGATTGAATGCGATTTCTCACCGTACTTTCTCTTGTTGTTTTCTTTTAGGTAACGTTGAGGACACTCATGGTGCCAAGTTTTGAAAAGGGGGTCTTGCTCTGATTAGTGTGACATCGGGGTTCTAGAAGTTAGAATAGTTGCTCTATGTCTTGATGTTTGAATGAATTATTTTAAAGATGATGATGACTTTAGTTTTCTCAATTATAATGTTTAGATTTAAAATCTTATCGAAAACTTTGTACCTACCTTTTAATTATCATGTGAACCTTTTATGCTTAATACGAATTGTGCTTTTTGGTTTTAAGTCTTCATTTTATTTACTTGATTATTTTAATTTAAGTATTCAGGGTAGAAGGGTGTCACATGCGGAGCCCATGTTGGAAATGTAAGAAGTGTAATATGAAATGGGTGTCTATTGTGAAAAGTAGGCTTGTGAGATGTTAAGCTTTGGAGATGGTATTTATGTATGCATGAAACTGTGCATGTTAGCATGTGATGTGGAGACGTGCAAGATGTAAGCTGAGATTTTTTATGGGTGCATGCATGATATGTTGGAATATATGAAAGATATGAACCATGTGAGTGTGATGATTTGGAATGTATAGATCTTATTGAGGTTTGCACTGTGTGGAAGATGGAATTTTTGGATGCTTGTAATGCATAGGGTTTGGAATGTGGGCTTTTGGGATGTATGAAATATATTGTGTGGATATGTGTAGAATGTATGTCTAAGTGCATGCAAGGTATGAACTATATGTGTGTCAATAGGAGGATGTGGAGCATGGCTGTGAGAGTATGTAGTATAGAAGAGCGTTTTGCATAATTACATTCTTTTTCCGACCTTTGGCTCCCCTAAGGCTTCAATTGTCCCAAGACTCATGGAGGAGGTAGCTTGACTTCTTTCGTTTCATTTCTTTTTTTTTTTTTTGGTGCTGGAGACTTTTGGGATGCCATTTCATCATGTCAATTAGCCTTTGCTTTTATCTGAGCTTGATTAGAGACCCACTGTTTTTTGTGATATTTAACATTGTTCATCTTAACTATAATCCTCATTAATGCACTCTTTGTTTTTAGTTCATGGTACAATGAAATGATCATGATTGGAGAGGATTTTTTTTTGTTTTTTTTTTATTTTGAGGAATAAGTGGATTTTGACATGAAATAGGATGGAAAGTAAATTTTGACAATATGATTTTCTCATGCTTGCAGTTTTAAGAAACCTATAACTAGCTTTTGAGGATAACTTAGATGCTTTTATGATTGGATTTTTGTCCCTAGTTAGCTTTCTCACGACCTTTTCTACCCCCAACTTTAGTGTTTTGTCTTTTGCTCCCAATTAACTTTCTGAAAGGTCTTTTCTGCCCCTAACTTTGGTGTTTTGTGGTTTGCCCCAAGTATTCTAATTTTTGCCTAGACTGCCTTTTCAGGTTTTCAGTCTAGCAAGCTTTTTTCTTTTGTTTTTGTTTTTCTTTTTTGTTTGATTCTTTTTCTTGACTCTAACTTTTGCCTAGGTTGTTGTTTTGAGTTTTCAACCTAGTGAATCACTTTTCCTTTCTCTCTTCGAGTGTCACGGAGTAATGGCACAAAGCATTGGGATATTTTTCTTGTCACTGGTCTGGATGGCCTAGACAAAGTAATATTTGAATAGGGTAGACCTTTTCTCCCAGCCTGGGTCATGGAGTTAGGTAGCCGGGCTTGGGTGATTTTTGTGGAAGGGTATGGAGAGCGATGAAAGTGTCGTGATGAGTTTATAAAAGAGAGGGTGAAGTTGATCTTGTGAGAGAACGAAGAGATGGTGACGTAGTGGTAGCAATTGTGAGGGGTAAATATGAAAATGGTATATGGAGATGGCTAAACCTCTACTTTGCTGAAGCTTGTGCTTTTGGTTGGGAATAAATTCCAGAGCTTTTGGGTTTAGAGAAACCATTAGACAAAGAGAATTTCTTGTTAAAGATGTCTTACTCGTTTCGCTTTTGTTTAAACAACCTCTTAGACTCACTTGGGGTTTATGGAGTACCCTTGTTATCCTTGTAGGATTGACTAATGGGATAATCAAAATTGAAAGATGAGATATATTAGCATTAAAGGCGACTCTTTCTTTTCTTTGTTGATATTTTTAACTTAAGGTTAAGTATGGAAAGAAATATAGTGAAAGACAACATGGGAATCAAAGTCATTGATTACTTGAAAAGAAGCATACAAGCCCATTTGACAAAAAAGCTCCTAAGATCTTGGGTAGGGTGAATAGGAGTTGCATTATAATTGTTTTGAAACGAATTAAAGACTATGCAAAATAGTGATCCCTTAATCGTGAAAGCTCTTCATGGGATGCATGATTGTCAGGACTCAGCTTTTTCTTCTAGCATGTTGTTCTCAATAGCATTTACCAATGTACCCCTGTGATATGAAAGTAGATTACTCCTAGTGTTTGGGCCTTTTCTCTTCAAATCTTAGTAATCATGCATCCATCAAGTCTTGCACCTTGTGCTTCAACCCCCAACACTTTTCAGTGGTGTGACCTATGGTGCCCGTGTGATAATCACACTTGGCATTTGGGTCATAATTCTTGGGATAGGGTGGTTGAAGAGGCTTTAGAAGGAAAGGAACAACTAAAGAGTTTTGAATCAAATAGGTCAGGAGTTCAGTGTAAGTCATGGGGATTGGGGAAAATGCTCTTGTTGGGTTGCTTCTCCTCTTTTGAGCATTTTTTGAGTTGGGTTACTGGATTCCTAGCAGGTTAACTTGGGTGGTCGAGGATGGAGAAACTTGCAGTGGTGGTTGTTGGATGGTCATTATTGGTTGGGAAGGTTATTGGTATGGAGGCAGAGAGATTGTCGCTACTTGTGTATGGTATGCAGACTGAGGTTGGTAGTATGAGATGAGATTTTGGTTGGGGAGATTCAGTGTTGATGTGATCGTGTTTGTTTCCCCCTTCTTTCTTTTGTTTGTGGCTTTGGGGATTTGTTCGTGTTTGTTGCTACTACCCCTTAAGCAATCCTTCCACTCCTCACTCTCATCTCAACCCTTTCTTCGATAATGACCAAGTCTGAGATGTTTGATGATACATTTACAATCATCCTATCCTAGAAAGGTGATTAGAGTGTATCAAAGAACGTACTGGCCAATTCTTTTTTTGGAGAGGAGAGGCTGTACTTGGGCAACTATTTCCCTCCAACGTTGAGCATACCCCTTGAAGGTCTCATTCTCCTTCTTTGCCATGTTTTGCAGTTGTGTATGGTCTAAAGTCATGTTCACATTTTTACTTGTATTGTTTAAGGAAGGCTTCTGCCAAGTCCCTCCAGGTTTGGACGCGTGCATGCTCTAGGCTCATGTACCACCTAAGAGCGGCCCCTATAAGGCTCTCTTGAAAAAAATGATTAGTAGTTTGTCATCATAGGCATGTAAGTCCATCTTTCTGCAATACATGGTGAGGTGATTCTTTGGACATGTGTTCCCCTTGTATTTGTCAAATTCTGGCAATTTGAATTTGTGAGGGACTACAACATCGGGGATTAAACACAAATTAGCTACATTAAAATCGGTGTAATCAACTCCCTCTATGGCCTTCAGTCCTTCTTTGAAAAGTTGTAGCATTTTAGTGGAATGAGGATCCTCATATTAGTGGGGGTGCAGGACAATAGTTGGTGGTTTAGAGCATCATGGGTGGGAGGTGGGAGGTGGGATGAAGGTCTGTACATAATTGGTTCTACAATTAGAGGTGGACGTGTAAGGGTTGGTGTTATCGTTTACAGGTGGTGTATAGCCAAGAGGGAGGCCATACAGAGGGTATTGAGATTGATTATGAGGTTGGTTTGGTGTGGATCTTGGAGGATGATAAGGAGTGACTTAAGGTTTCTTAGGTGCATTCCTATTAGGATTTTGCATTGACTGTAGCATCTCCAAGATTCGACCCATTTGTTCCTTGAGTTGATTGACATCATTCCTTAACACCTCATGTCGCTCCTCTAGGTTGTCCATAACTACCTTCATTAGTTTTGTCTTGGAACGTGTCCCATACGGGTGCTGTAGGGATATTTTCTTGGATTTGATCTCTGTTTCCTTATCAATCTTGGCTAGTTGTTGACATGGGATGGAATGAAAATGCAATAAAGTGTAGCACCTTATTTGGAATGCAATATTGTTAGAGAAACATAAACTATATGACTCAGGTGTGACCCTAACAACCAGATGAAAATGAATGCGGAATGCAATGCATGCTATGTTTTTTCTTCTTATGATCAAATCTAGCACCCTTTATATGATGTTTAAAGAAAATGGTACATAAGAAGAGAATCATACAAGGTCATAATTGAATTGAAAGCAGCACGGAGCCGAATTGAAAGGAAAGTAGCATGGAGCCGAATTGAATTGGAAGCGGAACGAAGCCGAATTGAATTGGAACCGACACGGGTGCCGAATTGGAATTGACACAGGGGCCGAATTGAACTGACATGAGGCTAGATTGGAACTGACATGGGGCCGAATTGAACTGGCACGAGTGCCAAATTAAAATCAGCACAGGGGCCGAATTGAACCGAGTGGCCCGAGGCCAAATCGAATAGAAAGTGGATCGGGACCGAATTGAATAGAAAATGGCTCAAGGTTGAATCTAATAATAGAAAGCGGCCTAGATGGAGCGATACTTAGATCATACTAGGGCCAAGAGTAGGAGTTTCCTTAAGTGTCCTAAAAGCCAGAATAGGTGACTGCAACCTACTGAATTCTATGCTTGTTATGTGATCCTCACCAATGGGGTGTTCTATCACTACAAATTTTTAGTCTCTAGAGCTCAATACCCATTTTGCGAAGTCACCATAGACAGGAAGGATATCCAAAATGTGGGTGTTCACGAAAGGATCACACTCTATATGAGACTTTCGTAATAACCAAATAGAGAGTACTCCCTAAGGTGGCTATCACTACTCGTCTCTCACTCCCTAGGTTGCACTCAAGCCCGAGTATAGGACATCACTCAAGGTGTGTGAACAGTGTAAGTATGGTGTATGCAGAAAACTGCCCACAAATTTTTTGCTCGTACTACAAAACAGAATAACACACTCATATGTCTTCTATCCTAAGGTTTAAAGCAAATAAAGCGCATAAAATAATAGAATGCAAAATGGAGGAATGGATAAAGTAATTGAAAGGTAAGAATAACAAAAAGAAGTTATTAATTTTACGCATCCAATTGTACAAGCATGACTTTCTAAAAATATTCTTAGTGGAGTCGCGATCTGTCGCAACCGTAATCACAATGGGATGTTGAAAAATAGAAAAAAAAATTCAAGTTCCTTTCGAAGAAAGAAAAGTGAATTTAATGGAGTTGCCACTGATGTTTTTTAAGAAAACATCAGAAAACCTTGAAAAGGATAAGGCTGGTCTTTAGAAAACATATTTAAGGTTCGGGAGTCGATTATGCATAAGGAATATATTAGCACCCTACGACGTCTATCCTAAGATAGTTACTTTAATTAGACGTGTGAAATTTATTATGACTTCTAAATTGTCATTTTCACATTTCGAACGCATACAAGATTAAACATTTGTTATTGGGAGAGGAAAAATATTTTTTTTTGTTTTTTGAACTTGACAAGAGTTGCCTCTTTCTACTACGTATCCCCTAGTGTAATGGAGAATTCAAAGTTTACGTAGTTTTGGCTAACGTCATAAAGTTTTTTTTTTTACCCTACAGATCGCTAAGGTCAACTAGGTGTCAGTGGATACGAAGTGAGATAAGGTCGTCTACGAGTCGATAGACATAAAGAGAGGGGTGAGACTGACTAGGAGTTGGCTAGTCAGAGGAGAGGTAAGGCTGACTAGGAGCTGGCCATCAAAATGAGGAGTAAGGCTGACTAGGAGTCAGCAAATGCCAAAGTGAGGGTAAGACCGATTAGGAGTCGATCAACAAAAGGAGAGGTGAGGTCGACTAGGAGTCGGCCAGCCAGGTGGGAGCAGATTTCTATTTGAAATCGGTATGTAAGGGGGAAGGTAGAATCTATTGTTGACTAGGTGTTAATGCCCAAATGAAATGTATTGGATAAGGTAAAGTTCCACCTGTTTTGTGGCTCTATTGTCACACAAAAGACTCTATCCCTTTAGGCTATATGTTAACTCTCTTCTTTTAACGAAAACTTCTTAGGACTCTCGTAACCTCCTTGCTCTCTCTTACGATCTTTCTTTTTTCGACCCCTTTTCTTTTGTTTTCCTTCCCTTTTATAGGCCCTGAGGCCATCCCTTTTTCTTCCCATTTACTATTATGTTTGTCACTATGATGTTGGGGTGGTTGATGCGGTAACTTGCATCTTCTAGGTTGTTCTATAGAATAGTGATAGCGCAGAGCGACTATAGAGGAGTTGGTAGTGGGGTATGCAGGTGGGGCAAGTTGAGTGCATATAAGCAATAATTTCAAATTCAAAGGTTAACTTAGGCAACTCTATGTAAGGTAGAGTTTGATTTTTGGGGTGTAATAGTGGAAAAGTTGATAGATAAATCACCCTTACTGTCATTCTATTTAACTATACATGAGATTTTCACTTCATGTGACTCCTTATTCAATTCTTTTGAAGTCATTATATTTATTTTCTAGTTCACTTTGAGAATCTCCTCCCTTCTATTAAATTCAAAAAAGTAACTATGACCAATTCAATCATGTTTTCACGTTCCAATTGAACATTTTTCTTTTATTATTATTCTCAAAGAAGAAGATTTTTCCTTCTTTTTACCAAACATATGTGGATCCAATCATGATTTTACAATAGGAACAAGAATTATCCCATAAGCACAAAGGGATTAGTCCAATTGATTCAAATCTTTTGGGCAACACACTTCCTATGATTGATAAACTTCTAACATAACTTATATTAATTAGCTCGTGCTACAAACTTTAACACGAATTTTTTTTTGTTTTCAAATACAATTTCCAAACAAAATGTGTTGGATAAAATGAAGTTAAAATAATTTTTTACTAAATTTCAAAACATTTTTACCTTCATTTAAAAAAATTTGAATTTCGTTTATATTTATAAAAAAATACCCCTTGTTACATTTGAGAATAGTCTTTTCAAATATTGTTAACCATTATCGACACTATCAACATCACTACCATCATCATCATCACCACTATCACTATCAGATGACTATCATCATGACCATTGTTAGCATTATTATTACCACCAAAGACAGAACTATGTTGGGTTTAAGGGAGTCATGCCCCTCCCCTTTTCCCCAATTTTTAATTTTCTTTATTATATACATGTATATATTATATAAGATAAAAAACTATCAAAATTAATTAAAAAAATAGAGTTTTATAAAGAAACACACTTAATTTTACAATATAATGTGATAAATCTTCTTTATAGACAAAAATAACAACTTAATATAAAAAAATTATATATTAAAAAGAAATTTTAACTAAGTATTGCAATATATAACTTTTTACTTCAAATAGTAATTTTATAGCTCAGATATCAACTTATGAGAAGGTAACCTTTTGCATATATATTGTAGTGTGATATACAAATTAATATTTTCTAGATGTGTTGATATAAATTTGATAAAAATTATATTTTAAATAAAACAAACCACTGTGTTCAATAAATTTGCTAATTATGATAATTTTTTATCTTAAAAATCATATTAAAATTGATTTTTAATTGGTTGATAGTATGAAATATTTTAAACTAATAATTATTGCTTAACATTAAAAAATTGAACAATAAAAAAATAAAGAGTTTCTTCTTGACCATCCCATCTAAAATAATCTAACATTGTCCGGATTGTGACATTGTCACTATCACTATTACTATTATTGTTTTTACTATTAGACATCATTATTAGACAAACATACTCTTAAACTATTTAGTTTGATAGAAATTTTTTAAAATAAATTTTATTTTAAAACTAAATTAGAAAGAAAATAATTGAAATTAATTTTTAAAAACTAATATTCATAGGCCTTGCTCAGTTACTCGTCATTCCTTGCCCCAAAACTAATGAGACTTTAGCCAACACAAGAGACTCAATCACATGCCCAAAGCCAAACCACAAAAGTAGAAATAAAATAAGTAAAAAATAGAAATATAGAAACCACCTACCACACTGCAAAGCCTGCAACCAAAATAAAGAAATCAAAAGAAAAAATCTATACACAGCAACATCTACATCAAGATAATTAAAAAAAAAAACACTAAAAAGGGAAATTAAAATGGAAAAGTAAGAATAGTCTTTGGTAGCAGCATCCGAAGGGTTTGGACGAAGAGTTTGAAACAACGAGGGAACCAAGCGAGGCAAATAAACTTTGGCAGCAGCATTAGAATGTTCACCATGTCCACATTGTCCTTCCTCAGCACCTTGGGAATGGTGAGCCGCATTTGGTAGTTCGAACCCTCGGTGGTGGCAAGAAGAATGCGAACTTGGCGTCAGTGATTCATAGAGGACACGTGTCGCAGCCATCGGTAAGAGGGCGTGGGTTTTTGGTAGTAGTGTTCCATGTTGGTGATGGAAGCTTGGCTTATTAGAAAATTTAAAATTTATTATTAAATAATTTTGTGATAAATTTTAAAATTAATAATTATTTTATAATTAATTTTTAATAAAAATAATTAATTATAAAATTATTATAATATTAATGATAATATAAATAAATAATAAATTAATTAAGAAAATAATTTTAATTAATTTATAAAATTTTTAAAATTTGTAGTTATTTTATATTAATTTGTAATAATAAAAAATATAAATAAATATAATTTAAATTTAACTAAAAAAAATAATATTCTAGTTAATTAATAATTTATTAGTTAGGATTTAATTACTGATTTAAATGGTAACTAAAATTAGTAGAAAAATTAATTTTTTATTTTTTTAGTGTTAGTGAAACAGCATATCCTTCTTCTATTTTGTCTTTTCCTCTTCTTCTTTTTCTTAGTTGTTGGGACTTTAGTGAAACAATTTCGAGATTGAATAATAGATACAATGCATTTTGGTTTTAGTATGGAACCTAATCATTGATTGTGGGGGGATGAAAGAGATCAGTTCTCGCAAATTGCTAGTATGACAATGGTTTGAGATTTGGGTTAAGAGTTTGATGGTGGAAGAGTTTTTATATCGTGGTAAAATCAACTAAGGTAAAAAAGCATCTTTTACATTGTTTAGTTATTTATAAAAACAATTGGCATAAAAAAGGTGGAAGAGTTTTTACCTCGTGTTGTAATTTAAAATTTATTATAAAATAATTAGTTATAAAATTTTAAAATCAATAACTATTTCATAATTAATTTCTAATAAAAATAATTAGTTATAAAATTACTATAATATTGATAGTAGCATGAAATAAATAGCAAATTAATAGTAAATTAGTTAAGAAAATAATCTTAGTTAATTTGTAGTAAATTTTTACAATCTGTAATTATTTTCTAGTTAATTTGTAGTAATAAAAAATATAAATAAATATAATTTAAATTTAACTAGGAAAAATAATATACTAGTTAATTAATAGTTAATTAACTAAGATTTAACTACTAATTTAAATGGTAACTAAATTTAGTAGCAAAATTAAAAAAATCTTGTAGTGGTAAACTTCCTTTACATTGGTTTTTAGTTATAAAAACAACTGATATAAAAAAACAATTAGCAATGTAAAAAATATATTTTTTTATATTGATTATAAAAATAATTGACAAAAAAAAAACTTTTTACACTTATTTAAGAAATGATATAAATAAGTTTGCAATATCTACAAAAATATCACCATGCTTTTATTTCCATTGATTTTTAAATAACTTATTTAAAGAATCCGATATAAAAAGTTATTTTTGTACTAGTTCTTATTCAATAAATTCTTGTATATAAGAGCTTATGTTATAAGTATTTAAAAAATTTAATAAATTTTAAGAATTTGAATATATATTGATAAGAGCTTACACATTATTATATAAGTATTATATGATATTATCTTATTTTAAAAAATTAAAAAAATCAAATCATGGCCTAGAATTATCATTAATTTTATACTTTAATTATGATATATTTAAAATTATTTATAAACTATTAAATATGATCTAATATTAAAACTATTAAATATTTAAAATTTGGCTAATGTTTATTTTCGACAAAGTTAAATATTAATATTTCAGTTTTTAGATATATGTTTTAAAAAATAAATTTTACTTATGGTAGAAATTTTATTTTCTTATCCAAACTACAAATTTGAAATTTAAAAAATTTAAATTGATTTATCGAAACAAAACATTTAAAAAATAAAAGAAATTTAAACTAAAGCAATTCAAATTTTAAGCATTTCAAATTTATTGAAAATTTAAATTTCTCTTCTAAACACAACCTAAAGTTCAATCAATTTGAAATAGAGGTAGTATATTATACTTAATAAGTTAATAAGTAAAATGCACTCATTTGTTTTCACAACAAACTTCTCTTATTTATATTTTGGTCTAATCCATGACTATGTGTATCTTTCACGAAAGACAATTTTGCTTGAGTTAACTAAAATCACTATTGATAATAAAATTAATTTTTTCAAAAACGCAGCTTAATGACACTTCTCCACACATTTTATATATATTCAAACATAAGGGAGTTACTATAGTATCCTATAAATAAAGTGGTTGTGGAACAATTTTTTTTAAACAAATAAAATACAAGTCATTGACACATCACCCATTTTGTTATTTAGTGAAAACCTTCTATTTATTCCAATTTTACCCATAACTAAATAAAATAGTTTTAGTTTCAAATTTAAAATTTAAAATTATAATTATTGCAATTAAATATAATTATTTTCAAATATTTCCAAATCCATATATGACATAGACTAACACTTTACTTGTTTCTTCCTTGATATTATATCTCTCATTTTTCTCTTCGCTTTCCTCTCTTATCTCACCTCTTCGTTTTTCTTTCTCTTCCATGACTTTCTTCTTTCTCTCCTCTCTCTCTTCTCTCTCTTCTCTCTTTCTTTTCTTTTTCTTATTTTGTTCCTCTTTATTTTCTCTCCTCTTCCTTTCTTCACTCTCTTCCTATTCTCTTTCTCTTACATTTCCCTTTTTCTTATCTTTCTCCTTTCTATCAATATTAACGTAAAAAAATATTAATAATTATATCTTTCAATTCTTAACTATTTAAAATTTTTGAATTATTAAATATTATCTAGTATTAAAATTATTGTTTAATTATTGAATTTTAAATTGGCTAATATTTATTTTTGATAAAATTAATATTTCAAATTTCTAAATCTATGGTTAAAAAATAAATTTTACATGCGGTGAAAATTACCTTTCCTATTCAAACTAAGAATTTTAAATATAAAAAATATTAATTCGTTTATCCAATATATATTCAAACATAACAGAGTTATTATGTTACCATGATAAATAAAGTATTTTCGAAACAATTAAGTTTTTGAGTAATAAAAATGCAAGTAGTTGGTTCAATTTAACTCTAAACTAATTAAAATAATTTTCTTTTAAATTTTAAATTTTAAATTGTGATTATTTCTACTAAAAAAAGTTTAATTACTATTTTAAAAATATTTTAATCCTTTGGCCACTGACAATAATCAATTTTTTTAACTAAAAAACAATTATTTTCAAATTTTTAAAAGAAAAAGTTTTAATTAAATAGAGAATAAATTAAAATATTATTAATTTTATTACTTATAACAAAATGATAACATAGTAAGAACGTAAATACTATTAGTCTACAAATCAATTATCCAAAAGCTTCTTAAATTTATGGGCATAGAGTAGAATTTTTCGAAAGATAATCATTAAAAAAATAAGCAATTATTTATACCCATGTATCACTTTTGAGAAACAAATTAGTTTCTAAATACATTCATATCCACCTATGATCTAGATTTTTATTTTATTTGTTTTCTCGACAAATTTATATTTTTATGTATTTTTCTCTTCTCTTTTCTTTCTTATCTCACCTCTTTGTTCCTTTATCTTTAATGACTTCCTGCTTACTCTCCTTTCCCTCTTGTCTTTTTCTTTACTCTTTCTTATTTCTCTCCTCTTTGTTCACTCTCTTTTTCTCTCTCTTTCTTCTCCCTTTTCTCTTCCAATTTCTTCTCTTTCTCCTCTCTATCAATATTAGCATAAAAGTATCAATAATTTTATTTTTTTAATTATTAAATATTTAAATATTGACACTACTAGAAAATTTAAAATTTGCTACAAAATAATTTTGTGGTTAATTTTAAAATCAATAGTTATTTTGTAGTTAATTTATAGTAAAACTAATTAGTTATAAAATTACTATAATATTAATAGTAGCATGAAATAAGTAGCAAATTAACTAAGAAAATAATCTTAATTAATTTGTAGTAAATTTTTAAAATTTGTAGTTATTTTCTAGCTAATTTGTAGTAATAAGAAATATAAATGAATATAACTTAAATTTAGCTAGAAAAATTAATATTCTAGTTAATTAATAGTTAATTAGTTATGATTTAGCTACTAATTTAAATGGTAACTAAAATTAGTAGTAAATCAAAAAAATCTTGTAGTGTGACTAATATTTATTTTCAATAAAGTTAAATATTAATATTTCAATATTTAAATATATGTTTAAAAATAAATTTTACATATGGAAATTATCTTTTCCTATTCAAACTAAATTCAATTGATATATCCAATATATATTCAAACGAGTTACTATAGTACCTTAATAAATAAAGTGGTTTTGGAATAGTTAATGTGTTTGACTCATCACCTACTTTGTTATTTAGTAAAAACCTTTTATTTATTTCAATTTAACCCTTAACTAATTAAAGCATTTTTATTTTATATTTTACATTTTAAAATTATAATTATTCCTATTACAAAAATTTAATTACTGTTTTAAAACTATTTTAGTGCTTTTCCCCGCAGGAAATAATCAATTTTTTAATTAAAATAATTATAATTTTGAACATTTAAAAAGAATAAAAGTTGAATGAAATAGGGACTAAATTAAAATATATATTAATTTTAAAATGTATTACTAGATAATAAAATGTTGATATGGTAAAAACTTAAATACTATTAGTGTAAAAATCAGTCATTCAAGACCCCTCAAAATTTACAAGAATTTCTCCAAACATAATCATTAAAAATGTGAGCAGTTATGTATACCTCATGCATCATGTTTGTTCAGAGTACTCAATTTTGAAACAGATGAATTTCCAAATACTTCCAAATTTATACATGACACATATCACATTTTACATGATTCCTCCTCGATCTCGTATCTCTAAAACCAAAATTGGTCTTGTTCACTTCTTCGCTCTATTCTGTAATTGAACACAACAGAATGGTGCAAGAGCGTCGATTCCTCTCGCTCTCAGACCCTGAGATCATGCTCCGTCTCTCACTATTATCGTTTGTGCCTTCAGAGAACACTGAACTTGGGGCAAGTGACGAAGTAGAAGATGATTTTGTCTTTGATATAGATCCTAACTTTTTAGTGGATAGCCGAAAACTAATAATTGACGAACAGATTGTGGAAGGGTCACATTCCATTGTCTACAGAGGATGGTGGGTATTCCAATTGCAACTCTAACATATATATATATATATCTGTGTTTGTGTCATGTATTGTTTTTGCATTTTATTTCTTTCATTCTCATATTTATTATTTAACTGTTATGCATTAATCCATCATCAACTCTTTCAATTCCTTGGAAATAGATATGCGCAACAATTAGCATACAGTAATATAGTTATTTTCATTTACTGGTGGTAATATAGTATCGAGTTTAAACATGTGTGATCTGAAAGACTTCTTAGCTTTTATGATAAATTGTTGTGGATTTTGACTGGCTGAAGTTGTCATGGATGTCTCTGGGTGCTAGCTCAGTTTTATGATGGCTTCATTTTTCTCTCTCAATATTAATTAACACCTAAATGTCCATAAATATTTTTCATTTTAAAAAATTTGCGTAAATAGTAGTGTGTAGTAATTGTTTTCATTTTTTTTTTCTAATATTGCCTTTTTATCTAAATCTTTTTATATATCTCTTCACGATATAGGTATATCTTTGCAAGAATAAATATTTTAAAAATCAAATTACTAAATAAATATATAACTTAAAAAGAAATAAGTTTCGAACCCTCCTTAAATGTCTTCTTAAATGTCTCCTTAAATGTCTATATCTTGATAGAGGTAGGAACAGAAGAGAGATTGATATAATTAATACAATATAATTTGACAATAAAAAAAGAGATATTAATTGAATATACGTGCGCGTTGAGAGTTACCTCTCCAGAAGGGATTATGTTCGCGCGTGTAACGGCAAGGATGGCAACCAACGGCATGGTCGCCAAATGTCGTTCAGCAGCTTCAATGGACAACTCTATGCGTATGAAAAACATTTAACGGAAGATATTTTAGTTGAAAAGATATTAGTCTTCTGCTTTTGACCGGATATCCTAACTTTAAAAAAAAAAATCTTCATCAAGGGAGGCTTTGCGCATTGGCAATGAAGTAACAGTCCCAACCGATGGACGAAGGTGTGCGGAAAGCAATGGATACCGGGTAACTGTAACACTCCTCACCGCCAACCGCCTGCTTTTTACCCGCTTTTAACCTTTTCTTAGCTACGTTAATTACAGACTTCATAGGACTTTCTTGTCTAGTGACGACGACTGTGCTTGCGTAACTGGTAAGAAAACACATTTTCAAGGATTTGTAGCTAGTTATTTATATGCAATGAAATGCGTGTGTAACGTACAAGGGACCTCTTCAATATTTCATACACATTCATCGGTATCTTTGCTGCCTTTTGCTTTTACACTTTTTTACCTTATTTTATTTAATTATTTACTTTTCCATGCATAATAAGCTTTTCAATTACACTCTAATCTCTTACTATTAGTAATATACTATCCTATTTTACAGGGCTTAAACTGAGTATAAATCCATTTACTTCACTGTGTTTTTTGAGTGCAGATTCTAACAATAATTGGTTGCTACTATTTAAGTTTACCTCAACTCTATAAAATTATCTTATAAAATAAGTATTAGTTACATTTATATAAATTATTTAAGTCATTTCATTAATCGATGTAAGATATTCAGCACAACACAGGATAGGATATCTCGAGCTTAAAGTTTGTTGGACTAGATATTTGTAGGTGGTTTAATAACAACTCAATAGCGAATTATCTGATAAGTTCAATAATAAACGTTAAGATAGGTTCTAATACTATTTTAGAAGAGTTTAAGTCTAACTCAACCTTACAAAATCGACTTGTATGATGAATATTACCCTCACTTACATATTATCTATCATAAAATTCACAACAAGTTGATTTAGATACAATTAATCTACTTGCTCAAATCAAGAAATCAGTGTATTAATTTATATGTAAAATAGCTAGATTCAGTGAGTAGTGAGTTGTGCTTGTTATTTGTATCACCTTTCCTAGTTAAGAGAGATAGCTCATTTATTATTACTAGATTATAGTAGACAATGTCATGCAATGTAGAGATGCGAAATATTTAAATCTATATGATTGTATCAGATAAATTTTATAACTAATGAGAATAATATTTAGCATTCCCCTCATGGGATATCTATGAATTTGTATATGTTGCACACTCATGCAGGAACATTCTAACATCATCTAGACTTGCCTTTTCTTCCGGTATCCTCACATGTTGAAGTGTGCGAGTCTGTTTTATTATTTCTGATCAATAACTATGTTATACAATTTACAGGCATATGCATAAAAAATTCTATAATGGTAATGGATATTTAAATAAGGAATATACTTTTAGCACTCCATTCTTCGTACATGAGTTCTGTTAACCTTCAATCTAAAAGAAAATGATGTTGACAGAATCTTATCTTTGTTTTTTTTCCTATCTTTAAAGTCAATGACTAAGAAACCTGTGAGCAAAATCCTTTTAGTATTATGGATAATCTGTCTTTGTAATTACATGACAAAATAATATTTGAAAGACATGAATCCTTAGTGTAGTAATTTTTAATTTATGTTTCCTAATATTTAGAATTGAAGGAACTTTGGAAGAGTTATAAGAATAGCTAGGTAGAGGCTGTTGAGTTAACATATGCTAAAAATAAGTTGCAATAGGAATTATTGAAGGATAAAGGTAAGTCAAAACTAATAACTCTTAAACATGTGCACATATATGAATCTTAAGTGTAACAAAGGAGAGTAAGGGAAAATTTGAGAAGACTGTGCTTAAGCTTATTTTAGGATGTAGAAGATGATCTAGCTCTATAGAGGGGCAGTTAATCATTATGTTTGTTGCACAAAGTCTTTTTATGTCAGTGATTTACTTTCGTTTGATACTGCAGGAACACGAAACCCTTCTATTCTTTCTCTTTTATTACAACTGATAAGTGACAATTTGCAGAATTTTAAGTGCTTGACTTTCTACTATTTTCCAATCCCAATTTATGTTGTGGCCAAATAATTTGTGGCAACATGTATGCAAAATTTTTCTGCCAGCAAATTATTAAAACAAAATGCTATTGTGCTAACCAAATTGACTGATAAAACTCTAATAGTGTTAAGTGTCTTTTATCATTTACTTGAACATGTTCAAGTTACAATATAGAATTAAGTGTACAACAAGTATAATTAACTCGAATTCATATTTGTTTTTGCAAATATCAAGTATTTTAATTAGCTTTTTATGTTTGCTGGCGGTTTAGGTACGAATACAATCCTGTATCGGTGAAGGTTATTCTTCCAATGCAAATATCAGATGCTACTTCTGAATGTAAAGCAAGATTTCAGCGGGAAGTGAACTTGATATCTAGGATTAAACATAAAAATATTATAAAGGTATTTTTCAATGTCTTTTCTTACCTGAATGCCTTCGTAATTTGTTTGCTTCTTCTCAATATTTACTTCCCCTTGGCCCTAATTATTCTTTTAATGGTTTTAAAACAAATTTACCAAAGAATTAGGTAGTTAACTAATTATTCATCACAACCTATAGTTAATTTTGATACGTTATTACCTGTATTCAACGTATAATATAAGTATTTCCTTCCTATATTTTAGTTAAGTGTTTCAAATATGGTTGGCTAGTGAATGTTGATCCTAAACGAATTATAAACATTTTTTTGCTTAACTTTATGGTTGGCTAGTGAGATGTATTTCAGCAACAGGTATCATGTAATCTAAACTCATTCTGCAGTTTATTGGCGCCTCTGTGGAACCATCAATGATGATAATTACGGAACTTGTGGAAGGTTTTTCACTTCAGAAATACCTAGAGAGCATTTATCCAAGTACTCTAAGTTTAGAGCAATCCTTAAGTTTTGCTTTGGATATTTCTCAAGCTATGGAGTATTTGCATGCAAATGGCATTATTCACCGCGATCTGAAGCCAAGTAATACTTTTTTCTTAATTTTAATAATTATTCAGATTTTTTTAAAAACTTTGTCGTATATTTTGTCTTCTGTGATATTAATTTCTTTTTACTGCATTTGTTAATATATGGATTTGTTTTTTGAAGTCAATTATTATTAAAACGATTCTATCAGAATACAAGCAAGTGGCTAATTGGAACAACTTGAACTGTTACAATAGTTGATAAAAAGAAACCAAAAATAAATGCATTCCATAATACAAATATTCCATAATACAATCTTTCCACCCACTTGTAAATAGTCTAAGGCTCCTTCACGTGTACACAATTGACATTAACCATGTGACGGTCCAAGTTTTGGTATAGTCACCTAACATAACCAACTTGTTTGGAAGCAGTAAAAAAACCCAACCCTTTTGACAGTAACATTGTTACCTTTGGCCCAACATGCCACAACAAATCTTATACTTCTTTTATACATGATTGTGTCCCTTTACACAACACAGCATGAATCTCCTCCCCCAAATTCATAAGAAACCTTGACAACCTTGCGGTTGACAGAACTCAACCTTCTGAGCAGCACATTAATGCCTTTTTATTACTACAAAATATATATATATATATAACATTTTACAACATTTAAAAGATGCTATAAAAAAAATGCTACCTAAGAGTTTTTATAACATTTAATTATTAGTATATTTAGAAACAAAATGATAATGAGATAATGTTGAATATAAAATATTGTAACACTGGTAGTAAAACAGAGAAGGAATAAGACTTTTAGACTTTGACGTGGGTAGCTCTTATTTTTGGAGTGCTACCTACAATTATGCTGAAGACCTATTTATAGTGTGAAGAAGGTGGTGATTTATTTTCACTTGATTATTTTAGAAAGCAAGAGGTAATTTTAAGCTTTTAGTTGTTTATAATATTTTAGACATATTCTAGACATTTTAGTGTTGTTGTGAACTTTCTAGAAATTTGTAGTAACTTTAACACTTCCTTGATGTAAATTTTGATAACTTCAAGCATAGTTAGAAATTGCTTAAACTTGGCTTATGCTAGTGCCTTTGTAAATATGTTTACAATTTGGTCTTTAGTCAAGTAGTACTTGAGTTGGATTTCCTTAGTTACCTCTACTTCTTTGATAAAGTGATATTTAATAGCTATATGCTTTGTTCGTTGATGAGGAATTGGGTTCTTCATTATTGCTATGGCTAATTTATTGTTTCAATAGATTATAGTAGGTCCTTTTTGTTGTTCACCCATCTCTTCTAGTATCCTTCATAGCCATATTGCTTGACTTGTAGATTCAGTTGTTGCCGCATACTCTACTTCTACTATTGATTGTGCAACTATTGTTTGATTCTTTGATACCCAAGAGAATATTCCTAATCCTAGTGAGAAGTCATATCCTATTATACTCTTCATGTCATCTATAGAACCTACCCAATCACTACTGGTGTAGTCAATCATCCTTGAGTTGGTCATGATTTTGTACCATATATCAAACTTCTTCATGCCTTGTAGATATTTAGAATTCTTTTGGCTGCTCCATAGTCAATTTGGCTTGCCCTCTGCGTCAATCTAGATAAAAGACTTGTAGCACACATGATATTCAGTCGTGTGGTTGTGAGATATAGTAAACTCCCAATCAAATTTTTGTATCGCGATGCGACTATTTCTAGTGCTCCGTTGTCTTTTTATAGCTTCTCATTTGTCACAAGTAGAGTAGCAACATATTGGCAATCGTACATCTTAAACTTTTTTAGTAGAGCTTCAGTATATTTCTTTTGAGAGATAAATATTCCTTTCTTTTGTTGTCTTACCTCTATGTCGAGGAAGTAATTTATCAAGTCAAGGTCAGTCATCTCGAATATCTTCATCATATCTTTTTTTATATCATTCATCATTTTCATATTGTTTCTTGTGTAGATAAGATCATCTAAATAC
The DNA here is from genome assembly GCA_025330945.1 of Mucuna pruriens. Taxonomy (NCBI): domain Eukaryota; kingdom Viridiplantae; phylum Streptophyta; class Magnoliopsida; order Fabales; family Fabaceae; genus Mucuna; species Mucuna pruriens. The sequence goes on along the minus strand of JAENHJ010000004.1, from coordinate 310,979 downwards.
AAGGAGACAATGAGAGTATCATACTAACCTTGAGTTTTGATGTATAATGTTGGCTTACTCTTGCTCCTATTGAATCCTTGATCGGTGAAGTACTGATCAATTTTGTTGTACCATGCTAGGGGAGCTTGCTTGAGACCATATAGAGTTTTTCTTAATCTGAACACTTTCCTTCATTGCCTTTGCTAATAAATCCTTGTGGTTGATCTACATAAATATCTTCTAGAACTCCATTTAGAAAAGAAGATTTGACATCTAGTTGGTAAATGTTCCATCCTTTTTATGTCATAAGAGCTATTAGAGATTTAATCATATCAAGACGAGCAACTGGAGCAAATATCTCTTTGTAGTCAATTCCTGGTTGCTATGTGTAGCCTTTAGTGACTAATCTAGTCGGTACTTTTGTATGGTGCCATTTGGGTTGAGGTTTGTTTTGTAGACCCATTTTACTTCAATTATGTCTTTTCCATGTGGGCAATCAACGAGCTCCCAAGTATTATTCTTCTCAAACATTTTAATTTCTTCCTCCATTGCCTTGACCCATACTTCTTTATTTGATACTTCTTCATAACATTTAGGCTCAAGCATGGCCATGTTGCATGTTTCATAGATATCCACCAAAGATCTTAGTTGTCTTGGAGTAGACTCTAGTGAAGATTCTTGTTGTTGTGAAGATGGAGAAAGTATATCTGGATCTCCTGCTACTTCTTTAGCTTCTTCTTGAGGTTGTTGCATTGGAACAAGAATGTTGTTTTTCACAACTTCTTATTTCCAATTCCAAGCAACATTTTCATCAATCTCAACATTGACTGATGGTGAGCTTCTTTGTTTGTAAGTTGTAGACTCGGTAACCTTTTGATTGTGTACTATACCCTAAAAAGATGTCATGTATTGTCTTGTCTTCTAACCTATGTCTCTTCTGGTTAGGTACATGTATCTAGCAGATAGACCCAAATACTCTTAGGTTCTTAGTTGATGGCTTCTAAGTACTTTTATATGTTTCTCACTTTGTTTCTTGGTAAGGCCTTTAAACTTCTTGATTATTCCAAAAACTTCAGATTTTTCTTTAAGGAAGTAAACCCAAGTCATTCTATAAAAATCATCAATGACGAAGATAAAGTATTTATTGTTGTTGAGTGACGATGTCCTCATCAGTCCGCAAATGTCAATATGGACCAATTCCAACAAGTCTTTAGCTCTCCATACTTTATTAGTTGAAAATAGTAACCTGTGTTGCTTCCCAAGAAGACATCCTTCACAAGTTTCATTACTTTCTTTTAAGCATGACATATCTCTCATCATATTCTTCTAATATAACAACTTTAAGGCCTAAGAGTTGAAATGGCCAAATCTTCGATGTCATAGCCATGAATCATCAACTTCTACTTTCAGGCAATGTTTATAGTATACTTGAAGCTTAATGAGAAACTTCTATTTCTTTTCTCCATTTTAACTTAGGTGATCATCTTCCTTTTGTTATAGTTGTCATAGATTGTACATATATCTCCTTTGAATCGAAGAGCATAACCTTTCTTCATCATTTAACCAATGCTCAGGAGTTTTGCTTTTAAGATTGGGAACAAGTAAGACATCTTTAATAAATCTCGTACCTTTTTCTATCTCCACCATGACAGTGCCTTTTCCTTAAACATGCTCCTATCTTTTGCCATGTGATTACTACAACTGCTATCCAAGTACCAGTTTCCTCCTATTTCATCATTGGAATCTCGGGTAGCATAGAAAAGATGTTTCTCATTGTCATGCTCTTCAACGAAATTAGCTTGATGCTTATTTTTGTTGCAGCAATTCTTCTCCACATGTCCAAATTTCTTGCAATAATGACGGTGTGGTGTTTTGCGATGCCAACAATCCTTTTGCAAGTGACTTATCTTCTTGCAAATGCTACATGGAGGATATTTAGAGAAACTTCAAGAGTTCTTTTTATTTCTAGAATTTTCCCCATATTTTGTACTCTGAGACCATAATTTGAGCTTGATTGAAAGACATTTTCGATAGTCTTCATTATGCTTATTCATTATTTACTCGTAAGCTTCAAGAGAGCCCATTAATTTTGTCACTGATAAGATTGACAAATTTTTGGTTTGCTCAATTGTAGTTATGATTGCATTGTACTTATAGGGAATAGAAATTTAAATTTTCTCAACAGTTTTCTTGTCAAAAATATTTTTCCCATATGCTTTCATTTGACTAACTATTTCTTTTATCTTAGAATAATAGTCTTATATGGTCTCAGACTCTTTCATTTTTATTATATCAAACTCACATAGCAGAGTTTGAAGTTTAATGGTGTGTACCTTAACACTTTCTTGAAACTCCTCTTATAGAGTACTCCACGTTTCATTAGCACTTGTGGCACCCATTATTCTTGGAAAGATTGTGTCAACTACTGCCTATTATAAAATGGATAACGTCCTTGAATCCTTTTGCTTATTTTCATTCAACTCCTTCTTCTAGGCTGTATCCAGAGTAAAAATATTTGTTGGAGCATTGAATCATTCTTTTACAATGTCTCATAAATCTTGGGAGCAAAACAATGTCTTCATTTTAATGCTCCAAAAATCATAATTTTCTCCTGTGAAAATAGGAATGGAAATGGATGATAGTTGAAGGGTGTTAACCATGAGTTGAGAAAAGATTATGGAAATAGAATAAGTTATAATGAGAATTTTTGAAAGTAGATGGGTGATATATCTACACTGAGTGGATGATTGAACATAGCTCTAACACCATTATTAGTGAAACAAAGTGATGATGAGATAATGTTGAATAGAAAATATTATATCACTATTAGTAAAACAAAAGAGGTACAAGACTTTTAGACTTTGATGTAGTGCTACCTACAATGATGCTGGAGACCTATTTATAGTATGATGAATGTGATAATTTATTTTCACTTGATTATTCTAGAAAGTGATAAATAATTCTAAACTTTTAATTGTTTACAATATTATAAACTTTTCTTTAGATAAATCTAGACATTTTAATATCATTGTGAACTTTTTATAAATTTATAACAACTTTAACATTAACACATATTGTGTTTGAACTATGTTGCAAGATATCTTTAACAACATTTAAATATTACTAAAAATATAAAAAAATTTTTTTACTAATAAAATATTAGTAATATTTTTACAATAAAATATTATTAAAAGCATACAGTCCCATTAAAAGTTGGATTCCTTGTCCCTTTGTTAATACTAACTTGTTTATGACCTATGAACCTGCAATCTAGATCTGAGATTTCGAGAATGCTGAATTCCTATGCATTCAGCTGGAAATAGACATCAAACCGAAATAGGGTAGCTGAGTATTTGTATTTCTTTTTCCTTTGCAATAACCAGTTCATTCACAATCAAGGGAAACTTGTTAATAATCATTTGAATGGACACTTAGTGCGACACCATTTGAACTTCATATATTTTTCTAAATACAGCAGATGCGGTCATTGCACTTACAAGTTATCCATGAGTTTGTCTTTTTTAGGTAACCTGCTTCTTCCCAATGATAACATGCGAATTTTACTTGCAAGTTTTGAGATAGCTAGAGAGGAGATATCTGGTGAGATGACATCTGAGGCTGGTACATATCGATATATGGCTCCCGAGGTACATGTAGTGCTATATTTGTCTCTTCATATATATGTATCTAGAACGATTGTACCTATCCATTTGCTAAAATCTTCCTCATATGATTTGTATGCTAATTCTTCCTTTATTTACACTAGTTATTCAGCAAGGATCCACTTCCAAAAGGGGCAAAGAAATACTATGACCACAAGGCAGATGTCTACAGCTTTGCAATGGTTCTATGGGCGTTAACAAAAAATCGAACTCCGTTTAAAGGAAGGAGTGAGTTGATGGCAGCATATGCTACTGCACGAGTAAGTCATCCATGTTACACTCTTGGTTCTAATTTTATGAAGAGGGTGTTATTGTTTTCTTCCTTGCTTCTTTCCATTTTTAATGTAGTTTGCTTTAACAAGGTTGATTAATTATTTTCTTCTTCAAATAAGTTTTTATCCCTTCAAGATGAGGATTTTGCCACGTATGCTTATAGAATTGTACCAAATGAATAACGTGCCAATTGTACTTTAGGCATAATTTTTTTTTCTTTCATGTCATCACTCGTCCCTCTTACTTCTTAATCTAATCTTTATTACAGATGTTATGGCACGGGAGAAAAATCTATTTTTACATAGGTCATATTGATTAGTTTTATATTTATGATGTTCAGTAAATTAGACCTTCGACGATAATGAAGGTCAATAATTTTGTTCTTCAAAAACAAAATTATTATCCTTTTATGGATTGATTGCATAAAATATATATTAAATAACGAATATAATGCTTTACATCTTTAAATCATCAAAATGAACACTTATACAATTACATTTTTGAAAAGAAAAAAAAAGAGTTAACATCGGGCTATGAATCTAAAAATTTAGCATGGTACAACCTAGCTACCAGTCTTAATGATTCGTGACATTTAGATTTTAGTTTCACCAACATATCAATGTCATGTTTGACATTACGATTTTAAAAATATTGGTAGGTTTATGTTGTTATATAATCTACATTAATTGTTGATGCTTGCAGAACATGAGGCCTAGTGTGGAAGAGTTTCCAAAAGATCTACTTCCCTTTTGCAGTCATGTTGGGAAGAAGACTCAAAGCTCCGACCAGAATTCTCAGAGATCACTCAAATCCTTGCAAAACTTCTTCAGAACTGCCGCTCAATAGGGACAACACCTAAGGAAGAAGAGTGTTCAACTACAAGTGTGCAGGCACCTATCACTGATTTTGTTGAAGACAACTCCAAACAAGTACAAGAGACTCAGAATCAGAATACCAATGTCTGCACAATGGAACAATCTCAGAGCATAGCACAGACCCCTAGTCCACTCTTACCCCAAAGCAAGCCTAAAAAGACACTTGGGAAGTGCAAGTGTTTATGGTTATGTTTGTGCAAATGCTTTGGCATTTCTTGACCTGCCTGCATCAAGCAAGGTGATTGGTCAGTTGCATACATGTTTCTGTCTAGGCTATTGTAATGCTAAGGTTGCATTGCCGAAATTAATACTCAGGATTGTGGATCCTTTTTTTTATGTTGTTGTTGTGTATAATTATACCTAGATTTCAATTACATGATGGACGTTTTCGCCGACATTGTTTACTTATAGGTACATAGTCAAGCTATGTACTTATTGTGTTCGTTGGTTTTCTCTTATTACCTAATTTATGACCTGTATGCTGAGGTAATTTTTATATCACTTCATTTAACCTTTTGAATTAGACGAAACTAACCCATTTAACTAGTTTATTTTTTCTGGGTAGAATTACTTTTTATGCACTCAAGTTTATCACTTGATAGTTGATATATGGTTACATATATGAATGATCATTGCCCCAAATTTATTAAAATTTATCATTGAAAAATAATTCATTGGCCAACCTCTTTAGACCCAAAACTTAATACAAACCTAGTGAAATAACTTTTAACCATTTAAATGAAGGTTATTTTAAGTTTTAACCTAATCTATTCAATAAGTGACCCGTTATACATAGGATTAGGCTCTTCCAGGTTACGAGGGAATCTAAATTTTTCTATTTTTGTTGCCTTTTCCTTTTCTCTAAAATGTCTCTTCCTTTAGCCATTTGACTACTTCTTTTGTTCAATAATACTTTGATAAAATTAGTTTCTCAACCTTCAAACTTGATTTAAATTTTTATTTTTGTTCTCTGATTTTTTTTTTTTTTGCTTTAATATTTAATCCTTTAACTTTCTATCGCACAATAAGTTTATCCTTTTGGTTAACTTTAACGCACTTCCTAACAAAAAGGATAGACTTGAAGTTTGCTGCAAAGCACAAAATTAGAGGATGGAATTGAAATCAAGAAAAGAATAAACTTGTTCCACAACCATAGGTAACATTGAATGAAGTTAACCAAAAGAATTGATTTTGTCAAGTTTTAGGATGTCTGATATCCTTACACGTTAAAAGGTTTTGATGATTAATTTCATAACCTTTAAGTGATCATATGAATATTTTGTTGGACTGATAAGTTTCATAACCAAAACATTCTTGATTTCTTTCATTCTAAGACCTCAATCTACAACATTCATCTTTCGTGGAGATATATAAATAGAATATTTTAATGCAGAACCACACGGGAGCGAGACCTACAAGAGGTATAAACAATATTCATTGCAAATATTTTCTTCATTTACTTGTCTTGTTTTTCTTTGTCTTAAATTCATGTACCTTTGGTATAGCTTAGAGAATATCGAGTGCAATTATCATCGGTCTTTACTGTAAAATCTTTAGATATCATTGAAGATTTAGTTTGTTGTTAGAAAACATTTGAAGAAATTTGGTTAAAAAATGCTTGACTTTTGAGGTTAAAGAGTCTTTATAAATAATAATTGGAGTATAAGGTTGTTACTCTTGTATTTAGACTATCTAATCAGTCAAAATCTCAATATTTTTTAAATTGTACCGGTCATTTAACTGGTAGAAGTAGTGGTTAAAGTTTAGTGGTTTAATTATAATTGAATTAATAATAATTAAATAAGATTATTTTATTTTTAATATAATATATTAAATAATATTAAAAAATAATATAATAATCATGACTTCATAATATTAAAAAATTAAACTTTATCTAGATCGAAAAAATAATCTGCTAATAAATATCATAATTTATAACTCATTGTTTCATAATACATGATATTCAAAATTAAACATGAAATTGAATCAAATATGTCATAACATTTAATTTTAATAATCCATGACAATATTTATTAGCAACTAGAGTAGGAAATTAAACAAGTATAATTGATATAATTATCTAACCTCTTATACAAATGGATTCCCAAATTGAATTGAAGTCAAATGACTCCTTGAAAGATTAGAGTTATGCAGAAACTATTTTGAAGGAAACTATTTGGAAGTAAAGAGGTGAAGAAACTTAAAATGTGAAAAAGAAATGAGTGAAAGTAACTCGTCAGTCTCTCTTGTGTGAGGAAAATAAGTGTTGTTTGAGATTTCCCACAGGCCTTTAGAAAGTTTGATGAGAACAAGGTTGTACTAAACAAAAAGATGAGAAATTCTCTCAGAAGTTGTAAGGCAACAACCAATTCTATTATGAACTCAAAGTTATCATACAAATGGTGGGAACGTACCTTTTCATATAGGCTTCTTTCATGCCTAAGGGTGTTTGGATGATAGCATAGCCTATTTGGCTATCCAAACAAGTTACTAGACTAAGTTATCCTAAGCTAAATTAGCTACAAGTCAAACAAGTATATAGTTATGCAAGTCTAAAGTCTTGTAATGACATTACTTTCAGATGAGTTTTTGGATCTGAAAAGTGCGAACTAGTTTGAGCTCATAAGAGGAAAGTTGTAAACCTTTCTCTTAGCTTTTCAGAGACATTGTGATTGTCTAATTTGGAGGTCTATAACTCTAGATATGGAAGATTGAAAAAGCATGTTTGAATTGACTCTTCTAAACTCTTTAGTTTCTTCATGTTCACATTGTCTCTTTGTCACTCTTCTTTTAGTGTCAATCAGATTCTTATCATATACCCTGATGGGGAAAAGGTCACCACTTTGATGATGGGAAGGTGGTACGATACCACCAATAAGGCACCACTAATGTGGTGACACAGCGCAGCGGATAAAAATTCCCCTAACTTGCAAGAATCCCTAAGGAGTAACCACAAATGCAAAGGACAGTGACAATGAGAAGAATCACACAAGAGAGACCAATATTTTTAACGTGGAAAAACTCCCTCAAGGTGAGGAGTAAAAACCACGGGTCGTCCAGACCAAAGAAATTAATCCACTATGATTAATTAAGAGTACAAGAGTTATTCTCTCACCCACTCTGTGAAAAAATTCACTCTTTCTCTATATGAGAAATTCTCACTCTCTCTATTTGAGAAATCTACTATATCTCAATCTCTGTGAGAAATTCACTCTCTCTCCTGTATTTTCTCAATCTAACCCCCTTCTCCTCTTATAAAGAGAGACCTAGCGGGCTTGAGAGTATTGGGCTTTTGTCCACATAGTTGGGAGCCCAAAAATAACCCAACATATCTCCCTCTCACAACTATGTGAAGGTAATCGCCAGTCCGGCGATCTCACAACAAGCTTCAAACTTTCCTCTTAGAATTACCTTGGTCATCAAGTCAGCACTCTGACTATCACAGAATAACCAATGTTCATCCTGAACAAAACCAACCTCTGCCTTGGTAGTGGACAAAGCAACATACTTTTGCAATTTAGATTGCCAAGCCTTTTGCCTTTCTTCACTCTTCATGGACTTCTGGTAACATTCAGGTTCTTCTCCATCTGTCAAGATAACATACTCATCAAAAGTATACCTTGTAGATGATTGTCTCTGCCTATTAGATCTCCTGATTTGAACTTGAGGCAATTCAAGAGCATCACCCAGATTCTCATCTTGTGACATCTCTTCCTCCTTTTCAACATCATCATCAAGAGGAACATCAAAGCCATCTCCAAGTAACTGATCATTATAGTTATGTTGCTCACCATTCTGAACAATGTCTTTAATAGTTTGATCTTCCATGAATTGCACATCACGGCTTCTGATAAGTTTCTTCTCAACAGGATCATACATTCTGTAACCATACTCATCATGACCATACCCAATGAAGATACACTGCCTAGTCTTCATATCCAACTTGGATCTTTCATCCTTTGGAACATGCACAAAGGCCTTACAACCGAAGACTCGCAAATGATCATACTTAATATCTTTGCAAAACCAAATCTTGTCTGGCACCTCAGTATTCAAAGCAACTACAGGACTGAGATTAATAACATGCACTGCTGTGTAAAGTGCTTCACCCCAGAAATGCTTAGGTAACCTTGCTTCAAAAAGCATGCACCTAACTCTCTCAATCAATGTCCTGTTCATCCTCTCTACTAAGCCATTCAACTGAGGAGTTTTAGGAGGAGTCTTTTCATGTCTGATAACTTGCTGCCTGCAATATACATCAAATGGTCCACAGTATTCACCACCATTGTCAAAGCGAATACATTTCACCTTCTTGCCTGATTGTCTCTCAACCAAAGCCTGGAATTGTTTGAACTTCTCCAACACTTGATCCTTTGTCTTCGAAACATAAACCCAGAGCTTCCTAGAACAATCATCAATAAAGGTAACAAAATAAAGTGCACCACTAAATGACTTTATCTTCAATGGGCCACAAACATCAGAATGCACCAATTCTAGCAACTCTGACTTCCTGGAGGGAGGATGCTTCTTAAAGGATACTCTAGTCTACTTACCAACCATGCAATGAGAACACTTCTCCAACTCTGCATTCTTCAATCCTGGAAGCATGTCCTTTTTGGCTAAACAAATCAACCCTTTTTCACTGATATGACTAAGTCTTCGATGCCACAAAGATGCCTCCATATCCATGGCATTCACACTGTCTTTAGCAACCAAAGCTTTTGTCCAATACAGTTTATAAATCTTCTCCCCTCTGGCCACAACCAAGTTACCTTTGGTGAGTTTCCACTTTCCATGACCAAAGTGATTATCATAACCACCATCATCAAACATATGCACAGATATCAAGTTAAAGCGAACATCTGGAGCATGTTTTACTCCTCTAAGCCACAACTACATTCCTGTGTTGGTTTGCAAGCAAACATCACCAACACCGATCACCTTGGTCACACCATCATTACCCATCTTCAACACTCCAAAATCACCTGCAGTGTAAGATGTAAAGAACTCCTTCCTTGGTGTAACATGCAATGTAGCACCACTATCAATAATCCACATGCTCTCATCGGATACAAAATTAACCGATTCAAAGTCTCGAAGAATGACAAGATCATCACCTGTAGCAGTGGTGACACGATCATGATCATCATCATCATCATCATCCTTCTCTTTTGACTTACCCTTTTTGCCTTTGTTCTCCTTTTTCCACAGGAAACAATGCTTCCGTATATGCCCTGTTTTGTGACAGTAGTGACACTCCACCTTCTTGTATCTAGACTTGGATTTACTTCTACTTTTTTCTCTTTCCTTTTTCTGACTTCTCCCCCTATTTTCAGTGACAAGTACCTCGGATTGAGATAAAGAACCTTGTGCCTTCCTTCTCATCTCCTCGTTAAGTACGCTACCCTTTACCATTTGTAAAGAGACAACACCATTAGGGGTTGAATTTGTGATAGAGACCTTAAAAGTCTCCCAAGACTCAGGTAAAGAATTCAAAAGTAGTAATCCCAAAATCTCATCTTCAAACTTGATGCCCATTCCTGACATCTGATCAATAATCCCTTGAAACTCATTCAAGTGATCTGACAGGGAAGTGCCTTCTTTGAACTTCACAACAGAATTTAACAAAAATAATTTGTTATTCCCACACTTTGAGGCATATAAGGATTCAATCTTCTCCCACAAAATCTTGGCATCTATCTCACTTGCAATGTGATTATAAACATTATCATCCACAAAAAGTCGGATAAAACCACATACCTGTTGATGCTCAAAGTCCCATTCTTCATCAGACATAGATTCTGGCTTCTAAGCAGCAAAAATAGGAAGATGCATTTTCTTCACAAATAATAAATCTTTCATCTTCCCTTTCCACAAGTGATAATTAGTACCATTCAGACTCACCATTCTATTTGTATTAACCTTCATTATTCTAGCAAGCAGAACACCCTTCAAACCAGAGAGCTCTGATACCACTCTGATGGGAAAAAGGCCACCACTTTAATGATGGGAAGGTGGTACGGTACCACCAATAGGCACCACCAATGTGGTGACACAGCGCACAAATGCAAAGGACAGTGACAATGAGAAGAATCACACAAGAGAGACCAATATTTTTAACGTGGAAAAACTCTCTCAAGGTGAGGAGTAAAAACCACGGGTCGTCCAGACCAAAGAAATTAATCCACTATGTTTAATTAAGAGTACAAGAGTTATTCTCTCACCCACTCTGTGAAAAAATTCACTCTTTCTCTATATGAGAAATTCTCACTCTCTCTATTTGAGAAATCTACTCTCTCTCAATCTCTGTGAGAAATTCACTCTCTCTCTCCTGTATTTTCTCAATCTAACCCCCTTCTCCTCTTATAAAGAGAGACCTAGCGGGCTTGAGAGTATTGGACTTTTGTTCACATAGTTGGGAGCCCAAAAATAACCCAACATACCCATCATCATGTTCGAGAAACATAACCTTGTTTTGCTGTCTGAACTAGTTGTTGGGGATAATCACATATGTGGAACCCTATGTGACATTAAGAAGACCAACTTGACAATCATGACGCGTGTTGTATCTCCATCAACTTGACCCAAAAGCATCACTTTTCCATTAGGACCCATTACCATTCCAAGAGCTTGAGGTCAATAACGGTGAATTCTAAGGCCATGGATGAATTGCATTGGTAGCCTAATAACAAATAAATAAACAATTATGAGTTACTTGCATGAAAAACAAAGGGAAGAAAAATTATAATGTTAACTATGAAAGTTTAAGTTAAGGTTTGGTAACTTAAATTTTTGTAGAAATAAGACTTTTTATATTATATTATAATCTCAATTATTTTTTAATTAATTTTAAAATAAAGACTACGGAACGTATATTTATTTGGATCTAGTCATTACCTTAAAGACCATCAAGCATGTATTATCAACAACATAGACATTAACACCTCCACCATTTATCCACCATTTATAGTTGTGAAGTTGCTAAGAAGGGGTTCTTAAGCCTAATGTATATGCCTCATTAGAATGTAATTCATATTTTTTTTCTTGAATCCTAGAAGCTCCAAATCTCAATGTGTGGTTTATTGGTTGTCGATCACTAGGAACAATAACTTTATAATGGATGAGGTTTTTGTCATTGTTGTTTGTCATCTTTCTTGTATAGATGACCAAACGTGTAGCAAATTGTGAATGATGTTTCCTCTATTTAGGATTTAGTCTCTAGCATTGATTTATCTCATTCATTTTCAAACCTTTTATCTTGTATTGTTTGGTAGGACTAACATATGGGGTGAAAATGGTGACATTTGCAACAACTAAAGAAAAGCATCAAAGGATGAAATTGATTTCTCATTATGATTTTTCGTGAATTAGTTTTAATTTACAAGATAACTAATTATTGAGAAGAGAAGAACAAAAAGAAAGGAAAGAAGTTTGTTGATTTTTATAAGAGAAATAGTGGCAGGAGTAAGTAATTATTGAGATTGAAGTGGTCAGTAATGCTTGGAATTTGGAAGTTTGTTAAAGTTGTTGTGTCATGTTATCAAAGTCAGCCTTGAGCATGGGTTATGGGAGATTGTCTTGCCTATGGCTGGGAGGGGCCTCAAAAATATTGTTACTTTGATATTTTAAGAAACAATGTTTATTTTTCAATTTTTTTAATTTAATTCTTAATCAATTAATTTCAATTTTTTAATAATTTTAGTATTTAATTTGTAATAAAATATTAAGGAGACCTTTATCATTTCCTATACATGTTGGAACGATAATATTTTTTCTTGTACTAAAAGACATGAAAAATATGGAAATTAAAAGACATGAAAAATATGGAAATAGAAATCAATATTAGTATTAAAGTCAAGAAGAAAAGTTTATCTATAATATTGAATTATATATAGCTACTTGATGGTGATTAGGTGATATAATCCAAATAGCATTTGGACTAAACTTCGCAAAGCCAATATATGCTCTAATTATTGCCTTTTACACGCCTTATTTTCTTTGACTAAAAATTGAAATTTTCTTCTATGATTAAGTTTGCAAGACACATAATCACTTAAATAAAGCCTATTGATATGCTCTTAAGACTTGAGTTCTTCATTTTTTTCATTATATTTGATTTTTTCTCAAACAAAGTATTTCTCCATTATATTTATACATTCGTTATAATTTTGTAATTTTTGTTTAAAAAATAGTTGATTAAAAATCACCAATTATTTTATTTATTTTTGCTTCACTCACTTATCCATACTAGTTTATTCTTTTTCTGCTTAGCTGCTATGCACTATTCAACAAAAAAAATAACAAGTTAAAATTAAGAGTAAATTACATTGTCTTCTCTTGAGATGTGGTCATTACAATGTCTTCCCATCTTATGTTAAAACATTAGCTTTAATCAATTTAACTTAACACTATTAAAATAAATTATATTTCCTCTTTGATATACACGAGTATTACACTACCCTCCCTTTTATGTTAAAATGTAGAAAAAATTACAATTTTCTCCCTTGATAGATGTAAGTATTATATTCTCACTCCTCTTTTATTTCAAAATATATAATTTAGTCTATTTAACTTAGTATCAATAAAAAATTGATTATAAGATTCTAAAAATATTTTTAATTGAAATATATACTAAAATATTTTTAATTTATTAAATTATCATCCACCCACTCAATAAATTTTTTAAATATACAATTTAAAATAAAATAATTAATTCATTAAAATAATAATTAAAAACAAAATTTATGAGATAAATTATATGCACACACACACACACACACACACACACACACACACACACACACACACACACACACACACACACACACACACACACACACACACACACACACACACACACACACACACACACACACACACACACACACACACACACACACACACACACACACACACACACACACACACACACACACACACACACACACACACACACACACACACACACACACACACACACACACACACACACACACACACACACACACACACACACACACACACACACACACACACACACACACACACACACACACACACACACACACACACCAATTTATATATCCATACTAATATACATTTGAATTTTTGTATTTAAAAATATATTTTATAAACTAATTTTTATAAAATATTTTATAAAATATATAAAATAATAAAAATTTAACTATATTTTAATATATATATATATATATATATATATATATATATATATTAATTTTTTAGTAATTACATTTTATTTAATAGTATATTTTTTTAGTATAAATATATTTATTTAAAAATTTGTATGTTTAATATACATATATTAGCATTAAATTTATTAAATTTAATATATTTAATATTTATAATATTCTTGAAATTAATTATATATTAAAATTAATAAATAATTATATATAAAAAATACTATTTTATTTAAATATTTATAAAAAAATACTATATTAATAACATCAATCAAATATTACCTTAATACTTGTATTTAATTTTATTTTACTTAATTACATATATATATATATATATATATATATATATATATATATATATATATATATATATATTTTTTTTTTTTTTAATTTAATTACTTTAAAATATGTTTTGTGAAAATAATAATAATAAAAAGATAAATATTTTTAAATATATATTTAAATTTAGCATAATTTATAATAATTTTTAAATAATAATTAAAGGATCAAATTGGAATAAATTGTTATACATATATACATAATAAAATATTTAGAATTCAATAAAATATTTAAAATAAATTGTATAAACTTTTTTCTTATAAATAAAAATATATATATATATATATATATATATATATATATATATATATATATATATATATATATATATATATATATAATTTGAAGGAAACAAATAATTTTTTAACCGAAGCTAATGGAACTTTAATAAAAAAAGTTTTAAAAAATAGATAAAATTTCATATATTCTAATCTATTAGAGAAGGAAAATAAAATTTCTAACACAAGGAAAGGTAATCTAGAGAGGAGTGTAATTTATTCTAAAATTAAATAATTAAAAATTCAGCTACTAAGGAGAATAAAAAAAGAAAAAAATTCTTAATTAAAATTTTCATAAATATTAATATATATATATATATATATATATATATATATATATATATATATATATATAATTCTTTCATTTGATCTTTGAAGGATATTATAAATCAATAGTTACGCTTACGTTTAAAAAAAATCAATGTAAAATAATAAAAATTAATCATAAAATTTATGTTTCGTGAAAATAAATTTTAAAAATTATTATTCAATTAATATAATAAGATATCATATTTTATAAAATTACTTATGTATTATATTTTATAGAATATATGTTTTTATAATGTTTATATACAAGAGACCTTATTTTATTATTTTGTCTTGCTCCTAATGTTAGGAGGAAGCAGCATGCTATGGCCATAGGATTATCATGACGAGAAAAAATTAAGATGCATTGTATAGGATGTTTTTAAGGATGAAATCTATCAGTTATATTTGTATAGATGAAATCCATCCATTGTTATACATTTATTTAATTTAAACATTATCAAAAAAAAAAAAAGTTAAAAGTATAGTAGAAAAAAAATTAGGTGGTTGTATGTTCAAATAGACATGTTTCCAGACTTTGGACCAATATGGTAGTCCATAGTTAAAATGGACTCTTTAAACGTTTGGTTGGCCATGTTGTCACCAACCAATAGAAGTTAATTTCAAATTGGAAGGACGTGGTTTAGTGATGATGTATAGGATTTCTTCATATAATTGGAAACCTCATTTGCATTTGAATAAGCATGATAGAAACTTATGTGCAAAAGTTTCATCATATGGCTGCTTGCATTCTAAATTGTTGAAGTGGTGTCCATAATGAAGAGGAGCAATGTTTGATTAAATGCTTGGGATTTTTTATATGTAAACCATTAAGTAAAGGCATTAAGTAGGAAAATCCATTGTGAGTGTATAATTTCATGAACATGTGTGGCTATGGTGAAGATAGTAAGCATTGTGGTTTTGGACGTGATGTTAGGGTTCTTCTTGAAACCCAAAAACACGAAGTCTTAGTTCGTAACTAAGAGACTTCATCAAGGTCATTGGACGACGGTTATAGATGACTCTTATAGTTGGAGTCCATTTCATGATTATTTGTATGACTGTCCATTAAAGCATACTATGTGTAATATGTGTCTTAGTTACCTTTTCTACAGGTACATTCATAGGGCCATTGGTGAAACCTCCATTCATATCTTTTATCTAGGAGGAACATGGAGATAGTCTCCTTATGGATAAGTTTCAGTTCCATTATTCATGATATATGAATCATCCTTGTCTTTCACTTTTGTAGGCAATCCAATTCTGAATTTGAGGACAAATTATTTTCAAGAAGGGGAGTCTGATACGAATCTGGGAAGGCATGAATAGCATGAAAAGGATACTAAGCATATGGAGACTAAAGCCCTTCAAGTACTCATGGCTAGATTGAAGAGGCTTAAAGAGGTAGTTCTCCTCCTTAGTAGCTTGTAGGTCCTTGTATAATTTCTTTAGTTTGTTTTCCTTTGTGTTAGAAACTGTGACTTTTCACTATGGACTCACATGGAGCTTTGGATGCATATGGAGTCTTTGGATGGTGCCTTGGCCCCTTTGGACAACAGGTCCTTTGGATGACATGTAGAGTCTTTGGACACTAGGACCTTTGGAAGGCACCTGGGTCCTTTTGACGCACCCGCCTTTAGACGACTCTTAAGTCCTTTGGAAAGGCTCTTGATCAGCATGCTTGAAGCCTTATTTTTGGATCGTATTTGTTCCAAGGCTCAAGGTCTTTTCATTTAATTACTTTTACGCCTTTTTTGTAAACATGATCAATATATAAACTTGATCCTAACTCATTTGCAACTAACTTTGGTTCATTTGTGATATTTTATGTAGCACACATTTGAGAGAGTTCTCTCGACTTATTCTTAGATTAAAACACTTAATTCTCATCAAGTTCTCCATGAGGCTTGTGACGAATCTCAATTTCTCTTATCTTATTCCCATGAAATCAATAGCGAGTCATTTCTAAATATTATCTATTTTCTTCTTTTCAATTCCTTTTATCTTAAATTTTCACAAATCTACTCTAAAATTAACGACAATCTTTCTCGTATTTCGTAGCATTGGCAATTGTGTTAAGTGTGAGATCTAAGATTGGCCTAAAGCCTATCAAGTGAATCTGAGGCTTAGGAAATTTGTATCACCATTGGTGCTTTACGCTTTTTTCCTCATAAAGTGGAAGTCCTAGTTGAATGATTTGGTTGTGCAAATGTTGAACTCATGGACTCAACATTTTGTGTTGAAATATTTTGTGATAAAACTTGTATGCCATCAAAGTTTCCAATATCTGGATCATTCATTGTTGAAAGCACGATGAATTTGTCTTGGAATTAACCCCTTAATTCTTGATGCTCAGTCTAAAGTATAAAGTTCGTTTAAAAGATCATGGTGTTGAACACAAGATGTTCTCCATTTTGCAGCAGATGGTTTAGCCTATGTATATCATAATGATTATTATACAAAACAAATATTATTTGTAAATATTATTAAAATAAATGCATAACACAAACTACCTTTATTAACTCCCCCCACACCTTATATCCTACTTCAAACCTTTATGTGATAGGGCTCCAAGTAAATTTGCTTAGCCCATTGAAGAGGTCATGTGTCTCATACCACTTATATTTCATTATTTTTTGTCGATTTTTAATGTGGTTTTTTTGTAACTTGTATGAGTCCAAAAGCTATCAATGTTTTGACTATATAGTATGCTTCTGATATCCAACTATCATTTATCCCCAATCCTTTTTGTGATTCATCCACCATTGCACTTAAAAGGAGGTAGTCCATTTCTTCTAACCACCTTCATGTTTTCCTGGTAGGTTGGTAGGTTGGTTGCTATCACCTACTTATCCTTTTTTCTTATTCATGTTCAAACCTATAAATAAAATATAAAAAACTACAACATAATATAATGTAAATTACATTAATTGTTGCAATAATATGAAAAATAAAATAATCAATAATGCAATTTCAATAATGATAATTATTGAAATAAAAATTTCACTCATACATAAGTAATAATGTAAATCCAAATAAAGTCATTTTGTCTATGTAGTACATATATTGACAATAGTCAAACAAGAAAAAAAAACTTATTAATCATGATAATCGTTCCACATTTCAATTGAAATGTTGTCCTTTAAATCTGTCTCTTCCGCATTATCATCATAAAGTTATGTATGAGATGTCAGCCTCATGTTCTAGTAATTCATTATCAACTTAAGCTATTAATAATGAATCACCATTATCCATGCTAATTAAAAAATTATACAATATACAACATGAAATTACTATATTTTTCATTGTTTCGAATGGATAGTGGGGTTTCATCCCACTAGCTATGATAAGAAACATTTTTTTTGAATTAAAAATGTTCTTTCTATTAAATTTTCAAGTGATGAATGAAGAAGACTGGATAATTCTTTATAATTTTGTGGTCCTTAGATTGAATAATCCTTTAAGTGATAACGAACACCAATATGGTGTAAGAATTTGACGTTTAAGCATGAAGCTAACATCCCCAAGATAATATTTTACAAACATAATCTCACATTATGTCTTATGATAAAATAAAACCTATGTACAAAAGTTTTGAACGCAAACTTGACAAACACAAACTTGACACACAATAGACAGACCTTTAGGAATTATTAATAGGACTTCCCTAGTTAGTGCATCTCTCAATATCCTAAAGTCAGATGTAGTATGTACTACCACAAATTCCACTTATAAATTATAGAGAAATCACAATCAACCATACAAATAAAATGTACTAAGGCTACATACCTCTTTCAAAAAATAAAGTGAGATATCAAACACCATCCTATCTGGTATGACCACAATCTTCATCATAATCTTTGTCTTTATTTTCATTACTATTTTGAGGAGATGAAGGTGGATGAGAAGAAGAGCCACTAAGAAATCCCAAATATTGCATTAAAGTATGCATTTGTTTCCTATTCTTAGTTAACTCGTGTCTTATTTTAAAGTTCTCTTGCTCTTGTCTTTGTAGTGATTCATGTGATTTTTGAATTTGACTCCTCAAATCATCAACATCCCCTGAACTAGTAGAAGACTTTGATGGTTAACTTGAAGACAAAATCATTGTTCTTCCTACAAATCCAAGTCCAGAGATCCTACCTTTTTTCTTTCCAACTGCATTTACCCAAGTACCATTTTTGGTCTCATTTCCTCTTCTTTCTTGTTAATTCTACATATTGGTTCCACTCTGCTCCAGCCTTGCCTATCGGTATTGGTGGCCTTACAAAAATCTCGATAGGCTTGGGGATGTGCACGGCCAAAATCGATTCCCCAGCAGTCTCTATAGGTTTTGGTTGTGAGATTTTGAGCGACCTACTAACTGGCTCAATAGTAAACCATCCTAGACTTGATATAGCTATATCACAAGCAGGTCTGCCCAAAAAGAAAAACAAGAAATTTAATATTTAACTATTATTCATAAATGTCTGCATTTTTTTACTGAAATGACTTGTCAATCAACACAGAATGAACTAGTAGAAGTGGTTCAAATGACTACATCACCTATGGCATGTCAACAGAATACGTTACATCATCAAAGGTGATGGAATGTGGTTCAAAGGGAAGAACCATTTCTCTTCTTCTATCAGCTTCTTTTACAGCTTGATGTTGCGCTATTGCTGCTAACCAGTTTGTTATGATATTAGTACACACTATAGGCTCTCTCATTTTCTTACAAAACATTTTTAAGGTGAAGAAACTCACAATTCAAGTAAGTGAGAGCAAGGATGTAAGCAATATTGAACACTATCGTATATCCAATCAGTGCCCCAACACCTATCCAATACCACTTTGACTAAGTGAAGAACTCGCGAGATTTCAAAATTTCAATCCCTAGCGGTGTAGTTGAGTTGGGTAGAACCTTTCATAAGATCAAAATATATCCATATATTAGTTATTTATATGATAAGGCAAGCACAAAAATAAGCATAAACATTAGTATAAAAAAACTCACGTCTCCATCTCTTCCCTAGGAACTCATTATTTATTATGGCATTCTGTCCATACATCATAGGTGATGACCAAAAGCCCCATAACCTCTATTTTTTCATATTGTCTATGGGCATAAAGCAAAGATAAAAGAGTAGTAGTGTTAGTGTAATGAAAGGAAAGACTTCTTTTTTGTATTAATATTATGATACCTTTTGACAAGATGAAACCACTCAGCAATAAGGATGGCCAATACAAACGACCCAATTGTGAAAGCAGCTTTCAGTTCCCTACCAAATGCTCCAATAAACCAGAATAAGGATGAAGCCATCTTGTTTACAAATAACAGAAGAAGGAATTGCCTGAAGAATCTACAAGTAGAGATATAGATACATGTCATTTTTCACTCAATAGTATTTTAACCGAGAGAATGGGGAAAATAAATCAGTACACAGCTTTGTTGAGAATGAGTTTAAAACACAGCTCCTTTACCTTCCAACATATGGATCAAAACCAATAACATAGTAGGTGAGAAACACCCAGATTCCCACTTGTGCAAAAGTCATGGGGATTTTTAGGATCCATGCAGGAAGAGCATATATCCATGAAGGGAAGAAGAGAAAGTCCCTTTGCTTGTAAAAGACAGGAAGCTTAGAAACTGTCACGGTAAGATCAGCAAATCCATCCAACAAAATTACAAGAAGGTCATAGAACAATGCACCCGCATATATACCACCACTAGTCACAGAATCTCGATGCTTCTCAGTCCGGAAGAAAACGGTCATGGTAATAAAGGCCACTATAGAAAGCTAATAGGTGTTGTAAAAGGCGTTAGTAATGGAAATGATTGCATAAATAATGTCCATGGTACATGACAAGTTGCAAAGTTCAAACCTACTTGGCAAAGTTGGAAGATGTGGACAAATGAATTGTGCTTCATGAGTAAATATTCTCTTGACAAGCAAGCTTTCAACAATTCCCATTTTCCTAATCCATACATTTTGGTTGCCAAAGCTGTTGGGTGGCTTTTAGACTTGTCAAATTGAGTAGCAAGTTTGTTAGTAAGGCTTCTCCCAACATGAAATGATTGAAATGCCTCTACAAACTCTTTGGTTGTGACAAATCTGTAAGACTGATCTGTGTGTACCCAATATTGCTCCTGGTCTTTCCTTGATGTCACCTTTATTAACATAATAAATTTGTGCGTGTAAGAATATAATAAATTTCTATTAGCCTATAATATTTAACATGTACATTTAGTTTTCCCATGTAGAGAGATAGAAAGAAGCTAATCCACACTTACTTCTTGCAAAAAGTCTGCAACACCTTTCCTCTCAGGACATTTGAAACCCATAGAAGTGAAAAATTCAAGGACATGTTCACGTGGACCTGATACACAATTTGGCCATCAGAGAAGAGAATAATGTCATAAAAAAGATTGTAAGTCTCTGGTGCTGGTTGTAGGAGTGAGACGACAGCAGTTCCTTTGAGATAGTGGATAAAGTGCTTGAGTGAATTCACAACTTGAAAAGTTGTTGAACTATCCAAACTAGTTGATATTTCATCCATGAATACAGCTTTATCCAGTCCAACAAGCATCTCCCCTGGGTTTATAGATATATATTTATTGAAGATTTTGATGTACAACGAATTTGAAATTTGAGTTCATTAAACATGATACACTTCAAAATTTGAAATCAAGCTTGTTTTACCTGTTGTAACACATTTTCTTTGTCCACCAGATATACCTCTTAACATTACATTTCCCACGATAGTATCCGTAAGCACAGACCTTTAGTCCTAAAATCTGCAAATATAAAGAAAATCAAATGGGAATTTAACACAAAATGACTTTAAGATGATCATATAACGTTTGAGTGTAGGAATTTTACCCTTAGAATATAATCTGTAATAAAATTTGCTTTCTGACCTTCAGTTGCTACTGCCTGAGCATTACAAGTCATAAATTCAACCATTTAAATATCAATCATTCCATTTAACTAAGAAATAGAGATAAATAGATGGTGCACTCAACTTCAATACAATAAAAATATAAAGTAAAGCAGATGTGATTTGTTCATGTTATGTGTCATCCCAAAATGAAATTCCAATTCATATGCATAGAAAATAGAATTCCGAAATTTCAACTATGTGAGCTAACCATAGCAAGGTCCAACTCCTTGGACTCGTACTAAGAAGGCTAAGGTTTCTCTCACTGTCATTTCTCCAATACGAAGATCATTTTGATTGACATAAGCAGCAGTTCGCTGGGGAACAAACTCGTTCATCCCATGACCATTATAAGTCACCTTTCCAATGAACTGATTAAGAAGTCAAACCATATTACTACAAATCCAAAATGGAAAATAAGATCACAAACATGATAAAATCATTTAACAATTAAATATATGCTTTAACCTTTAGTTTTGAATCAAGCCCTCCAACCAAGGCTAATAGGAGTGTGGTCTTCCTAGAACTTGGAGGACCCAAAAGCAATGTCATTCTGGAGAAAAGCAAGCAGTGACATGTTTGTTTCAAAGATTGTTGTCTTGACTTCCAAATGAGATATAACATAATCAATTAATAGAACATTTTCTTCATTAATTATTACCTGGCAGGCCTTATTATTCCACTAACATTCTGGACAATATTTATATGTTGCTTCCTCCTTGGGAGTACATGAAAGAGTTATGACATCTGAAACATTTAAATGCATAATTATTGAGTTTGATCACCAACGTAAGCTAAACATTTAAACAAATCTAAATGCAGAAAACAATTTACTCTAACAAAGTAACAATATGCTGAGAAGCAAAGATTAATTAATGAAACTTCAAGCAAAGAAATCACTGTAAGTCTGTGATAATGGTGTGTGTAGCCATTCAGACATCCTTCAATTGATTTTATATCATTATTCAAAACAAGGGACAACAAACACAAAGAACATTATTGTCTCCAAAGATGCATATAACCAAAGGAGTTTTGGATATATGTACCAAAAAAAGGAGTTTTGGAAGTGGAACAGGGGAGGAAGTGGAACTAAAAACTTTATCTTTTCATGAGAAAGCAGCTTAAACTATGATATCTTTCCACAATTAATGTCATGCAAGCATGTTGTTGATGAACCCAGGATCTATATCTCCAATTCCAAGATCTTTATGTGCTACCACAGTTGAGAATCACAATAGAAAAATCAAAAATAGGACTGCTTTTGACTATGCATTTTATGAGGAAATATAAGACATAATATGTTAGTAGAGGAAATCAGCATCTGGTTGATATCCAACAACAACAAAGTCTTATCCTACTAGATGGAAGTCGGCAACATAGATCACACAACTTCATTCGACCGAGTTAAAAATCAAAAACTTCAAGAATATTATTTACCATGAGATATCCCTTGACTACTTCCTCCAAAGTCCTCCTTGGTCTCCCTCTCCTCATTTTCATAGGACTAAAAACCTTGCAATATTGCAATCAACTATTCTCATTGGTACCTCTCATGACCTTCTTTGTACATTTTCAAACCACCTTAACCAATTTTTTATCATTTTTTCCTCAAATGATGCTACACCAATCTTTTCTTGCATATAATAACTTTGTATCTTATCCATTCTTGTATGACCATGCATCCATTTTAACAGTCCCATTTCTACTACTCCCACTTTTCTCTCATGTTGTCCCTTTACATCACAACATTCACTACCATATAATATAGTTGGGCGTACGATAGTCCGATAAAACTTACCTTTGAACATGAATATATTTTCAAGGGAAATACAAGTTTTGAATAAATTGAACAGAGTACGGGAAAAATAAAAGAATGACAAAGGATCATGCTAACAAGGAAAATCTTGGACATTAGTGTCACATTGCACATCCTTATAAGGAGTTATTTTTAAATATGAACTATAAATGTACAGTAAAACTTCTCTGCGGTACACTAAAGAATAGATAGCAAGAAATATTGTTCTACACAGCCAAAGGTTAAGCATAATACATTTTCCCAAGGCAATGTCAAGTCCATCAACAACGTCGTTGGTCCTAAGAACATGCCTCCAAACTGCAAGCAACAAAACACAGTTCAGCATTTTCTGATTCTAAACAAAGAAAAGAAATAGCTAAGCAAGCAATGGGCATTGCTTGGGAAGACTTGATTTACTTTTAAACCGGTGCAAGTTTATTAAGTTTGATGTTGGTTATATTTTATTGGGGCTTCATAGACCATATTAAATTTATAATAACCAAATAAATGGAGTCAGCAAGAGCAGTTAAACAAATCAGACTAACAAATGTCTCCATGACGAAGGTCCAGTGAAGCTACAACATTCTCTTCGGTGGACACTAAAACATGCTTTCGCCCAGTCTTTTGAGTATGGAACAAAGCGTGCTTTACTTTCCCAATGTTCTGTTGGTTCCTACAATTAGTATCCAAACATACTCAGTAGTTACTAACATTTAAAACACATGATAGGCAAATCAGGCATTAGAATAAGAAATTTCACTATCTAAACATGGTTCTACTCCAAGATGATAATCCATCAATAAAGCAATTAAACTTTAGATTAAGCAGCAAGTATTAGTAACGACATTAACACGTTTCAAATTATAAATAACATCAACTCGTTGGAGAAACTAGTCGAGGTTCTAGGCGATAATTACAAGTGGAGAATGAAAACAAATTGAATTAGAGGAATGGAACGAAGACAAATTGAATAATCTTACGGGTTAAGGAAGCATTCATTGATTGAAAGATAGCTACTGAACTAGGAATCGTGAGCACCTTCAGATTTAGATATCGTAGAATTTAATTTAAAATTGATGAAGAGGGAAAGAAAAGTTATAAAAGAGAAAGAGAATGTTATTTGTTTTTTCCTATGTAGGCGGTACTCGAGCGAGAATGAAAGGACTTTTGCTTTTCCTATTTTTTTTTATTTTTTTATTTACAATAAGAATAATTAATAAAGAATTTGTCTGTGAATTTTTGTAAGTATTATTTTTTGTGGATTTTAAATTTGTATGAAATATTTTCTGCAAATATTTATTTTCAAATAAATTCATAGGAAGCAAAAAAAAATCTACAAAATTTTCTACTACTTTTTATCCGTAAAAAATTTTTCCTATGATTATTGAAATGGTAATAAAATTTGTAAAAAAATCCTATAAATATATTTTTGTAGCAAAATTCGTAGGAATTTCTTACAAATTATATTTCACAACAAAATTCACATAAAGTTCGTGCAAATTATTTTTCATAGTAAAATTCGTAGGTAAATAACATAACTCTAATAGTGTACCTTCCTACCTAGCTAAGATATATGTGAATCATTTATGTCTCAAAGGAAATATTTTGTAAAAAAAAGATATTTACCAAGTTACTCAACGATTTAATAATTTTATTAACAAACTAACATAATCGATTAAGTGAATATCAAATGATATCTTGAAGAATGGATAAAATAAGCTATTATTAAGTATTTGAGGTGAGGCGACTTTATCCAATAGTGAATAATAAATTCTCCTTCTAAAGCAATAATTGTATGTAACACAATGTGAAAGTGACTACTAATGATCTAACCAGATTGATGAAAAAAAAAAAAATAGTTCAATTTTTAATATTATGACCTATGGTATGTAAAAAAAATTTCACTTGCTCCTCCACGATAGATCCTATATTATCTTTAACCATACTAATATTTCTTAATTTCTGATACAACAAAATAAATGATTCAAGGCCCATGCATATACCATGATACATCTTTGTGTGAACTAGATATGTCATTAACTCCCAGCCTTTGCTATCTTTCAAGAGCAAAATCAATACACATTTTATGTATTTTCCTTATCAACAAATCAAGCAAATGCAATGCATCTCCTACACAACACAATAATATAATTGTACCAACTTGCAACCTTACTTGAAGCTGTTGTTGAACATGACTTGTTATTTGTCTATCAACTTCCATTCCATTACTAAGCATTTCCTCTTTATCCAATTTGTCATAATCAATATTATTAATTTTGTTCATTTTACTTAAATTGTCCCCAATAAAAAAATCCACATAAATACTAAATAATGAATATCATTCTTTTACTCCCAAAATTGACTTAACTCTTTTTAATTAACTTTACTAACTAAATTCTATAATATTAATATGTCATTTTACCTTTTAAATATTATATAAAGTTTCCCTATTATACAAAATTAAAAAACCACGAAAATAAAAACAATATAATACCAAACAGTTAACAATATGATCATATGATGAATCTATTAAAAAAATTATAAACATACAAAATAAAAAAAAATACAAATATTGTTCACAAACATTTAAATAATAAAAATTAAAAATTTTAATTAATTATATATAAATGTATATATGTAATGTTTTTTAAACATAAAAGATTATTTTCAACTTTTATATATATATAATTTTTTAACATAACATAATGAAATCTTCATTATATAATCCTTTTTTAAAACAAACGCACATATAAATATTTTTTAACATGAAAGATTATTTTAGACAAAATAAAATTGTAACTATATAATATAATTTTTAAATATATATATAATTAATTGCGTATATTTGTAATTTAAAAAAGTTAAATAAATAACTTTTTTAACATAATTCAGTAAATATAAAATAATTAATTTTATTTTAAAAAATAATTATATATATTATATATGTATTTTCGTCCAATTATACTAATTATTGTATCTTGCATGTAACAAAATCACATGTATTATACTATGCTTCCATCTGCATGTAATCGAAATTATCAAACCAAAACCTCAAGCAAACCAATCATATAATTAACAATCAAAAGTGATATTCTTCTCAAAATTTAAATCTAAACAAGCATATCTAAAAACTAATCCCTCACTATTACAAGTTGTAGGTACAACAGAGAACAATATAGTGGATCACGAGTGCAACGGGGAAGATCGCACGGTGGGTCGCGCGGTGGTTGCTACAGGCTGGTGACGCGGTGGCTACTGGCAGTTGGTTGTGCGATGGCTTCTGCAAGCTCGTCGTGCGATGGTGCTGCAATGCTGTTGCTAATGGAACGGTCATGCTGCAAACGGTGGTTGCAAACTGGAGAAAAGAATAAATCCAGAGGTATACAGTGGCTACAAAGTGAAGAGAAAATGGAGAAAGGGTGGTCCTATGCAGCGATATGCAAAGTGAAGATAAAAGACCCTACTATTAATTATATATATATATTAAAAATTATATAAATATATAAACAAAATATAATTATGGTATCATGATCGATTATATAATTAAACGTAATTGATTACGTATAATTGATTATATATAAATATAATCAATTAGATAATTCAACCTAATTATTAGGTTAAATTATATAATTGGTTAATTATTAGGTTAAATTATATAATTGGTTATATATAAATATAATCGATTAAGTTGCATGTGGAGGTATGTGAAACACAGTAATGGAGGATAAATATGTCATTTTACGTTGATATTTCTACATTGTTTCTTCATTAATTTCATTGTATTTTTTTATCAAACGATTTCACTTAATTTTCATTGTTATTCTTCCTTAATATTTTGTGGCTACCAAATAAAGCATAGAAAGCAATTATTTATTAAAATAAAAAATCATATTTACTAAATTGGTGTCTTTTTAGACATTGTGAATGGGTGGAGCCTAAGATAGATAGGAGGTATAAGGCTAGTTCAAGCTTTGTGTGTGTATGGGTGCAATATAGGAGTCGCCAAGCTAATTGGCACCTCATGTGTGTGTCAACGTAAAAGGTGCAAGCTAGTTGGCACCTCGTGCTTGTGGTTTATGCGTATGCAAGAGGTGTGAAGGGGGGTTTGCACCTTTGAATGACTCAACCTCCCCTTGTGTTTGTCGTGGTTGAGGAGATTGCATAGAATTTCGATGGGACTAAAGTGGAGCTTTGACGGTACTTGAGATAATTGTTGTGAAAGAGACTTGCAACGGGAGGTGTGTAAAATGCAAGGCTACTGTGTATGATATGAGTACGTAGGATTTTTTTTAAGTAATCAGGTGGTTGTTTGTTGATATTGATATTAGTTTTGCCTATAAATTAGTCAAAACATTCATGTAAATGAAATTCTCAATTTTATGTTCTTTGTATTTCTTACTTGTTCTTATTTCTGTATTTTTGGTTTTGTTTCAGTTGGTTAATTCTTATTTGCATTTGGTTTTCTTATTTCTTTAAAATTTTTAGTTGTTACAACTATTGTACATATTTTTTGGAATGGTAGAAATTTTGAAGGTGAACAAGGAGTAATATTTAAAGGTGAGAAAAACTTATTTAGATTAATCGTGACATTAGTTATGATAATTCTAAAAAGAAGATTCATGTTAAATTGAAGTTTTTACATAATCAAATTATTTCTAGCCTAACGTGTAGAGTTTGTGTTTCAAAATCCTATTACATATTCAAGTATTGAAATATTTGATGATGATAATGTTCAATGTATCATTAGTGCTTTTGAACAACAAAATTGTATGACAATGCTTAAGATATATGTTGGTCTTCACTAGTACCTGTTCAGACAATTGTCACTAAAGAAACAATGTGTATTGATATAAAAGTTAATGTACCCCAGGAGGTTAATTATGTTCATGTATCTTAACCGTTAAATTATGTTGACGATATGACAATGGTAGTAAAGATGGTGATGATAGTAATAAAGATGATATTCTTTATGGAAGTTCATCTGATACAAATGTGGAAGGTGATTTTGATGCCAATATTATTTTAAAGTTTCCCCTACTTTTATCTATTCTTGTTCGTCAACATATACAAGTTGGTGGTTAATATTTTATTATTATAATAATATATTTTTTTATAAATTTATTATTATATAAACTCATATGATGTTTCTGTGTATGTAGATAACACATTCCTTTTGGAATGTCACCTCATTACACATATATCAATTAGGCACACCCTGACCAAAAGACTGATTTCTTGGCTGAATGTTCCTGGTTCATAGCATATAGGAGATTAGCTATATGTCGATTACATTTTGATAGAAAATGTGATGTTTAGATGGTTGTGAAGCAGTACTCAATGAAGATACACCAATCATTTTTTGTTGTTGAATCTGAACCGATCATTTTGTCGACCGACCATTTTGTCGATGAGGTGTCCCAATAATGGATAAGGTTGTCCTTGGAAAATAAGAGCTATAATGTCAGAAAGATAGATAAATAGGCAATTACTAAATGGGGTGGTCGATACATATGTATGAATGTTACATTATTTTAGGATCATAACAACTGACTCTGAATTAATTTGTTATTGCATACTAGGTAAAAATCTCAACTTTTCTTTGTTTGTCACATCTTTTAAGTAACTATGATAATGTGTTTAAATAATGTTTGTATGTATGATAAATGAAGACCCATCAATCCAAATTTCCTTAATATAAGAGCGAATAAGTAATCAATTTGGCTATAAAGTCTCATACAAAAAGGCTAGGACAGTTAAACAAAAAAGCAATATCATGAGTCTTTAGTGGCTGGAATGATTCATATGATCTACTTCTCAAGTGGTTAGAAAGGATAGTACAATGTTGTTCCAAATCCACATATAAACTTGAGACAAATGACTTTGTCTTTAATAATCAAGTGGACAACTGTTTTTGCAAGTCTCAACGTCTATTTTGATCTTTCAAGCTAGCTTGTGACGTCTTCCAATATTGCAAACTAGTTATACAAATTGATTATACGTTCTTATATTCAAGTATTATGGAACATTGCTAATTGTCACAACACAAAATGGAAATAGTTGTGTTGTCAATTGTCTTTGCTATCGTGGAAGGAAAGATGCTAAGTGTTTGGTCATGGATTTTTAGCCAACATTCGACTCCAAGTGACTCAAAAGTAAGGGATATGTCTAATCTCTGACCATCATGCAAGTATTAAATCAACGGTTGAAAATGCATATCTTGGATGATAGCCACCAAATGCATATCGACTTAAGAATGCAAAACTAAAGGAAGAGTTAATAAACTTAAGTAATTTAAATTATTATTATTTTATTTCTCATTCATTTGCTTTAGTTTGTAACTTTGTTTCTTAACTTTGTTACGGGTTATAAAACTTGAAAGCATTATTTTGAGGAGAAATTTGATAGATTTCATGAATATAGCCTAGAGGTGTAACATTGGATTGATGATATCTTAAAAGAGAAATGGAGTCTTGTGCATGATGATGAAAGGTGTAGATATGGACATATAACCATGAAATTGTTAGTGTGTGAACAAAGTCTTAAAAGGTGCAAGAAATCTACCAATCATTACATTGGTAAAGTGTATGTACGGTACATTGGTAGAGTATTTTGTTCAAAGGGGAGCTGAAGCGAGATATATATTAGAAGGTGGTCAAATGTATTGTAAAAATTTAATGAATGTCATTAAAAAAAATCAAGTAAAGTTTTACACTCATCAAGCTCGTAGGTACAATATACAATCTAGTACATTTGAAGTTGTAGAGGCATTTAATCTCGTTACACAATCTAGTACATTTGAAGTTGTAAAGCAAATTCTACCCATCAAGGTTTTCATTAGGAAAGCTTGTAAACAAAAACAAACAAACAAAGATTGTGCAAGGAAGGTATGAAATTCAAATGAATTTACTAAGAGACAAAGCAGTTTTTAAGTATACATTCATCCCGGTTCTAGACCTCCAACTGGCTATGAAACTCTATTCTTTACATCCCATTTTTGATAAGCCATATCAACTTTCAAGCTCAAACCGAACCGACAGAGTTCTTACCGGATAATTCTATCTTTCTTTCAAGTGTTTAAGCTTGTGTTTACACTCAAACATCCTATGTGCTCGCACTTCCCAGTTTTGACTGGCTTCTCTATTTTTACAGTTTGACATGCATGCTTTGATGTCATTAGGACTTTTACTCTGGTTGTAATGTGGTCAGGGTAAAGGTGGGATATAAGGAAATGTGAGTGAGCTTTTAGAAGAACCTAAAGGGAATAAAGGAGTAATGGGGAGTAAGCCTCATAAGTATGGAGAATTGACTCTAAGTCCCTACAAGTCTTCATATTTTAGATACTCATCCAGCTCTTATTTCGGCCTTTATTTTTTCTTTTTCTCACCTTTTTTGGATTTTTCCTTTTCTTTGGACTTCCATGGCTTCAGGTTTTACTTTTTTGAACCCTTTTACTTTTGATGCCACCTTTTATTCGTTCACCATTTTTTTCTTTTATTTCACCTTTCTTTTCTTTTTCTTTCGCAACCCAATTTTTTCTTTCTTTCGGCAACATGGGCCTCTCTTTGGTATGCTTGTCTTTCCATACCTTCTACTTGCAAGTTCCCTCAGTGTCCCTCCCCTACACTTATTGATGATCTTACTCCCACAACAATTCCAATGCTCCTTTGACCCCCCCCGCCCCCAAAGATTGAGGTGGATCATGGGTTTTTTCAGCTATTGGCTTGTAATGACTATCAATCTAAAAGAAGGTTATAGGCTCAAAGGGGTTAACAAGGGATTTTCGTTACAAGGTGGACTTTATTTGGCTAGAGGTTTTATAAGAAAGAGGGCCTAGATCATTTCATCATTGCATGTAAGTCAAACAATATACAAAGAGTCAAGGCAAATCCTAGAGTAATCTAACAACATAGATGCAACTTCACACAAGAAAAGAAAGGAAATGGCAAGATGTAAACCATTTGATGTAAGGCTCAAGCTCTCACTTTGGGTTAAATTCCTCTAGTACTTCTAGTTCTAACTTAGAAAATTTTCAATCACTTATTTCTCTAAGGATGCAAAGGCTTTTTTTTCATGCCTAGGCAAAAAATTCTTTTCCCTAAGACTATGTACTGCTTATTCATGCTTTATTCTACCTAAATAAATTCATCTAAGTTTTCAAAAACTTCCTCTCAACAATCAGATACGACTTAACAGAAAAGCAAAAAAAAGAAACAAACAAAAAAGCGAAAAGCAAATAAACAACACCCAATCGAGTCGGCATGGACCCGGCAAACGACACAACAATAAACAAAACGATAGACCGAGATGAAGTTGGCATGGACCCAGTCTTGGAATGAAACCGAAGTCGACTCAGACTCGATCGAAGAACTCTTCGCGACTGGAGTCGGTAAAACAACATAGGGAAATAATAAACATACGAGACTAAAACTTAACAACAAAAATATAACTTTAATTCCCGAACACCCCCCCCCCCTTTAATTTTGCATTTCCCTCAATGCTGATGCACATGCGGGGATGCAGGGATTTCTTCTGGTGGGTCCTCGAGAATGACCAGTTCTATCAACGTGACAATTTCCACCTTGCCCTGGTTCAAACTCAGATTCGGACCCTCATGGTAAGGCTTCAGTTGGTGCCCGTTGACCTTGAATGTTTGATTGTTAGTTTCATCTCTTACCTCTACTGCACCATAAGGAAAAATGTTAGATACAAAAAACGACCCGTCCCACCTAGAACGGAGCTTACCGGCTATGAGTCTCAACCTGGAGCGAAACAATAGTACCTTTTGACCGACTTTGAACTCCTTTCTTAAGATCCTACTATCATGGAAATGTTTTACTTTTTCATTATAGATTCAGGAGTTCTCATAAACCTCCAAACATAGCTCCTCTAGCTCCTGCAACTGTAGTTTCCACTCTCGGTTGGCTTGATCATAAGCCATATTGCACTTCTTGATTGCCTAGTAAGTTCGATGCTCTATCTCCACCGGTAAATGACAAGCCTTACCGAAGACAATCTGATAGGGAGACGTCCCTAACAGAGTTTGGTAGGTTGTTCTATGTGCCCACAAAGCATCCTCTAATAAGCAGCTCCAATCATTTCGGTTCGGATTCGCCATCTTCTGTAGTAGCCTTTTGATTTTCCTATTAAAGACTTTAGCTTGGCCGTTGGTTTGAGGATGATAAGCAGTAGCAACTCGGTGCACCACTCCATACTTTTCAAGTAGCATAGCCATGGCGTGGTTGTAAAAGTGACTTCCTTGGTCACTAATCAGCACCTTCGGCACACCAAACTTGCAAAAGATGTTAGATTTCACAAAATCTAGAATAGTTTTAGCATCGTTAGTTTTGGTGGCCTTAGCCTCCATCCATCTTGAAACATAATCAACGGCTAATAAGATGTAAGAGTTTCCGTGGGAGATAGGGAATGACCCCATGAAGTCGATACCCCATACATCAAAAATTTCATAGAACAACATAGGTTGCTAGGGCATCTCGTTCCTTTTGCTTATAGCCACTATGACTCTCTAGCACTACTCGTAGGTTGAGACAAAAGTATGCGCGTCTCGGAAAATAGTGGGCTAGTATATCCTATAATTGAATACCTTCTAGGTTGTTCAACCGGATCCATAATGGCCACCTCCGGCTACTGAATGGTAGAAGTAGAGGACCGACTGGATCTCAAACTCCAGAATACATCTGCGTATGACTTGATCACTACACAATTTCCACAAATAAGGGTCCTTCAATATGTAATATTTTGCATCACTTTCTAGTTTTTCCTTGACGGCTTTGGATGCTCCTTTAGGATACATGGACGCAACGAGGAAATTACAGATATCTGCATACCATGGCGTTGCATGTGTCATCTGCAGTATTCTACTGTCTGGGAATTCGTCTTGGATCGGTATAAGGTCGACTTCTCTCTCAAGTCGGCTCAAGTGGTCTGTTACAGTGTTCTCCACACCCTTCTTGTCTCTGATCTCCAGGTTGAACTCTTGAAGAAGTAGCATCCATCAGATCAGTCTCGGCTTTGCGTTCGGCTTCTTCAAAAGATACTTCAGCGCTGCATGATGAGAGAAAACTATAACTTTGGAGCCAAGTAAATATGACTTGAACTTGTCTAAGGCAAAAATGATTGCCAAAAGCTCCTTTTCGGTGGTTGTATAGTTGACTTGGGCTGGATCCTTTGTCTGAGATGCATAGGAAATAACGTGCAGTAGCTTGCTAACTCGTTGGCCTAAGACTGCTTCCTAGCACGAGTTGGAGGCATCACACATTAACTCAAATGGAGGCTCCCAATTCGGTGCTTGGAGAATGGGTGTGGTCGTAAGTCTTCTCTTTAGCTCCTGAAATGCGTCCACACTGGGTTGATCAAACACGAAGTTAGCGTCCTCCTAAAATGCATTCAATGATTAGTCAAAATACCGATACAAAAATGGAATCAATGGAAAAGATAGTGATCAGCTTCCTACGACAACTGTTAGTAGTAGCTGTAGTGCTCCACCTACAATGGCCAGCGTTCTGAGGGGTTGAATCACTAAGTAGTATGCCAGTGCACCCTAACAGTCTCCTCTTAGCAACGGGCCGCGATTCCCAGTCACTGGTCCTGTGTTCACTCGAGCTTGAGCAACCACTATACTGAAGCACCGTGGAACAAAGAGGTATGAAGGGAAATTAAGCTTGGGGGAATGGAAAGTGTTTTAGGCTAAGTGTAGTTGCGTATGATCGATCTGCTAACCCATGAACGTTGACATGCATTCCTACTTATACATGGATCACTAACTAACTCTATAACTGTATTAACTGAAATAATAGATTTAACTACCTGATCTAACAGAATTACCAAAATAACAAACACTAATTACTTTTCTAATTACCACGTGCTAAATTACCTTTTATGCACGTGCTTGATTCTTGTTGAAGCGGAATCGGTCTACTGATGCTGGGATGGATTTGGTTCAGGATGGGAGTCAGTATGATTTGAGGTCGGCATCCGGTTTCGGAGTCGACATACGGAGTTGCCTCTACAGAGCCAGAATGCATTCGATCTCTCTTTGGACATCTATTCTGACCAGGACGGAGTCGGCCTGGATGACTTCCTCTAGTTGACTTTGACTTCGTTCGGCTCCTTTTTGACCTGCAAAACAAGACTAGCTCTTTTGTTAGTTAAAATCAGTAACTTAGCCTAGATTTGTATTTTTCTTAGTTTGATCTTGTAAATCTAAACCTTAGCTAATACATGACTCTTAACTCCAAATTATAGTCTATTTTACCCATCTAAAGACCTTATAAGGGGTATAAAATACGTACTATCGCACCACTATTAGGGTTCCTTCTTGCACCATCAACATTACTAAGAGTAGCTTCAGTCATAAATTCATTGTTTAAAGTTATGACCCATATCAGCCTACTCATTTACTTGGGACAAACTACCACCAAGAAACATCATACCTCCATAAGCTAGAGAGAATATAGGTGAATTATGCCATGCATGAAAGTTGTGGAA
Source organism: Mucuna pruriens (assembly GCA_025330945.1). Classification (NCBI taxonomy): domain Eukaryota; kingdom Viridiplantae; phylum Streptophyta; class Magnoliopsida; order Fabales; family Fabaceae; genus Mucuna; species Mucuna pruriens. Next base: position 275,849 of record JAENHJ010000004.1, on the reverse strand, counting down.
AGGTGCTAATGGGGTTAGCATCGACGAACCATATGTTGCTAGGGTGTAATACGAAGGGAGGTTAGGAACATAGCACGACCTACTTGGACTCAATGAAAATTCAGTACTAGGTGCGAGAACATTTGTCCACTTGGTCACTAGAGATATGGATAACTATATACATTATGAATGATACATATATTGTGTGAAGGCATTAAAAGGTTCCACTAGAGTGACATAAAAAGTCTCTTCTCATTGTTTCACTAGGGGTGGTGGCAACTTCATTGATTGATGTTCAATAGGTGTACAACGCCTTTCAAGCCCTCTTCCTTCCCTCCTTCCTATTATCAATCGTAGCAACAACAAACAAATTTGGGGTTTAAGCAAAAGCAATAGTCGGAGCAACAATTGTGACTCAATCAATATCCCCTAAAACTTGTAAGCAATGAGACAATTCTCTCATTATTTCATTAAATGAGAAACTACCCTTATGTTCTACCATCAACTGGTGATATATACGTTCCAAGGCATTGTACTACACAACAAACATGTAATAATTAAATTTCACAAAATAAACTAAATGATAACAAATTGTTGAATTTATACAATAAGCATACTTACCATATAACCTTTTTTAGCACCAATTTTGCTACTTCATTGTCGGGTGTGTTGTCAGTACCACACCATGTACTTAGAGTTGACACTTATTTACAAATTGTTTGTAAGTACATTGCTACAAACAAAGCCATGTTATTGGTTCTACTAATCAACAAACAAATGTGCTGGATGCACCAATCAATATTTCCTTTGCCTTTAGCAGAGAGGTCGTGAACAACATTTGGTTGACATGGAGGAAACATGATATGTTGCACCATTCCAAATTGGTGCATTACTCGATCTGGATGATGCCACTCAATAATACAAAAACAAATGAGTGATATTACTAATCTTCAAACTTCACTTTCTTCTAAACAATATTGTAGTAGATGATGTAGTTGATCATTCTAAACAATATTGTGGCAGATGATTTAGTTGATCATTGTACGAGTCTCATACAATTTACAGGATAACACACATGTTAACCATATTGTTAATGTTAATAGAAAATAAATTAGTATCACAATTAACTTTCTATGTTTATTGTGGCTCGTCAAATATTTCTTTCTAAGTTAAATTTATATAAATGCTTTTTTTTTTTTTTGGAAAGCACACCTAATAGACGACTCTTTAGCTAAATTTGGTTTGGCTAGTGTAGTTGAGGATCATATTTTCGAAGTTGTTTATGCTTTCCAATCTTCTTTTCTTCTTGCAGATTCTTAAGGTGTACCTTTTTTGGAGTTTTTAGAGCTTGGGACTTAGGTTCTTCTTGAAGAAAAACAAAATCAATTTGTCAATAATAAATCAATAAGCCATTCGAATTGAATCAGTGATGCGGAGTAGTTCAAACAAAGTCTAAACTTCAAAATTTATTATCGCTTCTGTACAAAAATAAAATACGTTACGTTAAAAAAATAAAAAAAATAGCTTTCATTACATTAATAATTTTTGGATTAATTATTTATGTACAAATTTTATGTTTCGTTATTGTTTATTAACATTTAATATTTTCAATTGATATTAAAGATAACAAAATATTGATAATATCAACATATAACTTTTTTATTAACTAACTAATTTTATTTTTGAATTAAAATTTTTATAAGTTAATTTAATTTTATAATCAAAATAATATTTTTATGTAGATAAAAAGTTTTTATTTTTTAAATTTATATTTTATATGCAACCTTAAAGTCTTTTTCATAAGAAATAAATGAGGATTTTTTTTTCTAATTATAAAAAACATAAAACCATTGAAGACACTAGCTTTTTTTTTCATGCAAGTAATGAATGCATTCCTCACCCTATTAATAATATAAATGACATTTATTGGTTAGAAACATTATCCATTAATTACGAGCAATATTATTAAATATAATAACTACTTAAATCGTTTAATTATATTTTTGAAGGACAGAACGAAATTTAAATATAATGTTTAAAGTATTTTTATGTCATTCTCTAATTAGAATTAAAATTTCACTTTAATAATCCACATAATAAATATTTAAATTAAATGTTAAAATTAAACTATATTTTTAGTTAAAGAATAAAACATAAAATACATAAAAAAGTTAAAGTTTTATCATTTTAAAAATAAATATTGAATTTATGATATTATTAAATAAAACTATATAATTTAAATATATTTATTTATTTAAAAAAATTGAGCTGCATTTAAAATTACTCGCGCAAAACAATAATATTTATTATTATTTACCAATTAGATAGAAACCGAAGGCAAGGAAACGGAGAGAGAGAGGGGATGTGGCATCATGGCAGAGAATTAAAATGGTAAACATAGATATAGAATAGAAGTAAAATATTAAATAAGGTTATCCAGAAATACACATAGTTGTCAGATGAGTCATCGTGAAACTTGCAATGTCTCAAACCTAATCCAGTGAGACATGGACAGCCCACAGCTGTAACCCTCTTCTTCGCACGTGTCAGTCCCGAAGCCCTAAACCCAATCCAACTCACTCCCTCATAACCTTCCCCTGCTTCCTTTTCCTTCTCTCTCGTCTTTGTTTGGTTTCAACTTTCACATTCCAACCAACTAGTGTCCACGCTGGTACTGCTACTTCTTTTTTTTCTTTCCAGTTTCCAACGCATCAACAACCTCCACTGGAATTGCGCTAACTAACTAACATTTACTGTTACCCTTCTACCTTAGTGGACAGACACCACAACACGATAAACGTTTCCCAGAGTTTCGGTTGCTACAACAGTTACAACTACATCAAACCAAAACCAAAGCCTAGCGTGGAATAGAATTATTGACTTCAAATTTGATAACCGCTTTGTCCCATCCCACTTGGACTTCCACCTCACCCCTTTTCTCAACGCCATGAAAATAGGTCAGGCTCTTTCTCCTCTCTCTCTCTACCCTTTTTTTTATTTTTATTTTTTTATCTCTCAATTACTAAATACCAATTGCTCCGAGATCCATGTTGGAGCATTTAATTACTATTCTTCTATTTGTGTATCTCAAACTCCTTTAGGACTTTGCCTTTTTGCTTTTACCGACTTTAATTTTTCCAATACACAATGCTCTCTTGCTCTCTCTTTTCTTTTTTGTTGTTGTTATTATTTCGGGTTGGTTCGCCGTGTGAGAATTCCAATTTTATGTAATATGATTTCTTGCTCTTTCTGCTTCTACCTTTGTTGGGTAACTTTGTTTGGTTTTGCTTCTATTCTTTAATTAGTTTATTTTTTAGTTCATAAGAGCTAGCTTCTAAACAAACAAAAGAAATTGGTGAATGATAAAACATTTCCATGGAATCTGAATTGTTTTTTGTTTGTAATTAACTAATTATTGCTTGCGAAGGAAAGTAATTTTTTTTTTTGGTGTGTATGTTTCTGCTTCTGCAATTTTCAACCAGGGCAGGGAGAACATCAATTTCACCAAGATTTGTCTTTGATATATTGGATTAGAAGTTTTGGTTTGTTGATCTAACAGCGGAAGAGAATTATCATGTAGTGTAAAAATATAGCATCATCCCATGGATAAGAAACTAGGCGGAAAGGGGAAATTTTGCCTTTGTTTGATTGGGTTTAGTGAAGATAAAAAAAGGACTTCTAAAAAATAAATAATTGTATAGCTGAGAAGGACATTATATATATATATATATATATACAGTCTTGAACTGTACTGCTTCCATTTCACCTCTGCTTTGAAAAGAATAATAGATTGGTCCAGAAAAAATAAGAGCATCACGATGATGTCAAGGTGATAATATAGTATAATAAATTACTCCTTTTAACTTTTAATCATTACATTTGTGCCATCTAACAAAGCCATAATCAAGAATTATAATTGCGAATATTAGATTTGAACAAACCTCATTAAATGACCCAAAACACGATTGCCACTTGATAAATAACAACAGTAATTATAATTTTAGACATGCTATCACGGACAAGTGGAGTGTAGCGGCCTGGACTACTATGAGATTCAAATAGGGGAGTGGTTGTCAATAGTGGCCATTGCGGCTGCAATAGTGGCCAAAATAGTGGCTTTTTGTATGCTATACCGGCATTACCATGATATAGCCTTCAAAACTCCATTTTTACCCTTGGAATACCGATGTTTGGGGTTATTTTGGGTAAAATATTCCACAAAAAGTTACCTCTGTTTAGTCCTATGTTCCTCCTCCACACCATGTGTTATATTCTTTCTTCTTCCTTTAGACTTCCCAACTCACATTTTGGTAATTTTTATCTAATTTTTTATTTTCTTTTTCTATTAATTTCACCATCATCTTTCATTCTTTGACTTCAATACTATGTTCTTATTGCTCCTAGATTGATGGTGATTGTGTGTAAACTGTGACTTATTATTTATCATGAATTTCTTTAATTTTGGATATTTTGTTTATTGAGTATTTATATGTATAGTATATACCATTTATAGTTTATATCATAACGTTTAAAATAGCGGTCATCTTAGTTGGCTGCTACATGTCAATATCCAAGATACATAACTATGATTCTAAATTCACATAAATGAATTTTCCCTTATGAATATACAAACATGCATAAATATATGCATAACAGAATATTGTTATCCTTGTGTCTCTACTGCTTTCAGCTCCATTCAAGGTAATTAATCGTGGGCATCTAGATGAGAGTCAAATTATAGTGTCTTCTTGTCTCTTTCGTGCTTCCTTTCCTGTGAACTGGAATTGAATTCGTCAAATGTATTGGATGCAATTATTTGAGTCCATTATATCTTGTTCATTAGTTACGTATGATTAGGCATTTAGGATTCAATATTACAGGGAATATAGTAAAATTTTCTTTTTATTATATTAAAAAATATGGAACTCTGTTTCTTGAATTTTGAAATTATGCTTCCTATACAGTTTGTAGTTAAAAGATCATATGTAGTATGTGCTCAAGAACCAAAACATGTGTGACTCAACTGCTAGCTTACTGTTCCCTTCTCTAAACACACCTTTTGTTAGTACCAAAAACAAAATGTTAAATAGGATTTTGCTCTTTGCTATTTGTTCATTGTACTAAATTTCTGCTAGTTCATGGTTGAATCCATCCAAGTTATCATCTTCTCAAGTTATTCAGGTAAGTTATGAAAGCATCAGTTTTTCCAACTGAAAAATGGCTGCTTGGGTTTTGACTAGAGGAGAGAGCTGGTAAATAAGTACAGGGAAATTAAAAAAATATATCCAAATTTCGTCAATTGAATGGTAGGCGTAGGCTAGTCACCCTCCTTGATGATGTAAATTTCTTCCATCGTAAAAGAAATGGTTAATTACTTATTTCTTTGGTGAATGAAGCACTCAAAAAATTATTTTTAACTCATTTACATTACATTATAATTTTGCATTAGACTTTATGGTTGCTGCTTTTAGTATTTAGTTTAGTCCAATTGATATTAGCATATAATTTATATTTGTATTCAGTGTGTTTGCTGACATGGGTATCTATTCAACTTGATCTTATGACCTCTACAGGTATCGGCATTTGATCATAGGTCTTTTTGTTTTGTGGCTCTAAAAGGGAAGTGATTCTAAACTAATATGGGGGCTGGGGAAGAAAGCACAGCTAAACCTTCTAAATCATCGTCAACTCAGGTTTTTTCCCTACTATCTTCCTTCACCTTTTTCTTTTGCTTGTCCTTTCTCCTCTGTCTTCTTATCTTGCTCTGTTTACATTAGCAGGAGACACCAACAGTACCTGCTTATCCAGATTGGTCAGGCTCCATGCAGGTAGTGGAATATGTGTTACATTGGTTTTCATCAGGCCTTCACCTATGTTGAAGCTCTTCTGCTGATAAATTATGTTGATAACTAATGCATGTTCTTCTTATTTAGGCCTATTATGCTCCTGGAGCCACTCCACCTCCATTTTTTGCCTCAACTGTTGCTTCCCCAACTCCCCATCCCTATTTATGGGGAAGCCAGGTAAATGTAAAATGTAGTTAATCGTTTGGGATATATGCAATTATACTTTATGGAAGAGAATATTCTCACTTGCAATTTTGTTAATTTTTCCAGCATCCTTTGATGCCACCGTATGGGACTCCAGTTCCATATCCAGCTTTATATCCTCCTGGGAGTATCTATGCTCATCCTAGCATGGCAGTGGTAAACCACCTTCTACCTCTCTAATCCCTGCAATGCCTCTATGCCTGAGCAGAAAAGGGATGAATTTCTCATCTGCTTATAGGCAACTATGTTTGCTACCTTTATCATAGTTGGGCATTTTAATTCATAATCTTTCCTTTTTTGTTCTCTTTCTTTAATCATTACGCTAGACTCCAAGTGCTGTCCAGCAAAGTACAGAGATTGAAGGAAAGGGACCTGATGGAAAAGATCGGGACTCATCCAAAAAATTGAAAGGAACTACGGCAAATACAGGTTCCAAAACAGGAGAGAGTGGAAAGGCAGGCTCTGGTTCAGGCAATGATGGCATATCACAAAGGTGTGTCAAACAACTGGTTAATTTTAGATCTTTTTTTATTTAACTCTTCAATTTTTATTTTTAATATGAATTTCTATTAAAATATTTATTAAACAGTGCCGAAAGTGGTTCAGAGGATTCATCAAATGCTAGTGAAGAGAATACTAACCAGCAGGTACATAACTGATTACCATTAGCACATCTGCTTTCACTGGCTTTTGTAAATAATAACCTTGATGTTCACAGCAAAAGTCTGAATTGAATTTGTTTAATTAAAAATAATGATGACTTCTTCACAGGAATCAGCTACAAACAAGAAGGGAAGCTTTGACCTGATGCTTGTTGATGGTATGCATCGCCTCTATTCATGATTATCTTTTTTTTTCTTAGTTGCTGAGATGAGTTAACATTTCCATCAACTTTTCAGGAGCTAATGCACAAAACAATTCTGCTGGGGCCATTTCTCAATCTTCTGTGCCTGGAAAGCCTGTTGTCTCAATGCCTGCAACTAATCTTAATATTGGAATGGACTTGTGGAATGCATCTTCTGGTGGTGCCGAAGCTGCAAAAATGAGACATAATCAATCTGGTGCCCCAGCAGTTGTTGCACTTGGTGAACAATGGATACAAGTATGAGTCCTACAGTCATTTTTCTTAGAAATTGTTCTGAGAATGTATTGCTTTTTGTGGTCAACATTTTATATCCTTATGCTAATACTAATATTTTTGAAAAGCAATGCTTTTGTTGATACTGTACATCTTGTTCCCGCATATGGACATTCATTATCATATTTCTGTCTTTACATTTTATGTTAGCTGTCTTTACTTGACCAAGCCTTGGTTGGAGGGGAATGGAGGAAAACAAGGGGGCTTAAATCCCTTCCCTCCGAGTTTTTGCCTCCCCTCCAATTTTAGAAGGATTTGGAGGAAAGGAAAAATGCTTGAAGTTAATAGATTGTGTTGACTAAATTATCCTTAGTTTGAATACTTGAGTTTATTGGTTTTATTAGTCGACCAACTACTTTAAGGGTGTAATAGTATATTAGTTATTTTCTCTCCCATCTTTTGAACCAAACACAATGGCTCCTCTTGATTTTGGTAGGATGAACGTGAGCTGAAAAGACAGAAGAGGAAACAGTCAAACAGAGAGTCAGCTAGGAGGTCAAGATTACGCAAGCAGGTAACCATATATACTTCATGCTCCCTATAAAAGTGTTTTACTGAATGCGTAGTGTGTTACTCACACATGCGATGCTTTATTTATAATCATATAAGGCTAAAATTAAGGATATGAATAATAATAAAAATCCTTAATTTCTAGTTATGAAATCTTTTTATATTTCTCAATTAACATAGAATAAATGTATATCTTTAACACTCTTCCTCAAGCTAGAGCATATATGTCATGTGAAGCAAGCTTGTTACAATTGTAGTCAATACAAAAGCCCTTAAGAGACACAACTTTAGCCTTTCAAAGGATTATTGGAAGGCATTGGAGGGATCATTTAAAATAGGAAAGTGTGGCGGAGGGTCAACAAAATCAAGAGAGCATGGCGGAGGCGTTGTTGGGTACAGGAAAGAGCAGCAAAGGAGTTGCCGGAGTCAAGGAAGCATAGCGGATGGGTTGCTAGAGGGGAGCATGGCGAAGGGATTGTTGGAGTCATCGGAGCATAGTGGAGGGGTTGTTGAAGTCATGGGAGTGCGGCGGAGGGGTCAACGAAGGGAGTTGGCTCCAATCACAATTGGGTAAGAGAAAAGGTGGTACAATGGTGGCCAAGGGTGGTTCACAGTATGGCTGGGTACTGTTCACCTGTGAAAAGGAGCACCCATTGTGGTGGAAAGGGAACTCAATGAACCCTAAATCATTGAGAGGGTGCACAGTATTGTTCATGAGTTGCTGCTACTGTAAAATAGGAAGGATCGAATAGAAAACCTTATGTTTTTGGTACCATGTAAAAGTGTTTTACTAAATGTGTTGTGTTACCCACACATGCAATGCTTTATTTATGATAAAATAAGTCTAAAATTAAGGATACAAATAATGATAAAAATTCGTATTTTTTAGCTATGGAATCTTTCTATATTTTCCTATTAACATAGAATAAATATATATCTTTAATACTCCTATGTTAGGCAAAAACTAAGCCAGTTAGAAGTATCCATAATTGCACCATATTTAGAGGCTAGAAGCTATATTATTTGACTATACATATTCATGCTACCATTTTACAATTTTACAATTTATAAAAGGAGTAAAATGATGTGTTCTGTATTTCTTGTACCAACCAGGCTGAGTGTGAAGAGTTACAAAAGAGGGTGGAGACGCTGGGAGGTGAGAATCGAACTCTCAGAGAAGAGCTTCAGAGACTTTCTGAAGAATGTGAGAAGCTTTCATCTGAAAATAATTCTATCAAGGTAGATTAAGATTTCTCTTACCATTCTGCCTTCACAAGCATTGGCCCTTTATGTTTTTTTGTGCAGTGCAACTTATAGGTTGACACGTCTCAACACATGACCTCAAATTTTATGATCTGAACAATAATTTGTTTTAAACAGGAAGAATTGGAACGGTTGTGTGGGCCAGAAGCAGTTGCTAACCTTGGATGAAACAGCAACACAATTTAGTTCCTCAGTTAGTGTTTGATGGCAACGGCAAAATTTGATAGACTCTTAATTAAGACGAATCTGCAGCTGGAATTTTCTTATCAATGGCCCGGTCTCTTAATTGAGAATAGGATATAATGTTTTTCCCTGTTATACTAATTTATATCATTAACCCTCAATTGTAATTGCCCTTATGATTTACATGTCATTTGTTTGTAATATTTACCAACCAGTACCGTAGAATTGAAAATGTAGGCAACTTGAGCACTTCTGTTTAGAACATAGTTTCCCAAGTGATGTTAAGAATCCTGCTTCAACTTTTCAAATCTTCACAAGTTGACTATGGAGTCATTTTTGTTCTACAATACGTGTGCTTGAGCTGATTCATCAAGCAGGGTACATTCTTTCTCGTGTTAGGACAATAATTGGACAATTTCGTGGGAGTTTTAAATTTACCTATTGGTGAGTGGTTTGCATATATTTTTTGTTGTAAAGATGCATCTTTTACATTAATATTATAAGTTCTTCAATCACAAATTAGCATGAAAGATAAATTTGTTGATCAAAGATATATGGCAAAACTTTCAAGATGAAAATTGTGTGAAATTTTATTCACTATTGCGAGACAATAACCTTTTACACGAGGATAAAACTAAACTACTTGACTGATTGTTTAATTTCATATCGGAGTTTATTTCGTGCAAAATAAATCTCAGCCATTTATTATTTGAAAAGCGTGTTGCGTTGAGGGTACGGTATTCGTGATCCTTGATTTTGGTGAAGCAAAAATAGATAAGAGAGTGAAGAAATAAATTACATTTATTGATGTCACTTGCATTACATTACGTGAGAAAAATGTTATACAGAAGTATCATTTCCTTTTTTTAAATTTCAAAATGAGTAAATGAGGTACCTACTGGTAGAATTATTTTAGGTTTAAATATAATTTTTAATCCCTTAAAAAATCATAGTTTTGTCATTTGATCTTTTTCTTTAAAATACTCTACAAATCAATTATATGTATTTTTTTTTGTAAAAGGTTTCTACCGGTCTGTAATATTCTTAAAAAAAATGTTTTATTTGCATTATTTTAATAGATAAAAGCATATTTAAACTTTCTTTTAATCGATTTCTTTGATTATTTGAAATTTTATTGCAAAGATTTTGATTGTTAATAAAATAGTTGATATTACTTGTGCCAATGTAATTAACAAGATCCTTTTTACACTCAACTACTCACAACCCTACTCTGTTTAGCGGTTTTTACTTCAATAATCAATAGTGTACATGTAAAGAAATGTTATGTCGTCTAAATCAAATTGGTCAAATAATCTTTTGACTTAGTAAAAAATTGACATACTAAAAAATTGATACTTGTTAGCGATTTTATTACATAATATTTATTTAATTTAATACTTTAAAATTTAATCCCTTTCTAAACTTACCCCTCTCTAGCATGACTACACCCCTTATCTTCCCATACACATGTACTCAAGACCTTGCTTGCATTAGGTTCTAACTCGCTATCGTATGTGATATAATCTATCGAGCACAATTCTTTCGATGTCCCTTGAAGCACATAAATTCATTCTCATCTCAACAAACATTGCGGCATTCCTCTTCTACTCTACGTCATTGCCGAGATCTAGATAAGAAATCTCGTTCTTCACAATGCCTTGTGTGTGAACTCATCGGAGGAAATAGCATTTCTCACATGTTTAAGGTGTATTTGAATAATAAATAGTTTAATTATTTTTTAATAAATGCTTATAATTAAAATATTATATTGTAAATTTAATCATAAATTTATTGAAAATTAAAATTAAAATTAATTAAAACTAAATATGTTTTGATCATTTTAGTAACTTTTGATTTTGGTTCCTAAAATATTTTTCTTTAGCTTCCATCTTTCTAAAATTTGAAATTTTTATTTTCAATCTCCATAAAATGAATAAATTTTAATTTTGGTCTTAATAATTATTTTTAGTTTTCATCCTTATAAAATTTGACATAATTATTTTTTATCTTTAAAATTCATTTTAGGACAAATAAATAATATTTATTTAGGACTCAATTTTCTTTTGGAGAGTAATGTGTTGGTACGACATCACATGCATTATTGGATACTATTTTGAAGGTCATGTGACATTTGTTAAACATATATGACTCATTTGGTGAACAAGACATGACATGATAGCATAAGATAACTATTCTATGTATACAATTCGTTGTTTGTTGATCCCACAAAAAAAATTGTTATTTGTTGTGTTAGTATATGATAGTCTTATCCTATATTTTATCTTATCCTATCTTATTACTCTAGTATTTTCTTTATCCTAAGAAAAAAAATGGGTTTGGAAGCATCATAATAGAATAAAATTTTTTTTCTCTCTCTCCATATAAAACATAATAATATATAATATAATATTATTATGTATAATATATATAAGATTTATATATATATATATATATATATATATATAGTAATTTATAATAATATATATTATACATTATATATATTAATATCATACATATACGAAATAAAAAATATAGTTATATATATATTATAAAATTTGTTTGAGAATATTATCTTATATGTATTTATAATAATTTTGACATGTAAATTTAAAATATATTATTAATTAAAATATTAAAAATTAAATAATTTTTATACAAATATTTTTTCATAAAATATTTGTTTTATAATTATAATTTTAAAACTTTTATGTAAATTTTTATAATTAAAAAAATAAGTGCATAAATAAAATAATATTTTTTGTATAATTTAGTTGAAATTATAATTTTTATAATTTAAAAATTAAAAATTAAATTAAAATTTATCTTTTAAAAACCACGTGTAACTTAAAAAAAAATAAAAAAATTATTATTTGAATATTATTTATATCTTATTCTATCATTACTTAATATTAACCAAACATTGGATAAAAATAAAGCATATCATTCTATTATAATATGATGATTTTTATCTTATTATATCCTGTTTTCCTATCTTATTTTATTTTGACAAGCAAATGAGCTCATAATAATTATCTAATGTCATATGATGGGTGAGATCTCAAGTATTGATTTTAGATTTTAGAAGAACAAAAATATAATTTTATTTAAAGAAACTAAAATCAAAATTTATTCATGAAATAAAAATATATTTAACTTAAATAATTAATTACTCTTTCAATTTTTTTAATTTGATAATCTATTTTTTATTTATTTTATTTTATTCTTCTAACTTTTACTTGTCTAACAAATTCATCCTTTTCATTATCTCCATCCGACTCTATCAATAATATGACTTAACACTACTATTTAATATATTTCTCTTAAAAATGAACAGAAGAAAAAGATATCACCATTGCATCTCAAAGTTTAATAAAAAAATTTATCACACGAATTGTGAAACAAAATTATAATTTTAACCGGAGAGTAACATCAACACTAAATGTGAAACCGTTGTTAAGTTTTCTCCTATAAAATAATCGTACCCCAATCGACTTAACAACTCATCTTCCATACCTTTGATTTTACTTCCTTTCCAAGCCAAGCATCATGAGTTGCTCAGTCACCAAACTCGTGTAGGACCACAGTCAACCACCATTACACATTGTCTATACTCACCTCTACAATAAATGTGTAAGAAGCCAACAACCACTTCTGCTAAACTCTATATTCCAGAAATTTATCCTAACCAAACAGTCGCCATAACTAGCACATGACTATTGTCTACCACCATGCGTCCACAACCATTTTCTTGTTTTTGTACTTTTAATTGAAAAGATATAATGATTGTGCTGAGGCAAGTACTAAAATAAGCCAATGTTATTATTAATGGAGTTGCACAAATTTAATAAAAATACCAATTTATTAGACATTTTAAAATTAGAGACCAAAATGAAATAATATATGAGATAACTAAATCTGAAAAAGAAATTAAAAAATCAAAGTTCTAATTACACCAAAACTAAAAAAATGTAATTTAATAAATTTTATTATCAATAAACATATCAAAATAAATTAAAAGAACTAACAGAAAGAAATCATGTTATATTCATATAAATTCAAATAAATTTCACATAACATATGCACCTTTAATAATATATAATTATGTGGCTGTCGTTGATGACGTGTAAACGTGGAGAAGAGCTAACAAATGTAAAAGTCTTTTATGTTGTGTTTGGATGGAGAATATATTTTAAAATTTTTGGAAATTTAAATTGTTTGGAATTTGAATTGCTTTAATTTAAAGTTTTTTTATTTTTAAATTGTTTTGTTTGGATAAATCAATTCAAAATTTTTAAATTTCAAATGCCTAATTTGGATAAGGTAATTTAATTTTTATAATATGTAAAATTTAATTTTTAAATATTTAATAATTAAAAATATAAATATTGATCTTTTTACATCAATATTAATAGAGAGAAGAGAGAGAAGAAAGAGGAAGAGAAGAGTGAGAATTGGAAGAGAGGACAAAGAGAGAATAGAGTAAGATGAGAGGGGAGGAAAGAACAAAGAAAAGAGAAAGGTGAAAGAGAGGAAAAAAAATATAGAGGGGGGAAGAGAGAGACAAGAGTGTGAAGAAAGGGAGGAGATAGAAAATAGTTTGAAGAGAGAGAGGAGAGAGAAAATAGTGTGAAAAAAGATATAAGAGAGAAAGAAAATAGTGTGAAGAAAGAGATACAAAAAGGAGAGAGAGAAAAAAAAAAGAGTGAGATAAAGATGGGAGATGGAGAGAATAAAGAGAGGGAAAAGAGAGAGAGAAATAAAGATAGGAGAGAGAAAAAAATTGTATTAATAAAAAAAGAGGGAGAAGAGAGAGAAAATAATGTAAAGAGAGAGAGGAAGAGAAAAGAAATAGAAGTGAGAGAAGATAAAGAAAAAATAAGAAAGAATTTCAAATTCTTACTTTTTGTAGTAGAATTTGAAATTCTACAATTTTAGATAATCAAAATACTTTTACAAATTATTAGAGTTTTTTAGATAAAATAAAATTTAAAATTATTACAATTTTAATTTTAAATTTTGATGTCCTAAATCAATAAAAGTGATGTGTCCTAATTTTAATAATTTATTTTCATAATTTTTTTCCCAATTAAGTCTTATATTTTTAGTTTATTCTCATTTAAGATAATAGAATATTTATTATTAATGATAAAATATTTATTGTTCTAATTAAATTTTATTTATATATTTTATTTTAATTTAGAACTATATATCTATACAACACCGTTTACTTTTTCAATAGAAATTTAAAAATACATGTGTAGTGTATGGAAAAATTTAATTTAATACATTGACATAGATTTCATGTATGAGTAAAATTAAATTAAATTATGAATTTAAATTGAATGTAATGATAGTATAATTTTTTTATATTGTTCTTTAATTATAAATTGTTATGTACGGTATTTCTTTATATTTTTTCAATTATAAATTGTTATTGTTAACTAATTAAAAATCATCTTAGATATGACATTTAAAATACAAATTTAATGATTATATATTGATAGTATGAAATAGTTTTACACTATCAACATCTCCAAATGTGATCTTCCTTTGGATGTGTTGTCACTTCTTTTTGCTATGAATCATTTTGTGAGAACATATATCATGTTGCATTCGAACTGGGTTGGGTGCTTGGATAAGTTATCCTCTTGTTGACATTGTTTGCAACTTTGTTCTCCATGGGTTTGGTTTGAGGGATGAAAGGGTGGAATGTCATCCCTTTTGCCTTTCACTATACATGGAGGGACTGTGATTGTGGTAGCATCAGTCTCATTGGTCTTTAGGCATGAAATGTTGTTGATATTTCTTGTTTCTTTCTCTCCCTTCAATGTATTTAGATAATTGTCTCCTATGTATGAGGTTTTCTATTGCATCCTTCAATTATACACATTCATCCATATCGTGTTCCAAGGATCAATTGAATTGACAATACTTTGACTTATTGATCCTAGGTTATGCCTTAATTGACTTAGGTCTCTTAATCCCAATATCTTAAAATTCAATGTTATACACTTCATTGGGTCCATGAGGTATTTAGTGGTGTGTAACTATTAAACTTTCCTAGGGAGGGTAAGTGAAGTCCTCTTAGGTAGTGTAGTCTTTACCACTTTGGTCTTACTTTGCCTTGATCACCTAATGCATTCATCAACTACACCTATTTAGTTTCTTTTTCCAGGTTAATGTACTTAGAAGAACAAAAAAGGAAGTCTTGCATGATATATGATTTCATTTTAGGAAGTGAGTGTGGAATGAGGTCCTGGATAGAAATCCATCTTTGATGAGATATAGTTCTACATTGACAAATGGTTGATATATCTTTTAACTTGGTTCATCAAGTTTATGTCAAATGGCCATAAAGCGACTTTTGTTTTTTGTTGCATTTTCCCTATTGAAATATGACTTGCAAATTTTACTTCAATATCCTTCAAGTGTTTATCAAGCACACTTGGAGCGTTTGATACCATTTTAGGGTGGTTATCTTGAGAGTTAAGTGAAGTGCTGCATATTAAGGGCCTTGGCTCCCCTGTTCATTAACATGGTTTTGAACACATCTAGGTGTTCTATGGGATCCCTCCATCCTTATATTGCTCCATAAGTGAAAGTTTTTATAGGGTTTTTGGGCACTAAGAACATTAAAATTTGTTTAGAGAAAGGTTTGTTTGCAATCAATAATTCTTCGTCAGCATAAGTGGTCTTAGAAGGAAAGAATGTTTGATCTCTATAGGACTTTTGTTGGATGGATTGGCTATGTGGGTCACTACAACATATATGACTTTTAGCAACATCTAAGAAATGTTGCGACGAAAATATAAAAAAATATTGCCTATTAGTTTTTATAACATTTTAGCAAATGTTGTATATGAGTCATGTTGTAAAATGTCATTAGTAACTTTTTATATTTAATAAATGTTACTAAAGATGTAAAAAATGTTACTAAAAAAGCATTGATGAAAATTTTACAATAAATGTTATTAAAAGTGATAAATGTAGTCTAACATTCATTTCTTGTTGTTCAAAAGACTCTAATGGTTTGTCAAACTACTTGTTCTAGAGCCTTAATAGTCTAGCATTCATTTCTTATTGTTCTTTGAGAGGTTGAATCCCCTTGGATATAAATGAGCTGAACCTTCTCACGGGTGAACTTGAGAAGTTCTTTTTTTTTCTCTAAAATTGCATCACTTGCCTTAATAGGAAGGAATATGGGTCCCTCATTTGTTAGGAGAGACTCCGAATTGAGGTAAATGATAATATGGTCATGATCACTCTTAAGAGTGGGGGAGCTTTCTCTTGTAGCAGTAGGCATGTTTTAATGAATATAAACAACTATGATATGGACTACTACAAAATATGAACAATTGGAAGCAAAGCATTCTCATAGACAAATGAAGTGTGTAAAATAAGTAAATGTTTACCTAAGATTTGTTAGATTTACTAATAAGACTCTCTTATTGATTTAGAGTAGTGTTTCTTTCATGATATGACATGAAAGACACCTTTAATGTGAATCTCTTGATTTGCGATATATCCTATTAGTGAATTTTGTCCAAAATTTCGTGCTTCACACCTACACAAATCTTTGTACAAGAGAGGAAGGTTCTCGAATCATGAGAAATATTTGGTTGTGGTAAAATAATTAAGCTCAGTAGCATTGGATCAATGCATTTGCTTTATTTATTTGCGTGAGCTTATATACCTTAGTAAAACTCATAACAAAATATATGAAATTATAGTCACCAAATGAAGAAGTGTTGAGAACATTTTAAAAAAATTTGTCATGTATAAATAAAAAAAAAGTATTTAATAACGTCTAACATAATGACAAAAGCACAAGTTAAAATCTTATCAAGAATTTTGTTGTTACTTTGTCTTTTTTTTTCTATCATATTGTTTGTGACTTACAATTCATAATACACTATATTGTTTAGTAGTCAAATTATTATTATCAAAGTCTCGAAAATATGTCCTGCAGCAAACATTTGTTATTCAAATATGATATTTCTTGGAAAGACAATTCCTTTAAGATTTATTGCTTTCCCTCGTCTCCTTTATTTGTCTGCATTGTCATTGCTTAAACAAGATGTTGATATATTTTTCCTCCTAAGTTCAACATTTGCAGTTGATTGATATCTCAAGGAAAGGAAAGAAAAATGAGTTTTGTGATGGGAAGCATTTTACCATTACTCTAGCTTAAATATGGTATATTTTTATATTTTAAATATCAATACTTATTTTTAAACTAATAAGTTTTAAAGAGTTTAATTTTTTCATTAAGTTACATAAATATAATATTTAATTATTGTATTTTGACAAAAAAATTTAAAATTAATAAATAAATATAAGAATTTAATGATCACAAATTGATAATGTAAAATATTTTTATACTGATGAATAATCATAAATTATTGTTGATATAACTTTTAAAGTAATATTATAAAATTAAACAAACTTACCGTATAGAATAATTTATAATTAGATAATAACGTAAATATGTTTTACACTATTAATATATAACCTATTTTATCTAAATATAATGTGTTTTGTAAAAGCAATTTATGTTCATATTTTTTCTTTAATTTTAAAAGTTTTATCTCCTTAATTTATTCGTGTCTAATAAAATAAAATAATCATTAATAACAATGAAACTATTTTTTATTATACTTTTCCTTTCTTAAAGTACATGTAACTTTACTAATTTTTTAATAATAATGATATTTAATTAAATATTTTTGTTTTAAATTTTTAAATTTCTTATATTTTAATAGTAATTTTTAAAAATTATGATCACATAAATGTTTACATTTAAATATTATTTTATTATATTCCTCTTGTTACTTTTATCTTATGGTCTAACATATAAATGTGTTGAATACTAAATCGATAAACCTACACACCTTGAGGAAATATTTGATAAATAAAAAACTAAATAAAGGAGTCAGTTTAAAAATCATATTTTAAATTTATATAAAAAAGAAAGTTTTAAAATCATACGTCATCAACTCCTGCTTCCACTCTATTATAATAAAGGTCTGTTTTGTTTATTTACTTTTACCTTTCTTTATTGATTCCACTCTTTCTTTTAAATATATTAGTTTTGATTTTTAGTAACGAAAAATATTTGATAAGAAAATCAACATCACACTCAAAACAATCATAACACTTAATGAATATCAGAATAGAATAATGGGTCCACACATAAATATGATAAATGATAGATATTCACACAGTATTTGTAAAATTACAAATATTTTTTAAAATAATTACAAGTAAATGAAATTGAATTAAATGCAACTGCAATGTTTCTAATTTCGGTAGATGGTTGACTCTTGAGATTTATATAGAAAATCTTAAACATATATAGTGATTGAGAATTTTCTTCTATCTTAAAGTTGTGAGGTATTAAATGTTACATTAATTAAATTTTATTTTTTTTCTGACTCTAATATTTTGATTAAATATTCTCTCTTTGTTTTTATCCTTTTACCATCTAGGGTGAAAAAGTTTTTATCTTTGTACTTTTGGTTTGTTGATTTTTAAATATTGTTTTGTTACTTTGTTTGCGTGTCTTTTACGTCTTTAGATACTCCATTATATAAACTCTTTTTTTTCTTTTGATTAAGACAATTATTTATATATTATTTTGATTTATGTATTTCAAAATTTTCTTGAGTCTTTGTAAGTCTCTATAACTTTTATCATATGCTACTACTTCCAGACAAAACTAGTTCATATATCATAAACGACTTGATAAAATAAATTGCTAGGATGATCTTTTGTACAAAGAGATAATCAAACTTTATAAAAAAATAATCAGGCTTTTTATTTCAATAATAATAATAATAATAAATTATTTATCAAAATAATACAAAATAAATAAATAAAATACCATTTTAGGATACCGGAAAGGCAATTCGACGTGAAAGACGAAAAATGTCTAACACTTAGGCATCATTATTTTTTTTTTAATTTAAATAGAAAACTTAAACCTACATAATAGATATGCAGTGGACGTTCAGATTTTGTTTTGATTTTTAAAAATATTATAAAAACCAATGACGCCTAAGTGTATGGCGTTTTTTTTTTTTGTCTTACATATCAAATTTCCTTCTACATCAAATTTAATGTGATAAAAATTGCTTTAAAATGATAATTTATTTTTCTATATTATTTTGATAAATAGCTTTTTATTTTAAAATACTGGAGCTTCTTGACACTTTTCTTTGTTTGCATTAGCTTTGGGATGATCTAATTTTCTTCGTTTCATTATTGTTGTTATTATTATTATTATTAATAAGTTTAATTTTTTATCTATTAAATTTATGTCAATTTTATTTTTTGTTTATGAAATTTAAAATTATTTTTTTTAATCTTTATACTTTTAAAAATAATTAATTTTAATTTTTTAACTTATGTAACCAACAAAGTAAAAATAATCATTTTTTTAGTTCTTATATTTTAAAAAATAATTAATTTTAACTATACATGTAATAAATAATAACTTGTATTTTGTTTGTCACGTGAGATCATGAGTTAAAATCAATTATTTTTAAAATGTGAAGACTAAAAGAAAATAATTTCAAATTTGGGAGACAAAAAATAATATTAACCCAATTTGAGAGAAAAAAACATATTTAAAATTAATCATTATTATAACTATTATTATTATATTAGTTAAGGATTGTTTCAATGAAAAAAAGGCATGTAGAAAACATAGACGTAATAGTCAAGAAGCCAAAAGTTTTTTTTTTTTTTTTGGAAATGGAGTTAGAGGAGGAGATTGTTTCAATGGGAGAGGAAATTGTTGGAAAAAAATGGATGATGACGTGAGACGCATACATGTGATAGTTGATGAAGAGGACTATGAGCTATGGAGAGCAGAGGCTCCTCGTTTGTATTTAGTAAAATCAACTTACAAGGTTATTATGTTAAAATATAGAAGGGATCTAAGGAAATTTTTCTAAAAGACGTGGATCAACTATGTTGTGCCAAAGGTATAATATTTTGTGTGGAAACTAGCACTGGATAGTACTCACCCTTCAAAATTTAGTTTACCATAATATAGTTTAGGGTTCTTAAGTATGTAAGGGTTGTGGATTGTCGAGGAAAGTACAACATCTATTTTTTTAATGTACTTACTTCTCTGAAGTGTGGACTGAGTGCTTGACAAGGTGGACCATTTGTTATGTTTTACATAATAATGCCTAAATTCATTTCATACAATTCATGGTTTGTATTGGTTTGGTCAATTTGATTGTTAAAAACGTAATTCAAAAAATCGCAAGCAATCGTCTAAATTATTTAATATTTTATTAATAAACTCATTAGTTAAAATCAACTGGTCCACAATAAACCACATGCTTCATTTCCTCACCATAGCTTCTGTCGACTTCTAAACATGTTCTTATTACTTAAGTTTCTTGGATACACCATTTGACTTGTGTATTGCAAAATTTCCTTGAGTCCTTGTTACTCTCTTAAGTCTCGTCATATACGAATAATTTCTGAGAAAGCTTGGAGTGATTTGACAGACAAAACTAGTTTATACAACATAAACTCTCCTTTATAAGATGAATTGCTAGGATGATCTATAGTATAAAGAGGTAATCAAACTTTATTGCAAAATAATTAGTCTTATATCTTATTTGTTATTATTACAATGAGTTGAATATTTTTTATATAACCATTATCTTAGGACTTTTAATTTGTTTCAAAATGTTAATAATTTAAAAAAGCATTAGTTAATTTTATTAATAATATCCTTACTAGTAGTAGTTTAATTAATGATTTAATTAACTTTTATAATTATACTCTAACTCTTTTAATAAAATATTTTAGTCAAATAAATAATTTCAAATAGAGGGATTGTAAAGAACGTAGCCAATGTAAACAATAACGAATCGATATTAAAGCAATTGAACTTGACTACAGCAAACATGCATGAAATGTAAAAGTTCAAAGAATAAATTAGATAAAATGATATTGAGTCACTCAATCATTGATAAATATGAAGAGAAAAATATTAATTATTTTTTATTAAACATAAAGATACATGAAATAAACTAGACTGAAGATACATATTTAATTATAGAAGTTACGAAGACCATGGTTGGAGTATGTTTTTCAAACCCCTTAAATGTACGTTCTATTTATAAACTAACAAAGTGCCCATCTGAGTAACAATTGGACGTCCTCTGTACACAAAATTAGTTTATACTTGATAAAAGTTAGTTATGCATGTTCTTAATTGGTCAGTTTGGTCGAATTGGTCCCCCATATTATATTAGTGTCAATTAATTAATTCCATCTCTTTTTTAACATCTTGCATCTTCCATTTCGCACGTGTTGAAATATTTTCTTTTGTGAAATCCAAACTAAAATCTTGGGATTTTGAAACCTTGGGTCGAAAAAGTTGAATTTAATTTTGCTATCAACACGAATAAGGAATGAGAAAAAGCTAGAATAGATCATAGATTTTACATAAATAGGTCTTATTTTATATAAACTAAGGTTTAAATCTTATTTATTATTTGTTATAGGTTTTTTTTTTAAAGTCTATCTAATCTTTTTAAAAGTATGATATAATGTATTAACCTACTCAATATTAAAACTTTTAAATAAATTAATAAATAAGTTAAAAATTAAATAGACCAATAAATTTATTTTTAAAAATAAAAATTTTATCTTATTTTGATAAAAAAAATTAAATTATTAAATATATAAATGTAATATTATATTAAAATTTTAATTATATATAAAGAAATAAATATAATGGTTTAATAGATTTAATAGGTTTTTTTTACAATTTCAAATCTAATCTATTTAAATAAATAATTTTATTAACATTTTTATTAAAAAACTAAGTTAGATTAGGTTTTAAAAAAATCAAGAAAAATGAATTTCGAATAAACTTTAAAGATAATAGATTATAAGTTCTACAAATAGTCTAACATGTTTTTATCTCTAACACAAAGAAAAATAAATTTAAAAGAATAGATAATTAATTCTAAAAGTGAAATTGACATGAGATTATTACATTTACGTAATTGAAAGACAATTTATTAAGTGAGAATAACATGTTGATATTGAAAGTTTACAAAAAGATTCTCTCTACTAATGTATTCCTAAAACATAAATAAGTAGAGAAAGACAGTACAAAAAACTGTTGACATAATGAGGAAACATAACGGGCGGACTACTGTCAATCTATCATAAATCGTCGGTGTTTGTTTTTCTTCCTTTTGCATTCCGTAGATCGATGCTCAGCAGATGTGCCAAAGAATGTTCTTATCCACAAACACATCTTCATGTGATCATGTCACGTCGAACAACCGTAGCAGTTTGCTTTTCAGAACATTTACATGCCGTTAATAACAAAACGAGAAATCTAACAACCGGACAAAAAACCTATAATTAATCAAGGGGATTAAGAACTGTTATTCTACACTGAATATGCCTGTCGTCATCATATACATGTGGTGCTATTCATCTCTGACTTTTGCAGCAAAATATTCCACACCATAAACCATAAAGATAGAACTATTCACTTCCCAAATACTAAAAACAAGAGGTTCATTAAGATAACAAAGATCGAAACTGTATCCAGCATTACATGGCTCTTCTTGATTCTCAAAAATTAAATACAGACACCCCCACAATTTATCTACACTACATAAAACAAAAAAAGTCTGTAAAAAATACAAGTTTTTGTACTTTCCAGGTTATTTTAAAAATTTTCCATGATAAACTAAATTAAAGTTAAACTACATTCTTTGTCAAGGTGAACTTGATATGTAATAAAGTTCACATATCTAATAATAGAGATAAAATAAACATGTAAGCAGGTTTTGGTGTCCTTGGAGTGAGTACTTCGCTTCTTTTCTCTTCTCACTACTAATCTAACACCGCCAAGCTGACGTGGCAACCATGGCTCGTTCGTGCCAGCAGAGCACCAGCTCAGCGTGTCGTTTGTCCACGTGGAAGCCTCTGATTTGCACCTTGGCCAGCAAACACTCGGCCTGATAATCCGCGAACTGGCTCAACTGCACCGGCCTCATTCCGGCGCCGTAAAACGCCTCTCTCCACGGCGGCGTCCTCCTCCGCGCGCCTTCCACCGCCGCGAAGATCTTCGGACGCAGGAGAAGCATCTCGATCCTCCTCACCCACTCGCTCCCTCCCCCCGCCGCCACCGACGCGTCCAGCGACTCCAGCATCATCGAGTAAAACTCCAGGCTGTTCACCACGCCCCGACGGAACGACGCCGCCGCCGCGGCCTCCGTCCACCCCTCGCCGTCCACGAACACCACCACTCCGGGCGCCATCCTCCGCACGTCGGCGAGAAACGCGCCGACGCTGCTGCCGCCTCCGGCAGCCCCGAGGCGGCAGAAAATCGCCGGGGAAAGCAGCACAGCGATCTTCTCGCCGTCGACGAATCTGACTGCCTTGAACGACACCGTTTCAAAAGTTCGAAGCGGCACGAAATCGACCTGCGCGCGGATTCCGAGGTCGAGCGCGAACTGGTTGAGATTCTCCCTGACGAGGCGGCTCTCGACGGCGTACTCCTCTGGCACGACGGCAGTGATGCGAAGGAGCGGCGAGGCTCCGGCGGCCTTCTCTGCGATCTCTTTCATGAGAGAAGCATATTGGATACCGAGGCCGATTTCGAAATCGATTACGTGGACGAAGGAGGATCCGTTTAGGGTTTCGAGCAAGGCCTGGTTGGTGGTGAAGATGGAGAACATTGGAATCGGTGAAATTCCCGAAAAAGCCTTAAAGGTTTTGATGGTTTCAACAATCTCCGCCATGGAGGAAAGTCGGTTGGAACTAATCCGGTTCGAACCAGACAAAATAGACTGCAGAGCGTCTTTAAAGTGAAACGCAGCTCTATGGAGCGGCTTAACCAACGGCAATCGTATGAGTCGCTGATTGAGCCGCTCCAATATAGCCTGTGCCAGTTGGAAGTGCGTGCTATCGAAGCAATCCGCAGCGCGGATAAGTTCTTCGATGAAATCCCAATTGTTGTTCTGTTGATTTTGGCGGTGGTGGTGGTTAAAATCATGAAGTGAATGGTCTAAAGTGTTGATGGTGTAGTTGAAGGGAAGGTTTTGGTTGTAAATTTCCGAGAGAGAGGTGAAGTCTTGAGGGTGATCAAAGGGTGGGTCGTGAGAAGGTGGAAAATCAGGGATGCATGGGTTGATGTTATTGGTCTTCAAAAGGGGTGTGGGAGGGTCTTCGGGTAAGGCTAAGTCCTTCATGATGGAATCCCACCAATCCAAATTAGGCAAGACATGATCATCCAGGTCTAGGTTGTTGTTGTTGTTGTGGTGGTGTTGTTGTGGTTCTGGCTTGGGGACAGTGGGTTTCTTTTCGGGGCTGGGGCTACGGCAGAGTTCGAGCACCGATTTGGGTTCGTAGGTGAAGGTTGAGTTATTGGTGTGGAGAAGGAGGTTTGGGGTGGGGGAATGGTTGGGCTGTGGGGATGAGGGAA
Source organism: Mucuna pruriens (assembly GCA_025330945.1). Classification (NCBI taxonomy): domain Eukaryota; kingdom Viridiplantae; phylum Streptophyta; class Magnoliopsida; order Fabales; family Fabaceae; genus Mucuna; species Mucuna pruriens. Next base: position 251,245 of record JAENHJ010000004.1, on the reverse strand, counting down.
CTCTCATCGCTAAGTGAAGGAAAAGCTGTGGTGTGTGATGCCTTTGTGGCTTTCCGAATAGAGTTGTTGTGTTCTTGTTCGCTACTTTCCTTGGGGAAAGTGGATGAGGAGAGTGAGAGAGGGCTTTTGGTTCTGATGATCGTTGCCTTTTTATCTTTGCGTGTGTGCATGTAAAGAGACCCTGGTGGGTTACACTTAATATCTCTATCCCCCTCCTTGTATGCCATGTATGTATGGATATGGATAACATATATGCATGTTCTATCACCATGCACGACATCAGACACCGAGAAACAAAAACCTTTTATCCATGTCAAGCTTCTACGTCAAGCCGCCCTAAACTTGCTTGCCTTTTCATTTTGCTTTTCTTGCCTCAAGAGCTAAAAGGAAGGAGATAAACAGTTACTATATAATTCGCAAACACTTTCTCAATTATTTTTTTTTCTCACTTTATAACCCTTAACATACAATTCGTTTGGGATGAAACAAAACAATACATTATCATTGCTCATCAAGGTTAAATATTAAGAGCTAAGGCCAACAAATTAGATGCATAACAATGCATAAAGTAATATATATATAACAACAAAGGTTAAATCTAGCTTAAATGCTAGTTCTCACACTGTAATGAATTATGGTTTGAATCCATACTCAAAAAGATATTCACGTCTAATATTGGACCTTTCTTAAACAATTACTTTTTTGGGTGAGAAACGTAAAATAAGATTAATTTTTCCGCCAAGATTTAATCATGAAACAAATACAGCAAAATAATTAGACTTGCATCGGCCGATATTGGAAATTCTTTATATTACCAAAGGGTATGCAGGGCAATATATTTCCAACATGAACAAAGTTGAGATTCCAAATCGAGACGTGTTCACTATTGGTACAAAAATGTGAAACCTAACTACTTTGTATGATACATAAAATATAAAAATAAAAGGTCAACATTTTTATAGTTACATACAATTGTTGGTATTTCCTTTCCTAGGAATAATTATCGTATTTATGGGTGATATTCATATGTATCAACTGGCCTCAAAAAATATATTCTTCTAAACTTAACTGAGAAAAATGGATCGACTGAGAACTTCCACAATTATTACATGATTTTAGTATGACAAATCGTATTTCATCTAATAAAAAGTTATCATGTATATAAACTTTTTATCTTAAAATTCATATTAATAATATTTGTGATTGAATAATATTATAAAATTATTTTATTATAATGATCATTAATTTTTTATTACATGATTTTAATAATAATAGTAATGTTATATAAATAGAATTTTTTCTCTCCAATGTATTATATGAGTATTTTAAACTTAATTAATATTTTTAAATATATATATATTAAAATAAAATATTTAAAATTATAATATAAATATAAATTTAATTTAAGTAAAATCTAAAAAACATTTATAGAAAATGATTTTTAAATTTATAAAAAAAAGATAATTGTGAAATATATTGATTATAAAATTTTTGGATTTGAAATAAAATTAATAATAACATATTGTAAAAGAAACAATTTCATAATATAACCATGCATTTATGTTTTTTTTTTTTGGCATAAGATATTTTGTATATACAAATTAAATTTAAAATATATACTATGATATAATTGATTCCAATAAAATGAAATTAATTTTTACAATTACTATATCTATAAATACATAAGGTTTGTATTTCATTTTATTGTTGGAAATTGAATTTATAAAAAAAAATATTGTACAAGACCACAGACAATTATATTCAAATTAGATAGGATCAATGTGAGCAATAAAATTTTTCCTTCAACTATTTAATATAACTACATATTTAATATTTAAACTTAAGACTATGGATTAAATTGAAATAATCACATTTAAATAACATAGAAAACTAAAAATCAAATCTTCGCCGAAAGAGATGGTTATTACTTATTAGCACTCGACACTACCTTGAACATGATTATTTAAAAAAAAAAAAATACATGTGACACTACTGCAACGTTCAATATAGTTTAATATGAATATTTTTCATGAGAAAATTGAAAGTGTGGAAGTTTGAGGATATAAAAGAAAGAGAGGTGTGATATTTAGCATAAAATTTATCGAGACATTTAATGCAACTTATTTATTTTCCATCCCGATAATTTTTTTTTATCAATCTTTAAATACCAAAATGGGCTAAAACTATTTTATTATATAATAGCAATAAGTAAAGTTAAATTATGTTGAATTTATTTTATTATATTTTTCAATTTTTGCTATATATCATTCTCCCTCGTCCTCAACCTCTACTCCCTTAAAACTTTGGTGAACACAATATTTCTCTTCCACTTCTGAAACAAAAACACCTAAAGGAACATTTCAAAAAGATACATCTTTTGATTATGAAACTACTAAAGTGTCAAATAGAGGGCATCAAGTTAACCGTTCTTTCTGGAATTTGGACCCACAAAAGTTCTGAATGGACCCCCTCGACAAATACTAGCACCACCCATCTTTATATTTATATATACCCCTGGAAAGAGGTTTAGGGAAAGGTACATCATTAACTACTTTGCATGGGACGTTTATTAGCCGCGTTATCTTTCAATGCATGGAAAATTTTGCCATTGCATGGGACGCTGTAAATGAAATATTAATTAGAAAAGTTTTAAGGTATTAATGTTAATTTAAAAATTAAAATTATCTTTTATATATTGAAACTGCATTTATATTAATGACTGATAAATTGAAGGCTATGTGACTAGCTTATAATTGGTTTTTGTGTCACCATACGAAACAACATTCTATCACTTTCAATAGAATCAATACAAGAGTTTAAAATGAATAAGTGAAAATTATGATTAACTAGCATTTGAAAACAAATTGAAAAAAATTATTATACGAGTACAAAATTAACCTTTAAATTAAAATCAAATTGAGTCTTAGTGCCAAAAACTACCGATGTCAAATGTGAAAACATTGCTCCAAATCTATACGAATCAAGGTACTTTTGACTTGCTCATTTTTAATAAAGTGAGCAGTAAAAATTGTTGGGAATTAGTATCATCATCATGTTTAACCAGCATGTAAGATCTGCATGTTCATCTTCCATTCAATCACATCAAATCAAATTGTCCGTACAAAGAAAGAAAGTACTTTAACTTTATTCTTTTGCGGAAATATATGCATGAGTCATGTGTCAGGTTTTCATATCCCTGTTGAATTACTATTAGCAAGCTTTACTTGTTGATGGCCTTGTTTGACATTCTAATTCAAGGATCCTTTTCGTCTAAAGCTTAATCAGTTGCATCTTTTGCTTGGAACTTCGTAACAGTATTTTATCTTATAATTAGAGCACTCATGGTCCATACATAAACTACATTCCACTTATAAAATAAGTTTTTTGTTTTATTTTAATATGAAGTAATAAGTTCAATGCAACTTATAAATAACACAATTTACCAATATAATAATAAACAAACTTTCTATATATATAACTATGCATGTAAAACTCACTAAATAACTTAGTCATTTTGGAATATGCATATTCAATTTTGCTACGGCTGATTTCTTGGCTTGGGAGGCTTTTCTCTCCAAAATAATAATAATAGTAATAATAATAAATTATATATCAAAATAATACAGAATAAATAAATAAATTGTCATTTTAGGATTATTTTTAACATGTTTGTTCTTATCCGAAAGGCAATTTAACATGAAAGTCAAAAATGGCTAATACTTAGGCATCATTGTTATTTTTTTTAAAGAGTAAAATAGAAAACCTAAACCTATTTTAAAGATTAAAATAGAAAACCTAAACCTACATAATAGGAATGTCATATAAGTTCATATTTTTATTTAAAAAAATTAATGACACCTAAGTTTTGGGCATTTTTTTTTCTTACATGTCAAGTTGTCTTCTACGTCTTATCTAATGTGTTAATTAAAACTACTCTAAAATGGTACTTTATTTTTTTTCTATTATTTTGATAAATATTTTTTATTTTTAAAAAGAAAGTCAAGCTTGAACTTAAAATAAAGACTACTTAACACTTGTTTTCTTCACGTTAGCTTTGGGGGTGATCTAATTTTATTTATTTCCTTTTGTTATTGTTATTATTTTTATTATTATTAATTATTATAGCTATTATTATTATTATGTTAACTATTTTTTCATTGTATTTAATGTAAAAAAACTAAAAAGAAAAGAGTGTAGACAACAGAGACTAATCAAGAATTCAAAAGCTTTTTCTTTTTATTGAATGGAGTTGGAGGAGGAAGGTTGTTTCAACATGAGAGGGAGTTTTTTGAAAAAATGGAGGATAATATGAGACACATAGACATGATAGTTGGTGAAGAGGACAGTAGGCTACGGAGGGTAGAGGCTGCTAGTTTGTGATAGAAACCCAACCAACAAAGTCAAAGATAATTGACGTGACATTGGAGGTCCCATGACTAGGCCCAAAATCCAAATAATGAAGCAATCGTTGCCAGGCTTAAGGTTGGAATTACAAAAAGAATCAGAGACTGTACCAAAATTGGTAACTTTATTACAAGTTGATGAAGATTGAAGCCCATATTGAAGAACATATATAAAGCCCAAAGTCATTGTCATGTAATTTGGGTTGAGTAGTTAATTAGGATTTATTTACATGTATTTTCACATAAATTACTTTTGATAGTTAGTAGAAAAAGGGAAAGTTGGATAGTTGGTGGAAAAATAGGAAGGTCATTAATGATGGAAATAAAAGGTTAGTGGGGAGATCTAGTGGATGAGATTTTATGCCAATTAAGGTATTAATGGACATTAAATCCATGAGATTTTATGCCAATTAAAATATTAATGGCATTGATTTCAGGGTTGTCTAGTAAGCCTATAAATAAACTCTTGTAACCATCCAGAAGGTGAGAATTGATAATTTGAATAATATTTGTGTTTCTTTGTGAGCACTTTTCCTTTGGTTCTTAGGTTAAAGAACTTTTATAGTGTTGGTTCTGCCGGCAGGTCGCGGTTAGGGTCGCACTTCTGATAACTTTGGTTCTACCGGCAGGTCGCGGTTAGGGTCAAGTTCCTCTTTTCATCTGCTTTCAAGACGGTCCAATTTTAAGATCGTGTCAGTTTGTATTTAGTTAAATCAGCATACAAAGTTTTTATGTCAAAACATAAAAGGGATTTGGGAGAATTTTTCAAAAAGATATGGATCAATAGTGTTGTGCCAAAGGTGTAATATTTTGCATTAGATGGGATACTCACTCTTCAAATTTAGTTTCCCATAATATAATTTAGGTTTTGAAGTGACATGTAAGGGCGGTGGAATTGTGGAAGAAAGTATCAAACATCTATTTTCTTAATGCACTAATTATTCCTTTGTAGTTTGGAGTAATTGTTTAGGATGGTGGGTCCTTTTTTTCTATTTTACATGATCATGCCCAAATTCATTTAATACAATTCATGGGCCTGTTAAATTGTGATATCTAAAATAGAGTAAAATGGCAAGTTGTTTGGTTTTTTTAGTTTGGTAAGCTCAAAAAATGCCCTTAATTTTTCAACAAGTAGAAGAGACATTGATCAGATTTTAGAAATTATTAAGATACAATCTTGGCAATGGTCTACAACTAGAAATTAGAAATGGTCTGGATTATTCACTCTTATGTTGGATTTTAAGTAGTGTTGCAACCTAGGTTACGACGGGCTCGACGAAAAATAGAAGTTTGGAATTCGAATCCCTTTCAGAGAAAGAATAAGGAAAATAGAGTCGCCATCAACGCTTTTATGGAAAATGTCAGGAAACTTTAGAATCGGATAAGGCTGGTCTTTGAATAAGAGAAATGGGTTCGGAAGTTGGTTACGTGTAGGTATCACTAGGTATCCTAACACGTCTATCACGCGATAGTTACCCTAATTGGCTGCATGAAAACGAAATGACTCTTATGTTTTGGTTTATGCCTTTCTAAAGATGGAGTATTTATACAGAATAAGTGTGGAATATTTTTGTGTTTTTTGGATGGATAACTTGACAAGAGTTGCCTCTTGCTCTTACGTATCTCTTACTGCAATGGAGAAGTGAAAATTTATGTAGTTCTGAACATGGATGGTAAGATGGAGTCGGCCACACGAAGTCGGCTAGACGGAGTCGGTCAGATAAAGAAGGAATTGAGACCAACTCGGCTCCAGGGGGCTAAGCATGTGTTTGAAAAGTGGGAAGTGATGGGGTATCCGCTAGGCATCCTTGGGTTAGATGAAAATGAACTTTCCATTGGCGTCCAAAAAGGCTTAGAAAGAGTGGACTATCCATTAGCGTTCACAGAGATGGATAAAATGGATGAAGTGGGCTTTCCAATGGTGCCCAAAGAGTTTAGGGAAGGGGTAGCTGGGAAGCTTAAGATGAGATGTAAGGGAGTGTGTTGGCTTAGGATTTTGGGTTTTTATATGGACGTTCCAAAGTAGATTTTGAAAACACTTACCTTGTATTTAGAGAGCCTAAGTTTGTTGTGGAGTGGCGGGATTTTCTTTGCATTTTTCCTTCTTTTGCTACTCATTCGTTCGTCTTCAAAAGCTTGAAAATGAATGAGGATTTTCGGACTTGCTATGTCCAAAGGTTCCCCCATTTTTCAAACTCTTCCTCTCAAAATTTCAAGACCCAACCAAAAGACCCCCTCTCCGTTCAAGTGCGGGTCCTTTTATAGGCGTACCTCTCACCCTTGGGTCACCAACACGAATCTTCAAGAAGATCTCCTCCATTAATGCGTTGACATTGGCTTCCTTAATTTTCATCCCAAAGCTGCTTTCGCGTCTCTACTTTTCTACACAATGGTAGAGTTGGGGGTGGCTTCTCGCAGAAGCCAACGGCTGCCTGTTCCCTCACGCGCCCGCTCGAGACGGGAAAAGGTGCGTCTGTTGTTTCCTCCTTTGTTCTTTTCTGCTGTTTGTCCTTTCTGCTTTTTCTTTTCTTCCTTTTTGGAAGACTGTACAAAAATGGGGTATGACAAGTAGCAAAGTGTATTTGGGAGTATAGTAAATATAAAAGATAGAACAAGGTTGGGTAAAGGCAAATAAGGGCGTAAGATTGGTAGGTTGTTGTTGTATGAAATAAGGGAAAGAGTTATTATTATAGTTTTTGGTGAGTTTTGTGTGACCAACAACTATTCTTATTTTGATAAACACGTTTTGGATACTTTTGTTTTACACAATTTGTATGTAGATATGTCTTAGTTAAAAACTATGTTTTATTGGATAATAATGTTGTTATCACATCTTTAATATAGTGATTATGGGTCAAGCTTATGGGATTCCACTTACAATCCCAATTTAGTGTTGTTATGAAGTGGAACCTCTATCATACAATGAGTTGTGTGCAAATGATTTAATACATATGTTTTGTGACAACAATGTTGGTTGATTATTTTTGGTGCCATAAGGTACATATGTGGATGTTGGTGGTTTAGCATGTTATTAGCGAGTTGGAATAAAGATTTCAATTGGGTACCTAAACCTTTTATTAACAACTTTGAAGTTATTATTTAGAGATAAAATTACTTTGAATTATAAATGTTCAAAGTTATATTTTATTGATGTATTTAGTAGGTGATATGATAAAATAATATACTGCTATATAATTAATGTATACCCCATTTTTATTCATTGTGAAGAAAGAATAAACTTTGACAAAAAAAAAAAGAGAATTGAGATAGAGAAAATACAATTCAAATTGGTGTATTATTAAGGATTTTAGTTTAATAAAAAAAAGGAATATAAAGATATTACAAAGACACATGGTATTTTGGTGATTTTAATTAAATTTAATTAATTTATCATTTATTGATACATTAAATAGACACGATATAAAGATGATGATAGCCCAATGAATAGGTTGGATAATTTTTTAGTTAAAGAAAATTGGTTGAACTAATGGAGTCTAATAAGGGAGTTCTGGAGTCTTTGTGTCGTTTTGTTAAGAGAAAAAAATATAAGTGAATTGAAGTACAAATCTTTTATGATGTTAAATTGTTATACTGTTCAAGAAAGCTATTTAGACTTTGTGAAGGAATAAAAAAAAATAAAACCCTAAACATGTTGGTAATATAGATTTAAAATAATTGATGAGGCAAAATTAAAAAGAATTATTTATAATGAAAAATATCATTTCTTTTAGAGGAAGAAGTAAAGTTTAAAAGATAAATTACAACACAAATGTGAAGCTTCTCATGTGAAAGAGTAATAATTACTTCCAAAAGTTAGGATACAATGGTTGCAAAAAAGAATGTTAATTCAAGATATTCCTATCATTTTCTTAGTTAAAAATGTTAATATTAAGGCTCTAGTCTACTAATAGAAGGTAGGAGAGTGTTAAAAATTTTAATATTAAGACTCTAGTCTACTAATAGAAGGTAGGAGGGTGAAGGAAATGGATAAAATGAAAAAGGACAACAAAAGAATAATTTATAAATTTATTTGTTGACTAAGATGTAATTGGACAAATATTTGATGGGTTGAAGTTTGATTAGTTTTGAGTGATAAAGATAATCAATGTTGAACAACTCAATTTTCATAGGATTAAATAAAAGAGGCAATTAGGAGTTGTAATAAGTTAAAGAGTAGTAGATGGTTTTCATTATCAATTTGTAAATTAAGAAGAGCTTGGAGATTTTGAAAGAATATTTTATCAAGTTTATATTGGAATTACATATTCATGGCAAGCTAGTAAGAGGTTTTAATAGTTTTTCTTATAATATCAAATTTGGAAGAAGACATTTCATAAAGAGTTCATGAATACGAGTTTATATCCTTAATAGGTAGTGTGTATAGAGTGTTATCCAATTAAGTTATTTACTAATAGGTCTAGAAAAGTGATGAACAAGATATTTTCTAATTTTTAGTCCAATTTTATAAAAAAGGAGACAACTTTTTATAGTATACTCAATGAAAATGAAATAATGGAAGAAGTGAAAAAGAAGAATACTTTTTAAGTTGATTTTGAAAAACTTATCATAGTATATAAATTGGAACTTTCTTATATGTTGGAAAGAGTAGATTTTTATCTATCATGAATAATGAATTTTAGAATATTTGAAATCAATTTATATACCAATTGTTAACGACAAAAGTCCAATAGAGAAGTTCACAATAAATAAAAAGTTAAGAGAAGGTGACCATCTTTCATCATTTTTGCTCTTAATTTTGACGAAAGGACATAACATCATGATAAATATTTTTTTGTCATTTCTATATTTCTATTGAAAAGTACTTGATTGTATTTAATAGAGATATATATACAATCAATATCACAATTAAAATATCATATCAACTAAAATTAAAATAATAACATCAATCACTCATTGGTCAAAATAAGGTAAGTAATATGAAATTAAAGTCTTAAAAATACAACTAAATTGGTCTAAAAGATTCAAAATATCTCAACATATAATAAGTTCTAAATCAAATTAGGGAGCTGGTGGGGGCCACCATGATCATCATGACCATCCTTAGTAATTGGAATAGCAATAGAAGACATAGGTGATGTTCCCAAGTGACTAAACCTATTGGATAATGTTTGGGTCTTGACTAACTATAATTGAATGGTTTGGATTGTTGAGTCCTTTTATGCTAACCCTACATTGAGGTTGGTAATGACCTTCTGATAATTAAAGCTAGGATTAGGGTTAGATTGGGTGCATTGAATTAATGTCAGAAACTCATTACCTAATTGACTCAACCCATATACATTATCCTTCTATTTTTTTTCTTTTAACAACATCAAAATAAAGGGCATTACCATCGACTTGTTCATCAAAAACATATTCCATATCATCAACCGAATGAACTTCCTCTCGGGGGACAAATGAACTCCTTCTACAAATAAATAAATATACACGAGTATTTATAATTACCCAAAATAAAATCTCCTCAAAATGAAACTAAGTTGAAATGTACCTATTTGTTTACTATTATGCTCTTTGCATAATCATTCATCCATTGTCCCTCTTTTTTTTTTGTCTTTCCCATTAGATCAAATGATGTGGGGTCTCAATTAAGTTCGTGGATGTATATATATAATATAAAAAAATAAAAAATTTAATAATTTAAATCAATGAAAATAAATTAAACATGTGTTTTAATTATCATTCTTTTACGATGCACGACAATAAAAACAAATCCACCATAATAGAATGTGGCTCCACTATCAATAGCTCAATTTTACTTATTAGTAGCATTCTTCTTCTTCCAACCCAATAAACCTCTAATTCTTGCCTCATTTGAGGAATGATCCAAAGACCCTTGTCTTTTCTCCCCTTATAATTTGCTCATTGTATTCTTGATCATGTCAGAACCTTAGTGGCCAAAAGTAGCTTTGACAATAGTTTCATGCCGTGAGAATCATTTGTGTGTTTTATTCAAGAAAACAAGTTATTAGCTTTAAACAAGTTAATAGAGGTAATACTACTTAAAATTAATAAAAATGAAAACAATATTACTTGAAATTCTTCATACCTCGGGTTCTTGTATTTTTTTTTTTTTTTTGACACCTTAGTCCAAGTAGGCCATGGACCATCATACTTGGCCTTAATGATTATAGAGATAAACCCTAAACAACAACAACAATGAATAATAAAGAATAAGAAGAAAACAAACAACAACAATGAATAATAAAGAATAAGAAGAAAACAAATAATAATTACTTGATAAAATTATATAAATAAATTGTAAAAATAAATTATGAAAACTTGTTCATGCTTAACTCCTAGGCTAATCCATATCTTCCCATATATGAGATCTCTAAATCCAATAATAGGTGGTAATATAGGTATTTGATACACAAAGAATGATTGTACAAATTAAGGTAGCATGTGTAGCGTGATGCACAAAGGATGCTGGATGTGAGGTAGATGACCCTCATCCAGCATCGCCTAATGATCTTACTATAGCAGGGGAACTGGCCATATTTTGTTGCTGAGGTGAAAGTGGTGTTAGGGTGGAATCTATAACAACCCCACCTCTACATCAACCTCGACCTCTACCACAACCTGTAGTGTCTGTCATTTGTATGCGAGAAATAATTAAATCATAGTAGAATATTATACATAAAAATGACATAGAATAGAAACAAAAATTATATAAGTAGACTCTATATCACTGAAACCAGTCTTATTTTATTGTCAATCTCATTATGATTTAAATCATTCTGGTCTAGAATCATGAAAAGTACCACAAAAACACTAAGCACATGCTTCCTGAGGAAGTTTAATGCTTTAACCCTAACTTGCATTTGAAACATATACTTGAAACTTCAAAAAAAGCATCACAACTCAACGTTAAGAAAGGAGATATTGGAACTTCGGATTTCGGATTCTTATAATAATAAAAGTGTTGCCTAACAATTACCTAATTGGAGAAAGTAAGACACTTGAGTAGCGACCATCGTCAACTACAGTTGGACCTTCTCAAATAGAAAGTGTCAAAGCAAAGTGTTAGGGCTCATGGTAAATTTTTTCACGGAAAAAGGATTTTGGAGTGGGCGTGGGAGTGTTTAAGGGAATTTAGGAATTATTAGAAAGATAGAAAATAAAAATTTTAAGAAAATTTTATTCTAATTAAAAATATTTGTTTAAATTTCATATTCTATTTTTAAAAACTTAAATAACAAAATATTTTTTTTAATATATTTTTATAATAGAAAAGTATGGCTTTTTGAAAATTATTTTAAGTTAAAAGATTTTAAATAATAATATTAACATAATAGTAAATAATGAATATTTTTAATATATCAATAGTTGTCACTTTCTTATTGTCATTTTAGTTAGCTTAATTGACCTAACTAACCAAGTAAATGATAATAATTAATATAAGGTAATAAAAAATATAAGATAATTAAATTAAGGTTTAAATACATTTTAAACATTTGCAAATATGACTTTGTCTAGTTTTAATCTTTATAATTTTTTTTATTAATTTTAGATCCATACATTTTCTTAATATCAAATTTTAATCTTTATCACTAACTCTAGTCAATCTAGTGGTGATATGACTATCAAAATTAATAATATTAATTAAGATAATTAAGGTAAAGAAAAATATTTTTATTCAGATTATTAGATTATTTTTAAATGTGTAACTCAATTAATTAAAATATTTATTATTTTATATAAATAAGAAAATTATATATAATTTAATATTTAATATATTATGAAAAGTAATTGTATTGCTTTTATTATTGTTTTTATTTTTCAATTCAAAAATTTATTTTTAACATTGTATTTTTAAAAATATATATAATATATTTAGAATTTTATAATTTAATTTTAATATATTATTTTATGTTATTTCTACATTTCAATTTATTATTCTTAAGTGATTGTAATATAATTTGATTTTAATATATTATATTTCAATTTATTCTTGTCTTTAGAGATAAAATTATTGCTTGAGATATATTTTAAAATAAATTATACTAAAACAAGTCAAAATTAATAAATTAAAGTATAAAATAACATCAAAATTAATATATTAATATTAATTATATATATTAAAAAATTATAATTTTAAAATTAGATTACTAAATTAAAACTAAAAATAATATTAAAAAATAAAATTATTATTCATAATATATTAAAAATAAATTATAAAAGTAAAGTATGTGTAATTACCTTATATAAAATAATAAATACATTAATTAATTGAATTAGCAGCCTAAAATAATTTAATTATTTTAATTTAAAATATTCTCTATTATCCTAATTATATTAATTAATATTATTTATTTTTTCAATTATATGAGCATTAAACTAACTAAAATTAATGATAAGTACTAAAATATAACATTAAAAAAAAGTAAAGATGTAAAACTAACAAAAAAAATTTCCAAGAAATAAAACCCAATATAATTATATTTATAGGGATTTAAAATATATTTAAGCCATAAATTAATTAATGTATTGTATTTATTATTTTATATAAATAAAATTATTACATATAATTTATTTTTATAATTTATTTTCAATATTTTATGAACAACGGTTATTATTACTTTTAATATAATTCTTATTTTTCATGTCAATACGAAATTAACTAGAGTTAGAGATAATAACTAAAAAATAACACTAAGAAATGTTAAGATTTAAAAATAACAAAAAAAATTATAAAAACTAAAATAAAACAAAGTCATGTTGGCAAAAACTTAAAACCACCCCTATCATAATTTTATTTTTAAATTTTAAAAATAATAAAATATTATAATTTTAAAAAATTAAATTTTAAATTTCAGAAGTTTTGAACCGCTACTAAAATAAATTATTTCTTAAATTATAAAAATAAAATTATAATTTAACAAAATAATTATTTAAATATATTTATGGTTTTTAGTCCTTGTAGTAATAACTTATTTTCAAAGTTAAAAATGAAATTTTAACAATTATTTTAGATATATAATAATTTTATTTTTTAAATTGAAGAAAATTATAATAAAAAACTATATTTTGTATTCTATTTTATTGAAAATTATGAAATTATAATAATTTAATAATTTGTAATTATATAGTATTTATCACTTCATATATATATATATATTAATATTTTAAATTAATAATATTTTTAATAACTATTATTTATAATAATATTATATTATATTATAAAAACTCAATCTTATATTATTAAATATTATAATTTTGTAATATAATATTTAATATTTATAATATAAAATGATATATAATTATCGAATATTATATAATATTATTATAAATAATAGTTATAGAACAATATTATAAAATTTGAAACATTAATATATGTGATACAATAAATATTATATAATTACAATTATTAAAATTTTCTAATTTCGTATGTTTCAACAAAATAAAATTCAAATTATAGTTTTTATTATAATTTTATTAAAACAAATAAAGTTATTATATAACTAAAGATAAACACCACCTCCTAGCATGCGGTAAACACCACCTCCCAATCCTCGCTCAAATACATTCCAGATGGCAGGCATGTAGCCAGCTTAACCCAAACCGAGTCAAATACACTCCAAATGGCAAGCATGTAGCCAGTTTAACCCAAACCGAGTCCAAATACACTTCGATGACAGACATGTAGCCATCTTAACCTAAACTGAGTCAATTACACTTCAGACGGTAGGCACGTAGCCAGCTTAGCCAAGTTGAGTTCATTACACTTCAGATGGCAGGCATGCTTCTAGCCTAAGCTGAAATCCGAGTCGGTCTTAGTTGTAGCCATAGCATACCATGCTTTCCATTGGTCCGAGTCAATAGATAGATTCGTGTCTGGGTCAGCCTAGCACACATATTCAAACACTTCACCTTGCACCGAGACGGGATGCCTAATGGATGGTCTTGGCTCCAAACTCAAACTTGTGAGGGATGAATGCCTAAGGGAAAGTTCAAACCCTAAGTCTCCGACTCTAGCATACGCCAAGAGGAAAGTCCAACCATCAATGCACACTTGTGGCAGATCCCTACCTAAGAGGGAGGATGCCTAAGGGAAAGTTCGACTCTACTTTTCACTGCATGCATCGAGAACTACGTGAACTTTGATTCCTCTACACTAGGGGAGGTACGTAAGAGTAATAGGCCTAATCTTGTCAAGTTATGCATCCCTAACATTCCAGTCTTGTGCAAACCCACCCCTGCGTATCCAATAAGTTAATAACAATAAAGGTAAAGGGTACATTGCATGCATTTCGTAGGCTAACTACCAGATGGTAGGCAAATAAGATGAACCTCATGCGTAACCAGCTCCTTACCCAAACTCTGCTTCTGCCGACTTGCCTTATCCACCCCAAGGCTCCGACATGCCTTTAAACGTTAGTAGCGACTCCAGTTTGAGTTGAATCCGGCTTGGTCAATCCCCCTGGATTGGTCAAGCTAGTACCGACCCGTCAGAAGCCGACTCTTCCCTGGAGGTAGATTCGGCTCCCTTTCAAAACCTCAAACAAAAATCAAAACTCCTTAAAAAAACAAATTTCCTTTCTAAATCATCCCCCAGTGCGTTTTAGGTCGCGTTAATAAGACGCCTAGATTTTAAGTGTTTGCTTAAACCAAATTTTTTTAGAATATTATTTAGTGTTTATTAGTAGTATTAATATATATTTTGAAATAGAATTAGTAATATATATTATTAATAATATATTTTTAAACTATATTCCAATTTTTTTTTTATTATTAGCAGTATTATTGTTTATTTTTGTAGTATATAAAATATGTACTACATTTTTAATGTTGATTTTTAATTTTATATAATATTATGAATATTATTATTATTATTATTATTATTATTATTATTATTATTATTATTATTATTATTATTATTATTATTATTATTATTATTATTATTATTATTATTATTTTTATTATTATTATTACTACTATTATTATTATTACTATTATTGTTATTATTGTTATTATTATTATTATTATTATTATTATTTGTTATTATTATTATTCTTCTTCTTATTATTATTATTATTGTTGTTGTTATTATTATTACTATTATTATTATTATTATTACTATTATTATTATTATTATTATTATTATTATTATTATTATTATTATTATTATTATTATTTTTTAATTATTATTATTATTATTATTATTTATAGTAAGTGTCTAGAGTTTAAAATAAAAACTATATTCATATGTTTTATTTTACTTTTAAATGAAAATTGAAAAATGATAATATAAAATAATATTATAGTCAAATAAATTTATAAGTATATTAGTAATTATATTTAAGAGACGGCATAAGCGATCAAAAGTAAAAAAATTGAAAAATAAAATTAACGACCGAAATTATAATGACAAAATATAATTTTAAAAAGAAACTATTAGCAACTGAATTAGCGATGAAACAACAAAGAAAAAAAGTTTAACTCTGTAATCGAAATCTACGAGAAAAATAAAAATCAAATTAACAACCGAAAATAAAACATAAAAAATAATAAAAAAGAAATTATTAACAACCGAATTAGCGACAGAATTAAAAGGAAAAAAAATTGATTTCTACCACCATATTATCAACCAAAATTCAGAAAACTAAAAAACAAATTAGCAACCAAAAATAAAACATCATATATTAAAAAAAATTAGTAACCGATTTGGAGACTGGTTTTATTTTATTTTTAAATGAAATTTTAAAAATGATAATATGAAAATAATATTATAGTGAAATAAATTTATAAGTATATTAGTAATTATATTTTAGCGACGGCATTAGCGATCAAAAGTAAAGAATTTGAAAAATAAAATTAGAGACTGCTTTAGCGACTGAAATTATAAGGACAAAATATAATTTTAAGAAGAAATTATTAGAAATAGAATTAGTGATGAAACAACAAAGAAAATAGTTTAACTTTGCGACCGAAATTCATGAAAAAAATAAAAATCAAATTAACAACCAAAAATAAAACATAAAAAATAAAAAAAAATTATTAGTAACCGAATTAGCGACCAAAGTAGTGACAGAATTAAAAGAAAAAAATTGATTTCTACTACTGCATTAGCATCCAAAATTCAGAAAACTAAAAAATAAATTAGCGATCGAAAATAAAACATCATATTTTAGCGATGGAGACTAAAAAAATAAAAAAAATTTAGTAATCAATTTGGAGACCAAAAATTAACGTTGAGAATAAAAAAATTAGCAACTGATTTAACGACTGAATTTGTTTTTAATAAAATTATATGATAGTAACGGATATAGTGAGAAAATTTGTAATTTAAAACAAAAATAATAAACTTAAAAATACAATAATGATCAATTTTAGTGATCGAAAAATTTCTAATAACCACCAACCACAATTCGATCACTAAATTATTTAGTGACTACGATTTTTCTATTTCTGTCGCTAAATCATTTAACCACTAAAATTTAAAATTAACAACAAATCTTTTAAGGTTTAGGTTGTCACTAAACTTAAAAACTTTTGTAGTGTATCTTCTTTATAATTTTTACTTTTTTTTAATTACTCTAACCTTTTATATTTTATAAATTAACTATATAATTTTAAATTTAGTTTTTTTGTATTTAAAAAATATTCTTAGAATAATATAATACTTGTTAATTAATAAACTTTTTTCCTTTGGTGAGCCCAGCAAGTGACGCGATATGATGATGTATTTGGAGACAGGTAACTCTTTATGGACCCCACCGGATGTATATTAAATTATTAATTTCTATAAGTATGAATGCCATTGATCGTTAAACAAATGATCAAGATCTTCTCCATTTGTATTTTCACCATTAAATTTAAAAAATTAATCACCATGGGATTTAAAAACTCCTTTTAAATGAGGTATGGGAGCGTTGTTTAAATTTACATGAGTGATCATAAACGTTTATCCAATAATGGATGAGACTTTGAGTAATACTAGACTGAAATTCTTAAAGATATATATATATATTTCTTTTATTTATTTTTTATGATTGTAAAAATATTTGTACAAAGTTGTTATAAAAAATAATTTCTGGAAAGGAATATATTCGTAAATATGATTATATATATTATATGTTACGTGACAGATAGAGCATCAAATTTTTGTAAGATAGAAATACGTCCCTTCATTTACATACTGAAGACACACCGCACATATCTTTATCTACCACCTCCATTATTGTAAATAATGTTGGACTTTTGTTTTTCGGCTAAGATTGTTAATGGAATGACCACTTTAACAGAAAGTTTGGCCACCTAAAAAATAAAGTGTCTTTATGCCCATTTGCTATTCCAAACGTAACACCATCTATGCATACTTTTTTATTCATGTAGGCGTGTAACACACTTGTCATTACTTTGGTAACGCGTTTCATAATAAGCTTTTCAGAATTATAATTTTTTATCCGTCTTTCGGATACTCTAATCACATATTTTAATGTTCAAGTAAATGGCATATGGTGTATATGATTACTATACAGTACTAGTTTTTCCATGGGATCCAATGCTAGTTAGCTCTCGCAGATATGTAAGATTTTTTTTTTTTTTAGAAAAAATATATCTCTTCTGTTCTTGTATATTCTTTAACAACCAGAGAAAATAATTCCATTCATTGTTTTAGATAAAGTGTTTGATCATAATCAACTTTTCATAATTGTGTTTACTAATTTATGCAGTCTTTTTGGATTTTAATCACATATTCTATTGTTAACTAAGATTAGATGATTTAAAATATTATTCTAGCTAATATCTTATTAAGTCTAGTTATATTATATTATGTTATATTGTATTATATATGTTTTCTTGTGAATCTCAATCTCTTAGGAGTAAGGGTTTTCAGGAGCTTTATTTAGGCTAAAACCTTCACTACTGCAAATCATATTTTTATCAAACTTATTGTTGTTACATACATTTTCATTATAATGTAGTTTTTTCATTATAATAGAATCGTCAGTTACCAATAAGGCAATAATGAAAATATTTTTTATTGTGTATAATAATGAAAATGTGTTACGTACTACATTTTCATTATTAGTAACTGACCAAACCATTATTGGTTATAAATATTGTAATTGACCAAACCATTATTTTCTTGCTTTTCATAACAAATTTAACATTTAAACGAAGTAAGAAAAATCTCTCCCTTTCTTTTTATTTTCCACTAACCAGATACATTATTATTACAAGAAAAAAAATCATTTGGAATGGAAATTCGTATCACGCGATAATTAAGATTTTCGTTCCAAAATTATTATGCGTTATGATAGATTAATTAGGATTAAAAGAATTGTTGCAATTATACTTGTTACAAATATTTTGATACGAAATTTTTATTGTGTAGCAATTTTGAAACAGAAAGTGAGATGGAATATAATTAATTTATTTTATGTTCTTAAAATTTTGGATACGGATATCATGCAACAATTCCTGTTGCAAATTTGTGATGGAATATAACAATTTTTTTTGGTCACAAATTTGCAACGCGCGGAATCAAATATTATGTCGCAAAATTTCATCCTAATTTTTTTTTCTTGTAGTGTATTAGGATGGATTCACAAATCATTTAAGGAGAATTGAAATATATTAAATAATTTTTACAAATAAACATTTGATGTCGTAAAATTTGTTAATAATAAAATTTATATTAAATTTCTTAACATCCCTCTCAATGTAGATACTCAAATAATCAATCAAAAATTTATCTTTTATCTTATTTAGGTTTTTTTTTCATAATGGTATATAGTTAAAAATGACTTTTCCGTTATAATAGTTGAACAGGAAGAGTAAATATCAAACAAGTCGAATAATCAATAAAAAAAATAATTCAAATGTTTTTTAAGCTAATTTATTTTTATTAATCTTTCACATAACTCAAATTATTAAATTTCTCATTTCAAAATAATAGGAATGTCAATTTGATAATATTGAACTTATATTATAACATATAACTTTTTTTGTTGAATAAAATCTGAGATAAAACTTTGATTTCACAAATTTTCTCCACATGCAAAGTGATGTGTAAAGATCTCTTAGTGCTGAAGTTAAATTCTTATTAAATAATTCCACCATATTATTACAAAATCTAGTATTAAGTTAGTATAAATGAGTATCGAGGTTGTTAATGAATAAATGAATGAGTATCAACATTTTCCCTATCATGACTTCTTTCAGAAATATACGAAGTGGTGATTTTAGGAACATTAATTTCTTTTTTGATGAAAGGAATATTAATTTCATTGTGATGATTTCTTAGAATAAACTTCCAACCCGATTACCACCGCGTTCCTTCATTGAAACTTTTAGTAATCATGACTAAAGACATTATATTTAGTGTCTTGAATTCTTACATTGCAATTCATGGGTAATTACTAATAAAATAGCGTATTTATATCGTGTACAATGTTGTATATTATAAGAAATTTTTTGATTTTGTTATTAATTTTAGTTATCGTTTAAATTAGTAGCTAAATCCTAGCTAATTAACTATTAATTAATTAGAATATTATTTTTTCTAGCTAAATTGAAGTTATATTCATTTATACTTATTATTACTACAAATTAGCTAGGAAATAACTACAAATTTTAAAAAATTTACTACAAATTAACTAAGATTATTTTCTTAACTAATTTGCTACTTATTTCATGCTACCACTCAATATTATAGTAATTTTGTAACTAATTAATTTTACTAGAAATTAACTACAAAATAACTATTGATTTTAAAATTAGCCACAAAATTATTTTGTAGCAAATTTTAAATTTTCTAGTAGTGGTATAGGATAAGAGTAATTAGTCAATTTTTTAACCAAAAAATATCAATATATTAATTACTAATAATTTTTTTAAAATAACAATTATCCCTTTCTTATTTATTTAATAGATTTACTTCCTATAACATCTTTCTTACTACATTTAACAATTATCATTGTTGTTTACCAACATTACCACCATAATGTTGTTGTTACCACCACCACCGTCACCACCACACCACTGCTGACACCACCACCATATCACTATCATCATTGTTATCATCACTACAATTATCACAACTATCGTCGCTATTATATCACTATTATTACTACCACCACTATTTTTACCAACACTCAAGTATACTATTAAACTAATTTTAACAAGATAAAGAGTTTGTAAAATGAGTTAATTTTGAAACTAAAAATTAATTTTTAAACTAAAAAACTAAAACTAAAAGCTAAAAATTAAAAACTGATTTTAATTTTTTAAAATTTTAAAACTTACAACTAAAAATCACCCCAAATAGATATTTTGAAAAAAAAAAGAAAGGATTCCAAGAAAAAATATCTTCAACGACCTCAAAAAATATATTTATAGATTTGGCATCTAATTAAATTTATAGAAATATAAAAATCTCCTTTATGAATTATAAGAAACTCATTTGTGCTATTCAGATTTTAATGGATTCTCAGTTTCTAGTCCTAAACTAATAATGCGAACAAACTTATTTTATACTATTATTATATAAATTTACTATAAAAAAAATTTATACGCTCAAAGAAACTAAAAGAATTAACAATACATTATTTGGATAAATAATTTAACTAAACGTTTATAAGTTTTTATTAAATAATGAGAGTGTACGTTGACGTAAAATTTATAAAAATTAAATAAAATGTTTATAAAATATATAACTACGCCGATAAAAAAATTTATTAAAAAGATCATAAATCATTATTATAAATTTATATAAAATCCTTCCAAACATATCAAAAGTGTATTAATAGATTAGCATTAAAAAAAAGTCTATTAATTGATAAAATAAAAAGAAAACCAAACATCTTTCAATTTTCAAAAAATGGAAAGCTCAGTACTGATTGAATCAGAAGATTGAAATCAAAGCTAATCATGAGACTTGTGTATTTTAAGAGGTAGTGTAAAGGTGATGAAATTTATTGTTTAATAGTAGGTTGCCAAAACGCATGCATGCATAAAATAGTAATATATACGGAACAATTAATTATTAATTCAAGTATCACATATATCCTGGCATAAATATATACTTAACCATTAAGGTTCTAAGGAAGGAATGAAGGACACGGGAGTGACGCGTTACGGAAAACAAAACCATAAGGAAGCTTGAGGAGTACAAAAGATGAGAGATGGGAGTGTAAGAGTAAGAGATTCTGGTTTCTATCATGGGTCATATAAAGGGGTCTCCATTCACCCACTCCCAAAGAAAGAGAAAGAAAAAGGCTAAAGGGTGTTGAGGAATTGGAGGATGTGATTTTTCATTTGTGGGAATAATAGTGGAGGATCTTCTATCTTCGCCATGGTATAATGGCACATCCAAACCTCTTCCATAGGGGTGGATCCTTAAGGATATGTTGTCGTTTTTGAGAAATATATCATATCATATTATATTAAACTTAGCACATTCAATTGTTTTTTACTAAACCCATGATTTTCTTTAATCAATACTCTAGTCCGAGACTAATCTATTTTGTAAGATTCATTCAAGAGATCGACATTTCTTAACACATGAATTCGAGGATTGAATCCTTAATTAATGATGGCATGTTTAAGAAAAATTATTATGTATCAACTGTATAATTTCATATGGGTAATTTAGTGTTTTTGTTTTTACTGGCTATCTGAGCTGTTTATTTCCCGCATGTGATTCCTTCCCATTTTTTATATACGTAATCTTCTTCTTCTTTAACTTAATTGAGACTAGTTGACGTGAGATGTTATGACACAACTTTGCGGTCTAAGGAAAAAGTCAGAAAGAATTTGTGGTACTTATACTATTTTCTGCCACTTCAATGGATCGATGACGTTATCAACTCAAATGGTTCACTTCAAAAAGGAATTTTTGTCGTCCGTATCACATATAGATGTGTTCGAATGGTGATGAATAGCCATGCATGGACCATAATGATTTTCTCTTTCTGTCTCTTGTCTAATAAAATGTCACTACAAATTTTTTTTTATTTTGTTATTAATTTTAGTTATCATTTAAATTAATAGTTAAATTTTAACTAATTAACTGTTAATTAATTAAAATATTATTTTTTTAGTTAAATTTAAGTTATATTCATTTATATTTTTTATTACTATAAATTAGCTAAAAAATAACTATAAATTTTAAAAATTTATTACAAATTAACTAAGATTATTTTCTTAGCTAATTTGTTACTTATTTCATGATACCATTAATATTATAATAATTTTGTAACTAATTATTTTTAATAGAAATTAGCTACAAAATAACTATTTATTTTAAAATTAGCCACAAAATTATTTGATAGCAAATTTTAAATATTGATTATTAATGTAAATATTATCATTTTAAAATATGAAAATTCTAATTTTGATAAAAAAAATACTTTGCATAACATTTATGAAAATGATATAATTTTCTGATAGAGAATACAATGATGATGTATAAATATTTTTAAAAACTATATAGTTAATTATTTTCAATTTTATTCATGATAAAAACTTTGTTTATAAACAAAATATTTGTCACGTTAAATTATGAATAATCCAAATCGATTTGGGGAGAGTCTTTTAAAAATATATTTAAACCATATTAATTATTTCATTATTTATGATTTATTAAATGGTCATTCAATAATAAATAGTGTCATTATTTTTATTTTTTAATGTCATTTTATTTTATAGTAAAAATGTGACACTAAATATTCTCCACGGATATCTTTTACAAAAACTGTTTTATTTAAAGCGCCTTTACAACTAAATGTAAATTTTGTGTGTGTATATATATCCAAGTAGGAATCCTGACAAAGATTTCTCAATAGGGGCAAGTTCCAATCCCTACTCCATGCTGCTGAGTGTGTGAGGATTGTTGTGACCTAAATTGCGACTGGGAAATCGCATATTTGAATTGAAATACTAGAACCTGGATCCTTTCTTAGAGGGGGAGTCGGCTATACAGAGCTGGAATCGATTCGAACAATCCAGGAGGCTGATCGAGATCAATTCGACCCTGATGGGAGTCACCACCGACATTTTTATGGGAAATGCTGGGAACCTATAATGGATAAGGCAGGTTGCGAATCAGAATCTAGGTAAGAAGTCGGTTACGCACGAGAATTACACGGTACCCCCACACGTCTATCATTTGATAGTTTCCCAAATTGGTTACATGAACTAAAAAGATCCTTACATTATGTTCTATGCTCTTTTAACAAATAAATCAAACTTACAATGGAAAATGTGTATATACTTTTTGATTTTGGGGAAGAATAACTTGACAAGAGTGTGTCTCTTGCTCCTACGTACCTTTTTTTGTCAGAGGAATCAAAGTTCATGTAGTTCTGGACATGTGGTTAGGTGAAAGGAGTGGACTATCCCTTAGAAGTTCATGGGCTAATTGACAGTGTACTTTCTGCTGACGTCCAAAAGGATTTAGGAAAATGTAACCGAGAAGCTCAAGTATAGGCGTTGGGATGTCTAAGGACGAACGTTGGGATGGGGGCCGAGATCGACTCGATTGACTGGCTCTTGGAAGGCGACCAAGATAGAGTCGGCCAGGCAAAGTTTCTATTTAGTGTTTTTGTGATATATGTGGTATTAAGGTTGGAGTTAATGTAGTCCTTGGCTACTTGGAGCCAGGATCGGTTTGGTTCTTAAAGGAGGACCAAGACTGGCTTTGTCTAGTTGGGTGTCCACTACATATTAACTAATGTATATGTGTCCAATGCTTGGTGTAGCAAGTTTAGTAGGTCAGGAAGTGAATTGAAGTTTAGTTATTCTATGTCGGCTTAGGAAAGGGAAAGTATGTTGAGTATCAGAGACTAACCTAGAGTTGATGACCTTTGCCCTACCTTCATAGATGATTCTTCTTCAGCTATGCTTTGGACACTCTTAAGTCTCAGGGGTTGCTCTCAGCTCTCAGTTGCTATGCTTTGGGAAAATATTATTCTCTTCTCTCCTTTCCCCTTTTAGACCTAGAACTTTTGACCTCCTTCTCTTCGTGCTTGGACCTTTTATAGACTATGCCTTAGGTCACAATTGCATCAGATTTAGCCACGTGTACGATTTTCATCACTCTGATTTCTTCTTTTTTCCTTTTCAACTGATGTCAAGAGTCCTTAAGTCATGCGTTTAAACCACATATCAAATGGTGACACGTTCACCTCAGGTCGTCACACGTTCAACTCTCGGGTTCTGCTCCTTATTGCTTTCTTCCACGTTTTGGTTGCCCTCAAGTAGGTAGCGAATCAAGGGCGAAAGATTCAAATGGGATTTTTTGTCCCCCTTGCTTACCTGGCCAGACATGAGGCCCCACGATGCAGATTGTGTGGGATTTTGGTCCCCTCTTCTTATGTGGATCAAATTGGGGTCCCACAACTTCCTCTTCGTAGACCGAACGAAAATGGGGTACTACAAGGATCTTCTCTTACTTCCTCCTCAGCCTAGGCCAAGGTGTTAACTAGAGAGAGGAGGTACTTGCAAGGACACTCTGATGCTCAAGTCAGTATGAGTTGGAGTGTAAGCAAGTGTGTAGTGAGTAAAGCGTACCTGGTATTGTGTGACAGCGGTCCATGTGGGGTGGTTTCATGGATATGCACCCGAGGATCTCGGCATGTATTTCACCGTGAATCGTGTTGAGTGGGCTAAGTTGTGGTTGACCCACAATGAGAGGACCGAGGCCTGACGAGATGTTCTCGACAGGGTAACTACACTTGTCCCCCAAGTCACGCGTTCTCGGAGAGGGACATAGATCATGGTTGTTGGCGTGATTGTCACGCCCTCATTGCCTAGTGATCAGCTTGTGGGCCTAGATGTGTAGTTGGCACATTGGAACTTGCACCTACGTCTGATGATTACGCCACTCCTCGAGCAGCATACCATCTAAAGCTCTGCTTGGGGTGTTGTCAACTCTTGGGATTCGGCCAATTGTGGGATGCAACTTCTTTCGTGGACTAGGCCCCCGGTCGCACTTGAGGCCCAAGTCAAGCCTATAAATCAGGGGGAATTCCATAGTAGGTCCTCACTTCCTCGGTTTCCTAAATCTCCAAGCCCCTTCGTGTTGAGCACTTTTCAACCATGCCTCAAAGATCTCCTCTTCTCCTTTCTTGTTCCAACCATAGGTATGTTATGAGTTCTGGAGACTCTTTGGCAGGTTTTGAGGGTCGTATGTTAAAGGCCAAGGTGACGCTTGTCAGCACAACGACCTTTTCGGGTTCTTCTTCTTTGTCCTTATCTTCGTCCTCTTCGTCCAACATGCCCAATGTCGAGTTTGTCTAGGAAGTGGTCAAGGTTACCTCTTGGCTTGCAGCTTCCCTTGTATGACATGCTGAAGCGGCGTCTCGAGTATAGGAGGGCACACCTATAGCGGATTGGGAGTCACAGGTTCCTCCACAAAGGAGGGTGTTTCCCCCAATCGACCTCCTGGGATATAACTGGCTAAGTAGGGAGGTGGACGCGTATCCTTCCCGGTTGTGCTCGTGGGGCTTGTGACTAAGCTATCTAAGGTCGGGTGTTGGCGATGCCGTGTAGTGAAGAGGACTTTGTGTTGGAGCCTTGCTTCCCTAGCGAGTGAGTATACATGGGAAAGAAGGCAGGCAAGACCAACTTCTTTTACATGTACGAGACCCAACTGCAGGATCTCAGCATGAACCTTCTTTTTGATAAGCTTGAAGCCGACGTCTTGCGAACCTTGGAAGTCATTTCCAGCCAACTACACCCTAACGGGTGAACCGCTATGCAAGCATTCAGAGTGATTTGTCACTACCTGCGCATGGAGCCCATCGCACCCAAGTTTCTCCACTATTATGTGGTCCAAGTGGGTGCAAAGTCTATGTGGGTGTTGTTGATAGGTCTCTCAAAGACTTGTCTCTACGTCGCATACTCTACTTCATATAAAGGGTTCAAAGGCTACTTCGTGATGTTTGGGCTATTGGTGAGGTCTCGATCACCATGGACTAAAGGTCGATTCCCCTCTATTGGCGTCGACCGCAAAAATTCAATGGATGGTCTCAGGATGACATGTCGACCCAAGAGCGATCCAACATGGCATTCTTGGACGAGTTTCTATGTGGAATGAGTTGTCGGGACCTCATCAAGCTGATCTTCGTTAACGACATTGTCAAGGCTTTGTGCGGTAAGGCATTTCCGTTGTTGGCATATGGTAGGTTGGCCACATGCCATGTCTCTTAACTATTTTTCTTTTCTTGTGCAGATTTGATGGGGAATTTCAATTTCTATGGCCTAAGGCATAGGTACCTCGACGGGAAGGAAGTGGTTGATGTTGAGAAGGATGCAGTCGATCCTGGGAAGGAGGTGATCGATGACAATGCGACACCAACCATAAGAATGCAAGTGAGGCGATTCAAGGTCCAGTGCTAGCAAATGAAACTAGCAATTCTCGTGGGCATAAGAGGAAAGAGATGGCGTCACTGGCCAAGGATCCCACTACTGACTAGGAGTGTAGGCCTTTGTCGCCCCCACCGATTGGTACCAACACCAACTAGTGCTACTATCGACTGGTGCCGCTGCCTAAGGGTCGGACACTCGAGCACTCAACCTTGTGCATTTGAATGGGCCAAGCGGCAAGCATTTGCTATGGAGTCCCAACTTCCACCCTCAAGGTATGATCGACCCTAACTTTATGTTAGTGTGGAATTGGGAGTTGATGGTGAAGACGAGTCCCGTCACGGTGATGGAGGCGGCGACCTCTACCATGCATGCTCTTGGGCCATGACACAATTTTGGACAAGGGCCTTCAAGCACTCCCAAGAGAAACTCAAGGAGCAGGGTGCTCGGGTAGTAGAGCTCAAAGGGCTTCACAAGGAAGTCAGTGCCCTAAAGGTGGAAATGGCAAGTGTGAAGCGGACATCGCATGAATTGCTGAAGGACGTCCCAACAACTTAGGCCATGCTGACGAAAAAGGATGAGATGCTATTGCCCAAGGATGAAGAATTTGCCCAAGAAAAAAGGAAGGTTGTATCTTTGATGGAGAGCCAGCGAGCCTTAGAGGCGAGAGCGATAGCCACAGATGCTGCTGTTATGAGGCCTCAGACTGAAATGGAGAATTTGACCAAAGAATTAAAGGTGGTCGAGTCGATCATTGTGACCGAGCACCTGGCCAGTTTTTTGAAGGCTCTTCGTCAGCTTTTGGTGATCGTACCAGATTGGGATGCGACCGCTCTAAGTATCCACAAGGACGTGAAGGGCAAAGAGCTGGTGGATTTGGACGAAATGTCTAAGGATGAGGCTTGACGACATATTTGTATTTGCTTTATACTTGTTATTTCCATACTTAATGAAAGAGCAGGTTGTTATTGTTTTATATTGCGTTAATTTATTCTTTTTAACGATCGATGAGTGAGTGTGATAGATTCGAAGAGCATTTGGCGAGTGCACACTTAGATGTTTAATAGCATTAGTTTATTCCGTTTATCGATGTACATGCGTGAGAGGTCCAAAGAGTGTTCGACGAGTGCACACTTAGGTGTTTATTATCATTAATTTATATTGTTCAAGCATTTCCATGCTCGTCGAGGGGTACTTGGTGAGGGTGCACACTTAGGGCACTTGAGCGTCTCTATTCTCAGGTTTGAGTGGATCGAGAGGTGCTCAACGAGGACACACGCTTAGGCACTCGACGAGGGTGCACGCTTGTGTGCTTGAGCATTTCCGTGCTCGAGTCTAAGTGGACAGAGGGATGCTTGGCGAGGGCGCACGCTTGGGCACTTCGAGCGTCTCCGCACTCGAGTCCGAGTAGACCAAGGATGCTCAGTGAAGGCACATGCTTGGGCGCTTGATCATATCCATGGTCGGATCGAATGAACCGAGGGATGCTCAACGAGGGTGCATGCTTGGGGGCCTAAGCGTTTCCACACTCAGGTTCGAGTGGAGTAAGGGATACTCGGCAAGGGCATAAGCCTGGGGCGCTTGAGTGTCTCCGTGCTTGGGTTCGAGTGCACCGAGAGGTGCTCAACAAGGGCGTATACTATGGGCACTCGACGAGGGTGCACGCTTGGGAATTTGAGCATTTTCGTACTCAGGTCTGACTGGATTGAGGGATGCTTAGGGAGGGTGCACGCTTGGGTTCTTTGAGTGTCTCCACACTCGAGTTAGGGTGGACTAAAGGATACTCGGCGAAGGCGCACGATTGGGCGCTTGAGCATTTTCTTGCTTGGGTCGAGTGGATCAAGGGATGCTCGATGAGGGCGCACGCTTAGGTACTTGAGCGTTTACGCACTCAGGTCTGAGTGGACCGAGGGATGCTCAACGAGGGTGCATGCTTAGGCACTTGAGCATCTTCATGCTCGGGTCCGAGTGAACCGAGAGGTGCTCAACAAGGGCGCATGCTATGGGTGCTTGAGATTTCCGTGCTCAGGTTCGAGTGGACCGAGAGGTTTTCGATAAGAAATGAAGTAAACAAAAAAAACAAAAAGTGGGAGAGGCAAAGTTATTCAAGATGCCTCATTAAGAAACTTTCCTAGCTTGAATGCCCTTTACACAGTTTCTTAGGGTGTTGGCAGCAGGGGTAGGAAAAAGAGTACATCATAATACCAAACTAAAATAATACTTGAGGTGGGTGGAGTTCCACATCGGTCGAGATCTCGATGTGTACCGAGACGTTGTCTCCCTTTGGGATTCTAGTCACTTTGAGGTTTTCAACATAGCATTACCAAGCCATCTTATGGTCGGCCTTTACGATCACCACTTGGTCATCTGAAGAAGGGAAATTCATGACCAAGTGTGGGGTGGAAACTATGCCACCCAAGGTGTTCAATGACCAGCGCGCGCGAGGATCTCCAAAGGTTGTGAGGAGGTCGATGTATCCACACGTATCTATGCATTCTGCTGAGAACCCTCCCAATTGTTCATGGTATGGTCATATCTTGGATTCCAAAATCTACAAGCATTTGAAAGTAGACATGTAAAGGATGTCGACAAAGCTGCCTTGATCGGTCAATACCTTTTTTATGGCAAAATTAGCAACCTCAATGGTGATTACCATGGGGTCGTTTTGTTCAGGGTTAGATCCAACGAAGTCTTGGTTAGTGAAGATGATGGAGGGGAGTTATCGAGGGACATGGCCGAGGTCAGTATGAACATTGTTGACAGCATGCAAGTACCGTCTTCTGGCCGAGCTCAAAGACCCACCGATAAATCCTCCTGCTATGGTGTTGATAACGCCTTTGAGTCTCAAGGTGCCTTCATGCTAGGGCTTCTATTCCCATCGAGGTGTCTATTCTTGCCGAGGTGTCTAAGCACACCGAGGAGTCAGTTCCCTCCTCAATGTTCATTCCCTCTAGGGAGAGCATTCGCTTTGTTTTTGTGCCGAGTAATCGGGGTCGGCCTCCCTTTTCACGAATTTGCATAGATGACCTACCTTGATTAGCTCCTCTATCTTGTCTTGTCTCATAGTGTCAGGCATCCCTCGGTTGTGTGACCATAATTTCAATGGTAGCAGCAATATTTGGTCTTGTCGGCCCCATGGGCTAATCAACGCTACAGGGGAAGGGTGATGAGGTCGGAGTTACATATCTCCTCAAACAGTGCAACCCAATTGGTGTTGAGGGGAGTGAAAACCTAGTATCTTGGTTCTGGGTCAACCCCTTCACGTCGTCCCTTCTTCCCAATACTCCGACCGAAATATCCATGTTCCTTATTGCTGCGTGGGGCCGAGGACTATCCAACATGAATGCTGTCATGGAACTTGGACATCTCCTCCATTTGAATGTAGTCAATGGCCCTCGTCCTTAGTTCGTCCATGTTCATGGGGGATCTCTACACAAGCTATAGGAGAATGACTCTACCTTTTGTGCCATGAACATAGAGTGTAAGGAGACTTCAAGATTAATGTTGCGGATTTTGACCGAGACGTTTGAGAACCATGCCATGAAGAAGTGTAGGGGTTCGTCCTCACCTTGTCACAGGTTGACTAGAACCATAGTTGTGAGATGGTGAGGACGACTAGTCGAATATTGCGTGCTGAACTTCTTTTTCAACATCGCGAATGAGTTGATCGAGTTGGCAGGAAATTGAGTGTACGAATGTAAGGATGACCCCTTTAGGGAGGTTGGAAATATTCGACACAGGATGGCGTCCTTGCTACTGAACAGGTTTACCTAAATGACATACTTGGCGAGGTGCTCGTCAGGGTCCAAGGTGCCATCATATTTATCCAAATAGACCCTCTCCAACCTTTTGGCAGGGGGACTTCCATGATTCCATCCATGAAAGGGTGTTCTCATGTGCTAGGTGCACTTGTTGCTCCGAGGTCGGGCTATGTGGGGGATGACTATTTGTTTGTCACCTCTACGGAGCAGGCTTCATTTTCCCCGTTGGTCCTCTCAGGTTGTCAAGTAGTCATGTTATTTGCATCGACGCACCAGAATTGGGCTCAAAGTTCGTTGTTCTCTCGCCTTAGTGCCTCGATCTTATTAGTGTGTCTCTTGCTTATTTTGCTTTCGGCCACGACCTACTTTTGTACTTCAGACAGCTCCTCACTGTTTGTTGCGGCCCGCTTTCGTATCTCATCTAATTCCTTCATGATATTTTGGGTGGCCGAGGACTCCCCCGAGGAGACTAAGGGGGTCATACAGCTCCAGGGTCAGGCGTAGAGTTAGACATCTCGTTCCCACAAGCAGAGTCAAATGTTCTTGCCAAGAATTCCCAAGTAGGAACCCCGGTAGAGACTTCTTGGATGGGAGCGAGTTCCAATCCCTGCTCCGTGCTATTGATCATGAGCGTATCTTCTCTTACTTCCTCCTCGACCTAGGCTGAGGTATTTGATATCAGTGGGACATAATTTTTTAACAGAAAATAATACTCACACGCATATATTGTGAAAAGCAGGATAGAAAGAGAGAATATATTCTTTTATCTCAAACTTGATTTTTTGTGGTAATGTAACAATCCCAAGAAAGCCAAATTTATAGGCTTGACTCTATAACTACTAAATCTAGAAAGTTGGAAACTATCCCACACACTAACAACGTAATCCTAAATGTGGGTAACAGAAAATCAAATAATAAAATCGGGAAAGTTGGAAACTAAATTAAAATGCTTTGACTCGATCAACAGTAAATATTAATCGTGCATATATACTTGATTTATTTACTTCTAACATTGCCTCCCTTAAATCAAGTATGCACACTAATTATTCCGAGCATTTTCTTCAACTTATAAAACAATTCTCCCTTCAGTGGTTTTGTAAAAATATCTGCAACTTGTTCTTTAGTTGGACAGTATTCAATAACAACTTCTTTTTCAACTACCCATTCTCGAATTTTGTGAAACCGAATGTCTATGTGCTTGGACCGCCCATGAAAAACTGGATTTTTTGAAAGTGCAATTGCAGACTTATTATCACAAAAAAATCAATGCGGAGTATTTTGCTTTTGCTGCATTGCTTCAAGGATCCTTTTCATCCATATTGCTTGTGTAGCACAACTTGTTACAGCTATGTATTCTGCCTCTGTTGTTGAGAGTGCAATTGTTGGTTGTTTCTTCGAGGACCATGCTATTTGCTCCAAAGGTTTAGATGAAATGCATACCCTGATGTGCTTTTTTCTTGTCTCAATATCTCCCCGCCCAATCACTGTCTGTGTATCCAACTAGCTTTATATTATAATTATTATCATAAAAAAATCCCTCACCAAAGTACCTTTAATATATCTCAGGATTCTTTTTGCTCCTTGTAAATGACATGCACGTGGCTCTTCCATAAATCTGCTGAGCAATCCTACTCCAAACACTATATCTGGTCTAGTAGTCGTCGATATCCGAGACTTCCAATCAAGCTCTTGTAGTATGTTGAATCAATTCTTCTTTCATCGCTATCTCTTTTCAACTTCAACTTTTCTTCAACAGGTGTTGAGATTGGTTTTGAATTCTCCATTTTGAATTTTTTCAAAATGTCTGCAGCATACTTCTTTTGAGAAATGAAAATTCCATCAGCCTGTTGAATGACCTCAATGCCAAGAAAATAAGACATCAGGCCCAAATCTGTCATTTCAAAGCATCTAATCATGGCCTGCCTGAATTCTGCAATCATCCTTGAATTGTTGCCAGTAAAGATTAAATCATCAACATAAAGGCACACAATAAGAATATCACCAGGATCAACAAATTTAATATATAGAGTATGTTCAAACGGGCATCTTTGAAAACCATTCTGTAAAAAATAAGAATCAATCTTCTTGTACCACGCTCTGGGTGCTTGCTTCAAGCCATACAATGCTTTCTTTAGCTTATAGACTTTATCTTCTTTGCCTTCAATCTCATATCCAACAGGTTGTTCAACATAGACTTCTTCTTCTAAAGTACCATTTAGGAAAGCAGACTTAACATCCATTTGATAAATTTTCCAATTATTTTGAGCTGATAGAGATAAGCATACGAATTGTATCTAATCTCGCCATCTGAGCAAATACCTCAAAATAATCAATACCTGGCTTCTGTTTGTATCCTTTTGCTACTAACCTTGCTTTTAAAACGATCTATTTCTCCACTAGGCTTGTACTTAGTCTCTTGTACACCCACTTCACTCCAATTGGCCTTTTATCTCCTAGTAAGTCTGTCAACTCCCACGTCTGATTTTTTTCAATGGCATGAATTTCTTCATCCATTGCTTTTCTCCAATTTTGATCACTTGCAGCTTCTTCAAATGTCACTGGTTCACAATCTGCAAATAAAGCAAAATTGATAATTTCCTCATCAGATGGGTCATTGTCATTACCCACAACATAGTCCTCCAATCTGGCTGGTAGTCTTTGTTGCCTTTGTGGTCTGCTTGATGTTTATGGCTCATCAAGTGTTTGATCTACATGTCCATTCTCTTCTTCATAATTTTCTGGAATTACTACAGGCTCTTTTTGAGCTTTGGAAGACCAATTCCACATTCTTTCTTCATCAAAGGTCACATCTCTCGCTTATAATTACCTTCTTTGTCACCGGATTATGAGCTTGTACGCCTTTTGAGTTGGTGTCAGAACCAATGAAGATGCACTTCTCTCCTTTGTCATCAAGCTTCTTTCTAAGTTGATTAGGTACGCGTGGGCATATGCTATACACCCAAAAAATTCTGAGATGTCTGACAGGTCTCCTTCCACTCCAAGCTTCTTCCGGTGTTTTATCATAAACACTTTTTGTTGACACCTATTCAAAATATACACAAGAAGGGCAACAGCTTCTGCCCAAAATTCTCTGGGCAATTGTTTATCCTTTAGCATGCATCTCACCATGTCCATGATTGTCCTATTCTTCCTTTCTGCTACTCCATTTTGTTGAGGAGTGTATTTTGTTGTTAGTTGATGTTGAATTCCATGTTGGTAAAAAAAGTCTGCACAGGCAAGGTACTCTTGGCCTCTGTCTGTCCTCAATGCTTTAATTCTGCAACCACTTTGTTTTTCTACAAATGCCTTAAATGACTTAAAGGCATCACAGGCTTCTGATTTCTATTTCAAAAAATACACCCAGGTTTTTCTGCTAAAATCATCAATAAAGGTAATGAAGCACTGCTATCACCATGTGTTGGTATCTCAACCATGCATAAATCTGAATGGACTATTTCCAATGGCTTTTTTTGCTCTCCAAGACTTCCCAGTTGAAAAAGACCCTCTATGCTTCTTTTGCAATTTCACATGTCTCACATACACCCTCAGGAATATTTATAATAGGGCAAACCAGATACATATTCTTTTTTAGATAAATAATTCAATCCGAAAAGTGGTAATGTCCAAAGCGCATGTGCCATAACCAATCATTATTTGGTATAAAAGAACTCAAGCAGGATAATTCTTTGTGATCAACTTTTAAAGGGAATAGGCGATTAGGAGTCATTTTTACCTTAGCAACAAATCTCCCACTTTGTCAATCAAGGTACAAGAGTCCATTGAGAATCTGCATGTTGTAGCCTTTTTTCGATAATTGTCCCATGCTCAACAGTTTGTGATGAAGACCAGGAGCATAGAAAACATCGTAGATAAAATTTTGAGAACCATCCTTCAATTTGATAGCAATTCTGCCTTTTCCCAAAATCGAATATTTGTATTATTTCCAAATTTCACAGTGAGATTTTACCGCTTTCATTTAGTGAGAAAAATAACCCTTTCTTCCACACATGTGATTGCTTTGACACATATCTAGATACCAAATATCTCCATCGCCCGCAAAAAATTGTCTATTGCTAGAAGTAAAGTTTGTGGATTATCAGAACTCTCACCAGTATGTTGATATTGGTTTTCTGCTATATTTGCTTGTTGTTTGAATCTACAATTTGCAGCCTATGTGTCCCGAACTTTCCACAGTGGGTAGCAATTAAAATTTGTCCTTTCTTGGGAGTTGTTGCTTCTTCCTCTTCCATAGTTGGTAGATCTGAAATTGTGTCCACCTCTTCCTTGATTAAAGTGGTCTGAAATTGTTGTCTCTCCATTGTTGATTGGAATTATAATGACCTCTTCCTTTGAAATTGCCATGACCTCTACCTCGGAATTTCTATTTCCACCTTCACGAGCTTTACTATCTTCACTTTGACCGGATTTTGCTATGTTGGTAAAATTTACCCGACTCTTCAAGGCTTCTTCATTTTCTTTTTTTCAGTTTTCTCCAAGATTCTACTCACATGGCTTTCAATGCTACCTTGCAATTCTGCAAGAATGCTCATGGTGTTTGTGTCGTGGGCTTCAACTATCAGAAGTCACCACATGATCAAACTTCATTGGCATGGTGCGTAGGAATTTTCTCCACCACCTTGCTTTCGTGGATGTCTTCTCCATACACCCTCATCTTGTTGACAAGATTTGTTACTCGTGAAAAATATTGTTCCACGGTTTCAGAATTGGACATTTCATATCTTTCATATTCTCGACGCATGGATTGTAGTTCTCGACGCATGGATTGTAGTTCTTGACGCATGGATTGTAGTTTGGATCTTTAGGCTTTTTCTACTCCTTTGTATGACAACTTCAAAATGTCCCACGCTTGTTTGGCTGTCTTGGCATTTGCTATTTTGCCAAAAATTGAATAATCTACACCTTGGTGAATTTGCGATAAATACCAACCGATCCTTCCTTCGAAAAAGATCATCAATTTCCTTGTTGTAAGCTCTGGTTCAATAAAGCCCCAAATATTGTGAGCTTTCAAATGGGTGGATATTAACAATGCCCAATAGTTATAATCCAATTTTCCATCTAATTTGGGACCAGCACAAAACAATATTGTAATTTGTACCATCTCTTCTCAAAAAAAATTTTAAGAAAGTGAGAACTCTCTTGTTCCTCACACACTCAATAATTTTTTTGAACTAACTTTCTCACAACCTCACAAAACCAATGCTTTGGATCTAACCAGCTCGATACCAATTTGATATCATTGGGACATATTTTTTAACAAAAATAATACTCACACGCATATATCATGAAAAGTTAGGATAGAAAGAGAGAATATATTCTTTTATCTCAAACTTGATTTTTTGTGGTAATGTAACAATCCCAAGAAAGCCAAATTTATAGGCTGACTCTATAACTACTAAATCTAGAAAGTTGGAACTATCTCACACACTAACAACGTAATCCTAAATGTGGGAATGTAAAATCAAATAATAAAATCTTAAAGTTGGAAACTAAATTAAAATGCTTTTGACTCGATCAACAAGAAATATTAATCGTGCATATATACTTGATTTATTTACTTCTAACAGTATTGACCGAAGGAGGAGGTATCTGTAAAGATATTTTGACACCCAAAGTATGAGTCAAAGTGTAAGCAAATGTACAGTGAAAAAAACATACCTGATATGGGTATTACTCCTTCTATTTGTAGGAGTTGGACTCACATTGGTCCGTGTAATAATCACCCATGCGGAAATGGTTTCAAGATATGCGTTCGGAACCCGACGATATTTTACCACGATCGTGTTAAGTGGGTTGAAATGAATCGGCCCATAACGGCCAGGGTGTGGCGAAATGTTTTTGACAAAGATAAGTATATATATATATATATATATATATATATATATATATATATATATATATTTTTTTTTTTTTTTTTTTTTTTTTTTATTTTATTTTTTTTTGTTGGTTCCTTCGTATTCATTGTAATTGAAACACCATGCACTTAACAAACCCTCAAGTCACGTGTGTTGCCATAATTGTGACCCAAACCGACTTTCTCCAAATCCTAAACTCTCTTTTTTCGTCTCTCGTCAAACCCACTTGCGTCGTCACAGCCACTATCCATTCGTCTTCATGCACCTTCAGTTGACCCCCTCGTAGACACGACAATGTTGGTTCCTTCGTCCAAGTCTAACACATCGAAAACTATCTCGGACAAAGCAAACGACACTAACATGTTTCTGTCTCTCATGGGGATTGACGTGCTTCAGTCCCTCCGAACTCGCAAAATCGACGAAAGACTCGCGTTTTGGACTGTCTGATGTGGTTGGCGAGGTTGGAGGTGGAGACGAACGACGTTGGAGAGCACGTAGTTGGAGTGGGTTGGGGCAAATGGAGGGGTAAATTGGGAAAGAAGAAAGAAAAAAAAATCTCAATCAAACTAATATATCTAATGGTGTAAAATGACTTTCACACCGTGGACCACTTTATAGCTTCCCCACGCGCCGTATTGATAGAAGTTAGATGAAACAACTTCCAACTATAACACAACGTATTTTGTGGGCCCCACACATTTTTCCAATATGTATCCATTAAACATTTTTGTAGACCAAAATACATATCCAGATGACAAAAATGAAAAAAATTCATGATATAACTCATATTCCTTCAAAATAATATAAAAAAATACAATTCGATTATGTCATATGGTTAGAAAATAGTATAATTTAGAGATACAAATTAAGGGGGGGAAAAGGTGAAAGTACAAGCTTAAAGTTTGAAATTTGGGCCTTCCATATAAGATGCCCACCAGTCTGGTGGTTTTAACATGTGTTGTGTGATGGATCCATGGGTTGTATCCCACAATAAGTTTGAGGAAAGGACAAAAAACAAAAAGACATATTTGATAGATGGCAATGACTAAACATAAACTTTAATTTATGCCGTCTTTTCCACCTAGCACGAAAGATGCACTTTTAAATGTCCAATCCAAATATTTAGCTTATGAGTTTGAAGAAATTAGGAAGCATAAAACCTTTGGTTTACTTTCTGTTTCATTTCACTTAATATTCTTTTTTATAGTTTTATTTTTAAAATTTTGTGAAAACAAAATTAAGGCAATACCTAACAGCCAGACATGCTTGACACAACAAGGGGGTTTTACAAAATTCTGTGGTTATGATATTTGCATATTCACCTCATCGCCTCAGTTCTCGTACAAATATTCACATTCAACGACACACCACAAACTCCTTCATGCATCCTGTTACGTTAAAAAGGAGATTCTAACAAATCCCTTAAGTGTTTTTATATTCAAAGAATTGATTTAGTTAAAGAATTATTATTTCTAAGCAATAAATCTATTGAATAAATAATTGATAAATTTGTAATTAAACATTTGTAAATAAATCATTAGTTAAATTTAACAATCAATTAACAATGTAAGAAAAAGGATATTGTATCCTTTATTAAAAAAAACATTACTCCTTTGATTCTCATAAATGCTCACGAAATTCTCCCACAATGTTTTTTTCATTCTTGAAAGTGGAAAAAGAATCATGTATATTAATCCAAAATGTATACAAATTTTAACTTAATTTATTTTATTTAATAAAATCACCATCAAAATACTCTTTATTTAATTGAGATTTTATTTATAATGGCTATTTTTTATTCTTAATATCAAATTTTAATGAATAATAATTTTAAAAAAATATTTTTAAATAAGATTAATAAAATTAAATAATATTAACTAATTTTCTTAATTAGCATATATTAATTTTTTTATATTCGAAACAAAGGAAGTCATTTTTTACATTATGATATTGTTACGTTTATTTTGAAAAAAAAATTATATATTAAAAGCATATCATATATTTCAACAGTTAATTGTTTCAATGTAACAAAACCTTTCACTTTAGGAAAACCAACAGTGATAAGAATCCATCAAAGTGATAAATATCTTCCAAGATTAAAAAAATAACTTAAGAATAAAAACACAAAAATAAAGTCTCCCTTTGATCTCCCGTTCCTAACCTTTTTCCCGATCTGGATGAAGCAAGTTTTCTATGAAAAATATTTGACTCAGCATGTTCTAACTATTTATTTATTTATTTTGGTGTATACAGCATGTTCTATTGGATACAGTAGCAGAAGAATCCAACACTTTTTTTTAATTAAAAATAGAGAAATCAGAACCAAGATGATACGGTCAACTCCTCTTGTGCCAATAATCCATCAATCCAAATACGATATGGGTTGTATCTGTTGCCATAAATGCTATTCAAACGCTAGTACTTTTCACACACT
Organism: Mucuna pruriens; assembly: GCA_025330945.1. NCBI lineage: Eukaryota > Viridiplantae > Streptophyta > Magnoliopsida > Fabales > Fabaceae > Mucuna > Mucuna pruriens. The sequence goes on along the minus strand of JAENHJ010000004.1, from coordinate 212,436 downwards.
GCTATATAGAGAAGTGAACTTCGAGTTTGGAGAAAACATTATCTGCCTCAACCACGAGATCAGATAGGAAAATAGAAATAATAATAACAGAACAGTTTTGCATTGAACAAGCAACAACAGCAGCTTCCTTTAATGCATTCCTATTGTTTAGTTTGTTAATATATAAACAAAGGATAAATCATACAAACTACCCTAGAAGTTTGGCTAATTAACACACAATTCCATTCTGACCCAAAACTTGCACTCCCCCAACTGAATAATGGCAGTAACTGTTGCAAAAATATTCCATACGACGTATTCTTTACTTAACCAAGGTTGTCCCAGAATATGAAAAATAAAAAAAGGACCATTGGAGGCTTTCTTCAACGGCATGGGTGTTTATATGAACACCGCCCGCCTACCAAAGAATGAAATGGGGCATTTGCTGCAGCTTTTTTTCAAGGGATCATTCCTCCTTTTCCTTTACTCATCTTGGATTTGCTTCGAAGTTCTAAGAGTTATGCTTCTATCTAGAGACTGGTTGCAACTGCCAATTTTTCCCTTGCATATCTCTATCAACATTACCTTGTTTATTACCGTGAGAACTTGCTCATCACACACTCCAATCCCCTGATTTTGAGCTCTCCCTGAAACACAACCAGAAAATGAACACAACCCCTCAGCCATAACCACCGAAAGTACACTAAAACAGAGCCAACCTACTCACCAAAACTCGTCTCCATATTGCACCAGCAAATTGAACCTCTGCCCACGAAAGATGCAAAACCCCATCCTCCCTGTTCAACAAACACCATCTTGTCCCATCCAAAATGAGAAATCAGAACCAAATCAAATGATCCTTAGAAAATCTTAACCTCAGACAGAAGAAACTCTAATTAAATATAGACTGTTGTCTCTTCGCACACGACCAAGTCTCCATTGCGAACCACCATCCACCTCACCAACCAATTCAAACACACTCAGAAACCTATTTCCAGGTAACAACACCATTTGCAATCAAACTAATCAGAAAAGAACACCATCAACCTCTACAAAAAGATAATCCTCAGAAATCAACCTCCACTGCACCATTGTCACCATTTAAAATCCCTCATTGAGACTCCATTCCATGAGCACACTAGCCTCAGACTCCAACCATCCTAGCCATGGACCAACTTGGACAACTGCACCACACCTAAGCCATGTCACACGTGCAACAACACCATCAAGCCTCTATCAGTCAGCCACAGCACAAACCCACATCATGCTCGAGAACCACTCCCAACTGAGCCACACCCTCCCTTCTCCCTCCCCCCTCATCACTCTTACAAGAGTGTAAATGAGCTAAGTCATTTGTGAATTATTCAAGCCCAACTCATTAAATACTTGATCAAGACTGTTATTTAGCTAAACAAAAGGCTAAAGCTTAAAGGTGGACTCAATTATTTAAATGAGTCAAGTCCAAATTTTCTATGCCAGTAGAGTTGACACTGATAATTCATCAAAGAAAAGTTCTATATATACAAAAAATACCAAAACAAAGCCTTAAATGAGCTAAACCTAAACTTTGTTTTTTCCAACCAAGTCAAGCTCAAGTTTTGAATTTAGCTTGTTTAAATGGGCGAGTTAAACTTGACCAACCTCTTTTTAACAAGTCAAACTTAAACTTTGAGTGTTCAATTTGGCTCAAGTGTTTACACCCCCTTAACTGCCACAACCCAGCCATGAACCATCACCATGCATGACTATCCTGCCACCATCACAAACCAACCCCTGCCAAAGTTGAGCCCATAGCAGAACCCAGTGACACCGTGAAACTGTATAGCTGCTATAGTGCCATTGCGTTGCGGAATTCCTTGAATCCACTATTGCAACTTCATTTGCTATTGCGGCCTCTATGGGAATCGTGGTTGCAGCATGCATCCTGCGTCCTCTTGACATCTCCAGCATGTCACCCGCCATTTGAACTTCTGAGTTAATATTATGCCAAATTTTATGAATTTTATTTTTATCTGCATACAACTTAATCTTTTATACATACATAATATAATAATTTATATATATCATATATTTTAACTGCTATGCTCCTTCCACTATTTGCCCACAATGCTAACCGGTATATAATATAGCAGATTATCGGCTTCCCACCATTTTCTGCAATCTGCAATTGATAACACTAAGCACCCTCATAATAGTTAGTTAATCTTGAGTTACTAGTTAAGCTTTTGAGTGTAAATCAACCGTGGTTAACTATGGTGAGTCAACCAACAGCATAATGAACATCCATTCAGTAGGATGGATTGCAATTTAAGAATGGGATTACATTTCAATTAACCATACCTAAGGGTGATTTGTGTTATTTACCCAAAAATAATGGCAAAACCCATTAATCCTTTATCTTGTTTAAAGGTCCTAGGCTCCTAGCTCGGCTAAAGGGTTAACCTGTAACTTCAATAATATGGTCCTACAAGAAATAATCAAATATGGTTTTGCAGCTTTTGCTTGACGGCACAGTTGACTTTTATGATCAATGGTCTTTATACTAAAGTTTATCATATTCATTAAAAAAAAATTATAGATGGCCAAAAAAATTGGGGTGTATAAAATGCAAAGCAAGAAGGAAATGAAGGCATCGTTGCCCAGGATTTTATAATAAATCACTATAGCAACTAGCAAGTAAGCAACTAAGTTTGAGAGAAAATTTATAAACAGCAGTGCATTCAGGTCAAAAATGACAGACAAGACTAGCAACCCAGCTGCTGCAGACAAACATGTAGCAAAGCTAAGATGGTGAAAAACTCACACATGTTGAGCCAGTTATGTATGACACAACAACTGTTATGTCATCCAGCTTGCCACCATAATAACGGAACCCAGCCTCTTGAGCAGCAATAGAAAATGGACTCTGCCTGTTCCTGTCCTGTGCTCGCTGACGAGCCAGTGCTGCTATCTTCTGAGCAGTTACTTGGGGTTCTAGTCCAGCTTTAACTGCATGTAAAACAACTTCAGTGACCTCATCATTGTACAGATTGTCAAACAATCCATCTGTTCCAGCAACGACAACATCTCCTGGGGCAACTGGTATTGTAAAGACCTGGATATGTGATTGTGACAGATATGTTAGTCTGTTTAATTTTCCAGAAATATATATGAACTTGTTTTGAAACACAAACTTCATCTGCTGTGTGGTTTCCTAGGGAATAATTCTAGGATGATGACTGTGGCAAGACCCAAAAACAAACAATACTCTGGCGGACAATTTCATTCTATTAGATAAAGGGGGAGAGAGGAAACTAGAGCAAATAAAAATTTGATCTGCAAATCATCTTACAAGTTCTTAATATACAAAAATTACGGGAATATTGAAAATGGATACACTTTTCATTTTTCACCACCTCTAGCACGTGCCAACAAGTAAAAATCAAAACCTCTCCATTTTTACTCCCCTCTACCTGTCCCTTTTTTAATTAAAAATAAAACCCTCTCTGTTTTTTTATCACCTTTAAAAATCACACCCCAAGTTTCATGAAACCAATTGCAAAACATGATCAAATGGAAATTTCAAATGCCAAGCTATTTTTTCAGTTGGTTCATATATTAATCACAAGAAGTTGAAGGAAAAGTGCTGTGAACTCTGTTTCATGGCACCAGAACTGTACTGTCGGTAACAGTAGCACTATACTATTAACAAGTAGTGGCGTGGACACTATCAGAAACAGGTAAGAAGGTACTGTCTCAACAAATTAGTACCTTGAGACTGCCATATGCTAATCTAATATCCTAAGAAATAAATCCTGCATGCAATTTTATGTCAGATCTCACCTCACCAGAGCTGGGTAGATCACCTCCATTGCCACTCTCCAGTTGATATGTAAAATTGAAGTCATGCTGTTGAACAGGGGACCTAAAAATGGTGCATCCATCTCTAACCACAATGAACCCACTGTCACCCAAATTAATGGCATGTAGTCCCTGGACCCAAAAAACAAATACATGGTAAGCAAATTAATCATTTGATTTACTCTTCCTCACTTCCTTTTATACTCAAGAAAACAAGCTACCCAAATTTTACTGGCTGCAAACAGATGGGTTCAGTCAATCAAGATGCAGGCTAAAACACAAATAAAGCATCAAGAACTTAAGGCTTAGGAGCAGGTTAGACAAAAGCTAATAATATGCGAGCATACGTGCTCATGCCTTGACTGTATGTTAACATGAGTAGAGTAGAGCAAAATATCACCAATACCTGAAGAAAAAATAAGCTGGCAAAAACTGAGCATGCTTTAATTCTTTTCCCTAAGCCATTTAGTTATTGATTTTAAAGGAGCCTAACAGTAGAGACATGTTAAACTCATCACTATCACATAACTGTAATCTGATTCTGGATGTAGACAAGAGTCTAGTTTTATTGTACAAGATTTTACATCAAACATCATCATCATGTGACATAAAATACAAGTGTTGGGGGAGATGCATAATCTAATGCAGTATTGATAGAGTCAACAAAAAGTATACCAAACAAGAATGCAAAAAACGTGTGTTGAAGCACAAGGGGAAAGGTAAATATTTAGTATATAGCATTAAAAATGAAATAAAGAAATCCGCCAACATCTAGTGTTGTTCTACAGAAAAAGAAAACTATTTTGGTTGTAAAAAAATTATTATAAAAATAACATTATACCGTATCGGTAAGGGCAATGATACAAGCTGTTGATGAACCCTTGGCCTTTGTACATGAGTGAGCCTTCTCTAAAACCCTTGCAGGATTAATAGAACCTTTGGGCTCCCCTTCAATTTCTCTAACAGAGTGGGACATGAGTTCTCGAGCAAATAGTCCAGCATTAACACCAAAATCTGCCCAGCCACCTACACCATCTGCAACACCAATTGCTTGTTCATCTGTGCAAATGAAATGTGCGTCCTCGCCACCTGTGTCCTCCTTATCTGGATGTGGTAGGTAACATGACCCCGAAAACAGATTCAACCTCTCACCACCAAAATTACTCCTGAAAAACAATATTATTCAACATATTCACCTTGTAACTATGGAAAGATAAATCAAAAGAGTAAACCTTCTGTTTAATTTTGATGCTAAATGTGTAGGTCATTTTAGAGCCTAACTTCACTCCTGTCTTTGGAAAATGTCATTCACATTAACACCTTTCACTAAACTAAGCATAATAATGTTTTTCAAAGCTAGGCACTAATCTTTTGATTAAGTCATGAACTAAAATAACATATATAACACAATACCAATAAGAGGGTTTAGTCTAAATTAAAAACATAATAGTAAACTTTCATTCTAGTTTCTAAGATTATCAGCATGTTTGTTTCTGCATCATCTTGTATGTTACGCGTGTTCCACCAGAAGTAATAATTTATAGTAGGACCAGCAATAAACTGAACCATTTCAAAATTCATTCGAGACTTAATTTGATAGTTAATTGAATTTGAGCTAAAAATTGAACTCATTTAATAAATAAGATGAACTTGACTCGTTTGGTTCCCGAACCAACTCAATATATATATATATATATATATATATATGAATTTTCTAATTAATTTTATTTTTGTATGAAATTAATAAATAAATAAAATATATGTAAGATAATGATAATTTTAAATCAAGTTGAGCTAACAATTTGAATTGAACTGTTTGCTAGCTTCAATCGAATCAAATTCGGATTAAAAAAAATTGTGTTGAGCTTCGAGTCAAATCCTTTTTTATTAAGTCGAACTTCTATTGAGTCGAATATTTTTTATTGAGTCGATTTGAATCAAGTTTGGCTCGACTTGGACTCATTTTCTGGCCTAATTTATAGCTTCTGCTTAATTGAACAAATTTGACGTGCACATTGTATGTGTGTCCAAAGGCACACTATAACTATTAGTCGCTAACTATACAACATGTTCGCTGTTATCACTGACTTAGTAAAAAATCATTCGTTTTAGTCATTTTTACTTCATTTTTTACTGTCGTTATATATATATATATTGAAACGGTTGATTTAATACATTTTAATCCTTACGTTTATAGTTTTAATGTAGCTAGTCTCTAATCTAATCAAGGACTAAAAATACGAGTTTCTAGATAATAAATACAGAGATTAGAAGCGCATTAAATTTGTATAGGAACGAAAACCAAGTTCTGATGGAACAAACAAATTTTACAAAAAAAAAAAAAAATAGAGTTGGCAAAACTAGGAACTAAGACGAAAAGTGTGTTAATTTGAGAGAAGAAAACAAGGGTTTAGAGAAAAAACGTACTGGTGGATTGAAAAGGTTGAGGTGGCAAGGTGTTGGAGATGAGGCGTGGTCTCGGCGGAACAGCAAGAGAAGGAGGAGTTCTTGTGGCCGAGGAGCGAACTCGTATTCCAACTCCTCCAACTTGCATCGGAAGTTGAACACCCGAAATTCAAAAGAGAAGTTAATGATCGCGGTGTTCTGAGAGTGACGGTGGCTCGCAAGGCTCCTCTGCGCGTTCTGTCTCTGAAGTGAACGCCGGAAGGCTTGGCGGCTACGTCGTCCAAATGAACGTCTCCGAGGAACACAGCGTTGGAAGCGGAAGCGGCCATGAGTGCAGAGAATAATTGTGAATCTGAGATCCGAGAGGGAATGGAATATTCGGCGCTTTTTTCTCTCTCGACTCGGTTGGTTCCTCTGGAGCCTCACAAGCTTGGGAAATGAGATGAGATTGGTATGCCTCCCACATCTATTCCAATGTTCACCCAATTTCTAACCCATATCTGTTGATTTCTTATTTTAATTCAAATTCAAATTGTTTTCATTTATTATATATCTGTACTAAACGACCGGCACGGCACCTACTCTCTCCTATTAAAAAATTGAAATGCGTCTCATTTTAACTCCACCATTCAGTTTTTAAATTCCACTGTTTATTTTTTATATTAAATTATAAAATAAATTAATGATTAACATCTCATCCAATTTTCTCAAAATTAGAGAAGACTTTTTCCATTAAACGACCTGATTTGCTTAGGAAGAGTAAAGTATGACAAAATTAGTTTTAGATAAGTTAAAAGAGAAATTACATTAAAAATACCATTTTCAATTAAAATATATTAGAAATGATTTTTAATAATAAAAAAAATAGAATTTATATAATGGTGAATTATTATTGAAGAATATGATAATGTTTTAAATAAAATTATCTATTGAAGAATATCAAATATAACCATTTAAGTATTTTACAGTCAATCGACAAATAATTATTTATCTACTCATTATAAATAAAAAAGAAAAATTCAACTTGATTTTTTAACTTTTATTAATTAAGAGCATTTGTAGATACCACAATCCACTGCTTTAAAGAGGTTGGAAAAACACAATAAAAAGAATTGACTTGAATGCTCTTTAGTATAGACGATTTTTGTAACTAACACTCTAGGCACGAAAGTGTTTATACAAGATCATTTTGGCGCTCATTGTGGGGTTTTGGTAAAACTTCTTAGCGGCCACCACACAACATACGACCTTCTAGTCTACTACTTCCCCTCGAACAATTTTCACATCTATTTGATATGGTAAGAAACATCCAACAATATGGATTTTTGAAAATTGCATGGGCATTAAGCAACTAATAGATGTGACCCCTTACAATTCTATCGCCATGATTGACAAGTTATCACATCATATTTATTCTACATCATTTTAGTTGGATATCACTACACAAATTTTAAATTTCAAAATTCTTTTCCAAAATTATAACTACCAATGAATTAAGCATGTTAAATAATATCAATTTTAGTTTGACTTTTGTCTTCTATTTAAAAAATCTTATTTAACAACTTTTGGATACTAATAGCTTTCAAATGTTTGTTGTGATTGCCCAATTATAAATTCAAACTTCCAAGATACTAATTGCTTTTGAATGTGTAACAAATTTTATTTTGCTATTTAACAACTTTTGGATACCAGTAGCTTTCAAATGTTTTGTGTATTTGCTCAATTCTAAATTCAAACTTCCAAGAGACTTATCGCTTTTGAATGTATAACTTTTTTCAAACTCATACAACCACCAAAATACTTACAATCAATATTGCAGTTAAGATTTATATGATCATTTTATATAACCAGTACACCAACTGATTTCTACAATTTACATTTTTTATCATGAATTTTTGTAAAGATTAATGAGATGAAATTGCTCCAAGGAGAACATTATTTGTCTATATGACTTCCACTATTATTCAATTGAAATTATTATTACGTGTTTTCTTTGTTTACTTCAAAGTAATTAATTGTAGGCATGAAGATATGCACAATAACAACATAGATGAGAAGAATCAATCAACATTTATATTATACACAAGCAACACTTCTTCATAGGCGATCACAATAACCCCCGAGGCACATCACAAGTTGACCTAACTACTTAGGTAGTCACGGCATGGTCCTTTAAGGCATGATGTAGGTTGATATGCCTATAGGCGATCACGACATAACCCATGAGGCACATTGCAAGACGACTTGGCTACTTGAGCAATCCCAACATAACCCAAGAGGTACAACACAGGCCAACCTCCATCACGACTTAATGACCTCAGCATAATCTAAGAGTTTCTTATTTTGTTTTTAAGCCTTATTTGCCTTTTTGGCTCAAAAACTAGAGGATTGTGTACCTACTTGACTCTTGACCATCTTGATCGAGCACATTATAACTTAATCAAATATAAAATATAATCATCTAAGTATCTTATAAGTAACCAACATATTCCACTAACTCGTAACTAATAGGTAACCAACATACCCCACTAACTTGCAATTGACATGTAACTACTTATCTTATTAACTCGAAAACTCATTATAAATAAAGGGGTATACAATAAGTGAGAACCCAACTTGATCTTATCACTCACTAACTTGAATGTTTGAGTGTCTTTGCAGGTACCATCGACAACTACTTCAAGCAGGTTAGAAAAACATAACAAGAATGACTGACTTGAATGCTCCTTGGTATAAACGACCTCTATAACTAGCACTCTGGCATAGAGAGTGTTTATACAAGAAAATCCATGAAAAAATACTTATAAGAAAACAAATAAAACCTATAATGATATTTCTTATGAAATTTTATATGAATGAATTATTTGTTCTTGATTTAATTACAATTTTTGGTTTATGTAATTTATCACATGACTAATTTTGGATCTTTAATTTGAAAATGACAACTAGCAACACACTTTTGATAATTTCTTGATGCAATTTGGTAAATGCCTAAAGACAAGCATACTCTATCGCAGTAGTAATAAGAATGTGAGTGCAAATATCATACCCAAGGATGTGAGTGCAAATATCATACCCAAGGAACTAGTATGTCAGTTTCCAAGAAACTTTCACATAGTTAAGATGATCAAAGTTGGAAAAGATTTGAGTAAAAAAAAACAAGTAAAGTAAAAACAAGAAAATAATAGAGAATAATTATTATTAATTCTTTTGGAATTAAGGGTTCTAGTTTCGTTATAATTTTCCCTCTTGACCTTAGTCTATGCAATTCTCTTACCCTACCTTTGTGTGTTATTGATTTTACTTCTTAATGCTACTAGGAGACCTAGTCTAGCACCCTTAATAATCTTTCCCTCATGATGGTTGCTATTTAGTCGTTTAGAAACACATTTTTTAATAAGCTAGAGCTCTATAGAAGCTATTATTGGTAGTTGAGTCAAAAGCCTAAGAGAAAAAATTGATCACGTAGTTTCCTTAAATCCAATTATCCTATAGTTCTATCGACTAATTAAGGTATGATCGCCTATAATTAGTTGATTGGCATGCAAGATTAGTTAATAATTTAAGCAATAGGATAATTTAAGAAATAAAGGTTAGAAACAGAAAATAGCATTCAAAAAGAGTAATCAAGGGTTTCAAGCACAACTAACCCCTAAGAGTAAATTAGCTACCTACATATGTGATGAAAAGACAGGTAGACATTTAAAACAAATAAATAAGGAAAACTAAAATCCATAGAATCTTGGGATTCTGCTCCTTCGCTCTATGCCACATTTTTTACCTTGTCAATGTCTTCAAGTATTTTCTAAGGAGTCTCAAGGTTGAGGGGAACACTTGGAAGGATGGAGATGATGAAGAGTGATGGAGTAGAATGGTATGTGTCGGGAGTGATTTTTCCAAATCTTAAGCTGTCACTTCCTTTTATATTGTGCAAAGTGGACCTTTTAAGGGCTTGCACGGGAATGCAGATTTTAGCATGGGCATGCTGACTGCCTTTCATGATTGTGCATAAGTGTTGACTATCTTTCAGGATTATGCACAGGTGTGCTGATATTAGTACAATAGTGCAGCGTGTCTTTTGTTACCATGCATAGGCGTGCAAATATTAGCGTTGAGTGTCTTTTATGTTTGTGCATGGGTGTGCAAATATTAGCACAGTCATGTTGAATGTTTTCATGATCTTGCATGGTCGTCTTGGGTTTGGTATCGACATACTACTTATCTCTTGGTCAAGTTTAGGTATGCTTAAAGTTGCACGGTCATGTTGGTTGATTCTTATGTGATTCGTATTGAGCACAAGCTTGCTGAATGTTGCACGAGCATGATGTGCGACTCAGGGTTGTGCTGGAAGTTGCACGATCATGTTAATATTTTGAGACTTCATCTTTTAGGGCCAAAGGTTTTAATTTTGGGACAATTTAGGGACTCTTTTTATTTGTAATTAATTGTAATTAGGGACAAGAGCATGAATGAATTATTTGTTCTTAATTTAATTACAATTTAGGGACTCTTTTTATTATGTGTGCTCTTGCATTTTACCACTCTACTCTCAAATTACAACTTGAACTGTAACCAAGATTCTACTAATCAAGTTCTTAGTTGTAAGTGAAAGTCATCAAACCTCACTGACTCTTAAGAATTTAAAGGATGATAAGTCTATGACAGAACTAAAGGAACCAAACAAAGACAAACAATAAAAGTAATATAAATGAAAGTTTACTCTAATAGGAATTCACGTACGACAACACAAAGACTCTAAGAAATTAAACAAAACTAAAGAGAGAAAAAAAAACAAGTAGAAAACCAACGAACTATTTTGTCATCCAAACATTAGTGTCCAAAGCGTCATCATCTAAAGTGTGATTGTCCAAAGCACTAATAAACACAATTCAACTTATGACAAAATTTTAATAATGCTTAATCATAGTTAACAAATTAGAGATTAAAGGAAAACTTGATGTGTGATTTGTCTTTGAATCTTCAACAAACTTTTTAAACATTTTTTTTATACTCCCCTTTTTTTTGTTCTAGTGGCTATTGTTTTGTTTTTGTTGCACTGATTTTAGGCCACAGATCATACATCGATTTTACTTGATATTTCTCACAATACTTTATCCATAATTGTTCTCCAAGACAATCATCATAATTATTTCACAAACTTTAATCAATTTTGTGATAAAATAATTCATCAATCAAAACGAAAATCAAATTGCACCGAATTGTTTTCAAATTTTCTCAAAAAACGAACCACGACGAATGACAATTAAACTGATGAATTGATTAATAATAGCTAATCGAACAAAATCTTAACTAGAAATTTTAAAACGAATCGATAATTGAAGCAAGATTATCCATCTAAGAATTTATCTCTTGACACAACTACAAATGGATGCAAAACTAATTGTTGAGCTTCAATTGCAACATCTTGTGAAGTGTAAATGCTCTACATGCCACTTGATGTGAATTGCCTAAGTTTGGACCTCACACTTAACACAATTTCCAATGCTACAAAGAATTGAATAAGGTTTAGCAAGAAAACAAAGTATAATTCACAAAAAAAAAACTTGAAATTGAAAGGAATAAAATTGATAAGATTAAAAAATGACTCGCCATTGATTTCATTGAAATCAAATAAGAGAAAATGAGATTCGCCGCAAGCCTCATGGAAAACTTGATAAGAATTAAGTGTTCTAATCCAAAAACAAGTTGAGGAACTCTCTCAATTGTGTGCTACGTAAGATTCATAAATGAACTCAAAGTTGTTATAATTTAGTTAGGATCAAGTTTATATATTGATCCTACTTACAAACTAGGTGTGGAACAAGCTAAATGAAAAGTCTTTGGGTCTTGGAACAAGCGCGGCCTAAAAGCAAGGCTTTGAGAACATTAATCAGGAATGCATCCAAAAGGTAGTGTGTCCAAAGTCCTAGGCTTCCAACTATGTGAACAAAATACAGAAAACTATAAAAGGTCTTACAACTACTTGAGGACATATTGGCACAATGTGAATAATGTTAAGCCTTCTTTAGATATTCCTTACCCTTTAAAGAGATTCATCTTCCTTTGAACTTCCTCATCAAGCCACTTCAATCTCCATCTGGTTGAGTCCTTGAAGGGCTTCAGGCTCTTCATGCTTAGCATCCTTCCTATGCTTTTCCTACCTTCCCATATTCATATCACGAAGTGTATCTTATACCCTTTACTTTAGTGTTTTTTTATTTAATTTTAATAAACCAAAACAATATCTGATAATTTAATACTTCAAATCATTTATTATAAAGGTAATATATTTTTTTATTCTTGAGAATTGTGTGAGTTATTGCTCCATTGACAATACATATATTTTTATTATTTATTTTAGTGTCAATATTCATTCATCATCAAAATCTATATTTAAAAATCATCTAGAATCATTGCATTCATATGCATAAGAAACACTTATGATTGGATGTAAGTTATAAAATATAACAATGGTTATATTAAAATTCAATTCAATTGTAATCAAATTAAGCAAATCAATTTGAAACATTCAAATCATAAGTGGTAGAGGAACTAGGGTAGTGGTCACTAGCATAGACTCCAACACTCAAGTAAGTAAATAGTAAGAAAGTGAGTGAGTGAAAAATGACAATAGAAGCGGCAAAATAGGTTTGACTAGATGGGCCAGTTCAAACAACCCGCTAATTAGACTAGGTTGAACCTTTAAAAGAATAGGTTAAATAGAATGAGACATTTTTTACCTGACCCATTGATAAAGCATTTTTTAGGAACCTAATAGTGTCTTACGTTGGACATATTTGACATTATTTTGTAGTTAATAATCACACATTGGTTGAGTATTGGGCCATTGAGCTTAATTAAGGATAGTTGCTAATCTTTGCTTATTTTCGGACTTAATTTTCATTATGAGGTTGTTATCTTGTGTAGGCCATATCTAGAGTTACAGACCTCCAAATTGGACAATCTTGGTAGCCTTGGAAAGATAAGACAAATATATACAACTTCTCTCTTTACAGTTCAACCCAGTTAGACCATTTATAGTATCAAATATGGATATGAAGTTACTACATCTGCACCACTCTAATTGGGTTTTTCCTTATAGATTTTGGCCCAGATTATGGGCCCTTGTTGGTGGGCTTTTGGGGCTACTAAATCCTCTATCCAAGTCCATTTTCCTTGATATTTTTGAGCATGTAATCATTAGGAAGTTTAGTTAGGAAGTGGAGGAGTTAGTTAGTTAGTTAGTTAGTTAGTTAGTTAGTTAGAAACTTGTTGGAGACTCTTGAGTTTTGGGAAGTTGAAGGGGTTTCTTGCATGAGAAGCTTTCCTCTCTTATGAATAGTCTTTTGTTGTGTTTTTCTACAATTTTTTCTGTAATTTTTTCTGTTTTCCTTCTCTATATTTTTGCTGAGTTTTCTATGACGATAGTTGTAGAAGGCTAAGCTTCTTTGTCAATTCAAGGTTCAAGAACGCAAATCAGTTTGAATTCTTGATTCTTTATCTTCTTTATTAAATTTCTACTATTTTGTCTTTCTAATTCTTAATCTGTTTTCATGATTGTGATCTCGCTTGAGTTTTGGACTGTGTTCTATTAGGTAATCGATTGATAACCTAAAATCAACCAATTATGATCCTAAATTCATGCCAATTAGGGACTGTGATTGTGATCTCAATATGCATGAACGAATGTTAGATGATTATCTAAAGAAACTTAGGTTGATATGAAATTGCATCTTTCTTTAGAATCATGATAATTGATTGCAAGATTAAATTCTTGAATTGATGTTCTATAATTCATTTTGTGTTCTTCATAATTCTGTATCATCCAACCCCCCTCATTTTTCACATTCATTTTGGATTTTTGATCAACAAGATTAGGCATAATATGATTGTGTCCTTGTAAGAGTCGACCTAGGTTAGTCCTTACACTATAGAACTTAAGGGAAATCCAATTATCTAATAGTGTGTTGACAGCATTATCACCCGTTCAGCATGGTTGGCTCATTAGGCCATGGCTAAGTTAGTTTGTAAGTTGTTGAGTTGACCTAATAGAAAAATTAAAATAAAAATGCCTATTAGGCTAATAGCCTAGTAAGTATTAAGTAACCCAATAACACTCACAATGTGTTTCCCCTCCAAATATACAAACTCAAAATGGTAAAATTGCAAAACCTAATAGCCAATTTGCTCTATATGTAGGCGCCTACACCATTGTTGTGCTCAGCTCATTGGTGCCTGCACCATTACTTTGCTCTTCTCGTTAGCATTGCTACTCTACTTGTTGGCGTCGCTTAAGTGCTTGTCGCTTTCAGCTGCACATTACTACTCAATATTACTGTTACTTTATGATAACTACTCATTGAACATTACTCATTGTTTCTTATTCATCTAATACTTGAGAAAAATGTTCTTTGAATAATGTTTAATATAAATATAAGTTCTCGTGAGAATTTTTCCTAAACCTCATTTATACAAATGCAAATTAGAAATATTAAAATTAAAATATAAATGACAAAAGAAGTATTGAAGCTAAAATCTAATTAGCACCTGTATTAACGGTGTTTAGGAAAAAATCACATGGGAACATATATTTATATTAGTCATCATTCAAAGAATATTTTTCTTGAGTATTAAATGAATAAGCAACAATAACTATATATAATTCAATGAGTAGTTATTATAAGCAACAACAAGCAGTGTTGAGCAGCAACATTTAATGACAAGTAATGACCACAATAGTGGTGGTCAACAAGCACTGGAGCAAGGCCAACAAGCAAAGCAATTATGCCAACAAGCAGAATAGCGACAATCAGCACCAACAAGCAGAGTAAAGTAGCAATTAGGGTTTTGTGATTTTTTTTAGTGTGGTTCATTTTGAGGAGTAACATACCGTAAGTGCTACTTTGTTACTTAATACTTATTAGGCTACTTAATGGTCATGGCTTACTACCTACTAGACATTTTATTTTTTTTATTTTTTATTGGGTCAATCCAACAACCTATGGACTAGCTTAGCCTTGGCTTAATAGGTCAAACAAAAAAAAAATGATTCTATTCATATCACTCTTTTAAAAACCCAACATAACCTAATTAGTGGGTTGTTTAAGTCAACTCATCAAGTTGGGCATATTTTTCTTGCTATAGTGAGATGTGACTAACTAGATGAGGCACAACCATAGGTCAAATGTTGAGAAACTACTCGTTTGTTTTGCTTTCTCCTAAACGTATAATTATGACCAATTAAGATATGTGATTTGGTATCCTTTTTTTATGTATACATAGTTTATGATGGCACATTAACTTTGATTTTACATCCACCTTCTTACCTCATTTTTTTAATATTCTAATTTTTATTTTTATTTACGGGTTGTAATATCATAAGGCATATTATTTGTTTTGTTTCTTGTGACACCCTTCTACCCTGAATACTTAAATTAAATTAATAAAATAAATAAAATAAAGATAGGGTAATAGTTAAAACCAAAAAGGACAACTTGTACTAAGGATAAAAGGTTCACATGATAATTAAAAAGTAGGCACAAAGTTTTAAAGGAGGTTTTTAGATCTAAACATTATAATTTAGAAGCATCGTCATCTTTAAAATAAGTCATTCAAACATCAAAGCATAGAGCAACTATTCTAACTTCTAGAACCCCGATGTCACACTAATCAGAGCAAGAGCCCGCCTTTTCAAAACTTGGCACCATGAGTGCCCTAAACGTTACCTAAAAGAAAACAACGTTACCTAAAAGAAATCGCATTCAATCATATATAAAGGCAGATAATGCCCTAAATCTCACCCATTACCGTACTCAATTACTAACAGTTAACAGATGTTCATATATCAATCACATTTCGTTCATTCAAAATCAAAAACCAATCACAGTTCATTCATGTTTACAAATGCACATGCTCCCACAATGCATATGCTCATCATCACACCTAAGAGTCTCGAGTCGGAACTCCACACCATAGGCGAACCTCCTCAATCCCCTTACTTATCACTAATGATGGTCGCACCGTTAAACACCCCATATGGGCCGGTGTGTCGCACAGTTAAACACCACCTATGGCTTGTGCGAAGACATTCCACGTCTGGCGTGCAGCATGGTTATACACCACCTGTGGCCCATGCATATGATTGTCCCCCATCATTAGTCCCCCTGTTAAATACCACATATGGCCAGGGTATTATAGCCACGTCTGGCTTCTCATGCATCTCATGCCTCTCATGCATCACATGCCTCTCATGTCCATGCTCAATGCATTCTCATCCACATTCTTATTCTCATGATTTATTTATACATCATTCGCACAATCTACAATCATATCCAACCATATTAATTTAATCATTATTATAAATCATTAATCAGAAAGCACAGAAACGCACATAAAACACCATTAAATTTCAAACAGTTTCATCATGCACACAAGAGCCTCAAATCATGAACAACCATAAACAACCACAAGTAATTAGGGCAATTAATCATACAGTTTCCCAACAAAAATCACATTAGAACAAGACGTTAATCAGACCACAGAGCATATTGACAAATCTTTTCTACCGATTAAAATATTTTTAAAACATAATAATCAAACGAAATTGAGAATTTAGGTCCTAGAGGGACTTAGGGATTGCCCTCATTACCCGTACACTCCCGCATTCATATATGATCAAACTCATCTCCCCATACCTTAGATGCGAAGAATAGTGATGATCTGATGCGGCTCTAGGACGGTTTGAACACCCTAACTCCTCTTCCTTGCAGGTTGGCGTTCTCTCTCCTCTAGGTCTACCAATTAGGATAAACTGATTACCTCTGTCTAATATTGTCAGTCTCCCTTATTAATTCAATTAATTAAATTAATAAATGGAAATAATTTAGATAAAGCCTCATCAGTTTATAAAATCATTAACCCCTCTATTAAAATAAAATTAATAATAATAATAATAATGTAATTAATTTCTAAAAATAATTAAATAAATGTTAGGATGTTACATTTCTTATATTTATTTACCGTCATGTGTTTCAATTTAGATGAATGATATTAATATTCATTTAGATGTAAAAAAAAATGTTTATTTTCTATTAACAAATTAACAAAGAATTTTAATTAAAAAATTAAATTTCATATAACTTTGTTAAGTTGTCATGTAATGGTAACAAATTATTACAAAATATGAAGATTTTTTTTCTTAATATATCTTTATCAATAATTTTTTCCACACAATTATAAACGTAAATATATTCAATCATAATAAACATATCTTTATTTTAAATAAATCATTCCAAAGAATAGGAACCTTTTATAATGTATAACACCCAAATAATGTAAAAATTAACTGTGTAAGAAATTAAAATAACATTAATACTATAACTATATAACTAATAATATATGAGATAGGATCTGTGTAAGTCTAAACACTTACACCAAATATAAACCGATAATACAGATTAATTCTTTGATTTTTAATATCTTAGGGTTTATAATATCTTTATCTCTATATATAGTAACTAACATATTGTGTGATTATCAGTTATCTTTAATCCATCAATAAAATTATTTGATTTGATTTAATTAATTGTTTGACTGATTTAAGATTTTGTTAAAATTTTTTATAATTTTTTTTCTGTACAATGATGACTGTAGTAAATATTTCTGAAAATATTAATATAATTTAACAATTTTTTTGTAACAAATAGTAAAATACATATAGGTATACTAATTTGAGATGTTTTATCATAATAAATTATTAATTTTAACTTAAATTAATTAAGTAAATCATTTGAGTTAATTATAATAATTTTAAAATTTTAATTAAGTAAATTATTTGAGTTAATTTTTTGTTTGATTGATTACTTTTTAGCAAAAGACATATTTTATGTTAATTAATTTAGTTAATTTTTAAACTTTAATCAATTAATTAAAATATGAACCTCTATTAAATAAAACTTACACAATTTTTATGTGAAAAGTCATTTCCATAGTAAACAATATATAAAATATGTCAAAAAAATTAGTTAATTTTTTAATTTTATACCAATAAAAGTTTACAATATACTTTATACTAATTAATCGGTTAAGTAATTTGTAATAATACTAGAAAATTTAAAATTTGCTACAAAATAATTTTGTGGCTAATTTTAAAATCAATAGTTATTTTGTAGCTAATTTCTAGTAAAAATAATTAGCTACAAATTTACTATAATATTGAATGGTAACATGAAATAAGTAGCAAATTAGCTAATAAAATAATCTTAGTTAATTTGTAGTTATTTCCTAGCTAATTTGTAGTAATAAGAAGTATAAATGAATATAACTTCAATTTAACTAGAAAAAATAATATTCTAGTTAATTAATAGTTAATTAGTTAGGATTTAGCTACTAATTTAAATGATAGCTAAAATTAGTAGAAAATCAAAAAATTCTTGTAGTATAATATAAAAACTTGTTTTTTATGTAAGTTAAATTTGACGATAATTTATAAAGATATCATATATTATTTTTTTTAACATAGTTTTATATATTACTTACAAACCAAATGACTTTACACAAATAAAAAAATTATACAAAAAATTTAATTAATCAAACAAAAAATTAATTTAAACAATTTAAAAAATTATCTTAAGTTAAAATTTAATAAATCTATTACCATAATCTCAAAATTATTATAAGTATATACTTTTTTACTATTTATTATGAAACGTTTTAATAACTTTCATAATGATTACATTAGAATTTCAATCGATCAAATTAAATAAAATAATTTAATTGATTAATTAAAGATAATTAATTAATTATTATAAAATATTTTAAAGCTATTATAAATATTAAAATATTATAAACCACATGATTAATATATATTAACCGTTTAAATTTGGTGACGTAAGTCAAAATACTTACTTCTTGTATCAACATATCTTATCTTAATTATTATTTATTAATATATATATATATATATATATATAAAAAAAGTGTACGCGATCAACAAATAATTATATATTTAAATATGTGATGAGTGGTTTAATCTTTAAATTTATGTGCTTAAAAGAATATGATTTTACTCCTTGAGAGAGAGGTCAATCCCTTCCGTACATATTTGTGCTAGGTATTAGTTTCTAATTCTGGACAGAAACATCTTAGGATTAAAAAACATATAAATTATATTATTTCAACATAAATCGTAAACATTCAATATATTTAATACGATGTACTATTATGATATAAATATGTAAATAAACTTTTATTGTATCTAAATAAAATTTTCATTCACGTAAACCATATAAAATATATAAACTAAACACGTAGATTGAAGATACATATTTATGGTATCTAACAAAAATCCATAGAATTCTCGTAAAAGTTAATAAATATATAATGTTATAAATTCACTCATCATCATCACAGCTCCCATTTCTCTATATAGAATTTTGTTTTAGCATTTAAGAGAGAATTAATGAAACACGTCATAAGTAGAATATGATTTTATATTCCAATATATCAAAGCAACATAAAATGATTCAAAAAAATTAAAATAAGGTCAGAATCACGATTTCAATCCAATAAATATTTGAGAAAAATATGCAATTTTAAAGGGAAATGTAAAGAAAAAACATGTTCTAATGTAGAGCTTATTTTGGTCATCAATAACTCTTTTTGGATACGACAAACAAATAAAAAAAAATCTTGTTGATAACGTGTTGTAAAAATAACATAAAAGTAGATAATTTAGAAGCAGCAGAGATGGGAAACAAGAAAAAAAAAAAAGAGAACAGAGACTTTCCTTATTTTTATTCTCCAAATGAGTTATCATGTTTATAAGTACAAATTAGTCACAACTCAGAAGTTGCATATGGTTTAATGTAGGGAAGTGAACATAAATAGTCATAACTTCAAAAAAAAAAAAAAAGTAACTAATAAATATTCATTCATATTTTATTTTATCATAGAAATATATATTTATAAACAATAACAATGATAAAAATAGACTAGCAGACTAATATGATATTTAAGTCCAGTATAATGTGAGTCAAGGTGAGAAGACACAAATTTAATTCGATAGTCTAATATAATGTTAAAGTTTAGTCTCATTGCAAGTTGTAAATTTTTTGCACTAATCTATCATTTTTTATTTTTTTATTTTTCTCCAAAATTTAAGGTTGACAATTACTAAGATAGTTATTTTTATTAACATATTTATTTTAGTGTAATAAACAAAAAATAAAAATATTTTATTATATTATTACATTCAAAAAATATTGAAAAATTAAACTATGATAATCATTGTAATTGTTTTTAATATGAAAAGTGGTTATATATCATAAGATAATCTCAATTATAATTTCAAATGTGTCACAACTACACGCAGTTTTTAAAAAATAAAATATAATTTAATAATATGTATTATATCTTTGTAAATAATTTTGTCAAAATCAAATATCAAAGTTTATATTAAACAAAAGAAATTTTATACAATAAATTAGTGACTATTTTTAAACTTTTAAACTTTACTTAATCTTATTTTCTTTCAACAAAAAAAAAACTGATAATTCAAACTCAACTAGACGAATCTAACATAAGTCCAATTATGTCACAAACTTCATTAATCTAATTTAAAAAAACTCACACTTAATTCAAATTTAAAATTTAAAATCAAAATTTTATTGGACAAGTTTAAATCAGTCCAACTAATTCGATTTTTTTTCTCCTCTATAACTTCTATATTCCTTAGATTTTAAGACATAACTTGTTACACAATAACTTCTAATGTGTATTTTTAACAATTGTTATTTGACTAATTCAAACTAATAACTCCTAATAATTAATTATCAACACCGAACTTGAAATTTTACTTAGTCATGCTCAATTGATTCACCTTCGATCATTTCATATTTTGTCTAGCATGTCATTTCGATAAGCCATTCTTTTTAACCTAGTCAAATCATCAACTTCTTGCAAATCTTCACTTTACCAATTAGACTTTATTATTGTCTACGGGCTAAAAATTCTCTCTCGATTCCCATTAAATTAATAGCCCAACTTCAAATATCAACTCACGGTAATTTTAATTCTTCAATACTTATAATTTTACATTTCCACACCAACAAAATATTAATATAAATTACTAATCATCAAAACATAATATAAAATTTTTAATACAAAGAAGTTTTTGGACCTTGCAATATTATGGCTGAAAATACTTGTCATGTCTTGTTCACAAAATGTATCATCCGCGTTAAGGTACAAAACTATCAGAATCACATCGTGTCTATGCCAAATCCTCCAGCCTGTTTGATTTATACACAAGAAAATATTTTTTGTGATGAAAATATTTGTATTTAATATTTTAAAAATTCGTTTCCAAGAAACTCTTATGATAATATTTAATTTGTTACCCATTTATCAGTAATATTTAAGTTACTATTGTACTAAAATATTGATTTAAATGTTATTAATTTGACGAGAAGTCGCTGCTAATATTTGTACATAGAAAACGTATAAAATGAAAAGTTGCTTTTATATAAAAGTGAGAATAATAAATATTAATTATGAATGATTAATTAAAATACCTAATTATGTAATTTTAAAAAATATATTATTTTTATGAGTAATTAAATAATTTTAAAATTTTTATTTTTATTTTTTAGTCTTTCATGAGTTTTTCTTAACTTACTTAATCAATGACTAATTTCATTTCATATATATATATATATATATGCAGTTATAGTTATCCTGATGAAATGTTTGAAGTACTATCCTCAATCGTGTTAATATAGTGATTAAGCCATTAGGTTAACCCATCAAATTTTATTTTAGTCATTTATATATAATTGTAAAACCTAAATTTATTTACAATATTTTTTTGTATAAATTGATTTTCTATTTATTTATCTATATAGTGGGAGAGATTTGATATATGAGTAGTATAAATGACAATAAAATAATAATAAATACTATTTAAGAAAATTTAATGATATCATATATTATTAATACTAATTAACAATATAAAATTTTATATATAATTATATTATGTACAACTCTTAATACATTAATTTTAGTTAATTATCAATGTTTTAAAATATTGACATAAAATGATTTATTCATAATTTAAATCTATTTATAAATTTAAAAACTATTTAAACTTAATAATAATTATAAAATTGGCTTAATTTTTCTAGAAAATTATAAAAAATATATAAATAAAATATTAACAAATATTTCCTGTCTTAAAAGACATTATCATTCTTAGAATTTTCATGTAAAGCCAAAATTTCAAAGATGAGACATCAATCACTGATAATTAACATATTGTGAATTGTAATATAAAATTACAGAGAGAAAATTTAAGTGTTTGGTGAACAAAATTTCCAAAAACAAATAGTTTTGGTTCGGAATTTACTAATATATTAATGTTAAATTTTTTTATGAATAATTATAGATACAAATGCTTTAAATCTTTAATGCTAAATAATTTGTCAGTAGTAATAGAATGTAATTGGCTATTTGGAATTGGTACTAATATGATATTTTTGTCACTAATATATTATAATATAAATATCTATGATAAATTATTATAGGGAAAGATAGTTGAAGTCATTAGTGACAAAATGTGTTACTAGTAATAGAAAATAAATTATTATTTTTGTATTTGTCATTAATATGGTATAATATTTATGACAAAAAACTCTTGAATAAAATTTTTAATAAATACTTAAAAGAAAATAAAATAAAATGAATAAAAAATTAAAATCAAATTATGTATAAAAATAAAAAATTATTTTTATACAAATTAAAATCAAATTATGTATTTTATTTTTTCAAAAGTTCCATAATTTAATTTACTCATATGTACCTATAAACTTAATAGATTTTAGAATTTTTACCTTGAAAAGATCCTAATTAACATATTGTTTACAATTAAAAAGCTTTCAATGTAATCTATGCCAAAGTCAAAATTTTATCAAAATTGTTTAATAAATTTTACATTAGAGGCAATCTTATAAAGCGAATAACACATTTTATCACTGTTAATAAAGTTATAGTGAGAATATATAATTAGATTACTATTATGAATAACATTTGTTCTCTCTGGGTAAAGTAGTCTGGGTCCCCTTTGTTCCCTTTTATAGGAAAGGATCATTGTTTGTTCCTTGTGGCGCAAATTCTTAGGATAGCGTGTAAATCCTACCACTGTCAGGCAAGAAGCTTCCTTTTCTGGTCCTTTTTCAACTTGTCAGAGAGACGCCACCTCTGCTCTGATTTCATTGGGAGAAGTGATGTGCGTCCCATCTATCGGCCCTTCTTTCGCAGTAAGGCTAAATCTCTGATTTCATTGGGAGAAGTGATGTCGTCCCCATCTATCGGCCCTTCTTTCGTAGTAAGGCTAAATGTTTTGCATTTGGAGAAATTCCCGTCTAACCGAACGGGATACACGGAAGGTCTGCCTGATCGGATTGGCTGGACGGTACATAGTTCCTTAAGCTTAGCCCTTCTTGGGTATGAGCTTAATTCGTTCAGGTATCCCCGAAGGTTTCTTCGAGCGCTTCCGCATCCGTAGCATTGTCACTTGGGTTTCCTGGAATTTCAAATGTTTTGAATTAAGCGCGCGTGTCTGATGACAAGGCGCAATAAATGCGTGTCGTTTTTCCTTCCCGGGGAGAGGTTGGCAATGATTGTGGTTTTTGCAGGTTTAAGCGTCATGTTGTTCAAATTTTCTCTTTACTTTCCTCGTTACTTTTCCCTGTGCTACTTCTCCGTATGAAATCCGCGATTCTCAGTTCGAGCACTTTCTTCTTCCTTGCGTTCCTTCCTCTGTGACCTTTGCACTCCATGGACCCAGGTACAGCTTTTATTCATTTCTTTTTACCTTCCATTTCTCCTTTACTTTGGGTTTTGTCGCTGGTTCCCCTTCTTTCTCTTTTTGAGGGGGGGTTTCTCCTCAAGTTGGGTCTGAAATTGACCTTGGCCTTCTTCGTGGCAAGAGGCCCTTCAAAAGGTGCTACTGGTTTCTCCGCTAAGGAAAACCAGTCTCCAAACAGGGTCACGTTGGAGGCCGACTCTGTTTCCCAGGACGATAAGCTCTCTAGCTCTTCGAGCTCGACGGAAATCCTCCCCTTCGAGATCTAGTACCGGGATAACTTAGAGGACGACCCTTCCATCGACCCCTTCTCATGGGTTGACCCAGATGTCAAGAAGGTTTTGTCCCTCTACATTTGCGATAGCTCTTTGCTAGGTACAGCGAAGAAAATATGCCAGCCAGGTCCATGGTCGGTGTTTGTCCATCCATGCTGCCTAGAAGAACATGTGAGCGGTCAACCGGCGGCAAATGAAGATCCCTTCTTTTTCCTGTACGACTCCATCCCTTTGAAGCTAGGCGTCAAGTTACCTTTCACCGCATTCAAAAGATCAGTGCTACGTGCTCTGCATATCGTGCCAACCCAGCTTATCCGAATAGTTGGGCCTTCATGAGAGCATTTGAATTGCTGTGTGAAGACCTAGGTCGGGCACCTTCCTTGGACGTATTCTTCTTGTTTTTCTCCCTACGGAAAGTCTTCAAAGTCGGTTGGACATCGTTGAGTAGCCCACCCAGGCGAAAACTACTGAAGTCTTTCCTTGAAAGCTTTAAAGTTTTCAAGGATAAGTATTTTAAGGTTGGTCGGGGCAAAATCGGACCCAACATCTTGGCCGACCAATTGAGGAATCCTTATTTTCCTCTCTATTGGACTTCCCAATTGGCCGTCTCCGTTACAATAGTCCGCCAGGACTTAGAGAAGTGGGAAGATGAGTTTGTTACCGAACTTGAGAATCTGCCCCACCTGTCCTGTTCCGAACTCATTAGAGGGATTGGTTCTATCTAGTTTGCGATATTTTATATCTCATTTTGATGTCTCTCTCTCTTTTTTTCTAATATACTCTTCGCTTTGTTGCAGGATTTTCTGTCCAATACTTGAAAAATATAAAGAGGAAGATTTCCCAACCAGTAGACGAGGGAACGAATGCCCCGGCTGCACCTCTGTCAGTTGTTGAGCCTGTAGTTTCCCCGGCTCCCTTGGAGGAAGACGCGCTTGTGGCTCTTGTGGTGAACTTGGAATCATTAGAAAATTCTTTCCAAGCGGCGAGTTTGTGGTCAGGCGATCGACAGTCGGTAGACGAAGAATCTCAAGAACGTCCGGCAAAATGTGCAAATCTGGGAGATGGCTTTCTAGAGACCCTAATGATATACCGCTCCATTCAGCTGAAGTCGACTTGGATTTTAAAGAGGTCATCTTAGGGCGTCCTTCTAGCCCCTCGGCATGGGTCCGTTATGGGTCAGTTGGGGAGACTGTTGATCGGACCTTGCTGTCTCCTTTAGATGGCCTTTTGGTGCAGCAATTGGGAGTTGCTAGGACCCTTAGCACCCTTCAGAGGCTCGTTGGATGTTCCATGATCCTAGCCTGTGTTGCCGAGGCTGAGTTTGGTCCTGTGGGAGACCGTGTTAATATGTTGACCGGCCAGCTTAATCAGGCAAAAAATGACAAGCGGGAGTTGGAGAAGGCATGTTCGGCAGTAGAGTTACAAGTTGAAGATTTAAAGAAGACTACGGCTGGGCTACAGGAAGAACTTCAGCGGACTGTAGATCATAATTGTGATATATTGATGGCACAAGTCGATTGGGAGAATACTCGTAGCTCCCTTTATACTAAAGTGGAGAGTTTAAGAAAGTCTTGTCAAGATTTGGAAGCATCCGAGTTAGCTAACAAGGAGAAGATTTCTTCCACAGAGTCGGCCTTGGCTCAAGCTTAACAGGAGTGTTTGTCGAATGAGGCTTTGATCAAAGCTAGGGACGCCACTATTCTTCAACAGGGTTCGGCCATGGTTCATCAATATGAATATGGCTTTAATTAGGCGATGGTGCAAGTCAAGGCACTTCATCCTGACTTAGACATTTCTGAGACTGACCTTACAAGGAGGTTGTGGACGGGCGGCTAGTTGATGTTTCTTCCCCTCCGGGCTCTCTAAATGTTTAGGATTTTTCTGATTTCTCTTGTAATAGAGCAGTTCTTATGACATTTTTTGGTACAATTCCTCTAACTGTTTTGTATATTTTAACTGTTGTGTCTATTTTAACTGTTGCGAGTCACAATTTAATATGTGCTTACTTTCCAACAACTTGCTAATTATAGTCTCTTTTGTTTACGTAGTTGTTTCTTCGCATATTACTTGTCGCCTTTGTGAAGCTTTGTATTTTGCAACTTATATATTGTTTGTCAATAGCCAATCATTTTAAATATCCTTTGTTTTATTTCTTTGGTGGTTCTTCAACGCTTGGTTTAATTGCTCGTTCCCTAGTTAAGATTTTCTTTCTTCGCATTCACTTTTGTTTGTGATATGGTTCCATTGCACTCTTGGCTTTTTTGTTATACTCTTGCTTTCATCCGTGTGCATGTGGGCTTATTTGCTTATCACGCCCCCAGATTTAGCCTCTTTTGTTGTCCGTCTATTGGGCTTATTACTGTTGCGTCCCCAGGCTAGCCTTTTCGGTCGTCTGTCATCGGGCATATTATTTTGTTGTGCCCCCAGGCTAGCCGTTTCGGTCGTCCGTTACCGAGCTTATTACTTTGTTGCACCCCGGGCTAGCTGTTTCGGTCGTCTGTTATCGGGCTTATTACTGTCGCGCCCCCGGGCTAGCCGTTTCGACCGTCCGTTATCGGGCTTATTATTGTCGTGCCCCCGGGCTAGCCGTTTCGGTCGTCCGTTATCGAGCTTATTACTTTGTCGCGCTCCCATGCTAGCCGTTTCGGCCGTCTGTTATCGGGTTTATTACTTTGTTGCGTCCCTGGGCTAGCCGTTTTGGCCGTCCACGTTATCGGGCTTATTACTTTGTTGATTCTTTGTTCGAGATGGGAAGCCAGAACCTTTTTTTGATACTTGCATGAGTTGTAGATTATAGTCATGTAAATTTTAATGATATAAATATACGTACCAAGGATTAAAATTTCTTTTCATGACGTTGTGGTCATGCCGATGGAAGATGTGCGAGTACTTTTGAACTGCTCCTAAATGTCTCTTTTCCTCTCTTCCTCTTTCATTTCACCAACCGACCGAGAAATTAATATCTATTTACTGCTCTTATGACAGCAAATATTGGTGGCATATGTGGTCAACATGTTGGTATCTTCTTTGTAGAATCCTCAAGGTTGCGAGTTTGAGTCTTTCTCACCCCAAACTGAACTATTCCTTTTTTTTTATTTTCAGTGATTTAACACTTATTTATGGCTCCCTTGATAGAAAATGTTGTGGCACGATTGGTTAGCATGTTGGTCTCTCTTTTGGTGATGGGTTACCTCTCTTACTCCTAAAATACATATATTTTTTCAACTTTCTCTTTAATATGGCGTGACCAACCGACGGAAACATAGAAAGTCCCTAATCGGTACGAACTCTTAAGACACCGCCAGGTCGGATTGGCCGAACGATACAATATTAGTGACGAAATAAAATATTATCATAAATTATTAATAAAAAAATTTATATTTATCTTTTAATTTTGATCACTAAAAAAATATATTTCTTGTAATTATAAAATTATAATATTATGCGACGAAAATTACATGTTAATGTTAGCAACAACAAATGATAGGTAATTTAGCAAAATCATGGGAAATTGCATACTTAAAATTGCATTGATTAGCGAAATCCATATTTATGAATGCTACATATTTACATATATTTTACATATTTTTTTAAATAATTTTCTTTTTAATTATTATTAGATACGTTGATATAGAGCTTATCATATAATAAAAAGAAAATGAAAAAATAAGAAATAGTTTTACACTGTCATCTAATCACAATCCAGAATATATGATAAATTTATTAACTTATATAATAGATATCTTAAAAATCATATTAATAATTATTTATGATTAAATAATGATATAAAACTATTTTATATTATCAAGATATGAATATTAAACTAAAAAATATAAAAAATATAAAGCTTGGACAATTATACTTGTTTTTTCACCGATTGAATTATGAGAAAATGAAATGAGAAAAATTAATAAAATGAGAGAATTATATTTTCTTTTACTTAGTTGAGAAGAGAAATAGGACGATGGTAAAAAAAAATACCATGGAACGTGCATAAACTCTTCTCGCCCTTCTCGTAAGAAGATAATGAGAAAGAGAGGAAAGTTTGTTTGAATATTTAAGTCTTAATTGTATTTTTTATTTTTTATAGTTTGAATATACGTAGTTTTAATTTCTTAAATTTTTTTTAGTAAATTAAATCTATTATTTATAAAAATTAGGGAAAGAGAGGCATTATGTGTTTCTCTTAATTTTTTAAAATTAAAATAAAATAAAATAAAATAAGGAGAAAAATGAGGTTAAATAAAAAAATGAGGGGACAAGATGAATTATGACATGAAACAATGAAATCAATTATCACATGGAATTGAATGATAATAATGTTTTGAAAAATAGATAACAAGAAATCTATCGCAATTATACATTGTTATAAATAAATAAATTTGATTTTTCTATCTATTTTCTTTTACCTTTTAAATTATTATTTTTTATTTAAAATTTTCATAAATTGAACCGGTTAAATTACTTTAAATTTTATTTTTTTTAAACTCACCAACAAAAATATTAAATTTCATTTAAAATAAAAAATTAAATTTTTTTCTTCAAATCTTAATTTCACGTAACTTTTTTCAAATTTTTACTAAATTTATTATTTTTAAATTATAAAATTATTTTATATCTTTAGTCCATTATAAATTAACTATTTGAGAGATCTTAAGAGTTTTAAATAAATTAATTAATTAATAGAAGAATCAAATTTGCTTGATTAAAAAAAAACATAAAGAATGACCTAATTGATAAAAAAAATGAGAAATTAATATCACACATAATCTAAGAAAAATTAAGTTATGCAATAAAAAGTAAAATAATTTTATATTATAATCTAATAACAAATCATTATATAAGGTAAATTTATTAACTTTTATAATAAATATTTTAAAAATTCTTACTAACGATAATTTTTTATTGATTATCATTGTAAAATTTACATTGTTTATACATAGTCATTAAGCTCATATAAAATAAAAGATAAAATATACAATTAAATTAAATGATAAATTTACTTATTAACATATTTACAGATGTAATATAAAAGTCACTCAATACATATAAACTCTTTTTTATTAAATAAAATAAAATAATATGTATTTTTTCTTTTTCTTTCATAAAAATATAAAATAATAATTTTATTTTTTCCATATTCATTTATTTTCATTATTCTATCATCACATCAAAACAAAATTAGGGTAGGTTAGGAACGTGAAGGATTGGATCATGACAACACAACACATCCTCATCATTGTCCAAAAGTTGTACCTAGTCATTACCTCTCAATTTGCAGGACCATCACTCCTTCGGATGACTCCTCCAACAACCGAAGATATCAAGTATTAAGAGGGTTATTTCTTATTAGGACAAGTTTATCTTTTTCTTTTCATCTAACTTAAAATTGTGATGGGAATTTTTTTAATATACAAGAGAAGATTGAATTAATTTGATTATAATATATTAATTTTAATATTATGTATAATTAAATTATAAAATTAATATATATATATATAATGATATATTTTATGATGAATAATATTAATATAAATATAATATTATATTATATAAAATTTATTTATGTATTTGTCGTGTTGAAGATATTTTGACATAGTTTGTTTCATTGTGGTCAGAGTCGACCATAACTCGACCCCTCTCAGCGTGATATGTGCCAAGATATACACCAAAACCTTTGGGCAACGTGTTTGAGAATCAATCTGCATGGGGTCGTCATTGCAAACGTTGAAGATACTTCGACACGATTCGTTTCACTCTGATCATAGCCGACCATAGCTCGCCCCCTCTCAATGTGATATGCATCAAGATACATGCCGAAACCTTTGGGCAACATGTTCAGGAATCAAGCCTAATGGGCTGTCGTTGCAAACAGGCCTAATCTGCAACACCTCAGCCTACCTTAAGACGAAGAGAAGAGATCAAAGCTTGAGCACAAGAGCTCGTCCAAGAAGAGGAAGAGATCTTCCCCAACTTGAAAAGTTCCTGCCCGAAGTTATAGGTGAGAATTCTTGGTAGGATCAATTTATTAAGTTAAGAAAATTTATTATTAATATATAATTATTTAAAAAAACATATATTTTATAAAGAATATAGGATTAAATTGAAATCCTTAAACTTACTTTCAAAATTAATCTAATTTTCAAAACTGAAATATGTTAAAATTAACTTTAGGCTAAGGCATGTTAACGAGAAAAAAGGAATTATATATACATTTATCAAGTAAAATATTTATAATACTTTTAATGTATTATTATATTGTTTTTAATATATTTTTTATTATTAATTAATATTTATATGATATTCATTAAAATACGAAGTAAAATTTGCTATCTTACGTAAGAGGTAAGTTAACTCCATGCAATAATAATATAAATAAATAAAATTTAAATACAATTTTTTAGGAGTTTTGAGGTATTATTTTTTAATTAAATTAAAATTTTATGTCGATATCTTATATTCACTTTTCATATTCCTTTTATTACTTGAGATATTGAAACGAAATTCCTATTTTAATTAAAATAATATAAAATACCAAAAATAATATTCCTAAGTTTTATGCACATAAAAAAAAATAAATGTATTGAAAATTGTGTAAAATAAAAAAAAAATACTCATTTTCTTGCATCTTTTCAAAAGCTTTCGTTTTCTCTTTCAGCATTAAACGCCAATCCAATATTTTCTTTCTTTCACATTCAGTCATAATGAAAAAGTGAGACAACGAAAATACAAACACTAATAAGCATCCAAGTTGGGCTAAGAGTCTCCATCCAACTCGTGCTAGGCATGAAGCGTTTGAAAATAAAAAATTATTATAATGCCTGTTTATTTTTTAAAAAAAACTATACAAATAAAATATAAGAATACTAATAATATATTTTTCACAATATTCTCTATTATTGAACAAACAAAATTTTTAATTAATGTCTT
The DNA here is from genome assembly GCA_025330945.1 of Mucuna pruriens. Classification (NCBI taxonomy): domain Eukaryota; kingdom Viridiplantae; phylum Streptophyta; class Magnoliopsida; order Fabales; family Fabaceae; genus Mucuna; species Mucuna pruriens. The sequence continues at coordinate 181,146 of JAENHJ010000004.1, read as the reverse complement.
AAAAATACTAGTTAAAAAGTATACATTTTTTTATTAAAAGTATTTATTATAATAAAAATATAAAAATCATTTAATACTTACTTCATTAAGTAATTAGCAAGAATTACGTTTATTATACTCATATTTCCTTTATATAAAGTTATAGATTATCCTTATAGTAAATTATTATTATTATTATTAACATCACTGTATTATTACTAAGTATTATTGTTATCACTCCTCCGTTTACGTTACTATTACTATTAACAACTACTACTATTCCATTCCATTTTTTCAAATTAACGTTGTTAATGTTATTTTCCACACTTATGAGTTAATTTTTTATTCAAATTTAAGCTAATCTCACTCACACTCATAACAATCCTTAATAGAATTGGTAAAATAAAATTAAAATCTAATTTAAAATTATAATTTTATATTTTAATTATTTGAATAACCCAAAAACATAAGAATTGTTGTTCTAGATTAATTCTATTTTTGTCAAAATTGAATTTACAATTATGAATTGTAATTTCAATTTTCTGTGCCAAGTTCTTTTGAAAAAAAGAACTCGAATTTATGATATAAGATTTTATTAGAAACATTCAACAAAGCTCATTTAATGCTTAACAGCTTAACCAAAACACACAAGACATTGATTAGCAATAACCTCACCTAGAAATTTACTAAGAACCCACTAAATGAGAAATGAATGGAAATTCAACGTACCAGAAGTGAATCCAATTTTTTTTAACATGTCCCACTTGAAATATTAAGAATATTATATTAAAAAATAAAGTAATATACTAAAATAATTCCTAAAATTACAAATATATTAATTTAGTTTCTAAAATTACAAAAGTGTCATTTTACCTTACTAAAATAACAAATGTCAATTATTTTTATTCTAATTTTTGTAATTTTAAGGATTTAGTAACATCATAAACTATAATAATCTCCATTTAATAATTTTAAGAATTAAATAATAATTTTATAATTATAAAACTAAATTGATGGATTATTTTAGAAAAATGGTTTTATTAATAGTTACTCTTAAAACAACGATTAATAAATTCGAAGTGAAAAATCCTTATTAAAAAATATATAGTTGAATATGACCAATGTATCCTTCTTGTAATCTTAATAAAAACTTGTATTTATTACTTCTTTAACAATACTCAATAACAATTGGTAAATTGGTTCTAAAAATATGATACTATATGTTAATGCTACTTGGCAATTAAATAAAGCTGCTTGGAACAGGAAATTTTTAACTACAAAGGAATACAATTCTTTTATGACATTTACATAAAAACATTAATTACTTACTAGCATTCAATCAACCATTAACTACAAAACAATGGGGCATAGGTGGAAATCCACCTCGTTACAATAAATCGACAGTTGAAGAAAACTACATCGAAGTTTCCTAATTTATGCCAACAGCTGCAGACCAAAGCATCCAACGGCGGAACTAAAATTTGATAAAACCTGTGGAGGCCCAAGAAGTCGAAACAAGATGATATCTTCAAACATGTCACTGTCGCCTAAACCCACGACAACGATATCAAAGTTCAAACCCGTTGCAAACACCCTTAATTCAGAGGAAGAAACATATTGTAACTTGGGCCACTAACTGGAAGGAAAGCCACCTTTTTCGTTTTCTAATACAGTAAACACAGTTTTTTCTTTTCCCTCGCAATAAAGGGGGCACACACAATCCAAAAAGTCCCCCATTTGCGCGTTGTTTGTTGCATTGCTCCATATGTGCATATTGTGTCATACTAATACTCCTGTGCATGCATTGCAACTACAGATTGTACACAAAGACAGCATTTAACTCTACAGTCATAATATATAACTTTTTTGCCATGATAAGTGCAGTTCTTGCAACCAAAATATCAAGAGCTCCTTCCAATATCTTTGCCAGAAAAATCTCCATTGCCAAAGGCGGCAGCTGCTGCTGCAGCTGCAGTAACATCCAAACCACCACCAATAGATGTGATGAGTGCAGATAAGCCTCCACCGGCAGTGCCACCAGCAGCCATTCCCAATCCTAGAAAATCAAGGGTAGTGTGTTGTTTAGGACCAAACATTGAGGGTGTTCCCATCATTAATTCCTTCAGTCCAGAACCACCGTCGCATGGAAGACCGAGTCCAAGCCCTGCAGGAACCGAGCCACTCTCAGATTCTAATTGCTGCTGACCCCATTGCAGGCCATCTTGCTGGCTTGATGAGGCTGAAGCAGAAGATGATGACACAATGCCAAACCCGCGAAGCAGAGAGGCATTTGTGGCAGCAGCACCCATTTGAGCAGCTTTCTGCAGCAATGCAGTGGCTGACATGGCCGGCTGTGGCGACGGGGTGTACTGGCGGCGCTCCTGCCCTCCTGTTGCGAAAATTGGTGAGGCATTAGTGGTGGAGAGGCAAAGAGATATGGCCTCTGATGATGAAGGACATGAGATATCTGCAGGGTGATCCGGAGGCCCCATGGCCCTAATTAAGTCACTGAATGCTGGTGTTTGAGATTGTAGGGTCCCAGATGCTGTTGATGAAGCAAACAAACTTGCAAACACACTATTGCTACTAGTAGTAGCAGCAGCAGCAGCACCATTGCTTGTTGAACAAGTGCTGCTGCTGTTGCTGCCACAGCTCCCACTTAAAGCAGCAGCAGCAGCAGCTTGAGGTGGCTCCTCTATGACTTGTGGGGGATTATTTTCTGGCAACTCTGAAACACCAGAAACTAAAATAAAGAAAAGCAAAGCAGCAACAACATTATTATAATGAACTATTATTAATTAATAGTAGAAAAAAGAAGAAGATCAAAAGCAGCCACTTGAAAACGCATAGACTCAGAAAGTTTGTGCCTTTCCTTTTAAGCTAAAAGTTGAGAAGAAAAGAACAAAATAATAGTTTTTCCTCTATTGAAACCCACTCCCCTTTCCTCCCACCCCAAAAAAAAAACAAACAAATCTTTTCCTCTTTTCGCTTTGAACCTCCCCTGTTATCAATTTCATAACTTAGACCCCCCAGTCCCGATGAACACCTTTTAAAAATAGTTTATTTCCATTACTTAATTAGCCCCCGGAATCTCAGATCACTTCCATCTTCTTTATCACACACACAAGTCACACCAAAAAAACAATACCAGACAAAAAACTACTAGCCTCCAAGCTCACAAAAACAAACAAACAACAACAACAAAAACATGAGTTTGATTTTGTTGTCTAGTTTTAACCACATCAAAAGCGACAAAAAAAAAAAGAACCACCCACAAAAATATCTCATGCTTTCCCGATTAAGGTATTAACTATCTAATCTACCTAAGTTTGACTGCGGCGGCGGCGGCGACTCAGCAGTTAAAACCTTGGAATCATTATCCGAATTAGCCTTGACAACCGTGTGAGATCTGGAACTCTCCTCCGCCAACGCATCGCAAAACGCTCTATGCGTGATGAAGCTATCCCTCCTTCAAATCCCAACAAGCAAACAAGCCTTGAGCGAAAGAAATAAAGCAGAGTCCAGAAGAAGCGAAGAAGCAAGAGAGAGACGAAAAGAACCTGGAAAACACAGTTCCGCAATCGCACTTATACTCCCTGGTGCCGCAAACCTTAGAGTGCGCCTTCCAATCGGACTGAACAGCGTACTTCTTGGAGCACTTGTCGCACTTCCACTTCTTCTCGCCGTGCTTCCTGCAGAAGTGCTTCTTGATCCCCGTCAGGTCCCCCAAGGCTCTAGAAGGGTCGTGGTGCACGCACGTGGCCTCAGGACACACGTACACTCTCTTCTTCACCTCCTTGCTCGACCTCTGCCGCAGCTTCCATGGCAAGTTGTGACCCCGTCGGTGAAGCTGCAGATTCTGGTCCCTCTGAAACCCTTTCTTGCATATCTCGCACACGAACCGGTTCGTCGCCAGTAGAGTCTTCGGCGACAGAGCAATCACCTCTGCCTCCGGATCTGACACAATAAATAATTAAATTAAATTATTAAATTAATTTAAATTTGTTATTTTGATTGAGCTTACTTTACTACTACTTACCTGGCATGCCAGGGAGGTTTCGTTTTTTCTTGGTGGTGGGATTGCCTGAGGAAGAGACGCTGGCGTCCCCCGAAGCTGTGGAAGCGTTGTCCAAATCAACCGGCATGGGAACCTAACTCTATTCACAAAGAGGAAAAATGAAAATGATAATTCCTAGGGGCATTTACCGAAGCAAACTTTTGCGATGGATAATAAACTTTTTCTTTGCTTTGGTTTCTCCTTAGGGTTTCGTTCTTATTCTACTCTAATATCCACCGGTCAACCTGCCTGCACAATTTTTTCTTTCTTTTTTTTATTTAACCTCGTTTCTCTCATTTACCCTCACCACCTACCTACCAGCTCCAATAATGATACCAAAATTAACCTTAAAACGAATAAATAACGGATGTATGCTTTAAGAAAATAAATACAAGACGGTAAATTATTTGATTGCATAAGGTAAATTATTTGATTATCACACGCTGGCAGCTCCAATATTCCTTTTGTTTCTTAAATTTACTTGTTCCGAAGTTAACTTGGTTTTTCTAAAACCGGAAAGGAAAGGTAGGGAGAGATAAAAATTAGGTGGCAGGTTTGATTAGTTAGTAGCAGTAAGTGATAGATAGTAGTATGATCATATTATGTAGTATTGTATGACTTTGGGTTATGGTTTGTGTCGAGAAGAAAGGTGCAGAGGGAGGGTGAATGAGAGTCCACTTGTCGAGGCAAATGGTTAAAAGGCGCACAACACACGTTCACGCACAGTGGAGAGAGTGGAGGACGAGTGTTTACTCCCACGTTTGTCGTTTTGCGCTTTGAGTCTTTGGATAGTTTGAATCCGTATTCTGTAGAAACCGACAGAGACAGACAGACCATTAGCCGAACAATGAATTTTGGTAACAAAACAATTTCTCAAAGAAATACAAAGTCAAAGAACCGACGCTGGCTTTCTAGTCTTTTGCACCGCTATGGATTCGCCACGTTCCATTTTGCTTCTTGTTATTATTGTCATTTGAGTTGGATTTCCTTTACTCGATTATCTTCCTCTGCTTCAACACAATTTTTAGGAATGAGATTGCTATAATATACACGTGTGACCATCATGCCGTATAGTAAAGCTTTTCTACCAAGTATTTATGCTCACAAATAAGGATGGAAGGCCAAAAAAAATAACAAGTATAAATATTTTATCGTCAAAAAAAAAAAATGAATTTTACACTTTTTTATATTTTAAATTGCATATAAATTAAATATTTACCAGCATATTATGATAGTATAAAATTTTAAATTTTATATTATCACAATCAATTATTAATTATCGTAACTTATTTTAAAAAATAATTATTTTAAATAAATAATATATATATATATATATATATATATATATATATATATATATATATAATCCGTCATGCTAGTTTTTAATTGATTATATTATATATTCCATTAAGAAATGGCATAATCAATTATATATATAACTAGTTTTAAACATATATAATAAAATTATATATATAATAAAATTATATATATATATATATATATATATATATTAATTTTACTATTTTTTTTGTCTTTTATAATTTATAATATTATTTTTTATTAAATAATTTAAATTTCATTATATTTCATATCTATTTCTTTTTTTACTATTTTTCTCTACTTTATTTTATTTTTATCCTCTCTACACAACACAATCTTGAGGTAAGTGGTTGATTAATTTATTTTAAGTAAAAATTAAATTAAATAATTTTTTGTAAATAAAAAATATGGTTAAAAAGAGAAATTTCATTAAACACCGTCAACTAGATTTTTTTTTACAAAAATTGATCATCAATAATAAATATTTATACCTACGTCATGTTAAAATAACCACAAAATAAAAGATTTAATTATGTTTTTTATCTTTTAAATTTGGATCAATTTTAATTTTAACTCCTAAATAAAATTTTTTGAGTCCTTATATTTTAAAAATTATTTTTTTAATACTTTACGTAAATGCGATTAGAGATATTTCCTACGTCAAAAAACTAATAATAAAGTAAATTGTGGTATTGAGCCATTAACAAGTAATATGTTTGTTATACAGGAAATTTCACTGACATTTACGTCGAGAGACTCAAAACAGCAACTTTTAAAATGTAAGATTAAAAAATATTAATTTTTAATAAATTAAAATTAAAATTGACTTAAATTTAAAAGATGAAAAATATATTTAATTTTTTTTCCAATTATTTAAGTTAATTCACGTATTTGATATAAACAAATTTTGTTATTGCGCGAGTAGAATATACTTTCCTCCCATGTACATCTATGTTTTTTTTTATTTGATTTAAATTATTGGAAGAGCTTGACTATAAATTTTTATGAAATAATGAACTACTGTATATTATAAAATTATTTCACTTTTAATCATTATCCCAATCCTGTATATAAAAGATAAATATCTAATTTATTAAAAATTAATAATTAATACATTTGAAAATGAGTTTGTTTCTTATTATTAGAAAAAAAAAATCTTATTTGTTTCTTTTTAGTCTGGTTAGTATTTTAAAAATTATATATAAAGTAATTTTTAATTAGTTAACAGTTTTAATTTTTATATTAATAATGTATCAAACTATACTCTTATTTAAAATTTAATTTATTATAATAAGTTGATATTATTTAAATTATTAAATATATATTAAAATAGTATATATTTTTAAAATGTTATTATTAAAATAAAATATTAAATCATAATATTTATTATAATAAAATATTTTTCAATTTTCTAGATTTTTCTTATTGAGTTTTGCTTAGTAAAAGTTTCCCTCACCTAGCAAAATAACATAGACAATTCTAACACAATATGATTTTTGTCCAAAATCCATTATAATCATCACATGTTTATTCTAAATAGTTCAAATTGATATAACATAGTCATGTAAACTCACTCAAATCATCAGAAGCGTCATTATATCTGTGCATTTTCATGCATACTTCAAAATAACTCAAAATATCACCACAAATCATATTTCAATACATCAATTGTGAATGAAAACTTTAGTGAAATGGCCAAAACATAATGATGGGACTTTGATCTTAGAAAATCAATCAATAGTTAACCTTGGTTAACATGTTATTGTAGGAGAAAACATGTCGATGTTACTTATAATGTTTCTTTTGGGTTAATCATTCACTCCCTTAAGATATGATATTACCTTGATAAACACGTGTTAACTCGTCCTAGTCTAGGTTAAGATTTTCTAAAAAATATGCAAAAACACTAATCATTAAATCTTTTGTTGGACATTAAATTTTATTTTATTTTATTTTATAATTATCTTAATCACTTAATTAATCACAAAAGAGCAACAATGATGATTTAATATCACTATTACATTGTATCAAACTTTTGTATATAATCTTCAAAAATTAACCAATAATACAAGTTTCTTTGCCAAATTATCTAATAAATGCAATAAAAATGCTAATAATTAAATAATGAATAATATTTGAAAATTTTAGATAAAATAAAATTAATGAAAAACTTTTTAATTTAAAAATAAAATAATGTATTCATAAAAACATGAAAACTAAAATCATATACTATCTAAACTAAAGAACTAATATCATGTTTGACATACCAGTTCAGTTAGTTTTTAACTTTTTTTTACTAGCTAAATATCATACTTGACATCATTTGTAGTATTTGATAAGCAAACTTTTTTAGGAGCATGTAATGTATATGCTACTTCAAGTGACGTTTCTAAAATACTAACTTCTACCTTTTAGATTTTTATACTTATTCCCTTTTATTTTTAAAATATTTATTAAATTTCTTTTATACTTATTTCTAGATAAGATAAGATTTTATTATACTTTTTCTTTTCTTTCACTCATAAGGTATGATTTTGTTATTTTTATTCTTTTTTTAATAAGAAAGAATTTTATTATTATTACCACTTTATTACATAATATATTATAATGATAAATAATAATTTTATTTTTTTATTATTCTTTTCTGGATATTTTTATATTATACTATTTAGTTTAACCATCATACTATTTATTTTATTATCTCAACATTATACTTCAAAATATTGATAATGATAGGTTATATGTTTATTTTATTTTTATGTTAATTTTTAAAATATTTTTTATATTATACTATTTATTTTAATCATTATATTATTTATATTATTTATTCTATTATTTTTAACATTATATTTCAAGATATTTTAATCACTATATTAATTAACATAAAATAAAATTATAATTTATATGAAAATATCATATAAATATGTCAATTTTTATCATTTTATATTTATAAATTTTTTTAACATATAACTTTATTGACCATATAATTCAATAAGCTACTCCATTTGATCTTATATATAAGTAAGAAAAACTAATTTATGTTGATTAAAAAATATAGTTAAATATCATTTAATTGTATTAATCTCATTTATTAATAAATACTTTTTTAAATTAATATTTATTAAAACTTGATATCAATAATCAAATAGGATTATTGAAAACAAAATATCTAATTGATATTTACTTATATTTAAAATCAATATCTATAATTTTTTCTTAGATTAAAGAATAAGTAGAGGGAATAATTTAATATATTTCAACTACCGGCTACCGACTTTCATTTCCTAGTTAGCTTTTCAATTTCCAACTTTCATTTCCTAGTTAGCATTTCAATTTCCAGCTTCTTTTATAAAATTTAAAAGTCAAATTAAATCCATATTAAATATATACTAAATTTTTTTTCGCATATAGCATAATAAATATATTTTATTTAACTTAAATATTTAAAGATGTGTATCTATTTAGTCTAATTTTCCTCCCCTAATAATTAAAATTTTGACTTTATCTCTTGCTATGTGAGAGATTAGAGGCTTTTGCTCTCCTTATTTCCATTATTTTCTCTCTTCAATAAATTGGGACAGCAATCCATATACTGTGTTCCCTTCTTGCCTTAAGTTTGTGTGGCACACTTCAAGTGCGAATTTGTTGTCCATCGTCTTGTAACTTGAACTGGGAAGCAATTTATTAATTTTGAGCTCCATCTCATAGCCTAAATGGGAAAATAAAAGGGAAATGAGGCCTTTTACATTTTTTTCCATAGAAAAATGAAATATTGGAATTAAATTAAACTCGGTGTAAGTTTGTTTCAGATTATATTTAAAAACATATTTTAAAAACTTTTAAAAAAATTACAAAAAATATTATTTATTTATAATTGCAGATAAATTTCTATTAGTAATAAATAATAAAGTTTAAAAATATATATATTAGAGAATATATTGTTATCAACAAGTGAAATCTAACTATTCGATTGAGCAGGTGCGTGCGTTATTATAAATCCCCAATTAATTTTTTTTTATTACCATTTCTCTCTTTGAAACAAACACACATTTAATTATAGATTTAACATCTTAATGGTGATGTATTGCTGTATTACGCACTTTCGGTGAGAACGAAGTTCCTGAAAAGTAAAAACAAAAAAAAAAACAAGTGTTTTGAAAATGGAAGAAATAGAAACTTAAAGTGATGAAGAAAATGGCATCTATAAATGCTTGTGTATTGGTCAAAGACAGCACATGGGTATGGCAGCATATGCAGCTCTCTATGTTGGGTATCGAGTAGCTTTAGTAGCTCAGTCCAAACTCCAAACTGGTGTCTACACACACCACTTGCAGTTGAAAGTTTAATGTTGACCAAATAAATAAACAATTGTGTAGGCCCGAACCTGTAGGTGCCCCACCTCTTTATATTTTGGCTATTGTTGTATTTTTTGTGCCTAAGGTAATTCACATCTCATTATTTTGTTAATTGTAAATTCGCATCAGTTAGTTTTCATAATGTTATCTATCTTGGGTTCAGTATAGGTAAAAAAAAAAACATGTATGTTTTTGGTATAAAATATAAATAAATGATAATTAATTTCATCTTATTTAATATATAATATATTAAATAAAATTATCACAAATGTTTTTTATTTAATTGAGAACGAGGGTTAACGACTCATTACCTTACACTTTTTTAATTATAGTAGATTTTATTATTAATTAAAATTTATTAAAAACTATAAAAAATTAAGATAGAGACTCAATAAATAAGAGCCTCATTAACCGTCATTTAATAAAGCCAGTCTTTTTCCTAAAAAAAAACTTTAATCAAGTTAGAATAATTTTTTTATAAGTATTTATAGAAAAAAAATAAAAAATAAAATATTTTTTATAAAATAAAATTAGCTTATGCATAACTTTTGAATATATCAATACGAGAAAACTTCTACAAATTAACTTATATATAAATTAATTTTAGCTTATGAAAAAAATTATTTATTTCATTTTATTTTTCACATAAGTATTTACAAAAAAAAAAATATTCAAACAAGTCCTAAATTTTTGTATGAGTAAATAAAACACAAAATATAGTTTTGCTACAATTCATTTTTATTTATAGAAATACACCAAACTAAATAAACCAAACTAAAATTTTACAAATTAATAAAAGTACTAAAATAAGATAATATAAAAATGGTATGTGGGAATAATTAATTTTGTCTTGGTAAATAAATAAACTATAGAAAAAAGGAGAAGTTTTGAAGAAAAAAAGTTAATAAACTGCATTTTTTATATTGGGGTTATGCGAAAAGATAATGTCATGTATTAAGTCATTTATTCATTTGATGTATTCTTTGCATTATTTGAAAGTTAGAAGAAAGATTTATACCTCTTATAATAAGGACTAATCATACACCTTCTAATACATGTACTTTAATAAATTCTTTCTTACATATTTTTTAACATACTCTATTATTAATTAAAATTTATTAAAAATTAGTATTTTAACATATATAATATATAAAATAAATATTTATTTTATATAACTAAAATTTATAATAAATAAATATTTTTAGATATATAAATTATGTTGTCATTAACTTTATCATAAATAGATATTTTTAAATATAAATTATATTTTAGATGTATGATAATTAATTTCTATTTTGATAGAATGTTGTTTTTAATTATTGATATTTTAAAAATATTGAAATTTAATTTAAAATAAAGATAAAAATATAATTGAAATATATAAGAAGTTAAGAAAAATAAAGAGAGACTCATTTAATAAGAAATAAGACTTACAAAAAATTGTGATTTTCAATAAATTATAGCCAATAGAATAGAGTGTGTATTCAAAAGAGTGAATTTCTCACAGTTCTTTAACCCATATTTCTACTTTGTAAACCAAAATTTATTTTTATCTTGATAAAAAATAACTCAAAAATAAGTTATCTAATTATGGTAGAAGCTTCCTTAATCTCATTTGAAAAGTCTCACATTGGGCAAATTATCTCGTTCGACTTTCTTCTTCCCTTCACTTTGGAAGTTTCACATTGGCAAATTACTTTCTTGCACTCTCTCCTTCTCCTATACAAAGAGGAAACAATCAATCAATAAGTACATCTAAAACAAAAGATTACATGTGGATTAAAAAAATTCTACGAACTTAGGTTATATTAGACAAAAATAGTTAAAAAGCTAATTAAGTAAAAGTTGAAAAGTTAGCTGAAAAGCTAGCTAGTATTTAAAATTTTTTAAGTTATTTTATTAAATTAAAATTATTTAGTAAAATAATCTATTAAAGTAGCCGGTAAATGTAAAATAATAAAAATAGATATGTTTATATAATATTTTTATACAAATTTTAATTTAATTTTATTGATAAAAATATTTTAGATTATTTATAGATAATTATTTTAATTACATTTTATAGTTTCAATTATTATATATTTTTTCTATATTATGTATTATACTATTAAGCAAACAGAATTCTTTCATTATATTAATTAGTGTAATAACTAAAATATCTTGGAATACAATTTAAAAATAATAAAATAAATAATATAAATAATGTAATGGTTAAAATTATCAGTGTAATATAAAAATATTCAAAAATAAAATAAACTTATTCTTGAAATAATAATGTTGAAATAATAAAATCAATATTATAATAATTAAATTAAATGACATAAATAAAAATATCTATAAGATATTAAAAAATAAAATAAACTTATTATATATCATTTTATCAATATTTTATGTAATAAAATAATAAAAATAAGAAAATCCCACCTTATATAAATAAAATACAAAAACCCTACCTATTGGAAGAATTGTAACATCAAAGATTTTTGGTTTGTGATTAATTAAAGTAATTGAGTAATTAAAAGTAATTAAATTTAATTTTAATACAAAATGGATTAATAATATGTTGAGTCGTGTATTTTTCAAAAAAAAATATTTAAAAAGGTCAGAATGGCTGAAAACATGTATATTGAAACAAGTTTTTCCTTAAAAGTGGTTATTAGAGTTGAGTAAAGGTCAGGAGCCTAACGGTTGTAGTCTTAAACACTTTCTAGTTGCAATTTATTGAACCAATGTCATTAACATGTTTTTTGGTGCAACCATACTTTTTTCGAGGTAAAACACTAGATGACTAGAGTATCAAAAAATCCCAAGATCCTATAACCATCATTTGACTTAAAACCATACTACCCATTAGGTAATAAAAACCCTAAAACCCATGGGACAACAAAATCCTAGGGACCAATGGTCCAAGAAACCTTTATTACCTTTTGGTTAATAACCTACCTCCCAACTTCTATAAAAGGCCAAACCAAGGCTGAGTAAAGACTAATGAAACAGAAGCAAATCTCCCTTTCTCTTTGATTTTTAATCACCCTTTCTCAAAGCCTAAGAAGCACTAAGTGTTGATATAAGTTTTAACCCATTCATTAAAATTTTCCACCCCTTTGTCTTCAACTAAGCAAGGGAAGTTATCCTTGGTTAATTTTTGTGGTTACATGTTGTTAGTTTGTTATATTACATGATGTTATATGCTTATAATTGTATGTGTAAGAATCTGTTGCAATTTGGAAGCCATTTGTATGAGTTTTGAGGTTTATATGAAATGTTGAGTTGATGATGATTTTGAAGATGCATGTTGTTTTTGCTGCTATATTTATGTTTAGATGGTGTTAATATGATGATTTGGAGTAGTTGGATGGATTGCATGTTATTTGGATGGAATTTTGATGATTTTTAGATGAATTGCATATTGTTCTTCTAAGGTTTCGTTGGATGAATCCTTATTTTATGGGTTTTTATTGGAGGTTCGTTGAGTGAAGGGAAACTCTCATTGAGAGACATTTTGTTTTGTGTAGTTTAAGGGAAATCTATGAGCTTTCTCTAGGTGAACACCTCACTCATTGGGTAAAAACTCAAGAACACATGAACTGAATGAAGACTCACTAAGAGAGGATCTTGAAAACCTAAAAATGCATAGATTCACTGGGTGAGTCTTGCGTTGTGTTGAACAATAGTTTAAGGAGCTCTTTGTACATCCTATCATTGAGTGAAGAAATGACTTTATTGAGCGAGTTAGGTGTAGTTGTGAAGTTTTTGTGACTTCATTCATTGAGTGAGACCTCTCATTAGTTGAGCGAATAAGTGAAGAGTTTTGGAGGATGCTCTTTATGACTCCTCTGGATGAGCAAGGATGAACCTTCGTTGGACGAAAGAAATGAAGTTTTAAAAGATAAGTCACTATGACTTGAGTTGCTGTGTGACTAAATGTAGTAGAAGCTCTTTGTATCTCTATTCGTTGAGCGAGACTAAAGGCTCGTTGAGCGAATGCAAGTACTTGAGAAAATGCCCTATCTATGGGTAGGATTTGTTGGGCAAGAAATCTCACTTGCTGGGTGAATCTAGTGGCAATGACAAAACCTGTCAAGTTAAGAAAAATGAATCTTTTGAGTAACTACATCTTTTAAAAGACTTGATAAAATACTATAAAAGATTGGATTATGTAGGATGGTATAAAAGACTAAAGTGAAATGTTAATAAGTTGATATTTTCATAAGAGTTGTTGCTATCCTTGAGAGATGAGACATGCGTTGTTGTTGTTGTAGAGTAAGATGTTGACCTTACTCTTAAGGAAACGGTTGGTGTACCATTCCTGTTATGGTGACTTCAGCTTGCCTTGGAGGTGACTATGATGAAATAGTGGATACATGTTGTTAGTATTTGTGTGTTCAAGGAAGTTGAAAGTGATATGAGAATCATAATTGTTGTTGCTGTTGAGTCTTTTGAGGACGCTATTGACGAGTAGGCACGTAAATTGTTGGACCACTATGATTGAGCGTGGTCCACAACCAATGCTAGAAAGGAAGAGTGAGGCTAGGAGACCTTAAAGATAGATGAATGAGTGAATCCTTCAAGAGGTGTAGGTGTTTTCAAGCTTGACACCGTGGTAAGCTATTACCCATGTACAACTATATTGATGAGCACTCTTTCTAATCCACAAGGTCACATTTTATTTCTCCAATACTAGTTGGAGGTATGTTAAGGAAGTGATAAAAATGATCGCTCAGTTGTAAAATCTCCATGGAGTAGTTGTTTATACATACACACAGAGGAATGAGTTGTTGACTTGATGAATATATTGTTGTGAATGTTGGTTGTATCTATTGAGAGCTAAGGCTCATTTATTATAATGTTATGTTTACCGTTATATTTGTGTTCGATTGTGATGTCTTCGAATGATGTGTTTGTGGGAGCATATGTCAAGGTCAACACGAGGATAGAGATTTCTACGCCTTTGACAAATTTGAGTTTATATAAGGCCTTTTTGCATATGCTTTTGGGACACCCAATTTGGCCTAGGCAGGGCATAGAGATCAACCATGATCGCCATCAAGCGTAGTACCAAGGGGAGGTGGGCATAGAGTACATCCCTGTGAACATCATCAGATTCACTGTTACATTCCACACCTATGTGGATATATTCTTACCAATACCGACAATGTGGAGTTGCCTAACCAACATGACCAGAGTAGAGTTGGTAGAGAACCAACTTGTAACCCCAACACTTCTTTTCAACTACACCTTTAAGAGCCAGGGGTGACATTGGAGCTTCATCGTCTACACCGCTGCCACCACCTAAGTGTCCTTATTGTTGCTACTTTTTTGTTATGAGTCATCTCAATAGGGTGTTTTGTGTATCCCCCTTCCCCTTTTTAAATGCATCTTTATGTTTAGGCAGTTTGTTAGGCCTTCAATTTCATGCTTCTTTCTCTTTGATGTAAGTGTCATGTGACACAGGCCTTTTCCATATGTATAAAAAAGTTTATATAATCAAACTTAGATGTGTGTGTGTATAATACATGTTTATGATCAGTTGATGTCATATTCTATACTTTATGGTTCCTTGTTACCATGTATCATGAAAAGGAAATATTTACTTGCTATTTTTGAAAATTAAATTAATTAAAGATCTTATTAAAATAAAATTTTCGTGCTTAGTATAGTTTGATAGTTGTTTACAAGTTGTGTTGGCCTCTAAGTTGTTACAAGAAGAGAAACAAAAAAAAACTTACCTTATGTAGAAAAGGGTAAAAAAGAAATTTAATAAATATTTTGATAACAAAAGGAGAATAAAATACAAGAATCTAGTATTTAAAAAAAAACATTACTTGAAGTAGATAAAAAAATGCTACAAACTACTAAAAAATCTATTTTTTACTAAATACTACTAATAAGGTAAAAAAAAGTTTTTCAACTAGTAACAAAAATTACAAAAATGTTGAAATGATGTGTCAAATATAGTCTTAGTACAAAACATTTGGATGTGATTTAGTTTATTATTATTATTTTATTTTTTATTTTCTATGTTTTTGCTTTTGAAGATTTAAATTAGAGGCATGTGGGTTGTTCTTAATTGATTAGTATTGTCTTAAAAAAAAAGGGGGTGCAAGCAAGTCATGGTCGACCTGCAAATCTGATAAATCCAACACAACCCAATAACAATTTAACGAATTGTTTGAGTTTATTTTAACTAATCCAATTATAATTAGGACATGTATCAAATTAGTAAGTTCTCAATCGGATCAATCCAACACAACCCAATTATTTTATAATTAATAATAAAATTATAATTATATATTAATAGTGTTGGATTTAGATAGTTGGATTTGTATTTTAATTTAGACATTTGTTGAAATTTTTAATAACATGTCTAATTTTTTATTGCGCTTAAATTGAAATGGTATATTTAAGGGTCATTTTAAATTTCTTCCATAATATATACTATTATTTTATATGATTGTACATATGCGTTTTTACATATTTAAATGTTTTAATTTTGAATAACTTAAATTAATTAGATACTTTATTTTTTATATTTTTAATTTATTATTATTTTATTTAGTTGATCCCATTTTCCAACCTAACCTGATTAAGGTTGGGTTTGGTTTCTTAACAAAAAAATAACAAATTGAACCAAATCATAAACTCAATTATGTTTGGACTGGGTTATAAATAAGAACAAACCCTATCTAACTCGAACAACTTACACTCTTATTATAAATGGTTAGTAAGTTTGTTTGTTTTATTTCATCTTTTTTTTCTTCTATGTTTTATTCACTTATTATTATTATTGATATTATTATTGTTGTTATTTTGTGTTTTTTAAATTAAAATAAATATTTTATGTTTTTAAATAAAAATTAATTAATAAAATAAAAATTTAATGATAGCTATTTTAAATTATTTTCTTTGATTATTGGGAAAGTCTTAATTAAAAAATAAACAAAGTTAATGATAACTATTTTAAACTTACCTCATATTTAGTTATCACATAAGCCTTTTAAACTTAATTAATTAACCATAATCACTTTAGATGCATTTTTATTTAATTATTGTAAAAAAATTAACTAAAAAATAAAATGTATAATAATATTTTGAATATACTTTCTATTTTATTATAGTAAAAGTATTTTAAATTAAAAAATAATAACATTAAAGGTTTAAAAAAAATTAAAATTCATAAACACATGAACATTTTCTTTAAAATATTACGTAATTTTAATTTATCATTATAACTAGAAATATGTAGGAATAAAATACCACCCTCGTTAAGTTAAAAAAACTTAAATTTTCTCTTGATTCAAAAGTAATAAAATTTGTTTCAAATAATAAAGACTCACGTTTTCAATAATAAATAAATAAAATATCTAAAATTATTTTTTTATTTTAGAAGATAAAATAAATATTTTTATAATTATTTAAAATTTACCCATTTGATTATAAATAAATATTTTAAAATAAATGTCATAAAATATTAACACAATCTCTATGCGTAATTTGACTTCTGAATATAAAACTTGATTTCGAAAATTGTTTTTCCTTCAAGAGTTTTTCCAGTCCTTTTCTAAAATAAACTTTACTGACCACTATATTTTTCATCTAAAAAGACCAAAACCCAAAATTAAAAAAGAAAATAGATAAACCATTATTTAAATAAAAAAAGGACAAAAGAGCATATCTATCTTGAATGAGGATATGTTTTTAGTTATTTTAAAATTGATTTAACGGTTTGAAATGACATGGATTGGTTTTGAATATCCATACACAATATTGAATAAAAATTAACAGAAGAAGATTCAATTCTTGGACTAAAAATATTTCTATCATAAAAAAATGAATGCAAAAGTCCAAATGAATTAATGAGTTTATATAAAAAAAATTACAATGAAAATTAGTATTGATTTAATGTACTTTGAATTTTTAACATACCATTGTTTGAATAAGTTTTGTCGGGATTATCAACACACCATGAATCTCTCTACATAGAAATTTATGGTCTTGTGCTTCTTCAAGTGTGAATAGTACAAGAAAAACTTTGCTGAAAATCTTCTTTTTTCTCCCACACTTTGACTACTCGTTTCAAACACAATGAATCTTTTAAAGAAAATAAATGAACCTTCCAATTATCAATATGAGAATGGTTCTAGGTCTGTTTACGGTGTCATAGAATTGCTTTTCGCTTAAAATTAGAAAGCATTAGACGTCAAGTATCAACAGAAAATACAAATACAGAAACAGTAATAATAGTTCATGATTGCAGTTAGTTTGAGAATTATTTGTGGGCTCTAAAGTTATTTATGATGATAAATAATTGACTAGGTATAGTATGAGCATAATGGAGGTTTTTCTCTAACGGCTCTCCTCCCATTTAGCATGTTAAGTAGTCATGATAATACTGAATTGGTGGTACAACTTTTGAATCAGTTCCACTGTCATTTTCAACTCTTTTTAACTTCAGCCGCGTCCAATAGAAAAGCAGGTACCCAGTTGCCGTTATCTTTTTCTTTTAATGTCAGGTCGCCAGTTTTTTCATCTTTTCGGATGGATTTTACTTTCTTAATTTCCTTCCAATTTTTTTCACGTTATTAATATTTTTTTATCTAAATTAACTATGTATAAAAAAAATATAAAAATATATATTAAGTATAATTATGTAGTACATCGAATGTATCAACCAACTGATGTAGTATTATTTCAGTCAAGATCGTGTTCAATAGCAAAGCCTTGACCTTGATCCATGAGAGTAATCTATTTAAAAAATAAAAAGATGGATTTAAATATATAAAATTAGGGGATAAAACAATTTTAAGATATTTAAATTTTAAAAATAGAAAGTACATTTGCATATTCTCATTTCAATATATTCACGTAAGGAAGAAATTGAGAACAATATGTTCAAATGTATAAATTCAGAGAGACAAACTATAAAAAATTAAAATATTTTCGTGTAATTTTCTTAACGTGAGGGAGTACATTTGCATACCTTGATGACAATGTAGGTCTGCCCTTGGTTGTGTTTAAAAATTATGAGGTTTATGAATTTAATACAAATTTGTATGAGAAATTTGTTAATACAAATTTAATAACCTTTTGAATGAGAAATTTGTTAATACAAATTTAATAATCAAGCAATTTTAATATTTTACTTTATGGTCATTCATGTAATATAGTCGATTTCTAATTGAATCTATAATTTTGAAAATTTTCTTTCAATAATATCAACCATTGCGAGTATTATTATTAATATTTTATAAATATTACATAATTTATATTTTAATATTTCTAACCTACATTACTTTCTTTTGTAAGTATTTTTTTTGTACCTTAAAAGGGAAAAAATGAAGATAACTAATACTAAACTAATGCTTGGTAAATTATACATGTTTTTAAATTATATAATCTTACTAATAAATTACTAAAAATAATATAATAATATTTATCACTTAATAATTTAAATTAAAAATATTTTTTAAAAAAATTAAACTCTTGAAAGAGGACCTAAGGTTGTTGCCTCATTGACTTTGCGCCCAACAACCATTTTAGTTCTAGTTTAATCAACTATTTCGAATTTGAGTATTAAATATACAAATGTGTTAAATACTAAAAAAAAATTATCCTCAATGGTAAGTTTGACTCCAATGAAATTGTGTCTCGTGTAGTTGGTTCACTATAGTGTCTCAAAGAATTAAATTTATTGGATTTCGATCATCACTTTAATTAATATAAAGAGCTAAAACTTCCTTTTACTAAACCTATCACAAATCACGGGTTAAATAGATTAACTCAATGTAATAATAAAATATATAATCACTAATTAGAATATTTCTTTTTTATAAACCGAGATTCACACCAAAGAGTAAAATAAAAAATTGTAAAAACAAAAATAGTTGATATTACACTCATACGGATGAAAAAATAGATTATATAACATGTGTTTACATCAGTTCATTAACAATATATGTGAAAAAAATGCAGTAACATTTTTGTAAAAAAATTAGATTTTTCATATAGATTATTAGTATAAATGATAATCGATGTAATTTTTTTTACAATGATTCTAATTATAATTTATGTAAAAAGTGATTTTTACTATGGTTATATCGATTATAATTATAACAAATATAAAAAGCTTTTTAAATTAGTCTTTGCAATTTAAAACACCATTTTTCGACTAAACATCAACACCATTGATAAACCTCAACACCTTTTCCTTGCTTGTGCTCATGCTCTCAATGCTAACAAACTCCAACGTCAAAACCATTGTACTTGTACTCCCAATGACGTTGTTGTCATTTTTTTAATAAGCAAAATGTCTATCTTTCTTTTTTCTATCTTTGCTTTGTTTCTCTCTCACATGGAGAGGCTAGGTTCTCACTCTCTTGTTAGATTTGGAAGGAGAATAAGAAATTGACAAGGAGGAAGCAAAAATGGTTAATGTTAATGTTATCTAAGGCTAAGATTTCAGATTGAGAGACAGGTTTGTTAGAAAAAAAAATTATATTTGTGTCAACTCATAGTAGCAACACATATTTAAAATAGGTGAAGAATTAGGATCATATTCACAATAATAATGATATTCACAATAATAATGATGTAACATTAGGAAACTAAATCTACAACTGTAACGATCCTTTGTAGCATTGAACCAAAGGGACATGACAGCGGATAGTTTGGATTTTGAGATAACTGCTTCTGTTTCAAGTTCGACTTCGTCTTCTCAATCTTTTTCAACTAGAAGGAGTTTAAAGTGATAGGGTTTTGTTGAAGGATTTTCTCCAAAGCAAAATAAAAGAAGGAATGACAGGTTTTGGTTTATCATTTCCTTCTTCCCCATCAAGTCAAGAAAGCCACTACCACAACCACTAATCAAAATCTCTACTTACAATTTTACTATGATTTCAATTATAATTAATGTAAAAAGTGTTTTTACATAAGTTAAATATTCAATGTAAAAAGTTATTACATTATATATTTCTGGTATTTATAACAAATTTACAATCCACATAAAAAGTTTTTATAAACTGATGTGAAAAATTCTTTCTACAATAGTGTTATATATATATATTGTCACAACCTAAATTGTGACGTTGGGCGGAGTCGGCCGAAACCGAGTCGGTCAGGTAGGAGTCGCCACCGGCGTTTTGGTTTAGGGAACGCCAGGAAACCTTTTGGCAAGGCTGGTCTCGAATCAGACATGTGGGTTCGGGAGTTGGTTACACGCTAAGGGCGTGGGGGGCCCCCAGCATGCCTATCACTTGATAGTTACCTCAGGCTAGCTATATGGGAGGAGGGACGGTGTTTGGCATTTTGGATTTTTTGGTTTTTTTAAGGTTTGACTTGATAGGGGTGTCTTGCAGGCCTCGTGCCTCGGCTCTAGAGGATTCAAAGTCCACGTAGTTCTGACTGGGGGAGGTTTGACTGGTTTCTCCTTTTAGTGGGAGGTGAGTCTAAGGGGATAAGGGATGACTTGTTAAAGGCCTCGGCTCCTTTGAACCAAATCGGATTAGGCATGATGGCTTGTAGTGGGGATCAGGCCGACTCGTGTCGGCTCGGCCGCCATGTCGGGCTCGGCCACCCACCTCGGCCATCCGGTGTGGCCGAGACCGAAGCCGGCTTGGAGAAGACTGGGTCAAGGTTCAGCAAGGCTACGTCGGTCCGCGTTCCAGGCGACGAGATGGACTCGGCCCAGGTAGGTGAGGACTCGAGTTTGAGAGGGGTGGTAGGGAACCTGACTTGGACTGATGTAAGAGGGGGATTAGAATACTAACCTGGTGCTCGGAGATGGCGGACGTGTCTTCCCTGTCTTTGCCCAATGCTTGATTTTTCTTCTCTGCCGGCCCTTGGGGTCCTCCTTCCGTCTCTGGCGCGTCGTCGTCAGCTCTCTCGGTTTGTCTCCGGTTGCTCTTCCTCTTTGGTCTCTGCTAGTCCTCTCTTTTTTCTCTCTCTCTGTTGATGTCCCTTTCTCTTCTCTGCCTGGGCTTTATATAGGGTCTGGGAGAGGCTGCATAACAACCGAATCCCAAGATTTTCTCAGATATTATTCTCTCTCTCTTTCAGTTTCTCCCATGACGCCTGGGGCCCACTGGGATGTGCGGAGACTCAGTCAAGCGGAGACTGAGTCAAACGGAGACTGAGTCAAGCGTGGACTCTGGGCGCGTCTCAGCTTGGAGCCGTGCCGGAATGGCCCAAATGCCAGAAATTGGGCCGGCTTCAGGGGGGAAAGGCTGGGACACATCCAGCCCGGACAATTTAGGGGTACTACAGTTGCCCCCTCTTTATTTGCATTCAGTATTGGGTTTGTGATAATGAATGCGGATAAAGACTCTGAGCCTTCCCCCGGGAGCCGACCGACGGGCGGTCCTGGACTGGGTCAGCGAGTAGTGAACTGTGCTCGAGTAAGTGGGGTTGGGCTTTCCATTGGGTGCCCATATTTGAAGAAGCCGTCAGATGGTTGCTTTCGAAGTGGTCACTAGGCTTTCCACTTGGCGCCTAGGCTTGATGGTGCTGTTGAATTATCCTAATCGGATTGGCCCTTGAGCTTTCCTTTAGGTGCTCGGGTTTGAAAATGGCCATTGGGGTACTTGTTTTTGAGTGATCGCTAGACTTTCCGCTTGGCGCCTAGGTTTGATGATGTTGCTGACTTGCTTTGACTTGGTTGACCATTGGGCTTTCCACTAGGTGCCCAAGTTTGAGGGCCATCATTGCTTTTGTTCCGAGGATGACTTGCTAGGCTTTCCTTTAGGCGCCTAGTTTGATGGTATTTCCGATCCTACCTTGCTTGGAGGGTGAATCATCTATTGGAACTTGGTATGATATTGGGTAGGATGGTTTGATGGAATGCTGGCCGAGTCGCCTTTGACGCTGGCGAGATGGATTGAATGCTGTCCGAATCGGCTTGACGCTGGCCGAGATGGATTGAATGCTTGTCCGAATCGGCTTGACGTTGGCCGAGATGGATTGAATGCTTTGTCCTCGACTCGGCTTGACGTTGGCCGAGATGGATTGAATGTTGTCCAATCGGCTTGACGCTGGCGAGATGGATTGAATGCTGTCCGAATCGGCTTGACGTTGGCCGAGATGGATTGAATGTTTGTCCGAATCGGCTTTGACGTTGGCCGAGACGATTGAATGCTGTCCGAATCGGCTTGATGTTGGCCGAGATTGACTGAATTTATTAGTATATTTTTGTTTTCTTCATTTATTATTATTTTTTTTTTCTTATTATATATATATTTTTCTATTTTTCTTTATTTTTCATTTTTTGGAACGTCAGAGGTCGCGCCTGAGGGCACGCGCCCCTCTGGCTTGTCTTTTCATTTCGGGAGGCGCATTGATGGTGCCTTTTTCGTTTCCTCGGGCGCATTAATACGCCTTTTTCGTTTCTTAGGGCGCCATAATTACAGGCCCGATGATTGCGCCGCCTTGGGGATTACACCTCTTTAATGGCGCGTTGTCTCTTGTACCTAGGCGACCTTTCCCTGCTATAAAATGGGTGTTCACCTGCCTGTTGGAGCTTCATTTCCCCATCTAAGTTTGTGCTCTGAGCTTTCTCATTTTCTACCCTTCGAGTTCTTCTTCTTCAAGGCGTAGTTTTCTTTCGCTACTTCAATATCCGAAGATGTCAGGTACTGTTGGGTCCCCTTCATCTTCCTCTTCTACTTCAACCTCCAGCCCTGAGGCCATAGCTGCCGTGCCTGTGGCTGTGGCAGATAAAGTAGAGTCAAGCCCCAGTGCCCCCATTCTATCAGGGGAGGAGCGCTATGAATGGGTCCACCCGGACGTTCTGTTCTATGGCTCCAAAATGACACCCGAGGAGGTGGAGTCCCTTGCTGCCAAAAGGGATCTGGTTTGTGGGCCTCATGCCCTTCGTCTGAGATGACCCACGCTCTTCCTCGGAGCGGGTCTGCGCCACGATGCAGAGAGGGAGAGGCGATTTCGTATACATGTACGAGACCGCCCTCCAAGACTTGGGGGTGACCTTCCCTGCGGACCGCTTTTACAAATGAGGTGTTGAGGCTGGTGGGCGTGGCTCCTTCCAGAACTTCATCCCAACGGGTGGGCGGCTCTTCAAGCTTTCAAGGTGGTGTGCGGTGCTGACCCCCCGACTCCTTCAGCCCGGTGTTCCTAAGCCATTACACCATCCGAAAGGGGGAAGAAGGTGGGTTGGGTTTCCTTGGCACCCCTCCCCAACACTAGTCTATTCACCGCGTACACAGCGTCCTACAAGGGCTTCAAGGATCGCTTTTTGAAGATAAGGGCCCTACCTGAGGGGTCCTTGTGCACAGATGGGCAGCCAATGCCACTGTACTGGAGGCTGCCTTTGAAGGCCTCAGGGACGCAGAAGAGCCGACTTTCTCGTGAGGAGAAAGCGACTCTCAACCTGTTGGACGAAAGCCCCGGGAATGAATTGCAAGGAGATTGTGGCCTTGGCCCTTGGGAAGAAGCCTGTTTCCCATTTGAAAAGTGAGTCTTGTTTTTTTTCTTGTTTAGGCATAGAAGAGTATCTAATGTCTTTATTATTATTATTATTATTATTATTTTTTTTGACAGGGATGATTGAAGATGAGGGGATCAACATGGCCGCCCTAATCAAGAAGGTGAAATTGGCCCAACGGGCCGAGTCCGGAATGAAGCCGGCAATGCCGCCAGCCGGGGAGGCCTCGACGCCCAGGGTCAGTGCAAGCGGCCGGGCAGTCGGCCTCGGGGGCCGTGGCCGAGGTGCAACCGCCGAACGGAGTCGGCCTCAGTGGCCGAGGCGGTCCCGGCCGGCCGGGCTGCCGGGTGCCAGAAAATGAGGTACAGGCCCTTGAGGAATCGGCCCAAGCCGAAGCGAGGCTTCCTTCATCAGATGTGATGACCCGAGGTGCAAAGAGAAAGGCTGAAGCCGCTGTTGCCGAGGAGGCCTCTAGAAAAAAAGGGAAGAGCGTCGTGCCCCCCAGTTCGTCTCCAATCAGCTTGACGGAGAGGAGCAAGGTTACCATTACTGCGGGACCCGAGTTGCCTTCGGGGGGGCTGTCCTGTTTCAAGGCCCCTGATAATGTAAGATCTTTGTGGGGAGCGAACGTGGACCTCCGAGGGTGGTTCCCCCCAAGCTCAATTCCTCAATATGACCGCAGGCTCTTGGTCGCTGCTGGGGTGGACGGGACGTTTGATACGCTGGAAGCCTATCATCTCAGGTCGTTGGCTTCTTTAGAGGTGTCAAGGGGCCTGGTGAAGAAGGCGGAGCAAATTGTTCTGAAGGAGGCTCTGAATAAAAAGGAATTTGAAAAGGTGGCTAAAGCCAACCAGGGACCTAAGGGAGGTTGAGAGGGTGAAGGCGTACAGCCAAGCCGAGGGATGACCGAGAAGGTTTGTGGGCTGACTTGGCGAAGTCTAAGTCGGAGGCGGCATCCATGGGGGGCAAGGCGGCCGCGGCTGAAGCTGAAGTTACTCAACTGACCTAGAAGATGACAGAGGCAGAGGCCGAAGCCGCAAACTGGAAGATTGAAGCGGCGAGGCTGAAGGCGGCGTTGGCGCTTGCACAGCAGTCCACAGAGACCTTGTCTAAGGATTTGGACGCAGCCCGCTCCCGAGCGACTTCGGCGGAGGCGGTCGTGGTGTCTGACAAGGAGACCAAGGCCAAGCTAGGGACTGCACTGAAGGCCACGGGGGTCAAGGCTACTGCTCTGGAGGCCGAGGTTGCTGCCTCAGCAAAGGAAAGACAGCGCCTTGCTAACAGAGTGGAGCGCTTGGAAGGTGCTATCGTAGCCCAACACGAGGCGGGCTTCGAGAAAGCCCTTCAGCAGATAGCCCTTTTGGCCCCGGACTTCGACTTGAGCCCATTTTCCATCACTTTAGAAATCAAGGATGGGAAGCTTGTTTCCCTCCTTGACTCCCCTCCCCAATGATTATGTATAAACAATTTATTATTATTATGGAATGAGAATTTATTATCTCTTTTGTTTTTTTTTTTTTTTTGTTTATTTCTTTTTTTTTTTTTTTTATTTAAATTTTTTTTTTTTTATGGGAATACCCAATTAATTGGCTTGACCCAACCGAGATGGAATCAACCTAGGGCAAACTTAGAATGCAGAATTTCTCCTATTTCCTAGGAATGCGCGCTTAGTGTCATTATTTTCTGTTGTTGTTTTTTTTTCGACTGCGCTTGGCCACCTCGACGTGATATCGCAGCGCTATTGAGCCATCGTGATCACGAGGGTCCGTGAATAGCGGAGACAAGCCTTTGATTGCGAACTATTCTTTAGCGATGTAAATTCTTTTTGTTGAATTAATGAAGCTTAGCATGTAAAAACAAAGGAGATAAAAATGAAACGAGGCTTTATTGACAATGTGTGATTTACAAAGTGAAAACATGGTTTTGCGCATTCTTGCGCGGGATGGGTTGTTTGATGGGATCAACGAGGTAGCCTCGCTTGGTTTCCCTAATCCTATTTTTGGTTCCTTGTTGGATGCGACGACTTTCCACCGCCGCTAGGCGAGATTTCAAGGGAAAAACTTCTTGACCGAGTCCGAGTTGGATTCGGTGTTTGAGGTCGCGCCCTTCAGCGTCGATTAGGAGTAGCGCCCACCCGAGAAAGCGTGCTTTACCACATATGGCCCTTCGTAGTTGGGTGCCCACTTTCTCCCCGTTCATGGGGCGTTTGGTAGTACCTTTTGAGGACCATGTCCCCGTGCGAAAAACATCCGAGGTTTCACTTTTTTTGTCAAAGGCACTTTTAACCCTGCCTTCCGATAGAGCTGATCGGTGGCATAGGGCCGTGAGAGACGTTTTTCCTCGATCAAGTTTAGCTGATCGTGGCGCCTTTGGATCCATTCAGCGTCTTCTAATTCTGCTTCGGCCAGGACCCTCAAAGAGGGTATTTCAATCTCTATTGGGAGGACTGCTTCGGTACCATAGACCAAGGAATAAGGTGTTGCTCCGGTCGAGGTTCGCACAGAAGTCCTATATCCGTGTAGTGCGTAGGGTAACATTTCATGCCAATCTTTGTAGGTTACCGCCATTTTTCGTATTATTTTCTTGATATTTTTGTTGGCGGCCTCTACCGCTCCATTCATCTGGGGACGGTAGGGAGTAGAATTGTGATGACGGATTTGGAATTGTTCACACAGTTCCGTCATCATCTTGTTGTTCAGATTGGTGCCGTTTATTCGAATGACGTGGGATGGGATACCGCAATTCGCGATGATGTCCTTTTGAGGAATTTTACCACTACGCCACGTGTTACGGCCGAATATGACGCTGCCTCTACCCATTTAGTGAAGTAGTCATGGCCACTAATATGAACCTATGCCCGTTAGAAGCCTTGGGCTCGATGGGCCGATCACATCTATGCCCCACATGGAGAACGGCCATGGCGCGCCAAGCTGTGTAGGGAAGAAGGAGCGACATTGATACGGGCCGGCGTGGACCTGGCATTTCAAACACCTTTGGACATGTTGGTGATACCGATTCCAACTTGGTCCAAAGAATACCCCTCGCTGGAGTATCTTGCGAGCCGCAGTATGGCCGCTTGCATGGTGCCGAAGGTCCTTTCCTGACCTCTTCTATTATCTGCTCGGCCTCAGTAGGCGATCTACGCATCGCGCAGAAGTGTCATGTCTGCAGGCTCCTTTTTATATAGCACGTTTCCGCTCAAGAGGTAGTTACCGCCACCTTCTCAACGCCCTTTTGCTATTTTCTGGCGCCCTTCCGGTATTCCCCTTTTTCCAAGTACCTTTTTATGTCGAGGTACCGTGGTTCTGGGTCCGTTTTGGGTGCCCGAGACCCGTGTGGTGGCAATAGGGTCAGGCGAGGGAGTTGCCGGACATGTATGGTCATCTCCCCGCCTGTCATTTACTGCGTGCCATGGCTGACAGGTCGCCAAGGCATCCGCCATTTGATTTTCTTTCGCGTGGCACGTGGTGGAATGCGATTTGTCGAAGGCTTCTGTCATCTCTCTCACGTGAGTCGTGGTATGGGATAAGTTTGCTGTCCCGCGTTCCCATTCTCCACGGGAGCTGGTAGATCACCAAGGCCGAAGTCTCCGTGAGACTCTGGAGTCTCTTGACCGTGCTCCAGGCCATGGCGAGTCCCATGGTGCAAAAGCCAGACTGCCATGTTGTTTGTACAATCGAACCCCAGTTGGGGCGAAGGGGAAGTAGTGGTTGGAGAGGCCAAGACCACGCCCGATCCCATTTCCCAACACGTTAGACGCCTGGCCGAACCACATCGCCCATTCGCTCTTTGGTCGGGGCTCGCCTCCCTACTACCATGATGTGTTAGTGCTGGGAATTCGTGAGCCGGGGGCTGTGGATCTGTCCATGGGTGATAGGCCAGGTGATCTGCTAGGCGCTCCTTTTACAGCGTGATTTGCTTACATAAGTTTATGTCGAACTCGGATAGAGCCATTTGCCAACGTGCTATGCGTCCCGTAAGTCTGCGGCTTTTCCAGATATATTTGATGGGTCGGGCTTGGCTACTAGCCGACTGAGGGGGACAACATGTATGGTTGAAGCCTCTTGGCGGCCTGCACTAACGCAGTGAGGTTCGCTCGAGGGCCGAGTATCTTCTCTCTCGCAATCTGTGAACCTTTTCTTTGAGGTAGTAGACCCGCTCGTTCTTTCCCAGCCTCATCTTGTCTGCCCTAGCATGCAACCCATGGACTTGCCGAGCACCGTAAGGTACAGGATCGAGGTTTTCCAGGGGCGGGATGAGGACCGGACATTCCAAGTACTACTTGATCTTCTCAAAGGCTTCTTGACATTCTGCATCCCATTCGAACTTATGTCGCTTTCCGAAAGGAGTTTGAATACGGGGTTGCATGTTGCCGCAATTGGGAAATAAATCTGGCTATGAAATTTATTCGTCCCCAGAAGCCCCTGACTTCTCGAGTCTATCGTGGGAGGGGCATTTCCGATAGCTTTTGCCTTATCTCGGGTCCATTTCGATACCCTTTCGCTTACCACAAAGCCCAACAATTTTCCCGATGTCACCCCGAAGGTGCATTTGGCCTGTTCAAATTTTTTAGCCTTCTGCGGCCTCCACCGAACAGTTTCCGTAAGTCTTCGAGGTGTTGTTCCGAGTTTTTGATTTTGCAATCATGTCGCCGACATACACCTCGATTTCCCTATGCATCATGTCGTGGAACAGGTTACCATCGCTCTTTGGTAGGTTGCCCCTAAGATTTTGAGGCCAAATGGCATTACCTTGTAGCAAAAAAACGTTCCCATAAGGTGACGAAGGTCGTCTTCTCCCCGATCTTCCTTCGCCATTAGAATTTGATTATACCCCGAGAAACCGGCCCATGAAGGAGAAGAAGGCATGACATGCCGTATTGTCTACGAGCATGTCGATGTGGGGTAAGGGAAAATTATCCTTGGGGCTGGCCCGGTTTAGATCCCTTATAATTCGACACACATGCGTACTTTTCCGCCTTTTTTTGGGTGCAGGTACGATGTTTGCCACCCATTGGGGATAGTTAGATACTGCCAGAACCCGAAGGCCCCATCGCTTACTTCCTCCTTGATTTTTAAGGCCACGTCGGGTTTCATTCTTCGCAACTCGCGGCGAATCCGGGGTTGCTTTTGGGAGCATGGGGAGTCTGTGTTCCACTATGCTTTGCGGTCGAGGCCCTGGCATGTCTCAGTATGACCACGCAATATGTCTCGAGAACTCTTGTAAGAGTTCTATGAGGGCCTTTCTCGATTCTTGTGACATCTGACTTCCTATTCGCACTTCTTTCTTATTCCTCTCGTCGCCTAGGTTCACGCTTTCTAATTCCCTGGCCAAGGGTTGGAACTTTGGTCTTTCCAGTTCTATCTGCCTTTCTACCTCGGCCAAAGCCTCCGTTTCTGCGTCTTCCTCTCCTACCGGTTCCTTAATAGGACTAGGGTCCTTGCATACGCAGGCTGTATCGCTGTTTAGGGACAGGTTCGTTATTGGTGGTGTTTTTTTTTTTTTTTTTAAGGGAGTTTCCTCCCGTTTTTTTTTAGCAAAATTTAAGTGTGAAAAGAACGCGGAAAGGAAAAGAAAGTGACTGGAAATGGATGAAAAATGCATGCTAAGTTTTATTAATTCAAAAGTCGCCCCGAAAGGCGAGTTACAAAAGGAATTACATTGCAAAGAGAAATTCGTCCGCGAGTGGCTCCGTCGTCCAATTAGCTAGCTGTCCCTCGAAAACGTGGACTCCCCCGGACTGACCTTTGGGCCCGCTGCCTATCATTGCCACATTTTCACGAACGAAATGTTGGCCCCACGCTGCCTGGGTTGGACGTGTTCTTGCACAGTTCTTGGTACCCGAGTCCAGCTCTCCTTTATTTTCCTGGATTTCAATTGGCGCGGGATCCCCTCTAGAAGAGGACCGAGCCGCTTTGCCGGTTGGTACCCCTCTTTGATCATGACGCTAAATGCCATGTTTTCCGCCATGACAGGGGGCTCCTTCTGGCTTGCAGCCGATCTCGAGTGCTTGAAGGAAGTTTCCCGGGGCCTCCTCCTCTCCCCGAGGTATCCATCAGGTGTGGGGGTGCTAATCATAATTCTTGTTCCCCATTACGCTGACCAACCGTTGGTCGGCGATGAATTTAACTTTCTTCTCGATGAAGGGAGGAAGGCACTCTCCCCGCACAGGATCCAAGGCCTTCCTGTGAGGCAGCTGTATGCAGGCGAATATCCATGACTTGGAAGAGGACGTGGAACAGGGAAGGGCCGATGTGGATGGGGAGAGTGATTTCTCCCATGACGTCCCTTCTTCAACCCGTCGAACGCCTCACTATTAGTGGGCTCGCCTTGATTGCATATGGGTGGTACCTAGCTTGTCCAGGGGTGGCGCCGGCGACGTTGAGGAAGAGCCATTGTCGTCAGTACTTTAGTAATCATGTAGGTCCGCATTTGACAAAGAATATGAAGGGCAAGTTATCTTGCCTCCCTTCTACGGATCTCCTCGTCCTCGAAGGTCAATCGTCTGAGCTAGTGAGACTGCCAATAATGCCCCCAAATCTTTCCCATGATGTCCGAGGCTACGTGGGCTTCTTTTAGGACTTTTAAAGAAGATTCGCGGTGGTTTTCCGAAAAGAAGCAGTGAGTATGAAGCGAGATCATGTCGTGGTCTTGTTCGAGATGGTCCAACAATTGCATTCGTACTCGGCTTGGCGGATGAGTTTGAGGAATTCTTGACCTCACTTTTCTTTAGGTGCCCCTTTCGGACTCCCCCTTAGGGTCTTTTCCTCCCAGGTTGGCGGGGTATAGATTCTTCCGCTCGTGTCATTCCCCCGGTCTGCAATATTAATAACCTCCTACCGGGAGATCTTGGGTTTGCTCTCTAGCGGGTTCCTCGGGCCGGTCGTAATGCCATGGGACAGCGTGATTATCCTTGTAAGCGTGCCTAGGTGGGGCGTAATGATCAAGGGTGCGGGCGGGCCAGGGTCGCGTCGGATGATTAGTGGTTGGAAAGGAGCGGTCTTTTCCGGACCA
This sequence comes from Mucuna pruriens, assembly GCA_025330945.1. Taxonomy (NCBI): domain Eukaryota; kingdom Viridiplantae; phylum Streptophyta; class Magnoliopsida; order Fabales; family Fabaceae; genus Mucuna; species Mucuna pruriens. Next base: position 149,990 of record JAENHJ010000004.1, on the reverse strand, counting down.
AACCCAAGGACGATTACTCCCTCTTACACTTTCCTGAGTCTTGGGTGTTGTGACTTAAGCAAGCGTTGATGGTGCGTCGCCGTGGGCGGGGAGGGTTGGTGCTAATATTGGGCTTATTCCCTTCAAACCCAAGCCACCCTGCCTCTATCAGTCCCCCTGGACTTTATGTTTGAAACTCCAAAGACCTTTGGTGGAATGCCCTACGGCTCTGAATGATAGTCGCACTTTGCCTTTGGGTCGAAGGGCCAGGGGTAGGAGGCTCCCAGCGGTTTTGAATGGCATAACCGCTATCATGCCTTTACAGAGTAGGAGAGGGAAGAGGGGAAGTAAGGCATCGGGATGGGAGTGAAGACTACTCCTTTGTCAGACCCTGCTGAGGGTTTTGGGTCTCTTGTAAAACTGCTTCCTTGACTTGGGGTGACGGGTCGAGGTAAAGAGACTATCCCCTCTTTCCGGGACGACTTACTCTGGCCTTGTGGGCGTGGGGGATCCGTTGTTCACGGCGTTCGTATCTCCTCCTTTCTCTTACTTTCTTGATGAAGCTTTGCGCTTCCCTGTCTTCGCGTGAACCTTCCCCGCTTAATGCCGGCTTCATTCTTTCTCCTATGGCGACTAGGTCGGCAAAGTTGGAAAAACTACGCTCCCTAACCTTGTCGTAGAAGAGGCGAGGAGGTGTCGATGAACATGGAAGCCATTTCCCTTTACGAGAGGGGTGGCTGGACACGGCAGCTAACTCCCGCCATCTCTGCACAGAATCTTTGAAGCCCTCCGCGTCGGCCTTGGACAAGTTTTGTAGGCGAGAGCGGTCTGGGGGCCATATCCTCATTGTACTTGTATTGCCAGAGGAAGGCGTCCGCGAGGTCTCTCCAAGTCTTTATGTGCCCCAGTTGTCTAGACCGACGTACCATCGCAATGCTGCCCCCCGAAAGGCTGTCCCGAAAGCAGTGCATCGGGATTTTGTCTTGTTGGGTGTAGGGGGCCATCTTTCGACAAAGACATGGCTAGATGTACGCGTGGGCAAGAACTTCCTTTGTACTTTTCAAACTTAGGGAACCTTGAAATCGGCAGGTAACTCGATGTCGGGAACCAAACATAGATTGGCAGCGTCAATGCCATGGCTACTGGTTCCTTCAATGGCCCGCATGCGCTCTTCGAAAGTGCGTTGATCTTGTCGCTACCGGATGGTTGGTTCCCGGGGCGGGCAGGTGCGCAGGCCGTATTCGAGAGGGGTGATAGTAGATTGTGGCTCCTGGGGCTGGGAAAGGCCCGGATCCTGATCCTTGCCCCCGGCCTAGTCCCGAGATGTTCCCTACTGGTTGCTCTTGGGGAGCCGGCGGGTTTTCGGTAGTGGCATTCCATGCGGGGGCTGTGAATCCCGGGGGGTGCGTAGGTGTTCCCGATGTGGCGGTGCTAGGAGCCGCCCCTAGGGTGACTGCCGCGGGGATTGGGGCTGTATTTCGAGTGATGATCTCGAACATCTTATTAATTTGTTCCTTCATCTGCCCCATTTCCATTCTCATTTCTGCCCTTATCTCGGCGTTCAGTTGTTCCAATTCCTCCATTGCTTGTTCCATGTTTTTAGTCCCGGATCGTGTGTGATAATTGGTGGGCGCTTGTCAATTTCTTTTTCCTGGTATATATTTTTTTTTTTTTTTTTATTAGTTTATGTCTTTTCTCTTTTTTTTTTTATGTGGTGTATGAGATGCATGTATGCATCTTTGGGTTAGTATAAGGGTTTTTTTTGGGCTGATTCCATCTCGGTTTGTACTAGCCCAGATTCAATTCGGTTTAAGCTTGGTTGTCCCTTAATCAGGCGTATGGTTGGATGGGCTATGTTCCCCCCTTCTCTGGGGCTTTTCTAATCATCCTCACCAACAGGCTCTTGGGTCTATAGACTTTCCCCAGGGGAGCGGTACCATGGACAGGGATAGCTATCCCAAACATGATTACCCCCCCAGGGCCTTGCCAAATTTAAGTGGAACTATCGTGACCCCAAAGATCGAGACGCCTCTAGTATGGGAGACCACTACACATTCCTCTCCCCTAACTCACAGGCCTGGGAATAAGGCCCCTCACATTCACACTTCATTGTGCTCTGCCCCCGTGGACCCCACAGTATTGTGATGACAATAATCGAAAAGAATAAAACAATCATGCATGAAATAAGCTAAAATACAAAAAAGAAAGGGGAAACTGGCTGCTGGACTCATCGGGTCTCTCCCTCACGCTAACCTATCAAGGCTCAGCTCTCAACTTTCCCGATTAGGTCGGTAGAAACCGAAGTCGGCCGGTGTAGGAGTCGCCACGGCGTTTGGTTTAAGGAACGCCAGGGAAACCTTTTGGCAAGGCTGGTCTCGAATCAGACATGTGGGTTCGGGAGTTGGTTACACGCTAAGGGCGTGGGGGGCCCCCAGCATGCCTATCACTTGATAGTTACCTAAGGTAGCTATATGGGAGGAGGGACGGTGTTTGGCATTTTGGATTTTTTTGGTTTTTTAAGGTTTGACTTGATAGGGGTGTGCCCCCTAGGCCTACGTACCTCGGCTCTAGAGGATTCAAAGTCCACGTAGTTCTGACTGGGGGAGGTTTGACTGGTTTCTCCTTTTAGTGGGAGGTGAGTCTAAGGGGATAAGGGATGACTTGTTCCGTCTCGGCTCCGCTGGAACCAAATCGGATTAGGCATGATGGCTTGTAGTGGGGATCAGGCCGACTCGTGTCGGCTCGGCCCTGCCATGTCGGCTCGGCCCTGCCACCTCGGCCATCTGGTGTGGCCGAGACCGAGTCGGCTTGGAGAAGACTGGGTCAAGGTGCAGCAAGGCTCGTCGGTCCAGCGTTCCGAGGCGGCCGAGATGGACTCGGCCCAGGTAGGTGAGGACTCGGGTTTGAGAGGGGTGGTAGGGAACCTGACTTGGACTGATGTAAGAGGGGGATTAGAATACTAACCTGGTGCTCGGAGATGGCGGACGTGTCTTCCCTGTCTTTGCCCAATGCTTGATTTTTCTTCTCTGCCGGCCCTTGGGGTCCTCCTTCCAGATCTACGGCGTCGTCGTCAGCTCTCTCGGTTTGTCTCCGGTTGCTCTTCCTCTTTGGTCTTTGCTAGTCCTCTCTTTTTTCTCTCCCTCTGTTGATGTCCTTTTCTCTTCTCTGCCTGGGCTTTATATAGGGTCTGGGAGGGGCTGCATAACAACCGAATCCCAAGATTCTCTCAGATATTATTCTCTCTCTCTTTCAGTTTCTCCCATGACGCCTGGGGCCCACTGGGATGTGCGGAGACTCAGTCAAGCGGAGACTGAGTCAAACGGAGACTGAGTCAAGCGTGGACTCTGGGCGCGTCTCAGCTTGGGCCGTTTAATGGCTAAATGCCAGAAATTGAGCCCCCAGGGGGAAAGGGGACACATCCAAATTTTAGACAATTTAGGGGTACTACATATATATATATATATAATTATATAAATATAATTATAAAAATTATTTCTTTAACATTTTATATTAATACTTAATTTTACTTGCTTTATATTAAAAAGTAAATAAATTGCTTTAGAGAAAAAAGTATAAAAAAAAAACAAAACAATGATAGGAAAAGTAACTGTTCTTGTTCAAAAAACAGACCTTTTTACATTTCCTCCTCTAGCCTTTTATACCTTAGGCCTAACCACTCATGTCCCATCATAAAGATGACGTTGCAGCTCATCATTAGTATTACACATACAAGGCATAATTAAATGCTGATTGACCTTCGTGTGGTCTAATCAATGAGGCCGGCATACGTGTTCGGCCGTCCCCACCGACTTGGGCTGTCTCGGTAGACGGTCATCTTAGGGCCGACCGTAACATAGCCCCTTGTAAGCTTAGTCGAGACTCAAGCTTACAACTTCAACTTGGCCAATGACCGGGGTCTTTCCGTGGTCGTTTGGGCCAGATTTGGTTCATTGTATCCGTTCCCCGGGGCGACGTTTGGTTCCCTTTCTTTGGTTTCCCTTGGGATTTCAAACGTCCCCTCATTTATTGCGACAATCATTAACACGCGTGTTCCCAAGGAACAGTGCAGCCTTTCGATTTCAGCCCTTGGGGGTTTAATGTTTTCTCTGCCGCGACGTTTGTTCATTGTCTGAGTGTTCTCTTGCTCTCTTGCTTGCTACTCTCTGCTTCCTTTGCTTGCTTTGCGCTTCGTTCTCCGACGCTCTCCCCGCTTCGGTCTTCACCATGGCTCCTAAAGGTTCGCTTCTACACTTCGTCTTTTTTCAAGCCGCTTTTTGGCGCAACTATTTCTTATTAGCATCTCCATTTGAATATCTTTGTGTTCCCGTTTGGATCCTCCAGCCAGGGTCTTCCACTGACCCTTGCTTTTTCGTCAACAGGGGACCTCTTTGAGGATGTACCTGGCCCCTCCACTCAAGGAGACCAGTCTCCTGATGAGGCGACTCTTGGCAGAAGGTTCGAAGCCCCCAGGGACGAACCTTCAGGCTCAAGTTCCAGCTCCTTTGATTCTTACCCCTTCGAGATCTGGTACCGTGATGATTCTCGCGACTCCCTTGGTGACGATCCCTACTCTTGGGTGGATACCGAAGTTACGAAGGTATCGACGTTACTGAATCGCTCCAGTTCTCTACTCGGCATGGCGAAGGCCATATGCCAAAAAGGGCCTTGGTTAGGTCAGGTGTTTCCCCTTGCCGTATTTGGTGAACCGGTGAGTACTGCAACGCCCGGCCGACCACAAACCTTGTTTCTATTTGTATGACACTCTCCACTCCAAGCTCGGCGTCAAAGCTACCCTTCACCACTTCGAGGCGGGCCGTGCTCCAAGCTACGAACGTAGCCCCACTCAACTACATCCGAGCAAATTTGGGCGTACGTCAGGGCCTTCGAACTTCTCTGTGAGGACCTTAAGAAGGCTCCGACGTTGGGTGTCTTTTTCTGGTTCTTCACGGTGAAGAAGGCCGAGAAGGTTGGTTGGACCTCCCTCTACAGTCGGCCCAAACGCAAGCTATTCCAGCCATTCTTGGCCAGCTATAAAAAATTTAAAGCTCGGTTCTTCAAGGTGACCCCTGGCGACATCGGTCCCAATTTGTTGGTGGACCGTTCAGGTCGGCCTTTCTTTCCCTTATCCTGGACTCATTAGCCTGCTGCCTCCATCTCAGTTAAGTTAAAGGATCTAGAGAGTTGGGAAAGAGAGTTTGCTAAGGAGTTGGGCGAGCTGCCTTTGTTGCCTAGTGCCAAGATCATTAAAGGTATTGGTGAGTGACCGTCTTGCTTTACTATTTATCTGCACTTGTGATTTCTGACTAACTTTGTTGTCTTGTTTCATTGACAGATTACTCTTCTCGGTCTCTTCGCAAGTTGAAGAAAAGGAAGGCGGCCTTGATGGCCGAGGATGAAGAACGGGCGGCCGCTGAACAGCAAACAGTTGCTGATCCTGTCGAACCTTCGATGGCCGTCGCTCCTGGTGATCCTTCGGTCACAGTTGGCTCCGCCGAACCTATCGCGGCCGCTGAACCCATCCCCCTCGAGGCATCCACCGATGAAGCTTCAGACTCGACTTCTTTGGTGGTTTTGAACAACACCGCTCCATCGCATTCTGCTGAAAGGTTTGAAGGCGGTTCATCGCCGCAATCCGAAGGGCGCCCTTTTAAGCGTTCGCATATGGAGGAACCTTTTTCTGAAGATGCTGAGGTGAAGGCCGGATCCCAGCCCACCGACAGCTTTCATTGGGATACTTTGATAGCTGGAAATCCGGCCTCTTCAACTGTCATGGGTCCTCCAGTTTTCTTAGGGCAGGCCGTGGACAAGGGTTTGGCCTCAGCTAGAGGTAACAAAGTGCAGCAACTCGGTGTGACCGGCACTTGCAAGACATTACAGCATTATGCCGCTTACTCCCTCATTCTAGCCCGGGCCGCCGAGAAGGAATTTGGGAGGCTGGAGTCGCAAAACAGATCCTCTGAAGAGCGTGCCCAGAAACTCCAAGCCGACTTCCTCCATCTCTCTACAGTTTGCACCGAAAAGGAGATAAAGATAAACTCCTATAGGTTGGCCAATGCTGCTCTCGAGGAGGACCTTAAGAAGACCGTGGCCAAAAATAAAGATCTAATGTGCAAGAATTTCGATCTGGACATGGTTGTTGATCAAGCAAACGCTGAGGTCGGCCTTTTAAAACAGAAGAACGAGGATCTGGAAGCCTCAAACTCGGACTTGCATGCTAAGTTGGCCCTAGCCGAATCCTCGCTTAAGCAAGCTCTAGAGGATGTGAAGGCTCGTGATGAGATCATCCAGTCTAGGGATCAAACTATTCAAGCGCAGGATAAAGTAATAAAGACCCATGAGAGGACCGCCATCGAGATGGGTGGTGACATCGTCGAGCAGTTTGAGGCGGGATTTACTAAGGCTTTGGATCAAGTCCGCTTCCTCCACCCGACTGCTGACTTATCGGAGGCTGATCCTTTCAAGGAGTTTGTGGATGGCCAGCTTATCTTGGTTCCAACTCCTCCCGGTTCCCCTACTCCTTAATGATTCTAATTGTATTCCTTCATTAGGCGCAACTTTATTTGTAATCCAAACTCTTTTTATTTGGTTTTTATGCTACTTACTTTAACGCTTAATTGCTGATTTTATTTTTACCTTATGGCGTCAATCATTGCAATTGCGTTTACTGTTTCTGTTATATCTCGTTTGGCTTTTTATCCGCCCACTCTTAGTTACGTCGCGCTTACTGCTTTCTCTTGTTACTTCGCTCTTGGTGCGATCGATTTAAGTTTCATCTTCGTATTTGGGATGTAGCGCCATCCCTTGGATCGATCTTTTAGACCGTCTGTTTTACATTTCGTGGTTTCGAGGCATAGACCCCGGGTTGGCCTTCTGTGCCACCTGTTTTGGGTCTTGTAGCTCGGCCATCGAAGGGACCCCGGGTCGGTCTCCTGGGCCGCCCGTTTTGGGTCTTGTAGCTTTCAATTCGAAGGGACCCCGGGTCGGTCTCCTGGGCCGCCTGTTTTGGGTCTTATAGCTCGGCCATTGAAGGGACCCCGGGTCGGTCTCCTGGGCCGCCCGTTTTGGGTCTTGTAGCTTTCAATTCGAAGGGACCCCGGGTCGGTCTCCTGGGCCGCCTGTTTTGGGTCTTGTAGCTTTCAATTCGAAGGGACCCCGGGTCGGTCTCCTGGGCCGCCCGTTTTGGGTCTTGTAGCTTTCAATTCGAAGGGACCCCGGGTCGGTCTCCTGGGCCGCCCGTTTTGGGTCTTGTAGCTTTTAATTCGAAGGGACCCCGGGTCGGTCTCCTGGGCCGCCCGTTTTGGGTCTTGTAGCTTTCAATTTTTCCAAGCTCTCTACCTGATGCTACGGAAGTCTGATTTGCATATAGACATATATAAATGTTAAGTGTACAAGCAAAACTCATGTGTACGTGCATCACGCGTTCTTACTTGCCCTGGTCTTCAACTTAAATACCTTCTCAAGTTGTTCGCGTTCCATGTGCGTGGTATCTTTCGGCCTTCTAAGTGTTCTAGCCGATACGCTCCTCCTCCCACCTTCTCTGCAATTCTGAATGGCCCTTCCCACTTAGGTGTCAGCTTATTCTTTTCTGCGGCCAGCGTCATTTTTCTCAGCACCAAGTCTCCTTCCCGAAATTCTCTGTGTATCATTCTTCTGTCGTATTTCCTTGCCGCCCTTGCCTTGACTGCGTATTCTTTTATATGGGCTATCTCCCTTGTTTCTTGTAGCAGATCCAAGTTCGATCTCAGTTCCTCCTCGTTGGCGGCTGGGTCGAATAAGGCCGTCCTAGGAGATGGTTCTCCAATTTCTACCGGTATGACCGCCTCTGACCCATAAGTTAGGCGGAATGGTGTTTCTCCTGTGGTGGAGTGAGGTGTGGTGTGGTACGACCATAGGACTTGTGGCAGTTCTTCAGCCCATCTTCCTTTGGCTTCCTCAAGTCTTCTCCTCAGTCCTCTGAGTATAACCCTATTGGGCGCCTCCGCTTGTCCATTGGCCTGCGGATGCTCGACTGACGTGAAGGATTGTCTAATGTGTAGCTCCTGGCAAAACTTAGCCGTGGCCGCCGATGCAAACTGGGTGCCATTATCTGATACTATCTCTACTGGTAGGCCGAACCGGCATATGATTTTCTTCCATATGAATCGCTTCACTCTTTCAGCCGTGATGGTTGCCATGGGTTCGGCCTCCACCCACTTGGTGAAATAATCCACCGCCACCATCAGGAACTTCAGTTGGCCAGGTGCTAGGGGGAATGGCCCAAGGATGTCGATCCCCCACTTGTGAAATGGCCACGGGGACATCACCGTGTGCATTTGCTCGGCCAGAGCTTGGTGATTGTCGGCAAACCTTTTACAGGTGTCACACCTCTTCACGTAAGCCATGCAGTCTGCTTTGATGGAGGGCCAGTAATAGCCCGTTCTGGCTATCTTTCCTGCCAGTGCTCTTCCCCCTATGTGAGTTCCACATACACCCTCGTGAACCTCCTTAATTACATACTCCGCCTCCTGAGGATCGACACACCTTAGCAAAGGAGAGGAAAAACCTCTTCTGTACAGCTGTTGTCCTATCAAAGCATACTTGGGCGCTTCCTTTCGTATTTTACTAGCTTCGGTCGAGTCAACCGGTAGCTTTCCCTCTTTCAGATACTCCACAAAGGGTTCCATCCACGTCATTCCTTGCTCGTTACACTGGACATCCTGCCTCTCGATGGTTGGGGTGGTGATATTTTCGTGTATGACCGATCGTTGTACTCCTCCTTCTGTGCTGGCTAGTTTTGCTAGTAGGTCGGCTCTTTCATTTTGATCCCTAGGCACGTGCAATAGTTTGAAGCTCTCAAATGAAGCCGCCATCTTCTGCGCCTTTTCTCTATATTTGGCCAGTCTCGGATCTTTAGCTTGATATTCTCCATTCACCTGGCCTGTTATCAGTTTCGAGTCGCTTTTTGCCACCAGTCTCTTAGCCTCTATTTCCAAGGCTAGCCTCATACCCGCCAAGAGTGCTTCGTATTCGGCCTGGTTATTGCTTGCCTTGAAGTCGAAGTGTAGGCTCTGCTCTACCAATACTCCGTTTGGTCCTTCCAAGATTACGCCGGCCCCACTTCCTGTCTGGTTGGATGACCCATCTACTGATAAGTACCACTCCCCTTCTGTTTGTTCCTGCTCGTTGGTGAGTTCCGTGATGAAGTCGGCCAGCGCCTGGGCTTTAATTGGTCCTCTTTTTTCGAATGTTATATCAAATTCTGACAATTGTACACTCCAAGCTACCATCCTTCCTGCTAAGTCCGGCTTTCTTAATATTTGCTGAATAGGCAAATCCGTGCGCACTATGATACTGAAACTTTGGAAGTAAGGACGTAACCTCCTCGAGGCTATTACTAAGTCCAACGCTCCTTTTTCGATCTTCTGGTACCTTCTTTCCGGTCCTTGCAACGTCTTGCTGATGAAGTATACAGGGTACTGCTCTTTTTCTTTCTCTTGGACCAAGGCGGAGCTGATGGCAGCTTCATTAACGGATATGTATAGTTGAAGTGGCCGACCGAGATCCGGTCTAATCAGTATAGGGGGGGTGGCCAACATGGCTTTTAATCTTAAGAAAGCCTCTTCACACTCTGAGGACCAAGCAAAACTTTTCCCTTTCTTGATCATGTCCAGGACCGGCGTGGCAATATCAGAAATTTTGGATATGAAGCGCGATAACGCGACCACCTTTCCCATCAGCCTCTGCACCTCCTTCACACTCTGTGGACTCCTCATGTTTATGACTGCCCTGCATTTCTCCGGGTTTGCCTCTATTCCCCTTTCTGTCAGCATGTACCCCAAAAATCTCCCCGCCTATACCCCGAACGAGCATTTTTCCGGGTTCAATCTAAGTTGATGGCGTCTTAGGATTCTAAATACCCGTCTTAGCGCCTCACAATGACTTCGGCCATTCTCTGACTTGGCAACCATGTCATCTACGTATACTTCTATGTCTTGGCCGATGACTTCCTTGAAAACCTTGTCCATCAGTCTCTGATACGTGGCCCCGGCATTCTTCAGTCCAAACGGCATTACTTTATAACAAAAAGCCCACTGTCTGTAATGAAAGCCGTCTTTTCCTCGTCTTCGGGATGCATTCTTATTTGATTGTACCCCGAGTACGCATCCATAAAACTCAAAAATTCATACCCGGATACGTTATCCACCAGTCTATCTATGTTAGGGAGGGGGTACGGGTCCTTTGGGCACACCTTATTCAAGTCCGTGTAGTCCGTGCATATTCTCCATCTTCCGTTAGCTTTGCGCACCATGACCACATTGGCCAGCCACTCTGGGTATTTTACTTCTCGTATAAACCCGGCCTTTAGCAGCTTCTCTGTTTCCTCCTTGACGGCCCTTCTCTTCTCTTCTCCTTGCTTTCTTTTCTTCTGTACAACCGGCCGTGCACCTTCTACTACGGACAGCTTATGGTTCATAAAGTTCGGATTTATTCCTGGCATATCCTGAGGTGACCAAGCGAACACGTCACTGTTTTGCTGTAAGCATTGCACTAGTTCATCCTCCTGCTCCTTTGTCATTGTCGTGCCTATTTTCGTCTTCTGGTTGTCCCCAAGACCCACCTGAATTTCCTTTAACTTCTCCACTGGGAGGGGTCTCTCTCTTTCTTCATGGCACCTTGGGTCCAACTCCAGACTCAGGGTATTTACTGCTGCTTTCCTCTGTCCAACCTTCAAACTGTCTTGATAACACCTTTTGGCTATGCTTGCATCTGCCCAGATGGCTCCTACTCCTCCCGCTGTTGGGTATTTCATACATAGATGATATGTGGACACCACTGCCTTCAACCGGTTCAAGGCCGGCCATCCCATGATAATATTGTAGGAGGCCTCTGCTTCTATCACTGTGTAGATCACCGGGATTTTCCTCGCGTTGCTGCCTTCGCCAAAAGTGGTTTCGATTTCTACGGTTCCTTTTATTGGCACCCTTTCCCTTGAGAAGCCATACAAGCATCCCCTCATCTCTTTTAACTCTGAGAGCCCCAATTTTCTGTAAGTTGATCCGTATAAGATGTTGGCTGAGTTGCCCTGATCAACTAGGACTCTTTCTACTTTGAAGCCTTCAGCCGCCACTGATATCACCATTGGCTCATCCCCAACTTGACCATCTCTTCGATCCTCCTCTTCGAAGCTGATTATGCGTCCTTTCCTACTTCTTCCTAAGGGCGTAAGATTTGCCCCTATCAGGACTTGATAAGATTGATAGCTACTCCTGCCCTTCTGGGATTCTCAATCATCTACTTGCTCTTCTCCTCCCGAGATGGTCGATATGGTTCCCCGGTACGTAGCGGGCCGAGGTGACCTAGACCGGCCTCCCCTCCGCCCGTGGTTTTTCTTCACGCCGTGTCCACCTCTGCTTGACTCTCCCCTTATGTCCTTGTTCCCTCCTTCTTGTCTTACTACATACTGTCCAAGTTTTCCTTGTTGAACTAACTCTTCTATTTACACTCCTAAGGTCCAACACTCCTCTGTTGAATGGCCGACCGCCCTGTGGAAATCACACCATTCCCTCCTATTCTTTCCTAGTTGTTTCCCTCTGGCAGCTTGGGGAAAGCTCAACAACCTTGTATGGCAAATTTCTCTCAAAATGTGGGACTTCCTCTCCTTTAGTGGAGTAAATTTTGCCTGGGGGAAACGTGTTTGTGCTTCCTGCCTTATCTCTGCCTCATGCCCACGAGGAGGAGGATCCCTACCTCCTACGAGGAGGGGTCGTTGTTTGTTTGCTGACTTCAGTCGGCCATCCCTATTGACGTGTTCGGCCTCCCGTTTCTCGAAGCGGTTCTCCTCCATTTCAATGTGCTTTTCCGCCCTAAGGCGAATTTCTTCCATACTTGTAGGTTTCTGAAGGGCCAGGGCGTCGCTGAAAGGACCTACCCTCAACCCCTTTTGGAAGGCCTTAACGAAAAACTTTTGGTCAGGATCATCGACCCTCACCGTAGCGTCATTAAAGCGGGCCATGTAATTCTTAAGACTTTCCCCTCCCGTCTGTCTGATGTCGAACAAATCTGCTACCTCCAAGCGCTTCGGTTTGTTAGCTGCAAACTGGGACAAAAACATGTTGGCTAGGTCACTGAACGCGTGTATCGACCGAGGTGGTAGGTTCATGAGCCACTGCAATGCCACTCCTCTCAACGTTCCAGGGAACAGTTTGCAGCTCAGCTTGTCGTCACCTCCGCTTATGTACATTTGGGTCTGAAATGCCTGCAAATGTGCGTGGGGATCCTGGTTCCGTCGAAAGGATCCACCAGTATCTCCCTGAAGTGAGGCGGGATTCGAGCCTCGTCTATCTCCTCACCGAAAGGCTGCTTCTAGAGAGGCTGTGCCACATGTTCTCCTTTCCCTTCCGGCTCTTGTTCGCTTCTAGCTCGCATGTCTGCTATTTGTCTCCTGAGCTCCTCTTCCCTTTGTTCCGCCATTCTCATCGCCTCCACGTGTCGTTCCTCCGCCAATCGATGTCTGGTTTCAGCTTCTGCGCTCAACCTCGAGTGCTCCTCGCTTCGAGCCTGCAGCTGGGCTATCGTCCTCATTAACCTCTGTAGCATGTCTTCGTCTCCCTCGTTGGTTGAACTGGCTTGGTTCCTTGTTATCGGCATGCCGTCGTTGCTCTTCTTCTTGCGTTGATGGGATTAGTTTTACGTGGTCCCACGGTGGGCGCCAATGTTCTTGTTCAAAAAACAGACCTTTTTACATTTCCTCCTCTAGCCTTTTATACCTTAGGCCTAACCACTCCTGTCCCATCATAAAGATGACGTTGCAGCTCATCATTAGTATTACACATACAAGGCATAATTAAATGCTGATTGACCTTCGTGTGGTCTAATCAATGAGGCCGGCATACGTGTTCGGCCGTCCCCACCGACTTGGGGTGTCTCGGTAGACGGTCATCTTAGGGCCGACCGTAACAGTAACATACTAACACTAAGGGGATGTTTGCTACATGGAAAATTTGTAGGTTACTAGGAATTTGAAGTTGATAATGTTAGTTTCTTACTATTGGTATATAATCTTAAAAAAAATTATTTCTAAGAAACATTGTTTCCAAAAATGATTTTTATTTACGTTTCTCACAAAAACATTTTCATGGGAGGAGGTGAGAATCTAATTTTTTAAAGTTAGAAGAAGAGTTTTCGTGATATAAAAATATTATGATGTCCTTATCAACCCATTTAATGCAATTATAAATTTTAAAATAATTTTTTATTAAATGTGATAAATAATTAAATTTAAAAATAATAAATACTAATAAATATTATCAGTATGCTTAATACAATTTTAAAAATAAAGCTATTTTATAACATATATATTTTAATCTTTTTAACATATTAAACATTATAAATTTTAAATATTTTATTTTTAATTCTTTAAAAAATTTTAAGGTATTAATTAATAATTGTTTAATAATATTATTGCTCCAACATTTAAAAAATATTTGAGTAGGAACTGTAAAAAGAAATTAAGTAGAGAGAATAAAAAAATGTAATTTCAAGTTAAATAAAAAAATTAAAATTTATCAAACATATTTATAATTTTAAAATTTATAAATACAACAAAACTTATCCAAACCTATAATTTTAAAATTTATAAAAAAATATCTTCACACTAAAAATTTACATAAGTTTATTTAATGAAGTTATTTCCATAAAATAATATTATTAAAAAAATCACTTATATACTCAAGAAAGTTATATTAAAATTAAATATAAAAAACTTTAATTTCCAGACAAAATATACAAACATTCCCATGATTAACCAAACAAATTTTAATAATTTTGGATAATGATTTTTCGTATGAAAAAAAATTTATCTTCTACCCAACTATCCCAAAGAAAAATTACCTAACTAGTAGCAACATTGACCATAATAAATTAAGTTTAACTAAAAAACAGCATAAATTCAAATTTTTATCCAACCACTTCTAGATTGTTTTTATTCATGGCTTATTAGCAGGCAGTTGTTTCACTTTCCAAACCAAAAAATTTAAATGTTCGCCTAAAATTAAAATATGATGAAAAGTTGAGAGTTGTGAGGAGGAGAGATATATAAAATTACTTGGGTTTGAATAGCCACGATCTTGTGCACTGTGCAAAAGGGAACAAGGAGAACCGGGGAAATGAAATAAACACAGAATTTCATGTGTTTCAACCTACCAACTAGTAGAGGCTGATTTCCACCGGCGAAACATCATAAAATTGAAGATACTGATTAAAGAATTAATAAATATAAACTTTTAGAAAATTTGTATTAAAAATGATAAGAAAGTATAGTGTTATACTTTTAACACAAAAATAATAATTTTTGATTCTTTAACAGTATCTCAAGACACTTGTCAGCATTTTCCTAAAATTAATTGTGCTAAATGAAGATTCTAATTTTCAAGGAGTAGCCACTCAACAATTAAGCTTTCATCTGGATTCATCCAAACATTCACTGTGACCTTTACTTTGTGTTTGTAGGTTTACATGCACATACAATCGCCACATAATCCCCATGAAAATCCTTGTTGGGTCGCACCATTGCTTTTTCGGGCTGGGTCAAGCCCAAAACTAAATATAGGCCACTTTATAAGATAGAGCGTGGCCTTTCCCAGCACATTGATTTTCATTCAAAATGTCGACAGAAACATAATGCTGCAAGACAACAAGGGAATCCCCTAATGCTTATTTTAGTACTTACTATCTTTATATCGCGTTTATAGTGTCCAATCACAATTTTATCTTCTTGGAGAAGTTTCTATAATCCCGATTGTTAATTGTTTTAATTTGTTGGTTGTTCATCTTGACTGACATTTATTTTTAATTTTTTTTTTATCCATAAAAATAAAAAACAATATAAAAAAATTTAAAACACTTATATATCCTCCACAATCAACTGAGTTAGAATCCACCCCTCTTTTACTTCTAATGTGTGATGGCTATCATTAATATTGAGTGACTTTCAAGATTATCTAGTTAAAAGAAAATGTTATAGTCCTGTTCCTGAAATAGGTGATCTAATCTAATACCCAAGTCTTCTATATACAGGAACCTATGAACATTGTTATTTGTTAGATCAGTAATTTCATAAAATTATATGATATTATGATTTTTTAATTATAAAAGATGTTTAATTTAATCATAAAAATTAGAATTAGTAAAACTAATTCTAATTCTGAACTGCTTAATTCTAAACACACACTGAATTTAATCTTATTTTTGTTAGGTTGTCACTCTAACGGTAAAAGTGAATCGGCTTCTCATTAATGATGAATTGCTATTTTCTATACACAAAAAGAATATTGTTATTTTGTATTTATCTTGCACAAAGTGATCCAACTTGTGTTGAATACAAGACGTCAAAGATTTCCGAAGATTTGTTCCCGACAGATATGATAAATATCATAGGAAGTGATGAGGAACGTCAGCAAAATTTTAGAACAGAGTTTATGATGTTTCATCCTAATTTTGATCTACACTGTACCGTGGACTTCAGTTTTATAGTTTTAGGTCCCTCCTTTGCATAAGTTAGATATTTATACGATGAATGTACACCTCATTTTAGGGTTACATAACATACGTAATAATTGATATGATAAAAGAAAAATAAAAAAAAAACTTAATATTTATTATTCTTATTACATCTCCAATTAGAGTACCATACTCATAAGAATAGTAGTATTAATTCAAGTATCAAATTTTGCCCATTAGAAATCAATTTTTACATTGATTATTTTGAATAACTGATATAAAAGCTTTATTTTTTTTAAATGATGAAGATTTATGTTTTTATTTTCATATATATTTTGATCATGCAAGTCTATATGATAAATTTTCTCATAAAAAATTTCTCCAAACATATAGTGGTAGATCCTACTGTTCTTGTAGATTTGGTGTTACATTTATAAATTTCGTAGATCTATAATTTCAAGATAAACAAAAATGATAAAGAAATAAAAAAAGACAAAAATATTACCTTATAAAAGTAAAAATAAGAGAGAAAGAGAAAAGTGTAACAATGAGAATGATGGTGCCATGTGGATAGATGGTAGTATCAACGAAGGTTTCAATTGATGATGTTTCGAATGGATATTAATTTTGAACAAATGAGATTTTCTCATATAAGAAATAAATTTTAAACGGAAAAGATGAAGTATTGTAACTTACATAAATATTTAACACATTTTACATTGGTTTTAAAAACCTTCGATATAAAAAATATTTTTTATAAATACGTAATATTTACAAAAATATCGTTGTAATTTTATTTATATTAGCTCTTTGGTTCGATATAAAAATTTATTTTTTCACCCGTGGAAGCTAGTTTTAAGAGGTTATAATGAGTTTTTATTTTTAGTTTTTAAATAAAATTTTTAAAATAAAATACATTCGATTAAAATGAAGTTAAAATCATTTTTAATTTAATTTTAAAATATTTATAAAATTAATAAAAAATTATAAACTTTATTTTTAATTATATATATATATATATATATATATATATATATATATATATATATATACTTACTATATTTAATAATGATTCTTCTCATCCATCACTAACATTGTTATTACTATTTCAATTGTTATTACTATTATCATTATCATTTCGTAAATATATTTTTAAATTAATTTAAATATGATAAAAAAAATTTAAATAATTTTTTTAAAACAAAAATTAAGAAAAATAAAAATTAATTGTAATTTTAAAAAAATTTAAACTTACCATTAAAAGTCACTACAAACGAGTTTTTAGTTTTATCTTTCTCTGGTTTTGTCCGATGAAAAGTGCTGCTACTCTCTTAACATTTGGATGTCATGGATACAGATATGAGTGGTTGGATTGGTGGAATCATAAAAGGTGGTTGCATATTATATAGAAGGATTCACATAGCTACTGTTCATCCAATATGGTATATTGCACTCTTTTATTCAATTTATTATATATTAAAATAATAGTTCTAGCTAAACACGTGTTATATAACCGTAGAGTTTAGGGTTTTGTAATATATCATATGATTTACGTATTATAATTTAATGTTTGTCTTATCTTTTATCATATTTTATTGATATAATGTATTTATTATCATATATTAATATAATAATATATAACATATAATATTATAAACAGATATATAACATTATTATGTATAATATATATATATAATTATATTTAAAATATTATTTTGTATATATTTATAATAATTTTGACATATTAATTTAAAGTATATTATTAATTAAAATATTAAAAATAAATAATTATCCTATATTTTTCAAAAAATATTTGTATAATAATTATGATTTAAAAAATTTTATATAATTTTTTATAATTATAAAAAAGTGTATAAATAAAATAATATTTTGTATAATTTTATTAAAATTATAAAATTATAATTTTTATAATTTAAAAAATTAAATAATTAATTAAAAATTATTTTTTTTTACAAAATTATATATAATTTTAAAGAAATAATAATTTTATTATTTAAACATAATTTATATTCTATTTTATCATTAATTAGTACGTATCAAATATTATATATAATTAAAATTTATCACGCTCTTATATTCTATCCGATCATCAAATAGATTCTTATGTTTTATTTTTGCTCATTTTTTATTGACGAGGAAGTTTCATTTCATGTTAGATTTTACCTTTTTTTTTTTTTCTATTTCATCGTGTCTCAACTACACCATCCACTATTTCACCTACAACTAAATACTCTCTGATGTATTTTTGCTTTAGTTCCATCTAAATTCCACTTTTTATCTCAAAGTTTGTCCTTTTCTTTAGATATTATCAATGAGCTTCTCTCAAATGTCATGCATATTTTCACCAAATGGGTGTGGTAACTGAAAGCACTCACCAGAACGAGTATGAATCTATCTCAACACTAATTCCATTCTTTTTCTTTTCATTTTTTAATTTGTAATTGTTGGTTACATAGAATTAATTGGAAGGTTGCAACGATTGGTGAGAAGTCAGTGATGAAGTTTGAGAGTGGGTACACTGTAGAAATTGTGTTTGATGAAAGAGAGCTTAGAATTGAGTCTTACATAGTTGAGGTGTTGCCTAATAGAGTGTTTCTCATTTCACAAATCTAACAACTTTTAACTAACTAATGTATATCACTAGTCTATGTACACATTGTCCATTCACAATGTTATCCTACAAGCAGAAATTCACAATCAAATATGCCTATAGCTAAAACCACACTAATAATCAACATCACCATCTTACACACAACAAACCATTCATCTTTCACAACTCTCTTCTTCCTCCACCCTAAAGTCAACCTTCAAAAACAGATGGACCAACATTTTCAATCACAACCACGCATCTTTTTTCCTTTTTTTTTTTTTATATATCATATTAAGTGTCCATTTGACTATAATATACTGAGGTCCACCGATAGATCAAAATTTCGTAGGAGCATCCCAAGGAACTCCAAATCTTAATTGGAATACAAGCTATAAATTAAATAATTTGGCAGATAAATACGACCTAAAAGTCAGCTTGTGTTTGTTCGTAACCGTGCCGACAAGAAAACAAGGGTGGATATGATATTGATAATGCCCATAATGGTGTTTTAATCTAACTTTTCACCAAACCTATTGTCAAAAGAAAGTTGCCAAATTTCATCACCTTCTTCTGCCAACTTGGTTATCATATAGCCTAAAAAAGCAGTTGTTTATTGAACTCCTACTTTCCCTGCTGAAGTTGGGTTGGATTTTTCCTGCGAAATTGGGGATTGAGGTGTAGACTATAGAGAAAGAAAGCAAAATTGGAATTGTTGTGTCAGCCACAAGTATAAAAGTCATATATCAAATCAAGTTGACTAAGGATATACGTCTATTTCACTTTCTTATTCTTTATTCGGCCCTTTTATGATGCATGTAAAATATGATCCACGCTGACTGATTTGGAAAAATTATTGGATCGGAACAAATTTAACCCTTATCTTGCAACAAATAAAATTTTATAATTTTTATAAAATAAAAAATATTCATGATTTATTATATTTAATTTGATACTTTTTAATAAGAATATGATATAATTAATTTTCTTTAATATGAATTTGATTTTAAAAATTACGTAAATATTTATAGAATAAAAATTTTAATTTATTTTTTATCTTTTATATGTGTAAATGAAATGTAAAATACGCAATTAATACTAAGAATCGGCATAAATAATATTTTTTTAGCATAGATTATACTAAATGAAAAATATTATAAATATATTTTCTATATATATTTTATTATATTTGTATTATTAATTAAAATTTATAAAATACTCATCTTTACGAGAATGGAATTTATTAAATAAAATTAAGAAATGTTTTATTTAATAATCTTAAATAAACTTAATTAAATGTATTAAAAGTATTATAAAAATAATTTAAATAAAAGACAAGAAATATTAGATAATAAAGAGAAGTAAAAAAATTATATTTTATTTTGTTTACATAAACAAAAAGATAATAAAAGAAATTATTTTTTTATTCTATAAATATTTATCATATCTTTTTAAAATCAAATATTTATTAAAAAATTAATTATACCATCTCTTTTTTAAAATTTAATAAATAATAAATGTTTTTTATTTTATGAATTATAATTTTTTTTTATTAATTATGTGTATAGACAAGGTGGTAGCTAAGTTTGTGCCACCTCAAAAGTTTTTCATTGCTTGGAGCCTTCGTAAGCCAAACCCTTATTACACATTTTAAAATTTATACATTAATTAAATAAGCAAAGCAATCCGATCACAATCAAACTATGGGTAACCAACTTAATTAACAAAACAGAACGAAGTTCGAATTCAGAAAACGTCACCTGGGAATCACTTCTCACCGCTTCGAGCTCCTTTTAATAATCAAGGATTTAATGTAAATATAACGATAGTGTAATTTTTATATATATATATTTATAGATCGTTATATATGATAAAATTATTGGGATTTTTTATACTAATTATTTTTTAAATTAATTGTCTACTAATTACTTTAACATCATGTTTATAATAATTTTTAATTAGTGAATAATATAAAAATCTTTACACGTATGAAAATTAAACTCAAATTAATCTCAAACTATTTGAGTCAGAGAAGACTTTTAACAAAATAGAAGTCAAATTTAACCAAATTTTAATAGACCCTTTTTGTGTTGTGTTAACAAAGATGTCCAAGGCAAATAACCAACGTCAACAATTTATAGTGGGAATATTAGTTGCATAACTTTGCTTTATTATTTTAAGTTACACGTATAAAGAAGACTTGTGTGAAAAAAATCTCTCTTAAACGATCCTTACGTTTCAAAAATAATAATCTCAAATAGTTAGTTGAAAGATATCTCAATATTTTTCAACTCGTGATAAAGTTGTCATGAGCAAAAGGTTAACAAAAATAAGTAAACCTTTGCTGACATTTGATAGATTTTTACATTTACACAACTAAAATTAAAAAAAAAAGAAGGTCAAATTAACAATTTATAAATTTTAAACAAATAATTTTATCTAAGTTAAATTTACTACCGCTTTGAATATTAAGAGGGACAATCTTTATATTCCTAATAAGATTATTTTAGAGTGTGGAATACCTTAATGGCCAAAAAATTACTGTTTGTAGTTTGCTGCTTACGGTAATATGATGAGATAAATATTGGGGCCTAGTGCGATATTACAATTCAAACTATAATTATTAATCTACAAATATGTAGCCTCTATTTCTCGTTGTAGTACTAGTTGCGCACAAACAAAGGTGTAGCCCGATTCCGTGTGGCCTTTAAAACATTGTCGTACGCGCTCCATCTGAGGTAGGTTCTTATACTTCGTGCAAATACCACGATAAATCCCACGATTTTTATTTGGTAGACATTATTGTCCTACAATGGGTTCATGAATAGGTCGAATATTATGGGCATGATTTCCTAAAGTCATAAATTGACTGTTCTGACATATGCCACTCTGACATAGCTGCGAGATAATTTCACCAAAGGTCCTTGCCGCTGGCCCATAAGTCATCACTTAACAAAGTCTCCTCACATTAATATATTGAATACACATTACAAGAAAAGTCTAACAGCTAACAAGTAATGTCTTCTTAAAAACATTTAAACACTCTGCTTCTCACATTATTTTGTACCTATCACACCAATATCATGAGAGTATAGTATGATCAACCTTGATTGTTGATCATAGATAAGATTGCCGACATCTTAGGACCCCTTACATTTCACGACATCGAGATATAGTTATTAATTGACAAACAATATTTCTTTTACGTTGGTAATCATCATTACATCATTAACCCTAAATTAATCATTCTTATCTATATTGATCAATTTTCTCCTCATTTATCTTCTTGATCCATATATTACTATTCTGCTATCTATCCCATTTGAGTGTTCAAATCTTTGTAAGTATCACTACCTCGTATAAACCTCGTATAAAGTAGTCAAACCACCATTAAAATAACAAATTACTTAAGAATCAAGTTAGAATATCTCCATTTTTTATCTGTTCATTTCTTCTATTACTAAAGTATTGATAAAATAAATGAAATGAAAATAATATACATTTAATGAAGAGTGTCATTTATTTTTCTAAAACCATAATAATGGAAGAAAGAGAGAGAAAAATTGAAAAAAAAAAATTTCCTAAGAATCACCCAATTCGAGTTCGGGGTCTATAAAAGTTATTAACTGTGTTTACATTTTGTTTTAGATAAAAGAAATAATAATTTATCTTTGCAAAATAAATTAGTTTCAAGTGAAGAAAGGAAATAATAAAAGTAGGCTTTTTCGTGCTTTAAGAACATTTGTCAAATGTAAGTTAGAAAATATTTCTTCGGAGATGTTGAAATTTCTAAAACACTATTAGAAATTTTAAAATTTGTTACAAAATAATTTTATAACTAATTTTAAAATCAATAATTATTTTGTAACTAATTTGTAATACAAATAATTAGCTATAAAATTACTATGATATTGGTGGTAACATGAAATAAGTAGTAAATTAGGTAAGAAAATATTTTTAGTTAATTTGTAGTAAAATTTTAAATTTTGTAGTTATTTTTTAGCTAATTTGTAGTAATAAGAAAGATAAATAAATATAATTTAAATTTAATTAGAAAAAAATAATATTCTAATTAATTAATAGTTAATTAATTAGAATTTAGCTACTAATTTAAATGAAAGTTAAAATTAGTAGCAAAATAAAAAAAATCTTGTTATAAAATGGACTTCATGTTTTCTAACAAAGTTTTTTTATTTTTTTTATTTTTTCATAGATATTACCAAAAAGTCAAATCATAATTAGTATACTTAAGAGATTTTACATTTTTTATGGCGAGAGAAATTAATTATTAAATAAAAGTGAAAAAGGTTGAACATAAAAATTTAATTATTTCAATAAAAAAATTTATGAGATAACTTTTTTTAATACAAAAACATAAAATTTAATAAAACACAAAATTTTTATAATTTACTTAAATAATACGCAAATATAATGGGAAGCAGTATGTTTATGTCTAACATGTTCAATTTCTTTATTTAAGTCATTTTTAACTATTTTATAGGTGTGTCGTCTTCTTCTTTCTATTTCTATTTAATATATTAATTCATATAAATATTTTAATAAAATAAATAAATACATTGATTAAAAATTGTATGCATTAAACAAAATTGTAAAAATACTAAAAAGTTTTTTTTAATTATTCTATAAAAATAAAGGTGGCGTTATTGAAAGAGAGAAAGATGGAACGAGGGTAACCAAATCTTGATGAAAGAGAAAGAATTAACCCTTTGAGTTTAAAATTCACGTCCTTCTCCTTCGTCCTGATATGTGGATTTGTTTGGAGCCTCACTTAGTGGCGATATATAATGTCATATTTTTTGCTTTAGCTTGAGTCGTCGCTATCAAGCATATTCTTTTCTTGTTATATTCGATCAAGTTCAAACGTATTTTGATGACAACGATGGCCACATAAGGTAATATTCCAAAACAATAAATATATAAATTTTCAAAAAAAAATGGTCGACTAATAATTTCAGAAAGGAGGTTTATTCATTTTAAGGAAAATGACCTTGGATCAATAATCTTTTTATGATAGGGATATTAATTCTGAAAAAAAAAATCACCAGGTGAAAAATATTCTCCTCAAACTTAAAATAAATACAAATTTAATAATTCATTTTTATATTATAAATCAAGTTTTCATTAATAAATGACATTTAGTTAGGTCGATAGATAAGATAATTCTAATCTCTTAATCAATATCTTGGATCCAATCATTGTTAAACGAGTTTTTTAACATATATTAGTGACTGGAAATTAAGTCAATAAATACTTTCAGTGACTCTAAAAAAATTAAAATATTTTTTAAAAAAATTCTTATTTTCGTCAGGTTAATTGGCCGTCTTTCCTTCCTCTCTTGTTATGTCTTCGGTTTTTAGTTTACCAAACGAAGCATTAAATTATTTTTGTTTAATATAATAAAAATATTCATTATTAATAATGAAAATATTTACTACTTTTTTATTTTTATTTATAAATTTTATTTAAATTTAAAAAATATACATGCAATGTAAAAGAAAATTACTAGAATACATACAATTTTTGTCCCACAAAATAAAATTTGTAAACATTCCTAAATTAAAAGAAAAAAAAGGCTTTACGTACTATACCATTCATCATCACCTATCATATGATGAATTATGTGATCCATTTTAATATTATAAGGTACAAATTCAACAGTATATATAGGATAAGATTTCTGTATAAACATTTTCCTTTCACTTTTTCTTAATGCTTCAAATAATGAAATACAACACGTTTATTAATTTTATTTAAAAAATGTTGTTCAACAGTGAGTTATCATGCACGTTTAATTTCTCTTTAAATTACTCCTCCCCCTCCCCACTCTCCCGCTCTCTTGTATACGAGAAGATCAAGCTATTTAAAAAAAAAAATAATTATGTTTTATTTTTTAACCGAGAATTATAATAAATAATTCATCTTCAACCCTCGAAAAAAGTTATTCCCATTCTTCTATAATATAAATAATGCATCTATTGATATGTAAACCCGTAACTTTCAAAAATATTTTTAAATATAAAATAATATTATTTATCTTTTCTAAAATGAGTGTTAAGAATTAAAATAATATTTTTTAAATTTTAGTGAGATAAAAATAAAAAAATTATAAAAACCAAAATAAAAAAAATTATTATATAAAAATTAAAAATAATGATTTCAAAATTTAGAGAGATAAAAGTTAGAAAGAATATTTTTATTAAGTAAAAGTCAAGTTTTACTCATTTTATATTAGGGGTGACAATGAATAGAATCTAGGTAAATATTATAATCTTCATCTCTATACTCGTATTTTTAAAAAAAATACCAAAAATCCGTATCCATTTTTGTTGGATACCTAATTACTCATACTCATACTTATTACTTGCAATTTTATTAACTATGAAAAGTGATAAATAAAAAATATTAATTAAAAATACGACAATAATTAAATTAAAATTCTATTAAATATTTTTTATAGAACATAACTATCATAACTATAAAACATCACAAAAATTAAAATCATATTTAAAAATATTTTTACAAAACACAATAATTAATTATAAAATATTACAAATGTTATAATACACTTATACACTAATAAATTTATGAGAAGTAAATCTACATCATATAACCATACATGCAAATTTATATTTAAAGCTATTTAATACTTACATGATCATTTAAAAATGTCATATAATTTCTTGATTTAATGTAAATATTTCATGTATGGTTATATGATCTATATTTATTTTTTTCACCTTCTATCATATATATATATATATATATATATATATATATATATATATATATATATATATATATATATATATATATATAAAATAAAATTTTAAATTAACAGAAAGTAAAAAATGATATTTTGTACAAAGAGTCCTTTATTGAAACTTGATATTAAAAATAAAAAAATTATTAAAAATATAATCAAGTGGGAAAGACAAATTTCATTTCAATGATCGATATTTCTTGCAAGAAATTAGTCTCCGATTATTGGTTAGGGATATCATTCGTGAAAAAAAAAACAAGGTTATAAAGAATAAAATCAATTATATGAAAGGTATTTTAGAGATGATATCATTAAATAACATAAAATTAATTAAGATTTACTTATATTTTTTGGTCTATCATTTATGAGATTTTTTTCTTATAATTGAAATTGGATGGAATATATCTTATTAATGTTACGAGTGATCTTAGAAAGAAAAAATTAATTGTATAAGTAATTTTAGAAATAATATATAAATTAAGGATAAATTTAATGCAACCAATTAAATTAATATTAAGATTTAAAAATAATGTTACGAGTGATTTTACTTATCTTATTTAAAAATAAACTTTCTTCTAAATAGTTCTTTATTAAAACTTGATATTAAAATAAAAATAAATAATTAAAATAAAATAAATATAAAATATTTTAAAGGTGATTTCATTAAACATAATAAAATTAACTCAAATTTAATTATATTGAAGTTCAAAATACTTTTTTTTTATATTGGTAATATGATAGAGTTGCTCTTAAAACACTAGTTATCATGATGTTTTTAAAATATGTTCCTTTTTAAACAAAGATGCGTCCTAGTCAGCGGTAGAATAGCTATCCACGAGGTTTTACCCATAATCAGGTCGTGTATTGTGATGAATCCTTATCCATAATAAATTAATAATTATGAATAGTCTTGATTCTTTTGAATTTTCCGTGTCAAGTAATAAATTCATACAGATTAGGACAATTATCGCGAACATCGAGGAATTCTACCACAACCCTCCTCTTCGGTTTTCGTTCATTAGCCAACCGTGTGCCACTTCAGCTAACTAATTAAAACCCAACTTTAT
This sequence comes from Mucuna pruriens, assembly GCA_025330945.1. Lineage (NCBI taxonomy): Eukaryota > Viridiplantae > Streptophyta > Magnoliopsida > Fabales > Fabaceae > Mucuna > Mucuna pruriens. The sequence continues at coordinate 124,078 of JAENHJ010000004.1, read as the reverse complement.
CTTTTTTTTTTTCCTTTCTTTCTTCCTTTTCCGTGCTATTTTAGACCTTTAACGTCGTCACTTCTTGTATCATATTCAGTATAACAGCGACCAGCAAGTATCTCTGACTAGTCCACAGTCAGTGTGGGAAACATATCACACCAACGATCTTTTGTTCACACATTAATAGGACCTCGTCTCCTATATAAACGAGTTCGGAATCCACGATATTGGAGCATCAACTCACTTTCAGAAGCCTTTTACTCCTACAGGGAATCGAAAGAGACCTTATAATAAATATATCATTATTGTAATTATAATAATGGAGCAGGGTGCCCAAGAAGACCGGAAGATGATGTTGAACAAATATGCCCTTGCCTGTGCTGTCGTTGCTTCAATGGTTTCCATCATTTCTGGTTATGGTAATGTTGCAATCTCTCTCACTCTTTTCTCAATTTTTTATCTTTGTGCTAATTTCTTGCATGCTCCATATTTTATTATTTTCTACCATTTTGTAATCTCTCTGCAATAACACGGGTGTAATTGTGCATTTTTGTTAGCCAAAATATGCGAGAAGATTTAGAGTGTTTTTAGTGTAATTTTTTTTTATCAAAATTGAAAATTCATCAACCTAATAAAAATTAATGTTAAATTATTGATGGAGTGAAATTTTAATTTCAATTTAAAAACTAAAAAGCCGAATTTAAATTAGTTATTGTGTGTTGAAGATGCACATGCTTAAATATTTAAAACTCTATCTATGGACGTGATTTCAGACACGGGTGTGATGAGTGGAGCAATGATATTCATCAAGGAGGACATTGGGATTAGCGATACCCAACAAGAGGTTCTAGCAGGAATCTTGAACCTATGCGCATTGGTGGGATCGTTGTTAGCGGGAAGAACCTCGGATTACATCGGTCGGCGCTACACAATCATGTTGGCCTCCGTCCTCTTCATGGTGGGTGCAGTTCTGATGGGGTACGGGCCAAACTACGCAATTCTAATGCTGGGAAGGTGCATCGGTGGTGTGGGTGTAGGCTTTGCACTTATGATAGCACCGGTTTACTCAGCGGAGATTTCCTCTGCAGCATCAAGGGGTTTTCTAAGCTCCTTACCGGAGCTTTGTATCGGCATCGGAATCTTCCTCGGCTACGTCTCAAACTACTCATTGGGGAAATTAACCTTGAAGCTGGGATGGAGATTGATGCTGGGTGTTGCAGCTGTTCCTTCAATTGTTTTAGCTTTCGGCATTCTAGCAATGCCAGAGTCTCCAAGGTGGTTAGTTATGCAGGGTCGTTTGGACGACGCGGAGAATGTTTTGTTACAAGTTTCCAATACCACACAAGAGGCGGAACTTCGTTTTGCAGAAATAAAAGTGGCGGTTGGGTTTGACGAGAAGGCGAAGGTCCCTCAGAAGCGGCAGCAGGGCGAGGGCGTCTGGAAAGAGCTGCTGGTGAGGCCCACACCGGAGGTTCGTTGGATGCTGATTGCAGCGGTTGGGATTCACTTTTTCGAGCACGCGACTGGGATTGAAGCCGTGATGCTGTATAGCCCTAGAATATTCAAGAAAGCTGGCGTGACCAGCAAGGACAAGCTCTTGCTTGCGACGATTGGTATTGGCCTCACGAAGATCGTTTTCTTGGTCATTGCCTTATTCTTGCTCGACAGAGTTGGTAGAAGGCGTCTCTTGCAAGTAAGCACTGGGGGAATGATTTGCGGCCTCTTGCTTTTGGGCTTTAGTTTGACCATGGTGGATCGCTCCAGCGAACAGCTCTTGTGGGCCTTGAGTCTAAGCATTGCGGCCACGTATATGTATGTTGCTTTCTTTAATGTTGGGCTTGGGCCTGTCACATGGGTCTATGGCTCCGAGATATTCCCTTTGAAGTTGAGGGCCCAAGGGTCGAGTATTGGAGTGGCAGTGAACAGAACCATGAATGCTGTGGTTTCCATGAGCTTTATTTCGGTGTACAAGGCAATCACTATAGGTGGGAGCTTTTTCATGTTTGCGGGTATATCTGTGTTGGCTTGGGTGTTCTTCTACTTTTTCCTTCCGGAAACCAAAGGCGTGCCCTTGGAAGATATGGAGATGCTTTTCAGCAAAAATAATAGGAAAAATGCAGTGCCAAAAACGCAGAGAGCGTAGTGTTTTGTAGTGAAAAAGATCTACCCATGTTTGGATAAAAGTTTTACTAATGTTTTGCCAATTTTAATGTGAAATTTCAAATTGCAATGGATAAGATGAAAAATGAAAATATCATTACTTTAAGAATAAAAATATTTTTCAACTCTTCCCATTTAATTGTAAGTTTTAAAAATTTTAAAAATTAAAATTAGTTTTTAGTTTTAGTTTTTTTATTTCAAAAATTAATGTCCAATTTTAAAAATAAATTCACTTTGAAAATTTTCTATTTTATTAAAATTAGTTTAAGGAAGCATTTGGGTGTTGGTAGGAATGGTGGTGGTAAAAGAGTTGGTGATGATTGCGACAACGATGATAATTGCGACAATATAATAGTAATAACAGCAAACAACATCAACAAAGAATAACAATTATTAAATATAGAAAAAGTATTTTTAAAACTAAAATCCAAATTCATAAAATCTTTTTTTGTTTTGAAAATAAATATAAAATTGTTTTGAAATTGAGTTAAAAATCATTTTATCTCCATTTTAGCAAAATGAATTTTGTTTTAAAAATTGCATTTAAAAACCAAAAAGTCAACTAACTCAAATGAGTCTTAAACATATTGGATTAAATGTTTTGATATTGAACATGCTAGGCTTTATCTCGTTCAATCAGGATCCATGAGCGTAATCTCAAAAAATGGTATACAAGTGTAGTAAGTAATAAATGTTTGGTAAAATTATATGTTGAAGTAGCTGATAAAAGTAAAATAATAAAAATAAACATATTAATATGATATTATATATAAATTTTTATTTAATTTTATGTTATTTAGTAGTGATTAACATATTCTAAAGTATAATGTTAAAAATAATAAAATAAATAGTATAATGCTTAAAATAAATGATGTAATATAAAAAATATTTAAAAAATAATAAAAAAATAAAATCAACATAAAATTTATCAATATTAATATCTTGAAATATAATGCCAAAATAATAAAATAAATATTATAAATAATAAAATAGTTAAAATATATGGTGTAATATAAAAATATCTAAAAAATAAAAATAAAATAAAATTATTGTCTATTATTATCAATATATTATGTAATAAAAGAGTAAAAATAATATAAGGGTAAAAAATAAATTTAATAAATATTTTAAAGACAAAAGGAGAATAAATATAAAATGCTAGAAGTTAGAAACTAGGTTTTAAAAAAATACTATTTGAAGTAACTTCTCAAAAATCGTTATAAGCTCCTAAAAAAATGTTTATTTACCAAATACTACTAGTAAGGAGAACAAGTTTTTCAACTAGCAAAACAAGCTAGAAATTAGTTGAAGTTTCAAACATAGCCAAAGTCTCAAACTCGAGTCTTGTAGAAGAAAAAAAATGTAACTGGAAGAGGAAACCTATTGAAAATAGTCAACTAACTATTAATTTTTTTTATTTATGTTTTTTGTTGTATTATTGTACCTAAACAATATTTACATGTGAAGTGGAAGAGTTTCTAGTCTTTTCAAGACTATGAAGATAAGGGAAAAAGATTTACAATATTTTTAATTTGAGTTATTTATTTTGACTTTATAATTATAACTAACTAGTATAATATGTATTAGTTTTTTTAACAATTTAAGACTTAAAAGTTCATAAATTTGTTATCGAAAAGTTTATTATAACTTTTCTGATGTTTTATTGTTGGTTATTATGTTTTTGTAAAAGATCTTTTAATAAGATTTTAAATCTTTTTATATTTTATGATTATTGTTATTATGTTTTATATAAGATCTTTAAATAAAATTTTAATTCAATTACTATCATATTTTTAATCAATATTTTTATGTATCAATTTTAATAGTTAATTAAAGTGTGGGTAATGGGTATGTGTATGAACATTTAGGTATCCAACAAAGAAAGATACAAGTATTAAAATTACTACCTACACAAATATGAGTATGGGTCTGAGGATTCTTTTAAGTGTAGTACGCAGATGAGGATTATTTTACCATACCTAAATCCTATCGATTTTCATTCATGAATTCCCAACACATGCTCACACACCATATGGATGGGGTTCGAGCAACAATGTAGCATTTTGAGCTAGATGTTAATTACGAGTGTAAGTAGTTCGAGTTGGGTTAGATTTAGTTTAATTAAGATCCAACCTAATTAAGTATAATTTATTTGGATTTGTCTTTTTTTTAAGCAACCCAACTCAATCCAACTTGACTTTAATTGAGTTTGGTTGGGTAGTTTGGTCAACTAAATAAAATAATAATACATTCCAGAAATTTGAAAGAATCAAAATAAATCTACAAAAATTTAGAAAAATAAAGTACCTAATTAATTCAACTCATTTAAAATCTAGTTAAACACTAATCATATACAATCATAATGACTGTGTATGAATTGAGATCTTATGACTCAACTTTGTCCAAGTTTTGCCCAAGAAAAACCCCATTTTTCACATTTAATATGCAAAAATGTTAAAATAACTCACAAATATATCATTTCAATTCAAGCACAATAAGAAAATTAGTTATGTAATAAAAAAACTCCAATACATCTCTAATTTAGAATACAAGTTCAATTGTCAAATCCAATATTATTAATGAATAGTTATAATTTTAGTATTATTATAAGATGATCGGATTAGATCAACTTAATTGGGTTTAAAACTCACTAACCCAATACCTAATACGATTATAATTATTCATACAAAATAAATCTAACACAATTTAATAACCTAACACAACCTACTAAAATGTTATTAAATAAAATTAGATTAAGTTTATTAGGTCTATGAGTCGATTATGACTCAAAATATTAATAGTCAACTACTAGATTTTATATTTTTCAATCAAGATCAATGAGGGTAACATAATTTGCAAGCTTGGTAAAGTCAAATTACAACTAAGGTTGAATTTTTAAAATCTAAACTACACTATATATAAGATATTCGAACCAATACCATCTCATTTAACTAAATCAATTGAGTAAAATAAAGATGTTAATATGCAATAATGATTTGATCTTATTAGTTTAAATAAATATAAATATTAAGGTTACTTTATGCAAAGGATCTGGTTATTATTAATTTGTATTACTTCAATATATTCTTTTTACTTTTGAAAAAAAAAATTCAAACATATTTCTTATTGACCATTTAAAAAAAACATACAACTATAATAAAGTAATCATATATGTGATCAAATCATCATACAATTATATATTATACCTCTTCGACTTTTGATCGAGCATATTATAATTGATAGGTAATCGACATACCTCATTAACTCGTAATCTATGGGTAACTACCCATCTCATTAACTCGTAAATTCATTATAAATAAAGGATTACATTGCAAGTGAGAACTTAATTTGATCTTTTAATTCTTATTAATCATTCATTGACTTGAGCCGAAGTGTATTTGTAGGTACTACCATCCGCTATTTCAAGGAGGTTGGAAAAACATAATAAGGAGGACGATCACACACCTAATGGTATGATCATAGGAGATATTCAAACTATCCTCTAAGACTTTCTTGTGACTGAAATATTTTGGCGCCCACCATATGGCTAAGTAAAACTTTTCTCGACTACCACTACACAACCTTCTAGTCCATTACTTCTCCCCGTATAGTTTCCATAACTATTTTACATGGTAAGAAACGTCTATCAATCTGAATTTGAAATTTGCATGTCTACCGAGCAATTGATGGATGTGGCCCCTTGTGGTTCTGCCGCATCTATCCCTATCTAGGTGGGTACCCTGTCACTTTTATATTTTTATTTTTTTCATTCTTAAATTACTATCTTTTATTACTTAACTGATTTGTTGGCAAGTTACCACATTATATTTATTCCACATCATTTTCTCTTTAGTTGGATATAACTACAAAAAAATTTAATTTAACCTTTAGCAAAATTATTTCAAAATATATAACTAGCGATGAATTAAGCCCGTTATGTGATATTAATTTTAGTTTGACACTTGTCTTGGATTTAAAAATATACTTAACCACTTTTTAATATGTAACAAATTTTATTTTACTATTTAACAACTTCTAGATACTTATATCTTTCAAATGTTTGACGTGTTTGTCTTATTCTTAATTCAAACTTCTAAGACACTAACCGCTTTTGAATGTTAACAAAATTTATTTAACAACTCCTAAATACTAATAATGTTCAAATGTTTGGCGTGTAACATCCCAGTTTTTCTATTATTTATTATTGTTTGTAAATATAATATTTTGTTATTTATTATTTTTAATAAAGTGTTTTAATGTTTTATAATTGCATTTGTGGAACCCCATTTTTGTTCGGGAAGAAGCAAAAGGCAAAACCGTATGCAATTGCCTCTCTTGCGTGTCCACAAACTTCACCTGGTGATTTGCGTCCACTACCTCTGCAAAGATTCGCTTTCTGCTCTGTGCTTATGATCCTCAATTTCTGCTCCACGCTCACGACCTCTGTCCCTCATGCTTGAGGTCCCCATTTTCTACTCAAGGACAACAAAAGGGGGAGCACAGCCAAAAAGAATGCGACAGCAAAGACAAAAGAAGAAAACGATGAAGGAGATAGGTCCGAGTCCCGACTAGTACCTTCGTCTGACATGCCAGGGAAGCAGGACCTGGACAAAACGTTTTGCAACTGACATGTCCTTGGAACCCTTTGTCGTGTTGTGCAGTACCAGAGGACATGTGGCTGATTCTGTAGCAATGCTGACTGATAGTTATAAGGATTGGTCGTTATTTCCTCTATCAAAATACTAGATTTTCCTAAGCTAAAGTAGCACAGGGTCAACCTAGGTCATTCTTCTTAAGGACACGTGATTCTTATATTTCTAAGGTTCGAGAGTGATAAGGATTATGGAACTAGAGTATGTAGGCTGTTGACCTAGCAAAGAACTGTAAAGGGGGTTTTAGTAGAAAAAGTTAATGTTTGTGAGAATGTAAAGAGCTACCTAAAGAATGTGAAGATTAAAGCTACGATTACTTTAAGATTATTGAGATGTTTATGACATATTTATCCGTGCACTGCCCTTGAGTTATCAATTGCTGATTTTAATCCTAGTTCTTACTATGCCACTGATTTCTTACCAATCCAATACTTATGACGATCGTCGAACATTTGTCCCGTATTAACTAATGACTTACGCAATTGCTGCTTCGAGTTTGGCAAGGAATACGTGTTTGATTGATGTACATTATCTAGAATTTATCTATTTTGTTATTAGAATGGTTCTGATCGGCCCCTAGACTAACGTGCTCTAATTCTTATGAATCACAATCACGAATATGCAAGGAAAAGATTATGCTATAGAAAACTTGTCATAATACAACAACATTACCACCATTCATTGAATAACCTGGGATGTGATACAGGGAAAAGCGAAGTTCTTGATGGTTTATGGATCAACTTCCTGTGACAATCGCCTCAGTAGTTGTAGTGCTCCACCTCTGATGGCCATGTACTGAGGGGTTGAATCACTAAGCAGTGTGCCAACGTACTATGACAGTCTCCTCTTAGCAACCGACCACTATCCAGACTTTGGTCTTGTACCCACTCGATCGACTGAGCACTCCTTGAAGCACTGTGGAACAAAGAGGTGTGAAGTGAACTCGATTTAGGGAATGGAAGGTGTATGCGGAAGGCTAAGAGTATCTGTGGTCTTTGCTTTTCTTGTTGTCTCTTCGTCATCGTCGCCAGTGAACATTGATATGTAGTTTGATTTATACATGCATTCCTAACTAATTCTATAACTGTTCTAACTGAAATAGGAGATTAAACCACCTAATTGAACAGAAATACCAAACTAACAAACTCTAACTACTTTCCTAACTACCACGTGCTAAATTATACACGTGCTTGAATCTGGCTTTGGTGGAGTCGGCTTTCAGATGCCGGGACGAATCCGGTTTCGGATGAGAGTCAGCTCTGTCTTGAGTCAACCACAACGTTGATTTCTACAGAGTCGGCTTGGTCTGGCTGGAACAATTTCTTTATTGACTCTGCCTCCTCCGGCCTGCAAAACAAGACTAGCTCTTTTGTTAGTTAATATTAGTAACTTAGCCTAGATTCATATTTCCCTTAGCTTAACCTTGGAAAACTAAATCTTAGCTAACACACGATCTTTAACCCTTGTTTATAAACTAAAGGGTATAAACTGTGTACTATTAGTGGCCTCAGGAGCGGTCTATAAAAGGCTCAAAAAAGGAAGAAAGAAGGGGGGGGAATTAGGGGTCGAAAGCATGGAGAATCAAAGGAGATAGAGAGCTTATCTTTAAAGGAAAAACCTTAAATTCGAGAAATATTAGAGATCCCAGAGAAAACTAGAGAGCAACCATTCTGATTGGGGGTAGATCTTGCGATCGTTAGAAGGGGATTTTAGAGGAAAAATCGCAATCTGGAAGAAGAATATCTTAATCTTGAGAAAGCGTGAGAGCTAGCAGTCTCCGAAAGAAAGGCAGAAGGAGTTCACCCACTTTGCAATAAGCAAGTAACCCCGGACACAAGGTAAGATCTTTTCCTTACATATCTTCACCTAGTGGCCCACAACTCTAAACCAGCACACTTCATCGTATAACCCGACAAATACTGCATTTTGAGGGACCGATTTTGGATCGGCTCCGGCTCCTATGTAGCCAAGAGCCGACACTCTTCAGACCATCCTATCAACTCCATACTGAGACATCAACTGACTCTATGCCAAGATCACCCAACCGACTTTATGCCGAGATCATCTAAACGGCTCTATGCCGATACCATTTCAACCGGCTCTATGTCAAAACCATTTCAATCGGCTCTATGCCGAGACCATTCCAACCAGCACTATGCCGAGACTATCTGACCAGCTCTATACCAAGACCATCTGACCGGCTATATGTCGAGACCCTTACCGACTCTATGCCGAAATCATCCAACCGGCTCTATGTCGAGGCCATATAGTCGGCTCTATGCCGAGGCCATATAGCCGGCTCTATGCCGACTTTGACCCTCCTACACTTTAATCATACCTTCCTTAAGAACTACGTAAACTTTGATTTCTCCACTGTAGTAAGAGAGTAAGAGATACGTAGGAGGAAGAGGCAACTCTTGTCAAGTTATTCATCCAAAAAACCCCAAAAACATCTCACACTCATTCCCCGTAAATAACTTCCATTTTTAGAAAGACGTAAACCATAATGTAAGAGTAATTTTCTTTCATGTATCTAGTTAGGGTAACTATCTTGTGATAGACGCGTTGGGATACCTAGTGACCCCTACACGTAACCAACTCCCAAGCTCACTTTCTGATTTCCACACTAGCCTTATTCACTCAAGGTTTCCTAGCGTTTTCCATAAAAATGCCGGTGGTGACTCCAACTGACAGAGTCGATCTCGGCACTTTGAATGAGCCAACTCGAACTTGGCTTCATTTATGTCAAGTCGGTCTCAACACTCTACTGGCTGAGTTAGTTCCGACTCCACATTCCCTATTCCTTCCCCAAAAGGAACTCGGATTCCAAACATAAACATTTTCGACCACGCGTCGCGATTTAGGTCGCGACAACATTTAATTTAATATAAAGTTTGTTTCAGAAAATATATGTGGTGAAAATGAGTTTTAATTAAATTAATAATAGAGAAAATGATTTTAGGCTTGTGAGTCTTGACCTATTAAGTAAAGAGTTGATGCACCTTTGAACGTTATAGTAAGTTTCTCAAGAAAATTCGGAAGAACGCCAAGACAAACCTTGAAGTTGTGTTTTGTATTATTTCCCATACGAGGTAAGAAGGGGAGTGAGTTTTATCTTACTATTTATGTTCCCTTTACGTGAGATAGATAGTGGGGTCATCCTTAAGACCCATGTTTATATTTGTTATTTATAAATCTTGGTGGTATCTAAAGGGGATTAAATCCCTAGATTAGTGTAAGTCTTGCTTTTGAAATTTGTGTGGAAGTGTGTTTAATCGTTGTTAATTAATGATTTTTGTGGCTATTCTTATGGATGAGAGTTTTAGGTTGATTTGGGGTTTAAGGTTAGGGCTTTTCTGATTTGGATGTAATTGGATAAAATTGAGTGATTATTTGTGTATGTTTCTATGTGCTAAACTCGTGTGTGCTAAAGAACTTAGATTGATTAGACTTTTCCCATTCGATTTTGGATTTTTAAGTAAATTCTACTACAAATTTCTCAAATCGTGAACTGTTGTTCACTCCTCAATGGACAACAAAATATTTATCTTTCCTTTTCTTGTACATACATATGCAAAAAAAAAAAAGTTTGAAGAACTTAATTGGAACGATTGAAACATGAAGACAAAAATGCAATTAAATCAAAATTTAAAGTCATGCCAAACCTCCTAAAAACTTAGTATTTCTTTAACCATAGAATTTTAACTTTTAAGCGAAATTTTAACTATAGAGTAAAGGATTATTTTTTTACTTAATTTTTAGATTTTTTAATAAAAAATTTAATTTTATTTGATAATCAAATATTTAAATTTTAAATTGAGATTCTAAGTACAAAAATAATAAGGTTTACACATAATAAAATTAACCAAATTCAAATAATAATCCAAAATTTATGGGAACAAAAATAATGTAAACTAAATAAGCAACTATAAATTAGAATAAATTTTCTAAATATAAAGTAATTCTAAATTAAAAATCATAATTATACTATCTGAAATTAGATATAATAAAAGAGACTAGTCTCCTGAAATGTATCGAACTAAGATTTAAATATTTGCTTGAAGATGTTTTTATATTTAATATTTGATGGCACTTCAAACAATATTACTTATGAAGAAAAATACACATAAAAACTAATTATGATATTAAAATTTAAAAGGAGATAATTAAGACCTTCGTAATGATGGCAAGTTTTTTTGTTTTTAAATATAGTTTTCAAAACAAAATTAGTTTGTATAAAATGAAAGTGAACTTATTTTTAACCCAATCTTAAAATACTTTTATATTATTTTTAATATATGTGTGTAAATTTAGTATTTAGGTAAAAAAAAATACTATAACTATATTTGATAATAGCTTTTCTCGTTACAATCATTGCTACCAATACCATGCATTGTCACCACTGCTAACAACACTATCATCATTGTTTATGCCACAAAAAATATTGATACTGTTCTTATTGTTTCCTATATTTCTATCACGATTGACATTATTACTATTATCATTATCGTTACCACGATTAATTTTACATCTATAAGTTTTACCTCCACCTTCAATACTATCATTATTGTTACTAATATTATTATTATCACCAGGTAAACAAACACTTATATTAATTTTAACATAATAAAAAATTTAAAATAAATTTATTTTAAAACTGAAAATTTGATTAAAAAAAACTAGAATAAAACTTTCTAACTAAAACTTAATTATAATTTTAAAATTTTTAAAAGTTACATTTAAAAATAAGCTCCGATCAAATCGATTAATAATCTAATCAACAACACTATTAACACAAGAAAAGGAATAGCACAACAGTGGGTAAGTATAGGTGAATGAGGACTCAATTAATTTAAATTTGAGAGAAAAAGAATTGACCACATCCTAATTAATTATTTTAAATTGAAATTTCACTTTAAATTAATTTGAATTTGAAGGATCTACGAACAACTTTGTAAAGCGAGTGGAAGGGCATATATGAGAAAAAACGGTGCCGTCTGTGTGTCGGTTGCCTTGCCTGCGGGATCGATGTCGGTGGCTTACGCGCAATCAATGGCCACCATTACCCCACCTTAGACACAACACAGATCAATACATTAATTAATTGTGGTATCCCATTATCCCACATCGTCTCCACTGATCCTCCATTTTCCTAATTATAAAGGTAGACACACCCCGATTTGGGTTTTTTTTTTCTCTTCACTTTATCTCAGTTACCTACCCACCAGATCGAACTGCGATGAAGCCGATGCAGAAACAGCCACCACCAGCGCACAGATAGAAAAGAGAGCAAAAGTTGACATCAAAACAAAGCCAACCAATTCGATTAAATTAAAATCCAAGAAATGAAGGATGAGGACACACTCCCTATTGCGAAAAAAGAAGCCTCAGCCTCAGCCTCAGCCTCAGCTTCAGATTCAGGTTTATTCGGAAAAGGCACTTACAAATTCTGGGCACTAGCTGCCATGCTGCTACTCGCATTCTGGTCCATGTTCACCGGCACCGTCTCGCTCCGGTGGTCGGGCACGCTCAACACTCTCTCCCACGACCTCCGCGCCCCCGTTCACGACCACCTCGACGTCCTCGTAAGTTTCCCTTTTTGCCCTTGTGCACGTGTGTACGCGATAGATAAAATGTATCATTTTAACTCTGCAGGAAATGGAGGAGAGGGAGAAGGTGGTGAGGCACATGTGGGACGTGTACACGAATAGCCGCAGGATCAGGATGCCGCGGTTTTGGCAAGAAGCCTTCGAGGCTGCTTACGAGGATTTGACCAGTGACGTGGCCGAGGTTAGAGACTCTGCCATCACCGAGATCGCTAACATGTCTCTGCACTCCTTCGACCTTCAATTGCCTTCTATTGCACATTCTACGGTTGTTACTTCTCATCCTTATTATTAAAATTCCCATAATTCCAATGTTAATTTCGATTTATCTATGCTTCTTGTTTCTTATATATAGCAAGTGAATCATCTTATATGCAAGATGATTTTTTTATTGAGTGTAAACTTTTTATTACTAACGGTGCTTGATGCCTATTAAACTCTTGTTAACTTCGAAATGGCCAGTGCTTGTTTATTTATTGTCCATATATCTTTTAAGGTTTTATGTGAGAATAGTTAGCTTGAATTCATGAAATTTGTTGAGTAGTCCATTGTTATGAATTGAAACCAGTCCTTTTGAAGAACCGATCTTCAATTAGATGTTTTGGCAGCATTTTAGTGGAGGTAAGTTTTTAGTTTTTTTTTTCTTTTTCTTTTTTTAACCTTTTTGGCTTGATTTCACATTTTGTTCCTCCAAAAAACTTCAATTTTTATATGCTTTGTTCCGATTTCAGTTATCTTTCTCTCTTGGTTGTCTAAATGGTGCACAAATTAAATTCCCCAGTGTGGCCCCACTGTTTTGACAAAGATGTTGTATGTTGGCAAAATTGGCTGCTGCAGCTATCTCTCTGCTAGTGGGGGATCTAATTCCCGTTAATTTGAAAAACTTGAGGATAACATTGTTGGAATGGGAACTAGGAGGCAACAATTGTACAAGGATTGAATTCCATTCTGTATGGTAAAAGGAATAAAAATTAGCCAGCGTGTGGATTGTTGGATTGGGTGATACAGTGTAGAAATGGGATGGTTAGGACAGTCTGTTTGAAAAAAGAAATGAAAAGAGAGAGGATATTGATAATTGTTGAGATTGACTTTATTGTTATTGTTGATTAGCTAATTTACTAAATAGGCCTTGCCAAACAATATTTTTGTCAATTTCTGTTATTACTGGTTGAAGGGGATCCTTGGTGCAACAGTTAGAGTTGCTGCCATGTGACTAGGAGGTCACAGGTTCTGAGTTAAGGAATTAACCTCTTCAAAATGCTAAGGCTGCCTACATATACTCTTAGTGGTGGGAGCTTTATAGCACCCAATTCAATGCTCCCTTTTTTCTATTATTACTGTTTAATTTAGGTAGTTTGATCATAATGACTCTCAAGGTGAAAGGCTGAAAGCATCTACAAAAAACAGGCAGTAAATTTTAAGTGTAAATTAGGGTAGCCTGCATAATGGGGGGATATGGTAATGTGAATTAACTGCTCTTCCTTGTCTAAATATGTTGAGAACATTCAACATTTGAGTATTGTTTCACATTTTTCTTTTTGATAAGAAAAGGGGGTTGAGTTGTAGGTTGGAACTTGTTTGTATACACAATATGGGGATCATAAATACACAGAAGTTTGGGTATGGTTTATAAATTAGAAATTAATCCACTTGTAAGTTTTAATGTTCTTGATAAGTTGGTTTAGCGTTTTCCTCTCTTTAGTTTGTTTACATTTTTACGGGAGACAAGGTAAAGTATTTGATATTGTAGATTCTGGAGCTGGTTTTTGTTTGCCAATATTTGCTAAGGGAATGGTGAGAACAAGATTTTGTTATGATTAGACATATTTTATTACCATAATTCAATTCTTGTTTCCACCATTTCTTTAACAAAATCATGAAGCACGAGATGAACGTAAATAACACAACATTTTAGTAATCTCTGAAGTTTATCAACAGAAGATGAAAACAACAAACAAACCCAACACCTTTGTCTTGACCAGTTTCTTCAACTTTTCAGAATTGAAGTTGGGCATATAGGAAACAACACTTGTTATTTATTGATGCCTTCAAGCCAGATAGTTTCTGAGGATGTAATGCATTTACTATGGTATTCTGACTACATTCTCTAACATTTCAGAGAGCACGGGAACTTAGTAAAGAGTCTCAAGCAAGTTGAGAAAGGAAAAGGAGCAACCTCGGACGTGTTTAGAGATTAGAATGTGAAGCAACCAAAGGGTCTGATTTACTTCAAAAAAGTCGTGTTACCAGAGATGTTTATGAGGTGGTAGTGCCAGGCGAAGTCTTACTCCGATTTTCATGCGGTCATAACACGGAAGATTATGTATTTTATTAGGTTGTTATTCTTTCAAATTTTGCACTCAATTTCACAATCTTCATAATGCGAGGGAGAGTAAATTGGAACGTGAAAAAGCTACTTAAAAAGTATATTTCAGGTTCAATTTCATAAAGATCCTCATAAAAGCCAAGTTTTAAAGGTGTGTGATTTCTATTTTCAAAAAAATTGTGCTTGTTTTAAAAAAAATAAAGAAAATAGATACTCACACCAAGTTCATGCTTTACTACATGTAGCATTACGTTAGATGACTCACACTTTTGAGTAAGGATCACAGAATAAAAGAAGTGAATGAAAAAATATCTGCAAGTTGTTTCTGTTTTTTTAAACATTTATTTTAAAAGTAATTTTTTTAATTTAACAGATTTTATTCCACAATTTGATTGCTAAGCATTGTTTTTAAAAAGTTTGGATAAAATTGATTTATTGATCGGTTCATTAATTCTAAAAAATTAACTCATTTCTTAATTGATGAGAACCAATGAAGAAATAGTTGAATTGATTCTAAATTGGTGTAAAAAATAAGTTTGACCCAGTATTCTTTATAAAAAAAAATTAATCATTTGTCTTTTAATTTAATCTAAAATATTTTTAAAATAAATGTAAACAGGTATTTAAGAATTATATATAATATAAATTATTTTGTTAACTATTATCAATTTTAATCTTATAAAATATATAATTTAATTATTTATAATTTTATATCTTAATTTTTATAATTTTATATTATTTTAAATCATATAATATTATAATATAAATTTAATTACTATCGGTTCAATTATAATTCAATTACAATTGAACCAATAAACTGTCAATCAATGCTTTGTTGAGTCCAATTATGGTTTCAATTTTTAAAACATTGTTGCTAAGTATACTACACTGATTTCAATCGTATGACTCTTTGATTTGAAAGAATCTTGGTTTTGAGGGTTGTAGGTTAATCGGTCAGGTATAAACATGTTCCTATGTCTCTACCAACAAGTCTGGTTCTTCTCACCATTTCCCACCTACAAAAACCACATCCAATAACACTACCCTCGCTTTCTCCATAGTCATATGTATTTTTGCGTAAAATAAATGTTATACGGATGTGTAGTTACTTTAGGAAGATAGCATTCTATAATTCACCTTTCATTACCACCAACCAAATTTAACTTCACGAGAGCATGGTGGTGGTGAAGGAAAGCCAAACTTGACATTGTCTCATGCCTCGTAGTATCCTTTAACCTTAACATTTTTTCAATTTCTAATTTTCCTTCTCTCCAATTTTATTTTCTTTTTCTTTATGCCACAAAGCTGGGAGAAGGGAGTTGAAGAAAAAAAAGTGTATATGAGCCTGGAGGAAACAATACTCATTCATGCGAGTCTCACAAAGAAAGTGTGTTCATTAGTTTAACTTCTCAAAGACTCAATATACTATAATATAACTAATTACGGGCAACGACATGACATCACAATTCAAACCTTTTCTCGAACTCTTCCTCTACATTTGTGACTTAAAGAGTCTGAATGTTATCAATTTTATTTTTCACGAAACTTTTCTAACCAAAAAAAAATTTTAATCTGAACTCACCTGACAAAACTCTTACAAACCATTTTTACCCCATTCAAATTCATACAACCTCCTAAACCCTCCCAACAACCCTTTTTACATTTGGATAACTTGGGTGTGAGTCGGGCCTAATGTCCCTGCCTATCTTAAGTAGAAATGGCACCAGTTACATTTTTTTTTTTCTTCCCCATTCATATCAAATGTCAATCATACAATGATAGTATTTGATCAAATTGAAATAAATGGGTGGGGGGTGAGGGGAGTAGAGACAAATCTTTTGAAAAAGAACTTGTTCTTGTCAAACATTCGAAGAAGATGAAGAGGTTAAAATCTCCAGAATTTTATTTTGGGTTTATGATAATCATATATGTAAGACGGGGTTATATAATCGTATATGTAATGTCTTAAGATGCTACATTTGACTAACTAACAATAAATAAAAAATAATTCAATTTTTAAGAAAAGGTTATTTATGATATATGACTAAATTTTTCGTGAAACAAGAAACATAGTAAAACATATTTAGTCGTAAATATAATAAAATAAAAATATAAATAAATTTTCTAAATACAATATCCTATACATAATTAAAATGAAAATATTGTATTACACCACTCGACACTACAAACCATAATATGAATAAAGATATTAATACCAAAGTATTTCAAAATATCAAAGTATATGCATAAATCAAATTTACAAAAAAGATATTAAAATATTATCAAAAGGAGAGGGGTATATACTAAATGCATCAAAATGACTCATGAGTCGGCTATACTAACATAGTATTGTGACTAAGAGGTCATTGTCAAGCACTCCTCCCATGAGCTAATGGTGAGAACAACATATCAATATGCAAGGTATCCATATATGTTGTTGACTGCACACCATTTGCTTCCATGACACGACTATTGTTATCATTGCACACACACAAATAAGAAGGGTAAGCATGCATAACAATGATACTATAGAAGTATTTGTGCAATGACTATTTTATGCATGAGGAAAATAAATATAAGCATATTCCTACATCAAAATAACATACAACAAACCATCAATTCATAACATCATATACATAAGATAATGGTGACATTGATAGGCACAATGACATCTTATCTAGGAAATGATGAAAAATCTCATTCTCATAATCTATGAATGAAATTGAAGCATACATCATATCAAGGATATCACAAGACACTTGTGATGCCTAAATTGAGAATATATATTTATCCAATCACAAGTTTAGTAACGGTCAGATCATAGGGAGATCTTCAAAACTAATGGTTCTTTTTTGCTAGTCCATAAAGTCATCAACTTGTAATGAATTGACACTTGTTCTTGTTTTTAGTTTGACTCAACTAATAATAGTTCATACATACTTTAAAATTCTGACTCTTATTCTTAAACTAGCTCGGTTGGTGCCAACTTCAACATGCATGAACTTCATAATTGTTCATCCCAAAAGTCTCCTTTATTTGTTCTCTTGTCTTTATCGACTCTAATAGCGATGCTTAAAATGATGTCATTAATATTAAGTTAGTGCTAAGAACTTATTATATGACAACTATGTCCCTCAATGAGAATCGAGTTTGGTTAGGAATGTCAAAATGGGTCTGGACTCAATAGGTTGACCTGATTAGCCTGATGCATGAGTTGGACTAAGTTATGAAAATTCAAGCTCAAAATTATTTTGGCTCAATCCAGCTCAAAATTCTATTAACTCAAAGCGGGCTAGCCTATAGACTTGATTTATTTTTTATTACTTAATTTTTTATAATTAGTAAAATCATAGATGATAAATTTAATATTACATGCCTCGTCAATGTATATTTTAAGGTTAATATTATATGTATATTGAGTTTTATTTATTGTTACAATAGATGCACTTTTTTTATTTATGTTATTATGTATTATATTTTGTTATTTTATATTACAAATAACAATCTATATTTTTTTATTTTAGTTCACAGTGATTAAAAATATTTTATTAGCTTGTTATATAAAAATAATTAATTTTAATAATTTTTACTCTTTATATTTTAAAAATTGATTACCTCATGATTAGCCTTTTGGCCTATAGTCTGCTAAAGGTTGGACTAAGCTATGAAAATTTCAATTCGATATTATGTTGGCCCAAATTGACAACTCTAAGTTTGATGTGCTCTGTGGGTGCTTCATAAAGCTCATTACCACTACTTAAAACTCAAAACAACACACTTTTGTTTCCAACAAAAAATCAAAGTACGTACCTTATTAGTTCCTTCATTGAAAAAGCTCATACTTATTTGGCAACAAAATCTAGAAATCTTGAAATCAAGGAAGTCAAGGTTCTTCTAGTCTAATTCAACAAAAGTTTGTTGGAAAATAACTAGTCTCATTCATTCAAACTAAAGAAACTAATTCAACCAATACAATACTCATAAGTATTAGTAAAAGGGATAATAATTGAGATAACAAAAGGTACGACAATGACAACATTAATGATTGATCCAAATAATAAGAAACAACAAAAACTAAATTGACATCGAACCTTAATTATCATTAGAAGGTAACAATTTATGCAACCAAGTAAACCAAGATAGTCACAATGGCAAAAGGAATAATCAAGCCAAAACAACTTGAAAATTGCATTCATTACTCAAAAGGCATAAAGTTAAATAAATAGAGAAAATTGGTGATAGGATAAGTAACAAATTAGAAACAATAAATGAATGACATGAAACAACAAACAATAAAATTAACACGAAATTATAATTATTAACAAAGAGAAAATAGTCAATATAATTCGAGTAAATAAGAAAAACCACAAAATAAAATAGGAATAATTATGTTGAATCATGTTGGAAACAATAATTATTTCCCAAAACGTATATACAATTAAGGATTTGCTTAGAATAAAATAATAATGATTGAGTTGAATGGCAAAAGGTAGCATATACCCACTTACTTCACATTATTATCAAGGATAATTCATTACGGGATGGTCATCTAAAGGAAATTGTGACCTAGGTAAGAAATAACTTAGTTAACTAAAAAATGAAGTTCGTTATTAGGAGAACAAAATTTGTGCAAGTATGGTGAACAAAGGTAAGGACAACATTAGGACAAGAATAAACAAATTAAGTCAATTTGGATATTAAGTCTCCAATATAGGAAAAAATCATTGTCTAAACAAAATAAACAATTATAATTATTCAACTATACAACCCTCCCCATAAAAAAGTTTGTGAATTGGCGAGGCGATCCGTCGAGTCAGACCTACTTTGCCATCCAATTTTAGTTATTTTTATAAATTGTTTGATCAGACATTAAAACTAAACCATAACATAACATACACCAATATTTTAATCACCAAGAGTTGAAAATCCCGTAAGTTTTACACCAACAAAAGGAGGTAGTGTGGTTAACACAACATATTGAATAGATAGTTGTTGTAACTAAAGCTATAAGAATGGGCCACAACATTCCTGTTGAAAAATACAAAAAAGAGGAAGCTAAATGCGAACGATTCTCATGAAACTTCTACTACCTAGGACAATTTCATAAAATTATGTGAAAATAAAGCCAAAGAAACAACCACAACAGGTAAACATTGAGGTAAAATATATTTATGACACTTCCAACTTACTTTCCTACTTAAAAACCTTTACTAAGAATTCATATGCCATAATAAATTATGTCAACCACACAACCCTTACTTTTAGGATTGGAGAAGTTAGTGGTCTTGTTGTTTCAAGTTAAAGATTTAATGTTATCCTTATAGAAAGAAAATAATTATGTATGTAACTATAAAAATGAACAACGATTCATGGTGATTAAGGATGAAGGCTTTAAATACCTTTATAGATAGTTGCAACCTTAGTTAATGTCCCAATAAGATATATAGTAGCTGGGACTATTTTTACTTGTATCTTGATGAAAAAATTAGGTTAAAGACCTTTTTTAAATCTGATTGTAATAGAGTAGTACTGACTACAAATTGTTGAACATTCATTCAAAATCTTAATTATTTGACCCTAAATACATTATATACATAATAAATAGAAATATTAAAAAGGATAGCTTTTCAATAGTTTACAACTATTCTTCTTTAGTAGCATTTTAAAAAAATTATAGTTAATATATACCAATTTTTATTATAAATTTATAAAAGTTAATAGTGGCATGTGAAACAAATGATTGACATTGGTAATATTAAGTCTAAAAAATTTCTTTTGTGTGTGTGTTCTATTATAAATTCTGAAATTATTTAAAAAAATATTTTTAAAAATATATAAATTTTATATAAAATTTAGAATTTATTAAAAATTAAATTTTGGCCCTTTCTATGATGTATCTGGCTCTGTCCCTAGCAATAGATAAGAAAATTGAAGTGGTTTTAAGGGAATGGGGATTTAGGAACTTGTCTACAATAATGTTTGATAATGCATAATCTAATCTTGTGGTTATGGATATCTAAAAAGGAGAATGAGTTAATCATGGATAGGGAATTCTTATGTATGGTGTTGGACACATATCTTAAATCTATTAGTCAATGATGATTTAAAATAAAATTATAGTTTTATTACAAATATCCAAAATGTTGTTAGATTTGTGAGATCCTTACATTTAAAGCTTGTAAAGTTTGAAGAACTTGCCGAATGTTCATGAATTTCATGCAAAAAATTGTTAGGCCTTTATGTTCCCTTCTACAAGGTAGAACTCGACATATATGATGTTTAAGCTTTTGTGAATTTTTTAAAATTTTCTATAAGGCCACTAAGGCATTTTCATCATCACTGCATGAGAGTATACATGTTTTTTTTTTTCACCAATTAGCTTTAATTTATGGTAAAATTCAGAAGTCTATTATGAATTTGAAAAACTAAACACTATTTTTGCCATTACGGGTTGAAAAATAAAGAAAAAAAATATTACAAGTATTTAGGTAATTTACTTAACACCAATGCACTTCTTTAGTTTTATATTATTATTTTTTACCTTCATTGCAAGTTAAGGTATTTGGAGTGATCATTTGCAAAAGTGTATGGAAGTGAGAATATCTTTTTTATTGATTTGCTCACTACTATAAAGAATAATCTATTTAAAATGTATAATTGGTATAAGTTTGTCCATAAGAAAAAATATATATGTGCAGTCATCTCATGGTCTATTTGAGAGTTTTTTTTTTTTTTTTGCTGAAACATTTGTTCTTATTAAAATTGTCACATTTAGTAAGACAAAGCATTTATGAGAAAAAAGTTTTATTGGTAAGCAAAATGAACTTGAAAGATATTTAAATGAATTTAAGTAAATAGTTACAATAAGTTCCATATGCTTTTTTTTTTATAGAAACAAAAAATTCTTCCTTATTTCTCATTTTATCAAGCATGGTTAGAGGTGTGTTTGACCATTTCAGTTTTCATAATTACTTTATAAAACGTAATCAATATTGGGGGTAGGGTTCTAGATACCTTTAAAAGTCCTTTAAACAAAGAAATAGCAAAGGTTCAAAATAGGTTGGCGACATCTTTAAACCAATTAAAAAACTTTAATTTAAATGAAGAAGTTGATATATTTGGAATGATTTTAATAGGTAATATTTTACTACTTTTTACCTTTGAACTTTTTATTGTTTATGTCATTTTAAGTCTTTTTTTGTGTAAGCATACCAAATAATTTCAAGTAGGATCGACAAGTTTTGCAGGTGCTAGTGGAGTAGTAATTGTAGTTGGAATTATAGCTAGATATGGTCCATCATCTCAATCCTAACCAACAAATATCTACTATGATTGAGAAAATGTTAAGTGTTTATTTCTTCCCATTACTGATTTTGCTTGCTAATATTTTTTAGTTTAATTTATTTAAATTCTTTATACTAATATAGTATTTTGTGACATCCTTGCTGTTGTAGTATTTTTTTTTTATTTTTTAGAGTCGCTTGTGAGATGTTACTCAATCTGATAAGATATCTACTTTTTAGGTTAGTTGGCAAATCTATTTGATATGACAACTAGGATTTTTTTTTTCAGATTAGTTATATAATTTTTATTTTTCATTAATGACATACAAATTTAAGTTATATTTTTATAAAAAAATTTACTGGCATTTGCAGGTTTCTGAAGAACACTTCATTTTGGGATGTTATGCATTTATGTGTATCTTCATATTCAATTTTTTTAAGCAAGGAAAATAGAAACCATAGATGAGTGAGATTCTGACTATATTGATATCTAGATCATTACAATTGTTTAAAGTTGCCATATATTAAACTTTGTTTCTTACTTTTATTTTTACTGGGAGATAAATGTCTACAATATATTAATAATCATATTATATAATAAAATTATATGTTGTGTAATATTTAATTAAATGTATTTCTTTCTTTACTTATATTGAAATGCCTATTGGTTTAATGCAATTTTGAAACCAAAGGTGACTCGTGTTCACCAATATGATTTTCTCAGGGTTGTTTTGTTGGTTTCCACGAAGACTTTATGTAACACTGTGTTTTTTCATTGCATATATTATATAATATTTTAATTATTTATTTAAATATGTGCATGTTTAAAAAGATTATTTTATCACTTATTAACATGATATATTGTGAAAATAATTATTACGTTAAAAATTGGGTTTCTAGTAAATTAAAATAAGAAAAAGAGCCTTCGATGTCCAAGTTGTGATAGTTGAGCACAATTGTGTACAATAGTGAGCACGACTATGTAAAATAATGAGCACACTTATGCATTATTATCATTAGTTGGTACCATATGACATATGGAGTAATATTAGAAGTGCATTATTATCAGGTGACAATGAGTAGGAGTATGAGGATTGAGGTAGGCTCCCTCATTTACTGCTTTTATCTTAGCTCTTTTATTTTTGGGTGAGACATGAGATATCTCCATCTAGGATGAAAAAGATAGTGAGATGTCATTGTATGGATAAGAGCTCATAGAGACTCACACTAGTTCTACGAACCAAAAAAATAAGTGAATCTAGGATTCATATCAGTTTGAGATATGAGATACCTCCATCTAGGATGAGAAAGATAGTGATATGTCATTGCACGGATAAGAGCTCATAGACCTTAGTGAATATGAGATTCACAGTGAGTCAATGACTCACACTAGTTCTATAAACCAAAAAGATAAGTGAATTTAGGATTTACATCGGTTTTTGAGATATGGGATACCTCCATCTAGGATGAGAAAGATAGTGAGAGGTCATTGCATGGATAAGAGCTCATAGACCTTAGTGAATATGAGATTCACAATGAGTTAAGGACTCACATTAGTTCTACAAACCGAAAAGATAAGTGAATCTAGGATTTACATCGATTTGAGATATGAGATACCTCCATCTAGGATGATAAAGATAATGAGATGCCATTGCATGAAAGCTCATAGACCTTAGTGAATATGAGATTCATAGGACTCACATTAGTTCTACGAACCAAAAAGATAAGTAAATCTAGGATTCATATCAGTTCTAGGATTGAGGAGTCAAGTAGGGTAATCTTGGAAATTACCAAGTAGGATATAAAATTAAGTTTTTGAGATATAAATGTTGGTTATGAAAACTATTGATTTATTGTAATTATATGTGTGAAGTGTATGTCTTACATTTGATTTAAAAATAGTTTTGTATAAAGTTTATTTTGAGAAACAAGATACTTTTATTGGAGATGGAAAATGAGGGTATCATCGTTTTGGAATGAGATACCTTATTATATCACATATCTACCCTTTATTTTTTGAACATATTAAAAGTTCTTAAGATAGTGTTGATAACACATATAATGGAATAAATGGATCTATTTTGAGTTTAAAATATACTACAACATATATTAAGAAAAATTAGAATTTGTGTACTCATATATTAATTCTTCAAGCATTTAAAATTTTATTCAATTGTGTGAAGACTATAGGACGTATCCACACAAAGAGCAATATTTCCTATCAACTCTTTGATTAATAGAACCATACAAAGTAAAGTAACTGAAGTTGGTTTTTAGATCGTGAGAGAGAATAAAGGAGTAAGATGAAAAAATATTCTATTTTTCATTGTATCAAGATGCTATTTTATATCTCCTTAAAAACATTTTCCAATCTTACTTAATAGGAACAAACTAATTTAGTTTATTATTATTTCAAATTTCAAACAATATTTGAAATCATTTTGACTATATCAAAATTTTGTATCTTTTTTTTCAATCATAAAATTCACTTGTACAAAATATTTGTACAAGATATTCACACAAATTATTTGTACTAGATATTCATATAAAATATTTGTACCAAATATGTACATCAAATATTTGCACCAAATATTTATATCGGATATTTGCATTGATTATTTGCACTAAATATTTACATCAAATACTCTCACCAAATATTTATATTAAATATCTGAAGTAACTATTTATATCATATATTTGTATCAAATATTAATTTGCACTAAATATTTATACCAAATACTCGCACCAAATATTTGTTATCAACTACTTTACAAATATTCTTGTGAATAATTTTCACATCGATAAGGATGTTTTATTTATATTTATATTAATTATATTTTTGGTGTTAGCAAAGAATATAATAATATTCTATGTAAAAATAATTATTTGTTTAAATTAAATCATTTAATTTAATTTATCAAATAAAATAATTTTTTTAATGAACACCCGTTAACATTCTGTTACTATGAAATAATAATGTCTTTTACTTTCATGAACTAATGGAAGAATAATCTAATATTTCCTTTTGTCATTTACCATTCTAGTTAAATGTAGAGTATGATATAAATGTCAAGCTCTAATAAATTAACCCGTATATTTATTTAATGAATTATTAAAAAACTTCTTTCTTCATTCATTCCCACGGTCTTACTTAAACTCATTAATGATAGTTAATGGATTCCTTCTTAATTAATTATTAATTCTACAAGTATTTAATTATATCTAATGTCCATTCAACTAGTGTTGTAAGACATTAGGTATTTAAAATGAAAATATAATAAATAATTTATTAATTACTATGATAATATTCTCATGTCAAAGGACACTAACACATTTCTTTTTGAAAATTTATCATTGACAATTTAAGATAATGTTAACCATTAAAAATTTTCCATATTTTTATTACGAGTTGTTATTGTAATGAAAATATTGAAATGGTATACATATATGAAAATATATAAATATTTATAAAATACATAAACAAATTATATATACTATGTCGTTTAAATACTTACGTAATACTGAAATGGTATACATTTATAGAAATATATAAATATTTATATCATACATAATTCGAAACTTGAGTGTATGTAAGTCTTACTTTATATTTTAAGTTATGAAGTGTATTTTTATATTTTAAAATGATTGAAATGATTTAATTTATATACTTTATAAAAAAATAAAAACAATAATATTAACAATGTATATCACTTTTATTGTATTATTTGTCATTTTAGTGTATCTAAGTTATTTATACAAGCCATAGATTTTTACTTTAAAACATATTTATACAAACCCTCTTTAAGACATATTTATTTGCACCTTAAATAGTCAGGTATATAAAGAATTTTGTTAAAAACTAAAATAAGCTGGCAATTTGGAGAAGCTTTGCATGTTATAGACTTGACAAAAACAAGAAAATAATGATCTTAGTTTCGCATAGTAGGGCGTCATCTTAATGTTTTTAAATTCACTTGCATCCTTTCTCTTATAAAATGACGACATGTGTTTTCTGAGTTATATTTATTTTCATTTTATCTCTTTATTATTTTGGGTGGCAGGTTAATACAATGGGTGGAGAAATCAAGATTATCAAAAGGGAGGACATTGGAACATTGCAACTATGTTTATAAATATTTGTTCAAAGCGCGAGGTTGATTTTAGGGTCTTTTTATAAGATTTTTTTATTTTTGAAATTACATGAGTAATTAATTTATTAAATATATTTATATTGCAAAGGCTAAAATATATTTTTGATATTTTATTTTATTAGAAAAACTCTTTATGATAATATATGTTTTAAAAATATCTTTATCTTTTAAAAAAGGTGTTTTGATCTTTAATTTTAAATTTTAGTTTGATCATCGGTTGGAATTCATAGTTATGCAGGTAAGTTTAATTAAATAAATTTTACGTCTTAAATTAATAAAAAAATTAAAAATAATGTTCTAAAATAAAATTATAATTATTTTAAAAAATAATAACAACTCAAATTTAAAACACCAAAATAAATATTTTAAAAAATAAAAGATCAAAATAAATTTTTACAAGATAAAAGATAAAAAATATATTTTAACTTATTGCAAATAAGTTTAAATTATTTCTTCGGCACCATCATATATAAATAAAATTTTAATTCTTTCATACATTGCATGACCTTTGTCTTATATGTAAGATATTTTTTTGAAAAAAAATTACCGCTATTTATAATACTCTTTTTAAAGGGCATTTGCTTTAATTATTTTTTTAGACTCAACAGTCCTTAACTATTTTTATTAATTGTTATAAATTAATAAGATATACTTATTTTCTGTGTATAAGGATGAATAGGGATTAGTAACCCATATTTATTATTTATGTAGAAAATAATTATATAGAGAGAGTGAAATAATTAGTCTAAATAATTTTAAGAGTAATTTTAAAAATAATACAAATTATTAACAAATTGTATATAGCTAATGGTTATATTACATTAACCAACTTTATTAATAAATATGAAATAGTTAAAAGAGTCTTGTATTAAAAAAAAAGTTTATATTACTCAACAATATTTTTATTTTTACATTACAGAAACATTTATTTTTTAGATGAAAATATAATTTCTTTTAGCATAAATGAAAATCCTATTTCATAGAAGAGATTTAAACATAAAAGAATATTAATCAAATAATTTTTTTTATCGCATCCTTTTCTAAGAAAGTAACACTAGAAAACTAAAAAGATATGAAATCTAAAAGGAATATTTATTCGGTAGATAGAAAAAGAAAAAATAGATATACTTGTATATACATGGACAATATATTGTAAAATTGCCACATATTTTAGGGAATGGCCGTTTTGTACTTAATTATATTTAACTTTGAGTTTTTTAATTTTCTTTTTTTGTGTGGGATTTTTGAATTTCAATACATTATTTTTCTTATATTCATGATTTAATTTGAAAATTTAATTTTAAATATTTTTGATTGAAATAATTCATTTTAAATATTTTTTAGAAAAAAAATATAGATAATCTTAAAAGATAATTTATTCAATAAAATTTGATTAACATAAATCTAAAATATTATTATTCAAATTTAAACTGATATAATTTTATTTTATATCATCATTTTCTTTGAAATAAATAATTTTATTATAATTTAAAACATTTTATTTTAAAAATTAATTAAATTTTATATCGTGCTAAATTTTCATATTAAAAAATAGATAATAAACTGCATCAAGGAGGAGAACATAGATAAATATAAGACTTAAAATGTTTTAAGGGTCTTCAAATATGATTATGATTGATTTTAGTTATTATAAATTTTTTTTTTATCATTTTTAAATTTTGATATTTTTTAATATTATTTTTTTATTTTTTATTATTGACTCTAACTAATTTAATGTTGATATGACTAATAAAAGAGATAATATTAATTAAGATAATTAAAGTGACAAAAAATATTTTAAATTAAAATAAATTATTTTTAGACGAATAATTTAATTAATGCTACAATATCTTAATTAATGCGATTCTTTCTATTAACCAGGTTAGCACTAAGCTAATAAGAATAAGGGATAATAACTAAAAAAATATTAAAAAAATATCTAATATTTAAAAAAGATAAAAAAATTTGTAAGACAAAAATTTTTACAAGACTAAAATAGACATAGTGATAATGTCCAAAGATTTTACTCAAATAGATGCTTATTTGTCAAAGAAATATTTAACGTTTGTCATTTTATTTTCTTTACCTTTTTTACATATTCATGGATAATACATTTAATAATCAAGTGTGAAGAAAATAAATATATAATTTAATTAAAATGCATAGCGTTTAATTTCTATATAGTTAGTAGAATCAGAATAATTATTGCTAACATTTTTTAAATTGTTATTAAAGAATTAATTAATTTATCAGTACATATACTATTTACTTATATAAGTTTATAGGTTTTTATAATAATTATTTAAAATTTATATTAAAATAATTTTAATTAATTAGTAATATAAAATTATAAAATAAAATAAATTATATATTGATAGTGTCGTTAAATTATAAATTATTATATATAATAAGTTTAAATTTTTAATAACTAGCTTAAAAATTATATTAATAACTATTTGTAATTGAATGATAATTTTAAAATAATTTTACACTATAAATAAATAATCATTCAATTGAAATTATAATAATATAGAAAAATAAACTCATAAATATATCTAATTATAGTCGTATGATGAAAATAAAAAATATGTAGATGGTACATTGATGTATCCTTAAAATTTAATTTAAAAAACTGAAATGAAGATAAATATTTTAATAATTGAGAGGAAATAAAACTTTATATTCTAATTTATAGAACTTTTTTTCTATTTTACAAGAATATCAATTTGAAGAAGAATTATACTAAGTGAAAAGACATTTTTATTATTTTTCTCCTTTTACATAAACATTTAAATAAAATTATTAAAAATTCGTTTTTAAATTATATACATTGTTATGGTAAAACCTTTTTTATACTCATATTTAATATGAATTTACCATATACCGATAAAAAAGTGAATTTGCCATATTGCTACATCGTCTTACTAATTAATATATTTTAAAATAACTTATTCATTAATATTTTGAATAAAAAAAACTTATTCATTAATATTATGTGATATTAAAGTGAATTTCAATTAAATGTCTATATAAAAAATACACTAAGAAGCATATAAATTAAACTCATATTTATAAAAATTTAATTAGTATACACTATAGCATAATTGTTTTTTACACCATCATCTTAGAAAAAGTTAGACTCAAATATGTTTTATGGTTTTGTAAATATAGTTCTGTTTGATTTTAGTCTTTATAATTTTTTCATTATTTTATATCTATGATATTTTCTTAATATTATTTTTTAAATTTTTTTAGTAGTTTTAGTTAGTTTAGTGTTAAAATAACTAATAAAATAAATAATATTAATTAAAATAATAAAAATATTTAAATTAAGATAATTAAATTATTTTTAGGTATGTAATTCAATTAATTAATATATTTATTATTTTATATAAATATGATAACTATATCTCATTTATTTTTTTTATAATTTTAATATATTGTGAGCAATGATTATTATTAATTTAAATATTATTCTTATTTTTCAATTAACTAATCTATCTTTATTTTTTTATTTTTAAAATACAATTCAATTTTAATATACTTTATTTGATATTTAATTTATATTTCAATTTATTAATTTAACTTATTTTAATATGATTTATTTT
Organism: Mucuna pruriens; assembly: GCA_025330945.1. Lineage (NCBI taxonomy): Eukaryota > Viridiplantae > Streptophyta > Magnoliopsida > Fabales > Fabaceae > Mucuna > Mucuna pruriens. Next base: position 94,310 of record JAENHJ010000004.1, on the reverse strand, counting down.
ATTAGTATATCTCAAACATTGATTTTGTTTCAAAAAACAAAAATAAATTAAAATATTAAAGGTAAATTATATTACGATCGATTAAAATTAATAATTAAAATATAAAATAACAAAAAAAAAATACTAAAATTAATGTAAAAATATCTAAATAAAATACAATTTTTTTAAAATACTATGTTAAAAGTAAATTAATAAACTAAAAAATAAGAATAATCTTAAAAACAATAAAATCAATTATTCATCATATATCAGATTTTGATTTTGTTGGTGACATTATATTTTCTTACTTTATAAAAAAAAATATCATTTTCATAATATATTAAAAATAAATTATATGTAATTACCTTATTTATATAAGATAATAAATATATTAATTAATTAAATTGTGTATCTTAAAATAATTTAATATCTTAATTTAAAATATTTTTTTTTATCTTAATTAATTTTATTCTTTTATTAGCTACATTAACATTAAAATAACTAAAATTAATGATAAAATAAAAAATGATATTAAGAAAATATTAAGATGTAAAAATAAAATATTCTTTTATAAAAATTAAAATCATGCCGAATTATATTTATAAAAATTTAAAATAGATTTAAATCTTTATTTCTTATCGCATCATCATGTGAATAAATATATGTTAAGTTTTTATTTAATATGATTGTATGTATCGATTAAATTTTTATTAATAATGAAAACAATTTTTTTAGCAGAAATATTTGTGTTTCATATTTGAAGTATATAACATTTTTTCAGACTAGCTAAAATTGCATATTGAGATTAGTCATTAGTTTAATGAGTTAAGAAAAAATTCGTGAGAGACCAAATCTTTTTTTATTAAATATAATTCATAATCTAAATATTTTTACTAAAATATAATATGACCATACTCATGAAATACAATTAATAATAAAGAGAAAATTCCCTAAAATTCCCATACTAGGAAAATAGGAAGTCGAGAATAATTTTTCGTCCATATCTGGTTCACGCAGTTCACACTCCACATGCGTGGCATTTTCGTAAATAGAGTCCAAAGAAGATGCAAATATGAAGCCTTTTTACGATATTTACATAATCCATGACGTGTTCGAAAATGGGCAGTCCAATACGCGCTACACGCCTACACCCATATCGAAAACAAACACAGAAACCCCCAATCTGAGCCATTCATTAGGTCCACGTCAGCGATCCTCGTCGATCCAAATCGAACGGTCTGCATCGCTAGAAGACAAAACGCCCCGAACCACAAAGGCTCAGCCCACCTGAACCCTAGGGCAGACCCAAACCGCGAGCCCGTTTTCCCATACAGAAGAGGAAGAGGTTTATCCCCCATTCGCAAGGAGAGAGAAATTGTAAAACAGACTTAGAGAGAGAAACACAAACCTAAACTCTGCAAATCATCGTGCTCCAAAACCGGCTTCTTCGATTCAATCCAATTTCGTCCATCCCCAATCCCCGACACAAAAGCGCGTTAGGGCCTCTCAACACCGCACCCACTCTCACTTTTTTATTCTTCTTCCCTTTCTCGTCGTTCACGCCCATGCGTCGGGTTACCGATACTTGAAGCGTTTGGCCCTGTACGGTGTCGTTTTGTATGAGATATAGGATTTCGTATTTGATGGACGAGATCTGGGAGAGGGCTGTGGAGACGGCGTTGGACGGCGAGAAGGACCACGCCTCGGCGCGAACGCTGACCCTAGACGGCGCCGTCAAGTGCGTGCAGGGACGGTTACCTCCTCCGAGCCTCCTGGAGCGGTTCCAGAACCTTCAGCACCTTTCGATCGCGAACGTGGGCGTTTCGTCGCTGGAGCAGTTTCCGCGGCTTCGGAATCTGCAGAAGCTGAACCTCTCCGACAACCGGATCGCCGGCGGGTTGGAGTTTCTCGTCCAGGCCGGGCTCGATTCGCTGCGCGACCTCGATTTGTCTAACAACCGGATTCAGTTCATCGAGGATCTCGCGCCGCTCGCGCAGGTGAAGCTGGTTTCGCTGGATCTATACGAGTGTCCCGTGACGCGCTTGAAGGATTATCGATCTAGGGTTTTCGGGTTGATTAAGTCGCTCAAGTACTTGGATAAGATGGACGCGGAGGAGAACGAGAGGCCCGAGAGTGACGACGAGGAAGAGGACGACGAGGAGGAGGAAGAGGATGATGACCCTGGGAGTGGCGAGATTGATGGAGAAGAGGATCGACCGTTTGGGATTAATAACGGACACAGTGAGGGTGTTGATGGTGTTGTCGATGCTGACGAGGATGAGGAGAGTGATGCGGATGAGGAGGAGACGGAGACTTTGAGGCACAGGGTGAACGGGGAGAGTCACCGGGAGAACGGGTTTAGGGTTGCGCCAGTCGAGGGGGATGCTGACGTGGAGGAGGATGAGGAGGATGATGATTCCGGAGAGGAGATTGATGAGGAGGAGGGGGATGATGATGATGTTGTGGAGGTTCACGAGATTGAGGATAGCGATGAGGAGGAGGATGGGGTGGAGTATGATGTGGATGATGATGATGAGGACGACGATGAGGAGGAGGAAGAGGTGGATAATGATGAGGGGGATTTTGCCGAGCCGGAGAGTACTGGACGGTTGACCAGCACTGAAGGGGAGATTGATGGTCATGAGCAGGGGGAGGAGGATGGGGATGATGATGATAATGGGGAGACTGGGGAAGATGAGATGGGGGTGGAGGATGATGGAGAGTTTGAAGATGATGATGAAGTGAGATAACCCTTCTCATTTACTTTTGTATTAACTTGTTGCATGCTATGCTATGTTTTGCTAATTGTTTCTGCTTGGTATGATGTTGTCAGATTGCCAAGGAGGAGATGGGTTCTGTTGACTGAATCATGCTAACTGGATTTGAACTTTTTCTGTTTTGTTTAATTTATTTTCATTATGTGATTGTTTTCTTTCTGTGCGTTATTTTTTGGACTAGTTTTTTTGTCTTATCGGTTGTTCTTGGAAAAATAGACTTAATTTTTCCTTTCCCTTTATGCATGACTGAGCTTGTGATATTCCGTGCTGTATACCCACTGCTAATTGTCAGTGATTTTGAATTTTGAATATGATAATTCACATATTTGTCACTGCCTTATCTGATGAACAGTATGCATTATTATTGTGTGTTGTTGTTTTGATATCCGGTAATTTGTTTTGCATGTAAATGTAAACAATTTTTATGCATATTTGTCTAACTTATACACCCAGTGCCTTTTCATCCTTAAAAGTATTTATCAAATGCAGGAATTGATACTAAAAGAAATTCTTTTGCAGATAAGAGTAACAGCATAGCAATTGTTTGCCATTTTTATTAATGCCTTGTATTTTAATCTGTGAAATTCCTCTTTTTGATTATAGGAAATTCCTTTACATGTTTTAGTTGTCTTAATCTCTTCATTAATGTGTATATGGCAATCCTGATTTGTTTGAATTTTGGTTCCTTCAGGATTGTTATGTTAATCTTTTATGCATATTTTCCTTTGTTATTATGCATCATATTACATAGTTTTTTCTCTCTTTAGTCTTGACATGTAATGACTGAACCCTTTATGGTTATGTATTTGTTGTCTTCCAAAGTTATTTTTTAGGGTTAGGATTATGATGTGCTATGTTGGGGACATTTATTATTTGCATTATTGGTCTGTTCAAAGGTTTTGTTGTTTCCATGTCCTGCTTCTGCGAACTTATTTTGGTTGTGAACTACAATATTAAAGAATATATGGTTATGGTCTGGGAATTTGTTTGTTTTTTTATGCTGTACTATGGACGGGAGGCCATATTAATAATCTCTTTTAGTGTTTTATCCTTCCCTGTTTCAGTATGTTTTGTCCTAAACTGTGATAATAAATGCATTTTGCAAAATAAATTGAATATGCTTGTTATGAAGGGTAAGAGTTTGAGTTGCTCTACTAGAATAGATGCAATTATCAACAGGCTGGTAAAAATGCAAGAATGCTTGGGTTATAATAGTATAGTGTATATATAATCACACTTCATGACTGTTTGCTTTATTTTTTTGTTGTTTTTCCTCATTTTTGAGAGTTCATCTCAGCTCTTTAATCAAACTATGGAATGTTTTACTGAATCACAGGAAGAAGACTACGGTGCAGGATATCTGGTTCAGCCAGTTGGACAATCTGATGCTCTCAATGCTGTAGGTGCTGAAATGGATGGTGGAAATGATGATGGTGAAGAAGAGGAGGATGAAGTTGATGACGATGATGATGTTCAGGTGTTGCCTCCAGCCTCTTCACACCTCAAGAGGAAGAGAGATGATGAAGAAGAAGATGAAGATGACGAGGACAATGAAGATGATGATGTGGTAGCATTCACGAAGTCCTCCAAGAAGCATCATTGACGCACCATTCTAATATATATATATATCTCATGTTCTTGTTCTGTTGATGGCTTTCATGTATTGGAAGCAGGGAAACCTCAGTTTTAGATAGAACGATGGTTAGTTTTTAGGAATTTAGCTCTCATGAACAGAGGACATATTAGGGAAAAAAGGAACTGTATGTTGGGTGGAAATATGTTTAGTTCAAAAAGTCGTTAGTGTTTTTTTCCCTCTTGCCTTTCACATATAGCCGTTACTCTATTAAATATTCAAATGGCAGTTATCAGAGGTTTACCGCTCGCTCATGTAGTCGATGCTGGTGTTGGCTTGTAAAGGAACTGGCTGGTGCCTGGAGGGAAAGGGTGGGAACCTTTTAATTTTGTTTTTTAAAATCTCTAGTTTATTGGGAGTACTTTTTTGGTGGGAGAAAAAGGAAAAGCTTTGTAAAAACACCTGTAGATAGTTCTTATGAAAATGATTCCGATCAATCAAATTTGGTGCCTATTGTAATGACGTGGCTAGTTCATAAATTATTGCTGCCTGTTACGTGGAATTATTCCAGTTTCTGCCTTACATTTATTTTGATAACTATAACTAACAATGAGCCAGGTAATGTGCCAATGGGGCCCTCGATTTATGTATGCAATTGTTTTATCTAACAATTGGACGGAGTTTTGATATTTTTATCATATGAATTTTACATCTTGCCACGTGGTCCAGATGTTAAATTCGACGGTGAGATCAGCATTGTTAATGCCATTTGATTAGAATTGTTTTCCTCATTTGAACCAAGCCAATTTGCTTGCCGTACTTCTCAGACAATCCTAAATTCTCGCGTGAGCCACACGCAACGTAATGTTGAGCGAGCGGTGAGGTGAGGTCCGGCTTTCACGCGATTGTTGCTCTTTTTTTGTCTCTATATTTGGCGGTTGCATATGCTCGTCAGATGTGAGCATCTTAAGATGGCAAACTCAAACACCTACCTTGCTGTGCTACTAGCTACAGAGCAATAAATTTACTAAGATATTTTTTAATAATTTTTTTTATATAATTTTAATTAAAAAATAAATTATTTACTGACATTATAGATTTTTAATAACAATTATGTATAAATTTGGAATATATATATATATTTTAGTTCTTTTCACACGTATATACTGGCTGCGGCTCATCAGTAAAATAACGACTTTTAATAATAATAAAAAAAATACTTGAGGTAGTAGTGAGGATTAAACTTTTTCATTTTTAATAAAAGTGATTACTAAATGGTATGAAGAATTATTTTAACGGTAGACCATAGTTTTCAAATCAGTCTAGTAAATTGTAATCAACTCGGAAATCATTGATCAAATACCATAAAATAAAATAATGTGATATTTTGTATAAATAAAATTTAATATAAAGATTAGACTTAATTTTTATAATTGGTTAAATGAGTGATTTTATTTCTTATGTTTCAATTGCTCAAACTAAATTCTGATATAGACAAAGATAACTTGATTTTTAAAAGTTGAGTTTAACAATTGAAAAAAAAAAAGATGGAGTTTAAATTTGTAAAATCCTAAAATTTATTTAATTATTTTTAGAAATTAATTACATTATTATTATTATTATTAATTTTATTTTAATAAAAGGGTTAATGATTTTATAAATTGATGAGGTTTTATCTAAATTATTTTCATTTATTAATTTAATTAATTGAATTAACGGGGGAGGGGCAGGTCGGGGTTGACCCGACCCAGCTAGAATACTAGACAGGGTAATCAGTTTACCCTAATTGGTGTTTTACGCGTCAGAGACTGGCGAGGAGAGAAAACGCCAACCCTGCAGGAAGAGGAGCTTAGGATGTTCGAGACCGTCACTGTAGGCGTATCGGATCATCACTATTCTTCCATCTAAGGCAGGGGAGATGAGTTTGATCATATATGAATCGGGAGTGTCAGGTAGTGAAGCAATCCCTAAGTCCCTCTAGGATCTAAATTCTCAATTTCGTTTGATTATTATGTTTTTAAAAATATTTTAATCAGTAGAAAAGATTTGTCAATATGCTCTGTGGTCTGATTAACGTCTTGTGATGTGATTTTTGTTGGGAAACTGTATGATTAATTTGTCCTAATTACTTGATTCTTGTGTTGTTTATGGTTGTTCATGATTTGAGGCTCTTGTGTGAAATGATGAAACTGGGTGAAATTCAATGGTGTTTTATGTGCGTTTCTATGGTTTGTGATGAATGATTTATAATAATGATGGTTAAATTAATATGGTTGGGTATGATTGTGGACTGTGCGAATGATGTATAAATAAATCATGACATGAGAAGCAGGTGATGTTTAACCATGTTGCACGCCGACCATAGGTGGTGTTTAATGGTTGTGTGGAATGTCTTTGCAGGTGGTGGTGGTGTTTAGCGTGTCCACAGGTCCATCTGAGGGTGTTTAACGGTGTGGTCATCATTAGTGATAACTAAGGGGGCCGGGAGGTTCGCCCCATGGTGTGGAATTCGACTTGAGACTCTTAGGTGTGATGATGAAAGATATGCGTTGTGCGGCGTGTGCGTTTTGTAAACATGAATGAACCGTGATTGATTTTGAGCAGAATGAAATATGATTGATATGTGAACATCATTAACTGTTAGTAATTGAGTATGGTAATGGATGGGATTTGGGGCATTATCTGCGCTTTATATATGATTGAATGCGATTTCTCACCGTCTTTCTTTCGTTGTTTTTCTTTTCGGTAACATTGAGGGCACTCATGGTGCCAAGTTTTGAAAAAAAGTAGGTCTTGCTACGATTAGTGTGACATCGGGGTTCTAGAAGTTAGAATAGTTCTTTCTATGCCTTGATGTTTGAATGACTTATTTTAAAGATGATGATGACTTTAGTTTTCTCAATTATAATGTTTAGATCTAAAACCTCCTTGAAAACTTTGTGCCTACCTTTTAATTATCATGTGAACCTTTTATCCTTAATACAAATTGTGCTTTTTGGTTTTAACTAGTACCCTGTCTTCATTTTATTTACTCGATTCTTTTAATTTAAGTATTCGGGGTAGAAGTGTGTCACAAAACATATTACTTAATACTTGACATAAAAATTATCAGGTCATTTAATTTTTTATATATAAAATATATTATATATGACATAAATGTGTTGAAAAAAATACATATATATTCGTTATCAGTAAATAAATAATATTATAAAATTAATAAATTATTATTTGTATTTTTTTAATATTGTATATCTTAATTATAACTTATTCATTCTTTTTATAAGTATTTTTTTTATAGAATTATGTTGTTGTATTTTTTCTTTCGATACTTTAACTAGAATAAGATATTATTATTGACGTAATAATTTTTTATATTTTACTAAAAATAATATATTTATATTTTTATAAATAATTTTCAACGATAATCTCTTTAATTTAGTACTATACAAGATATATAATATTAAAATTAAAAAAATTATTTTAGTACCTGAAATGTGATATTACTATTTATGTAATAATTTTTAGTGAAATGAAAAAAAAATAAAAATAGAAGAAGTTATTATTAGTTTTCAAGATATTATTAAAAAATATTTTTTAATTTTAATTTTTAGTAAAATACAAACAAATATTACATAAATAACAATATCTTATTTCATTCACTAAAATATCAAAAGAAAGATAATTATTTATGGTCCAAGATCATACATATTGATAAATAGAACTATTATCAACTTGATGAATAGACAGATCAATCGAAAAAATCATAACTATAGTTAATAATAAAATATTAGGAAAAGCCCACATACGACAAAGATTTTTTATTGTCGTTGGAAAAAGTATAAGTCCCACTCCTATTAACATAGGAATTGGAAATGGAATAAAAGGTATGATCCATGAATATTGACATGTATATTCCATAAGATATAATATTAAAAATACATGTTTTTATTTGTTTAGTTTTATAATATTATATTATTAATTTACCAGCAGTAATTATATGTGCATATTTTGTTTCACATATGTTTGTTCAATATAATATAAGTAATCCAAAGGTTTTTATGTGAGGTGTTAAAGAATCAAGTAATGAGTTCAAACTCCATCTTGAATATATTTTTTTTAATTTTAAATCCAATTTTTGAGTACCATACCAAGGCCACATAATCTCCAATAGCCATGTTTAAATGAAATCCATGTCACCTAATGTTAGAAATTTGTCAAAAAATTAAGTGTTTGATTGAATTTTATCAATTTTGAATGTATGATAATTTGATTTGAGCAATTGAAACCATGGACGATTCGATAAACTATAGGGGACCAAAAACATAATTACACTTAAAAATTATTAACATGTGATTTGAGTTTGGATCAAATCAAAACAACAAGTATTCATTTGTTTAAACTTAAATTCGTTACTTGGTTAAAGAAATTAGGTTAATTCATTCGGTCATAGGTGACTTGTTGGCCCAAAAGAAAAGCCTTATGGATCAAACATATTTGTTATGTTTCATTTCTTCTTATTGCAAGCATCTTTTTTTTTTTTAAATTCTCATTATAGGTGTAATTTCATTTATTCTCAAAATTATACAATGTTGTGAAAAATTTTCCTAAATAATTTTTTTTACTCATTTTGCTCTTAAAATTTCAAATTTTCACACATTTGATCCTACTATTAGTTAATTGTTTGACTTTGTTAGTTGACAAGTGATGTGATGAATAATGTTGATGTGGACTTATGATGTGACAATACTTAAGACTGATGATGTGACAATACACAAGACTATTGACTCACCTTTTTATGAAAACTTATATTTGTTTATGACCATAAAAAAAGAGAGATTGTTAAATCAAAGGGCAAATTAAGTCCTTCAAATGTTTTGATTTAAAGCAAACAAATGCATCAAGTTTTTCTTGATAAAAAATGATATGTATTGTCCTATACTCAGACAAAAGTTTTTAAAGACAACAAATAAATAAATAAATAAATAAATATATATATATATATATATATATATATATATATATATATATATATATATATATATATATATATATATATATATATATATATATATATATATATATAATATATAAAAAGGAATAACTTGGATTGTGACTTGGGACTATGATTTAGTGAGTCTCTAACGAAATAGATATACATTATTTGGCTAGATCAATACATGTCAAGTGGTCAGCAAAATTTGATGTTTCTTTGGTCAAAAAAGAAAAAAAATGATGAATGGATAACAATATCTCACAAAGATTTGGAGCTACTACAAAATGAAAAAGAATCTTTATTCCTACTGTAAAGACAAAAAATAATGGTAGCATTAGCTTTTGTCATATTAGAATAAGTGTGGCAAAAAAGACTAAAAAAGGTCAGTTGATTGATTTTGGCTATGTCTAGATCTCACACTTAATACAATTGTCAATACTACGAAAATACAAGCAAGATTATCATTCACTTAGAGTACATTTGTAGAAAACTCAAGATAGAAAAGGTATTGAAAAGAAGAAAATGGATAAGATTCATAAATGGTTCGCCATTGATTTTGTGGAAATCAGATAAAAAAAACAAGATTTGCCATAAGCCTCATGGGGAACTTGATGAGAATTAAGTGTTTTAATCTAAGAACAAGTCGAGAGACCTCTCTCAATTGTTTACTATGCAGTATTTCACAAATGAACTCAAAGTTGCTACAATTCAGTTGATCAAGTTCATATACTAATCATGCATACAAAAATAGGCATGAAACAAATTAAATGAATATACTTTAGCCTTGGAATAAACACGACCAAAGAACAAGGCTTTGAGCATACTGATCAAGAGTGGTTTCATCACATGCAACAATAAGAAAGACTAATAAAATGACTAGTTTGTTGTGAGGTTTATAAGCAACAATTTTGATGGTCCTCCTCATCCGAAGAAGAAATTCACATGCTTGAGTATAACTATCTTGGAATCAAGAAGAATAATATTTTAGAAAAAGAAATGTTAGATAAACATATTACAAAAGAATATAACTTTATACATTTAGGATTAACACAAGTACCAACAAGAACAAATTACAAATTAGGAATAAAATATCCCCATAATTATGTTATTAAGAGATAGAATATTAAAAAAGTTTAATGATTCGATTATAGTTGGTATAGAGAGTAATCTCCATAATTTGACTTTTTTTAATTGTTATCCAAACTTTTCCAAGGACATAAAAAGTAAATATACTTTTGATTCAATAAAATTATATATTAAATTTCCAGATGAAAGTTAGATGAAAAAAATGGACCTTTCCAAACAATATCTAGAATTTATTATAAAATAACAAAAAATAACTACAATTTTAAGACTTTAAGATCATCACCTAAAAATGAAACTATACATGTAGAAACAAATATAAGAAAATCTTCTGTACAAGTTCCTAAAATACTTAGTCATTAAGAACCAGTAAATAAAATTCTAGAAGATTTGAATATTTAAATATATGATAGAGGAAGAAAAAATTAGAATACTCAAGTTAGAGAAATAATACAACAAGACAACAAAGTCAGATTAAGAATGAATATATTGTCATTTGTAAATATTTTAGAACCTCAATTTTTTTTAAAGAAGGACCATCCTGACATTTAGTAGATGGGTCAATAACCAAACTTAAAGAAGGACCCTCTTGACATTCTATAGATGAGTAATGATTAATTTCAATCTTAAAGGATTGGATAACACCATACCAAAAATTTCTAGACTAGTCTACGAAGAAACAAGTAAATTGAAATACCTTCCATATTCACCTACTACGTCACAAATACTTAATACTCTTACTAGAGAACAACCTTTCAAATAGATAAAGATTGGATTATAAAAGACTTTGAAAAAAAAAACTTAGTATAATAATAAAAAAAGGGATTGGTTTTTGTCAACATTTAAAAAACAAGAAGTTAAACTATTTAAATGACTATTTTATCAACACCTAAAAGAAAATAAAATTAACATGTATTTCCTTGATTGATTTTCAAATTACTATAAAAGAAATAATCTAAACTATCCATTCAAAATTGAAAAGAAAGTAAATCCATTATCTTTATACCATTTATAATATGACATAGTAGGATAATATAGATTTGCTAGTTGACTTGCAACTCAAAAACTTTATTTTTGTTTAGTTCGTATACTTAGGTTTGTAGGATTTCCATTTGAAATATTTTGAGTTGTATTTTTGATAAATTTTTTCTTATAAGATTTACTATAATTACTTGTTTGACTTAGATTGTTATTTTCTAATTTATCTTTTTTGTTTGGCACACTAGGACACTAATTGTTTCTATCCCATATTGTTGACAAAATGTTCCAACTTCTCTTTTGTATTTGTGGGTTGTAATTACACTTAAGAGATTGATGAAAGATTCTATACTTTGGTCCTCATTATCTATTTTATTTTGGATTTTTAATATTTCTTTTCCTTCAAATTCTAATAATATGTATTATAATGAGATATCATTTTTCTTTAAAATTTGTATTTCTTGTTCTTAAGACTTTTAATTTCATTTTGTAAATCTTTTATTATAACTTGTTCACTTTGGGTTTTAAATCTATTGTATACTACTTTGTTCATCCTTTTGAATTAAATAATTTATTTGTTGTACAAATTCATGTTTTAAAGGAGACTTTTTTATTGGAACAATTTCAGTATGCGTCCAAAAGACCCTTATGTTTAAATGATAACAAATATTATAACTAAAGAGTAATGATTGATATCTCTATGTTAGTACCTAGCTATTTCAAAAGTACAACAAAGTCATTACAACATACAAGAAAGTGTATGGATCTAAAAGGACTCATTTTGAACAAGTTTGTCACTGCTGTTCAAATGACCATGCCGTCCATAAAAGGACTTTGTCCAAACACATAAAAAAGGACTTTGTCCAAACACATAAAAAAGGACATTTCATTTTTAACATTGATAATACCTTGTAACTTGCATTTTAATTTATATATCTAATATCTCGTATTAATAAGAACATATATACTTTACTGAGAACATTTTTGAACGTTCATTTCCTTGTATGCTTGTCGTTGTTGTGTTCTATTTTTTAGAGAAGGAAGAATTCATTTACAAGCTCTAAAGAAACAAATCAACTTTAATAAAGAAGTGTTCTGATCAAAGTTTCAACAAAGATGAGAACAAACACAATGTGTTTCTACATATGAGTTGAATGAAGCACGCTTAAGGAAAGAGAATTTTTTTTTTGTTGTACCTTTTCTCTATCATTAGAAGAAGACAAAAGTTCTGAAATATCTCTACCAAAAAATTATCTTTGAAATTTAATGGAAAGATACTTCTTTGTCTCTCCATGTAGATCAATGAATTTCTACCCCATATCTATATATTCCTCATCGAAGAAGAAGGATATACACATATACGAATATCAAAAGCCTAAAACGAAAAGAAAAGCAAGTTAACACCTTTGGATGAAATTTTGAAAATCTCTTGTAAAAGTTCTCAAGTTCATTAACTTTGTTATGAACTTGTATTTTCTTTGGTAAGTGAAGTCTTAAGCTCTATTTTAAATTATTATATGCTCACCTAGCGAGTTACCTTTCTCTTTATTTTTGTGATAGCCTAAAGAGGTTAAGTGGCAAAGAATACTTGAGTTGCTTGTAATCAGGATGATTAAATGTTGTATAACATGAAGAGATTATGAGAATACTTGGTTGTAAAGTCGTGATGACTTAGTGGGAAATTCTTCTTATTGAAGGGACTTGATGTAGCTCTTATGGAAGAGTAAACTAGGATATATCTTTGTGTTAATCTCTCTTCCCTTCTCTCTGTTTTGTTTTTGCATGTTTTGGATGGTCTACTAACAAATAATGTTTTTGAACTTATATTTGCTAAAGGTTTTTCAAAAGTGCTTAAAAATCAAACACATAATTCAACCCCTCTTCTTGTGTATTTCCTATTTTCTTTAGTTGGTCTTACATAGTACTATGGATAGTAAATGATATGTTGTCAACAAACCTCCTTTATTCAGAGGACAAAACTATGACTATTGAAAACAAAGAATTATTGTATTCTTTGATGCTTGTCACATTGACATATGAGACGTAGTAGAGAATGGAGAGTACATTCTAACAAAGGAAGAACAAACATAAATTTTAAGATCATTATGGAATGAAGATAAAAAAAAAGGTATCTCTTAAACTCTAAAGCTAGAAAATTTTTTAATTTATGCTTTGACAGAAAAAAAGTATGAAAAAATTCCTAGTTGCAAATCGTCGAAAAAGATGTGACACACTAGCTTTAGCTTATGAGGGGATGTCATAGGTAAAGGATTCCAAAATAAGTATGCTTGTACATTAGTATGAGTTATTTAAAATGGATGATTATGAGAATATTGATTAAATGTTTGGAAGATTCCAAATAATTATCAGTAATCTAAGGTCTTTAGGCAAAACTTATGATCATATAATCAAATTTTTGCGAAGTTTTCCTATATAGTGGAGACCACAAGTAACAACTCTCAGTGTGTCCAAAGACGTTAAGAAGATTCCCATTGAGGAACTTCTTGACACCCTTAAGGTTCATGAAATTGAATTGAATGAGTATGAAGGCCATAGAAAGGGCATTTCCATAGCCCTCAAAGCTCAAAAAGCCTTTAAAGGATCACCGTCAAAAGCCTTCAAAATTGAGGAATCTTTTGAAAAAGCCTTTAAAGAATAAGGATACGATGAGGATGAGCTCTCCTTCATTTTAGTGAAAATCCAATCCATGTGGAAAAAGAATGGAGGATCCAGATGGAAGAGTCACAGTAGAAAATTCACCAGAGGTTAAAGATAAAAGTCAAGTAGTGTGCTATGAGTGCAAGAAGCCTGGACACTTCAAATATGAATGTCCTAGCTTGGAGAAGGAGAAAAAAAGGAGAAAAAACAAGATCTTCTTCAATAAGAAGAAAGGTCTCATGGCAACATGGGAGGATCTTGATCTGTCTTCATCTTAAAAAGTGATGAAGAAGCAAATATCAACCTTATGGCTAATACTACTTCAGAAGGAGAAGAAGATGATAAAAAGGTAATATTTAATGATGCAAATAATCTTCAAATTGCATATCAAGAAATCCTTTCAAACTCTTCAACTATGTCAATAGGTTATAATGATTTGAAAAAGAAGTTTTCAAAGTTGTCTGAAGAGTTGGATGTTTTGCAAAAAGAAAATGATTTATTTAAGAAAGAAAATGAAAGTTTGAAAGAAAAAAAGGATAAAGAACTATCTACAATCAATACTCTAGAAATTAATGAGAAACTTCAAGAGGAAGTTATTGACCTTAGACAAAGTTTAATCAAATTTGTCAATGGGTATGAAAACTTGATACAGACCCAACCAACAAAGTCAAAGATAATTTGTGTGACGCTGGAGGTCCCATGACTAGGCCCAAAACCAATATGATGAATCAATATTTACCATACCTGAGTTTGGAAATTATAGAAAGTTTAGAATAAAGTGAATCAGAGGGTGCACAAAAAATGGGTCACTTTATTACAAGTTGATGATGATTGGAGTCCATCTTGAAAAATACATATAAAGCCCAACGCCATTGTCATGTAATTTTGGCTAAGTAGTTAATTAGGATCCATTTACATGTATTTTCGAATAAATCATTTTTTGATAGTTGGTAGAAAAAGAGAAAGTTTGATAACTGGTGGAAAAATAGGAAGGTCATTTATGGTGGAAATAAAATGTTAGTAGGGAGTTATATGTCAATTAAAATGTTAATGAGCATTAAATTCATGAGATTTTATGCCAATTAAAATATTAATGGACATTAAATCCATGAGATTTTATGCATATTAAAATATTAATGGACATTAATTTTAAGCTGCCTAGCTAAGCCTATAAATAAACTCTTGTAAGCAACCAGTAGGACAAAATTTATAATTTGAATAAAATTTGTGTTTTCTTTGAGAGAACTTTTCCTTTGTTTTTAGGTTAAAAACTTTTATAGTGTTGGTTCTACCGGTAGGTTGCGATTAAGGTCAGACTTTTTATAACTTTGGTTCTATTGGCAAGTCGCGGTTATGGTCAAGTTCCCCTTTCACCTATTTTCAAGACGATCCATTATTAAGATCGTGTCAAAACTTGAAAAAGATCCTTAAACATAAGAGACATCCATAGGACAAATGTGGTATTGGTTATGATAGGAAAAATAATTTGAAGAATGATAAGTCTACTTCACATTGTTTAAAATATGGAAGGCTTGGAAACTAGTCTTATGAATGTAAAGACTATCCAAACCATCCTGGACTAACAAGAAATGACCCAAGAGAATTTTTGGGTACTTAAGAACATAATTATTCCTATTGCATATTTGCTTGACAGCGGGAAGAAGGCATCAATCATGGTACATGGATAGTGGCTACTCACATCACATGATGGGAGAAAGGTCCATTTTCCAAGACCTTAGGCCTAAGTCAGGAGGATGAGTTATGCTTGGAGGTAATGAAAAAGGTAAAACAGTTGGGATTGACAAGATTAGTAAACATCATTTCCTTTCTATTGATAACGTTTTATTTGTGGAAGGATTAAAACACAATCTACTAAGCATAAATAAATTAGGTGATAGTGGGTACGATGTTTTCTTTAACAAAGGTGAATGTATAGTAAAAAAATCTAGATGGTTTATTGCTATATTTTGCCAAAAGATAGAACAGTCTGTATAAGATTAATTTGTCAAACTTGACAAATCAAAGTGTAACTTGTCTGGTATTCTAAATAATGATCAATTGACTTAGCATAATGAGCTTAGACATGCAAGCTTAAGGCTCATCTCAAAGTTGAAAAAGCATAATCTCATAAGAGGAATTCCAAGTCTTGTGTACAAGGAAAATCTCTTATGTGATGCTTGTAAAAAAGGGAAACAAGTTAGAGGATCCTTTGAGTCCAAAAATATTATTTCAACTTCTGGACCTTTGGAGTTACTACATGTTAATTTGTTTGAACCAACTAGAACTGCCTTTGTGATCGAAAAATGTTATAGACTTGTAGTGGTTGATGACTATTCTATATGAACATGGGTTATGTTCCTCATGCATGAGGATGAGTCCTTTAAAGTCTTTTCTATATTTAGTAAAAGAGTTAAAAATGAAAAAAACTTTAACATTGCTTCTATCAAAAGTGATCATGAGGGAGAATTTGAAAATAAAGACTTTCAAAACTTTTGTGAAGAAAATGGTATTCTTCACAATTTTCCTATCCAAAAACACTTCAACAAAATGAAGTTGTGGAATGGAAAAATACGTCTTTTCAAGAGATAGCCAGTACTATGTTGCCACTTCAATGAAGCCAACTTAGTCTCCTGGGCAAACAAAATACAAGGCACCATTGTCTTGTCCACTATAGAAATAGAATACAGATTTGTTGTTAGTTACTGCTCACAACTTCTTTGGATCAAGCATCAACTATAAGACTACAACATATATGAGAGTAACATTCCTTTACATTTTAATAATACTGTTGCTATAAATCTTTCCAATAATCCCATATTGCATTATGGAATTAAACACACATAAATTAAACATCATTTCGTAAGAGATTACATTCAAAAACGGATTTTTGACATAAAGTTTGTCAACATAGATGAACAACTAACATATTTGTGTTTTATTTTGTTTTGTCTTACATGAATGCTTCTCTCCTCTTTATTACCGAGTCTGTCGTTTTCTTTTAAATCACATTTTTAGTAACTTCTTTTTTACTGTTGCAAATATTAAACAATTATCTTTTCACCATAAATATCCTCTTGTCATTTTTGCTTTACATTTCTTATAAAAATAGATCCTTTTTAATTTTTTTTAAAAAATCTTTGCAAAATCCTTGTGAAAGTTTTTCTTCTCTCTCAATTGTAGAACTCCCTTAAATCCTAATCCAAAATCTCACCATGGCCAAAATCTTAACCTGCTCAAAACTTCTTTCGAAGGCAGACTAGAGAATCCTAAAAAGAGCTCATAGTCTATACGTAATACTTCTTTGATATTTGAAGGCTTATGGCATTCTGCCATTCTTTGAGTATGAGCAAGTAGTACGTCCAAAGCTTATAAGGGAATTTTGGACTAATTGCAACATAGAAGAAACGTACATCTCTAGAAAAGTGCTTGGTGTTGAAGTTCAGGTTGATATTGCATCCATAACAACAACAACTTGGTGTGAGAGGGTTGACAAAGTCTGCCACAGTGAATGGGAAGAAGATGATGGTGGTATTTCTACTGTTGAAGATGCCTTGCTAAGACTTGATGTTGAGGGTCCTTGTGCCTTGAATAAGTTGTGTGATAAAGCAAGGATTTTCCAGCAAATGCTAAACAAGGCCATCTTGCACAAGGTTGACTCAAATGATCATCTCTCAAATATCCACTTGTTTGCTCTTCTATTTCATCTAATGACAAGACAAAAGTTTCATCTAGCAAGTCTTCTCTTTGCTCACCTGAAGAGAAACCTTAAAGGCAAAGGAATGAAGAAGAATCATATGTCTTACTTTGCCTTGCTGACGAAGATCTTCTAGGATCATAAGGCTTTTGAAGCTTTCTATGCCCTGCCTCTAGCTGAACAAGAGAAGTATTTGCCTTCTTTTAGGTAGCATCGCCTTGGGAAGAACACACATAACTCCCATGAGGTTAGACACCATCCATTTGACTCTACCAACAATTGGTGTAGAAGATGTGAATCCTACTCAAGAAAAGCTGGATTGCACTGCCAAGACGTCCAAAAAAGGCAACGTTCAAACATACAACTCCATCTACAAGGAACTCTTGATGAAGATGAAACAAGTAAGCTCTGGAGGCAAATGCTTTGGGTTCATAATTACTAGGCGTCTAGTAGCCACTTGACTGATGAAGAGAAATTAGACATTCCCATTGTGTCTAAAGGTTGTGCAACTATGTTGAAGGAGATTTCAGTTTATCACTTTGATGATTTGTTCATTGTTCCCTTCAAGAAGAAGAATCCTGAAGACATTGAGCTCCTTAGGATTGAGACTAATATTATATATAGTGTTATTGCCACTCTTTTAGGAGTTGGTCATATGAAGTTAGAGTAACCTTACCGATAGGAGAAGTTGTTTCACTTATACACATATCCTCTACCCTTGGACTACAAGATGTCTCCACCTAGCATGCACCATTTACACCTCCTCCTTCTTCACCCCCTTGAGATCCAACCTCCTCAACCTTCCTCACCTATCCCTACCAGCTCCTCTTCTAAGCCCTCACTATATATCAACCACCAACCTCTCGGCCTCTACTTGATATAGCCTAATAAGTCTTAGAAGCCAACAAAGCCTACATTGAGCAATGTTTTGATTAACTAGAAGCTCAACTTTTGGGAATGTTATCCTATTCCTTTGGTCCAAGACCTCCACCATCACCTCCACCTGTTGTTTAAAACTTGTTTTCTATTTTTCTGCTTTTAGTTTTTCTATTTTCTTTTTTTTAGATAATGATTTCTTTATTTCTTGACTTTTTTATGACAAAAAGGGGGAGATAATGTAAAGAGAAAGCAACATAACACTTATATAATATATGTTTCTTTTCTTAATAACGTCCATACCTTATATACCTTTACAAATATGCTTTTTTTCTTTTTATCTATTTTCTTCTCTAAGTTATGTTTTTACCGTTCATAGACTCATGGGGAGCATATAAAGTATGATCATGCTTTATACATCTACTGTTATGATATATGCATACTCTTATATATGTTTACTGTTATAATTCCTTGATGCCTTTCACTGAGAATTCTTTAATGTATTCCTTCTTTGTGCTTTCTCTTAGCATAATTTTTTATCCATCATAAAAAGGAGAGATTGTTGAAACAATTTCAGTATGTGTCCAAAAGACCCTCATTTTTTGATGATAATAATAAATATTATGAATAAACAATAATGATGGATATCTCTATGTTAGTACTTAGTTATTTAGAAGTACAACAAAGTCATCACAACATATAAGAAAGTGTATGCGTTCAAAAGGACTCGTTCTGAATAAGTTTGTCAACACCATCCAAACAATCATGTCGTCTATAGAAGAACTTCGTCCAAACACGTAAAGAGGGACATTTTGTTTTTAACATTGATAATACCTTATAACTTGCATTTTAACTTATATAGCTGATATCTCGAATCAATCAAAATATATGTGCTTTACTGAGAACGTTTTTGAACATTCATTTCCTTTTGTATGCTTGCTGCTGTTGTGCTCTATTTTTTAGAGAAGAAAGAATTCGTTTTCAAGCTTTGAAGAAACAAGTCAACTCTGATAGATAAGTGTTCTGGTCAAAACTTCAACAAAGATGAGGACAAGCAGAATGCGTTTTTGTATATCAGTTGAATGAAGCACGTTTAAGGAAAGATAAAACAACCTTTTTTGTTGCACTTTTTCTCTATCCTTAAAAGACAAAAGTTTTGAAGCAACTTTGCAAAAAGATTATCTTTGGCATTTAATGCAAAGATACTTCTCTCTCCATGTAGATCAACGACTTTCTAACCCATGCTATATATTCCTCCTCGAAGAAGAAGGATATACACATATACCACTATCAAAAGCTTGAAATGAAAAGAAAGCAAGTTAATGCCTTTGGAAGATGTTTTGAAAATCTCTTGTAGAAGTTTTCAAGTTCATCAACTTTAACTTCAAGAGATTTTAAGAATACTTGGTTGTAAAGTCATGTTGACTTAGTAAAAAATCCATGGTGTTGACAAGATTGAGCGTAACACTTGTGGAAGAGTGAACCATGATATATCTTTGTGTTGATCTTTCTTCTCTTAACTCTGTTTTTTTGCATGCTTTGGATGGTTTGCTAACAGACAATGTTTATGAACTTATATTTGCTAAACGTTTTTCAAAAGTGCTTAAAAATTAGAGTAAAGGTTTGATCTTTTATTAACATGTTGGCAATTTTGCAATTTGAGCAATTATATAAGTCAGGGTGTAAGCAATAACCTTCTTTGCTATTTTGATAATCTTCAAAAGTAGAGTTTTCTAATTGATAGGTTACTTCATTTTCTTTATATATTTTGATCCATATTATATATATATATGAGGAGAGAACAAGTTATTTCGTTAGAGTTATTCTCCATTCTTATCCTTTATTTTTTATCTAACAATAGAATATGAGTTACTTTTGGAGTAACTTGATCTCCCTCCCTCTCTCCTTGTCTTGTTAAGGCATATTGAAGAAGTCTTGAAAAATAGACCAATTATTTTTAATTATGCCTATCTACATCAAAAGGTGTGCCCTTTCTGCAAAAAAAAAAAAAAAGAAAGAAAGAAAAGAAAAGAGAAAAGAATAATAATGTGCTTTCTAAGTGAAAAGCTATTTCATCCCCTACTACAAGATATTGGTGTGAGAAAAGGAATATAAGAAGGAAGTTTTATCTTGTTAAAGTTACTATATATATCAACATTTCTGAAGATCAAGATATGGAGATTTATCATTCTAGATCAATCAAAACTCTTGTGCTCTTATTGTAAAAAGCTTAAAAAATTTGTTAAAAAAAAGACTAGCTTTGAACCTTGTATATCCACCTGTAAGATAATATTACTCTTAAACCATTTTCTTTGTGAAGATTAGTTGAAACTTGGATAGATTTTGTGTTCAAAGAATACTTAATCAATTACTTAAAGATGCTAGCTCAAAACACTTGTTTGAGCTTGAAGAAGCATGTTGTAAACAATCAGGCCCATTTGGTTTGAAATGATTAGACTTATTTGGTGAGAAACAATAGATTCATTTAGCCCAATATTATTATTATTTTTTATTTTTAAATTTATATAAATTAAAAAAGGTCAATTTGACCCTATATAATAGTCCAATGAAACAGGTTAGATCAACAAATATGCAATTCATATTAAATTTGATTCGACCCAACTATCTTTTCACATTTAACTTTTTGACTAGGTTGTTTTGACAACTCTATCTAAAAAGCTAACATTGTGGTGAGATCTTTATTTCTCTTATTGGACAAGACACTCGTCACATCAAGTTGTCAAAGCCTAAGAAATAAGATCAATAAAGTTAACTAGTTTTTTTTTTCTAATATGAATGTACAATCCATCCATATGCCAACTTGAATTGGCTTAATTCATTGGTTGAATCAGTCGATTAAATATGTTTATTAACATGGCAGTAGATAAAATAAAACTTTCATAATTATGTTAATTTAACTAATAATTTATCTACAACTAACCAATGTCCAATAATGTAATTACATTATGATGTTTCTTTGATAAGATCGTTGGTGTTCAAAAGTTACTTTAAATTTTAACTAATTTGAGTTGACGTAAGGAAATAAAGTCCTCCCATTAGTTGTTCAGAATGCCAGAGCCACACATATTGAGACTGATAATATAGATTGTGATTTATTCAAATATTTAATGAACAAAGTATAAAGTATAAACAAAATCAAATCTGTAACAGAAAAAAAAAGACATTAAACCAAAAGTTATCTGAATTTTGATAACTGCTCAACAGTATTATGGACTATGGTGTTGCTCTTGAGGCTGACTGAATGTTTCTTAGGAGTGGTTGCCACAATTTTCCAATTTTGCAAGTAATTATACTCTTTTGACGGTGACGAGCAGAAGCTTTTGTCGTCTCACCACAGTTCTAGAACTCATCAAGGCAGGATCGGATATGTGTAGAATAAGATTTGATACATTCCATTTATTGTAGATATATATAGTTTATATTTTTATATTGTGCACGCAAGATTTGTACAGTACAATATCCAAATAGAAAATCCACCCACCCAAGAATTTCCAACTGTTAACTTCAATCCACAGAATTGAACTTTCAGATCCCTCTAACTCTTCTTGACCATCTTCAAATCCCTCTGTTCATGGCGATACAGAGCTATATAACCATCTTCACAGAATTGAAAATCTTGGATACTCGAGGCAAAAGAAAATTTTGTTTCATTAAACTCCACAATAACATCATGGAAATCAAGAACTTGTTAAATAAGTTAACAAGTGAAATGAGAAACAAAAGTGTGAAACACTTCTCAATTGGAATATCTTGTCTGTGATGATACATCCAGAATCAGAAATGGCTGCCCCACTGACTCAGTGACTCCGAACTGAAGTACGAACATAAGTAATGAATCTAAAATGATATCTGTTATCTACATGTAACTGTGATGCATACTTTGGCAAGGTTCCCTTATAAATGTCAATCTGCTAAAAGTAAAGGCAATATTCACTTGACATTTCTATAAAGCACTTAGAGAGGTTACTCCCATGAAGTTCAATAAAGGTTTGCGGTAGATATGAGGAACATTGCCTGGATGAGGTCAATAATGTCACTGATAACTAATTGAGATGAAGTATAAGGGATATGCCTTCTCTTATGTTCAACTTTAACTACATTAGCAATAAATTTGTTGTATTGGCAAAAGTTAATCATAAAACACGTGAGAAGACATGCATTGAGACATGGGTAATAGCTTGTTCTTTTAAAGAGAAAAATGTATCATTATCCATAACATAAGAGTATTTACCCAGGGATGCACTTCAGGCTAGACAATAAATCTGGCAAGAAATATAACTGATGCAGCCACATCAGAAACTTAGCTCAGCAAGAAAGCAGCACAGAAATTCAATATGCAAATTTGGAGTCTGAAAATAAAAAAATAAAAAAAAAACAATTAGTAAACAATAAAGCTTTTGAGATAATCAAGAATGGGAAGAGAAGAGCAATTCAACTTACTTTTTGGTTCTCAGAAGCAACACCAACAAATTAAACTTGCCAAACTAACTGTTAAATGGCGGCTACTAGTTTGTTTCTTGCCAAAACTAGTTACATCATGCCACTGTATCTGAAGTCTTGCCTGATCATCAATGGATTATCAGCCAAATCAGATATGCCACTAACAGAAGTATCCACAAATTCGCTAGCAGATTTTACAGATTCAGATTTGTAGAAACTAACAGAAGCTCTACACCAATCAACTTCAATCAACCTCAATCTAACAGAAGCTCTATATTGTAAACATAAGCTCGAACCATGCATAAGCAGACCAAAGATTTCTTAGTACACAATTTATATTGAGAGAGTCTCATGTATTGTAATTATGTTGTTGCAGATTTTTAGTACATCTTGTACATATTTAGAATATAAAGATCTGGCTATTTTGGGCATAAAAAATTAGGAAGATTTATTGCAAAAATTATAGGAAGGTGCTACCTGATAATCTGTATATATTATAGCCTTTGTAATAGAAAGGAGTAAGGAGAAAATACACAACAGTTATATCTTTCTTTAAGAGCACTGATGTTTGATCCAACGTCCCCTTATTACCTTACCTCAGGAGACAATCTGGATATTGTTGTTACCCCTATGCAACAACTTAAAGGAGATAACTATAATGAATGGTTAAAGGTAGTGTCAACCATGGAAGTTTGACACAACCATTCTATTGCAGAGTGTCAACCATGGAATTTTGGTGAATTATTTCTTGTTCAACAAAATAGCCTCGTAAAACTCTAAATTTAGTACCATTGGTACAACTCACAATTTTAACTTTTCTATTAAATTGAGTAAGCACCATAGCGCAAAAATTTTAACAGTGTTTGCAACTTCATTTTTCTCTACCAATAAATATATTCACACACGACATGAGAGAAATAATCTACAATAGTAAAAAAGTAGGAAGCATCACAAGAAGAACGAACACCATAAGGTCTCCAAACATCACTGTAGACACCCAAATTTGTCTCTCTTTTTAAAAAAAATTGATTTTTTGAAAAAAAATAATAATAAAAGGGGGTGGGGTAGGGGGAAGGAGCATGTACGAGAAGCTCCTTCCCCCTTCCCCAAGTGACCTCCAACCCGCAAAAGCGACAACCGACAACTGCTGAACCCCTCTACTATTCTAAAAAGACGCCTCCAGCACTCTGCTCTCTCGACAGTTGTGCTTCTTGAAGGTACAAACACTGTAAAGGCGACTTTGCCTCAATGGTCGGGGGCAAAAGTCCAGTGGAGAACCACCTCCATTAATGGAAGAGATCTCCTAAAAAGATCTGGAAGAGAAAGAGGTGGCCTATAAGAAGGTGCGATGACTCGAAGTTTGAAAAAAAAAAGAGGGGAGGGGAGAAACTCTATTGGATTTTCTATGGAGTTGGAAGCTTTGAAAGTGGGAATGCAGACGAAAAAAGGAGAAGAAAAAAAACTTTGCTGAAATTTTCTTAAGCTAGAAACTTGGACAGAAAGAGCGTAAGGAGAAGAGGATACAGTGTTCGTCCTAGCACGGGAAAAATATAACAAGTTGGGAGAGGAAAAGGAGTCTCGACAACGACGAAAGATCTCATGTCCAGACAAGTTCTTATTATTTAGCCAGTCTTCTTACCCAAAGATAAAGCTTTGTTACTCTACCGTTTTGCTATGTGATTTACTGGATTGTTTCTTGGGGAGGGCCACCAAATAGCTTTCCCCCTTTTATCGTAATGGCAGTTTGAAAAAATGACACATAATTGGCCCCTTTTGTTATTGGCCAAATGACCCCTCGGCCTCCGCATTCCTCAACTATATGACCCCTCGGTCAGACACCTCGACCAAATGACACTTCAACTAGACACCTTGGCCACCGAGGTGGCCACCTCGGCCAAATGACCTTAGCTAGACATCTCAGCCAAATGACCTTGGTCGAATGACTACCTGGCCAGACACCTCGGCCAAATGACACTTCAACCAAACACCTCGACCAAAAGCCCCTCAGCCAAAAATCTTAACCAAATGATCCCGACCAAATGATCCCTCAGCCAGATACTTCGACCAAACACCTTAGTCAAACGACCCCTCACTTAGACAACTCAGCCAAATGACCCCTCAACTAGACACCTTGGCCAAAAGACACCTCAGCCAAAGGACCCTTTGGCCAGACACCTTTGCCAAATGACCCCTTAACTAGACCCGTCACTGAATACTTCTTGGCCAAAAAACTCATCAGTCAGACACTTCGGCCAAAAGACCCCTCAGCCAAACAACCCTTTAGCCAAACCCCTCGGTCAAATGCACTCTTAATAGTAGGCATTATATTTTGAATGTCCAGAAGCACGATGGAGTCACTTTGAAGAAAATGCCAAATGGAAAACAAATAGAAATCGGCCAGAAAAAGGTGTAGTGATGAGTCTCAATAGTCATTTGATTTGATACCGACGTCAATAGATAGTCCATTTTATTCTAGTTCTTTGGATGTCAATGGACAGTCCACTTCCCTCCAATCATCTTTGGACACTAATGGATAGTCTATCCTTTTCCTAATCACCCTCGAAGCCTCTGACAAGAACTACGTAAACTTTGAATTCTCGATTGTGAAAGGAGATACGTAAGAGCAAGAAGCAACTCTTGTCAAGTTCAAAACCTAAAAAAATATACTCCTTTCCTTTTTGTTAATAATTCCAATTATGTCTACGTTTGAAGGGCGAAAATAATAATTTAGAGGTCATAATAGTTTCACATGTTTAATTAAGGTAACTGTCTTAGGACGGACATTGTAGGGTGCTAACACTTTCCCTATGCGTAATCAACTCCCGAACCTTAAATCTAATTTTGAAAGACCATCCTTATCCTTCCCAAGGTTTTATGACGTTCTCCTCAAAAATGTTGGTGGCAACTCCATTTAATTCATTTTCTTTCTTCAAAAGAAAACCATGAATTTCTTTTTTTATTTCTCGTCGTCCCCGTCGCAATCACAGTTGTGACAATCACAATTTATTAAATTAAAACATTCATTAGCTTTATTCTGACTAGAAATAGAAATATCTCTTATTTGTTTAGCTTTCAAACAGATATCACAAACTTGTTCATGCTTATCTTTCTTACCAACATGAATACTAGGAAGCAAACTAACTATTTGACTTGAAGGATGACCCAAACGTCTATGTCATACGATGAACAAATCAACTCCACTTGTTTTACATGCTTGCACAAAGGTCACTGCATGAAAATGATAGACCTCATTCCATTGTTCATCCAAC
Source organism: Mucuna pruriens (assembly GCA_025330945.1). Taxonomy (NCBI): domain Eukaryota; kingdom Viridiplantae; phylum Streptophyta; class Magnoliopsida; order Fabales; family Fabaceae; genus Mucuna; species Mucuna pruriens. The sequence continues at coordinate 67,969 of JAENHJ010000004.1, read as the reverse complement.
CAATCATTATCCTCGAAGTGTGGTCATGTATCACACATAATTTGTTTGAAAAAGTGACTACACAATTTGAGTCATGTATCAATTGAGAAATAGAAATAAGATTACAAGCTAAGTTAGGCATATATAACACATTGCGCAAGACTGGGCCTTTGCCCAAATTTACTGTTCCTTCCTTATCCACAATCGTGTTTCTTCCATCAAGTATTGGGACATTAATTTTTTTTTTACAAGTTTACATCACATATCATATGATTAAGCTCCTTATCCAACAACCAAGAATTTTTTGCTTGCTTACCATTAAGTTTCTCGATAGGTGAAGTGGGCTTATCGCTATTAAGAATGTTCACTAGTGTTGACCATCGATTATTGGTTAGTCCAGGGAAAGATCCGCGCTCATATGTAACTCTCCTGTCTGCATACTTGTTGTTCTATGAGTTTGTTGCATTGGCAGGATCTGTTTCTCTACCTTGACTTGTGTCTTTGTCATGTATGCCATGATTTTCACGTCTTGTACCTCTTCCATTTTTCCTAAGTTCCACCAATTTGGGTATCCAACAATTAGAAAATAGTCATTGGCTCCATGACCATGTTTTCCACAATTGGTGCATGTCCCTCGGTCAACACGATTCTATATAAATTTTGTAGGAGACGTAATTTGGATAAATTTTACAAGATCATTGGCTACCATGTTTTGTCTAAATTGCTTGCAAGTGGCAATCTCAGTCTTCAATTGATAAATCTTCACATCATTGCCAACAAAAAATTGTGCCTTCAGATCGTTCTACAGATTTTTTAACATTCTCCAAATAAGAGAGATTGGATCTCAAAGATAAATCAATAGTGTTAAATATCCATTCGACCAGCATCGCATTCATTGCCAACCATTCTTCGAACTTTATATTGTAAAAAAAAAAAGAAGACAAAAATAAAATAGATTTTTCTATAAGTTAAAATTAACTTATGCATAAGTTAAAAATAAGTTTTTTAAAAAATTAATATAAAAAAACTTCTACAAATTAACTTATTCATAAACTAATTTTAACTTATGAACAAATTTATTCATAAAACCCTCACTGCATTCATAACTGCTATCACAAAATTTATTAATAGCAAAATTCACAGTTAAACCCTATTATAAAATAACCAACATAACATACCAGCCCAAACTCCACCAATATTCTTCCTTAGCTATGCGGCTCTAACCTGCAAAATTTGCTACTCTAATAACATGACACCACTTCCTCCGAACCTGAATTCAAAATGAAATCAGCAAGAGAGATTTATGGTTGTAAAATTGCTACCAGAAATGTCGATTGAATGAGACATGAGAAAGATAGAGAGAGACCGAACAATCAAAAACAGAACTAACTCTCCAATGCATAATAAAAATATACGTAGAAGATTCAAGTAGAAAATGCACAAAAGGAACTTTGAATAAAACCCTAAATAAAAAGTAGACTAAAAGTGAATTAATATAAATTCCTGCGAGTGTGTACGTTGAACGAATTGTCAGGGAGAATGAATATAAAAATAAAAGATTTTTTATATTTTTACTAGCTTGCAGGAAAATCCGCACATATGACCTGCGCATTTTTCTGTGATAATTTTAATAAGTAATTAAAGTTTAATTAATTTGTAGCAAAATTTAGAGAAAAATTACTTGCGAAAAATTCTGCAAATTTATATTTTTTTTAACATTTAAATTAGCAGAAAAATTTGTAGGAAATGTAATAATTTCCTCTGAATGAAAATTCGAAAGAAAAAGCTATATAATAGATAAATTTACAGCAAAAATCGCATGAAATTCTTGAAAATTCGTAAAAAAAATTGTGAATTTCTGGTAATGATAATTATTTTAAACAATTCTTAATTATAAATTTGAGTACTTAAAGAAAAATTCTTATCATATATTTTTTTCTTCTCGTGATATGCATCTTTATTGTTATTTAACATTTATTTTTATATATTTTAAAATGTTAAGTTATTAATTAGTTTAAAGTCTTATTTTACTTTAATTTTTATATTAAAATTTATTTTATATTAAGATTTTAAATTCTCAAATCTCAATTTTAATTAATTTTAATTTTTATCTCAAATTTTAACTATCTAGACTCTTAAAATAATTCTATTTTTTAAATTATCCTTTTTCTCCCTTAAATATAGGTTAACTCTACTGTGAAATTAATTCTATTAATTTATATTAAGATTTGGTATTATTTCTTTTTATGAAAAAATTGTTTGATACATTCTCTTTATATAAATCAGAATAGTTATATTAAAAATTTTAGCAATTTTTAAATTATCAATTAAAAATAATCTTGTATTACAATATAAATTATTTATCATATATTTAAAATATAATTTATACATTCAAAAATATTTATTTAATACAAATTTAACTTATAATATAATTTATATATTAAAAAGTACTTATTTATTATAAATTTTTAGTTATACAAAATAAATATTTGTTCCATACATTTCACATACTAAAATATTAGTATTACTTAAATTGTTTATACAATAGATCAAGGCTACTAGATAAATAAAGAACTTCTCAAATTAATTAATAAAAATGTTTTGGGGTTATAATGTAATTTGACAATAACCAATTACGAAAATGTAATAAGTTAAATCTATATAAAAAAAAGGTAAATGGATTAAGCAATTTAAATAACTTGATTTTGAGCCGATGATAAAAAAAACCATCGTAAAGGAATTAACATATTTACCAATTGATTTTTAACTATTCAAATAAAGAATAAAAATGGTGATTTGTTAGATTAACTTACACTGCCGCGTTATCTCATTTTAATATGTCTAACCATGAAAACATCGACAAAACTCTTTGAGGCCAAGTGATGCGAATCAAACGGTAGAGTGAACGCCATAGAAAAAACAGCAAATATGTATCACTGCTCAAGAAAGCAATGACGACAACAATTATGGTACTGCAGCATCCACCGAACACTTCAAGTGCGAGAATAAGGTAAATTTTGACAATTTATTTGAATAATAACCAATTACAAAAATGGTGACTTGTTATATATATTATGACAATTTGAATGATTTTCATTTTGTTGAGAATTGTATGGCACTGTCTATACAAAAAGGAGAGTAGAAATTCAGAAATTTGAGTAGTGGGTAAAGATTAACAAAAACATTAAAAAATATTAAGTTAATAAAAAAAAATTTAATGAATACACACAGTATGACAACAATGTTAGAATAATAATTCAGTCAATACATACTTTATTTTTTCATATAAAAAAATAAAGTGAAAATTTTACCTTATTTGATACCGGTAAATTAAGTAAAATCTGGGTTGAAGTAACTTTTTGTTAAGTTAGTAACGTGAATAATTATTGGCATGTTTGAGGATTAGTTGAGAAGTAAAAATTTACGTTTAAAATACAAAAATGATAACTATTAACTTCTTAAAATCATATTCTAAATGTAAATTAGAGAAACTAAGCATGCTATATGTGATCGATCATTAGTAGATGAGTGATCATATGATATTTCCAACACATGTTTTTTTAATATGTTTTATATTATTTATTAAAAATTATAAAATAATGAGTAAAATTCATATTCTAATAAAAAAATGAAAGAATATTCTACTAATAATTGTTTTTGTAAGATAATGCTTATTTATCCAAACAACACGTGGAAAAGAAGTAGCGAAGAAAATGTTGTGAAGGGTTTGTATGTAAATGAATATGTTCGGGGTGGGAGGGTTTGAAAGCTATTTATGGTTAATATTGGTTATGTGTTGGATCATAGATGGAAATTATGGCTGGATGAAATAAACACCAACCAGAAAATGGTAAAATCTATAAATGACTTAAACCATGTAAGAGGAGGCAGAGGCCCTCCTTTCTAGGAGGCCATTGAGAACGGTTGGTTTGGTTCCTTTTGTACATGACTTCTTTTTCCATGCAATAGTTTCTTCCCGTAATCCTTCTTCCAGGTAATAATTTTATTGTCCTACAAAACTTGTGTTCCCAAATCGATCAATTTTTCCATTAACTGGATCATTTATTGTCCTTTCTTCACAGGGCTCAACCATAGCGAGAAGAAAGAGCTAGGGGGAAATTTGGTGTTCCGGCATTACGGTGGCTTTATACGTCGCCGGAACCCAGAGTAACAATGTCTCCCCCTCATAGCTCTGCTCCCCATAATAACACACCGGATAACGCCACACCGGATAATGCCACGCCCGATAATGCCACGCCGGATAATGCCACGCCCGATAATGCCACACCCGATAATGCCACTCCCGATAATGCCACTCCCGATAATGCCACTCCCGATAATGCCACGCCCGATAATGCCACTCCCGATAACTCCAGAAGCTCCTCCTCTCCTTCGATGGGGAGCAAAGCACCGGCAAAAGATTCAACCAAATCATTGTCACATGAAAATTACTCGGAACCAAACAGCGACAATGGCAGTGGCAGTAGCAATAAAGCAGCACTCGGAGCTGGGATTGGAGTAGGGTTCGTTCTTCTTGTGCTGTTCATTTTGTGTTTCATTTGGTGCTGCAGGAAGAAGAAACGAAAGCAGAAGTACTATTATGCAGATCCTTCTCGCGGCGGAAAAGGTGACAAGTCTTTTACCATTATTTTGAAATTTGGATTCTTTTTCCTTCGTTAGTGATTAACAATTAACGGGAACGAACAGGGAGTAACTATTACAATAGCGGGCAACAACACCCTCCCCCTAATTGGCAACCAGGTATGGCTCCTAACGGGGGGGACCATGTTGTGAGGGTTCAGCAACAAGGAATGGGAATGGGTATGGGAATGGGAATGGGAATGGGAATGGGTCCTCCTAGTAATGGCTGGGGTGCATCGCATCCTTCAATCAACAGTGGCGATATGAGTTCCAATTACTCCGTTGGAATGGGTTCTACTTCACCAGGCCTTTCTCTCACACTCAAGGGGGGTACCTTCACTTATGAGGAGTTAGCAGCTGCCACCAAAGGATTTGCTAATGAGAACATTACAGGACAAGGTGGCTTTGGTTATGTCCATAAGGGAGTTTTGCCTAATGGAAAGGAAGTCGCTGTTAAGAGTCTCAAAGCAGGTAGCGGCCAAGGAGAACGCGAGTTCCAAGCCGAGATTGACATCATTAGCCGTGTTCATCATCGTCATCTTGTGTCACTTGTTGGATATTGTATTTCTGGTGGACAAAGAATGTTGGTTTATGAATTTGTCCCCAATTCAACTTTAGAACATCACCTTCATGGTAACTATTCTTTATGTTTTTCATTTTCATGTAATCTATTATTATTTATGACTAGTAAAATATTACTATGGAAGGATCTGTTGCTAAATCAGACTCATGTATTTGATGGTCACAGGAAAGGGCATGCCTACCATGGATTGGCCTACTAGAATGAAAATTGCACTTGGATCCGCCAGAGGGCTTGCCTACCTTCATGAAGATTGTAATACTCGGATTTCAATTTCTCCTACATATGATACTTCTCTTTCTATTTTTTCCTTTTCATTATCTTTCTCATATTTGCTTTAATCACAAATGAACTCAGGTAGTCCTCGCATTATCCACCGTGATATTAAAGCTTCTAATGTCCTTCTTGATCATAGCTTCGAAGCGAAGGTTTCACATACCTACATTTTTTTCATGAAGTCTATTTATTTACCTTTTTTAACTACTTACTCTAGCTATATATCACACATATTACCAATCTTGTGTTGCTGAAGCTCATTGATTATGCCAATGTTGCATCTTAATCAGGTGTCTGATTTTGGATTGGCTAAGTTGACCACTGATAATAATACACATGTCTCAACTCGTGTCATGGGAACATTCGGGTAATTCTCCACCCCATCCTCTAATACCTGTAGAAACTATAAAGAAAGTGAAAAAAAATAGCAATTAATAGTTTTGTTCATAAACACAATGTGGTTTTCTTCATATAAATGTAATTTGTGACATTAACAACATAATACAATTTTAACTACAATATATTCAGTAGTTTGATAGCACATTTAAATATTTGTAAAATGTCCCTAACACTAACTTTAGTCCTTATCCTTTTTACACTTACAAGCTTCTGCGTAAGAAATAGTATGCTTGAGCAATATTGTTTAAATAACTTAAGAAATATTTGTTTTATATCATCTCTTGTACTTTCCCTTCATACCCTTTATAAAATGTCAAATTACCCTACATATAACTAAAAAGAGATATAAAAAGAAACTCTTTTGTGATAGATGTGAAGGTGAGTGTAAAGAAAAGGTAACATAAAATAATCATATTCATTAATTAAACCAGCTTAATATATAACCTAGATTTGCATGTTAAAACAGGTACCTGGCCCCAGAATACGCATCAAGTGGAAAATTGACAGAGAAGTCTGATGTTTTCTCATTTGGGGTCATGCTATTGGAACTCGTAACCGGGAAGCGACCTGTAGATCCGACAAATGCCATGGAGGACAGCTTAGTGGATTGGGTTAGTTCTATTTATATACATTTCTATCTACAACAGTTAGCACTACCAAGACAAACAACAAAAAAAAATATACATTTCTATCTTTCTCTCTCCTTCTCCTTAGGAAGATTTCAAATATATAGATTGAGGTTTAGAGTGAAGTAGTCAACCAAAAGTATATATTTTGGTTTTCAAGTTCGTTCACTGTCTTGCAACTTTTTTTTTTTTTTAGAATAAATCATCCATCTAACCCTTCAAGTATTATTATATTTTAAATAGTCGCTAAAATAATAAAATTATAAGTTTATAAAATATTAAATATTTATCAATTTAGTCCTTAAATTAATATATTTTACTAATGTTCAATGACTTAATTTAAAAAAAAATATTTGAGATTAAAAAATTACTTATATAATTTTATTATCTTAAAAATTATTTAGAAAATAGAGTAATAGTTTGAAGAAGAAATTAATGATTTATTATTTTTTTGATCTAAAAATTATTATGAAACTGTACCGAGCAGGCTCGACCACTCCTGAATAAAGGGCTGGAGGATGGAAATTTTGGAGAGTTAGTGGATCCATTTTTGCAAGGCAATTATAATGTTCAAGAAATGACAAGAATGGCAGCATGCGCTGCTGCAAGCATTCGTCATTCTGCCAAGAAGCGTTCAAAAATGAGTCAGGTATATTTATTTTATGCATATACGTAAAGATCATGTTAATTATTGTCATATATGACTAAATATGTAGAATATGACAGAGTAAAGCCATCGCCTTGGTGTCTGGCATTTTATATATTTGGGAATTAATGACAATTTTTGTAGAGAAATCACAGTTTTGGTGGACATGCAAGCATGCATGCACAATTTCACATTTTGAAAAGCTAGTGATATGGATTTATATTCATTAATATTCAATGTATGACTTAACTATGGGTAGATTGTAAGAGCACTGGAAGGAGATGTCTCATTGGAAGACTTGAAAGATGGAATGAAGCTTGCAGGGAATGGGAATGGGAATGGGAATGGGAATAAGATTAGCAGTGTTTACCCTTCATCTGGGAGCTCAGAATATGATACAATGCAATACAATGCTGATATGATAAAGTTCAGACAAGCAATAATGGAGAGCCAGGAATTTGCAACTAGCGACAGTGTTGAGATTTCTAGTAAGGAGATGAAGGGTTATTATTAGAAACCCCAAGCCCGAGCTGAACAACAACTTCAGAATGATGAATCAAAACGAGACAATTCTTAGCTAGTTTTGGGTGATCCTTATGACATAAGTCATATAACCTTTTTTGCTAATCTCAAGCATGTGGTAGAAGGTCAAAAAATATAAACAATTTTACTAATGGGGTTGTTGTTTTTATCTATTTCATTGATATATATGGGATGTGGGATCTCATAGGGAATGAATGATTTGGTTTTGTGACCCTATTGGTGTGTTTGAGATGCACGTACGTTACAAGGCGCTAATTAATGTAACATTCTTTCAATTGTTGTTTCATGTTGTGGCATGGATATATGTAATTCGGCTCTATGTGCTTTTTTTTTTATTTAGAGATTGGCATAATTGTAAAGTCCGTTTAGATTTAACTAGCAAGATACCCGTGTTGCCCCACAGTTTTGTTGGTGGTTATACATGTAATTGGTTCTTTAAAAATATAAGAATTAGTCTATATGTTCATAATTTTTGTTGTAGTAGCGAACTTTATTACTTGTGAATTTAATTACATAATTTAATTTGTGTAACATTGTAACACATAATAATAAATCATTTAATATTTCCACTTACTATTCATAATTTAACTCCAATTTATTTTGATATAAAAAGTATTCAAAAGTATTGAGCACGCAATAAATCATGAATTTAATGACAGTAAAAAATAGTTTGATACCATCATTTAATTTATATGTTTTAAGATAAATATTTATAAAAGTCATTAGACTTATTATATATTGTGATTTATAATTGATAAGTATACAAAATTATTTTAGACGACCGATAAATGCTCTACTTTTTTCATAAATCATATAGTAAAAATCTACATCTACAAATATTCATAAAGGCACTTCCAAACTAATTAAGTATCCATGTAACTAATTAATAATACATTAAATAGTTAATTCATACGATGAAAAAGCAAATACAGCTAATTCTATATGAGCATTAACTTCACATCCTTTCATTTTCACTCTAAAGATCATTCGACCACAATGGAATATATTCTTCATTATTTTTTGAGGAGGAATAAATTCTTCATTGAAAGTTGTTCAAACACGTATATTAACTATCATTTGGGATTAAAATATTTGAAATACCAGAATCGTGCAGCCAAATGAGTTATAAATTTATAAAACATGATTTAAAAAAAAAAAAAAAAAAGTGTATTAGATTGAGATTTTAAAAAACCATTTTACTTGTAGATTCTAAAAGCCTTAAAAGCCTCCGTAGGAATGTAATAATTTTTTTAAAAGATTTTTATAATTAATATTTTGTACTTTAGATTTTAATGGATTTATATCATAAAAATTTTTGAGATTTAAAAAGACTATGTAGATTTATAAGATTTGAAAGGACTTGATGGATTTTTAGCAAATATTTAAAATTCCAAGAGTTGTTGCAGCCTTTGTTCTTTCCTATGTAAATCCTCGTTTAAATTACTAATACAACACATGTAAGAATAATTATCACCAATCAAGAAAATCAATTTTACAAGAATACTTATCGTATTAAAAGAGTAATACGTTTAAAAATGTTTGTAAATAACACTTTTAAAATAGAATTTTTGTATTTAACTTTTTAATTTCTTTGTGACCATGGTTTAAAAAGACATGGAAAAAAGATGCAAAACAAACACAAGAAAAAAGTTTTAAAAAAGACATAAAAATGATACTCCACGTCAATATAATTGCATTAAAAAAACGTCAATATAATGTTGTTGCAGCCGTTGCTCTTTCCTATGTAAATCCTCGTGTAAATTACTAATACAACACATGTAAGAATAATTATCACCAATCAAGAAAATCAATTTTACAAGAATACTTATCGTATTAAAAGAGTAATACGTTTGAAAATGTTTGTTAATAACACTTTTAAAATAGAATTTTTGTATTTAACTTTTTAATATCTTTGTGACCATGGTTTAAAAAGGCATGGAAAAAAATGCAAAACAAACACAAGAAAAAAGTTTTAAAAAAGACATAAAAATGATACTCCATGTCAATATAATTGCATTAAAAAAACATAAGTCAAATATTTCTAAAATATAATCAATTCAAATTAACTCCATATAAAAAAAGATTATTTTTATACATTTTGAACAAGCATATGAAAAAAACAAGTATTCAAATATTTTTGAGTTTTTGACATTTCGTTTTTGGTGATGGACACAATAAGTTGATTAAAAAGAAAAAAAAATTGATTATACAGAAGACATGTAGGATTGGAAGCAAAAGATGACCAAGTATTTTACTAATAACTATGTTTCATTAATGAAAAGACAAAAAAATTATATAATGAGAAAAAAAAAATCTACCAACAATGAAAAAATAAGGATAACAAGAGTTAAGAAAGTCTCAAAGATTTGGGTGAGATTGTTGGATGAGTGATATATTACTAAAAAAATCACAAAAAATTCATTGAAATCTACCTTACAAAATAATTTATCAAAATTTGTAATTTTTTTAATACCAAAAAATTTTTTTGTAAGTTGTAAAAAGTCAATTAAATACCACTAGGTTTTGACACTCTTTAAAAAAATTATGATAGTCATGATTGAATATCACACACTACAAAAAAAAATTCATATTAGAAACCAAAATTTGCCATCAGAGATTGATTTAACGAATGTTTGATAAGAAAAAAGAATTAAATAAATTTAGCTACGAAATTAGTGGTTGAATCATCGGTCACAAAAGAACGAAAGTGAAATCAATTTTGCATCTAAACATTTTGGTAGCTAAAGTCATGATAGAGTTAATATAATGAAATAGAATAGCACAACTCTCTACTATTAGCTTAAGTTTATTGAAAATGAAAAAATTTTTGTGAGACCTATTTAATAATTTTGTCCTGATATTTTGGTGGATCCCACCAAAATTTATTAAATATTCCTCCATAATTAATAAGGAAATTTGATAATGTGTAATATTTTGAAAAAAAATTTGGTCGTTAAATTAATTTTAAAAGTTTAGTCAGTTAATCTAAAATTGAAATTATTAATATTATAAATGTTTCATGTATATTTAATAATAATAATAATAATAATAATAATAATAATAATAATAATATAATTATAAAATTATATAATTACATAATTATATAATTATTTTACTATGTTATTATTTTACATTTGTGTTTGACCAAGCCAATGAGGTTCAATTATTTCACTAATAATTGACCAAAACTCAATCAAACTAAAGTGTAAGCCTGATGATTAACCAAGGATAATAAGGACAAAGTATAATATTGATTGACCAAAGCTCAATTGTTACATTGATAATGGGACAAGGTCCAATTAGGTTCAATTGCACAACTAATAATTGATCAAAGCTCAATTAGTCCAAATTGTAAGACCGATTAACCAAGGCCTAATTCACTACTAGAAATATGCATATTTTTTGTGAATTTTACTTAAAATTTCATAAGAAACATGTTTCTTACGAAATTTTTTACGATTTTAAATTCACAAAAAACTCTTTGGTGGATAACGCATTTTTGTGAATTATAAAATTGACAGAAATTTTATCTATGGGATATGTTTTACAGGAAATTAACTAATATCCATAACTATTTTTCGTAAAATATAAGGTGTATTAATAAATTTTTTTGTAAAATTTCTACAAACAAATTGTCAAGAACATTTCCTGCAAAAAAAAATTTGCATGAAAATCTACAAGTCTATTTCTTGGAAATTTTGTTATCCCCAAATAATTTTCCTACACATGTAATTCCACAAGAACTTTTGCAGATACTTTTTTGAATTAAAAATATAATTAATCTTTTAATAAAATTTTTAATTTAATAAATATTTATATAAATTAATTTTTATTATTTTATTTTGTAGTATTTAAATTTTTTATCAAATTTATAAAATATTAATAAAATCATTTATATAGTTGTCATTGAATCCTTGCATGAAAGATAATAGAAATTTAAAAGAATTTGTCTGTAAATTTAAGATAATTTACAACATGGATCTAACATAATGTAAATTTAAGATAGATTGAAAGGACCTATTATTTATTTATATATATATATATATATATATATATATATATATATATATAAAATTTTTAATATATATATAAAATATTAAAATAGTGGTCATTCTGCTATTAATTATCCTGTTATCCTAATTCGCCAGTTAATAGCTCCACTCTATAATCTAGAATTAACTACTATGAGCACATTAATAAAACTAAACTAAACCACTAAACCCCCTTCTCTCGCTGTCTGTTTTACTTTAAGTAGCGAGTAAGACAACAGTCAATCAAAAACCAAAATCCTCCACAAACTCACACTCTTAGTTGGGTTGATGAATCATGATCTCATTGTTAGTGCAAAAGAAAAATAGAAAATAAAAAACAAGTAAACCAAAGGCTGTGAAAGACTTCCCCACTAAATGGAAATATCAGATTTACAAATCAAAGAGTATACCCACAACAACCTAAACAACAATGATGGTAGCAGTAATGGTACAACTCATTTACATCTCCACCATCAATAACAAAAATAACCTAAACAACAATGATGGTAGCAGTAACGGTACAACTCATTTACATCTCCACCATCAATAACAAAAATAAAACTCTCACGCATCATATTTAATCTCACAATTCGAGGTTTCACTAGCTTATAATTAATGTTTGGTTTGGTCAATGTACAAACAATAATTTTTATAAACAAAATATCAAGACTGAATAATGAGAAGGCATCGTCCATATAACAAATGAAGCCAAATAAGAAGGTTTAACTCACAATCATGATCATGAAAGGGTCAGCAGTGCACTAGGAAAATTTGACAGTGGCTTTGTTATGTACTCCATTGCAATTCCTTGACTTACAAACAACCAGTTGCCTCTTATAGCCTTCTTTACACCTGAAACATAAATGAAAAAGATAGAGATAAGACAATTTTAAGCTCTTCACACTGATACTTGATCATAAGACAATTTTAATAGAAACTAAAAGGATTAAAAACAAACTAAAACTAAAAATTAAGAAAATGAAGTAAAAGACCAATCACATGCATGACTTGTAAGACCTGGCATTACGATAATTGTAACCAGAAAAGTCACTTAGACTAGCAATAAAAAAATTAAAATACTCTGAGAAAACAATAGTTGTAGCTAAGTAGGTAGGTTCAAGCGTATAGTGAACAAAGAAAGTATACAATCCGAAAATGCAAAGTAAAAATCCTATACTCCAACTATTCAACCTTGGAGGTTTGAGAATAAAATAAGTAAAATGTTAAAATTAAGAGTTACTTTGACTTTTCTAAATGTTTGGAAATAAAAAATGGCTTCCCTCCTCCAAACACAACACGTTCTTGTGTTTGGAAATAAAAAATAGAAAATAGGAATGCAAAGTAAAATTTTATGCTCTAATTATTCAACCTTGGAGGTTTAGAAATAACACAAATTTTATTTCAAGCAAAATGTTAAAAATAAGAGTTACTTTGCTTTTTTTACACGTTCAAAAACAGAAAATGTCTTCTCTTTTCCAAGCACAACACACTCTTGCGTTCAAAAACTGAAAATAAAAAATAAGAATGAGAAATAATAAGAATAAATAGGAAGTGAATAAGAACAACTCACCAAATAGTTTAAAGCAATGATGGTGTGACAATTTTGCAAGAGTTTAACGAGTTTGTGATTCAAAGTGATGGGAAGTACAAACTAAACCTTAAACAGAAAGCATCTAGTTTAACAAGGTCATTGAAAAGAAAGAATATGATGAGAAGAATATTAAGCTAAACCCTAAAATGTTCTTGCATAATTCTTTCGGGTTTGTGGCTGACTCATTTTTTTTTTAATTATTGGTCCAATTCAAAAAATGTACCTAGATTTCATATTGTACAAAGGTTTATTGTTGCTGGCCAACTGGAAAAGTTATATTAAGTTTATTTAAAATACTTTTTTAATAAAATTACTACTAAACAAAATTATTGTTATATATTTTTCTTAATATTATATTATAATATGTACGGTATTATATTCTCTTCAAAAATTTATCACTACCTTCACAAAAAATATTAAATGTAAAAATAAATATATTTAATATCTTAAAAATATAAAAAATCATTTTTACGTGGTAAATAAGAAAATTAACAATATATTATTTTTATCTAGTAAAATATTCATTTTTATTCAAAAATAATTATTTTTGCTTTTTATATGTTTATGTAGTATTTTTATTGAGTACATAGTATATAATTTTTTAAAAAATATCATCTGACAATATTATCATGTGGGATAAGTTTATTGATTTTTATAATAATTACTTTAAAATTCATATGTATGATAATATTTTATTAATTAATAATATATAACTTTTTATGATAATCATCCACTAAATTTAAATTAACAACAAATATTATAATTAGTATTTTAAATTATGCATTCAAGATGATAAATATTTATTTCCCAATAATTAAGCAATGTAATTAATTTTATTATATAATAAATTTATAATATATTCAATTCAATAAATTTATTTTTATAACATATTTTATTTTGTTTTATCCAATTAAAATAATTATTAATTTAAGGAAGAACTTTCTTTCAGATGTTCCTGTAAAAACAAATCTACAGAAAATATTTCCCATGGATATTTATCCCCAATATATCTGCAGGAAATTAAAAAAAATCTACGAATTTTTGTATGCACAAAAAAAAATCCTATGGTTGTTGAAGCAGAAGCAAAATTCACAAGAAATTCCTACGAATATGTTTTTGTAGCGAAATCTGCAAGAATTTCTTACAAATTATATTTCACAACAAAATCTACAAAAAGTTCCTGCAAATTATTTTTCATAGCAAAATTTGCAGGAAAATGACATATTTCCAATAGTAGACTGTAACACTAATGATTTATTAATGCTCAATTAGGTTAAATTTTAACACTATTGATTGACAAAGGTCCAATCAAACTCAAGTGTACCACCGATTCTCTCTATATAAACTAGAATAGTTAGCTTGAATGAGAACATTTATTTTTTACTATCATTCTTCAATGATAACATTTTTTATTATCATTCTTCAACAATAGTATTTTTATATATTTTTCTTTAACGAGAGTGTTTTTAGGGATTTTTTTAACCTCTTATCTCATTCAATCATTTTCAATATCTTTAGTTCTAAATTGAGTTTTAATATATTTTTAAAAAATATATCAATAATTAAAAATAACATTATATCAATATAAAGTGTTTATTATAAATTTAGAGAGAATTTTCCCTCTTAAAGCACCAAATTAAATTCGACATTGATAATAGAATAAAAAAAAAAAGAAACAATAAACATAATAAATAAATAAAATAAAAATAACAAAAGAAAAGGTTGTTCACATAGAGAAAAGGCTTATTTAAGCTCTAATCAAATGGTGTTACGAAAGACCAGCTAGAAAACCAAGAGAAGGAAAAGAGGGAAGATTGCTCGTTCCTGTGGCAACGCAAGGCTCTCTCCGCAACAAGAACAAGTAATCTTCCTCGTTTTCTCGTCACTTGCTCCCATCAATAAAAGGAATAAAAGAAAAATGTTGGGCCCTTGAAAATAATTTTTCATTTGCTAATTATTTTGTAATTTCATGTGATTTAGTAATTATATCGCGTTATTTACTTTTTATGCTATATATGGTCATGGGTTATTCAAATACTTACAAAGGTGGAGCACATTACAAAAGAAAGAGGGAAACACCATTGATAAATCATCTCAACAAACAAATAATCTTGGTTGAACAACTAGCAGCCAGTTATATGATGCTTATGACATACTAGGAGGTGTAATTTAGTCAACAACCACGTACTAGTAGTTATAATTTTGGGTAACAAAGTGTTTAATAAAAACTCAGTGTGCTTTACTTCTTGTGGTTAATGGACCAATAAATTTAAATATGTGGTTTATTTATTTATTTAATAATAATTTCAACTATTTAATAATAGTGATCGGTCTCTGATTCACTCTTGAATTAAAACTAGAATAAACCAAATTAGTGACTGAATTTTTCATTCTTTAATTTTGTTGACTCGAGTCATTGATTCAATCTTTAAAAATATTTTTTTTTCTTCAATTTAGCAATTGAATATGATGGTTTTTATACTTGTGATCGAACATTTTGGTTGCTAATTCAATCTTTAAATTTGCAACCATCATTAGTCATCGATAAAAGCCAATTTAGTCACGGGTCAAATCGGTCATTGAAGTATTAATATTAGCAATTGATTCACAAATTTGATAGCAAAACTAACTAGCGACTAAGGTTTTAGTTATGGTTGTTGTTTGGTTGCAAACTATTTATGGACCAAAAGTAACAAATTTGCTATTAATGTGTTCAGTTGCTAAATAATATTTTTTTAATAATTTATTTATATTATTTAAAAATCTTGATTAAATACTACAAAACATTTTTATTAAAAAAAATCATTTAAAATCTCAATCTAATACATTTATTATTTTTTACGTAAATAAATAAGAAAATAAAAAATATTTTGTATTAATGATATGACATCCTTTGCCGCCGCAACATTATCTCAATTAATAACTATAAGAATATCAAATAAATTTAAAAATTGAAATCATTCATCACATGGTAAAAGATCTATGCATATGCTCATCAAACTAAAATGGCATATGCTCATCAAACTAAAATATAAAGATATTCTACTAGCATTTCAAATATCAATTTAACTAATAACATCTCAATCTAAAGCACATAATAAATCATAATATACTCTTCACAATTTGCCTCAATATCATATATCCTATCAAAGCAAACAAAACCCACAGCAAAATAAGAAAACAAGAGCATTTAGCCCAACTCAAACATCATGTTCTTGCTCAACGTCACTTGTAAATAACATTTAGCCCAAAGACAAATAATAACGAATAAAAGGAAGTGAGAATTCATCTCACTAAAAGCTTGTGGCATAGTGTTGTAACCGTAATCGTGATAGGGACGACGAGAGAAGAAAGAAGAAATTCAAGTTCATTTCGAGGAAAAAAAAATAAATTGTAACGAGTCACCACCAACATTTTTAA
Source organism: Mucuna pruriens (assembly GCA_025330945.1). NCBI lineage: Eukaryota > Viridiplantae > Streptophyta > Magnoliopsida > Fabales > Fabaceae > Mucuna > Mucuna pruriens. The sequence goes on along the minus strand of JAENHJ010000004.1, from coordinate 51,237 downwards.
AGAAATTGTCAGAAAACCTTGGGAATGATAAAGTTAGTCTTTTAGAATCAGATTTAAGGTTCGGGGGTCAATTATGTGTAGGGAATGTGTTAACACCCTACGACATCCGTCCTAAGATGATTATCTTAATTAAACGCATGAAATTATTATGACTCCTAAATTATTATTTTTGCCTTTCAAACTTAGACTGAATGAGAATTATTATCAGAGGAGGAAAAGAGTATTTTTTTTTTAGATTTTTTGAACTTGACAAGAATTGTCTTTTGCTCTTATGTATCTCCTTTCGTAATGGAGAATTCAAAGTTTATGTATTTCTTGGAAGGCTTGGAAGGTGATTAGAAAAAAAGATGAACTGTCCATTGGCGTCCAAAGAATGATTGGAGGGAGTGGACTATCCATTCGTATCCAAAGAGTTAGAAGAGATGCATGTTATGGATCGGTTAACCAGTTGGGTGTAACTTAACAAAACTGGTCGACTTGGCTTGGCTAAGAGACTTGGTAGAGAGGTTCTTGAGAGGTTTGGCCAAGAGGCTCTTGAAAGGTTTGGCCGAGAAGATTGGCCGATAGGCTCTTGGGAGGTTTGGCAGAGAGGTTCTTCGCAAGGTGGAATTTTTACATTAGCGAATTCATTAGGTGTAAATAGTGTAAAAAATTCTCTCCCTTGATCAAGTTGCTTTACTTTTTTTTAAAGTATCTAATTATCATAAAAAATTTTAATTATATTTTTAATCAAAAACATTTAAAAAAAAAAAAGCAAAACAACCTTATCAAAATCAAGATAATTATTTCCCTTTCCCAACCTTGTTTTTTAAATCCAAATTTCACAAAATACCTTATTAGGAATAAATGGAGTTGTAATGCATCTATACCAAAGAAACTCAAGAAAATCACTGCAACAAAACAACCATATTAGCAAAATTTACTATATGAATGATCCAAACATTCATACAAATACAATTATTTTTGCAACACAAAATAATGTTCACAATTCACAAGTACGAATTTTTTTTTTGAACAATTAAGAAAGAAAAGAAAAAAAATTAAAGAGAAGAAAGCACTTATCAAGACACCAATGAAGTATGTAATAGTAAAAATAAAAGACTATATACACTATGGAGCAAAAATGACATAGAGAAGAGAATGAAAATCCTAGTTTTATGCTAAAATAGAAGTATGTAAAGTGAAAATGACATGAAGAAGAGGATGAAATTCCTATCCCTCAGCCAAAATAGTGTGTAATATATATGATTCTTAGTTATGACTAAGCAAACATGACCTTAAAAGTAGAAATAACATACCTTAATTAGCAGGGAATAGGGAAATTAATCCACCACTTGTCCAAAATGTAGGGTTTTAGTATCAATGATGAGAATCTCTAGAATTAGGAAGAGAGGAATAAATAAAAGGGATAAATAAAAGGGATATATGATGAATTAGGAAGCTGAATTTAGATGCAATAATTTGTTATAAGAGAGGAATAGATGAAAGAAAATGAAGAGAAAATATAAAAGAAGATAATAAATAGTTATTTTGTTGTTGATTTTGCAAGGAGAGTTTAGGAGAATGCTTTTGGGAGGAGATAAAGCTAAAAATTGAAAAATAATTTATTATTGAGAGGAGATTGAGGAAATATCCAAACCAATAAAAACAACTAAAGGAACCAAACCTCAAAGAAGTATATTGACAAAGAAGTATATTGGTAAAGAAAGTTAAATGAGATTATGAATATTGTTGAATTTGATTCAAGAGAAGACAAGGAAAGTTTTTATTTATTTTTTTAAATAGAGCAAAGTTGGTTATGTAAAGAATGAGAAAACTTTAAAAAATGTTGCATGATGAGAAAATGAAGTTCAATGTTAAAGGAGACATGAAAATTTAAATGAAATTAAAGGTAAGAGAATGTAAAAAGAATGGAGTGTTTAGATAATATATATATATATATATATTCATACATATATATATTCATACATACGCGTGTGATGTTAGTTTAATTAATTGCTATTGCATATGATTTTATTATTTTTTATTATAACATATTATTTTATCCAATAAAATAATTCAACTTATTTTACCAACTTGAATGACATAAATAAAAAATGAAAACTTAATAAAAAATAAAGAAATAAAATAAAAATTCAGAACATATCATGTAATTATAATATTTAAAGATATTTTTTTATAAATAAATAAAATAGATAAATAGATTATTATAAACAAATAATTTTTAATTTTATACTATATATATATAGTATTTGTTTTGGTAAAGATATATATATATATATATATATATATATATATATATATATATATATATATATATTTTGCCAAAAACAAATACTATATATATATATATAGTATAAAATTAAAAAATATTTTATTATCACTGGGTCATTAGTAATTAATAATTAATAAGTTACCATCCAAAATGTTGCGCAGTGTCTGAAAGAGTGAAAGTCGCATAGGATGTTTTCACTATAAATACCTGGCAGTGAGAAATGAAAACCGGTAGCGCCCTTACCTACCTGGGACATTAGTCGGATCTTGCGAGCTTTATCCATCCATTCCTTTTCGCGTCAGAATCTCATCACAGCTCCGCCATGGGAGACTTCAACGACCCTCTAATGCGCAACCAAAACGCCGCCGTTCAGGCCCGCACCAAGGCCCAGAACCGCGCCAACGTCCTTCAGCTCAAGCTGGTTCCTCTCGCATCCTTATTTATTCCCTCTCTTTCCGTTATTCACTTCCCTCATTTTGCTTTACCGCGAGGTTTTGTTTATTTGCCGTAGCTAGGGTTTATCGCGCGAAACCCTAGACAGTGGTAGTGATTTTCATCTATGATGTGATGCAGATTGGACAGAGTCACCCAACCGGTCTCACAGCGAATCTGTTGAAGCTCTTTGAGCCTAGGCCTCCCTTGGAATATAAGCCTCCTCCCGAGAAAAGAAAATGTCCACCGCTAACAGGTGAACGATTTTGCGTTGGTTTTGTGCTCTTATTACTATTGATTAATGATGACTGATAATGTGTTTGTGCGATGCGCGCGCGTTTTGTTTTTGAAGGGATGGCGCAATTCGTGAGCAAGTTTGCTGAGCCTGGTGATCCCGAATACGCTCCACCTGTACCAGAAGCTGAAACTCCTGTAATGTTCGGTTCTTTTGAGACTAACTGCATTATAAGGTTATTGATATGTCTGTGTTGTGTTTAGTTTCTAATTTTCTGTGGTTATTGCATCTGGCATGTCGCTGGACTCTGGAGATTTATTTGATGCAATGAGTTTGTATTATATTATATTTTGTTACTGATGTATTTGAAGCGGCTTCTCCAGTTTTTGAGGCTTTGCTTGATTGCTTCTCCTCTGAGATTTCTTGTGTTCTCAATGTTGTGTTAATTTGCCTTACCAGGAGTTCATTGTGATAACAATTTCTATTACTAGCTAATGTTGGTAAAGAGCATGTAATGTAACAGTATTCATCTTGTGAACAGACCATGATGTTAGTAATTTTTTTAATCTATTCACTGGTGATGGTTGGGAATTCTGTAATCAGGTTTTTGCATGGGGTATAAGGACTTCGCAAATAAATTGTTATATATTTGGCTTTTGGCATGGCTGTAAACCATGTTTGCGACATTGAATGTCCATTTGTTTTGGATATGTTGAAGATCTTTGGTTTTATGGTTGCATTTATGGTAACCTTTGCACTGGGTTGAGAATTTTATTCTAAGTTTTACTACAAACTTTTAAGATAACCATTTCCAAACATACATCACTTCACTTCAAACTCATGTTCAAGCAAAATCTATTCTACAAATTTGAGATCATCCAATGCAAGTTTGCAAAAGCTCATCCAAACACACACCTTATCGACCTTGCATGCCTGCTCATTCATATGGTTCTTATTCTCTCTAAGGTATCATTTGTGTAAGTGGTCATGAATAACAATTAGCTGTGTTGAATGCTGCAACAGATTAAGTGAAAAGTATAATTACTCTTGCCTCTTCATTCTTTACTAGTTTTCAGTTTGTTTTTGAATTTATTTAGACAAGTGATTATTATAATTTTTAGTGGGCTGACATAACTCTTACTGGATCTATTTTATTTCATAGAATTAATATATATAGTAAATAAAAGTTGTAACAGTTTAAATGTCAGATCACTTGCCTTACAAAGTGAGGAGTATATGCATTTGTTGTTGATCCATTTTGGTGAACTCAGGCACAAAGAAGAGCAAGAATCCACAAGTTACGACTAGAGAAGGGAGCAGCGAAGGCTGCTGAAGAGCTTGAGAAATGTGATGACTCGTTTATTGTTGTAACTTTACTAATTTTTGTGGACTTACATTCTCTGAATGCTTTTTCTTTTGGTATCTGCTTCAATGTAGATGATCCACACAATGACCCAAATATATCAGGAGATCCATACAAGACATTGTTTGTAGCCAGACTTGTAAGTTATTTTGTCCAATGTAGTATATGTTTGGCACTTTTGAGTACCATATTGCTTGTTGTATCTCATTGGTGCTATCTTCTAACAGAGTTATGAGACCACTGAGAGCAGAATCAAAAGGGAGTTTGAGTCATATGGTGCAATCAAACGGGTAGGTACTTTGAATATCCCTGAAGGGATTCGGTAAGAGATCGTATACATTAGGTTCTTAATATCTTGTATTTTACTTCTATTTGACATCCTTACAATACAAGCTATTATGCCTCAAAATGTATTTTCAAATTCAATAGTTGTAAAATAAAGGACTAGCATATTTTATTATAATAGTAATAAACTAATAATACTTTTTTTAACCCTTTTCTTTAGCTGCTGATTAACCTGCTTCTTGTAATTTAAATGGTTCTCATGATTAACCAATTTGTTGTGAATTTAATTAGTTATGCATAATTTTCATCCCATTCTGTCCAAAAAGGGTTTAAGTTATGTATCTTCATTTAATTTGTAATTTTTGAGTGGCTTTGAAATGATAAAGAATTACATTGTGCCACAAATATGCTGTTGATGCTTTGTATATATTGGTTTCTTTAGTCAATTTTCCACTTAGTTCCATCCCCCTGTTTATGTGGATAGGAGATCTTGGGGCATGGGGTAGGAATTGTTTTAGCAGCAAGTTTAGCATCTCAATACACATCCCTGGTAATGGTTGATAATCTTGTTCTGCAAACGGTAAATGATTCTCAAATTTTGATCAAACCCGATTCCCATTCAAATGCTTCCTCCTGCATGGTATTTAGTTGGGCAGAGAAATGATGCAAAATTGTGCCTTTGGGCTTGTTTTCAAGCAAGAAAAGGAGACTGACAACTTCTGTTCTTCTCCTGCACTGGGTAAAATATGTTGGGGTATTGCAATCTCTTTCTCTTTTGTTTAAATTCTTAGTTATAACCTACTGTGATGTTGCTAAAACTCTATCTTTGGCTTTAAAGGCTATCAAAACCAAATCAGCTGTTGAGAAGATGTCATGGTATTTTTTTTTTTATATTACCCATAGTTGTTTTCATTTTATCAATTTAAAAACAAATATCCCTGGTAAGGGGACACTAGTCAACAACTGGTTAATTGGGCCCATATACATCCATTTTTCTGCAACTATTGGCGGTGGTGATGCGTCTCGCGATGGGAGCTTTTTGATTTAAAGGTGAGCACGGCTAATTAGGCATAGTGCCTGTCTGCCGTGCCATTTAGGTTTATAGTATTAGTATTTTATTTTGGTTGTATTTTAATGATGCTGAGGTGAGAGAGCATCTTGTATATTTTCTTCTTTTGTACTGTAGACCAGAATGTTTTCTCCTGACTATTCTCTCTTTCCATTTTCTTATGATTTAGGTTCGATTGGTTACTGACACTGTGGCAAATAAGCCCAAGGGTTATGCATTCATTGAGTATCTGCACACGAGAGACATGAAAGGTTGATATTGGTTTAATGTGTTTGTCTGGTTATTATTACATAACTTCTTACTCACATTTATGTTAATTATGAAGCTGCTTATAAACAAGCTGATGGTAGGAAACTCGAAGGTAGAAGGGTGCTTGTGGATGTTGAACGGGGGAGGACTGTTCCAAATTGGCGTCCTTGCCGACTCGGTGGTGGGCTTGGTACTACTAGAGTAGGGGGTGAAGAAGTTAATCAGCGACATTCTGGGAGGTAATTGAGTAATTGCAATTTTTTAGTTGTACATATATTTTTTAAATCCTACTGACCTTTCTAAGTAGTGTGTAGTAGAAAAACAATTAAACTGGAAACTGAAAATGTTGTTAATTGTTATGACATTATTTTATAATTATGTATGAGGTGCTTTATATCTTGTAGGTGTTGTATTTGATTGAGTTATTTGCAACAATGAAATCCTCACTTTGTGAACCTGGGGATTCTATGATTCTTCTGTATTCTGGAATTCTTTAAACCTTTCTCAACATCCATGTATACGTAAATTGGACCTTTGGCAAAATGTTATGCTTTTTTGTATTGGAGAAATCTGACACCTAACATACCTCCATCCCAACCCTCCAGTGAAGTAGTAGTTCTCACTGAAGATCACGTGTCAAGAAATTTTCTGCATTTAACAGTTCTTGTTAACTGTTGAATTGTCTTGCTCAATTTGCAACACACTGTTGTGACTTATGAGCACCAAAGATTACAAATTGTAATACTTAATGTCTTGTTGAATGTCATCTGTGGATAATGTTCAGATGCTTCCTCTTATTGTTGAAGGGAAACTCTGACATGCCTTAATTTATTCAGGGAGCAACAGCAGTCAGGTCCTTCTCATTCTGAAGAACCTAGAGCACGGGAGGATCGTCATGTTGATCAGTAAGAATTTCAATGTTTCCACTTCAACTTTAACTATTTGGTTTTGGTACTAAGCAAATGACTGCTGATCATACCATAATTTGTTGACAATAGAGGGGGCTATCATTTCTGTGCATTAATTTTTGCAACATTGAGGATTTTGAAACAAGATTCTTTCATCCAATGTTTTATAAGTAATTAACTTAGCTGTTTGTCTGAGACCATTTTAGGGACAGAGAAAAGTCACGGGAAAGAGGTAGGGACAGAGATAGAGAACGTGAACGCTCTAGTGATAGGGCCAAGGATCGTGATTATAGAGGGGATAGGCATCACAGAGACCGAGATCGGAATAGGGACAGAGATAGGGAAAGGGAAAGAGAAAGGGATCGGAGACGTGATCGAGATAGAGCACGTGGTCGAGAGCGGGAGAGGGAAAGGGATCGTGACCGGGACCGAGAACCCGATCGTCATGAAAGAGATAGGGATTATGAAATTAGGGAAACTGATCGGGGATGCTCGCGTGATAGAGAGACTGATTATGTTCATATTGAATCTAAACCTGAGAAGGAACATCATGGTGAAAGAGAGCGTTACTATGAACCTGAGGATGATCCTGAGGATGATCGTGGTAGGTACAACCAACCTGGGTATGGACATAGGCATGCAGATCCTGACCATGATCCTGATCACTATGAGCATCATCACCGAGGAAGGGGACACTATGATGAGGGAGATGACCATGGTGACCATTATAATCAATATCCTGATCGTGATAGGATGGAAGATGATTATCACACTGAACGGGCAACATCTGAATCACATGACGGAGAGAGAAATCGTGATATGGACCATGAACATCACCGCTCTGGGAGATCTCATTCTCGAGAGTATGATTACTAGGAATGAGCATAGCAGTTCTCAACTTTACTGGTAAGATTCATGGTGTACATTTCAGTTCTCAACTATTTGGTTATGGTTAGTTCTTGTCAATCGGTATAAATCCTGGATTGATTCTTAGGTAGCCATTAATGGGTTCGGGCATGGAGTGATCAAAGCACAACAAAAGAACATATAGCTGCTGCTATCCATATTTACTTCTCAATTTCAATGTTTGATGTTGAAAGATTTTCTGCCTCAGCTTTGGTATTCTCAGTTTCTCAATATGGACGTGGACTGTTAATATTGGTGATTGTTTCTATTTTCTCAGCACATTTTAATTAACATTATTTTTCTCCAGTTTTTATGGGAACGACCAAATTGTCTGGATTTTAAGTTCTCGTTGGTATGTTGACGTGCATGAAAACCAATTTGTTGTTGCTTACACTATATCAGTAGACCTAGCCCTTGCTTCCATTAGATGTTGAATGTTGAGGGTTTGTTTTCCAGTTATTGATTATTACTATTTACACTGTTTATTTACTTTAACTTGAGAAGTGTTGAGGCAAAAATAATTGTCCAAGTTAACAACTGTTTATTTACTTTAACGTGAAAAGTGAGAATGCAAAATAATTGGCTTGGTTAACTAAAGTTATCAAGATTTTTGCCTTGCCATTCCTGCCTGTGTTGGTGCTAATTTTTGGCCCGCCGAGTAGTTTTATTTGTTCTATGAGATGGATGTCAGATGGTATTAATCGTCCCAAAAAAGTATGATGTCTTAGTCCTCGAGAAGCCGCTCATTGATAGGAGGGGGTTCAAAGGAATTGACGTTTGTTTTCGATCCGTTTTTTCCCTCCTTTTAGTACAATGTGTTCAGTTGGGCACCTATGCGGCTAGCATAAGCTTTGAAAACTAATATCCAGCAAAACACCTCGAGAACACCATGTTTTTTAAGCACTGTTTTTATTTATAACTACTTATGATGTATGAACAGGTTTTTTTTATCCAAGTACGCTTAACCATATTTAGCTCAGACTAGCTTCACTCAATAGTAGGTATTTACACTTCCCTAGTAACAAAAATAATAAAATGTTTCCTTTGGGGGGTGGGGGGTGGGGGTAGAGCGTTATGCATATAATAATTGACTTAATATAATAATTGTGAAAGAAAGTGATATAGGAACTTGACTTTGGTTATTTTATCTTGCAACTTGTCTGCAGGATTTATGCAAACCTGTAGAAAGAAAAGGTCATTATAGCATAATGATCCTCCCCCCGCCCCACCCAATCAGAGGAGAGAGAAAGCGCTAGGTAGCATTGTATAGTGCAAGCCTATCTTTTTTTTTGTTTCTGTTGGTGCTGTGCAATGCGAATCCATAAACGATAAACGAATAGGCGAAAGCAAATGAAATTACCATGAAGCTTCATAGATTTGCTTGAATATTAAGTTGGGTGCTTGTGTTGCTTTAAAATGTTCAATACTTCTTACATGAAGCTTCCTAGAGCGCTTTGGCTCGTTCCTCGCTCTAGACCCTGAAAGTACTAGATGGTTAGAAGTTGTCCTTACTCCCCGACCGGTGAGTCTGATTTTGATTATCATTGCCATGTCGTGGCTATTCCACCATTTTTTAAACAACCTTTAATAGCACTTTCATATTATTCATTTTTCTTGAATTTGCTTGAGATGAAAAGAAAACGGTGTAATATTGGAAGAAAATGGAGCAGCGTTAACCGCTGGATTGACTATAATTGATGAAAAATAACATCACTCGTCCAACACGATATTTATAATATGAAAGCCAGCCAATAAATACTTAAAAATGTATAATATATAAAAGTGCAATGCTACAAGGAAAGGCTAATTAGTGTGTGACTAATATATGTGTAAGCCATCAAATTTTGGATAATAGTAAGATGTTTGAACAAATAAAATAAGGCTATATGTTCAAATTTCTGTGTCATTTCTCCTTCACAGTCAAAGGTATCGAACCTTCAAATGAACCGATAGTGTAGAACTTTGAATAAATAGAGTTAATTTTTTTTTACATTAAATTATATAAAAATTATTTATATATAATTTTTAAAATAATTATTATAAAAACTAACATTATTGTACAATTGAGTGATAATGTAAATAATTTTGAATTTAATTTGTGTGTAATGTTAACGTAAAGATTTTTATTAGGTTAACTGATAAAAAAATTATGTTAAATATGTTTGATTATTATAAAAATTAATAAATTTATTATATATGACAATAAAAATACCGGTTTAAAAAGCAAAATCCATTAACTGACTCGTTTAATAAGAGTACATACAAATCAGTAAATTACCGCGAAGAGAATCTTTTAGAATCGATGCTATAACAAAAAGTGGGGTTTGGAAACAGGAACGAGGCAATAAGATGTGCAAATAGAAATTAAGCACGATGAAAATTTATCCTGGGATTTCATGTAGGAAATAAATAGTGCCATTCACCCGGCCAGGGAGAGAGAAAGTGTGGCTTTGTTATATAAGAGAGGATGATAGTACTGAAGAATGCACTCCTTAGTCCTTACCTCTCATAGTTTCCTCCCTCGACCATACTTGTAGAACCACCATAAAAAAAAAAAGCAGAGGAAAAAAGAAAAAAACAGAGAGAGGTAGCATATATTGCATCGGTCCTGTACTCCTTCTATATCACACCGTCCACACATGGCTATAGAAGTGAAAAATAAGACTTCAAGAGCAACAGCAATATGGCTGGTCTCGTGGAGCCTTATTATGATCTACAATGTCAGTTTAGCAGAAAGAGTTTTGAAAGACCAAAAACCTGAAAGTTCTGTTCCAACAGAGAGACAAGGAGTTATGATTAGTATAATTGATTTCTTCTGGAAGGATGGAGAGTCTTCCACTGATCGTGTTTGGCCTGTGAGTTTATCAAACACATTTGCATATCATGAGTCACTTTTCGGTACTTGCTTATTTATTTCATGATATTGGCATGTTGCTCTGAAACGCAGGAAATGAAGTTTGGTTGGAGAATTGTTGTAGGGTCAATCGTTGGATTTTTTGGAGCTGCGTTGGGTAGCGTAGGCGGGGTAGGAGGTGGAGGAATTTTCATCCCTATGCTCACTTTGATCATTGGTTTTGACGCTAAGACTTCCACAGCCATTTCTAAGTGTTAGTATATTGCTCTATTCTGTTTATTCTTACACAAGTAAAATATACATAGCCATACCTGAAGGGATCTTAAACCTTGATAAATTCTTAGGTAATCTCATATCACTATCACTACTTATCTTTGGTCCTAACTAATCTTTACATGATAGTGTTCAAATATTTTAATTTACAAGAAATAATTAATATTACTTAATTATTGTTATATGGAGATTAACCAAGATCATGATAGTCCGAGACTATTTAATAATTTTTCTTTGAACTACCTTTTGTTGATCTCAGAACGAAGGATGAGTGGGATGCTTGCATATTTATACTATGTCATGCAGAATTAATATTCATATGTTAAAATTTAAATGCTATTAGCCTGTTACACCTTAGTACCTGACCATTAAAAAAAAGATAGTTTCTTATTACATCAGAACTCAGTTCCCTTTATTAAGTATGGAGATAAATTAGGTTGGTTTAATGCAGATTCATTTGATTTCTTCATTCTCCATGAGTTGTGATAGACGTAAAAGAAAATAGGATGGAAAAGGAGATGGAAATGAAAGTGAGTGTGTGTCTATATTTATTCTTTTCTTATTTACCTGTTGTTTCATAATTGTAGGTATGATTATGGGTGCAGCGGTATCAACTGTATACTACAACCTGAGGTTTAGACACCCAACACTAGACTTGCCAGTTATAGATTATGATCTGGCTTTGCTCTTCCAGCCTATGCTAATGCTAGGAATAAGCATTGGTGTTGCATTTAATGTCATGTTTGCTGATTGGATGGTGACGGTTTTGCTTATCATCTTATTTATTGGTAATCATGATTTACTTGCCATAAGCTCAACCTTTTGAATTAATTAACTTTTCCTGGGACAGGTTCATAAGAAAGCATGTGTAAATAAATTCCTTCATTTAAGAATGATATTTTTCGTTTATCTTAAATAAAAATTTCTAGAGAACAAAATATTATTAATCTACCTTTTCTGTAGCATACATATTACACTTAGTTTTTATACTTTCTAAGATTTAATAGCCACCTTACGCTACATGTACATATGACATGATTTATTTGCAGTTCTATTCTGAATACCTTATTATATATTGTTCGATTTTTAATAAAACTAACCGGTGCTAGGTACATCCACAAAAGCTTTATTCAAAGGCATAGATACATGGAAAAAGGAAACAATTATGAAAAAGGTAAACTTACCTTTATCCACTTCCAAAAATTCTTAAGTTGAATCTGTTGTGTTTTCTACTTGATATCAAGAGGACTATGCTACTGAAATTTCAGGAAGCAGCTAAGATGTTGGAATCAGATTCTTCTCCTGGGTGTAAGTTCCTGCAAACCTTCCTATAAAATATAGAGAAACTTTCAGCAACTAAATAAAAGATTACTGCAAAATCTGAGAATTACAAGAAACAAAATAAATATACTGCTAAAAATAGAGGAATAATAAGATTAATCAGATAAGAGTTTATGAAAAATATTCATTTTTCCTTTATAGGTCCAGTTTTAGGCATGAAATCAGTGTTACAATTTTGTAATAGGGGTGAAATTTGGTTTCCTTTTTGTTTTACCTTGGCAGGATTTAAATGGATAGAGTTAATGCATAATTACAGAGAGCATTGATTTCCCCCATTCTTTGTCACTATTTTTTTGCCATCATATGTAGAATTTTATTTGACTTTCTTCACAACTTAATTTTGTGATTCTGTGCAAATTAAGGAAATATAAGGGAGAGAAAATTAAAACATTTTCTTCACCAAGCATTTAGTTGCATAGACCCTGAGTAATGGGAAAAGAAATGCTATGATTCCTATGCAGAATCATAAGAAGAGAAAATCATATTTAGAACTTCACACATACTATGCCAACAAATTGAGGGATTTTAGTTTCATGTTGGTGAATATGTTCAAGTGCACCATTAAGAGTTGAAAGGAAAAAAGAACTTATTCAAACAATCATCTGGTAGAACAAATGAGTGAACGCTTAAGACAACTTGATATTCATTAAAACAAATAAGAACTGGCTACTTTTTAGATAACATCAAACCTTTAGTTCTTAATTAACATTTGAAAAATCTAGCAGAAAGTCTCTCTAATATTACATTATTACTGTTGACCCACTATTGCACTTACCCCTTAATGTAGATGATTCTGATGAAGACTATAAGTCACTACCAGCTGGTTCAGCTGATCCACGAGATGAGAAGGTGATTGATTCCAAGGGCCATTCAAGGCATTCCTTATTGAAAGTTTATTGAAGTTTTATTTAGCCTTATACGTTGTGTTAAATTCTGGTGTGCAGGTCCCTTTACTAAAGAACATCTACTGGAAAGAATTATCAGTCCTTGTGTATGTCTGGGTGGCTTTTCTCGTTGTTCAAATTATTAAGGTAGTTAAGTTATTATATTTGGTTTGTTTTTCTGATTCATTAGTCACCGGCGAACAGTTGTGGGTTTTGAAATTTGTGTACTCAATTTGAAGCAAAGGAAAGACGTTGCCCCTAGACCTGTACACCTATTTTATTTGAGTCATTCTATTTCTTTGATAGTATGGTCAATGAAGTCAATCCTTTCAATAAATTCATGCCACTTTGGATTAGGATATGTTGCTTAAACATAATTTAGGTTGGGATTGAGGATCTTGGTTTTTTATTTGCTTTCTCTGCATCTCCTTTAGGATTTGATGCACTTATCATCCTCTATCCTTACAAAGCCCTTAAGCTTGATTCAATTCTGAGAATTTTTCAGGAAATAAAGTTACATCCTTACCGTTGACTATAGCTTTTAGTTTAGTGATAAGCACTTGATCCAACAAGTGGTATCAAGGCAAGGTCATAGGTTCAAATCCTTGCTTGAGACTGGGAATTTGGCTTAGTGATAAAGACTTGATCTAACAAAACATTATGTTTGCTGAATATGCACCTCTCATTTATTTCAATGCAGACATACAGCAAAACTTGCTCCATACTGTACTGGGTTCTTAATTCCTTGCAGGTAAACATTCTAAGTACATAAATATTTATATATATATATATATATATATCAAGATCCATTAGCACTAGCCGTAAAAGTTAATCAAATGACATTTTAATAACCTTTTAGAATGTAAATTTTATCGATCTAACCGTTGAGTTATGCAATATTATCTTCATATCAAATTCAAGGGTTGAATCGATTAAATTTTCATTTTAAAAGAAATTATTAAATATATAATATGACTAACATTGACCCCGATATTAACAAATCCTGACCTATATATATATATTACTTATTTTATGTTAGTAGAAGGCAAATGAATTGAAAATTGATAGCGAAGTAATTAGTAATTTACTACAAACTGTCAAACGACTACCAAGAAGACATTAGATAACCTGAACTTAGACAATATCTAGGAAATTATCTCTTAACTTCATTGTCAACAAATAAGAAAATTGTGATATGTAGTATGTATACAGAGGCTGATCCTGCGTAGGAGCACACTTACATAATATCATTTCCCCATATGGTCTAATGAATTTTGGCATACCTATTTATCACTTTAAGGTGCCTATTGCAATCTCTGTTACGCTTTATGAAGCCATATGCTTGTGCAATGGAACTAGAGTGATTGCATCAAAGGGAAAGGAAATTACAGATTGGAAGAAGCTTCACAAGATCTGCCTTTACTGTTCCTGTGGAATAATAGCTGGTATAGTTAGTGGACTGCTTGGTCTAGGAGGTGGCTTCATTTTGGGACCACTCTTTCTGGAGTTGGGAATTCCTCCTCAGGTACAGACTCATCCATTCATGAGCATTTACTAGCCTTTAGGTTTCCCAGAACAATCAGATAATGAAAATATAGCCTTAATGCATGTGTTCTCTGTGGCAGGTTGCTAGTGCTACATCAACTTTTGCTATGGTTTTCTCTTCCTCCATGTCAGTGGTACAATATTATCTTCTAGAACGCTTCCCCGTACCCTATGGTAAGAAGCAATAAATCAAACTAATTAAAATGGTTAGACCCCACGTTATATAATCAATCATACAGTGAGATGATTTGAATAATATATATAAGTGGGAGGTAACATTTACCTTACAAATTAATTTTGTAGAGTTAAGTTAGACTGAAACTCACATTTTAATATGGTATAAAAGCTTATCTTAACGATCATTGTTGGGTTTATAAGACTATCCGTTATTGGACCTTTATGAATTACCTACATATGTCTAGTCTTACAAAATTTCATGCTCGAGATTCTAATTCTTAGCATGAGAGAGATTTTGTAAAATTTCACGCTTGAGATTTTAATCCTCTGCATGGGATAAGGATGTTAGAAATCTTACATTGATTAGTGAGATGACCAATCCTAAAATATTTTATACTCGAGATGTCTAATTCTCAACGTGAAGAATATGTTGAAAACCAAATTAAACCCAAACTCACGTTCAAAGAAAAATTATTCCATAATAGTGAATGTTAAGCAAGTTTATAGAAAGATAAGAGAAACTCATACTAAAGCCATAGTAATTTGCCATCTCTTTCTCTTTAATTTTGTGTTTCACTACTGGACCTGGGGTTTGAAATCAAGATTCCCACTATTCAAATTACCTCCCTTCTTTCCCCATAACAGAAAAATTACAGCTCAACAAATTTAATAAATAGAAATCTTAGAATTTGTAGGTCTAACTCAATTTTAACTTTAAAAAAACTAGTTCATGGGTTGAAAGTTATTTTTCAAGAATTGGACTTTTCCAAATAGTCTAATAACAATAAGAAAATGAGTGATTTGATAGATTTAAAAAAAAAACACAATGATAAATTTAAATATCATCTTAATATTTGGATTTGTGATATCACTGCTTCAAAAGCTAATTCATAAACGAGAATTATTTTCTATTTATATATCTATTTTAATTATATTATTAATTAATGTAGAATTTTCAATAAAAAAATGTTAATTATTATACATTTGATATTTTTTTTTTAATTCGTGGGGTAGAGAAGGGGATAGGAAAGAGGAACAAGTAATTGCTATCCCAAAGAATAAAAGGATGTTAGTTGCACTATACTTTGGAATTTTAGTTGGTTTTTCGCTTTTCTAGCATTTAAAGTAGTGATTTGTGGAAGTTACTAATATTTATTGTTTTGGTGGTGGTGGATATGCAGCTTCTTACTTTGTTTTGGTTGCAACCATGGCTGCATTAACTGGCCAGCATGTGGTGAGAAAGATAATTGCTATCTTTGGTCGAGCATCCATCATCATCTTTGTACTAGCATTCACCATTTTTTTGAGCGCAATCAGTTTAGGTACTCTCCATGATTTTAATTGCAAGTTTTGGCATTTTGTTCCATCTTTATAAGTTTTGTAATTTTGTTGATTGGTTTCTTCAACCGTACTTATTTTCTCTTTTGTGTATCACAGGTGGAGTAGGAATTGAGAACATGGTTGAGAAGATGGAAAATGATGAGTATATGGGGTTTGCAAATATATGCAATCAATCTTAGGGGTGTTTTGCTTTCACAGAGAAATGAAAGTTTTCTATTGATAACATTGTATTTACCTATTTGTTAGTTTTGAGAAATGATAATAACACATTAATACTCTTTTGAATATATTTTTAATTATTTATTGAAATTTATTAGAAATTATAAAATTATAAATCATACTTTTTATTTAATAAGTCTCACTAATAATTTTATAATTTATAATAAATTTTAATAAAGAATGTGTTTCATTAAGTAAAATAATTTTTTTTTATTCTGAATGTTGTATTTGTTGTTAAAGTATCCATGTTTCATTTAATAGTTGCATCATATTCTTTGTCATCTCAATATTGATATTACACTTTTAATTTTTACTTTGATTTCCATACAATTTAGTTGATTTAATATTATCAAGTACTTAAATATTTGAGACAAATTTGAATGATGTACCTTGAAATCTAAGCAACATGTATGCAACATCGGAGTTTGTCATTTTTTGGGTCCATGATAGGTTTGTTATTTGATCAATACTAATATAACTTTTGTCTAGAAATCAAACGTGTTTTGTTTTTTGGGCCAATACAAATAAATATGCAAATTTTTTAAATGATTAGGTTGATTATTCAAGCTTATACCTATGAAATAGCAATAAGAATTTTTCATGGACAATTTGCTTCCTTGAAGCAAAATTAAAACAAATAACATATACTAATTTTATTGTTAAGAAATCATATCTTAGTTAATTACAATACTAGAAATGGCTTGCCATGGAATTAACTCATATTACAACAATTGGATTGTTCTAAACTCATGATGAAACTTCATGAAAACAAAAACATGAAAAAAGAAAGAAGATGATGAAATAAATGTCACTATAAGTTTGGTCTCAATCCAAAAATCTCAAGAGGAATAGACTTACTCTCACAATTAAGCAAAACTCAATCTCAATTAAATTCATTAAAGTTATTTACAAAAAAGTATTTATATCCAACCAAACTAGTTTGAATGTCTAGTTACAATTCAAGTCAACATCAAAATATGAACTCAACATCAAAATAGAGCTTGCTTGTAGGTGGAGTGGTGCTTAATGCAATGGATTATTGGTGCTTAGCACCCCTCAACACCCTCAACAGTGTGCTAAGCCTCATTTAGTGACTAATTTTTCCTTGCTAATTCTATTGCTAAAACTCTAACAACTTTTAAAGACTAATTTTAGTCTAAATTTCAGCTGCTATTCCAAGCTTTTCGAAACCTCTTCGATGGAGCTTGAAACCTTCTCTCGGTATCCCTTAGGCATCTAATAGCTTGTTAGAAATTCACATACAAACAACATTTTCTCATATAAGCATCCATTGTTTGTAAAAAAAAAAAAGAAAAGCATACACCGCATAATTATAGAACCAAAATCAATTATATGATTAAAGTTGCTCCTAATTTTAACGGACCATTTTAAGGCTTGATGGACCCTTGTCAATTTTCTAGTTTGTGGTGCATATTTCATTATTGGGCCCATTGGCTAATAGTGACCTTGTTGAAATCAATGTTCACCAAGAAAAAGACAGAAATTGTGTGCATTTTGAGTGAAAGGGAAACTAATTCTCATTCATTAATAGAAATTAATACAGGGATATTCATTAATAGTCATAGTTTACTGTGTTCACTTGAGAATCGCGAATTGGCTTATGCGTATTAATTTGCGATTTCGAATTGGTTTGTTAGAATTTAGTATTAAATTAATGAATAAAAGATATGTCAAGCACTATTCTTAATAAGATAGTTACATCAATAATTGCCAGTAAAGTAAAAATAGTATTTTTATAAATAAAAATTATTTAAGCATTATTCTTAATAAGAGAGTTCAATCATAATAACAATTCTATGAGAGTTGCTTAAGTTAGTTTTTAAAGTTAAGCTAATTGAAATTATCGTTGAAGCAAATGGGTTCTTATAGTTTTTATATAAGTTGTTTATATAAGCAATTATCATTAAGATTGCTTAGCTATTAAAAAAATATTTTTTAAGTTAAAATAATAGTTATGGTGTGAATAGAGATAAAATGGGAGACACTAAAAATAAGTTAACTTAAGTTGGGTTTTATTATTGGAGTAAAAATTAATAAGTATTCTTAAATCCTATGTTGCAACAAGGAACACACTAAAAGAGCTTTAAAAACTCAAAGTTCTTTCATTAGAAATGATCTAAATCATATAAATTCAAATAATTTAAAATATCTTGCAATTTATTTGCCTATTGTTAATATTGATAATAATTTATAATTTTTCACAATGAAGTTATGATAGGTTTCAAAAGATATATTCATTAAATTATTTTCATAATAATAATTTTTATAAGATGTTTTATATATTACTTTGTGTAATTTATAATTTTTAGTTAGATGAAAAAAAAATATTGATAAAATACTAATTTATATATTAGAACATACTGTAAATTTAAATAGCACACCTAAGTATACCGACTATGTATACCTCCCATATACCAATACTTTATAAGGTGGTGTAACACGTACCTGTATCACATGGTAACTATAGTCTGAGTACCCTAATACTCTAATAGCCTCTTGCAAACTCCAGGTGTTTATTGCAAGTCAATTTGAGTTTGGTGCAAAGTCATAATGGGCCAAAAGATGTTCACTCTCTTATATTATTGGGCCTATTGGCTTAGCTTAAGTTGTGGGAATAATCATATAGCCGTTAATTGACAAAAAATGAAAAAGCTTTTACCAAAGAGAATAAAAGTGTAAAAACGTTCCATTGCCGGGAATCGAACCCGGGTCTCCTGGGTGAAAGCCAGATATCCTAACCGCTGGACGACAATGGACTTGTGATATTTCATTCCTTGTTCATATATTTAGAACTACAAAATTAATTTATCAAATAAAATCCTTATTTGAATGCAGAAAAAAATAAAAATAAAAAATCAAGAGAACGGGAATATAAATGATGGTGAGATCCAAAAAATAGGTAGAAAGAATATGTCATCGAGGTGAGGCTTTCAGAGAGAAAGGGAAGAGACTTAATAAAAGGTTGTTTAGTGGATCAATATCCATATGATGGAATTTTAATTCAAATTAAATCAATTAAATTAGTTTGGCTGTGTGTTTAATTAATTTATTTTACTTTAAATTTAAATTTAAACGAATTATAATTGATTTAAATTTTGAATTTTTAAATTTAATCTTAATCAATAACTTGATTGAATTTTTATTTAGATTAATATATTTTAAATTTTAATATTTAATTTTTTCTTCAATTCTTGCTTTTTTTTTCATTCATTTTGATAGTGTTTTAATTTGGTCATATTTAATATGTAATTTTTTATATCATATTTTTTAGTAAAAATATTAATAAGAAATATAACGAGATAAATATAGAAAAATTAAACGTTAAATAAAATAAATATTAGTCATTAAAGAATAAAAAGTAATTTTACCTTTCATTATTATAAAATAATAGAAATAAAACTTTAAAATATAATAATTTATTTCTTTTTATTATAATATGATGATCCAAAACAAACTGATCCAATCTTAATTGGATTGGTTTGGTTTGAATTTACTAATGTTTTCCAAAACTCCAACCAAACCAATTAATATAAATACAGGCCAGTATAACCCATGAGTATTTTATAGTTAGTTTTTACTTTTAGGGTTGAGTAACTTATAATAAAATTACTCTTTTTTCTTATACAAATTATGCTGGCACTATCTTAATTTTAATCAAATTGCATTTTATATTTTTTGTCTTACACTTCTAAATGTATATGACAATATTGTATCGTATATTTTTCTTAATGTATTAATAAAAAATTTAAGGATATTAAATGCAATTTAACTTAAATTCAAAAGGTATCGAGTTTTCCTTTTTTTTAGAGGAGAGAAATTGGAATTTCAACTAAACTAACAAACAATGATTAAAGAAGATAACTATTAATTCGAAAATCAATAGTCACGATTGTGATTAAATAAATGCAAGTACATAGTAAATTATAAAATAAACTAACAAACATAAAATCTTAATTATTATTAATTTACTAGAATTGCCATAATAAGACTTTTAATGGACGATTTGCGTGCATTATAGTAATGGACCATTTTAATTGGGCCTATGGGCTGCTTGTAGTTGGGGGGGAATAAATCATATAGCAGTTAATTGACAAATAACGAAAAAGATTTTAACATTAAAAAATTCCATTGCCGGGAATCGAACCCGGGTCTCCTGGGTGAAAGCCAGATATCCTAACCGCTGGACGACAATGGAACTGTGACTTTCAATTACCATTTTAAAATGTAATTTAATAACTGTAAAATTAATTTATCGAACGAAACCCCTATATGAATGCAGACAAAATAAAAGGCAAAAAGGAAACAAAATTAGGGTGAGATCCAGAAAACAAAGAAAGAAGATGTTATCGAGGTGAGGTTTTCACAGTAAGTTATATTAAAATTTATTTGTAATATACACTTATTTTCTCTCGTGAAAAATATGCGTTATATTTTAATTTTTTAACAAAAGTAAATAATTATAAATGTATTTTCCAATTATATTTAGCCTTTTCTACAAATTTTAATATTAGGAACAAACACTAAAATCTCTTTAAAACAATGTCAAATTATCACACACGCAATATATAACAATAAAATATCAATAAATCTCAGATGAGAAAAGTATTCAATGTGAATTTGAAAATTTCTATTTTTCTATCTTCTAAAATAGAATTACAAATTGGAAAAAAACAAATAGTAGAGTCATCTTGTATTTCAGGTTGTTAATATTTTGTGACACGTTAATTCAATAGAGGTTAAGAATTACTAACTGTTGAAGGTTATTTTGTCTTTCACGTTGTTAATATTTTGTTTTTTTGGTTGTTATACAGTTTTTGAGTTTTAAAAGAGCTTTATTTGTAAAAAAAAAAAACTCCAACTCTTTATTTTTTTTCTCAAACTTCTTCTTTTGTGTATCCTTATACAAAATAATAATATTAATCATTTTTTTTATACAAAATGAAAATCAAAGGTTAATTTAGCCTTCTACAATACTAAAAAAGAAAAAGATTATTTGTATAGCAACACAAGTACTAATGAAGTTGGATTATTTGGTTTTTAAATATATTTATTTCCATAGAATTATTTTTAACTTGATGTTGTTTTGCTTCTTCGTAATAGTTGGGATGCATATTATAGTGTAGTCTTTGATAGTTGATAACATGTTTAGTAGAGTAGCGATGCCTTTCTTCACCACTCAAAGGCTCTTTTATATATATATGACTTTGCTTATATTTATTTTGCATCTTGTTGGTATTCTATTAGAAACGGAGAATCTAAAAGCATCTACATTAACATCGGTGATAGAGATGCAAAGGCAATCCAATTGCTATTGGTTGGCTCAGCCCCAATACATGTAATTAGGAGTAAGTTCAAGTCCATTTCCTTTTAACTTTATTTTCTAATAAATCTAAGTTTAGTCTATTATTTATGCTTATATGATACAATTAAGGAATGGAAACTGCATTTTACTAATCTTGGATTAATGAACTTGACAACAAGAAGACTGTTATGGAAGGAGGAGGGGATGATACTACTACTTTTGATAAGAAAATGGGAGAACTCAAATAATTTGAACACAGGCCAAGTTAACAACCTAAACTTTTTTGTTTTTGTTTGTGCTATGTGTATTTTCTCCCTTCTGATTCTTTGAATAATTGTTGAGGTTGAGAATGACATGATTGGTTCCTGTTTGTGTTATTTTAGATAAGATTGCTTTGGAAAGCACTACTTTGATGACTTTATAAATGTTGAAACCTGAATGTATGATAGGAACACGTGGAGAGGGGCTTCTTGGTTTCTTTTAAAGGACTTGTTACTCCACAACCTCTTTTTTCTTTTCGATTGATTTCTGATGTCCAATATGCTTACATCACCATGGTTGTTCATTCCTTGGTATTCCATTTTATTATAGGCATAGTGGAAGATTTTATTAGAATTTTTTCTACCATGTTTTATGTTTTTCATCTTCTGCTTCCCCCTGTGAAATGGAGAGTTAACTTTTCCTTGGTATTTTGGGCCCCTTTTTATGCATTTTAGGGAGACACTGAAGAATTAGAAGAGCCTAAGCAATTTGTTCATAAATAAAAAGATTTTGATTCAACAAATAGTTGAATTTTGCAAAAGGTTTATGATTTTGAGGAATCTAAAATTGAGGGGGTACACAAATAACCTTTTAGAAAGAAATGGTTGGTCTCTGTAGGTGCATTTCTGAATTTTTGTGGTTTACATGATTCTTTCGAATTACTAACATTAAAAATTAAAGCCTGTCGTTGCATTTGTTATTTTTTGTTCTAATAGAAAACTTTTTTTTTTCAAAAAAGTTATCTGAAGATGCATTTGTTCTGTGTCCCTAAAAAGTTGTTGTGCACTCAAATTTCAGAACATACTAAGATTGTTTTGATATTTTCCGATTAAATATATCAATATAAAATTGTGATGAAAGCATGATTTTTTTTATTTAAAAAAAATTGATACGATTGCATTCGTATGACGACGGTGAAATGAACCAAATTGATGTAAAAGAAATTTATTTGATATATCACCTGTGTGCTTGAGGTTTTATTTTCAGATTGCAACTTGGCTGACATAATGTAAATTAATTATTCTTTTATGTATTTCACTATATAATTTATAGAGTGCCCAATCAATTGCTGACTTTATAACGTGGTTTAAAGCATAGCCTCGACTTTGATTTCAATCTGAGATTGTAGTTGAATAATCACCTTAATACCTTCGAATACTTTCCATTTTCTTTTAACACCAACAAATAGCAATTTATCCCTACAGATTGACTCCATCCATGCTTATCTAGGTGTGAAAGTTTGATTCTTTGACAAATTAATTACTCAGGAGGTTTTAGTATGTACCTACCTTGAAATTTATTATTTGATTATATATTTTTAAGAATATAAAATATTCTAAGATACACTTATTTGCTAAGTGTGTGTATAGATGAGATTAAGAATTCAATTGCAAATTAAGGTTTCTGAACTTGATCAATGACCTTTAAGGCACTAAGCTATTATCCAAAAGAAAAAAATGGAGTTATTTTAGTTATTATATATTCAAACAATCCAAATAATTAATATATTCACTATTTGTTTTGTTCTATGCATGTTGCATGATATCATGGTTGGCCGATATCCACTATTCATTATATAGTAGCCTATGGAGGAGCTGGAGCCGTTTTTTGGGGGTTTATTGGCCATGGTGACATTTCTGGTCTATATATATGTAGGATACGTTACACATTCAATGGTTTTACATTTCCCGAGTTGCTCTCTCACAGCAAGTGAACACGAGTTTTACATTTCAAATTATCATTATTCATATGAGAATGTATTAAGATTTCCACTTAAATTATAATATGTGACAATTTAAGTTTGTAAAAGAGAGAAATTAATTGACTTAATTTCTAAAATATGTACTAATATATAATTCTTATATTTCAGAGACAAATTAGGAGAGTTTATTAATATTTATATCACAATATATAAACTACATTGTTAAAAAATATATAAACTATACTATTAAAAGAAATGGTTAAAATTCAATAAATATATATGAATTTAATAGTTGGATATGGAGAAATTTACATTGTTATTTAATTATAAGTCATAATTGGTATAAATTTTAAGATTTTTATATAATTATTTGTTATTGGATAGTATTTAATTTATTTTTTTCAATTTATATTAGCTCCTTGCATATGTTACATTGATATTAGAGCTATCGAAGTGATAAAAGGATTTCTACAGTTACAAAATCCATATGTGGCAAGAGTATAATTTACAAACTTTTGAGTTGTTTGCATAGCCATTAACTTAATAGCTCTCAAATTCACACTAACACATGAAAAGATTATTGGAAAAAAATGTTAAATTGAAATTATACAATTGGTGGGCGGCTTGGGCCATATTTAGTGTTAGAAGGAAATGCAATATTTTACTATTAAAGCCACTATAGACAAACAAGAGTAATTGAGTAAGGATGGTCCTAAGCAACTTTAATGAATTTAATACTCCACGTGTACAACACTATTTGTAGAATGCATTTAATCTTGTATATAACCAAATAAATTAAAAGATGCATCATGCTCGGTTTTTTTATTCAATTCATTCTGACTTAGTTATTTCCTTTTTTTTTTTTTTTTTCAACAACTGCTTCTCAACTAATAATTTATTATATCTTAATGTGAAATTTCATTTTTGTCATTTATTTTAATTTTTTAATTCTTAAATTGTA
This sequence comes from Mucuna pruriens, assembly GCA_025330945.1. Taxonomy (NCBI): domain Eukaryota; kingdom Viridiplantae; phylum Streptophyta; class Magnoliopsida; order Fabales; family Fabaceae; genus Mucuna; species Mucuna pruriens. The sequence goes on along the minus strand of JAENHJ010000004.1, from coordinate 26,634 downwards.
CTTAATATTTTCATTCCGAAATAATTATTGTTTTTTAATTTTTGGACATAATTTTGAACCATTTTTTATTGATTCAAAACATGAAATTTGTCTCATTCAATTCATTTACATAAAAATTATGAAATTTAATTAATGTTTACACAAAAAATAATGACAAACATAATAAAAATCATGTAAAAAGTGAGTCTCACAAACAATTCACAAAAATGGTCACAAACTTCAAACTTGTCATAAACAATTTGATATTAAAATTTTCAGTTTTTTAGTTGTTCATAATAGTCACTTTTCATATGATTTCATTATGTTTATGACCATTTTCTGTACGAATATTAATTGAATTTCATAATTTTCATATAAATAAATTTAATAAAACAAGAAATCATGTGTCAAAATTGTAAAATGATTATTGTTTTGGAAGGATAACATTAACTAAAATTTAAAAGACCAAATGAATATTTTAAAAGATAAAAGAAAGACTTAAATAAATTTTTCATCCTAGTTAGCACTTTTTTTTATTTTTTGTCCATGTAAACAAACATTTCAGAATAATAATCATTCATTTTTAGTCTATGTGGTTCGCCTTCATTATAAAAATATTAAGTTGTTCATGTCACATTAGCAATAGATGATGTCAGATGTCATGTCATTGATGTCATGTCAACAAAAAGTATCACGTCGGTAACAAGAACTAAAAATGAAAAAAATATTTTATAGAGACTAAAAATATTTTTTCCAGATATGAAAAATAAAAATAAATTACATAAGCTAAAAAAATGAGATATTTGCAAGCACAAATAGATATTTAAGCACTAAATATAATATATTGATTTAATTTAAAATTAATATAAAATAAAATTTTAAGAAAAAATAATAATTTAAAAATAGACAATGCATCTTAATTGATCTAAAAATAATGTCACTTTATTATAGTTTCGTCGGCCCAAAAATCCTATGTACTAATAGAGACTTAAGACTTTGATTAGAACCCATTACGCAAGTCATCAATCAACTGTCCATGAAAGGTGTCAAGAGAATAGAAGTTGTAAGAGTGACATAAAAAGAAAGAATGCCATGCAAAGTATAAAGATATGAATTTATGGGTCATGCCTATGAGTCATATTATTAGGGATGGAAACAAGGTAGGCCATATTAGACTTTGTCATGACTAAGATTGACCTTGGTTAAAATAATAAAGTTTGTTTGACATTTTTACCTATCATTGAATTTTTTTTTTATATAAGCCTAATCTGATATACAACTTTATGAACAATCATGTTGTTTAAAGCAGTTCTCATGCTATGTACAATTAACAGTTAAATCATTCCTATGCTGGATTTTTTCTTTATATTTTGTATAAGAGACTTGTCAAGTATGACTGTTATAAAGTTTTTATTAAAAAATATTCACCCTTGATTTGTTTTTACATGGCCTAGTAAAAAAAAATTAAGAGTGTGAGAGCATTGAGTGAGAACACAAAAAAAGAATAATTCATAAATAGATGTATATTTTTTTATAAGAGATATCTGTTCTAGAGAGGAATGAAATGATGTATATGGTGAATGACAAAGCCTAGAGTATTTATCTAATGAGATATGTTATTAGTTATAAATCAATTAAGATACATGTGTTTATAAAAAAAATGATCTTTTCTTGTTATTTAATATTCTTATTTTATAATAATTTTAAATTAAATTTATTTATTTTTTCATCTTTATTAAAAATTTTCATTTTTAGTCTCTATAAAAAATTCATTTTTAGTCCTTATAAAACAAACTTTCATTTGTTAGTCTTGTGGTTAACATGATATTTTTTTTTGTTAATCGTGCTAATTACATAACAATATATTGACGTGACATGTGATAGCGTTATTATTTTGCTTATGTGATGATTATTATGACTAGCTATTAATGTTTGTAACAGAGGTTGATGAGAAAGATTAAAAATGAATGGTTTGAAGTATACATGAATTATTTTGAAAAAAATAAATTTACGAATAGGAAGATGAAAAATGAAAAATGAAAAAACGTTAACTTATGTAGACGGGAAACTTAATTAAGCCAAGACTAAAATAAATAAGGACCAAAATTATAATTTAGTGAAAACAAACTTAAAACACTATTGATGGTATAAATTTAGAACAAAGATAAAAGTGAGACACAACACACGTAAACGCACACGCTGTAACATCCTAAATTTTATTTAATTATTTTTAGAAATAAATTTTATTATTATTATTAATTTTATTTTAATTATTAATTGCTGCAGGAAATTATTTTATTAAATAATTGCATTTTGAAATTGAAATGTTATTATTATTATTATTCTTAATGATGACAGAAAATTAATTTAGTACTTAAATATTTACATTTAATTTTATTTTAATAGAGGAGTTAATGATTTTATAAATGATGAGGCATTAATATGAGTTATTTTCATTTATTAATTTAATTAATTGAATTAATGGGGGCTGACGAGTGGGTCAGGGTTGACCCAACCTAGTTAAGAGTAATCCCAATTTATGTTTTGCACGTGAGGAGAGAACGCAGATCTGCAAGGAGGAGGGACTAGGGTGTTCAGATCGTCCCAGAGCTGCATCAGATAATCACTGTTCTTCGCATCTAAGGTACGGGGGAGATGAGTTCGGTCATATGTGAATGCAGGAGTGTACGGGTAGTGAGGGCAATCCCTAAGTCCCTCTAGGATCTAAATTCTCAAATTTGTTTGGTTATTATGTTCTATAAACACTTTAATGGGTAGAAAAGATTCGTCAATGTATTTTGTGGTTTTGGTTGATTTAATTGATAATTTAGTCGGTTGCATTTTGTGAAAGGTGTTAATCTATAATCATATACGGAGTAGATATAATTATTGAAGTATGAAAATATGTGATTATTCGGTGTATCGTTGTCTATCATGCGGTTATGAATTGTAAATGTATGTGATGTTGCCATGATTGATTGAAGAATATTAGCTACGTGTTCTTATAAATGATTTATGATAATGATGGCTAAATTGATATGATTTTGGTATGATTATGGAATGTGTGAATAATGTATGAATCATGAGAATGAGAATGAGAATGTGGATGAGAATGCATTGAACATAGACATGAGATGCATGACAAGCCAGACGTGACTATAATACCCTGGCCATATGTGGTGTTTAACATGGGACTCTGGACAAAAGTGGTGTTTAACAAGATGGACTAATGATGGGGGACATTCATATGCATGGGTCATAGGTGGTGTTTAACCATGCTACACGCCGGCCATAGGTGGTGTTTAAGGACTGTGTAGAATGTTTTCGCACGAGCCATAGGTGGTGTTTAACTGTGCGACACACTGACCATAAGTGGTGTTTAACGATGTGGCTATCATTAGCGATAACTAAGGGAATCGAGGAGGTTCGCCCATGGTGTGGAGTTCTGAATCGAGACTCTTAGGAGTGGTGATTGGCATATGCAATGTGTGAGCATGTGCACGTTGTAAACATGAATGGAATGTGATTGATTATGAATGTGATGGAACTTGTGATTGATTATGAATGTGATGGAACTTGTGATTGATTATGAATGTGATGGAACTTGTGATTGATATATGAGTATTTGGGAACTACTAGTAATTGAGTATGGTAATGGGTGAAGTTTGGGGTACTATCTGCATTAATATTTGATTGAATGTTATTTCTCACCGTACTCTCTTGTGGTTTTCCTTTAGGTAATGTTGAGGGCGGTGCCGAGTTTTGAAGGAGCGAGGTCTTGCTCTGATTAGTGTGATATCGGGGCTTTGGAATTTAGAATAGTTGTTCTATGTTTTTTATGGTTTGAAGAGCTTATTTTGAAAATGATAATGACTTTATTTTTCAATTATAATGTTTAGAATTAAAATCTTCTTGAAAACGTTGTACCTTGTTGTTAATGACCATGAGAAACTTTTATCCTTAATACGAATGGTGTTTTTTTGGTTTTAACTATTACCTTATCTTCCTTTTTATTTACATTATTATTTTAATTTAAGTATTCGAGATAGAAGGGTGTCATACACGCACCACACTGACGCGCATAAACACACGCATACACACGCTCACGTCCACACCCACATTAGTTGATTATTTTGAATTAAAGTTATAATAAATCATAACAAATAAAAAAATTGTAAAAACAATAATTTCTTCACAATAAAATATGATTTTAATGACAATTTTTTTTTCTTAATTGTACTTTTTGTCTTCTTAGTTTGATATATAAGCAATTTTGGTCTTTGTAGTTTTAATTTTTCAATTTTGATATGCACATTTGAAAGTGAACAATTTTAGTTCTTGTAATTTTAATTATTCAATTTTGGTTAATACATTTGAAAAAATGGACAATTTTAATCCAATTGTTAACTTATTATTTAATTTTTGACGGATATCATGACGTAACAAAGTTAAATCAATTATATTTTTCTAAAAATTGGATAATTTATAATAGATAAATATCTAATGTAACATTATTTACTTAATTTTTATAAATTAAATTATTTAATATGTGAATCAAAAGTGTCCATTTTTTAAATATATAGACCAAAATCAAATAATTAAAACTATATGAACTAAAATTACTTATTTTTTCATATGTATAGACAAAAAATAAATAAACAATTAAAATTATGGAGATCAAAATTGTCCATACCCAAAAATTAAAGGACTAAAAGTACAATTAATTTTTTTAAAAAAAATTTCTAATATGATTTGTTTTCTTGATAGAAAAATAAATGAAAGTTTACATAAATATATTAACTTAAAAAATATAGGGATAAATGTTTGTGAGAGTATATTATATAAATAATTACATTGGTGAATTAAAAGTTGTAAAAGAATTTCTTTCTTTACGATAAAATATGATTTTATTGATATATTTGTTTTTACAAAATTACTAATACAATTTTTTCTTGAGACAATGCAAGCGGACAAAAGTTTACATAAAGCATTAAAAAATTATAGTGATAAATATTTATATGAAAATATATTATATAAATAATTATATTGGTAAATATTTATATATCACAGAGATAAAAATTTTATATAAGAACTTTTTTTTAATATGTAAATCATAAGAGGTGAATATATCTTACATATTGATAAAAAAAAATTACAAAAAATATATTAAAGTTTAGAGGTGAATACTTACATCAGATTGTTATAAATTATAAAGAAATTCATTAATATTTAACTCATAGATATAAATATAAATAAAAATATAATAACTAAAAGTAAAAATATATGAGACAAAAATCAACATTTATACTAGGACATAATAATATTTACATAAAATATATTAATATTTGAATTAAATTGTTGAATAATTAAAGATATAGCACATGAGAATTTATAAAATTGTATTAATATATAAATTACTATAGATGCACATTTTTAATAAAAGAAAAAATAGGCTTTCTTGTCATCTAACTAAAACGTATTGTGCATATGATAAGTTTATTAAGTATTATTATTATTATTATTTTAAATATCATATAATAATAATATATAATTGAATGATAAAATAAAATTATTTTATTTAGTGTATGATAATATATTAAATTCTTAATAGAATTTTTCTATAATTTTTTTTATATAAGTTTGCGTTGATCATAAATTTTACTTAGTTATATGAATCTTGAAAAATATTAATAAAGGAAATAATTTCTTAAAAATATTATGATTTTATCTCTAGATTTTTTAAAAACTTATATGTATTTTTTTTTGAGCATCACAAAGAGATTAAAGTTTACATAAATGTATTAATATAATTTGTAGAGGTAAACATTTATACCAAAGTGTACTATCATGTAAACAAGAGTTTAACATGCATTATTATCATTTTAAATATTTGTATAATTTTTAAGTTAATTATTATACATAATAATTTATTATTAAATAAAAATATAAAATAACTCTATCATGTTGATTCATATTAATAAAAGACATTTAATTATGCATATTAATAAAAGACATTAAATTATATAATTTTTTATATCCAAAATGTATTACTCATCTCATGCATGCACGGGTCACCATACTAATAAACATATAATTAAGGGTTAGTTTTTTAAAAATTTCTCAACAAGAGAAGGAAAAAAAATAAAATGAAACAAATTCTATTATAAATTAAAATTAATTTATACATAGTGAGAGAATGGAAGAGTAACCTTATTTTATCTTAATATATATTCTTTTTAATCTTCTTAATATTGTATAAGTAAATATTAAATATATCTAGAGCATAAATTGGTTTAGTTATTTTTTATTTAAAAAATAAAAATTAGTACAATAAAATATTATAAGGAAAAATAAAATTATATTCAAGATTAAATTAACCACGCAAACATATTTCATCATTTTGAGGTATTTACTTCTATGTAAAATAAAAATCATCAAATTTAGATATAGTTATACATGTAATATTAATACTGTGTTTCTCAATTAAAGTTTTATTTTAATAACTTATGTAATAAAAAATTTAATTAAATATTAGCACAAATTATAAAAAAAAGTTAATTTTAATTAAAAAATAGGAGGTAGGAACATGTATGGTAGAAGATCTATGCCCTGGTCTGATGAGATATTTGGAGTCCCTCTGTCCTGGTTGCACACTTGCAGGGAAATGGTCAAAGATGGTAGCTTAGAAAGCAGTGCCAGCGGAAAGCCACATGATTATTAAATCTGACATTGTGATGGAGCATCGTGCGGCCACTTTTTTGAGGCACACCTGCGAGTGAGCAATGATTGAGGTCCCCCACATGGACCCCTGAGGGTCCTTCCCTTGCCCCCCTTCTCTTCAATGCTCCAACACACATTTACATGAACTTCTCCGCTCCCATTAATCATCCCTGCTCTTTCAACTTTCAACTTTGAAGCTTAATTTGTTTGCTTTTGTTTTCTTCTTTCAATTGAATCAAACACCCTTCGTGTGTCAGCACAGACACCTCGTTTGTGTCAAAGACATAAAAGGCCGGTAGTTGGTTGGGGCTGTGCGGAGTGGTACTTGTGGGGAGTGTGTGTGGACCGAGACATTATTGGACTTAAAAGCTCTTCTACCATATGGCACACTCAAAAATGTGGTTTTCTTTCTTTGCTTGCTGTATATTATACACTGGATGTGATCTACTCAAATCCCCTGAACGCTTTAAACAAAATTTATAAAAAGTTCAGAGAATCTGGATACATTGTGTACACTAGCTAGGGACACCTTATTCAACTCCAATATTCAAGTCAAACGGCAATTACTATGCTCTTCTGTCCTGTACTTACACCCCAAACTCCCTCTTCTTCTTTCCCTATCAATTTATCTTGCTTGTTTTGGCTAGGGCCAGGTATTTATTACATCGGGTCTCCACATCACTCAAATTTCAGTATTCAATAATGTTACTAGTACATTCAGTTTTTATATTTTTATCACATTACTTTTTTTATTTATTTATCTTCTTTTTCTATAATTCTTTATGTATACAAATCAAATTAAAAATATTCATATATAGATTATATTAAAAATATGTTATATATATAATTAAATTAAAAATATATAAGAAAATCAACAGCGAGAGAAATTAAATTTATAATATTTATCTGTATAAAAATTAATTTAATAATTTTTTATACATGAAAATCGATTTGAGAATTATCTATATGTACACCCTATTTTATATAAATAACATTACAATATTTTATGCTTGAAATAATGAGCCAAGAGAATAATTAATTTGACGAGTGACTCACATATTATTCAAGGAAAAATACAATGTATCTTTTAATACACTTTATCAAATACTTCTTCCATCTCAAACTATTTGACGTTGAAAGTTTTTTCACATAGATATTAATAAAAATTAATTACTGAAATAAATTTGTTAAAATATTCTTATTTTTTATAAATATATTATTTAAGTATTTCAAGACAATAATATTTTTCTAGAACAAAATAAAATTTTAATATTTAATAATAAAAACTTAAAACATCAATCAATATACAAAAAATAAATGCCTAAACGTCAATGAATTTAAAATGAAAAAGTACTAACAAAGTTTTACATAATTAACAGATGATTAAATTTGTTAGACATGTAATTAAACTAATATTAAAAAAAATCAAAAGTCTATTTTGATAATTTTTACATCTTTTAGGAGTATTAATCTATATGCTTATTAGTTTAAGAATATTTAGTGGAATAAAAATATACCTTTTCGAATACTTATTATATTATTAATTAAAATTTATTTAAACTCACAAGCTAAGGAGTTGGGTAATAAATTTATTTAATAATAAAGACTATTTATAAAAGAATATATTATAAACTGGTTGCAAATTTACATGGCTTGGCTTTTTCTTGTGTGGAGGTTCTTCGGCTAGTTACTCCCTAGAACTAGAACTAGAACTAGACCATGCTTTACAAAACAGTACCTGTATCCTCATGGCATGCGCGTATGTCCTTTCCCTGCAAATGGAATATAAATGTCACGGACAACAATTTACTTGAAGTGCATTCTCTGTTCGATAGTTCGCCGTACACACGTGGTTCTACCGTAATTTGTATGCTTTTTTTTTTTTTTAAATAAATACTCCTTCGAATGTTTATTTAGGAACTGGATAATCATGATTGATAACTCAAACTTTAGATAATATTCAGAAAATTAAAAAATATAATAAGTAATATAATGTGATAGAAAAATAAAAAAAATTATATTACATTTAATAAAAAATATTGAATTGAAATGAAAAATAATATATTAAAAATAAATTATAAATTTTTAAATTATAATATTTTTAAAAACATATGTAATGATAAAAGTAAATTAATAAATTGACAAGAAAAACATTATTCATAATATATTAAAATTAAATTATACGTAATTATTTTATTTATATAAAATAATAAATATATTACTTAATTGAATTACATATTTAAGAATAATTTAATTATTTTAATTTAAAGTAATTTTTTACTATAATTATTTTTTTTATTTTATTAATTATGTTAGTATCAAACTAATTAAAATTAATGGTAAGAACTAAAAAATTATAAATACATAAATAAAAATTATTTTAGAAATATTAATTCGTAAATTAGTTAATGAGATATTTGGTAAATATAAAATAATATAAAATATATATTTAATTACTTAATTTCTGAATTAAAAATAAAAATAGATTTCAAAAATGAAATAACGAAAATAAAAACGAAAAAAATATGTGTAGCTTATAAGCTAGTAGCTTAGGAAAATAAGCTAAAATTATTAAAATAAATTTATGTATCAAAATAAATTTATTTTAATTAAATTAATTTATAAACTAGTGAAAATAACATATAAACTATTAGAGTTTGTTAGGTAGATAAAATATAATATCATATCTTAATATAATATTATAAAAATAATATATAATATATAATATTATAAAAATATATAATAAAATAACATAATATAGTGATATATATTAATTTATATTATATATAATATAATTTATATAAAAATAAAATATAGTTATATAGAATTTTATATAATATATAATCATAATATATTATATAATAATTTAATAATATATATATATATATATATATATATATATATATATATATATAAAAAGTATAGTAATATATATTAATTAATATATATTACCATACTTTTATTTTTTATTTTTTATGTATATATACATGCACATATATTTACACACATGTATATAAATTATGTAAAATTTATTCAAAATATTATCTTATATATATTTATAATAATTTTCACATGTTGATTTAAAGTATATTATTAATTAAAATATTAAAAATTAAATAATTATTATACACATATTATAATTTTAAAATATTCTATAATTTTTTATAATTGTAAAAAAAGTAAATTCTTAAATAAAATTATATTTTTGTATAATATATTAAAATTACAAAAATTATAATTTTTATAATTTGAAAATTAAAGAATTAAATTAAAATATATCTTTTAGAAAATTATATATAATTTTAACAAAACAACAATTTTATCATTTAAATATATTTTGTATCATATCATTAGTTATTATACACCAAACATCATATATAATTAAAGTTTATAATATTTTTTTATTATATCATATTTTTATTTTATCTTATTTTATTCTCATATCATATCTTATCACACTCGTTAATATATTTTTTAATATATATTTTATTATTGATAAAATTTATCAAAAAGTATAAAATTAAGAAAGAGTAATTAAATACAAAATATATCTTACTTAAATTGATAATTTATAATAATTTTAAATCAATAAAAAATGTATTTTTTGTGCAATCAATTAAAAAGAATGTATTTAGAGGAATGTATAGCTAACATTTCTCTATTAAAAAATTATTCAATCCAAATCGAATGAATTATGATATGTGTTTAAGATTGTTAAATAATTAACTAGACGGTTATGTATTCAAAATTTTGTAAGAATTAAAAATTTGTTATTTATTATATTTTGAAATATTATAAAATTGTCTTTAATTTACAATTTATATTTTAAATTATGTTATATACAGGAAGATAGACAATTATATATAAAATATTTTATCTATTTTTATTTTTAATTAACATTCTAAAGGCAATTGTTGATTGGAGGCTATAATAAAGATTTTTTTGTTTTAATATTCTTTTATTTATGCAGCAGATTGAAGTATTTATAAAAAAATAATAACTAATTTCTATTAAAAAATGTAAACTTATCAAATAATACATATTTTTAACGTAATTTTTTATATTTAAGATTATAATTAAAACTTCGTATATTGATTAAGAAATCAAATAATTACTCCATATGTCAAATAAATGTTTTTTTTTTTTCTATAACTTAGTGTGGAACAAAGATAAACACAGAAGAAGTACATTGTAAACTGTGGGTGGGCAATATATAAATAAAATGTGGCGCTGGTGTTATTATCCCACACACACACAGTACAGTACATAGTTGCACATACATTCACACCCATCGTAGGGTTGTAGTGGCATGATTGGCTATGTTTTCCACCCGCACGAGTGGCTTTGTTTTGGTATCTTTAGTCTTTACGGCTCCTCCGCGTCCTTTTCCTTTCGTGTCATCGCCAGCAAGTGTCTATCTCTGCAAGTGTAGAAAAGTCAAAAGTATGTGTTTGAGAGAGAGGAAAAAGACGAAAACCACAATAAAGAATAAATAAATTACTTAAATATGTTTTAATATATTAAATTCAGTCAATTTTATATTTTATATTTTATATTATTTATTTTAATTTTATATTTCAAAAATAGATATTTTTTGTTACATATTTAATCAAAAATTAAAAAACAATGATATTAAAATTTTTCTTTAATTTTTTACATTACACATAATAAATTATAATTTGTATTTTGTTTATAACGTAAGATGAGATATTAAAATTGGTTACTTTCATAAATATAGAAATTAAAAAAAATAATTTCAAATTTGGGAGATAAAAGATAAAATTTATTCAAATTTAAAAGATTAAAAACATATTTAAACCTAAAAAAATATACTAAAATAATTCTCTTGAACTATTTTTATAAAATACAATTAATTAATTAATTAAAATTTTAAAAAATAATTAATTTAGTTAGTAACATTAAATTTGTTCTACATATATATATTTTAAAATCATCTATAATATTAATAAGACACATTCTTATTTTTAAAATATTTTTATTAGTTTTAATTTTTTGACTAAATTATACTTTTTTCCCAAAAGTTATACAATCTCGCAAATTTTGTTTCTATATAATTTTTTTTGTTTTGTCCTCAAATTTTCAAATATTCACACATTTTGCATGTTGTTAAATGACCATTTGACTCCACTAATTGACCAACAATATGATATTTTCATTGCTGATGTGGCAAGCAATGTTGACATAAATTAATGTTGTGGAAACCACGTGATGATATGACAATTTATAGGATTAATGACATGACATTTTGAAGGATTGCTAATGTGATAATTGGCATGACAACTAATGTAGCACGTACCTTTTGCCTCTAAACTTTCTAAATTTTACGAAATTTGTCTCTTAACTTTTTGGCTTATTTTGCTCTAATTAGTTTTGTGCATTTTGTTTCCTCATTTTCAAAATTCTCACATTTTGTCTCCTACATTGCAATTAAGCAATTTACATTGAAAACAACATAAATATTGAAATACAAAATACAAAGTACAAAAAATAAAATGCAAAAATACACTAAAAAAAGTGAAACAACAACAAAATGTGTAGTAACTACATCATAGTTACTATTTTTAATTTGAGTCAAATGCTCTTTTCTATTATCTATCTATTTTTTTCAAGACTTGTCACGTAAAAACACTTTATACCTGACAAAATACTATTCATAGTCATTATCTCTTTCTTTCACACATAAAGCACACTCTTCCTTTCATACTCTCTTTTTATTTTAGTCGGTTAGATTTTGTCGAATAAGTGTGTTGTGTTATGTAAACATAAATAGAGTGGATATGAATACTTAGGAAAAATAAAGAAAGAGTACGAAAATAGTGGTATGGTTTGCACGTGAAAAAGAGATAATAAATCAAAGGTAGTGATTGTTGATAGTGTTTTATTAGGTACATAGAATTTTTGCGTGTCAAGTTATGAAAAAAAGAAGACAATAGAAAAAAAAATATTTGACTCAAACAAAAATAACATCGTGTTTAGTATTTAGTGTAATTTTGTATTTTTATTTTTATTTTGTTCTGAATGTAAAATGCTTAATTTCAATAAGACAAAATGCACAAAAGTTTGAAAGCCTAAGATCAAAATGTGCTAAAAAAAGTTAAGGACAAAATGTGTAAAAAAAAAGTTAGGAGGCAAAATTCGCAAAATCATGAAAGTTTAGAGGTAAAATGTGCAATTTAATTTCCTTGACAAATAAGTTGCAACATTAGTCATCTCGTGAAGAGTTGATGTAAGATTCCTTAATTGCTTTTCGTACAAGATAAAATTAGACCCCAAAGAGCCTAAGGTATTAATATATTTTATTTAATATTTATTCAACTTAAAAATATTCATAATTAAGGATATTTTTGTGAAAAAAATAATGAATAAGACATTCTAAATTGATTATTATAAAAAAAATATCAAGCAAAATTTCTACTAATTTGATTCTTATAAAAAACGATCAAGCAAAAGTTTTACTATTCCTATATGATTACCCTGCCTTAGTAATCTCATCCAATTATGATGAGAATATTCATGACTATTCCTTGGATTCCATCTCTACATGTAGCACCCCTAAAATGTCCGGGTCAGAATGACGTCCCCATACCTCCTCAAAGCAAACCCAATTCTGGGCCGAAATCCATCTCGCCTTTTGCCGACCTAATTCACGGCATTTGGGCCATCTCGGCACAGTCCAAAGCTGAGACGGGTACAAGAGTCCACGTTTGACCCAGTCTTAGTTTGACTCAGTCTCCCCTGTGACTGAGTCTCCGCACATCCCAGTGGGCCCCAGGCGTCATGGGAGAAACCCGAAAAGAGAGATAATAATATCGAGAAAATCTTGGGATTCGGTTGTTATGCGGCCTCCTGCACCCTATATAAAGCCCAGAGGCAGAGAGAGAAAAGGACATCAACAGAGAGAAAAAAAAGAGGACTAGCGAGACCAAAGAGGAAGAGCAACAACTGAGACAAGCTCGAGAGAAATGACGACGGCCGCCGTAGACGGAAGGAGGACCCCAAGGGCCTGAGAGAAGAAAAAAATCAAGCATTGGGCAAAGACAGGGGAAGACACGTCCCGCCATCTCCGAGCACCGTGTTAGTATTCCAATCCCCCCTTTACATCGGTCAAGTCGGGTTCCCTACCACCCCTCTCAAACCCGAAGTCCTCACCTTACCCTGGCCGAGTCCATCTCCTGCCGCAGAACGCTGACCGACGTGGGCTTTAGCGGACCTTGACCCAGTCTTTTCCAAGCCGACTTCGGTCTCGGCCATACCAGATGGCCGAGATGGCGGCCGAAATGACATGGCAGGCCGAGCCGACACGAGTCGGCCTGATCCCACTACAAGCCATCGTGTTTAATCCGACTCTTGTTCAGTGAACCGAGGCGAACAGGTTATCCCTTATCCCCTTAGACTCACCTCTCACTAAAAGGAGAAACCAGTCAAACCTCCCCCAGCCAGAACTACGTGGACTTTGAATCCTCTAGAGCCGAGGTACGTAGGCCTAGGGGGCACACCCCTATCAAGTCAAAACCTTAAAAAACCCAAAAAACTCCAAAATGCCAAACACCGTCCCTCCTCCCATATAGCTAGCCTGAGGTAACTATCAAGTGATAGGCACGGCCCATTTGGGGGCCCCTGCCCCTTAGCGTGTACCAACTCCCGAACCCACATGTCCGATTCGAGACCAGCCTTGCCAAAAGGTTTCTGGCGTTCCCTAAACCAAAACGCCCGATTGGCGACTCCTACCGCCCGACTTCGGTTTCTGGCTCCACCCAGCGTCACAATTTAGGTTGTGACAGATGGCGACTCCACTGGGGACACTAAGCTGAGAGTTGAGCCTTGATAGGTTAGCGAGGGAGAGACCGATAAGTCCAAAGACCAGGTTGCCTTTTTCTTGTTTTATTTCATGCATGTTTATTTTATTCTTTTTTACTATCGTCACAATACTGTGGGGTTCACGGGGGCAGAGAACATTGAGGTGTGAATGTGAGGGGCCTTATTCCCAGGCCTGTGAGTTAAGGAGAGAGGAATGTGTAGTGGTCTCCATACTAGAGGCGTCTCAGTACTGGGGATCACGATAGTTCCACTTGGGGCTGGCCAGGTCCGTCTGAGGGGTAATCATGTTCGGGATATCTATCACTGTCCCATGGTACCGCCCCCCAGGGAAGGTCTATAGACCCAAGAGCCTGTTGGTGAGAATGATTAGAAAAGCCCCAGAGAGAAGGGGGGGAACATAGCCTATCCAACCATACGCCTGATTAAGGGACATCCAAGCAAAACCGAATTGGAATCGGCTAGTGCAAACCGAGATGGAATCGGCCAAAAAAAACCCTTATACCAACCCAGCATGCATACATGCATCTCATACACCACATAAAAAGAAAAGAGAGAAAAAAATAAAATCATGCATCATGATACATTGATCACGGAAATTTCAGATAATGGAAGAAGGGTCACAATATTGGGCTAGATCACCTCAACCCGTCCAGGCTAAAGCGCCGAATGTCCAGACCCTTCGCCACTGGGGCAGCTGCCTGAGAGGCCCATGGCGAAGACGCTTCGAGAAGCTTCATGGCAATCTTCTGAGCCTACTAGAGGTTGAAACTCAGCCAGCCGCATTGGAAGCCCTCGTCCAGTACTACGACTCACCAATACGGTGCTTCACTTTTAGAGACTTCCAAATGGCGCCAACCTTGGAGGAGTATGAGCGATTGATGGGATTACCCCTCGTCGAATCCCCACTCTACTTCCATCAAGGCCAACGCCCTTCTTGGACCACTATCGCCAAACTATTAAGAGTACCGGACACGGAAGTTGCCAAGTGGAAAAGGAACCGCAACGGTATGGAAGGAATACCCAGGGTGTACGTAGAGGAAAGACTGCTCCAGTTTCAGGAAGAACAAGATTGGGACGCCATGATAGACGTGCTGGGCTTACTCCTCTACGGGGTGGTGCTATTTCCCTACATCGAAGATTACGTCGACCTCGCAGCCATAGAGGCATTCTTGGCTAAGAAGGACAGAGGGGAAAACCCCACCATGGCTCTCCTAGCCAACACCTACTGCACACTTAGCCATTGCAGTGGGCGGAAAACGGCAAACCTTAGATGCTGCACCCCCCTGCTGTACCTCTGGCTGACTGCCCATCTCTTCCAATGTAAGACCAAGACTGTTTGCCCAGTAGAAGACTTCAAATGGAGCTGCATAAAGAAAATGACCAAAGAGCAGTGGGTAAGGCAACTGGGAGAGGCCACCGAAAGAACAATTCGCTGGTACCCCGCCTGGAACGAAAGGCAGGAAATGATCACTAGCTGTGGGGATTATCCCAATGTTCCCCTCCTCGGGACCCTGGGGGCTATCAATTATAACCCAGAGCTGACCGCCCGACAAGCCGGGTTCCCCATAGTCTCGACCCCCGTCCAGGAAGTTCTCACTCCCTTCTGGATAGAAGGCACACAGGCCCATAGGGGCGAACACCACAGAAAAATCCGACGGGCTTGGGCTAGTGTCGTCAGACAAGGAGCAACGTGGCGAACCAGAAGTTGTGGAACCTCACCCGAGTACAGAGCCTGGCTCGAGCAGCGTGTCCACCTCGTGGGACTGCCATGGGGAAGTATCCTACGCCAGGACCAAGCAACTCAGGCCTACGAGATACAAGAGACACTCCGAGTCGAGGCACTCCAAGGCACCCTAGAGCAAATGAAGACAGAACAGGGAACGCTAAAAAGAAAATTGGAAACAGCTCTAGAAGAGGCCCGACAGGAACGACGCCTGAGCGATGAATTTAACAGGAAAGCTCGGGCAGAAAAGGAAGGCCGCCTAAAAATGGGCCAGTGTCTAAAAGCTGTTGATCAGAAAGCATATTCAAGTAAAGCGGAACGCGATCAACTAGTAGCCGAAAAAGAACGACTGGAGAAAGCCGTAGCCATCCTCGAGGCTAGGGAAGCCAAGAGAGAAGAAGAAACACAAGCCCTCCGGGAAAGGACACTCTCACTCGAGGAAGAACTTAAAGCAGCCCAACTATCAAAGGAACATCTACAAAACCAAAGGCGATCCGGGTTGTTAGCCTTGGTCGAGGCCCGAGGAAAGATCGACGAAGCAAGGTCCCAGCTCGAGGAAGTAAAAAAGGACCCAGAAAGTTGGAAGCGGAGGTGCCAAGACGTCGCGGACGAAGCTGAAATACAAGTGTGAGCCGCTACGGTAGACGCGCAAGGTTGGAAGGACAGATATGTCAAACTAGCATGGCTTGCCAACCAGGCACTGATGAGCATTCCCCAAAGGCTTCGCGCGGCAGAAGGTATGATGGATCCCACCAAGACGCCAAGAGAGGTCAAAGAGTTCTTAGAACACTGTAGGGCAATGTATGATATGGTGAAGGAGCTATCCGCCCCACCATAGGAAAACGTCTTGTATTCCCTTCCAATAAATATTATTTTGAATTTCCGTGACTCAATGTTATCATCGCATTTGCATCATTCATCATTCATATAGTATAGCTAAATACATATTCCCCAAGCATGAAAGCAAAAAAATAATAAACGAAAGGCATAAACTAATAAAAAAAATATATGCCAGGAAAGAGAAATCGACTGCGCCCCACCGGTACCACACACGCGATCAAGACTAAAACATGGAACAAGCCATGGAGGAATTGGAACAACTGAACAAAGATAAGGGCGGAAATGAGACTGGAAATGGGGCAGATGAAGGAACAAATTAACAAAATGTTCGAGATCATCACTCGAAACGCAGACCCCCAACCCCCCGTCACCCCCTGGACGGCTCCTAGCACCGCCACATCAGGGGACACCTACGCATCCCAGGATTCGCACCCCCCGGCATGGAATGCCACTTCTGAAAAACCACCAGCTCCCCAAGAGCAGCCAGCAGGGGAACACCTCGGGACTAGGTCGGGGCAAGGATCGATCCGGCCTTTCCCGGTCCAGGAGCCACCGTCTCTATCCCCCTTTCGAATGCTGGTCGTACACGGACCTGTCCTGGAACCAACCATCCCAGGCGGCGACAAGATCAACGCACTCGAAGAGCGCATGCGAGCCATTGAAGGAACCAGTAGCCACGGCATTGGACGCTGCCAATCTATGTTTGGTTCCCGACATCGAGGTTACCTGCCCGATTCAAAGGTTCCCAAGTTCGAAAAATACAAAGGAAGTTCTTGCCCGTGTACATCTAGCCATGTACTGCCGAAAGATATTTACACCCACAAGACAAAGATCTGATGCACTGCTTTCAGGACAGCCTTTTCGGGGGCAGCATTGTGGTGGTACGTTGGTCTAGACAATGGACATAAAGACTTGGAGAGACCTCGCGGACGCCTTCCTCCGGCATACAAATTACAAACAGGATATAGCCCCAGACCGCTCTCGCCTACAAAAGCTTGTCTGGCCAGGCGGAAGGCTTGAAGATTATCTTGAGAGAGATGGCAGTTAGCTATGGTCAATACTCGAAGGGAAGTAGGCTTCGTATTGGCACTCCTCGCCACTTCTCACGACAGGTCAGGGAAGCGTAACTTCAACTGCTTGAACCTATTCGTCATAGGAGAATAAACTGGCGGGAAAGGTTCTGAGGCACTTAAGCTTCATCGAAATGAAAGGAGGAGATCTGAATGCGTAACAGTCCCAGAGCCAGAGTAAGCTCCTCCTGAATTTTCAAGCGAGGATGATCTTTACTGACCGTCACCCCAAAATTTGCGGCACAAACTGGCCAAGTAATGGCAAACAAAGAAAATCTCCGTCAGGTACCTTCACGCTTTACCTCTTCTTCAGAAAGGACATGATAGCGGTTATGCCATTCAAACGCTGCGACCTCCTACCGGTCTTCGACTTGATGCGAAATGAGCTATCTTTCGGGAGCGTGGGGCATTCTCTTGAAAAGGTGCTGGAGTTTCAACATAAAGTCGGAGTTTGATAGGCGAGGTGGCAGGTTTGAAGGAACAAATGACATTGGTACAACCCTCTCCCCTTGAGACAGGCTATTAATGCGCTAAAATCTATACTTGACATGAGCGAGAAAGAAGGAAATGATGCGTCATAGGTGGCAAAAGGCCTTACAACCCACTTAATCATCAATGCGTCGATCCGTCCCAGCGCCTTGATAAATACAGGCTGCGCCTCTGAGATAATCAGTTCAGCATTCTGACCAGTGCTGAGGACATTGAAAACAACCGGGGACCTCCGGCAGAGAGTCGCTAATATCAGGAACCGGGAATAAAGATCTCAGTCGAAGTACGAAAAAGAAAGACGAAAATTCCTCAAACTCTCATCAAGGTGATGGACCATCCCAGACAAGACCACAGCATCTCATGCAATCTTTGCTGCTGAGTTAGGAAACCACAACCTCATGAAAATCTTGAAAAAAGCCAGCATGGACAAATAGCATGAGGCATTATTGGCGGATCTCACTAGCTGGGGCCAGGCTGACCTTCTCGAACGAGGAGTCAGTAGAAGGAGGCAATGCTTGTCTTCATATTGCTGTCAAATCTGGGGACCTACATGATTGCAGTATTGTCCTTGATGGCTCTTCCACTCCAACGTCCTGCAGAGCCACCCTAGACAAACTTCAGGTTGTCTGTGGCGACCAGTGTGCGTGAGGCATTGACGAGTTCGAAGGGGCGATCATGAAATCACTCTCCCCATCTCGTTATTTACATCTCTTCCAGTCATGGCCAGCGATACAGCTGCCTTTGGTCTGGCCTTATCACTCCTTCACAGGAGTCAATTCATCATTGAGCCAACGGTTGGTCGTAATGGGAACAAGAATTGATGATTAACAGGGAGAATACAAACTTCAAACCTTCGGATCGGCTGCAAGCAGAAGAACCCGTCTGGCAGAAAACATGGCGTTTGCGTCATGATGATCAAGGTACCAAGCTTGGCAAGGCACCAGTCTGCTAGAATCCCAGCATGGTGAAATCCAGGAAAATAAAGCCAGATTTCGAGGTACGAAGCAGGCGACAGGCGGCATGGGGCAACATTTGTTAAATGAAAATCTGGCGATGAATAGTGGGCCAGTCAGCGAAGTACAATGCAGGACAATAATTGGACAACGAACCCAGCAATGGGCGAATTTCTCTTTACAATGTAGTTCTTATTAACTACTTGTACCGGCTTCGGATGTCGTACGTGGCCATTTCAGTCGGCTTCTTGCCTTTTCTTTCTTTTCGCTTTTAGCTAAAGCGGGCTCCTTTAAAGCACCACCAATAACAAACTGTCCACTAAGCAGACGTCGACTGCGTATGCAGTGCCGTCTATTGAGAGCAGGCTTTGGCCGAGGTAGAAGCGAATATTTGGAAAGACCAAGTTTCAACCCCTAGCCGGGGAGTTGAAAGCGTGAACCTGGGGGCGAGAGGAATAAGAAAGAAATTAAATAGAGGCGGATAACCATGAAGAATCGAAAGGCGCAAACTGCTGAAGTTCTGAGGCAATGATAGTAAATAAAAGACATGCCGAGCCTCGACCGTAGCATGAGTGGAACATGGGCTCCCATGCTCTAAAAGCAACCGTTAGCCAACGATTCTTGAAAATGGCTTGACGTGGCCTTAAAATCAAGGAAGGTGGGGCAACGGGTTCTGGCCGTATATCTGATGGGTATGGGCTGCTCATTACCCGTGCAGAGGCAGAAAATGTATGTGTATAAATAGAGATCAAGCCGACGGCCGGATAATTTTCCTTGTCGACATGCTGTGGAACAATACGGCATGTCATGCGTGGATGGTTTCTGAGTACAATCAATTCTAATGGCGAAGAAGATCGGGAGAAACGACGCCGTCACCTTATGGGAAACGTTACGCTGCAAAGTAATATGTTTGGCCTCAAAATCTGAACAACCTGCAAAGAGCAATGGTAACCCTGTTCACGACATGATGCATAGGGAAATCGAGGTGTATAGCCGGCGACATGATTGCAAAATCAAAACTAGAACAACACCTCGAAGACTTACGAGCTGTTAGGTAGGCCCATGAAATGCGAGCTAAGACTTAGCTTGACAAATCTGATACCGGGTAACCGGGAAAATTGTTGGGCTTAAATTAGTAGCCGAAAGGTATCGAAATGGCCGAATAAGGCAAAAGGCGTGAATGCCCCTCCTACAGGACTTCGAGAAATCAAAGGCTTCACAGGGGCCGAATAAATTTCATAGCAGATTTATTTCCCCGTGCGGCAACATACAACCCCATATTCACTCCTTCGGAAGCGACATAAGTTCGAATGGGATGCAGAATCAAGCCTTGAGAAGATCAAGCGGTACACGGAATGTCACGGGTCCTCATCGCCGCCCCTGAAAACCTCGTCTTATACCTCACGGTGCTCGGCAGTCCATGGGTTTGCATGCTAGGACAACAAGATAAGGCTTAGGAAAAGCTTGGCATGATCTACTACCTCAGCAAAGGTTCACACAGTTGCGAGAGAGAAGATGCTCGACCTGGAGCGAACAAACATGTGTTGCCCTTCGGTCGGCTGGTAGCCAGGCGTAATCAAACCATATCTGGAAAAGCCTGCATACGGGGCCAGCATGCTTATGGATTAGCAAATGGCTCTGTCCAGGAGTTGACATAAACATGTTAACCGTCATGACTGTAAAGGCGCCTAAGCGGATCCTGACCTATCACCAACTAGTGATCCACGACCCACATTTCCTTGAATTCAGACGAACACATCATAGCAGCAGAGATGAAGTCGGCAAAGCAGATGAACGATGTGGTTAATGGACCCTGCGTATTGGGGAAATAGGATAGCGTGTCTAGCCTCTCCAACCGACCATTACTTCCCTTTATTTGAGGTTCGATTGTACAAACAACATGGCCAGTCTGAAGTATGGGACCGCCGTGGCCTTGGAACACCCAGTCAAAGAGACTTCGGGTCTCTGGAGACTCGGCCTGATGATCTATCAGCTCCGTGGAGAATGGAAACAGATGACAAACTCATCATTACCTGACTACGAGGGAAATAATGAAGCAACAAACATAATCATGTTCTACGTGCAGCGCGAAAGAAAATCAAATGCTTAGATGCCTTGGCGACCATCTGGCATGAGTGCGAAACAAATGTGAGCGGGGAATGACCATACATATCCGACAACTCCCTACGTACAACCCTCTTGCCACCACAGGCCTCGGGCACCCAAAGCGGACCCGAGAACCTGGCTCGACATAAGGTACTTGGAAAGGAATACAGGAAGAACGCCAGGCAAGAAACGTTGTTGAGAAAGGCGGCCAGCTACTCTTGGCCAGGCCGGTGCTATACAAAGGAATGCAGACATGACACTTGCGTCATAAAACAGATCGCCGGGCGAAACGGATATTAGGTAAGTCATGAAAGACCTTGGCACCCGTACAAGTAGCTTGGCACTTCTGGCTATGAATCTCCAGTATTCTTGGACTAAGTTGGAATCAAATTTGTCCTGCTGCCAAGGTGCTTAAATGCAGTCCATGGCCAAGTATCAATGTAACTCAGCATACCCTCACAGGTCTGGCTGCATAGTGGTTTTTCTATGTCAGGGCATAGATGTGATCGGGCCCGTCGAGGCCCAGGCTTCCAACGGGCATAGGTTGTGTGGTAATATCGACTACTTCACCAAATGGGTAGAGGCAGCGTCGTATTGGTAGTAACTTTCGTAGCGTAGTGGTCAATTCCTCAAAAGGACATCATTGCCGTTCTGAGATCCGTCACGTCATTATAGATACTTGTCGAGCAATGAAGATGATAGCCAGATACATGTGACAATTCAGATCGTCATCACAATTCCACTCATGAGCAGGCGATCAGTAATAACAAAATATCTGAAAATAATAGGAAAATGGCGGTAACCTACAAAGGTGAGAGTGGAATATTTACCCTTTTTATCGCTACGGATATAGGACCTCTATGCGAAGACAATGCACGGAGCAACACATATTCCTGGTCTATGAGTCTTTGAAGGCAGTCCTCCCGATAGGATTGAAATACCTCTTTAAGGGTCTGGCAGCGAAATTAGAAAGAAATTGAATGGATCCAAAGGCGCCACGATCAACTAAACGTCTGACAGCCTCGGCTTTTATGCCCATGATCAGCTGTCAGAGTAGGGTTAAAGTGCTGACAATTGTCTCGGATGTTCAGACGGACATGGTCTCAATCTTGTATGACAGGAGAAAGTAGGCACCCAACTCTGAGCCATGTATGTGGCTAAGCCGCTTTCTCAACTGAAAGAGGCGACCGTCAGCTACGGACTCGGTCAGTTCTTCACAATCTCGTCTAAGCGATGGAAAGTTGTCTACATCAGCAAGACAAAATAGGATTAGGGAAATAAATGCAAGGCTACTCGTTGATCATCAAACTGACCCATCCAGCGCGAGAATGCGCTTAAAACCACGTTTTCACTTTAAAACTGCCGTATCAATAAAGCCTAGTTCATTTCATCTCCTTTGTTTTTGCTAGAATCTTATTAATTCAGCAAAGAATACACATTGATAAGGAATAATTAGCAATCAAAGAGTAAAATCTCAGATACGGACGCCAAAGATCGTTGATGGCTGATAGGCGTGTGATACCTGCAATTAATTATTATGTGATCAAAAAAAACAACAATAATTATGAGTCGCATTCCTAGGAAATAGGAGAAATTATTCTAAGTTTGCCTAGGTTCATCTCGGTTGGCCAAGTCGATTAATTAGGTATCCGCTACTCGTATTTTGCATACATCTCGATACATCACCGTGGTAGCCTCATCGATGGCGTGGATTAACTCGGTGTCTCGATCTCGGCTTGACCCAGGTAGGCAAACACCATGACCACCATGCATAGGTGACCAGTCAAAACCACCGCCAACCTTTCTTCAACTCTTGCTCCCATCCGGAGTGTAGTGACTTGCATCAAATCCAGGCTCTCTTAGTCACCAGTCGTCACCAACAAATAATTAGTTTACCCCTTATACTAATCCAAGTCAGGTCACACGCCCTTCTGATGTTAATTCCATTATTAAGTTGATTAAAACCTTTCCATTAAGCCAATCTTAGAGATTATGAGCCAAATATATTCATTCTGAAATGCCAATATATTGACCAAACTAGTCAGAATAATTTTTCCCAATCCAACTAACACCAACGAAGCAAAATAAAACAAAAAAAAGAAAATAAATAAATACAAATACACGAGGAAAGATCTTGAAAAAATCATTTTCATTAATAAATAGTTGTTACAATTACAGAAGTTTAATCGAGAGGAAATCAGTTGCCGTCTTGTATAGCCATATCATATGGGTGAAATCGAGACAACAAATGTCTTTAAGGGCTTGTTGAAACCATCTTCATGCTGCTCTACGATGGCTCCTTCAGGCCTCGCCTATAGAGACTAGCCTCCTCCTTCGGCAGCGCCTCGCTCTGCCCATTGAGGCTCAAGAGAAGCCTCATGTCACTGCCTTGATTGAGGAATCAGCAAGTGTAGACTTCGGCGAACAACGGCCTCTGATGAAACGCTGTCTTTAGCGAAGAGGACTCGGCTTGAAGTTGGGCCTTCAAATTCTCCACTTGACACGGGCCTTGATGACCTCCTTCATTTTCAACCTCAGCAACATTTCGACCTTAGCCTTGAACCTCCTCCCGACTCTTTCTTTGAAAGAACTCTTTGTATATTTGTTCAGCCTTCCATGACATGCCTCAAACTTCCCGCAGAGGCTATGGAAGCCGAGCCATATAAGCGATCACATATAAATACACCATCCACTCATTTGAATAAATGATCCACGATCATGAGGGATAGCCAATTTAACGGGGAAGCAAGCCATATCGAGCAGGGCCCATGGAACAACTGAAGAGGCCACATAGCAAACAACCTCCAAGAGGCATGCAGGCCCGCCGTCACCACCACCTTGAGGCTGGGGACACGGGTGAAAGAACGGCCTGACCTTCCCTGCTGGCCGGCGCTCTCGGCCAGAGGCAATCGACCTTCGTTCGCCGCTCTTTGCTGTGCTCTCGGCCATTTGAACCCATAAAATCCTTCTCAGCCAACACATTGTCGGCCTTCTTCGTGCTTGGCGGTAGTCGGCGCTGCGGCGAACTCTAAGCGTCATTGACAAGGGCCCTTCTTCTCATTCGTATATCATAGCTTCTTGACATACATAAGCAAACCTGACATATCGGTACATTACGGCTCAAGGCGAGTCAACGACTTCGAAAGGCTAAATCTTTGGCAGTAACGTTATTGAAACATCGAACCACGATCTGGCTCATCCCATAGCGGTCATTCTTGAATCAGCATAACCTCGGGGGGTTGACTCCTCTTGATCCTTAGTTTCAAGCTCTTGCCAATCTCGGCGATGGCGAATCAGTGACCCTCTCGCCAGTTTTTCTGTTAAATACTTGACTAACTGTGGGAAGTGATTGTAGGGCGAAGTTAGTAAGAGCCAGCGAACCATGACAGAAGAGGCGGGCTACGGTGTGATGACTGAAGGCGGGCGGTGGGCAAAACCCTGCTTGTAAGCAGACCGTCTAAAAACTGAATATTTGGCCGTTGAGATGCGATTGAAAGAGCTGTCTAGCATCCATAAAATTGAAAGTACATTTAATCATGACACCGTCTAAATACATATAGACGGAGCAGTGCCTCCCATCATGGCGGCGTCGCCATTCACCGCCTGTGCGCGTCTCGAATAAGCCCATAGATCGCGGACCCATTTCATCATTGCCGGGCTGGCCAGGCGGGGCATCTCGACGCGTTCTCGGCCACATCCTTATGGACCCGCTGGAGTCACATGGGCCCTGAAGGCATGGGGTTGGCGCCCAACCCCTCCCCGACGCGACTGGGCATGACTTAAAGGCGAACTTGATGATGAAGGAAGAACAAGAAATGGCGAAAAACAACGAGCAGTAGAGGAAAATGAAGCAGCATATTATAACCTCACAAAACCTCGTCTGTGATTGCCGCCTTGGCTCCCCATACTTGGCCTTAATGATGGCGCTCGCCGCCATCAATACTTCACGAGGCGTGTCAAAAGCGTTCCGTTCCCAGCAACGCCGCTGATTACTGATTGAAAAAATAATAAATAAAAAATAAAATGATAATAAACAAAAATAATAATTTCAGTCAGACCCGTATGACCAATGTAAATGAGATAGCATTGATTCGTCTCGGCGGCGTCAAGCCAGGCCTGGATAACATTCAATTCGTCTGACAACGTCAAGCCGCTCAGATAACATTCAATTAAGTCTCGACCAACGTCAAGCGACTCAGATAGCATTCAGTCGTCTCGGCCAGATGTCCAGCCAGCCAAACATTCATCGACTGGCGCCTAAGGAAAGCTGTAGAGTCATCCTCGAACCGCAAGCAATGATGGCCAGGCTTGGGCGCAATGAAACCAATGGTCAACCAAGTCCAGCGCAAGTTAGCAACACCATCAAACCTAAGCGCGAAACGGAAAATCCCAGTGATCGACGAAAAAAAAGTACGATAACCTTTTCAAACTTTGAGCACCTAAAGCGGCAATTAAGACAATTCAACGGCTTCATCAAACCTGGGCGCGGCGGAAAGCCGTAATCATGAGAACAACCATTACGATGAAGCCTACAAATGTAGACTTGATGACCAGCGGTACTTACTCATGTGACTCCTTTGCTGATCTGAGACCACCGTGATCGGGGTCCCAATTCGAAGTCTTTGATGCATTCACAAACCCATCTTAGATAAATAAGAGAATAAGCACCCCCAAATAATAAAAGATAGAATAGCGTCGACCTCCTCAAACAAGCCCAGTTCTGGGCAGGTCCATCATGCTTTAACAATTCTGGCATTTTGACCATCTCAACCACGATCCAAAATGAGGCAGTACAAATCCACGTTTATTGATCTTAGTTTGACTTCGATCTCCCACAATGGCGAGTCTCACTTGCACATCCGATGAGGCAGGCGTCATGGGGCGAAAGAATAATCTTGGGATTCGGTTGTTATGC